>CANTUZ010000012.1:32605991-33820634 GCA_947846985.1 Fratercula arctica
GTACATCTCCCAGGGATCCTGGGCTCGGCCACCTCTTCTTCCCCTCGTGCCAGGCTTCTGTCCTGCACTGCCACGTTCAGGATGATTAATGGGCCAGGGCAACCTCGCAACAGCAAAGGCATTGACTGGGAGGATGCTGCTGGAGGGGAACCTGTCTCAGGCGGGGTGGCCTGGGAGAGAGGGCACTGCCGAAAAATTAAGCACTCCCCACGACATCCTGGCTTTTTCCCTACCCATGTGCTCAGAGCAGCATGGAAAGGGGAGAAGGAGATATCTCCTCTTCTCAGGGGGTACCACTGGTTTGGAAGCAGACCCCTGGCCAAAGAGGCCCCCACCAAGATAAGTCCTGACATTTCGGATGAGAACTAGAGATGGCGACGACCCGCAACGGGAGCTGTTTGGAGTGCGGACACAGAACAGGCTGGGCAAGCCATCCCCTTTGAGACCTGACACACCTGAACGAGTTGGAAAGAGGATTGACGACAACTCTGGAGACTATTAAGGAGGATGATCAAGAGGAAATATCCGGGTCCAGGAGCCCGTAAGCAGCACCTTGGCAGAGCTGGATGTGCACTGACTCGAGGTGTCTGAAGGGAAGAAGATGACCTCAAAATTTTCATGCTCATGAACTTTGTACAAAAAGGAAGCGAGACAGTGATCTTCCACCCACCTTTCCTGGCAGGGGGGGTTTTAGCGTACCCAGAACACGTCAGAGACTGTCTTTTGTACACAATGAAGGAGGAACGGATTCCTTTGAAAGGAAGAGTTTTCATCAGTAACCAAGAAGGACTGCACGAGAACCGTGCTGTTCTCACAGACAGGCTGCACGCTTTGCTGCTTCTCAGAGCAGAGATCTTAAAGCGTTTGGAGCCGCACAGCAGTGCCCAGAAACCGCGTCCCCATGGACTGAAGCACAGGAAGGCATGTGCAACGACGTCCATCTGAACAGGATGGCTCCCAAGAGCCGATCCCAGCACGGGCACATCCTTGATGGGAAAGCTGGCCATCTGTCCTGTGTCTGGACGGAGATGTGCCCTGTGGCTATGGCACCGGGTGGCCTGTAAAAACGCCAGGCTCTAATGGCTCGGTCCTGGTGCTCTGAGAGAACCCTGTGGGTGATGGAGGAGGAAATCTGGGAGGCATCTGTCCTCATGTGGTTAGGAAATAAGCACCGTGCCACTCCAGGCTGTTAGAAACAGAGCACCAGAAGAGCAAGTGATGTGAAAGCAGATTTAGAGAATAGGAATAAGAGATGTCCACAGGGACATGACTGTCTGTGGAGCATTCGCCTGACCCATGACCATCTCAAGGGCTCCTTTTAGGGGGCAAAGGTGATGTCCACCTCCTTGGCTCACTTTTGCATGACTGCTAGAAGCAGATGGGTTGAAGAAAGGCAGATATAGCCCCAAGGAGCGCAGCTGGCTGCCGGGATGAAGTCCCAAGAAGATGTCATTACAAGACCTGCTCTCTCCAGCATAAGGACAGAGCTTGATGAACTTCCGCAAGAAGTCTTCCTGCATCAATGCCCCTTTGTTATCCTACCTGTGGATGGCCTAGCAGGTATGCTTCCATACCACACTGCACCGCCGTGCGGCATCCTGAACTTGCCAAAGCACCATCTCTTCTTCTCGGTCCACCGCTCCATAAACACGTTGGTGTTTGTTTCCACAAGTCATCGTTGGCGCATTGCCTGGCAGGATAGGGGTGTGGGCTCTGGGAAGGTGAACTTGTGCACCCTGATGTGCAGGGCAGGCTCACCAAAATGAAGGGTGAGCAAATTGGGTTGGCATTTTGGGATCTGGACCATGGCGGCAAGATGCAACGATCACATGGGTTTTCTTTCTTCATCATTTCTTTCTTCTTTTTGGGAATTGTTCCAGGTCAGTAGGAATCCCTGAAAATCTCTCATGTCCTTGAAATATCCCAGGCACAGGAAGGAGCAGACCAAGGTAAGACAAGGAAGAGATGGGTATGGTCTCCCTCACATGACAGCGGAAGCTGGTCTCACTCTCTCTGCCCCCTCCTCCCCCTGAGTTTATCCACCTTCACTGCTCTGTCCATCCCACAGCGTCAGCAGAAAGCCCAGAATGCTGAAGAGCTCCCTCTTCCCAGGAAGCAGGTGCCCTTCTGAGCACCAGGTGATCCAGCTTAGGAGAGCAGTGTTTCCCAGTGAAGCCCTGATGTCAATCAAGAAAGACTAGAAAATCCTCCTAAAGGTGTCTTCTGTCTGCAGGGACCTGAGCAAATGTCCTCAGCAAAGCCACCATCCTTTGCCAGGGATGCAACAGAGAAGAGTGCAAAGACTGCAAGGAGCCCCTCCTTGACCTCATGAGCCATCAGAGATTCTTGCACAAAATCTCCTATCCCTAAATACTTCTTCATCAATGAGATGACCGAGCATCCAGGCCTTGGCTTGCTTGCTCTGTTTTATTTCTGGTGGTCTACTTCAAGATTTTAAATGTGTGCATCATCCCCTCAACCAGCTTTGAAGGGTGACAGACCTGTTCCAGGGATGCTGGCTGGAAGAAGCATTTCTGATGTGGTGAGAGGATGTGGTGGCTACACCATACTGCACCAAGGAACCCTCTTCCTCTGCAGAGCCAAGATCAAGGGCCAGGGGTGTCTGAGCTTTCCTCATATATCTTCTCAGATGCTGTGAGGGATGCAGAGGGAAGAACAAGCTCTGCGGTTCATCCTTTCATGCCAGGTGGGCACAGACATAGGTGTTGTGGCACTCTGGAGAAGGCGGCAGGCACAGGATTTTGCTCAACTGTCACCCCAAAATAAAATTTAAAAAAAAAAAAAAAAAAAAGTGCTAGTCAGAGAGGCACAAATCACTGCTGTGGACTTACAGCCAGCAACCAGGAACTTGGCTCAGGCAGAGGGAGAGGAGCTGTTGAGCTCCAGAGAGGTGCCCAGGTGCCACCACCTCCCAAACAGGTCTGGCAAGCCAAGGGCAGGACTAGCAAGGGTCCTGATCCCCATAGACATGGTCGTGTATCCTCCAAGTGCCACACTTGAAGAAGACTCTGTTGGGTACAGCACGGTGTCCTCCAGAGAGTGAGGCCACCCTGGCCTCCCCGTCCTCCTCCCAGTCCTCACTCTCCAAAACAACAGCAAAGTCCCCAACCTCCTCCTACCTTTGCTCCCCCCTTTCCTCCCCAGGAGCAAACCACATCGAAGTCCTCAAAAAAACCTCCTGCTGCCATGTGAGGGCACTCTGAGATGCAGGGACGGTGGCATTTGGCCCAGCACCCTTCGGGGGCTCTCTGCGCTAACGGTGGCTGGGGCAGGGGGCTGGCTGGGGGACGCAATTTGTCGAAACCCACCCCGGGAGGCTCTGAGCCCCCCCCCCCCGCTTTGGCCCCACTCATGCCTCCCCTCGAGGGGGACAGCTGCTGGCTCTGGGAGGCCGTGGACCTCTTTAAACTCGAAGGAAAGCAACGTCAGGGTTCCCTCGGGAGGCGCGGTGGCGGTGGAGCAGGGGGGAAGGAGAGGTGGATGGTGCGTCCCGTGGCCAGGTTGTGGCGGAGGACTGGGAGGCAAACCTTGCACGCCACCCTGTAGGGGCAGTTCTCTCCTAGGCCCAGAGGAGGCGAGATCACCCGTACTAATTTGTACATATCCTTATACGAGATCCTGCCGCTGCAAAGGAAGCACAGGTGGGTTAATAGGACACTGAGAGAGTGGAGGGGAGGATGGAGAGCTTAACCGGGGGATGCTGGGGCCATCTGTGGGGCAAGACCCCAGGGGTTCCTGGCTCTTCTCCTTCTGGCTCTGTCAGACCCAGAGAGGGGAAAGCTGTGAGCATCAGCTACTGCCTTCTCCACCATGAGTCAAGCTCATACCTCCTCACACTGACCCATCTTGACCCTGGAGAAGGACAGTATTGGTGGTGAACACCACCCCAGCACCCTTCCTCATCGTGCCCCTGGCCACCTGCGCCTGGTGGGAGAGGGCTGGGATTTTAGACAGGGGGAGCCTGCAGCTTGGTTAGGTTCTAGCCACCATGAGCCCTTTAGATGGAGTTGTGTCCAATCACGCCACCAAAGAGCCTGCCCTGGCATGGCCAGCTCTCTGGTGCTCACAAGGTCCCAGGGAGCTTGGCAGCTGAGTCATGTGTACCTCCAATGTCTGGGGAACCTGAGATGGGAAGAGATAATGTGACCAGCTGGTGACTGGTGGCTGTGGCACTAGCACCTAGGTCTCTTGCGGTCCAGTCCTGTGCTCTGACCACCAGACCATGCTCTGCCGAGGGTACACATTATTAGAAGCAAACTCTCCCATACGCACACCCCTCCTCGCCTACAGAAGCACATCTCCCCAGGCCCAGGCACAGTCAGCGCAGGAAACGGCCCGTATCCCTCCTGCACCAGCTGAAATAACGATGCAGTCGAGGTGGAGAGCTGGCAGGAGAGCGTGCAGGGGCCATCGAATGCTGAGCTCTCCGCTTCGCTCCAGACCAGAGCCCTTTGGGAAGCGGGACCATGTGGGGTGGAAGTGCTGAGGTGCAGCGTGCTGCAGCCTCCTGGGCATCCTTAGACAAGCTTGGAGGGAAACCACATGAGGAGGCAAAGACCAGCGTTACCGTCCTACCTGGTGCCTTTGCCTCTGGTTTCTCCTTGCTCTTTTCCCATCCCCTCTCCATCACCGGCCAGAGCTAACCCAACCATCTGGGCAAAACCCATCCCTGAGTCCCCCTGGTGCTGGGCGGTCTCCCCGTGAGACCTTCATGTGATGGTCCCGGTGTCAGGACGCAGAACTGCTGCCCCACTCAGGTGGTGGGACCCGTTCAGACGTACTCACCTGTTCCTCACCCAGCAACGGGGGCCAGGGCTGCCCCCATGGGCTCAGCACTAGCAGCTCCTGTGCACGTTCCCTAACCACTGGCTACATATCGTGATGAAAGAGCAGGGCTTGCTCAGAATCAGAGTGGTACATGGCATTGGTAGGACAGTTCAGGCATACTCTTTCAATGATTGTCCCGGAGGCCCAGGCCACCAAGACAGGGGGCGAGAGTCAGTGAAGTGCCTGGTGTGAAGAAATCCTTCCCAAAAAACATGGGTGAGAAGCCCCACACCAAGCAGCTGCATGTTTCACTGCTCTCACCTCCTCTCCCTTCTCTACTTGTCCATCAGGACGTCTACTCACCCGAACTGACCTCTCCCCCTTGCAGAGAGCACAGTCGCCCACTAACAAGCAAACCCACGTGCCCACGGGGACCTTGCACAGCAGCAAGAGTGATGGAGGAGGCCATGTGGGGAGGAACCTGGCCAGCACTGAGCTGCACGGGGTTGGACAGAAACGGTGGAGGAAACTGTGCCAGGAGCTGATGATATCAGGCATAAAAATATATCTTGGCTGGAGCTGGTCTCTGGAGGGGCAGGATGTTAGCAGTGGAGGCAAAGAGTCTCCAAAGGGAGCGCGTGTGGCTGTCAAGAGCTCTTGAACTTTGATCGCCCACGCTCCCCGGCACAGCAGTGGTGGGTCATGGCTCCAAAGAGGCTGTCGCTGGGCTGGGGGAGGGAGGAAGGGGCCACACAAGACGCCCTCATAGTGCCGGGGCTGAGTGGAGGGAACTCAGCCCGGCCACCAGGACTATGAACAGCTGCTGTGAACTTGTCCTATTGCTGGGAACACGATGCCACCTGCAAACGGGAGCCCCGTTTGCTGGTGTCTTCATCAGCAAAGGTGTGAGTGCAGGAAACAAAGTCTTCCCAGTGTAAGAACACAATTCCCCAAACCCATCAAACACGCTCCTGACAAGGTCCTCCGTAGGTGGACTTGGCAGGAGCCCAGCAGACCCCCAGCATTCTCCCCATTGCTGGGAACAAGCCCCGCTCAGCCCTGCTCTGACAGGGAGCTGTGGGTGCTGGGGACGAGGTGATGGAGCCGGTCCCAGGGCAGAGGCACCCAGCTGGTGGACGGGGACAGGGAGGGAGGCTGAGGGGGACCTGCCCGCTGGCCAGAGAGGAGAGAAAGAGCAGGAATCTCCAGCACTCAGGATAAACACCGTGGCAAACCATGAACACCACCCAAGACGCCTGTGCCACCAGGCATTGTAGGAACCGGCTGCTGGCCTTGTAACGACCGCAAGCGACAGCAGCCCTTCCCTGACCGTCCCAGGCATCGCAGCTGGTTTCCGACAGCAGAACACAGAGACGCCTGTTTAAAACCGACTCTGAGAGGTTGCTCAGGAGAGAAGGAGCTGGCTACATACCACGCTGCTCTGTCATACTCTGCCCAGATCCGGACAAACTCATCTAGATGGTGAGGTCCCAGGATGGAGGAATCCCGAGTCAGGTATTCAAAATTGTCCATGATGACCGCCACGAACAGGTTGAGCATCTAAGAGAAAGGGAAAAAGGCAGAGGGAAAGGAAAGTAGAGGTAGAGGGAGCAGAGACGACCCTATGGCCAGGGTGCAGGTTTGGGGGGGGGGTGATGAGAGGGGCCCCCAGGGCTCTCAAGGAGGAGGAACTCACCAGGAAAGAGCAGAAGAAGATGAAGGAGACAAAGTAAACGTAGGCCAGGTCGGTGCCGCAACGCTCATTCTCATTCTGCCCGGACGTCGCCGTCGTGTCCGGCTCACAGCCTTTGCCCTCCAGGCAGGACAGCATGATCTCCTGCCATGCCTCTCCCGTGGCACTCCTGCGCCCAACACAGCCCTGCTCAGCAGCTTGTGGTGGCACAGGACGGACCCAGGGCAGCATGCCCCCAGAAGAAGCTGGGGGGGTCACGGGTCTTCACAAGAAGCTGCAAAACCCCCTGCCCAAATTAAACATGTCCCCAGCCTGCAGAGGAGCGAGGCACTGGATCAGCGGTGACCGAGCTGGACCCACACAAGCCACGGGTCCAGCCATGCCTGTGTGTGGCTCCTGGCACACGGGGGCCAACTCCCCCCCGTCCAGCCAGTGCAAAGAGCGGGGAGACAGACATCCTTTTTGGGGCAGGATAGGGGAAAAAAAGGGATACCTGAGCTTCTGTGGCCATGTGTTTGCCCAGCTGGTCTCTGGCACCAAAAGCTGATGCCCACCAAAAAGCCTGCTGTGAGAACCTGCCCAGCTCAGCTCCTGCACCCAAAAATGCTGCCAAAGGAGTTTTCTATGGTTACTTACCTGAAGAGGAGCATGAGGGAGCCCAGGAAGCTGCGGAAGTTGTTGTGCCGGTTAATGTGGCTTTCCTCATCTAGTTTGATATTGCCGAAAACCTACAGGAGGTAGAAAAAGGGCTCAGTTATTCAGGCAAGAGCTCAGCAGCTGGGGAATCGGCTGCAGGTTCACCTTCGCTGCAGGGACCGATCCTGCCCCAGGTCCATCACCCTCGGCGCAGCCAGCCCCAAAAGCAGCTGCCATCCACCCTCTCTGCGCAATCCCTCCTGGAAAAGCAGCCCAGCAAACGCGCGCCGGTGCAAAGCCAGCGCACCGTGGAGCTGGCACCGAGCAGCCATCAGGGAAGGAGACTCTCCGCTCCTCGGCAGGGATCTGTGGTGGGCGGCAAAGGCTGCGAGAGGCCGAGCTGCCATGGAAACAGGAGCATGGAGGATCTGGGATCAAGCGACTCCAACCGCTCTGCGTCCATCCCTCTGCTGCTCCACGGGCAGCGTCCGAGCACCGCATGGGCAGCTGGCGGTCTCAAGCACGCTGGAGGCACAGGGACAAGGCCCACCACCCTGGGTGGATGCTGGGTCCTGGAAACTCCCGGGAGCTTTTCCATTGGTGGGGAAATGATCCGTAATGCTGAGGTCGGGCACAGCGGTGCAAATAGGGTGGGGAAGGGCTCGGTGAAGGGAGGGACGGACCGACTGCTGGCCCACCACGGACAGCCAGACACCTGGGACTACCATCCCCAGGGCCAAAAGAGGCAACAAAGTCCCAAACACGGACGATATCCTAATAACGACCCACAGCCAAGGCTGTGGTAGGACATAACGAATGTTCGTAAAGTGCCTCAAACAGGAAAAAATGTGCTGTTATCACTGTTAAATATTTATTCCACTTTCCGTGAACCTAAAAATACACTAACTGCAGAGTTGTTTTTTTTTTTTTTTTCCCCGTACAGGTTTTTTGGAATGTGTAATTGTAGAATATTTTCTGCCTCCAGCTATTTTGCTTAAATAACGCCCACAGACTTTACTGCTTGGGGATTTGTTCACAATGATGTTAAAAAAAAAAAAAAAAAAAAAATCAAAATCAAATACTACCACACGGCAGGGAGGGGGGGGCTGAGTCAGATGGCAGTTGTTTAGCACAGAGAACACCTGGAGCCGGTGCCGAGATGTGTGGGACAGAGCGGCCAAAACCAGCCATGAGACTCTCTCGAGGTGGGAGAGAGGAGGTGGAGGAGACTAAACACCAGCGCTGCCAAGCAGCCCGAGCAGGGGGCCACCGCGCTGCCTGCTGCCTCCCCAAAATCTGCCTGTCCAGGCAACGGTGCTGGGTACTGCGGCAGCTCGCTCATCAGGCGGCTCCAGATCCCGAGCGTTCGTCGCCGAAGATGCTTTGTCAGATCCTCAGCGTGGGATTTAGTCACCGCGGAACCGAGCCAGCCCCGCGGCACGTGTGGAGCTGAGGGTTTTAGCTCACGTGCTTCTTATTTACCAGCCGGAGCCTGGAAAGCTAACGTCTTCCCATGCTCTGTGGACCTCCCACCACCTGGTAGGTCATCGCAGGTCCCTAAGCACAAGAGCCCAAGCAGACCATCAGCAGCACGGCTACAACATAAACCCTCCCCAGAGGGACAAGGTGCATCACCGCCATCATCCAGCCGTTTGGATGGGAAAGGCAGAAGGTTGCTCACCAGGTCCCTCAGGCATGAAATCAATCTCTGGGGGCTGTTAGGGAGGTGGAGACAGGGTGTAATTTCTAAACGAAAGGGTGGCGATTTGAAAGCAGCCGTCGCACAGGATGCCCAGCTGAGTCCCCAAGGCCACATCTCCAAGGGTACAAGTCGGGAAAGCAGCTGTGGAGCTTGACTGGACAAGGCCGTGGCAGATCCCCCAAGGAGTGTGGCTCTGCAGCTCCCAAACAAGCTGTTCCACCCTTGGGACCTTCCCGGACACCGTGATCGAGTGAAGCAATGACAGGCAGGCACAGGGCTGGCTGCTGTGCATAACGCTGAGGACACGCTGGTCCAGCCTGTCCGCGCCAGAGGGATGCACGCTGAGATGTCTGTGCTCACCTGCATCCCAATGATCGCGTAGATGAAGAAAAGCATGGCGATCAAGAGGCAGACGTAGGGGAGGGCCTGCAAGATAAGCAGATGAGTCATCTCGTTTAGCACAGGTCCAGCTCCAGAGGAGTACAAAAAGCACAGCGAGCAGGTAAAGCTGTGCCAATCCATCTCTCCTACAAGCCAACAAGTCAGCAAGACCTTGGGAAACAGCCTGCATTTGGGAGCAGCACCCCAGCACCGTGGCCTGGGAGGAGACCAGGGCACACGTGACTTACCTTGAAGGACTGCACGAACGTCCAGAGCAGGATGCGGATGGTGTAACCCTGGCGCAGCAGCTTGATGAGCCGAGCAGCCCGGAAGAGCTTCAGGAAGCTCATGTTGAAGCTGCTGGTGTTCACCAGCTGGGAGGAGATGAGAAGGGTCAGAGGGAGGCGGGAGCCCCCCACCCCGCAGCGGTACGCCCCGCTGCTCCCAGCCCCCGCTTCACCTTGGTGTCCGTCAGGATGATCTCCGTAATGCTGCCGATGACGGTGATGAAGTCAAAGATGTTCCAGGTGTCCCGGAAATAGTTCTGCAAAAGGAAGGAGAGAGGGAACATGGATTTGAGCTCGGGGACCGCGGGTCTGAAGGGCGCTGGGCCACAGGCCGAGGCTGCTCATGGACAAGGTGCACATTTGTATGCAGCCATGGTCTGGAGCACTGTCCTGCCTCTGAGATGGTGGCAGACCTGAGCGTGTCTGCAGTGAGCACCTTCTCCTGGGAGCTGACTCATGCATCCAACAGGCCACCCTGGTGAACGGGAGCGGGAAAAGCGGCCACAGCCAGTCCTGGTCAGGCTGCAACAGCTCCTCACACTGACCCTTGCACCTCCTCCTCATGGGCACCCGGACCCGTCTCACAGCCCCTGCCGTTTGTGCAGCAGCTTTTGCAAGACCAGACTTGACCATGGCTGGTGCCGCTGGGAGGAGGGAGGGTGGCTAGAAACCCTCCTGCTAGTGGACCTCATCTCCCAGTATGGGTTAGAAACGGGAAAGAAACTGTAAGAGAGCAAATGTAACTGTTGCTCATAAGCAGCAAAGAGTAGCCGAAGAAAAAGCAGTCCATGGCTTCAAATCTTAAATGAGCAGCTGGGGATTTGAGGGCGGTGAATTAGGCAGGGAGGTCTTGCTGCTGGTCAGGTCTGACCCAACTGATACAGCCCAAGGACAGCAATGCACCAGCATCGCGTGGCTCCTGGGGACAAGGGACTGCAGCCACCAGCAGGATTGCAGCAGCAGTTGACTTTAGCAGAGCGGCTGCACAGCACACACATGGTCCAGGCACCAGAGTACGGCAGAAACAAGGCAAAAAGTAAAGCAACGGTGTGGCTTCCCCCACCAGCCTCCAGCAGTGGGAAGTTTAACGAGAACCAAAGGAGTGATTCCAATCTAAAAGCAGCTTTCAGGCTGGGACCCAAAATAAATAGCAACAACCTCACATTATTAACACCTTCTCTCTGTGATCTGTGTGCTGCCAAAGTCCAAATTAACACCCTTGTCAAGAACAGGAGCAGCTGCTCACCAGGAAGCCGAAAGCGATGATCTTGAGGACGCACTCCAAGGAGAACACCATGGTGAACGCGATGTTCAGGTACTTCAGGGCCAGCTCATAGGTGTATGGAGCAGAGTAGTACTGATGGAAAGAGAGAGACATTGCTAGCCAGGAGGGGGCCTGCCAGCCTCTTGGCTGATGACTGTCCCAGCGAAGACCTGCGGTGGTCTGTGTTCCTTGCCCTGAGTGCCTCAAGACCATCTCCTCCTTCCCCTCTCCACCCCTCTCCCAGGACCACTCCTTCTAAGAAGGAAGCACAGAGTAAATCCAGATCTTCTTGTAGTAGTTAAGAGGTCAAGATCATTTGGGTCATCTCATTTAGGGAAGATCTCTTCTCCACTTGGGGACACGTGGTGTTTCAAGTGACTAGGCCAAGGGAACACATGCTCAGATTCTGTCCCAAAGCGTCTCCTAGAAGCAACCAAATTACCCTCTGGTCCCATCCTGTCAGACCCTCCTTCTCCCCACCGCCTCAAACAGGACAGGCACACTCTGAGTGGCTCACCTTCATCATCAGCACCACGGTGTTCAACGCTATCATGGCCATGATGGTGTACTCGAAGGATGGGGAGACCACAAAGTGCCAGACCCGGTACTGGAAGGTGTGCCGGTTCTGGGGCATGTACCGCGTGAGGGGCTTGGCGCTGATGGCAAAGTCAATACAGGCCCTCTGGAATAAAACAATGTGCATCAGACCCAGGCCGATGGTAACATGGGGGATAGCGGCTGCCACACTTCTTTCCTTGATGGGCAGGCAGGTGGCTCATGGGTTTCTAACACCTTTTCAACATCTAGGGAGCTCCAAGCTCACAGACTGCAGAAAACCCACGGAAACGTCCTCTTTTCCTCTCCCCGGATCGTACCTCATTCTTCTCCAGGCTGCACTCCTCCATCATTTTGTCTCCTTGCTCTTGGAATGTAATGATGATGAGAGCCACGAAAATGTTGACGAAGAAGAAAGGGAAGACCACAAAATAGACGACGTAAAATATGGACATCTCCATGCGGTTGCTGCGGCTGGGCCCGCGGTCCTCCTCTGTCACGTCCACCGAATGCTGCAGCACCCTGTGGGCAGACAGGTGAAGAAAAGCAACCAGAGGTATGCCCATCAGGAATGCCACCACGCGGCACTTCTCACGGGACCCGCTTTGTACAGCCAGCTCTGTCTGTCCACAGTTGTGACAATGATAACACAAATCTCTGTCGTAATCTGCTTTACAAGGACAACCCTTCTCAGTGGCTACAGCTTGTTTTACGGTGCTTTGCCTGTGCCTCTGCAGGAAAATGGATTTTCCAGTGCTCCACGTACAGAGTAAAAAATTGCCCAAGCTCCCATCAGCATGAAGAAAGGACTAATCCTATGGTCATCTCTAAATTTGAGTTAAGATATACCTCAGGGCCACACAGGAGAAGGGATTATCTATAATTCACTCCCTGAAGAAGAAACTAACCCCAGCCATGGTTCCATCTCTTTTGTCCTGACATAATGTCTCGTCCTTCCTCTCCTCCTCCCTGCCCAGCAGTTTCTCTCTCAGTCCAGCCAGTTATTAAGCCAACCAACCCAGTGGGGACATCTCCACCCTAATTCAAGGGGGCTGGATGGAGCAGAATACTCACTGGGGCCAACCCTCGCCGGTGGAGACCGTGAAGAGGGTGAGCAAAGCCCAGATGATATTGTCATAGTGAAACTCATGGCGTTTCCATTCCCGGCACTTCACTTCCATCTTGTTCTTCTCGTGGTCCACGTAGTTCCCTCTGCAAGGTTGGGAGAGAGCAGTGACCTTGCTTTTTACACTGCCAGACTACGAGACGGCGGTTTTAAACCCTGGGGGCAGCATGTGTGTGTGGTGGGAGGGGGCATGTCTCCTCCTGCAGGGCTGGAGGGAGAAATGGGGAGAGGCTGGGTAACAACTAGGGGGAAGGGGAGAAGGGGACAGCAAAAGGGAAGAGAGAAGGAGAAAAGAGAACAGAAGGAAAATACGGGGCTCTCCAGCCCGCATCCCTGTGCAAGGATGCCCAGCGCTGACACAGCAATGGGGATGGGGCTCAGCCCATGCCGTCCACCCCAAGAGACCACGGCCAAGAGCAAGTCATGACCAAGGACTTAACTGGGAACCATAGAAGACATTACCCAGCACCCTGCCTTTGCCAGAGGTGTCAGCAGCATCGGACCTACTGAACAGGGCACCTACATGCAGTCCTTCTCCGTGTCCTTAGAGCTGTCAGTGCAGTAGAAAAACTTCCCCTTGAAGAGCTGGACAGCAATGACAGCAAAGATGAACATGAAGAGCTTGTAGACGATGAGGATGTTGAAGACGTTCTTGAGGGAAGTCACGACGCAGTCGAAGACGGCCTGCAGGAGAGGGCATAGCTCACCTTGGGGAACTGACAGCCTTGGCAAAGGGCAGGACCAAAACCTCCCTCAAGACTGCCATGGGGAAAGACATTTCCCACTCCTGGGGCGGAAAGGGGGAAAGAGCTGGGCCTTCTCCCAGGCAAAGGGCTATTTTATGAGTGAGTTTAACACGTGGAGTACCCTCCAGCACACGCATGGACACCTCAGCCCTCTCCAACCTCTGCAAGCAGGGCAGCAGACAGGGGACAGCCCCAACCATGCAATTAGCAGCACTCAAGGCCAATTAGTAAACGCTTCTTTGTTCGTAATCACTGTGAATAACAAAGCAGAGCGAATACCTCTGCCTGCAATAGCAGCACCTCCCCAGGCTGCAGAGGGTTCGTTCTCAGCTCTAGTTCTCAAAGCACTTTAAAAAAGGGAGGAATGTCCTTATCTCTGCTTCGTGGTGAAGGCAGAAATGTCCAGAAATGAATGGACATGGGCTGAAACCATCTACTGATCGGGAAGAAAAGCTGCGGTCAAAACCCATATCTTTGGGGTGTCACCCTGGGCTTTATCCGTCAGCCAAATAACCCTTTGTGAGAAAACTCAGGCCTTGCTCAGTCTCTTGCTCCTTTTTGGCTCCATACCCCATTGGCTAAAATAGGGAAATCCACAATCCTACCTGCACTGCATAAATAATCCCTCTATTCCGATGGGAAATCCCCCTCCGGTGCAACACCACGGGAGCACAGCACACAACATCCCAGGTTGCTTGCAAGCTGCTCTGGTGGGAAAGATAATGAACTTTGGAAGGAGATTTGAGCTCTCCCAAAGCCAGGGCAGCGTATTTTGATAGGAGAGCATCTGGGCTTTGCTGCTTTGTGTCCGCTCCAGCCCCACTTTCCCTGGCAGAGGAACTAACACCTTGCAGAGATCCAGGCTTGCTTTGAATAACTCGATGCACCTCTGGATATAAAGCAGCCTGAAGAGCACTGTGTTTGAAACCGGGGCTCCTAAAACACAGCACATGCTTTGAAAACTACTTGTTCATCGCTCACGAGCAAATCGATGCACGTGGTCCCTGCACCCACCGCTCCATGCTGGAGAAGACAGACATAAGGCAGGAGACGGGAATTATTACCTTCAGCTTGGGCAGTCGCTTGATGGTTTTCAGGGGCCTCAAGACCCGTAGCACACGGAGAGACTTGATGGTCTTGATATCCCGGCCCTTGTTGGTCCTACCATGTCCGAGGGAGGCACAGGCACCCAAAAATCAAACGGAGAGACAATAACCTTGCAGACCCGGGCTGGATGCTCAAGGGGTTTTCAACAGCCGACACACACACACCCCCCCCCACCTCAGGCATGCGTGAGGACAGGAATGGGAGGGCCGCATGCTGCCGTGGGGGCCAGGACTCACAAACGTGTGACTGCTGAGTGCTCAGCCCACCTAAACAAGTCTCCTCCAACACACGCGCTGGCAGAGATGGAAAAATAAAGCAATCCTCTCCTCCTCGGGATTAGCATCTTTCCCTTTTTGCTGGGGAGCAGCGACCTCAACAAACCCCCTTGTTGTGGGAAGCAGCGAGATGCCAGGGCTGGGGCAGGGGATGCAACGCTGTCCCCGAGCAAGGGCAGCTGCCCGAAGGGCGCTGCGCCACGTTGCCCTCCCCTGTGTCCCCAAGCCACGCCGCTCAACAGGGCCAGGGGGTTTGCTTCCCTACGGCAGGCACGTGCCGTTTGCAGGCGGGGCTTGCAAAAGGCCCCCACCATGGCAAATTGTTTTCTACCGTTACTACCGGTTGCAAGAAATTACTAATTAAATGAGGGAGATGCGCTCAATGGGGTCTACGTGCTGGTCTCTCACCAAGGGTTTTCCATCCTGGTTTAAACTCAAGATTCATGGTCCTTACGTTCACCTAGGGAAGCACCTGCTCGGTGCTTGGTTTCTTTGCACAAATGATGTCTTATGGCTTTCTGCCTTATTCCATAAATGCTACCCAACCTGGTCAGCCTGGTCTTCCATCTCACAACGTCTCAGCCCTCTCTTCCCTCTCCAAGATCAGGGCTGCACTTGCCTCTACCCCAAGTCAGCTGAGGGAGCCAGAGCTTACTATTAGATTATTTAGAAGAGCAGCAATAAGACCCCTCGTCACCCTCATTTCTTGCATGTGGTGGTTAATCCCAACCACAATATAAGGGTTTTTTCCTTGTCTTTTAACTAGAGCCCATGGGTTGGATCCCAGGATGGAGCAGAGAGGTCCAGGTGAAGGTGGCACAGTTTGAATCCACTGGGCACCCTCAAAAAAAATCAAGGAAATGACTTACAACAAGAGATGCTCCAAATTACACGGCTCCTTTGCGAGGGTTAATGCAACAGGGAGCACAATAATGGGCTTAATCGTTAAAAGATGTAAACAAAACCACTAATTAATTGTCCTCCCTAGGAGCACAGCCCCACAAATGCACAAGAAGCAACTGTACAAACAGCCCCCAGACCCACTTTGTGCCTCCCATCTGCTGCTTTGCTCAGGGTCAGGTCCTGGGTAAGCAGCTGGAGCATCCGACTCGGGGCTGGGGCATCCGACTCAGGACGGGGGTGAGGATTTGAGGACAGCGCTCAGCTGGTGCCACTGCCACCAAGGACAACTCAAGTGGTTCACATCTGGTGAGGAGGGACCTCTTCAGACCTCAGGAAACCTCCAGTGGGTTTGCTTGGGATCCAACATGGATATGGGATATAGGGCTGGATAACGCCTGGAGGAAAGCCTGGCCTTGCTGTGTCTACAGCGGAGCCTGCGCTCTCCCCAGCCCCCTGAGCTTGGCATGAAGCACGTCCCATGCCCTCGGAGGACGTCCACGATGAAAGCACGCTCCTCCGAAGGCAAGGGATTGCATCGCTCGCAAAGAAAATCCCTCCTGCGCTTTTCCGGAGCACACCACCTTTAACGCATCCCGGGCAACACAGGGGTGCGTGCAGAGCACAGCGTTCTCCGGTCTCTGCAAACGCAGCTAAGGGTCAGCGCAGGTGTCGGACAGACAGACACCCGCCTGTGCCCGTCCCCCCACGCTCCCCAGGGCAGCACCCCGCGGCGACCCGAACGGCATAGTTACCCCAAAGCATTCCTGTCGGTGATCCGGCCCAGCAGCCACCAAACAGCACCAAGAGAGAAAGAGAGAAGAGAGGAAGAAGGTAAGAAATGCATCGGGGAAGCTGCACGGGGATGACTGCGGCCTCTCGGGTGCAGGGACCCTGTGGCAGCCTTTCACCGCCCCACGCCAGGGTTGTAAGGCACGATGAGTAGATCACATTGTGTCCTCCAGGCTGGGGCTTATCTCTAGGGTGAGACTGCCTGCTGGAGGCTTTGGGAGGGGGGTGTGTAGTGAAACCCCTGCTGCAAGAGGAACCCACGGAGAGCCCGCGGTGGGTGACAGCGGGCAGGCGTGTGGTGCTCCTTGGCCAGGAGTCAGGGGAAGGACCTCAAGGCTTGGCCCCAACCTGACAATGGCAGGTGCCTCCAAGGGAAACTACCTGCAAGGCCACAATAATTCCCATCCAAACAGGCTAACTCGCCTCATAAATCACCTCCATCAAGAAATCTACTGATTAAGAGCCCGCCCTGCAGCGTGGGATCTCCTGCAACCCAGCAGGACACCCGCTCGGACACGCCAAGGTGGTCTACAAGGTCCCTGGTTGCAACCAAACCTCCATCCTTGCTTGAGCTATGTCCCTGCTATGTGCGCGCAGAGGGCTCAGCACTTGGGGCAAAGCCTAAGAAGTAAAATATTTCTTAAAAACCATAAAAATAACCCCAGGCCCTGGCTGCATGTTAGCGAAGCAAGCGGAAGGTGTGTTGAAAAGGTGATAGTTTAACTCCGCAGCACTTCTGTGATGGGATATCAGACCTCTGTCCTGACCAGCCTCACGCCAAGGTTATTTTGCAGTACACAGGGGTCCCTCTTGCTTCCAGACACTGGTGCCAAGGAGCACAGGGAGCTCGGCAAAGAAAGAGGCACCTCTGCTGGGTACCTCTGGGTGGAGAAACTCCTGCCCTTGATCACCAGGCAAGACAACGAGGGCTATGCGCGGGCCACCACTCAACCTTTCCACCAACTTTTCCATCACTCAACCTTTCCCGCTGCTGCAAGCCCGCAGACGTAGGCATCACCACCTCTGGGCAGCTCTGCAAAGCCACAAGCGAGCGCTGCTCCTCTGCGCAGTGCCTCCTCGGAGGGTGCCACGGGAGGCAAAAGCGAGGAGCGGCTTTAGTTATGGTTCTGGTTATTCCAGCTAATTTAATTTGAACTCTTTGGAGATTTATGGTCTTATATTGGGCTTTTTATTTAGGCTGTGTTTGGATTGACGTATGAACTTTCCATGCGGAGAGCTACAAGCGAGCCAAGACGACCTCTTGCTTGGGATGTACGTGCTCTGAGGGGACAGTGGACAAGCTGCAATGGCACACAGGGAGACGGCTTTTTGGGTGGACACTTGCTTATTGGCGATTTCGATGTTGCACTGATGGCCAGCAGATGATGGTGGCACCACTGGACCAGCTCAGAGACCTCCTGCTGTACCCACGGCTACCCAGGACCACCACGAGAAAACCAAAACACAGAGGGGAGGCAAAAAAGGCAGAAAACCCGAATGGCGCGGCATGTCCCAGCACTTCTTCAAGCGGGAAGTGCTGGACTTGGTCACCAGCTGCTCTCAGACACAAAATTGCTGCAGCCGCCCCGTGGGCATCGCTTTGCCCACTCAGCACCGTGGAGGCGAGGAAGGGGAGAGGGAGGACCCATTCCCCCCCACTACTCTGGCCCCACATCAAAGAGCTCACAGAGGGAGAAGAAAAGGAGAGGGATTTAAACATCACAGCCAGATTTTTTTCTCTTGAGACCAGGATGGAGAGAGGGAGGGAGGGTGGGTGGCGGGTTGGGACACATATAGCTGGCGAACATCCTTCAGCTCCCGGGGCCGTGGCAGTGACGGGCTGCCAACGGGAGAGGCAGGTGTCCTTATAAATGCTTTATAATGTATAAAACCATCAGAAATTGCTGCGGTTCTTTTGTTCCCTTCACCCCCGAAGCCATGAGATCATCTCCTCCAGCAGGAGCCACCGTCAGAAGTGGGGGAGAGGGACAATCCTGCAGGTTTACATTGTAAAGAGCCCTCGTCCATGACACAAGCGACTTGGTATCTACCCAGCTACAGCTACAAGAGTGGGCAGGTGACACAGATGCTTGCTGTAAATGTACGTGGAGATGGACCCCCTCCTTCTCTGCGGGAGGGGGTTTGTTGTTGCAGGGATGGGGGTGCTTGCCCTCGAGAATTCAGCTGTCCCATGCCCAAAGGGACCTGTCCTTCCCTAGGGAGGCTGGGTGGAGGCAGGCAGGTGGCAAGCGGGGTTGGAAGGGGTATGGCAGCTTCCCCACATGCTTGGCACTGGCACACGGGGATCCCACCAGCTCCAGGGGCCACCCCAGGAACCGTGCCACCTTTGTGGGGTGGAGTCAAGGTGACAGTAAGCACAGTAAGCACTGATTACGGTACTGTTAGCGGCAGTGAGGACACCCATCACCCAGGAGCAGGCTGAGCCATCAACCTACCCTCCTTTAGCCATCAAAAACTCTTGATGAAAGATGCCTTGGAAGGAAAAGGCTCTGTTGTCCTCCTAAAGCCCCACAAACCACCCAGAGCATCTTCAGGTTGCTGATGCCCTCAAGTCCCACCTCCAGACATGCTCTGAGGGGCTGCCCTGGCAGAGGGCTTATCAGCCAGACCCTGGAGACGCTCAATCCATCCTCATGGTGGCCTGGGTGGCCTTAGGGTGGTTCAGAGCAATGTCCCCAGCCAGCGGACCTGCCCCTTCCCTGTGCCAGGGTCTGCAGTCAGCCCCCTGTCCTGCCCAGGGACCAGTTCATCCCTGTGCTGAGTGAGTTGAATTCTCCCATGCTCTTCCCAAGGAGAGAGCAGCAGATGAAAGCACTGGGCGAGGAAGGTGAGGAAGGCAAAAGCAAGAAGCCAGGGAAGGTGCAAGTGGGTGAGAGCGAGGGGAAGGAGCTGGCTCCCCGGCCGGGGGTGAGGTGGGAGGGACGGATTACAGGCTGTAATCCATCGAGTGACCTCGGGGCTTGGACCCAGCCACCCCGAGAGCCTCGCACGGTACCTGAGCTGTGGCCAAGGACAGGGCTCCATTCTGCGCCGCTGCCAGGCCCTCCCCTCTCAACCAGCACTAACGCCACCGCCGCCAGCGTCAAAGGCACAAAGAGAGAACAACAGCGTGACAAAGGAGTGCAAACCTCTCCTCTCTTCTCCCTCCTCGGGCACCAACAGGGTGCCATGGTCCCTGGGGACCAGGGGGTTCTCCTTGCCTGCGAGCATCAACGATGGCACCCACTCATCCTTCCTCAAGCTTACGCTGCACCGCCTGCCCCTGCCGGCAGCACGGAGG
Source organism: Fratercula arctica (assembly GCA_947846985.1). NCBI lineage: Eukaryota > Metazoa > Chordata > Aves > Charadriiformes > Alcidae > Fratercula > Fratercula arctica. Next base: position 32,625,545 of record CANTUZ010000012.1, read on the forward strand.
AGGGCGGAGCGGCACGAAACTCATCCCTGGACACTTCTCCCCGCCATGGCTTGGGCGCTGCAGACGTCGAGCCACCCTGCACCCACCTGCGGAGGAGGGTACGCGGGTGCCACAAGCTCAGTACCAAAGCCCAAACGCAAGGCGATGCTCAGCAGGCAAACACCGCAGAGCAAGCGCACAGCACCCTGCCCTCGGCAGGATGCTGCAGAGGATGCAGGCACAAACCTCACCGTCCCTGCATCCCCATCCCTGCAGGGCTCCAAGGCAGTGCTCCTCCCCCTTGGAGCAGAGGAAAAGCCACCGGCCGGGGGCGTAGCAGGTGCATAACTCCAGCTCTGCCACTCTTAGGTCTTTTCCCCTCTCTAACAGCCCCTTCTGAGCTCTTTCAAGTCCACTTGCACCACCAAACTCTTCCTGGCATCTCCAGTTTTCCTTGCCTTGCCCCCTGCCTGCTTGCTCACCAGCGTTTGACAAACAAGGAGAAACCCATCTCTGGAGCTATACTGGTTTCAGGTGCCAGCGGCACGGCTGGGCTTTGCAGTTAGCCACGCACCACTGCCAGGAGCCGTCCCCGAAGCAGAGCAGAAGGGTGCAGAGAAATACAAAAAAACTATCAGGGTCTAGTAGCCATAAATACAAAAAAAATCAGGGTTTAGTAGCCATAACTGCACCCTCTTCCCACCCCGGCCAAGTGAAGGCAAAGAGCTGACAAGGACAACGGTCACTTACGCCAAGGCGAAAGCCACCAGCGCTCCCACCACCACGATGAAATCCAGGATGTTCCAGAGGTCTCGGAAGTAGGAGCCATCCTGCAGGATCAAGCCCTGATCGATCATCTGCAGGGGAGAGAACAGTGAGAAAAACAGGCAGGGAATGAGCAGCTCGGCCGCCGAGTGGAAACAGACGCAGGTGGGATGTGCTGGGGACAGGGACATCGCCGGGGAGCTGCAGACCTGTCCCTGCCTCCCAGGTATATATCGAGGAGCATCATATTTTGGGAGCCTGGAAACTGATAAAAGGGGTCCTGAGCGTTCTCAACTCCCACCGCTAAGAACCAGGCTTTAAAGTCTCCGTCAGCCAAATTTAGGACCAGAACTGAAAAACAGAGCCATTTCCCACCCGCTGCAAGGAGGCCGCGGGACACAGCATCCCCAGCGCAGCCAGCCCGCGAGGCCTCTTACCTTGATAACCATCTCGAAGGTGAAGACGCCGGTGAAGACGTAGTCAAAATACCTCAGGACCTGCAGAGAGAGGGTATGGGCGCTCTGCAGCTGCTGCCAAGCAAACTGCCTCACTGGTGCCCACCCAGACTCTGTTACCACCCCGCACCAGGGGGGTTCCCTGGCTCAGGTGCAGACAGAGGGTCGGTTCACTTGCCCCAAACCCAGCCTGTTGCCTAAGAGTTCAGGACAGCCATAAACCCAGCCTGTGAAGGCAGGAGAGAAACGTTTCCCACGCGTGGTGCGAGCAGCTCTGAAATCATGCTGTGAGCCAGAATCGTGCTCCCCCATACCAGTCCCTGTGCACATCTCCCCAGTTTAAGCTACTCTACTGGTGACAAGGCGCCCTGGTCTGCTTCCCAGGCTCCAAACCCCACGTGTAGGAGGCTGAGAGCGATTTCCAGGGTTTATAGGGGAAGGTGATGGGGAAGAAGTCAGACAGCACGGCGCGGTGCAGGTGCTGCCACCGGCTGCCTTGATCCGTGTCCCACATTGCGCCCCCACCACGGAAGCTAAAATCCTACAGGACCTCTGCCTGCGTTGCCTGCGGGATGGGGGGAGCGGGGGAGGTTTGCAATCACTTTGTTGCGGTCGGAGTTGGTGAGGACGGGATCCTCCGCCGCGAGGGCGATGCTGCTGGCGGCGATCACCAGGAGGATGCACATCTCGAAGTAGCGCAGGTTCACGATGTAGTGGCAAGCCCTCCGCACCCTGCGGGGAGACAGGGGGACCTGTGAGCCCCTGGCATGCCCCAGGCACGGCCCACCTGTAAAACCCACCCCCACATCACCAGCTTCCAGAGCAGAAAAATGGCCAGCAAAGCCTGAGGAGCAAAACGAGGGAGCCCAAGGGTGGTTTGGGCTCTCTGACTCCTTTGCTCAGCTGTTCCAGCCCCCCGGACACCCCACGACCGGCCAGGAAGAGTCCCTGAGAAAGTGGGGGGCTTATTCTTCCAGGTTGCTGGAGCTGGGCAAGAGCTATGGGGAATATAACTGCAGAATAATACAACAGACATCGAATAAGAATCGCAGCTAGCAATCAGCAGCCGGGAGAGAAAGACACGAGCGTGGCTGGCACAGAGGGAGAGCTCTGCCGGGGCTTGGGGAACACCGTGGCTGGTTATCCAGGCTGTTTGGGAGATATTCAGCTCCCTTCCCAAAAGGATCCCCTCTTTTCAGTGATGTCTGGGGGTCCTTCCCCTTGCTGCCCTCCCCAACAGATCAAAAAATGTCTCACGGGTTGGTGGTGCTGAAGATGAACATGGAGCTGTGCGGCACCATCGCTTTGCCCGTCTCGCTTTTCTCCTTCTTCCGCTTCTTCTTCTCCATCTCCTCCTCGTCCTCTTTGCTCTCGGCCTCCTTTAAGGGGCTGGCTTCGCCGTCTGTCTTGTTGCTAACTGCAGGAAAGTGAGACCCTTTGCCCGGCCTTGCACCCAGACAGCACCCTGGGGTGTCCCTGCCACCTGGGCACGTGCAACCCTCCCCCGGTTTCTGCTCTGCATCCCCGTGCTGTTATGGGGAGAGGGACCAGAAGGGAAGAAAAGACACGAGCTGCTGGGATGAAGCAGATGAAACGGGTTTCAACAAGGCCAGCTTTCACGGCGCTGTTTAATTAATAACGCCGTTTAAAGCAGCTCACCTTGACAGCGAGGATGCTGTTAAGGGGGTTTGAGCGGCTGCGAGTTGGGCGGAGGCTGTGGATGTGTTAGGAAAAACAGGGGATGGGAGTGTTTTGCCCGGGTGGAGAGGAAGGGAGAAGGAGGGATCAGGCAAAGGGGTGGGTGGGAAGGAGGTGAGAAAGGGAAAAGCTGCCAGGGGATGGTGGCACATCAGCTTTGCATCAGCACCCTGAAAAACTGGGGTGCTGGAGGGAGGTGCTGCAAGGAGCAGCAAGGAACCCCCCTTCCCAAGTTGATGGATGCGGAGAGGAAAAGCCGTGCAAGCGGCTCTCCATCCCTGCAGGGTCCCTGAGGGCTGGGAGAGGGGCTCAGGAAAGAGAGACGGGTCCTCACTCTGTACCACAGTGGAGTCGGGGACATCGATCATGATGGTGGTGCTCTCCGTGGCCTTCTCAGTGTTGGGGGTGATGGAGGAGAGGTCGGGCTCGCTCCGGCTGACGGTGCGGCTGGCCTCCAGCAGCGCTTGCTCGCTGGTGTCCGGGCTGCTGCAGTCCTGCTCCGTCAGGCTGCCCGTCTTCCCCCGGGGGGGCTCAGGTGCTGCTTGTGGGGGGCTCCCCTCCTCGGCGGTCCCGACCAGCTCGGCATCGCCAGCAGGGACCCCGTTTGTCCTGCAGGAGGGATGTGGGAGAAAAAGAGGTGCGAGAAGATAAGGGGAGAGGACAAGGAGCTGTGGGAACTGCAAGATGCCCTCCCTGGGTACCAACCTGATGGGCTCCTCGCTTGCCTCTGGTTCCCCCTGAATCAGCACCTCCGCTGCAGCCGTGTCCCCGCGCCGGTCCCCATCCTGTGCACCTTCCATGGGGCTGGTCTCCTCCAGGCCCAGCTCCTGGCTGGCTGAGCGGCTCCCCAGGGCACCAGACGGCTCCTTCCCCTCCATCCGGGCTCTGCGGTGCCGGCTGCGCCGTTGACTCTGCCTCATCCTGGCCCTATCCTCGATGCCGCCTCCTGCCCCATCCTGCTCGCCCGGCTCACAGTTCCCATGGCACGACTTCTGGTGCCACGACTCCTTGTCCCGCCTGGCCCGGGGCGATGGGCTCCTCCTGTCCTCACCACTGCCGGGGTTGGCCCCCGGGGCTGGCTGCTCGGGTCCCTCGGCTGGTGGCCGCTCGCCCTTGCCACCCTGCTCCTCGGCGCATTTCTCCAGGGTGACGCCGTCCCCCGGTTTCTTCCTGCGGAAGATGCTGGCGTGGGGGTTGATGAGGTGCGGCTCGTCCTTGTTGATGGCCTCCTGGCTGGACATCTGCATGTGCCGGCGCAGCTGGCTGGTGCGCTGCTCCCACACCGACATGTGGTGCCGCCGGCGACGCTCCCGCCTGCAACGGGGGACAGCGAGCAGTCAGCATCCTGGACACCCACCCCACTGCTGGTGCTTCACACCCTGCCCCCCCCCGGTGAAGCACTCACTCTGGATTCAATTTGGGAGTCCCAGGGAGAAGGAAATGCCATCCCCGGGGCTACGGGCTGGGCTCCTGCTTCGACCCCAGCCTTCCAGCATATGCCCGCTGGTGCTGGCAGGGGCTGGAAGTGGGGGCTGAAACTGAACTTCTGCCCCTTCAGACATGTGTAGGCTGATGGAGGACCAGCCCCAGCAGCCTCACAGCTACCCTGAAGCTTTCAGGCAGCTTGCCCAGCTTGCTGAGAGCAGCCAGTACCCCGGCTTGCCCTATCCCAGCCAGGCGGTGACCACCTTCCTCTTGTGTGATTGCCTGGGGACACCTTGAACACAGGCAATGCTCTCTCCCTGCAGCCGGGGATCCCTCCTTGCACCAGGGATGTCTTTGCATCGCCAGCTCCCTGGAGCCAGGCTCCTTTTCAGAGCGGTGCTGCCCTAACGGTACAAATGATGGTGCAGGGGACGCTGGTGCAAGGGCCAGCTTGCTGGCAAGGGTGGCAGTCCCGATGGGACGGGGACAGTAAGAGGGAAAAAGACGCCAGGTCCAAGACCTGCTTTTCTCAGTGAGAGATGGCCCTCTGGGACATTTGCAACGCGGAATGTCACCGGGCACAGGACACCCTCCCTGTGCTCTGCTATGCTCGGCCAGGACAGCCCCTCACCCCACACGTCCCCAAGCCTCGGGGAGCAGCGGTTTCGGCCGCTGGTGGGGGAAGGAGCTGTACCGGGCTGGTCTATGTTCCTGCAGGTGTGCTCTAGGGAGGGGCTGGGCTATGCCATGAAACCTTTGCCGTGCCGTAAACGCACACACACAAACACCCTGGAGAAGACAGACGTGCCCTTCCCCAACACACGGAGGCACACGGAAAGACCCCCGCGCGCAGGCGTGTACATACACTGCTCACACACGGCTGCACATCCACGGGTAGCGGCACACGCCGGCACACGCCGGCACGCACACGGACGGCACGGCACGGCACGCACACAGAACCACGAGTGCACGCACAAAACCACGAAGGCGCACACACACACACACGCACACACACGCGCGCGCCCGCACACAAACGGGGGTGCAAAGGGGGACACTGAGTAGAGGCACAGGCACACAACCCCCCCGCCGAGGAGGCTGGAGGGGAACGGTGCGCGGCCCCCACGGACGCACAGAAAACACAGGAGCCACAGACGACACGCGCCCCCGCGGCCCACATACAGGTGGCTGCTGCGCGGCTCCCACATCGACATGTGGTGTCTCCTTCGCCTGTCTCTTCTGGGGAGGAAAAACAAACGGGGTCAATCCCCCCTTCACCCCTCCTTTCCACTCGTGTGGGCAACGCAGAGAGGTGGCCGTCCCCCTCCCAGGCCCTGGGCAGCCGGCATCTCTCCAGCTGCCGGGATGCCGGAGCACGGCAGCCAGCAGCGAACCCCCTGCACATCCCTGCTCGTGGACCGCGCTCACACGCCGCACCCAGGCCCCCGCACCCCGCCGTGGCACCCGTCGCTGCCATCCGGGGAGATGCGGGCAGCGATACTCGCGCCAGGGATGCGGATGCATTATGCGGGGGCCACGGAGCCTTCCCCGTGCCGGCCAGCCGTGCCAGCGGTCAGGCGGGGTAAGCGGCGAAGGCTGCAGCCCCTCAGAAGTCCTAGTACATCCTTGAATATTTAACAGCTCTTTCAAACCGCTCCAAATTCACCTCTCCCGAGCAACAGGTGGGGATTTTGCAGAGGAAGCGGTGCCTCAGGCCAGCCCCGAGCTGCTCAGAGCCGTCACCATGGGTTAATGCTGCCCTGGGACTGCAGAGGGGAACGTGAAGCTCCCCAGCAAAACCAAGGCACAAGCCCAAGGCTGAGACCCTGCAGAACCCCTCTCACCTGCGTAGCCCCAGCACAGGGAAGCCCAACAGGGCTGCCGCTGCCCTTCACCCCTGCCAGCTTCAGGGGGCTGGGGACACTCAAGGCTTTATCCTTCGTATCAGCACAGAAAAGATGTCAGCTGCGCACAGCTCCCAGGAAACAGCCACCAGCACGTGGAAACGTGCGTGCAGTGACTTGGGTTTTGCTTTTGTAAATGCCGTGCACGTGCCCGCGTGCGCGGGACGCGCAAGCAAATACACTCGCAGAGCTCACGCGGGCGAGACGGGACACGTCTCGCTGCCATCCCGGGGGCGCAACGATACCCTCAGCCCCTGGGGGAGTCACGCTGGCTGTCGCCTCCTTATGGCCACCTGCACGGGAACAGTCCGGTGGCCACGCTCGAGGCAGGGGGTGAACTCCACAGCCGGGCCACGCAGGCAGGACCTGCAGGCAGGGATCCGCCGCCGTCCCCGCAGCAAGCGGCCGAACCTTCAAACGCATCCCCGCACCACTTTAGGCACCAACACATGACAGCACCCGCATGCGTCCATCTGGCCACCCACTCGTCAACCAGCCCCGAGCCATCTGCACCGACGGCGCCCATGTACAAATACAATACTCCGATCGGCACCGCAGCCGCCCACGCCAACCTGGCCACGTGGGAGCACTCATCCCCGAGCGCCACCGGACCTCTCCGCAGGCAGGAACGCGTGTACCAAACCTGCCTGCGCCGGGTACCCACATAGAAATGAAGCCATCTGTGTCTGCGCTCACCCAAACGCAGACTCCGGCTCGGCTTCACCGACCCGAGTTTCCAACAGCCCTTTGGTACCGGCTCTGCTCCGGCTTGTCCCTTATTGTGATGTCCCCACTGTCCCTCCCTGGCTGCTGGCATCAGCGTGGCACCACCAGACCAGCACATCAGACCTGACGCTGGAGACGGTCGCCCCCCACGGCATCACACCCCCTTCCTGCCCTTCACACTATCCATCCCGGTGAGGGGGAGGAGCTGGAAAAAAGATCTGCAAATATCAAGACCTGCCCGTTTCAATGCCGCCAGAACGACAACAAAAGGTCAAAGAGATCTGTTTTCCTAACCAGCTATATCTGACAATGGCTAGAAAACTCCAGCAGGGATGTGCAGCGTGGGCAAATCCTTTAGTGCCCTGATATAGTCCATCTCCCCCCCTCTTCCTCTCTGTCCGTTCTCCAGCCCCTTCCGCAGCCCAAATCCCTCTATTCCCTCGCTTTATCCAACACGTTCCCACTGATAGCCAGAGACGGTCACGACACACAAACTCTGCCATCTTTCCCAGAAATCCCCCAAGCTGGGGAGGGGGGTGGGGGGGGGGGCAGGCACAAATTTATTATGAACATCCCGTCACCCCCAAACCAGGGCGATATCTGCGGCCACTGGGAGACCAGGAAGGGCTTCCAAGTACCACCCCCTCCCCCCCCTCCAGCTCCTGCTGCCCCTAAAACCACGGGTGGTGCATGCACGATGGGGGACCATCACATCCCACCGCTGCCAAGCCAGGGAGGGGGCTGTTCCCAACGCTGCTTCTGACCCGCCCCCCCGGCAAGATCAGTGCTCGCCCAAAGACAGCGGTTTCTCTCGGCAAATCTGCAAGAGATTCTGCCGTGTACGAGCTTGGCTGGGTTTCAAAGTACAACGAAACCTAAAACTCCCTGGGAAGGGATTCTATAAAAAAAAAAAAAGGAGGAAAAAAAAAAAATTTAAAAAAAAAAAAAATCCTTTCAGCCGTACTGAAATGTACTGTTTTGGGAAACAAATCAAAACACCTCGTTCCAATGTTGACTTTGAAAGTTTTATGTGATTTAGACCATATGACACCGCAAAACAAAGGGAAAAAAAGGCGTCTAGAAAGGAAAAAACAGAATTTTCTTCTGCTGAAACACAGAGACAAGGCTCCTTAACACCATACCAGAGGTTTATGTTGTTTGGGGCATTTATTTCTCGCCCAAATCAAATTTCTGTACAATCAAACACGATTTCGCCAACCTGCTCCATCTCTCATACCTGCACTCGCTACCGGGGAAGGAGCCCGGGGCAGATTTGTGACACCCCTGCTCCCTTCTCCTCCAGCCCTGGCTGCGATCCGGCAGCTCCACCGCAAAGAAACGCTCCCCGGGGACAAATATCACCCTTCCTCAAGAAAAAAACCAACCGCACCTTCCTCCTCCCCAGCCTCCTTCCCCCACCCCTAGCAGCGGCCCAGAGCGTTTGAGCTGTACGTTTGGGGGCAGAAAACCTGTTTTAGCGGATTTCTGCCGTACCCAAGCTCTGAAGCTGCTGCTTGGGGGCAGGGGGTGGCCAACCCCAGGTCCGGCAGGGTGAGCTGCTCCCTGCCTCTGACACCTCTCCGAAGGCACTGCTGCTCACGGGGAGCATACTCCAAGATCTCCATCCATCCTCAAGGAAGACACCCGGAGAGGGAGTCACCCCCTGCAGGCACCCCTTTTTATTGGGGCAGCCCCACAAGCAGCCGTGCCAGGGCTCCGCTTCAGTCCCCCCCAACCCTGCTGAGAAGCCCCGCTGGGCTTGGGGGGGGTCACCGGGGTAGCGATGTGTCGGGGGGTCACTCACTCGATAGCAGGCATGTTCGGGGCGGACATGGGGCTGACTTCTTTGGCTTTCTGAAGGGCGTGCTTCTGGTTAAAGGCCTCCTCTTCCTCCTGCTCATCCTGCGGAGGAAAGAGGGGAGTTGCTTAGTGGGATGCTGGGGTTTCCAGGGAAGGTGCAGCCATCGGAGACAGCGAGGGATGCACCGGGCTACCGTCGATGCCGAGGCATGCGAGAGAAAAGGGGAGCGGGCACCTGTGTTTCCAGAAACAGCCTTTATTTTGTTATGGGGAGGCAACTTCCCCACTACGCCAGGTCTTACTGAAGGCACCAGCGTTACTTAAATAAGTGAACCCAGCCCACTCCAGGCAAGAGTTAGAACAGCCCCAGACGGCGTAGACCAGCTCAACCCTCCCTTCCTCACAACCACAGGGGAGAGACAGGCATCCCCCCCCGCTGCTGGAGTGGGAGGCAAGGCATCCATGAATGACCCCGGCAGAGACCGTATTGCTTTAATGAGTATGGTTGTGTCTCCGGAGCAAAAAAATGTCATTAGGAATCATTAGTGCGCATTCAGCCCTTTCAAAAACTCAGCGCTCCCTTAATTGATGCTGCTGGTACGCCACAGGGCTCTCCACCCCTCTCACCCCAGCAGCGGCCAGCAGCCCCTGGAAGTGCCACCTCCATCCAGCACGGGAGGACAGGGACCCCCGCACCCACCCCTCCGGCAAATGAGCCTCATGCCCCGTTTCGTTTGCTGCCGAGGGGTCGGCTTTACACCAGCGTGGAAGTCTCCCAGTAAACCCTGAGGACCTGAGCAATAGGCATGGGCTCTGCAAAAAAATGGGCGCCATGAGATGACTGGTCCCCTCTGAAGAGCAGCAATGACCCTTGCAGCTCTCGCCTACTCACCGTTATCCAGATGGTGCCCCAACATTTTAGCATTCCCCAAATATTTCCCAGCATGGTCTTAAAAACAGCTAAGCCCAATAATCTTCTCAAGCACCATACTAAATTGCATCCTAAATCACGTCCACTGCCCTGCGGGCGGATAGGGAATAAATACTGATGCCACTGGAAAGCACTTCCACATCCCCACTTCCCAATCCACATCTCCAGAGCGCTCAGGCAAATAACCATCCCTGCATCAGACCCCATCGGACAGTTGAGGGTTGTCTCGATCCGGTTGGAGGCAAACGCAACTGGGGAGCTTAAATGGAGAAATAGTTAAGCCACACTGGATGGGAAGTGTGGGTGTTCCCAGAGAGACCCAGCAGGGTTAAGCACTTTTCTAAATCAAAGTCTAAACGGCTTTGCCCAGCGATACGGGTTTGTGTTTCAGGGGAGCGGCCTGGGAACCTTCCTAGAGGAAAAGCCTCCACTTCCAATTTGACCCGACCTCTTTTCAAGGCAGGTTGAGCTGAGGGACAAGGTGACCCCAGGCTGTGGAGTGAGGACAGCCACAGGCGCTGCTCCCAGTGCCTTTCCTGCTGGCCCCATCCTTCGCTCTCTTCACACCAGCAAGAGAAGAAAAAGGAGCAACTGAAACGTACCTTGGTGAGTTCCTGAGCGTTGGCCAAGTTGTCCACCGCGATGGCCAAGAACACATTCAGCAGAGTATCTGCGAGCAGCTAAGGATGCACAAGGTACGTGTTAAGGACATGGGTGTCTGCAGCCACCAAGGTAGGGTGGCCCTGATGGCTCCTCACCATCTCAGTGAGGAGCGGCCAAAGGGACAAACTCCTCACCCATCCTATATATACAGCCCTCGGGGCACCTCCAGACAGCTCCTTCCCTGTGTTTGGGATATCCAGGGCTATCGCATGTGTGATAGGACTCCCTCAATTGGGAGAGGAGGAAGGAGCAGTGAGTGGGGAGGGAGGTGCCCCCAGAGGGGGAGATGAGATGGGGTTGTCTCCACTACACGCACAGCAGCCAGGTGGATACAGTTTCCAAACAAGGTGAGGACGATGAAATAGATGGAGGACCACATGCCTGAGCGAACGCCTCCCTGGGAGCGGATGCCGTTGTACATCACCTCGTTCCAGTCCTCGCCTGTCAGGATCTGCAGGAAAGCAAGCCAGCATCTCTGTCACCCGCACCTTCTCGTCACCTGGACAGCCCCCTAGGTCTATCCCACCAACATGCAGGAGCCGAGTACAGAGACCCCGTGCAGTCAATAACCCAGCTCTCCAGCTGTAGCACTTGAGGGAGAAGATGTTGGACAGTGCTGAGGATTAGGCTGGAATAGGCTGCCCAGGGAGGTGGTGGAGTCACCATCCCTGAATGTGTTTCAGACTGGTTTAGATGTGGTGTTGGGGGATATGGTGTAGGGGAGAACTTTGTAGAGTGGGGTTGATGGTTGGACTTAATGATCCCAAGGGTCTTTTCCAACCTAAATGATTCTATGATTCTATGATTTAGGTCTCCTCAGAAGAGTTTTGAAACTCTTCCACCTTGCGTAACAGAGGTGGAAGAGTTTCCATCTCTTTGTTACACAGGAGGAGAGGGAGGAATCAAGTAACATCCTAAGAGGTGATGGAGGGGAACTTGTTTGGTTTAAAAAGCCCCTTTCAGCCAGCGGGGAGCGAGCAGGTGGTCCCAAGTCCCTTTGGTTGTGTTCCCTTGCAGTCCAGCTCCTACCTGGAACACTGTCATGATGGCTGCGGGGAAAGTGTCGAAGTTGGCTGATGGCGTCCCATCGATGAAATTAAACCTGGAAGTGGAACCGGGAGGACATAAATGGGCTGCAGTACCAAGGCCATCAAACCCCTGACTGCTGTGCTATCAGCTCTCTTTGGCTTAGGAGGACCTTTCCCCACTCTAAGGAGAGTCTCCTGAACATTTGATGTCAGAACCCAAAAGGTGTCCTGGTCAGAAGGACCCACACAGCCCAGAGGCACTTGCTGGAGCAGGGACTTTTGTATGGGAGAGGTACCACTGTTAGCAGCAGGCTGAGGGGCGAGGCTATGGTCTTCCTAGGCACCTAAGAGGGTGTTATCACATGGCTTTGACACCAAGAAATTCCTTTCCCCCAAACTTGAAACGACCTACCTGCCTCCAAACAGCTGCATTCCCAGCAGGGCAAAGACTACAATGAAGAGGAAGAGGAGGAAGAGCAGGCTGATAATAGACTTCATGGAGCTCATCAGTGAGACCACCAAATTCCTCAGGGATGCCCAGTACCTAGAAAACAGAAGCAGTGCTGGAGCACTCGTAGTCATGAGTGCTACGAGCAGGAGTGACTGGATCCGGGCTGCAGCCACAGTCCGAGACAGAGGGTGACGGGCATGGACGGATGGCACATACTTAGTTATTTTAAATATTCTCAGGAGACGAAGGGCTCGTAGGACACTGATCCCAAAAGAGGTTCCTGGTCTGAAGATAGCCCAAACCACTTCGAAGATGCTTCCCACCGTGACCTGAGAAGCAGACACAGCCATGAGTCAAATACAGGCTCAGGACAGGCTGTTGCAGGAAATCTTCACGTGCCTGAAGACATGGCACCCACCACCCTGCCCAAGACATGGTGTCTCGGTCTGGCATGGGCAGGCTGTCCCAGCAGAAAGGGTTCCCCTGCCCACTCTGAGGGCCATCCCATTCTTCTCCCCCTTGGCATCTTGCACTGCAGACACCTGCCAAACATCAAACATCTCCCCCCACACCCACCGCATCTCTGGGGCTGCTTACCCCACAGTCGAAGCAGTTGAAGGAAGAATGGAAGTAAAGGCGCGGCCCCATCCCATACATCTTTAAGGACATCTCCAGGAGGAAGAGTCCAAGAAACAGAAACTCTGCATAGTCTGAAAGCGAAAACCCAGGCGCATTACTCTTGGGGCACCGAGCTGCGCGGAGCACCCTGCATGCACCCACCCATAGCCCATATAGCACACCACAGAGATGGGACAAGTTAAGGACCACGCGCTGCTTCCCCAAGCTCTCAGGGTCTGGGATGAGAGAAGCTTGTCTCTGAGGAGCTAAATTGTGTATAGCAGAGCACCAAACCCACTAGTTAATCTTTCAGGGTAGGTGCACCAGTGTCCCAGGGGTTTGAGAAGACCAGAGATGGCTGGCATGGAGTGGAGCAGCTCTTTAGCATTATACAACAGTGGTTGAGGCGCCTCCGAAGACATTAACCGCACGACGCTGTAGGGGAATATTAGCAACCTGGATTTAAATCATCGCATGGCTGGAACTTGGCCAGGGTAATCGAGCTGAACAGCCAAGAGCCAGTGAAAAACTTCTCCAGCTATTTCATGAACATTGGCAGGCAACAGTCTGGCTCTTCACCTTGTCCAAAAGATGCTTCTCACCACGACCAGCTGCCATACCACACCGTGGCGTGCTGGGATGCCGGCAGGCCTGAGCATGCTAATGCGGATTTGGGCAGGCCCAGTGCTTGACGGGGACATTTTCAAGGTGAGTAAGAATAACACAGCTAAGAAAGCAGCACTGTCTCTACTGCAGCAGCTCAGGAGGAACACATGGCTGCTGTGGGGTTGACCACATTGCTCTGCAGTTAGCACCATGCTAGAATGGACATGGGTTTGCTGCCTCCAAAACCTGACCTTGTATCATGTCCCACAGAGGGCTGGGGGGATGCTCCAGTAACTGGTTTTTAGCTTGGGATCTCCATGCTCTGCACCAAAACTTTAACCAGGGGTTCCCCCATGACCAGCCCCATCCCTGCAAACTCATACATTTCCAGAAATTGCTTGTGGCCATTCAAAGCTGGAGCTCTAGCAAGCTTTCCATCACCACCGTTCACAATTTTAGGAGAAACCCAACTAAGACCTGTAGTCTTTTTCTCTCTCTTGAGAAACACATCGAACCTGAAGGACATAAGGCCAGTAAAACTCCTCCGCGTTTGTTCTCAGGGCTGAGACAGCCATCAGTGGCCACGGGGTCAAGGGCAAAGCTGAATTAAATGGCTGTACACGGTCCTGCGTTATCAACAGTGAATGTAGTTCAGGTTATTCCCCACCCAGCTCCATACCGGCATGACTCTGGTGGGATTCATCCCCACATGCCCTGGGGGAAGGAGTGAACGTGTGCTGCAACCTCCAGCCATGGAGATAAGAAGGTTGCAGGAGGTTTTGTCTGCCCATGCAGTGCTCTCAAACCTACACAAAAGCCCACGGACTCACAGAGGAAGTGGGTGAGCCAGGCTGGCTGGTTGTGATGGACGATGGCAACGCAGGCAGTATTGAGAGCCACCAGGCTCAAGACGATCCAGTAGAAGACCTGGGATTTCACCATGTGGCGAACGGAGATGCGCAGGAGTCGCTCCTTGTGCCGTAAGTAGGAGGCACCATCCACTCTGGCGCCTTTGAGGCCAGAGTGACTCAGGGGATTACCTAAGGGAAAAGAGTGGGGAGAAGGAGTTGGGTTCTCCAGTCAAGGTGAGAGAAGGAGTTGGGCACTCCAGCCTTCCCCCAACATGAGACAGGACAGACAGCTCACAGACATTGCTCTTATGGGACATGATTTCACAGTTTTTAAATGGTACAGGGGGCACTGGATGGTTTGCTCCCTTTGCTCTCGAACTAGCAGAGACGACCGATCCATGACAATCTCCATGTGACAGGTGTGACACTCGCAACTCAATAAACTGGCAGAGGTTTTGAGGAAGAAGGCTCCAAACTGCACTAACCCAAGGTTGGATGAAGAGGTCTTCTCTGTGCCAACCTCCTCTCGCCCACGGAGGAGATATCGACACAGTGCTCATCGCTTGAGTCACGGTTCATGGCGTCCGTCCGGTTCCTTTTGATGGTGGCTCGCCTGAGCACTGGGAAGGGAAGAGGAAGGGGTGTTGGTGGCCCAACTCTGCCAGGAGCCAGCTCATTGGACTAGGACCTGGTGACCAGTACTTGGCTAACTCAGGTCTGGTAACAGGACAGAGGTACGCAGGTGACCCTGGTTCAGAGCTATACCTGTGTGGGACCAGACATCTCCTGGCTTCCATGGTCTCTTAGCAGTTATACTGTCAATCCATTTCTTCACACCCCTCTCTCAGGCCACAGTCCCCCCTGGGGCATCCCCAAACCTCCCTCCTCTCATTGCAGATAAAGGATTTCAACTTCCAGCTGGGGGCAGGCAGAAGGGCGGGCAGACAGTTGCTTAGACCGGGTGTTGCTTGTCTTACCTTCTAAGGCTGAGGTCCCAGAATTTTTGTTCTCTTCAGCCAGCATGACTTCCTCTACGCAAAACACAGAGTTTAGCATCAGGAGACAAGATACAGTTGGCTGAGCACATCAGACCTCACTGCCTTGTACCTGAGCACTTTGCCCAGCCTGGAGGCGGTTGCTCTACCTTGTAAACTCTGTCAAGTATTGGTTAAATGTCCAAAAGCAAATTCTGGGAGGTGGCAAAGTGACAGCTACCACACATTGCATCAGAAAGAAAAAGTACTAGTAATTAACCCTTCTTCCTCCACTGTAATTAACCCCACTAAAGAAGTTGAACATTGTAGACAGGTCTGGGGCTCAACATCCCAACCCAGGACCAAAGCTGAGATCTGGACCTGAGACCTCGATTCAAGTTACCAGGGGCTGTGGCGGTTTGGGAACCAGGCCCTATGGGCTGTTGCACATGGCTGGGTGTCCACCATCCCCAGGCCGTGTCCAGGTCAAGGTGGGAGCCCTGAGCTGGGAACTAGTGAATGCACGCCCTCCAGTCTCCTCCAGGAGCAGGTTTAACTGGAAAACCACTGTCACCGTTCACTGCTCTGCTTTCTCCCTGCCCACTACTGCAGGGGACTCCAGCGAACATCAAGAGAAAGGAAACCATGGCAGAGCAAAGCTCGCAGCAGAGATGCTCACAGCCTTCCCTGGAGATGTACTATGCCTCATGTTCAAAATATGACAGTTTCATGCCACAGAAGATGAGGCTTCATGAGCTGTTGGCAATGTCCTTGCTTGCAGCCTGGCCAGACCATCACACCACGTGGGGCCGATCTCACTCATGCACCCAACGCCACCATGTGAGCACCTGTGCAACTTTGGGGTTGCTCCGGATGATGCTCAGGGATCCCTTCCCATCCCCACCACTCTGCATGACCGGCACCCTTCAGTGCCCGCCACCCCCCTGGAAGCTCCCCCCCCCACCCCCAGCCCGCCAGCCTTTACCCGCTTTGTCTATCCAGGCCCGGTAGCCGTTGAGCTCCCGCTCGATCTGCTGCTGGCGCCGCAGCTTCATGAAGGCTCGGCGGTTCTCCACTCGCTCACGCTCTTTGGCAAACTCCCTGGGGAAGGGTAGAGGGGAGCAGTGAGAGCATGGCCGTGGTGCAGCGGGGTACACCAGGGGCTGGGAGCAACACGGGGCCGGGAGGGGAGGCAGGGACCAAGGGCAAGCACAAGCCAGGGGCTGCTGGAGCATCTTGGGGCAATGGATGGCCATCCCCAGACAAAGCAAGGCCAAGGGATGGGTGAATGATCCGAGAGGAGGAGAAGCTTCTTTGCGGGAGGAAAGGCATGGATGCACATGAGCAAACACCCTGTTCGGTCACTCAGTGTTGCATGTCCCAGCTGGGAGATGCTGCTGTTCGGGGAGGATGCTCCCAGCACCACCCGACTCCAGAACTAACTGAGCTTCTGTGTGTCCCTTCAGGGAATAAAATCTGGGCACTGTGAGGAGGCTGAAAGGGGATGGAGAAGGGCAGGTCCTGTCCCTTGCCTTCGCCACCTCTTCCTCTGAATTCCTTCTCCTTCCGGCCTCTCCTTGGAGGGCTTTCCCAGGGCTTGAGACATCCCTGTTGTCCTTTTCTGGACTTCAGTGTCTCACACGAACTGCCCAAGCACTATGACCGGTCCAGAGAAGGACATCAGCTTGGCACCGCATCAGGTGGGAGGGCAGGCAGCGCCGCACGGGCTCTGCGCAGGCAAGGGCACGTCAAACGCTGAGCACCACCGGCCAGAGCTAACACCTTGCCCACTGCTCCCGCAGCCTTTGACACACACGGTGCGCGGATGTGCTAGCATCCACGTGCTCACCCACTCCTAGGCACAGTCATAAGCACACTCCTCAGTACATAAGACATGTGATTTCACCTATAGCCCAGCCCAGAGCTGTGCAAAGATGCCTATATGCAGCTAGGGCTATATACACCTTCCCACCTTGCAGGTAAAACGCAAGACCGCACAGGAAAGCATGGTCTGCTTTCTGGTATGCACATGCTCGTGTCCATACCCAGAAGGCCCACACCGACAGCCCTCCTAAGGTTTTCACCCACTCTCTATGAAGAAGCACCCGAAGCCCTAAACTTGTACGCAAAGGCCATCACGCACAGAGCAATTAAAGTATTTGGCAGGACACACAGGGGTGGCAATGTAGGTGACCTCCCACCCATGCCATAGGTTATACGTGAGACAACACATCCAGACCCGTTTCTAGGAGGTCCCACACCCTGTGCTGGCACACACCACATACCTGGAGCACCTCAGGCCACATGTTCTACCTCTATAGACACCCACATTTGCACACAAGGAGCATCCCTCGCACCCGACAAGCCCCCAGCACACCATTCCTTCCTCTCAACAAGACCACAGGGATGCGATCTGCTGTCTGCAGCTTCCCCGCCCCGTCCCCGAGTCCCGGTGGCCGCAGAGCCCCAGCTGCACGGAGGAAGCCAGCCCGTGCCCTCAGCCCCCTCCCGGTCCCAGGCTGCTCGGAGGGAAGCGCCATTGCGAAGAACAAATGGCACCATTCGCTCTCTGCAAGACGAACGTCTCTCTCCCCGGAGACTAGCGGCAACCTCCAGCCTAAAAAAATATATATTCAAAAGAACTGAAAGAATCGGTCTGTCTGCTGCAGAGAGAGTTCAAGTGCATTACCCCAGCTGAGCTATTACACCCTTAATGCTGTGTGGGCTTTTGCATGTGTGTGTGTGTGCGCGCGCGCGTGTGTTTGTGTGAAAAGCCCTGAATGTTCCCTGCATCTCTTGTTTAATATCCCCAGACAATTCAAGCATTTTTAATTCCACCCCAGGAAGGTGAAGTTTCCTGCCGCCCTGGCATTAAGCATCAAATGACTCTCCCCCTCCACTGCCGGCTTTCAGACTGAAATGAGACTTTCTTCCTAGGGCAGGGAAGGGAGAGAGAACAAAAGGCAAGGAAGAGAAAAGCAGCCTAAGTGGAGGGAAGGAGGGCGGGAGGAGACGGGGGAGAAGGAAGGACCTCCCACAGCCAACAGTGAAACACTCTCGGTTTTGGGCATGCCATGCCAAAACCCCTCCTTGCCCTAGCTGGAGGAAAGGCAGGACCATTTTGGCTGTGCCGTCATCCCTCACTGGCTTTTATTAGCAAATTTGGGACGTCAAGAGGTGAGAAGATGCTGTTTGCAGCCAGAGTTAGTGGGGAAGTTGCCTCTTTCCCTCTGGTTTGGTCCACTGGTCCTCCTGCGTGCCGAACCTCTGCCCCACGGCCATAACCCCATGCCAGACAGCACCTCGGCAGAACTTTTGCTGGTCAGACCCTGCAGAAATAATCTGTGACCGGGAACACCTGGAAAGCTCCCCCTGATTTACACCAGCTGGGAATCTGGCCCCTCTCTGCCACCTCCTGCTCGCCCATCCCTCTGTCTTCCAGCTCCTCCTTTGCTGAGACTAGCGTCTCCTTTTGCTGCATGGTGAGAAGCCATCACCATTTGTCCACAGTAAAACCCAGCCAGAAGGACCAGCTGAGCATCAAATAACTTTTTCCCAGAGAAGGGAATGGGAGCATCTTTTCCAGCACCCCCCCTCATCGAGCAACATTTCCCCCTACCCAACCGGAGCCCTAATTTGCAGGAAGCTGGTGCCACACGCATCCAGGGACAAGGTCCTTGAAGCCGCGGCAGCGTCTCCGAGGGAGACACTTCCCACACGCTTGACCCTTAATGGAGCTTAATTGCTTTTGTCCGTTAGAAGGAGGAAGGGGTGGCAGAGAGGGGAGGGGGAAAAAGAAAAAAAAAAAAAAAAAAGTTAAGCTCAACTTAATGAATTATTACATTTCAGAGAGACACGTTACCGAGCAGGGCAGCAGCGGGGGCTGGTGACATCTGAGAGTGGGTAGGCGATGCTGACAGATCAAGGATTGCTCAGAGCCAATTTGCAGCAGCGGGTAGAGATAATACTGTATGTGAGTGAGAACAGGGCCAGCGTCGGTGACTGACAGCCGCTTGGGAAGGCTCCAAGTCGCGGGCAGGGCGGCATCGCATCGCCGAGAGAGCCGGCCGCCTGCCTCCCATCGAAGGGCTCTACCCCCGGTGTGTTTGGGTTCCATTGCCAGGGACGGCCCAATTTTGCCTTGCAAAGAGTCCAGGGCTGTGCTGCTGATGGGTTCCCTGCAAGGGGGGCGTAGAAGACCCCAGCAGAAAGCTCGATTCCCACCGGCAACACCTTTGCTGCCCACCTGGGTCTCCTGGCCCCAAATCCTGATGCCTCCAGCATGAAAACGTCCACCCGTGACAGCTGAGCTCCGGTCGTGCCGACCCTGTGCCATTGCAGCCCTTCTCCATCCGGCCTCATCAAGCCGAAGGCAGGCAGCGAGCGATGGAGACGAGCGCTGAAGGTCACGGTGGGAGCTGGGGAGCGGCGTGCCATCTGTCCTCCTGCACACAAGGGCACCATCCATCCGCACGCCGTGCCCAGCCTGCCGGGACCATGGCAGCACAGATGGTTCGCTCCTCCTCTGCCTGCAAATTCTCCTCCACAGCCTCGGCATTCCCCTCGCGTGGCCTGAGAGCGTCCCTGGTCCCGGCAGGAGACCTCAGGGAGTCATCGCCGCGCTCGGCCGCCTTCGTCCCCGGGCCCCCACACCCTCGCTCACACCAGGGCAGCGATGCTTTTACCGCATCGGTGCGCTCTGCCCAAAGGACTGGAGAGCCCACGTCTGGTTTTAACGGGAAGAGAACCCACGTGAATGCATCCAGCTTGAAAATGGGGCCCCCTTTTTTGAAAAAAAAAACCCAAACCAAACCAAAACAAACAACACAAACCACCAAAACCCAAAAGGCAAACCAAAAAAAAAAAAAAAAAACCCACCCAAAAAACCCAACCACAAAAAAACAGCAACCAAAAACCAGCTAAGAAAAGAAAACCCTACTTTTATCCTTTCCAGATCTTCTTTGAGTCCAGAAAGGGTATATAGCGTTGGTCACATTAATATTGTGGCTGCCATGCTTTGAAACTAGAAGCCAACCCTCTTCAAACCCATCAGTGCGTCACCTTTTGCCACCGTTAAGGACACCTCCAACAAATCAGTTACCAAATGGGTCTTAAAATGATACGAGGCAGCAGAAAGGATGGGGTGGGAAGAGGAGAAATGCTGGATTACACGCTGAGGATGAGGGAACGGTACCGTGCTGCTGTGAAAAAACCATATATAACAGGATGTATAACAAGGAACACCATCTGTAAGACATCAGGTAATACTGCTGCTCTCCTCAGCGCTCGTGAGGTCTCAGCTCACGGCTCCGACTCAGTTTTGAGCACCACAATTTGAGGAAAAAACGATCTTCGACTCCAGGAGGGCGTCAAGGGAAGGTTATGGGACAGAACTGACAACAGACGGTTTGGAAAACACGGATGAGACAGTTGCAAACCAGGGGGATCAGATGGTATTTACCCAAGAGGTGTAAAGGAACTAAAGTCGGAGTGTTGAATTAACTGTGCAGTCTGTAACCTGGTGCTTCAACTAAAACAGACGGTGGCGAGCAGGCGCGGCAGAACCGGCATTGCAGAGCGGGGGGATTGCACTGAACCAACCGCAAAAGCTAGGGCAGGGGAGTCCAAAAGGGTACAAAAACCTCTGCAGGGGGACGATGGGCTTCCTAGGTCTGCTTTGGGGGAGGCAACAAGCTTTCTGCACGAGGCTCGTTGCTTGATTTAAGTTCGCTCGAATTGCCAGAAGTCAAGAGAGGATTCAAAGTCAGGTTGGACAAGGCTCTGAGGAACCTCATCTAGTTGAAGACGACCCTGCCAATTGCAAGGGGGTTGGAGTAGAGGACCTTTAAAGATCCCTCCGACCCAAACCGTTTTATGATTCCTTACCAAAGCGGGATTGTCTTGAGAAAGTTTTCCCATGAAGTGCTAACTGGTGAGAATAATAATTAAAAAAAAAAAAAAAAAAAAAAAAGTAGAAGAAAGAAAGAAAACAGAAACATCCTATTTCTTGTTATTTCTTTTTTAGTGGTGGCCGCTAGCTTTTGATCATCCCTGTGTACTTCGGCGAGAGTTCCGTCTTCGCCGCACTGTGACAAAGCTGCGGCAAGGAGCAAAGTGTACAGCTGACGATGCTAAAGAGAGCACATTTATAGAGTGCCGGCAGACGCATGAGCTGGGGAATGAAAAGCTGACAAGCTGCTGGTGACAGCGAATGGTAAAACGGGAAGGAGCTGGGAGATACCAGCCCTGAGATTACCCATTACATCACTGTCCCACTTCCCACTTAAGAAGGGCCAAATGCTGATGGTTACCTTCTGCCTTGGAGAAAGGTTGGGATTTAAATCGGATTTTCTTATAGGTACTCGCTGGTGCCCGTCACTTCGACCAGGTCCTAAAGGGGCTTGTATTATTGATACCAAGCAGCACGAACAACTCAGAAAGACCTCGTCATGCTAGTTTGCGTTGACACCCCACGCTAAGAGGAGAAGTGAACAAAAATAGAGGCAGAAAGGAAAGGCAATGACAACATGAAGACACGGGGAGAAGGCAGGCCAAATGGGAAAGTGCCTCCACAAGTGGGGAGAGGACAGAGGGGCTCCAGATGAGGAGTCACTAGAAGCAAAGTCAAGGTTCCCAACACTAAAGAGCTCCTTTTATAAGCCGGTCCCTCAAAGAGATATGGGCCATCGTGGCTCCATGTAGGGCCTAAAGCAGCAGGGACAGGGCCACCATTGTCCAGCTGCGTAATGGGATCTCCCGGGTCCAGGCTTTGGGTAGCTTTCAAGATGAAGTTCAAGAATTCAAATAATCGGTATTTGATGGAGAGCCAGAGCAGCAATGGGGGCACTGAAATGACTCAAAGCAGTGAAGAACACAAGAGAACTCAGACTTTGCATCTGCTGATGGGGAACACAACCCACTGAACACCAAGGACTTCAAATATCTCCCCTCTTCTCTCCAGTGATCACCGTTTCTCGTCCACAGTCAGCTTCAGTCAACAGGCTCCCATTCATCCAAGAGCAGATTCACCCGTTGCTTGGGAACATGGTTGGGCATCAGCTGTACCTTGCTGCAAAGCCTGTCCCTCACCAAAGGATCCCGGCAGAGATGCAGGTGTCAGTCCAGCCTCTGCATTGCAGGGTGGGATCAGCCCCTCTCCACACACTTCATGCATGCTCTCCAAGAATGAGGACTCCAAGATCAAAGTGAGAAAACCATACGCGGACACTTGTTTTGTGTGCAGCTCAACCCTGCTGTGACCTTTAAAAAAAAAAAGTCAGGTTTTCCACAGCATTTGTGTTGAAGGGACAGAGTGCACCCTCAGCAAGTTTGCTGATGACACAAAGCTGGGAGGGGTGGCTGACACACCAGAAGGCTGTGCCGCCATACAGAGAGACCTGGACAGGCTGGAGAGCTGGGCAGAGAGGAACCTTATGAAATTCAACAAGGGCAAGTGCAGGGTGCTGCACCTGGGGAGGAACAACCCCATGCACCAGGACAGGTTGGGGCTGACCTGCTGGAGAGCAGCTCTGCGGAGAGAGACCTGGGAGTCCTGAGGGACAACAGGATGACCATGAGCCAGCGATGGGCCCTTGTGGCCAAGAAGGCCAAGGGCATCCTGGGGGGCATCAGGAAGAGTGTGGCCAGCAGGTGGAGGAGGTCATCCTCCCCCTCTGCTCTGCCCTGGGGAGGCCACATCTGGAGTGCTGTGTCCAGTGCTGGGCTCCCCGGTGCGAGAAGGACAGGGAACTGCTGGAGAGGGGACAGCAAAGGGCTACCGAGATGCTGAGGGGACTGGAACACCTCTCCTATGAAGAAAGGCTGAGGGATTTGAGTCTCTTCAGTCTGGAAAAGAGACGACTGAGGGGGGATCTTATCCATGCTTATAAATACTGAAAGGGGGGGTGTCAGGAGGATGGGGCCAGGCTCTTCTCAGTGGTGCCCAGCGACAGGACAAGGGGTAACGGGCACAAACTTGACCATGGGCAGTTCCATCTCAACATGAGGAGGGACTTCTTTGCTGTGAGGCTGGCAGAGCCCTGGCACAGGCTGCCCAGAGAGGTGGTGGAGTCTCCGTCTCTGGAGACATCCCAACCCCGCCTGGAGGCGTTCCTGTGCCACCTGCTCTGGGTGACCCTGCTCTGGCAGGGGGTTGGACTAGATGATCTCCAGAGGTCCCTTCCAACCCCGGCCAGCCTGTGATTCTGTTCTCAGAGCAGCCAACAGTTTGGAGAGGTTATTGTTTTGAAGTAGAGAAAAATAAACGACAAAGAGGAGAAATATCCCGGGGAGAGGGGAGCCACCAACATTCTACCAACCAACTCTACACCAACAGTTGCAGAGTCTCAGTTTCAACATTTTTCCAAGGGCAGCAATGCTGGGCTTTGCATCTCTGTCCCCATTGCCCAGAGAAGCCTGTTGTTCACAACATTGCACCAAAAGCAGCAAGAGCATGGCCAACCCACGCTGCAAGAAAGCTAGACAGAGGTGGCGGAGGGTCTGGTAGCCCCAGCAGCAAGAAGCAGAGATCCAGGCTCTGGATTTTATTTTGCTCTTATCAGGCAGGGTTGGTATGAGCAGCGCAGCTCCACTGCTTCAAGAGCCCCGGGCTTTGTTCGCAATCACTCCCACTGGCTCATGCAGCGCTGGGAAAATGTCACTCCTCCCCTTCCCTGCTATGCTCCAGTTTTTATCCTCTGTAAGCGGCGAACAGTTTTACAGTCCCCCTTCACAAGTGATAGCGATCTGCAGATGAAAGGTGCGGGGCCAGTACTGCCGGTGAGTTACAGCACGGGAAAAAAATCACCGATTTTCCACATTTCATCACATTAACTTCCCAGGAACTTCCAAGCCCTCTAATTGACGCCTTCAACACACAAACACAAGGAATTCGGAACCGACCATCAAGTGTGAAACCCACAATGCAGCTGCTAGATATGGCACTCCGCCGCGGCAAAACAAACAAAAACAGCCGCCTCCGTGATCCAAAGAACTGATAACGCTGCGTGATTCTTTCGGGGCATCCTGTCCACTTCACCCAAGAGGAGTGCCCAGCACCCCCTTGCAAGGACAGAGTTGGTCATGGAGCAACTCGGCATCTCCAAAGCCATCTGGGCATCTCCAAAGCCATCCGCCCAGTCAAAGAGCTGCAGCCACGGCCACACGATTGCTGCCATTAACCAGGGCGACGGAAATTACAACTATCTGGAAGACGCAATTCCAAAAGCAATCTGTAAACCAGAACTATCTGCCGAGTGCTTTGTTGAGAGGATCAAAAAACCGAGTCTTTTCACCCACAGCCTGCAGGCAACAGGCAGTCCACAGAGCAGATTTGCAGGGAGGCAGGAATAAGAGCAAATTTGAAGCAGTTGAGACACGCTGGCAAATAATTTGCAAAGGGAAATCAAAGGGGAAAGTCGCCGAGTCCTCGCTTTGTTGTGGATATTTTTTTTTTTTTTTTTTTTTTTTTTTTAAAAATCCTGTCCGGCGGGCTGTAAGCAGAGTCGTTATTCCCTGTGAGACCAGGGGACCCAGCACCCCAGACACGCGCGTCTCTCGTCAGGCAGCTTGTTTGCAAAGGGCTGGGAGTCCCTCCGCAGAAAGGTGGTACGGCGGAGCAAGGCAGAGGGGCGCTCATTGAATACGGATGCCCACCTGGCTGCTGAATACAGATGAAGATCTCAAAGGCTCCTTTGCTTCGCTCATGGTCCAGTACCACATCCTTGACACAAGAGCTTCCCCAGAACTCAGAGACAAGTGGGGCCATTTCTCTCCAAGCGTGGCCCGACCAACGTGCATCCCGTGACGGTGCTGGGGGAGCTGGCGGGAGGCATCACAGCCCACCCTCCCCGTTACACCCACACCTCCATTCAAAAGCCATTCCAGCTAGTCAATCCCCAACCACACGACGGGCACAGCCATTTTACGTCTCATCCGAGCCACTCCCTGAGATGCTACAACCCTTAAAGAAAAAAAACAAAACAAAACAAAACCAAACCAACGACGCTTCCAAGCTTTCACGCTTTCTGGTGCAATATTTCTCAGGCATATTTGTTGGCATCTCGCTATCCCTCATGATGTCCCCACAAGCCTTCCCGCATTGTGGCGACGTGTCTCCCTGCTTTCCCCTCCACAAACCGCCTACCTCCAAGACATTAATCCTCTTCCCAGCGTTTCTTGGCTTCAAACCACCTGATCCAGCTCAAACGCACGGGCCCAGGTTTTGTGTAGAGCCGGCAAAATAACCCCCTGCCTCCATTGAAAATGTACACTTGTTCCTTCAACGCCTTTTTTATTAATTGCTATAAAACTTGATTTTATTCATCGTTTGTTATGCCTCAAAATTGGATGGGAAAAAAATTCAAATTAAGTGAGGTGAAAAGATTTCAGAGATGGTACAGAAGGCTCCTGAAGGAGCTGAAGAAAACTCTCCGGAGACTGGGAACGCAGCGCTAACCCAACCTGAAAGAAAGAAGATCTTAAGACAAAGAAATCTTGCCAAATTGATCCTTTAATTATAACATTAGTCGTTTCTTTCAAAAGCTTAATGCAAGAGCTGGGGGTGGGGGGCAGAAAAGACTCAAAGGGAGAAAAGACTTAACATCACCAGGATGAGTGGAAGCAATTAGGAGGATTTAAATTACTCTCTTGTTTGGTACAAGGCAGATGGATTTCATTTTTCTTGCCATCGTGCTCAACTTCTTGCTCTGCCAGCAGCTTCCAGAGGTCTTCTCCTTGGCAGACCCAAGGACCCAACCTTCCCAGGTTGGCCAGCATCCTGTTCCACTCTGCACCCACTCAGCTATTGCTGCAGACCACGAATTCCAGTGATTACAGCAGCTTTGTCACCCTGGAAAGGGGCTGGAAGTACAAGACTGGATAGGGGAAAGGAGTCCACCAGGGCTACAGGTCTGCCTCAACAAGAGGACAGATGCTGCAGTGCATGGAAGAGGGCTTTATTGCAGGGGCTGAGGAAAAGGAGATAGAAAAGAGCTGAAACACAGGCTGTCTGGTATCAGAAACTGCACGAGTCCTCAACGTTATGCCTCCAAGCATGGCTTATTTTTTATCTTCACTCTTTCATCTTCTTGCTCCCAGCAACAAGCTAGTCATAAGCCATCTTCTTGCCAGGAGGGGCAAAGCAGGCAGGACCCCTGCGGTGGCTAGGACAGGTGAGCTGTGGTCATCACTGGGATGGCATTAGTGCTGCCGCGGCACCGTCCATGCCACAGGCAGCGGGGACCAGCCAGCGTGGCTCTCACCCGGTCTCCCCTGCTCTGGAGACGCAGCACGAACGCACAAATCCAAATTGTTTCCCATGAGAAACAACCGAACAAAAAAAACCCAAAAAAAAAACCCCAAAAAAAACAAAAACAAAAAAAAAAGAAACCAAACCGGAGCATTTCACACCCACAAAGAAGGGAGAGCAGATCTTTGCAAACCTCCGGTATGGGGCACGTGCAGCTTTTGCCATCCCCCTGACTCAAAGCCAACCGACCGCAGGGCACTGCACACAGCGGGCCATCAGCTGGAGGGTGGGAAGAGGTCCCATCCACCCCTCCCACCCAGCCCGCAGCAGGCGATTCTCTCTCCGCACCGCAGCAGTTCTCCTTGGGAAGAGGCGTAGAGCTGCAGGTGCCTCCCGCCCCACCGCGGCAGGGTGCTGGATGACACCAGCCTCGGGACACAGGACGGCAGCAGGCGACGCTTGATATGAGTCTCGGGATCTTCCCAGGCTCCCAAATCCACCGGCTGCCACGTGGCAGAAACCACGGTATTTCAGCTGATGCTCCATCCTCGCTCGCTCCCACTGACTCTCTTCTGCCAGGATTATTTCGGTAGCTTGTGTAGATTTAAAAGCTGAGCAGTCACATCTCCTTGGGCTTCATACCTGCAAAATGCTCTCAAAGAGGAACAGGGCCAACTGGTTTGGTTTTTTTTTTTTTTTCCCTTCCTGCTTTCAGTTGGAATTAATTGATCCGTAATTGCACCCGTAGAGGGGGAAAGTTAATAGACACAGTAATAAATGCCAAAGCCCCAGAAGAACTGGCTCTCCAAGCCCCTGCCTGGAGCGACTCCATCTCCTCTTAATAGCGTTGCATGCAATTCCAGTGCATGTGTGCGTGTTAGTATTTAGAGAGAAAAATCAAGGAGCCTCGGTGTGATGGAAATCATTTCTTTTCCTCTCCCACATACTTTGTGCTTAGGAGCAGATGGATCCAGGCTGTTTACATCACGGAGGTCATGCCTCAGCTTAACAGTTGGGGAACTGACTGTTGGGGGAGATGCGCATCGCAACCAGAAGATTGCTAAATCTGGGCTCTGGCAAACTTCTGATGGCGGCAAGTTAAACATACAAATGTCCTCCTGCAGCCTCTTCGCATTCAGGACCAGCCTCGGGTCTTTGATTGCTTCCCCAAAGAAAACCCCTGCTGAGATGAAGCGAGGGCAGAGAGGCAGCTCTGCAGCAGCTCACGAGCGTGAACTTCGAGAAGGCGGCTGGAAATCCCAACAGGACTTCGTTATTTGCCAGTGCAGATGGTGCAGTTTGCCAGCAACCTGTGTCCAGGTCTCCACAAGCGGGCTCCTCACCGCTGCGCCTGAGTTAACAGAGCAACAGCGATTTCAGCTAGACGGGCATGGCTGCCTGTCTTCCCCAAATCAGTGCCTTAACGCCAGGGAAAGGTCTCCTTCGCGTGGAGTTGTTTCCATGGAGCTCATCCCCAGCGTGCCCCTCTGCTCCCAGCTCAGCCCAGCCGCAGGGCGTGCGGGGGCATCCAGCCAGACCCCGGCTGCTCATCCAGCTCAGAGCCTGGGGGGATGGAAAGGTCACCCTTCCCCTCCTGCAGCAGAGCCAAGTGCTCTCTTCCAGCGCGAGAGGATTGCAGGAAGTGTTAAAAAACAATAAAAACCACGCAAGCGAAGCGAGGAACGAAGCCCTTCTTGCACTCAAGGACGGGCATTGTTTGCGGGCAGAAGTACCTTCTCCCGCCTCGCGTCGTACCCCTCCATGGCTCCGACAGCAGCTTTGGCAAGAGGATGCTTCACCACCACCAGGGTACTGCATCCCCCGAGCCGCAGGGGAAGCCTGTGGCTGCGGCCAGGTGGGAGGGCACATGCGGTGGCCTTGCCGTTGGGTGGCAAAGCCCAGCTCGCCACCTCCACTCACCTCGCCCAGCCCTCCAGGGAGCTGAGCAGTCCTGCTTTTCCCTAGGTATCTGGCACGCCACGAGACCATCTCCACTGCCAATTAGGCCACCCACCCACTTGCATCCTTCCCCAATACAAACCCTATTAGGAATAAACAAACAGTCGAAATGCCAGCCGGCGCCTGGGAAGAGCCCTAGACAACCACATCCAATTCAGTGGGCACAGGAACAGCTGCCTCGCACAGTCCTGGCGCAGGCAAGCACCAAGCATGGACCAGGGCACAGGTCGGGCATCCCACCAGCCACCCTGTGGTCCTCTAGCTGGTGGATGGCTTTCAGGACAGAGAAGTGCCACCCTGCTGCATCCCAAGGCTGCTTTCAGCATCATATCAGCACCAAAAGCATCGGTGTCCACACAACACGCTATGTTGACACACTTCAATGCTGCAATAAGAGGCTTTTCCGGCTGCCTAGCCCCGAGCTTCCTAACTTCCCTTCCCTGGGCTTTTGTAGGAAAGCTCCCGCTTGACACTGACACCCTGTTGGACTTTGCTGAAATCCCCAAGCTGGATGTGGCGCAAGAAACGCAAAAGCCACCCAACACTACTTGGGTGTCTTCATCCTCCATAAGAGCTGCCTCCCTGCAAGGCAGCATGAAGCCCTTCCTGCAGCCTGGCCCCAGAGCCCCTGGACCCCTTCAGGCCCCAGAGCGGGAGTTGGGGAAATTCAACCCACCAACAGACCCGAAGCCCAGCATGCTTCTCCAGAAGCGCTCCTAAAACCACCACCATCACACCTCACTTAGGACAATGACAGATATGACCAGGGCCAGTCTCCAGCTTGATCCCTGCATCTAAAGGCTTTCCAGCTGGCCAAACCAGTGCTACAGTGGCGCTTTTTTTTTTTCTTTTTGCCGCGATGGGCAATTTGGGAAAAATCACCTGCAGCAAGGGCAGAGGAGCCCACATCCCCTTCCCAGTGCAGGAGAGGGCATGCTCTCCCCGTGCACCAACCCCCGCCAGCGGTTGAGGATGGGCTGATGCAACCGCAGTTCATTGTCATGGAGACAAGAAGCTGTTTTCTCTCCAAACCCAGCTAAATGGCTTGGATTAAAGCCTCCTTTCCCCTGGGAAGAGCAGAATAGGGACGGTTGTCTTGTCCCTGTGTCCCCGGTTTGTCCGCGTACATCCCCCCCTGGTGCCAGGCACACCCTCCCAGCCGCAGTCCACACAGACTGGAGGTGCCCCACATGTGCCCCAAACCCATCCCAACCCACACCCACCCCACTCCATCAGCCAGCAAATGCACACCCCGCTACAAAGGCATTCCGGACTCAAACACATTTCCATAAGCGACCCCCCGCCGTGTCTCTCCCCTCCAGCGGATCCCAAGCAGACAGAAGATCAACACTGACCATTTCTCACAGGTGACCAAAACCACAAGCTCTTCAGCAAGGAGAAACAACACAAAAGCATCTTCAAGGCTGCCCCTTTCCCAGCTCCCCGGGGAGCGAAGGAGCTAAGGAGATCTGGGGAGCGACCCCTTGCTGTGGGGCACACAAGCGTGGAGGGGATGGTGGGAACCAGCTACTGGTGTCCTGGAGGACACAGCAGTACCAGGGGTCAGCCTTGGGGCTCAGAGACACGCGACGGGCATGGCCCAGAGGAGAAGGACGGCATCTCGCTTACCCCGACAGCACTCCCAGGACAAGGTTGAGGACAAAGAAGGATCCAATGATGATGAGGGGGATGAAGTACAGCCAGTTCCACGTGGCTCCTAAGGCATCATTGGTCTGGAGGGGAAAGAAAAAACACGTGTGACGTTATCTTCAACACCTAGGACCCGGGGCAGAGGGAAAGGGTGTTAGCTTCTCCCTCCAGGCTGACCACACCAGGCTCCTCGGGGTGATGCGGCCATGTCTCCTGAGCCTCGGTGGGCACGGGGCGCTGCCTGCACAGGCATGCCTGCAGGGGGGCTCCCCACCAGCAGTGCCCTGATGCCCCTCATCACCCTTCCCCGGTCACGCTCCCCTCCACGGTCTCCAGCCCTCATCGGGCAGGACCATTCTCCTCTGCCTCCTCCTACCACCCCTGCAGGGACACAGGGGCTGTCAGACAGTCTCGCAGTGGTGGGCAAGCAGAGGTCCAGGGATGTGCAGCCCAAAATCGTGGTGCTGAGGGCGCGGGGACCACCCTGAGCGTGCCTCCCCCAGCAGCTTGATTCGGTGCTGCCCTGCACATCCCACCGAGACAGGGCGAAGCAGCCTCGCAGCGGCAGCGCTGGCCGAGCACGGCGCTGGTTAAAAGGGAAAGATTTATAAGGTTCCTTAGGGCCAGGGAGGCTGGCGGATAAAGAAGAGGCGGCCAAGGCTTGTCTTTCCATGCACAGGGGGAAAGGAGCTGGTGCGGACAAGTCCCACATCTTCACATGAGCATTTTGTTGATGGCATCATTGGTAATAAATCACAGATACCCTCCCGTCCTGGGAGTGTTACCCCAACCCCAAGGAGCTGAGAGCCAAGGGGAGCTCTAACCGCAGGGCCAAGCCCAACAGCTAAAAAGCCTGATGGCAAACCCTCCTCTATACCTCCAGACGTTTATTCACTGAGCCTTTTAATAAAGCAGTGCCCCTCTGTACCTTGCAGCCACTTCCCAGGCCCCATTTGTCCTCTGGTGTCAGGCACGGTGCACATGACGCCGGGCTGGAGGGTGATGCGGCAGAACGTGACTGTCTGGGGGAGGTGGTATCAATCTTGTTGCAATGAAAGGCTCTTTCTCTTTTCTCTCTCTTCCCCCCCTCTCCCTGTGCTAATTAAGCCCTCATCTTCGTCTGAGTCATTGGCACCACATCTCCCGGTCAGCCAGTGCAGGAGACGAAACGAGGCTCTGCAAGGGGAGAAGCTCATCTCCGACGAGGGAGATGGAGTCTTCCTCTGGTGACCGAGATGTCAGCGGGAACCTCGGCTGGGCATCCCCACCACCCTGATGCTGAGCCCAAGGCAGGAAGGGTGATGCCAGCACATCCCCCTGCAGGCATCCACCACAGCACCAGGGAGAGGGATGCTGTGGGCAGAGACCCCAGTGCGGAGGAGAGCCTGGCACCCAGCAGCAATAAGGACTTTGAGGTTGGGGAAAGTATCTGGAAAGACTCAACGCCCTCCTCCTTTGGCCTCGAGAAGACCACACACGTCTTCTTAAGGTCCTGCACCTTTCAAGAGCCCCAGCCCACCACCAGCCCCTTTTCTCTGGGCCGTGGGAGAAGCGAGAGCAGGGAGGTGGGAATGATGCATGGGAATCCTGTATAAGCAACGCTCATCACCGCCCTCCAGAGACACGCAGGCCACCGTGTTCTGCTCTCACAGCACCATTTGCCATGGCATCAGTTTTCAAGGCATCGTGCAACTCCTCGGCCTGAACATGACTGGGCTTCAGCTCCCCGCCAAGATGCCACTGGGTACCTGCCACCCGTGCCAGGATCGCTCGCCTTTGAAACTGGCTCCTGCCCAAAAATCATGGGCTTTCCCCAAGGTCCTTGGCACAGGGGATGCAAAATAGATGAGCTCCTTTCCTACAGGTGAAGGGGACATCTTCCCCCATGGCTGGGCCATTGCCACCCCTCCTTTGCCCTCCTCCCCTCCAATGATGCGTGGCAGGAGATGGAGTGGGAGACAGGGATGAGATGATGGAGCAGAGGGCAATTTCCCTGGGGTTATCAGCCAGCGATACCAGCAGCAGCACCCAGAGCACCTCTTCCTGCTGCAGTTTGTGGACATGGCCAAAGCTGGTGGCGCCAGGAGCCCACAGCTGGGAAAGCTGAGGCAGGGGCTCGGCAGGGCCCTGAGAGGACACCTCTACGTGCATTTGTGCACCCAGCTCCCACAGGGGTGGAGATAAAGGGGATTGGAGAGATTTTAAGGGGTTTGGGGGGGCGTTATGTGTCCAGCACTGCTGGGGCAGGGGTGGGGATGTGGAGCTGTGGTCTCTGACCCCACATACCCAAGGACACACCAGTGACCACACCACGCTCAGGAATGGTCCCAGCCACCCAGGACAATGCCAGCAGGGCCAGGGAACGGTCCTGCCCTGAGCAGCTACACGGGTCCCCTGCCTGATGCTGGCTTTGCCAGGACCCTCCAGCCCCAAGATAAAATTTCCCACGGCGCATCCCAACGCTCTCTACAAAACTGGGAGCGGGTGATGCCCAGCCAGGCTGCAGTGGCTCCAGCCCGTGATCTGCTTGGCCACCCCGACTGCTAAAATTCACCCTCCTATTCCCCAAGGAGCTGGAAGAGCTGCTCCAGAGGGCCCAGCTGGGGGGACAAGGGGGCTTGTTTGGGAAACACACAAGGGGCTTGGCATTTCACAGGCCCTGCACCTTCCACCCTGCTTCTCTAGCCCATGGCAGAGAGCATGGCCACAAACCGTCCAGCGCGGCAGGGCATCCGCACGCAGAACAGCATGCACGCCTGCGCGTACGTCCCTACACAAACGAGTGGATGCATTCCCAACCCTCCACTCCCAAAGCTGAAGCCCATCTGCCGAGGAAACCAAAGGAACCGCCACACCCGGCTGCCTTTGCCTGAGAGAAGACGCAGACTGCCAGGCTCTCACAGAGTTGCTGAGTCCAGACCCCCTTGTGCCATGAAATCTCCCCTAGATTTTTATCAGCTTCACCTTAATTATGCTACTCCTAGTGGAAGGCTCCTCAAGCAGGTTCTCTAATGGCTGCTCTAATTTTCAACCTGAATTTATTTGTGGTCATTTTATATATGCCTCTGTTCTTTTACCAGCATTTTTGGCTGAAATACTGTTTCCCATCCTGATGTATTTACAGATAGCTATCATGACCATCCCCAGCCTCTGCTTTCCTAGCCAAAGCAAGGTTCCTCCAGTTCTCTCTTGTATGACTGGCTCTCCCTCCCTATTTTATCTAGTAGCTCCTTCCCTGCGCCGGTCCAGACTCACTTTATCTTCCCTGGACACAGGAGACCCGAGTGAGAGATTCTGATGGGTCCCGCTCCATCCCTGCATGATGCTACCGAGGCTTTGCCATCCTGCCTGCAAACCCCCCTGCTCCTCCAGGGCACCGCGGTCACCCTGCGCTCACTCGCTCATCCCCTCTCCTCCTCCTCCACACTGCTAATTCCCAATCAGCAAGACCTGGGCTCCTAGGAGATATCTTTGCTGTTACTCAACAAGCACATGGCTTTCCATTTCTCACCGCATCCCACAGCTCTTCCTCCAGCCTTCAAACTCCACCAGCCCGGGGTGGCAGTCTCCGTCCCCCCAGCTCTGGGAAGCCGTCGATGCCGTAAGCTGGAAGCAGGAAAACCGATGACTCATCCCTGAGGAGTCCCGCCGGTCGCCGCCAGCCACTACGTCCCCTCACCACCACCCAGCACCATCCCGACGCGGCTCACTTCCCTGCCAGCCTCGCAGAGCTCCTTTTCTCCTTCCCCTCTTTTCCGCTTTGTTAACATTTTCCCCTAGCAAAAGCTTTACTACAAAGAGCAGCTCTACGCGTTTCCAGGTCTCTGATGCCAGGTTAGCCTGGAGTGACCTAACTTTGGCAAACCCATGATTCATTTTCATTTTTTGCCTTCCAAACCTGTTCCGAAATGGCATGCGATTGAGGTCAGGCTTACAGTCCTATTCCTGCCTGCCTTACTTTTTTTCCCCTCCTCCCCCCGCTTTTAAATATAGGCATTGCATTCGCTATTCTCCAGTCAGATGGTGCCTCCCCCAACTCCATGGAGTTGTTAAAAATACTTGTTACCAGACCTGCCATTTCATGTGCCAGCTCCCTCCAAGCACGGGCCGGGGGAAGCCATCCTAAACGCCGGGCTGATGGGTTCCATGGTCTTGGTGTTTGGCTTCCACATTGGCAGCGCTCGCGCCTGTGTCCTCATTCCCACTATCCAGCCCTTTGTGTTGCCTCTGTCTTGGCGTTGACCAGAAGGCAGGGTGAAATACCCATCCGTACCCAAAACTCCCCAGCCGTCGCTCCACCGTGCCTTGCTTCCATCTGCAGAGGTGAGGAACCACTCACTGCCCCTTTGAGCATCCTTCACGAGGTCCGTGTCAGCGTGACTTCTGGCAGCTCCCGTAGCGCTTTCTAACTTCTTCAGCACCAAGATGTAGTTGTCTTGACTGAGCAGCCCCTTTTCCCATCCTTTTGGGGCATCATTTGTTCTTAATATTCCTCCACAGGCAGTGGTTCATTGTCTTGGTCTGCTGTGCCTTCCCACCATTCTTTCCCCTTTGCTGAAGGTACCAGGAGGCCCTCAGGTACAGAGATCAGGGTAGACATAGGAAGTTCAATCCCCAAATGACATGTACGCTGTAATTCCTTTAATGAAGAAATTCCTGTCTCCTGTCCCTGGAGACCAGGTCCCATCGCTCAGCCAAGGCCGTTGGGTAACGGAGGAGCTGCCTGACAGCTGACCTTTGCTGCTTCTTCCCTTCCCTTTAAGACAACCACCTTTTCAATACGCATCCCCAACAGCCTAAACCACCCAAGCTCTCCCATGGCCACCAGACTGAGAAATCACAGAATCACAGAATGGTAGGGATTAAAACTAATGGGTCGATTCAGACTGGACGTTAGGAAGAAGTTCTTCACCATGAGGGTAGTGAGACACTGGAACAGGTTGCCCAGAGAAGCTGTGGCTGCCCCATCCCTGGAGGGGTTCAAGGCCAGGCTGGATGGGGCTTGGAGCAGCCTGGTCTGGTGGGAGGTGTCCCTGTCCAGGGCAGGGGGTTGGAACTGGGTGATCTTTAAGGTCCCTTCCAACCCAAACAATTCTATGATTCTATGATTCTGGAGATCATCTCGGCCAACCCCCTGCCACAGCAGGGTCACCCAGAGCAGGGGGCACAGGAACGCCTCCAGGCAGGGTTGGGATGTCTCCAGAGACAGAGACTCCACCACCTCTCTGGGCAGCCTGTGCCAGGGCTCTGCCACCCTCACAGCAAAGAAGTCCCTCCTCATGTTTAGGTGGATCTTCCTATGGTCAAGTTTGTGCCTGTTACCCCTTGTCCTGTCGCTGGGCACCACTGAGAAGAGCCTGGCCCCAACCTCCTGACACCCCCCTTTCAGTATTTATAAGCATGGATAAGATCCCCCCTCAGTCGTCTTTTTTCCAGACTGAAGAGACCCAAATCCCTCAGCCTTTCTTCATAGGAGAGGTGTTCCAGTCCCCTCAGCATCTCGGTAGCCCTTTGCTGTCCCCTCTCCAGCAGTTCCCTGTCCTTCTGGAACCAGGGAGCACAGCACTGGACACAGCACTCCAGATGCGGCCTCACCAAGGGCAGAGCAGAGGGGGAGGATGACCTCCTCCACCTGCTGGCCACACTCTTCTTGATGCACCCCAGGATGCCATTGGCCTTCTTGGCCACAAGGGCCCATTGCTGGCTCATGGTCATCCTGTTGTCCCCCAGGACTCCCAGGTCTCTCTCTGCAGAGCTGCTCTCCAGCAGGTCAGCCCCAGCCTGTCCTGGTGCGGGGGGTTATTCCTCCCCAGGTGCAGCACCCTGCACTTGCCCTTGTTGAATTTCATAAGGTTTCGGTGTGTGTTGCTGTCTCCAGGCATACTCAACACACCAACACAACCAAAGTGAGCTTGTCAGCGAAGACTCGGGAGCCACAGCTTCCCCAAGGGACTATGCACCTAAGGGTGTTTCTCACGCCAAGGGGTCAGTGGAGACCCCCAGCCAGAGCTGCACCACCACACTCACATCTCAGACACAACCCCTCCCACTGCCAGCAAAGCCTCCGAGCCTATAAATGACACCGCCAAGGAGTGGGAGCAGGACCCTCATGGGGGAACGGAGCCGGCACGGCGGGTCCCCAACCCAGCAAAGGAGCCCCCGCTGGCTCCTGCTTCTCAACCCCCAGCACAGGGTTATTCTTTCAGCAGCTCTTGCGTTGTTTTGTGTCTTTTTTTTATTTTCTTTTTTTTTTTTTTTTCCCCTTTTTTCAAAGGGCGGGAAAAGGCGCAGGGAGCTGCAAAAGCCGGTCTCACTCGGGGGGCCAGAAATCTAAAGAAATCTAAATATATACCCAAGTCGAATGCAAAGCACAAGCTCGCAGCCCACACGTACCCTCCCTCGGGCTGCGCTCACATGGGAAACTTTAGGATTTCTTTGCTATAGGGGAAGGGAAGTGGCGGGGGGGGGGGAATTGGGGGGGGACCGACCCACAAAAAAAACCCCCACAAATTCAGTCTCTCCTACCTAAAAATAAACAGAAAGCGAGTTCTGCCTGTGCAAGGCTCCTTTAAAGGCCACGCATGGCCCACCAGCTCAGGGAGGGGAACTGGGGACTGAGGCTGTGGGCACCCGACTCATTTGGGGAGCAGCAGGACGTGGGGAGCCGCCGAACTTCACTCACACAGCGATGTGCCTTCGTTGACTCTCTGGTGTCTAGTAACAGGGCTGGGCTCCCACTGTAGGTTTTCCCTGGAGAGGAGGGGAGCTTTATGCCCCTTCCCCAGCAGGAGATGCGTCCTGAAGACCTCCACGACCATCTTGGCCAACATCAACCGCCTGCGCTGATGCCCCACAGGCAGCTGAGCCCCCTGTCAAAATTGTCAAAATCCGTCTGCATTAGGAGAGAGCCTCTGTGGTTTCTGTTTGAATCCGGACCAAAACGGCGCGTAATTAGATTGGGATAATATACATTCATTACTGCAACCAACTGGCCATGACGTGCTCAGGGGATACGGCAGCGCTGTGCTACAGAGGGGGGGAGAAAAATCCACAGGACCTCCAGCAGCACGGGTGGCCCCGTCCTGCTCTCATTGTGGTCCTCTGCCAAGGATTTCCCACCCAACGGAGAGCTTCCACAGGGACCCGTGGCTTTGCCTGCATTGCAGGCAGGCTTTAATGGGCAGGGACGGGGCGACCAAATTGTCCCAGTGCCGCAGCCAGGCAGGAGAGATCCGCCTGTCCCCCCAGCTGCAATCCCAGCGAGGGGACGTGGGGATGGTGGAGAAAGCCAGGATCTCAGGAGGCTTTTGCCTGCCTTCCCCAGCACCTCCCAGGGGCTTGCTGCCCGGCGCAGGGGCAGAGCAGATCTGCTGGGACGGAGGGTGAGAACAAACAGCGGCTCCCATGGTTTGTATGCCAAATCCTCAGCTTGGCCACTCCCGATGGGCTTTGCCTGGTGATAACGCACACCATGCCCCCACCACGGCTGATGCCATCCCCCCAGTATCACCTCTGTGCTCCCCAGCCTGATTCTCCCTGCAAACCACGGCTGCACCCAGCTGAGAAACACACGCAGGCCAGCAGGAACAGCCTCAAAATCTCCACACCGCAGCAAAAAGGGGGGAAAAAAAAAATTGAAAAATTACCTTATAGCAGATTCCCTGGCCTAACCGGTTCCCTCAAGACCTTGATACCTGCTGCTGCTCTCCCCAGCGCAGTAACAGATCTCTTTCTTCCTTTTAATAGCGGTAATTTGATCTCCTGCGTGCAGGGCCATGCTTCACTCCCCACCAGCCCTGCCTGGTATCCATCAGCGACCCCGGCGCTGGACAAGATCTGAATGAAAACGCTTTGCTTTCCCAAATCAGGTTAATGGGGAAATTGGTACATTTCCTTTGCAGGGCCAGGACTGGCCCGCAGCGGGACGCATCCTTGCCACGGCCCCGTGGTGGGATCTCCGGGCAGGGTGGGCACCTCCTGCCCAATGTCCTGCCTGCAAGCGCTGCTTTTCCCGGTCCCCGGGGACGCTCCGGAGGCAGGCAGGGGTCCCTGCAGAGTGTTGCACGGAGCTCAGCAAAACCCGACAGCACATGGGCATGCTCGCGTCTGTGCAAGGAAGGGGAAGGAATGGGAAGACAGGAAAAAAGCCGATAATATTTCATTTTTCTGTTTTCCAAGTGGAACGCAAAAAAAAAAAAAAAGCATTGCTAGAAGCATTACTAAAAATGAACTGTTTTCAAAACATATCAAATGGGCGTGGAGACCAATTTTTGTTCTGTTCTCCTCCAGCCTACTGAGAAATGGCACCCAAGTGCCTCAGCAGACCCTGTCCCCACGCACCTTCTCCTCCTCCTCCTCTCCCCCCAGCCATCCCTCGCTGCGACCCCTCGGTTGCCCCCACCTCCGCTCCCGAGCTCCCACCTTCCCCCTGTCTGGACCCCTCCTGCGCTTTCCCCAGCCCTGCCGGAGGGCAACCCCCTAACTGCCCTGCAGGCCCCGTGAACTTTTCCCCATGGAGTATTTGCAAAGCTCCCCAGCCTTCCTTAGACCCCGCGCTGGGCTAAGGCGGCACCGGCATTCCCAGTGCAGATCCTCAGCGTGGGGCTCGGACACGTGCCAGCGCCGCTGCCTCTCCGGCCGGACCCGGAGCCTGCGCGCTGCGGCGGGGCACGGTTTTCATGGGATCAGCTTTTGGGGTGTTTTTTCAATGGGGCTTGGCGATTGCCAGGCTGGATCCCTGCTTTGTTTCGAGCACGCTGCAAGCCCGGAGAGGCAGCGCGGGCTCCATATGTTCTCCTAGATGCAGGAACGTGCCCAGCTCTGGCTGTGATGCTCCGGGACAACAAACCCACGCGCGATCTCTCTCAGGGACCCCAATTCACCCCAATACCCCCACAACCCCCAGCCCTGACGCGCAGCAGCACGTGCACCACCGCAGAGGCGCGGAAACAGCTTTGCAAAGCCTCGTCGGTGCCATTTCCAGCATCAAATAATGAAATTACAGGTCCCGGGCTTAAGAAAGATGAGCAATGAGGGACCAGGCAGCACCGAGAGATCCCCTGCCACCTCCCCTCCTCGAGCCTGGAGTTGTTCGGCAGTGCGGAGCATCGGTGCCGGAGCATCGGTGCCGGAGCATCGGTGCCGGAGCATCGGTGCCTCCGCCAGCCCCTCGGCTCCGCCACTCCTGCCGGCAGACGGTCTAGGAACAAGACTTTCCCGCGCGGGCAGGGAGGAGGGAGTGGGCAGGGAGCTTTTGATAGAACATGCCGGCAAAGCTGGGGATCCAGCAGACACAGTTTGTTTCTTGCTGTGTCATTTCAGCACACACACACACACATAACACAGAGGGAAAAGGGGGGGGGGGGAAGAAAAAAAAAAAAAAAGGCAGGAACATTTGGCAAGCTGGCGAGGGTCTGGCTTTGCTGAGCGCGGAGAAAGAGCCGTTTCTTCCAAAGGGAGAAGAGGGTAAAGCAGGCTGGTTGGCGCACAACGTGCCTCTCGGGATTGGGCTCCATCACCCCCGGCTGGCAGCACGGGAGCTGCCGGCTCGGCCACCAACAGGAGGCATTTGGGGAAAAGCAGCTTTCGTTAAAAGTTAGGAAGGTTTTAAACCTTCAGGGTGGAACTTGAAGTCTCCTCTCTGAAGTCCTCGCTCACTTTAAACACGCTTAAATCACTCCGTGTTTAACGTTTCAGAGGAAGAAGGAGGAAGGGGCTCTGCCCTGCCGTGCCACCAGTGCCGGGGACTTTTTGGCAGCCCCCGTCCCCCCCACAGCACACCTCGCTTCTCCCGCACGGCCGGGAGCCGCCAGGAATAGCTGCAGAAGCATTAAGATCTGCACTTGCTACCGAGCTGCTAAGAGCACTGGGTGTTGATTAAATTTTCATACCTCCCCGACAGGATATTTTTTGCGGTGCATTTTAATTTAAAACACACACAAGAAGGGACTCCTTTTTTCCCTTTGCAAGCGTTCCAGCTGGAGAGCCTGGCATGGTCCCAGGGCACGGAGGGCTAAAAAGCCAAATGGTTTTTCCCTTTTGCCAGCCCTCCCACCCCCTCTGCTCTCCAGCCTCTCTCCCTCCTCCTCCTCCTCTCCCTGGACGCCAGCTCTAGCCAGCTCTCCTTGCTGGGAGACACTGTCACCCATCACGTTCCCAGCTTCATCCTCCACAGTGCCCCAAGGAGGAGCAGGGCAGGCTCAGCCTGCGGCCGTGGGACCACCGCTGTCCTGAGCTCCTGCAGTGCTCTGCCCATCACCGTGGTGTCAGGGCAGGTGCTGTTTTGGGGGGGATCTTTGCACCACTGGCCCTCACTGCAGAGTCCCTACGACCCTTGGGATGTGGCTGGCACTGCTGCAGCTCTCACCTTGGGAGCAAGGACCCCAGGGGACAGGCACTGATGTCCAAAGGATCTTCAGCAGCTCCTGGAAGCACCAGGACCCAAGGAGGTTTCCCAGCTCAGCTCCTGGTCCAAGCAAAACCCAACAGGAGCAAACTCCTCTCTGGCCAAGTCATTCATTTCGCTGGCCCCTGGCTGCCCCACATAGAGCCAGGCACTGCCCTCGCTCGCCAAAAGGCGAGAGGAGAAACACGCCCAGACCTGAACGATGCTCTGGTCCTGCTCACATGTGGGTGCTTCGGGGAGAGCGGCTGAGCGCTGAGCATCCCAAGGGGCGACTGTGACACCCCGGGAATTTATACCAGCAAGCAATGAGCAATTTTGTATATACACACACCCCCTGAGCCCCTCCGAG
The DNA here is from genome assembly GCA_947846985.1 of Fratercula arctica. NCBI lineage: Eukaryota > Metazoa > Chordata > Aves > Charadriiformes > Alcidae > Fratercula > Fratercula arctica. The sequence goes on from CANTUZ010000012.1 coordinate 32,666,027, forward strand.
GCCACTCGAATAGAGCAGCTGGGGAGCTGGCTGGGAGCAGGACCTTGCACCCATCTCCAATCCATGTGCTCCAGCACAGCCAGTGATTCAACACACCTTCCTTTCCCAGGAAATCCCAAATCAGACTCCGTTTCCAAAAAAGGATGGACGTTTCACCACATTTGAAGACCAGGCTCCAGCAGAAGATCTCGGGGTTGGGTTCTTCATGGTCAAAACCAGCCCGAGGCAACTTTGGAAAACCCAGCCCCGCGCTCAGCACCCCCAAACCCCGACCTGCGCGCCTGGGGAGATTCCTCTCACACGCGGTGAGGGTCACCTCGGCCCCTTTTTCACCCCGTCTTTAGAGGAGACCCCCAAACACCGGGGCAGCGCTGGTCCCCAGTCGTCCCTCCCCGCGCATCCTCCTGGCCGCAGCCCCTCGGGCGTGCGAGAAGCACGTGGCGGCTGAGTCACGCTTGCTGCAAAACCCCCTTCCTTGCGGCAGCAGCTCGGCGTTTCACAGCCGCTCCTGCGGGTGTTAAAGTCTCCGCCGCTGCTCTCCGCACGCGGGGCTCATGCTTCGCGCCTAAGGAGCGCGTTCGCAACCGGCGGGCGGTTGGCAGGCGGCCGCTCAGCTCCCCGCGGGGCTGCGAGACCCGCACACCCCATCTCCCCCACGGCTACGGCGCGCAGATCTGCCCACAACCGCTGCCTTTCGGTCGGTGTTTTGGAAGCTGCTGAGGACTTGATTCTCTTCACACACACAGCCACACACCCCCCAAAATGCTCTCCTCCTGCTGCAAAAGCACCCAGAAGGCTCCCAGCACCCAGCCCTGGCGTCTCCTAAGGCTCCCTTTAACTTTTTACCCTCCTGCTTCTCTACAGTCCTAATCCCTTGTGCCACAAGACGCCTTTTGGGTTTATAGCAAGCAACTGTGGCACACGAGGTCCCATTAGGACTCGCCACGCATTTTTAATTAGCAGCGTGGATGCTCTTCCAGCGCCGCTTTAATGCATGTGCTGAGGAGGCAAATGTCTGTACCCACGGTTGCTAATCGCCGTGGCCCTGTGCAAAGTCAAGCTGGCTCTTCGCATGCAGCTTGGTTATCACTGCCGTGCATGCACTCCTGCCTCTCTGCAGGTTGCTCCGACATTCGGGACTTCACTAGGGCCACAATATTAGGATCAGGAGTTCAACCTGACGGCCAGATCCCTGCAGGGAAACAGGCTTTCCCCGCACAGCAGGCTCTGGCTCTCTGCACCGGCCGTGCTGCATTTGCAAAGCGCTCGGAGCCTCTCCCAGCGTGAGCAGGGGGTGCCCGGGGCCACAGCCGGACTCGTACCCACGCTTGTACCCCTGGTCCGCTGCAACCACACGCACCCTCAGCAACCACCTGCAACTGCCACCACTTGCACCTCGTGGCAGCCTCAGAACCCCCACGAGCAACGCTGGCAGGAGGTGCAGGCAGCCCTGGCTCCCCTGCCTGCATCCATCCACCTTCCCATCGCTCCCGCAGCTACAAACAGCAGCTTTCTCCACGCACTTGTGTTTTCATTTGTCCTGGACTATCCAATTCCCAACCGGGGGCTGCGGTTCCCGTGCCACCTGGCTGGTGTTACCAGCTCCGGAGAGCACAGAGCCGTGCTCCGGGTGAGGGACCCAGCCGGGACAGGCAGGGCTGACCCCTCTCCCCACAGAGCCCACCAGCCCAGCCCACGGCCCCAGCATGTGTTTGCCACGAGCGCGTTTTTCTTCCCATCTCAGCTCCCGGCAGCGTGGGGGGAAGAAGAGGAGAGTGGCAGCTCCTGGCAAGCCAGGCTCCTCCTCGCTACCTGCAAGCACAGCAGCTGAGCGCTTCCAAACGGGAAAACAAATAAACAGTCTCGGTGAAATAAATACAGCCCCTCGAGCCGGCGTTTCAGAGGAAATCACGATTCCAAACTCCTCTCTTGTTTGCTCCCTAGGACCGGGGGATCAGGGCTGAGCATCCGGTTGGACTCGACGAGCTTAAAGGTTCTTTTCCAACCTAAATGATTCTATCCGAAGCCACCAGCACTACCGAGCACCTGCGCTGTGCACTGGCAGCCCCGGTGCTCAGCACCCCATGGCATGGCCCTGCCATCATCCCCCCCACACCACCACCACCCCCCCCTGCCAGGCCCCAGCATCGCTGTTTAACGACAAAACCGCAACCCGGTCCCTGACCCGTGATGGCACACCAGCAGAGGCAGAGAACTAGGCCAGCGAGCCTCTGTGCCAGCATCATTTTTCCCTCTGGTCCCTACGGAAACCAGGTTTGGTCTCAAGGGACCAGGGACCCCCCTCATCCCAGGGAAGGGGCTTCCGCTCCAGTATAAAAAAAGCAAAATATTCCTTAGCCCCTGTTTTGGACGGCAGAGACAGCCAGAGTAACCACAAAGCCAAAATCCCCCTCTAAAAGAAATTGAAGTCCTTCAGGCTCCCAGGGACGGGAGCTGGAAAAGCTGTAACACCCCACAGTTTAAGGCTTTTTCTCTTTTTTTTTTTTTTTTTTGGCCTGTACTGTGTTTTCTAGCAAGAAAGACAGCATGGCACGCAGGCAGGGCTGGTAAAAACAAGGCGAAAGGCAAGCACATCCGCGAAACCACATGCGTGGAAAGCACCACAGGGCCAATTAGCTTTTCGTGAAGCCAGCTACAAATTCCAGGAGCCCCGCTGCTAGACCCGGCAAAATTGTGGAAAAACGGATCTTAAAATCACAATAGGGTTTACGCGGGGGAATCGTGTAGTAGAGCCATTTTCTTGAGAGATGGCTCAAGTGGTTTTCTTGCCATCCCCACCTCCTCTGCAAGGCTGCGGCGTTAACCTGCAAGGACGCCAGCCTCCCACCACTGTACTCCGGTGGGAAAGCAGACAGGCCCCCCGCGGATCCACCCAAACCTGAGGCATGGGCTGGGCAAGGTCCGTGCCAGTTAGCAGTGGGATCCTGCTCTGGTTTGCTCCTCCGAATGATGAAGCTGATGGCGGAGCATCCCAATGGCTTTCCACCCCTGCCCAGCCCTCCTCCAGCATCCCCTGGGGACCGCACTCCCCACTATGTACCCCTCATTTTTGTACTTAAAATAAAAAAAAATTAAAAAAAAAAAGGGGCAGAAGCCCATTTTGTTTCCTCCAGGCAGCAAGAGGACTGAGCACCCATATCCTTTGCAAGCTAGAGGCACCCTGGGAGACAGCCCGTGTCCCTGGGGAGGGCGGGAGGTGCAGCCCAGCAGTGCTGGGAACAGTGTCCATCCCTCGCCGCCTCCCAGAGTGAATCAGCAGCATTTTACTATACCCAGGCCCCAATCCTCATTCAATTAAAAGCCAAAGAAGGTCCCTAATCCGTTCCATTATAGGTAAGTAATAGCCAGTTCCTTGCAGAGGACCAGGAAAGGGAGGTACCTTACGGTCCCGGCCATTGGGGACACCGTGACAGAGCGCAGCTGCCCGGCATTGCGACCGGTGCTGGGAAGAGCATTTGGATACTGGGGCTGTGGCTCCCCAAGTGACCCATAGAGCCCTTGATTTAGCAGCTAGAGTGGCAAACAGGGGATCCCGCAGGGTCGGTCCTGCACAGCATGGTTCTCAGTGCTCCCAACAGCACCTCCTACCCTTGCCCCCCAGTAAGATGCAGATCGGCATATCCCCGATACCAAATGGATCAGCTCCAGCCTTCCCAGTGAGGACACCCTAAACGGCAGGAGACCAGAATTTCTCGGGGAACTGCCGGTACAAACCCTCAAGGCCCGTCAGACCATAAATTGCCCGTCCATGCAGCTCACCGGCTCCTCGCAGGCCGCAGCTGGAGCTCCCGCACGGGGAGCGCTGCTGCTAATGGCTGCAGACGCCGAAGGACGGAGAGGAGGGGACGTGGGGAGCACCGACGGAAGCAGCCCCTGGCTTTTGCAGAGAGACAATCAGTAATACAAGAGAGAAGGTGCAGGGCATGTCGCCAGTGGCAGGCGTGGGCTGCGGCAGGGCGGTGTGAGCAGGCAGGGGAACCACACCATCAGGCAGGCAAAAAATCACCTTTCCTGCTATACTCAATCATGCCCAGGCAATAAGCGTTGTAGCTAAGTCTCTAATCCCATCGATACACCAGAAGCAGCCAAGAAATGTTCTTTTTTTGTTTGTTTTGTTTTTTTTTTTGTTTTTCTTGGTCTGAACTCCCAGGTGGTTCAATCCTGCTGAAATCCCCCCACCGAAGCAGCAAGATCCTGAGGCTGCCATCTCCCTTAGGATGAGGAAAACCAAATCTTCACGGCACGGTCAAGCCCTTGCCATGAACTCTCCCCTTTCTACCCCACAGTCTGGGTCTCATGGTCCATTTGCCCACACGGGCCAACCTGCACCCCCAGAAGGACCCTGGGATGGACCGAGTGGGAGGGGGACCCCAACGCTGGCAGCGCGGTGCCTTCGCCTGGGGTTAAAACCCAGCCCTTTTGCTCACAGCAAAGGAACTCTCAAAGCATGTTTCCCCATTGCAAGCCATCCAATTTGCCTCCTGCAGAGCGATGCCACTCTGCAACTCTCCAGGCACTATGGGAACCAGGGTATAAAAACATTCCCGGTGCAATGACGCCAAAATTGATGCTGAAATTAGGCTGGGAATGGAACTGGCACAGTCGCTTCTAGCCCATAAACTAAAACGTACGTATACGGCCAATCGCCCACAAAGATATCGTGCTTTGTGATCGCCTGTAGCTTTTTTCCTGCTTCCAGCTTTGCCCCCAAGTTGCTCCCTGGGCACCTCAAGGGCTCGGGCATTGGCAAATTCAAGCTGCTGCAAACCACAGGAACCCATTCCCTCCTTCATCAGCACCGACAAACGTTTGCAGCATCAATACCAAAGATCTCAGCTCCCTGTCGGCCACCGAAATCCTGCCCTTGCCCCAGGGAGGGGGTCTGAGTCTGGCTCCAGGGCTTCTCAAGGCCACCGCAGGGATGCAGGCACATCTGCCGCCTGGTCCTCAGGGAGAGCGGATGCACAGCGCCCAGACACCACGTCCACTCTTACAAAGCTGCCCTGGGGAGCGCAGGAGGAGGAGGAGGGAAGGAAGGATGCCCCCCCAGGGACAGCCCTCGAGCAGGAGGCTGGCCACAGCCCGTGCCCACACGGTTTTGCTCTCTGCAATGGGATGCACAGCCAGCCCAGGGATGGGGACCAAGCCCTCAGTGCTCCCTTTGCCCAGAGACATGTTATCCCCCATCTCCTGCCCAAATGGGATCGACTGACCCCATCACAAAGGAAACTCCGGATCTTATTGGTTTCCAGCACATAAAAATACCGTCTCCGGCTCCCCATCCCCATGCCCAGCTGCCCAAAGGGACCCCGGAGCAGCGCTACTCACGTTGTACAGGACTGTGGTCCACCCTTCCATGGTGATGCACTGGAAGACGGTCAACACAGCAAAGAGGATGTTGTCGAACTGCGTGATCCCGTCGTTGGGACCGATCCACTCCCGGCATTCGTAGCCTGGGGGGCAACCCTGCACCCCGCATGGATGGGGGGGGGTCCAGCTCCTCTAGTTCACCTGCGAGCGCACAGCAGAGAGCCAAAGGAGGCAGAGGTAAGAGAGGGGCAGGGCACTGGCGAGGCAAAGAGCCTGAATGCAGACAGGCTTGGGGCAGAGCAGGGGACCCCGCTGGGACTAGCCCTGTCCGCACACAAGCTGCTCCCGTAAGAAACTGGGATGCAACCAGGTGATGCCTGGCGTGCACAAAGCAAAATGCAGGATCTTCCCACAACAGCAACGTGTACTCGTCCTAGCTGTTTTCCACCCGCGGGATGCAAAGGGGGTGCAGAGCCCTTCTCCCCACCTGAATTGTTTGTGTAGCAGGCTCGGTGCAGCTTCCCGCTGTAGAACTCCAGGCCGATGATGGCAAACATGAGAATAGCAAAAAAGAGCAGCAAGCCAATCTGGAGGAGAGGCACCATGGCCTTCATGATGGATTTCAGCACAATCTGCAGACCTGGGAGGGGAAAGAAAGAGCACAGCTCAGCACGGTGATGCAAACCCCCTGCCTGGGGCACATCCATCCCACCTCTGGCAAGAAGAGGACAGTGAGCAGAGAGGACGGACAGTCATCAGACGGACAGTCATCAGACAGACGTAGGCGGCCAGCACAGCCTAGAGCATCCCTTTGGGCAGCTGAGGACCACAGAGGAAAGCACTATCCCAGGGGGAGCAGGGAGGGCCAGGCTGCAGAGCAAGGCTCCAGGAGGGATGATTTCTGGATCTGGTCCCCTCTCTGGTGCCCTCTCTGTCCTTGTGCCACCTGGACTTGGTGGGACACGGCCTGTGCAGCTCTGTCCCCTCAGCACGGATCCGGCACACCACCCAGCCAGCGCCCAGGACAGGAGGGATGGGAGGACCGGTGCCGGCAGCCAGCCTAGTTTCTTTATTTATCCCCGTGCCGGCAGATGAAATCTTGAAAAGAAAAAAAAAAAAAAGAAAACTCCCCCAAATAATCCTCAGTCCTGAAAGGATCCACCCACCGCCTTCTGGCCAGGGAAGCGGAGCCGCTGGTTGGCCCCGGCGAGCCGCCGAGCTCAGCCTTGTACCAGCACAGCACAGGCTGGGCGAGGGGAAATGCCACCCGGGGACACCAAACGCTGCCATCCTAGAGTCCCCTCCCCTGCGGGCTATCCAAGGGCTGGCTGGGAAGATGGCATATGAAATCCCCACTCCATGGGGAGGTTTGTCTCCCTCTTCCCTGATTGCACCCTACATCTCCGATGTGGCACCAGGACCCCTCTCACTATGAAGGACACCAGGGACTGATGGGGACACTCCGGGAGGAGGACCAGGAGCATCCAACTTACTGGGAATGCCCGAGACAAGCTTCAGAGGTCTGAGCACACGCACGGCCCGCAGAGTCCGCAGGTCCACGTGGGTGTTGAAATGTGTCCCAGCGGTGGCAAGGATGCTGCGGGCAGAGAGGGAGAGAGCAGAGTTACTCCGGGCAAAGCCCTTGGCCACCCCAGTGCCAAGAGACATGTTCTCATGCCAGGCTGGAGGAAACCACGTGGAAGACCACGGCAGGTGCAGAGATTCAATGCATCCCCCAGCCCACATGCCAGTGAGCCCCGTTCAATGCTGGCACCAAAGCTCATGGGCCACTACGGTCAGCCAAAGCCACCCAGGGGCCACCCAGCCCTGGCAGCCCCACGTCAATGCCCCCCACACGCCAGGATGACTGGGGACAGCCCCATGCCACAGTGCTGGGCATCACCCGTGCCGTGCAATCGCACTCTGGGGTCTCAACGCTGCCAACACCGTGCTCATCATGGCTGACTGGGTTTAACCTTCCTTCCGGGCAGGTGGCACATGGACCAGAGGTGGTGCCCCAGAGATGGGGGTCGTTCCCCTGATGGTCACCCACGCTTCTCTGGCAGCACCTCCAGCCATCAGCTGCTCTGGCTTTTTCCACACATGGAGCTTCCTTAGAGTCCTACCTCTGGGATTGCCGAGAAGGAGCCGAGAACCTTACATGCATTCAAAAATCTACAGTAATGAAAGTTTGATGACCTTGGAAGGCAATCGGCAGGCACGGGAAGGACTCCAGAGATTTTCTTTTAAAACATAAAGATTTTTTCAAGCCTGTGTCTGGAAAACAAACTGGGGCAGAAGGGAGCTGGTGCACACCGAGTCCGGTAGTGGAAATACTCGGGAGGACGGGGATGCTGCAGCTCGGGGATGCCGGCAGAGCTGCGGGAGCACAGACGGCAGTGCCGGGGCTCGTGGCCTCCTCTCCCATCCCGGCTTGGTCCCCAGGTGCTGGGCGAGGAGGAGGAGGAGGAGGAGGAGGGGGAACTGCAGCAGAGGAACAAGGGGATGGGAGAGGAGGGAATGGGGAGGAGAGCGGGACAGAGGGAGGCAGCAACCTCAGGGTTGTTTGCAGCAATCCAAAAACCAAGGGAAATTGGGTCATTGTTCCACTAATTCATCTAATTACAGGCCAGAGCAGCTCTCTGGCGTGCTGAGCAATTAGCACTCTTTCTCTCCCCCTCTCCCCGAGGTACGGCAGGTACCAACCTGCCCCTCCAGAAAGGCGGCTGGGTTTCCTAGGATACCCCGGCAGCAGAAACGCTCTCACGTCAGCAAACCAGGTTGTTTCAACTCCTTTTCCTTGCCTCCTCTCCCTCCCTGCCCCAGCGCAAGGGGTCAGCTGCAAAGCCTGGCCCCAGCAGCAGTTGGGATGCAACACCCCAGCATCACCCACAACTCCCCGCATGCCAGGATGCTCATCCCTGATATATAGGCGGATTTTTTACCCTTGATGGCACTTTCCCTTTCCCCCGTCCCCCTTCGGCATGGTCCCCGTGCCCCAGGCCGTGACCAGCCCCCGCTACCCACGGGGCTGACAAGAGAACAGAAAAGGGATTTAATTAAGTCAGGAGCACCCAGAGGCTGGGGAGAGCTGCGTTGTTAAATTGGTTGTAAGATCAAAATCAATAAGTATGTTAAAGCACGGCCACTCAGCAGCACGTGGGAGAGAGAAGAGAACAGGCACTTTCATCTCTTTCAGGCCACCTGCCCGTGAGAGCAAACCCAGTGCTCTAAAGTGGAGGACACGCTGCACCCAGTGCTGCTTTGGAGACCCCGAGACCCTCCTACAGCTTTTGCTCCTCACGTCCCGACGCCTGGTGTCCGACCAGCCTCCCAAAGGGACAGGGGAAAGGCACTTGCAGCCCCTGCGCTGACTCCAGCCAGGGCTGAGGATCTCCAGGAGACCAGGGATGCTCCTGGGCTGGATGCGGATTCCAGCCCTTCTGCCAAGGCTTCGCCAATGCAAAGCCCAGCTGGAAGGCTTCTGACAGCAGAGCAGGATCGACAGCTGTCTCCTACCATCACGAAGCAGCATGAGCCGCGGTCCCATACAACCAGGTCGAGCGATAGAGGTGGAGCCATCACCGCTCCCAGCCCCACCACACATCTCCTCCCCGGGACAGGACCGTCACTGGCTGCCCGTTCCGGCGGAGGGGAGCAGAGCCACCCTGGCTGCAAAGTCCTCCGCTAACCCAGATTTGTTTGAAGGGCTCGGGAGCCGTCGCGCCGAGCCTTCAGGCAAGGTTCAGGCGATTTCAGGGCACTACTTCCCAGTGCTCTAAATTAGCTGCTAAGAATGGGACTCCTCTGTGGCAAGGTGACATGCTCCTTGTCCTCGCTGGGGGACAAGGGACATCATGAGCTCTCTTGGAAGGAGGTTTGGACAGATCACCAGGGCAAGGGGGTCACACTGGAGACACGTCTCCGGATCGACAACAAAAAGATGACCCAGCGCTACAGAATAGGTGCCTGCGCATCCTTTTGCGGGCACAGCCGCGGCTCCCGGCAAAGGCGGATGCACTGGGAACTCAGGCTGCTGGAGCTGCTCCTGGGAGACTCACCCATCCCAGAGCACCGAGGCATCCCATAGCAGGGTCTGAGCAGCCCTGGACCACCTTTAGAGACCAATTGAGGCAGCTGGAAAAAGCCAGGCAAGCTTCCAGGCGTGCAAGGATGGCTTCTGTCCGCCTTTCCCATGCCCTTCAGTGGCTCTAAATCACAGACATCACCTCTCCCTGACAGCCAGCCTTCGCTAGTACGCACAGACGCCACCACCACGTTACTGCTACTAATAATGAATTCAACGCTCAAAACACACCCTCCTGCTTCGGACTTCAGCATCTCACCTGTTAATTTAAGCATGCCTTTTTTCTTTTTTTCTTTTTTTTCTTTTTTTTTTTTTTTTAATTAAAGCAGAGAGCCACCCGTATCACCCAGCACGACCCATTTTTTTTTGATTTATTTATCGACACACATTAGGGTTAGGGTTTCTTAAACCCTTCAGGATGCACGGCGCGGAGATGGGATTGGGGCTGTGCCAGACCTTTGCGCTGACGCAGGACGGCAGCTCCGGTATCTGTAGAACAATTTAAACCCTTTTCGAACACTGACAATATCCACGTCTGATGTGCTAATAATTATTCTTTATTTTTAGGCAAGGACCCAAACTAAAATTACATCTCACCATCCAAGTTATTTGAAAAAGCTGCCAGATTGGGCTATAAAAATCCCAATGAGCTCATGCTTTTCATCATATGTACTAGAGAAAAAAAGAAGAAGGGGGGGGGGGAGTGAAGGCGTTTTTATAGGTCACCCAGGCAAAGGGGTTAGTTTTACTTCTTCGCAGGAAAGGGGGAAGAGACTTCAGGTGGAGAAAAGAGCAGAGAGGAGCTATTGGAAGAATGCAAATGAGAGAGGAGGCAGGATGGGAAATATATGCTAATCCCCAAAGTATAATTGAATAGTGAGCAATCACCGGCAGACAAAAACATGCTTTCTTTGGGGGGGGGGGGGGGGGGGGGGGGGGTGGGGGTGGTGGTGTGTGGAAATCTCCGATGCTTTGGCGTTCGCAACCAGGATGATTATTTTATTTTCGTAATTTACAGGCTGCGGAGCGAAGGGCGAGCTCCCCGCACCTGCAGGCTGTGGGGCTGGCTGCCGGTGGAGCGATGCTCCAGCTCCCAGCAGCCCAGCAAAGCGCACGCCCTCGCCTCCAGCTGAAGACCTGCGCCTATGGATTTCTTTTCCCGGGGCTGGGGGGGGGGGGAAGGGGCCAAAAGAAAAAAAAGAAAAAAAAAAAAAGAAAAAAAAAGAGAATAATCACATTTAAAAATGACTGCTCTTTGGGACTCCGCAGAATACAGCATGAGCGATGCTCGACAACCCTGCCTGCACAAAGCCCTTTTACTAGCGCAGAGCCAGCACCAAATTCGGGCACTGTCGCGCACCGCAGCACCCACTGTGCCTCCGCTGCCTGTGCCAGGGGCCGCGCATCGCACCCGCTCCCGTCCCCATCATCCCATCGGGGGCGGCGCCAACAACCCTGAAGCCTCAGTCCCTTGGGGACGGCGCGCACAGCTCAGGGCACGCTGCAAAGGGCTTCGCACCGAGGATCCCAAGCAAACGCTGAACACCCAAACGGTCACCCCCAATTCATGCCCCCCACCCCAAACTGAGCATCCCTCGACCGTTCCCATCAGGAACCGCTGCAGAGGCGCATGCAGACAAGCCGTCCTAGCAAAGGGCAGCTCTGGGGTGTGCCGGGTGGAGGGAGCGACCGGCTGAGACAGACTAATCTCAGCTCAAAATCTGGGGCAGGGAGGGTGCTGGCTGGCTGGCTGACGCGCAAATTAATATTTATAATTAAGTGGAAAGGCCCCTGAAGGCTTGCACTGCCACCTGACTCTACGAGGGAGACTACTTCATAATTAATACACTGGTCAAACGGCTCACGGAAAGTAAGTTACCTGATGAATTTACCCCATTCTTGCCCTTTTCTGCTGGGGAATCAACCCCTCCTCTCTCTGCAGGCAGCATCACGAGCAGCAGGATGGACTCTAGGCTCTTGGGTCCAAACCCCGCTCCAGGCAGGGCCAGAGGGATCGCGTCGCCCACCCCGAGGATGCCCCAGCAGAGTGCAGTGGTCCTGCCTTGGGCATGCCAAGGGACCAGGTCCAAGTCCTGCCCTTGGCACAGTTCAGAACAACCTTAAAGCCTCCATCCTCTTCGCTTTCTCTTTCTAGGTTTCGGGGCCGTGACACAAGTGGATTGCACTGCTGCAAAGCTGCTGATCCCATCTTTCCAGGCAGCTTTGAGAGCCCTGAACTGGGCACCAATGACTCCCTGCAAGGTGCGGTGAGGGTGAGCACAAAATCTGCCATCGCCAGCCTTCAACCTGGGGCGGGGGGACGACACGAAATGACCTCCCAAGGCCAGCTCTTCCTGCAGAAGCCCCCAGGATTTGGTGCATGAGGGAGTATCCCCTCTGCTCCGTCCCCTGCGAGCTGGACCAACCCTGCGCGTCCCTCCTGCCTCCGGCGCCTCCGGGCGGATGCAGGATTTAGCAGGGCGAGGAGATGCTGTGGTGAAACCGTTTGGGAAATGGGACCTGGTGGAAACCTAAAGTCACTGCCAGGAGGCTGGAGAGCCGGCCCTGCAAAGAGAAATACAGCACAGGCGATGGTGTACCATGGCAAGAGCTGTCTGAAGTCGTGCCACAGGAGAGGTCCGAGGCCCCAGGGATATTTACCCAAGCCTGGGTGATACCACCTCCTCGCGTGAGGATGTGGTGGAAAATAATCCCTTTCCCCTTCCCTCAAGCCAGGCTTTTACCCCGCAACCCCCGGAGCAAAATCCACGGCAGCGCAAAGAAATGGCAGGTGGGGGCTTCGCAGCCTGGCCCAAGGCATTCCCCCCAGGAGGACGAGGGTTTCACCCCAGCCTGGGAGTTCCGCAGGGGTTTCGGGGCTGCGGAGGGAGCCCCCAGGGACGGCATGGGGCAGAGGGGTGCCTGGGAGGGGAGGCGATGCCGATGCCCCCCTCCCCGGGACCGGCGGCTGCGTGGGAGGGACTGACTCACTCCGCAGCACCGCAGCTGCGGGAAACCAGCCGCCCTCCCGGGAAGAGGAACCGGGAAGGACGGGGCGAAGCGTGTGAGCAGCCCCAGGGCCAGATCCTGCGCCCAGAGAAGGGGGTGGATGGCTGTTTCCCCCAAAGCCAGAGCCCTGGGTCTGCCTGCTCGGGGGTCACCCCGTGTCCCCACCACCACCCATCCCCAGCAGCGCAAAGCCTTTTCCCTCACCCATCCCATCCCATCCCCTCGCTGGGCCGGGGAAACGGTGCTGCCCTTTGTACGAGGTGCCGATGGCAGGCACGTCCCGCCGCCGTGGCATATGGCACATGAATCATTCACAAAGCTGGGGAATTAATTATTCATCCAAACGAAAGACCGAACACTTTACTAATTGTCCTGGAAGGAAAGAGCTGGGAAGGGGGTGGGAGATGGGGCAGACATCAGGTTTGAGACCGGCACCATTCATGAAAAGAAAGGAAGAGGAAAAAAAGTCTTGTCTGATGCGATCAAAGCGTTGCTCCACTTTTGGACTCGGGGCTGTCTCTTTACTGGTTTACCCTATAGGACAACACTCCTTGCAAGGGTACAGGCTCCAGCAGAATAATCCTGTTGGGATGCTGCACTTGTGCTCCGATTTAACCCTTGTATCCGCTCCCCCAAACTTCCTTGCCTGGAGGTGCACTATACTCCCTCGGTTCGGAAAACGCAGGTGTCGGAGCCGGGGCAAGAGCCTGTTCCCAGCCCGGGTGTGCACACGCACACGTGTGTGCTCTTGCACGTGCATCAGGTGCCAGGCACGCTGCTGGCCGCCGGCACCCCCAAACCGCAGAGAGATGGAGGATATGAATATTCCTGCACTGACCCATTCAAGGTCCCCCCGCTTCCATCTCTGGCCCTCTGAGACCAAAAAGGCCACCTAAGACGCACAGAACTTGCATTGTGTGAGGTGCGCTAAATACCAGAGGGCAAAGCATCCTCATGTCTGCCATGGGGGATCCCAGGGGAATTGCAAAAAGGGCACCGGGCGCTTTCCAGGACAGTCATCCCCAAAGCCAGGCAGCACCTCAATGGGCAGCAACCTGCCCTTCCTCGTCCCCATGCTCCTGTTGCGGCCCTGCAGCAGAGAGGAAAGCAGCCTCCTGGGAACCGCTCTCTCCTGCTTCACCCCAGCCACAGCCGAAAATCAGGGCAGAAGCGTGCGCAGGATTTCACCGGCGGGTCAGAGGGACAGGCTCGCGACTGCCGCTGGCCTTTGCAGGGAGATGACTTGGGTTTTCAGGCCATCCGTCTGGGCTTGGGGTGCCAGGCTGTCCTCCGCCGGCACGGGCCGGTGTTCCTCGGGTTGGCTCCGTGTTTGCTAAAGGCACGGCAGGCACCTCCGGCAATCCTTCATTCCTGCCTTCCCTTGGCCACGCTCCACCCCACAACATCCCTTAATGAAAACCACAGTGCCCAAGGGCTTCACAAAAGGCATCCAGGTGTAGCGGCTGTTATTAAAACCTCCGAAAAACCCTGACGCCAGCTCTTCCTTTCAGTGACCCCAGTGTATTTAGCCTGGTTTTACAGCGGCTGCTTCCCCGGCTCCTGAGCAGCACAACTTCACGAGGGCCTTTTGATCTCCATTTCGATTCCCCCCTCCACACCGTTGTTAGAAGTGTTTCCCCACCCCTTCACCTCTCACATAACGTGTTATTGTATTACCGCTGCAACTGCTATAAAAAAAAGCCAGCGCAGTGCTATGATGCTCAGGCTTCGGAGTGTGTGAAGCACACACCCACCTGGATATTTTCAGAGGGAGATTAACCCTTCTTTTTCCATGAGCTCCTTCAAATACAAGGACAAGGCGGGCCGGTGTAGGGTCCTCGTTTTCTTTTCATTACGCTAACAGCACCCGGGGAGCACAGAGCTGATGCTCCAGTTGCTGGTCCTTCAGGTCCTTGCTGGTCCTTCAACCTCTCCCTCTTGGGACCACCAATTAGGAGGTCACCAAGGTCCTGCTGCCCCTCCTGACCATTTCTGAGCGTTTCTTTCCCCTTTTTGGCCCAGGACATCGAGCAGCATGGAGCGGGTCACGAGTCCAGCTTCGGTGCCCAGCCAGCTCTGGTTCATGCATGGGCAAGGCGAGCATCCCCAAGCCCCAGGGGAAACACAGACGTTCCCCTCCCCGGCTCTGCCTTCAGAACGAATGAAGGTATTTTATGCACATTTTTGGAGAAAAATATTTTTAGCTGGGGGAGAACAGGCTGTTTTTTTCAGGCAGCAGCGATGATTTGGAAACCACAGGTTATAAACAGAGCGGGTTTACAAATGTGACTATTAGTTCCCCAGTGGAAGCTTTAGCATCAGGGAGTTTTACGTGGGCGTTGATTTCCACCGAGATGAAAAAAAAAAATCGGGATTTATTGACATAAGAAGCAAACACCAGTTGAACCCAAGTCAGTGCCATCCATTCCTGCACAGGGTCCCAGGAGATCGCTCATGGTAGCAGCCCCTCGTTAGGCTAATTTACACCAGAGAAAGCGTGCCCAGGAAATCCCACGGTTGATGGAAACCCCAATGCCGTGATGCCACCTCTCCCATCGGACACACGGCAAAAAGTAAGTCCAGAAAGGGAGAGTAATACCCTGTGTCAACCTTGGAGGGACAAGGGCCAGCAAGTGCGATGCCTGGTCCCTCTAGGACCATCAGGGATGGATGCTGGGGTGGGTTCTGTTCACGTGGATATCCTCTCTGGTCCATCCTCATGGGATGCATCAGCATCCCAAAGCGGTCAGCACATCCCAAGGTGAGCGCTACCCTACGCCTCTGACACTCACAACATCCCCTCCACCAGAGCCACTGCCTCTTGCTAAGTCGTGACGAGATCCCAATGACCGTTAATTCTCCCAAGCTCAACAGTCTCCATCCAGACACTCACGTATTAATCACGCGTGAAGTTTTAGTCCGCAAAGATCATCCTGAACCTGCCGGTCAGCCGCACGCATCCCCCGCGCAGACTTCACCACCCGCCTCATGCAACCGACACAGCACGAACCGCCGAGCACAAACCCTCTCCCGCAAGCTGTTTGCGAGTCATTTGCCAGCCGGGGATTATTTGCTGAAGAGATTTGCCAATAATTCAGCGGATCAAACGGGCAAGAGTTTCTCGCAAGGGAGGCACAACCATAGCGCCGGAGAACGGCAGCGTTGTCAGCACCGCGTGGTAAAAGCAAGAGCTGAGCAGCACAGAGGAGCCCATGATCTGGTCCAGCCTTTCCCTCAGTGACCCAATCATCCCCCAAACCGGTTTTCAGGATGAAAAACTGCAGGTTGCCTCCTCCATCCATCACAAAACAGAATTCACCCCAAAAGCCCGGTGAGCCCATGCCAGCAGGTGCTGGGACGGCTGGGGCAAAGCCGGTGGGTACCCAGGCATTTCTCGGAGAGGGTTTCATCCTGCTGGAGCAAACGTCGGCGCGCGAGGAGGGTGATGGTGGTGAAGCAGACCCCGGAGGGCTGTGCCCCATAACCGGCAGTGTTGGGGGGACTCGGGCACCTGCCGGCAGGGCGGCCGGCGTGGCACTAACAGCTCGGCACGGACAATTGATTCCCTGGCACGGGGCCCGGCGCAGCACTGAAAGGAGCTGGCGAGGCTTTCGCGAGTGAGTAATTGCGGAGCGCTGACTCAGCACCGACTCGGTTACAGTCAGCTCGCCCGGAGCCGCGGGGAGGGCAGGGAGAGGTCTGTGGCAAATTCCCCCCCTCCCAGCCCAGTGCTTCCCCTTGGCCCCGGCCCCAAAGGATGCCCGGACCAGGAGATGGACCATGGGCATTTCCCAGCCACCCGCCCGCTTTCTACACGCTCAGCCCAGCACCACAGCTGCACGGTGAGGCCGAGACATCCCCTCTTGTTGCGACCAGGGGCGACACACGTGTCCCACGCTGTCCCCAGAGACGTGACTACCTTTGCCCAGCCCAGGAGCTGTGCCCGGCTGCTCTCCCCGCAGCAGCGAGCCCTCCAGGTCACAGAGCCCTCCCCTGAGAGTCGCTTTGCAGATGCAGAAGAGGCAGCGGCATCCTGTGCGATGGCCGCACCGCCCGCAGGCAGCCTGTTTGATGCCCACCGAGAAGGACCACTCCACCACCAGCACACCGAGATACCCTGCCTTTGCTGGCAGAGATGGCCCCGCTCCCCAGCGAGGCTGTCCCGGTCCACATGGGACCAGGGGAGTCAAAACTTTCCCGGTCGTGTTCTCCTCTAGTCTTCTCTCAAGAACAGCCCCAACCTGCACCTCTCCACCACGGACAAGCAGCACCCGTCACCACGTCCCTGGCAGCACCAAGCTCAGCATCCCCTTTCCTCCTCCGAACACCCAAATGGGTGTCATGTCCCACGTGGTGCCACCAGCCAGCAAGCCAGGAGACAGGACTATGCAGCAAGCAATTCAGGAGAGACTCCAGGTATCTTGCCTGGCTCCCGTGCCTCAGTTTCCCAGACAGACCTGCAGCTGCTCTGCACCCAGCAGAGCTCATTAAGTGCTTAGAGATCCACAGACACCATCTGTTTATACGCAACAAACCAGCTCCTCTGAACGTGGCGTTTCCTTCAGCACGCAAAAAGCAATGACCATGACCCAGGCACCCCTTCCTCAGGACCCCTTGGTGGCTGCAGGCATCCACCTGCCCACCACACAGCAAGGGGCCGGGGGAGTCACCCTAAGAACCTTCTGCTCAAGTTGACTGCCACCGTTGGCTAGCACAAGCCCAAATACCCCTGTTCATTTCTATGTCACCAGCACAGCCCAGCACACCACAAGCAGGACTCCAATCTGTGCCACGTCCCCAGCAGGTGACACCACCAGTGACACAACTAGCACTCGTGAAGCTCTGTGCACTACCACCCCCAGCATCGCTGCTGCACACTGGGATGCTGAGTGAGCATCACCTGGGAAAATAGCCCCACCTGGATCTCATTCCCAAACCCCCAGCATCAGGCCAAGGCTGGAAAGTGCTTGGGAAGGCAAGAGAAGAGATTTTCCCCCTCCCCATGTAGGGTTTGACCAAAACCTCTCCCAGACCATGTCCAGTTGCTTAGCTTATCAGGCCGTGCTCATCCTCACCTCACCCCATGCCCAGATGGGTGACAGATGCCAGGCCACCAGCTGAGGAAAGCTTGACCTGATGCCCTGAGAGCCAGCCCTCCTCGCCCGACGGGGAACCTTGTCCCACCATCAGTAGCCCACAGCAAAGCCAACACAGGAGCCTCCAGTGCAGGGAACCATCCTCCTCTCCCTTGGGATGAAGAAACACCACCGACAATAGCAAACCCGCGTCCTGGAGCTTATGTCCCCAGTGGAACAAGTCCCCATGGCCAGCTGCCCAACCCCATCAATGGCGCCACGCCACCTGACTCACCCACTGAGGACCACGATGAAGTCCATGACGTTCCAGCCATTGCGCAGGTACGAACCCTTGTGGAAAACGAATCCCAGAGCCACGATCTTAATCCCAGCCTCGAAGCAGAAAATCCCAATGAAGTAGGGCTCCGTCTTCTCCTGCCAGAGGGGAATCAGTGACACAGTCAGAAGGGGAGGATGGAGATGGAGCAAACACAGCGCCAGCCATTTCACACCGACCCAACTGACATCCCATCCCACCTTCCCCAGCCCCATCCTCCCCTTTGGGAGCTTTCCCTGCCCTTCCTCAGCCAGCATTAACCTTGGAAACAAAAAGTGGGGGCTACAACCCACTCAAGTTGCCCAGTCCCCCTTCTCTACCCCACTTTTCAAGAGACTTAAACCTTCCTTAGCCCTTCCCATGGAGGATGTGACAGCAGCCCCAGGAAGGCTGGAGGGGCTGATCCCAGAGGAAACCTCTTAGCCTACCACCCTGAAACCAGCAGAAGTTGGCTGGTAGGATGGGGTGGCTCCCCTCAGCTGGTCACCCACCATAACCCCTGACCGGGTTGGAGAGGGACGGACGCGGGGTACTTACTAATCTCCGTGACATGGGCGTCTTGTCGTCCTCGGGGAGGTGCTGCTCGAGGGCCAGCACAATGCAGTTGGCAATGATGGTCGCCAGGATCATGTACTCGAAGGGAGTGGAGGGGAGTTAAGGAGCAGAGAAGAGGCGGATGATGTCCCCAGCCTGCCAGCCCACCCCTGCCCACCTCGTTTCACCCGCTCGTTAGCCACCACCACTGCTTTCCCCACAGGAGAACGCACACACACAGCCCAGATTTCACCTCCCGCTGCCCCCAGGCAGGAGGGTGAAGCCCACCTGGTGCTGTTTGGAAATGAGAGAAGAGACAAGACCTGGGAGCCCTCAGGACCTTCCTCCCTAGAGACCTGCTGAGCATCATCACCTCCTTCCCAAGGCAATGGGACATTTAACCAACGGCCTTTGCTGGGCTGTGAACTCTCTTGGGAGGGAGATGCTGCTTGTGCTGGAAGCCCAGAAGACAGACACAAGTATGAAGGTGGACAACCAGGCTCTCACCAGGTTGGGCTTCATCTGGAAAAGTGCTTGGCGTGATCCCTGGCAGCGTCAGGGAGCGTGTCCCTGGCATGGCATGCTGGTAGCCGGGGCTGGCATGTCCCTGCAACGCCGTGGCCCTGCCGCTTGCCTTCTCTTTTCCATCACAAAGCAGCAGGAGATGGGGCTTGGAATTGGGAGTGTCACAGGCTATCAGCAGCCCCAGTCCTAGAGTATCCCTATGGGAGTGACCATCTCCATGGCCCGAGGAGGATGGGGCATCCCTGACAGGTCCTGGGGTTCCGGCCTGGATCAGCCCAATGTGTGCCCTGAATTGGCAAGGTGGATGTGCCCTGGGAACCGAGGGTCCCTTGCCAAGCACCCCGCGGGTGGCAGGGTGATCCCAGGCAGCGCTGGGAGCCTCAGAGCACCAGGCTGAGTGTTTGCAGCTCAAGACACTGATGGAGCCTGGGTCTGAGCTCCGGTTCAGGCAGGGCTGAAACTCTCCACAGAGCCATCCCAGCTCAGCCACGCTTACGGTGAGACCCTGAGGGGTAGCGACACCTCATCAACAGGATTTGGTTGGACCCTCACGAGCATCCTAAACCCTACAGCCATGTCTAGGGGCTTACACACCCTTCTCCGGGAGCAATCCCCCACCAGGACAAGTGGCAACAGATGCTGGCACCTGAGGACCCGAGTGAGTGGGGAGAGGAGGCGGAGGAAAGGGCGGTCAGACACCCAGGAAAGGCACCCCAAGCTCAGCTCCCTCCTGCCTTTTGATTCACAGGGCCTGCCGGGAGCGAGGTGAGGGCGCAGAGCTCCCTCCTCCCGCCTGGCCCACCGCCAAAGCCCTCAAAACAAAGCACTTCCAAGCGACAGGACGGCCCTATCTCCCCGACTTCCCGTCCACCTTTACCACATCATTGCAATAAAAGCCCTATTGTCCTCAATAACAAAATGAGGTGAGATTCACCAGCTGGCAGCGCACCCTTTCTCCGCTCCCTCCATGCCAAAAACCCACAGCTCCATTCCTGTCTCCACTGGCGTCAGCGGCCACCCCGGGAAGGGACTGCCACCTTCCCAAGGCTCGTGTCTATGGAAAGGGGATGTGATCCCACCTGGGATGGATTTGCCCATAAAGAAATCATCCAAGCCGGCACAGGGACCAGGACCCCGGCTGAGTCCTTCCCTCCCACACTAGGCTTCTCCAGACCTGACGGCTTCAGCTTGACACCACTCAGGCCGGGAGGTGCCAAACACCGGTGCCATCAGCCCTGGGAAAAGGGATGATTTTCTCTTTCGCAACTTTGGCTTTTGGCCGACAAAGCCACTAGCTACAGAGAGATGCTTTAAACCAGTGGCCCTGAGCCCGTGGGCAAGAGAAGACATATCCAGCGCTGGCCATGGGCACGGTTAAGTGGAAACCATGAATTAACCCTGGTGGCAGCCACCCTGTGCGTGCTGCGGCGCGCGGCGAGGTGGGAGCAGGGCCGGACATCAGAGCAGGTCCCCGGAGTGTTGACCAGGAGGGGATGCCAAGGAGAGCCTGCAGGAACCGGGATGGATTCAGCCCAGTAGGGAGAAGAGCCAGGGAAGATTCAGCCAAGGCATTTAAAAGGCCACTCAGTGAAATTAATGGTTGCTAAGTTAAAGGCAAACCAAGAGAGACCGCCGCCGAGCTCACTGCTGTGGGCTCAGACCTCGATGCCCGCCGGGCACGAATCGTGAGCAGCTCCCCGTGCTCGGGGGGGATGCCAGACCCCAAAAGTTTTCATCTGAGGCTTCATACAAGTGAGGATTTGATTGCACGGCTCCTGCAAAAGCCACGTACTTTCTCTGCTTCCCACCTCTGCCCACACACTTCAGCTAATACGCAGACTGCGGCGCTTGGCCCCGAGCCACCGGCCTATTTGGGGTCTTTTGTCTCATTTTCCTGAAAGTCTGGGAGCAATTAGCACAGGCTTAAAAGAAAACAGTGCGTTAGCAGGGCGGCGCAGCCAGGTCCCCAGGCGCTAGGCACATTTGCCTAGATGAGAAGTGTGGGAACGGCGCGGTGAGTCCGTCTGTCCGCCCCAGCAGGGTTTAGCGCTGCCTCCTCCCTCCTGCGGCTGCTCGTCCCACGGGGGAAACACCCAGGTAGGAAAATTCCCAAATTTTCCAAAGCCAGCAGTGTGAGAGCCCTGGGCCCGGCAGTGGCTGGGGGGGGGGTCAGGACCCCCTCTAACAGCTCAGCTCCCCCCTATATCTCCTTGCTGGCTCCAACATCTGGCATAAGGACACTGCACATCTGTCACAGCCCCAGCATGGGACCGCGTCCCTGCTCCGCCTCCGGTGAGTGCGCGGCACGTGGGTCAGCAAGTATTAAGTCTAAGGGAAACAGGGCAATCGCTGCCAGAAGCGGTGACCTAAGCACGAGGTGACTCTCCAAACCCCACTGGCCCAGTTTTCTTAGGACCCGATCCTGGACTATCACGTCTGGAGCTGGGTGAGAGCTGCAAGGCACATGGAAACAAGCCCCCGTAGCTCCAGCTGTGCCAGGTTTTGAGAGGCCAAGGGGAAGAAAACCCTCCCCAAGGGACAACAGGAACATCTGGCTGAACCGGGGGAAATTTTATCTGCACATTTGACTTCTGCCAAGCAAGCATCCTCCCAGCTCAGGGCTGGAGCCCACTGGACAATGCCCTATTACTCCTTTGTTTTCTGTCTCATTAAACGTCTAATTACACAACCTTCCAGCCACCCGAAATGCAGAGTAGCACTTGCCTCCCTCCAAGCCCGGTAATGAATGCCCATCTCCCTCCAGCCTTCTCCTCCACCTTCGTCTGGCTTCTCCTGGAGGATCATTAGGGAGCTGATAAAAATAGGTTTTCTTATTGATTTATCTCCTTTGCCCAATGCTCTCTCCCCTGCACCGTTGACTTGTTTCCTTAGCAACTCGTCCGATCCCAGAGCACACCACACCTGCAGCTCCATGCTTCCCTCCCGGTGCATTTCAGGTGGGGAAGGTGCCCCCAGGCCATGGAGACACACCCCACCAGCCCTATGCCCCATCCCACCCAGAGCAGGCACTGCAGGCTAACCCCATGCTTGGAGCTGGAGCTCCTTGGCAGGTCTGGCAGAAGCTGGCAGGGAGCACCAAGGAGATGTCCAGCCACCGGTGGATCCTTGCTTCCAGCTGTGACTCCCCTCTTCACCTCGCTCCCTCCACAGCTGGAAGCCAAAACCGGCCCACCCAGAACGTCCATATTGCTAATGCAGGGAGTGTGCCCAGCTCTAAGCCCTGAAGACAGATTTATGGTGCTGATGGCACATTGATGCAACCTCCCTGAGAGGCTGGGTGCAAGACAAATCCCCCCCCCCCCACCAAGGATGCAGGCGAGTGCTGGGAGCTGTGGAAAGCCCACCTCCATCTCTCCACTTTTGTGACAGTGCCTTCTCCCTGCTGCTGGGCAGGCAGGTCGGGAAGGAGCAGAAGAACCAGAGGAGTGAGGCCACGTGGGCATCTCCAAAAGGGCTCTTGAGGAAGCCTGCCTCGGAGGGGAAGCCTACCTCAGAGAACCACTGAGAAGACCAGGAATGATTTACCCCTCACCCTGCCCGCATCACCCAGCCCAGCCCCAACATCTCCTAGAAACTCAAGTCTCCATTTCCCACCATTCCTCCAGCTTCCCCCAGGACCTGCTGCACGGAGGGGCTTTCCCTGCACGCCAGGCGTCAATGAGAGCGAGCTTCAGCTCCAACATCTGTGGACTTCATCTTGCTGGTCCCAACTCCACCGCTGCTGCCTGCCCTCACGCAGACCTTCCCACACTCCATCCACCCAAGGCACGACAGGAGAAAAGACCCACCTTTTCAACATCCCATTCCCTAGGATGCGCCAACCCTCCTCCTCTCAGCTCCGTATCCCAGCAGGAAAGCCTCCTCTCCAAGGCTGTTTTCCAAGAGAAACCCAAAATGCCAAATGGAGCAAAGACCAAATGGAGCAAAGTACTACTTCAACTTGAGGGTTCCCCAGCCCTACAGCACCTCCCTGGCTTGTCCCCAAGGACACGGAGTAGGGGGGATCTTCCCCCAGCGCATAAGGCTATCAAAGAGCTGCAGAGCTGTGGCCCCTCATAGCTGTCCCCATCCCTGCGTTCCACCACCCAGCCCTCCGGGCCCATCCACGCTTCGCTGGGGTTGACAGAAAATGACGTCCAGAGGGACAAGGTGCCAACAGATCCCCAAATGCCACGGCTTTGGAGGCGAGCCAGCTCCTGCGTGCCCGTTACGCACAGCAAAAAGGGGGCTCAGGAGAGCGAGCGTGGGCTCAGAGCGGCGCTCGTAGCTCCGTGCAGCTCACAGGGAGCAGGCGGGCGAGGCGCTCAGCCTGCCCAAATCTCGCTACGCGGGCACGCCTCGAGCGGGGGCACTGCGCTTGCTATCCGCGGGCCATAAGACATTGCTGCTCATGACTCCAAAAAGTGGCAGCCCGGTCTCCGTCAGGGGCTAAAGCGAAGGCAGTGTCAGCCAGCAGCCGGCCGGGGCAGAGCCTGCCTACGCTGCTGCCATCCCGTAGGGATGCGGGGCGCCCGCCTGCCACGTGCCAACAAGCTCTGTGGAGAAGCATCTCCTTCTCCCCCACCTCACCCTGCGCTTAAAAACTGGAAATCAAATCTCTCTCCTCTCCTCCCTTTTTTTTTTAAAAAAAAAGAAAAAAACAAAATAACAAAAAAAACACCCCCCAAAAAAAAAAAGAACCACATCATGTGATTTTCCTGCCTTAACATCAGTTTTTTAACTTTGGTTGCCACAGCAACAGGATGCAACTTGGCGTCACCATGACAACAGCTGCCTCTGTTTAAATTCACCATCTGACAGGCAGCCTCGCTCTCTCCGGCTGTCAAAAAAGATGGACCTGCCATTACACCTACTCGCCCCTCCCCAAAAAAGAAAAAAAAAAAAGAAAAACATTTTAAAAATCTGATGAATGAAGGGCACAGAAAACAGCCTTGGAGGAAAAGAAAATAAAAAAATAATTAAAAAAAACAAAAAAAAAGAGGTGTTCTTGGGTAGCGCAAGGAGGGAGCTGCCCAAGGACGGCAGGACATGGCGCAGCTCTTCCCGTGAGGAGGCGAGACCTGCTGAAATCTTGGCTGGGCAGAAGCAAAGGTGCAGAAGACGCTTGCTCGGATGCGGCACAACGCTACAAGGGTCCCCGAGGGACAGTGCCCGCATAGCGTCAGAGATGCCCGGGTTAAAGGGGGAGCCATGGCGAGCAAAATGGTTCAGGCGCACACGGGTGTGCATCCCATGGAGAAAAATCCCCATGTGTGTTGGACCAGGGACATGCACCGGGGCTTTGGGGACATTTTGGCTGCTCTTGGCCAGCCCAACACCAGATCTGGTCCTCAAAAGGGCTGAGATAGGAGAAAGCCCTTGCTGTAGGGAACAGCAAGGTCCCCAGAAGACTGATGGACGTCCCTCTCCCCTGCCAAACCAGGGGGACGGGTACAGTGGACGCTGTGCACCTACAGCCAGAGGCTGTCCTTGGGGACATAGCCAGAGCCACACAGTGTCGTCTGGCCTTTCTGGGGTGGGAGAGGGATCTTATCCAGGTCAAATATGATTAAGCGGATGAAGAACCGAGCAGATATAGATGAGTTGCAGCCCATCTCATGTGCTAACTGAATTGCAGCTTTCCAGGCAGCCAAACAAATGAAATCAGGGCTAAAGGCCTGGCCATCAGCAGAAGGAGAACAGGCAGGACAAGGCTTTGTTTCCGAAGGAGAAGAGGAGTAGGTCTTCCTACAGCCAAACCGGCAGCCGCCTCACGTTTTGAGCAGGACCAGTAAAAAGAGCAGCTGCAGCGGAGGTAACGCACTGGGCTTTCCAGCGAGGAGCTCAGCAAAGACCCGTCTCCCCACAAAGCTGCATCCCAACCCCAGTTGCTCGTGTTTCTCCTCCTTCCCCTCCATGCATCATCCCTATTTACACTGGGAAGCCAAACTGCAGAGGCTGCTGGTTATAATTATACAGTTACCCAGCAGATATACAGGCCTGAATCACCAGTTATTTTTAGCCCTATTACCTAGTCAACTGGAGCTGGATGAAGAAGAGCCTCCACTCCTCCCCGCGCTCCACCCCAGCCCCCTTGGCTTTCCTTCGTGCCATGCCTGCTCCGACCCGCAGCGCCAGGGACCAGCCCATCTCCCTCCCGAGGCCAGCAGCTCTCACTGACCGTGGCCAAAATCCAACGCTCACCTCTCCAAACCACCCTCGCCCTTGCCCAGGAGCGATGCCACGGGCTCCAGCCCCGGCAGCTGAGATGCTCACACGTTTTCCCTGGCCCTACCAAAAGGCACCAGCTGCACGTGCCAGGCTACAACTACAAGGATGGGAATAACTCGCCTGGCCAACGCCACCAAACTCATCACCAAAAAACCTTTTCCATCCCCAAGCCCTCAAGAGCTCAAGGAGAGCGGAGGAGCTCCGGGGCGGATGAGTTTCCTGGAAAGAGATGGCAGCTAGGTGGGATGCTCAGCTCCCGCACCTGGAGCATGCCCGTTCCCAGCACTCGCATGGGGATACGTCACTTACTTCTGGAAAATAAATAAATAAATAAATAAAACGAACCCATCTCCCTCATGCATTGCAAATTCCGGGAAAGAATAACGTTGGGGAGTTTTTACCACGCAATGGTGAAGCTCTAGTCTCTAGGAGACAGCGGCTGCCTAGAGATGAGACATCACACGGCACCGCACCAGCACGGGACCCCAGCCCACGCCGGCAGCGCCGGGCCAGCAGCAGCACCCCAGCTCCTTCTTGCTTTAAATGAAAGGCAAAGGGGTGAGGGCCATCCCACACCACACTGAAAAAGCATATGAATAATTTGGCATGTTCTGGAAAAGCAGGCAGGTCGGCCTGGCCGCTGCCCTGCAGGGCTGTGAGCTGAGCTGCCGCGTTCCCATCCTCGCTACCTCACCAGTGCTCCCGCAGCCGCCCACCCAGCGGGCACTGCCGGCAGAGACGGATTTAGGGATGCCATGGGGAATACAGCCTCCTCAAGCTGTCCCTTCACCCCCAGGTCACCCCCCAACCCTGGGGGCTTTGCGGCTCCCCAGCTCCTGCCTGGCAGAGGTTCAACCTGACGTGTCGGAGCTGCAGGGGGACTATTTCCCCAACGATGCTCAGCAGGGCGGGTGAGTGACCTGTCCTGCATCCCTGTGCCTCGCTGGAGGGTTTCCCCGAGGTACCTGTTGCACCAGGCCAAGGCATCGCCGCTTGGCACCTGGGCAGGCTCTCTGCGCCCGCCGGAGGAGCCGGCAAGTTAACCAACAAGTTGCAGGGAGAGAAAGCGGCAGCGGCAAGAGCTGCATGTAATCACCACTGCAGAAGACAGCACAGGGAGGGTCCCTAAAGCCAAAGCGTGGCCACGCTGAAGTTTTCAGGCTCAGGTCCTCGGTGGGGGCAAAGCCCAGGAGGGGTGTCGGGGGGCAGGGGTGCCGAACCCAGGTTGATGGGGAGCTGCGTGCTGCGGTGCTGGGCACTGGCCAGGGCGCCCGGGGGCACCCGCAGGGAGGGCGGGAGGGGAGAGAAACGCACGGGGGTGTATGAAAGGATGGAGCAGCAGGGGGAAGGAGCGGGGGGGATGTGCATCCCCCACCCAGCCCTAGGAGCGGGGTCCCTGGGGTAAACCTCGGTCCCCTGCACCAGCCCCCCAGGGGGCCACAGGGCACAACCGAGGTTTTCAGCATTTCCCCTCTGCCGCAGGGAGGGGGCAACCGGTTCCCAGAGCCACCGTGGGGGGCCGGGGGGGCTGCAGGGCGAGGGCGGCTGTGCCTCTGCCAGATGTGAGCAGCAGCAAAGGGGGCACGTGCAGACAGGCGCAGGAGAAGACAAAGCCACCACTCAGCAGGGACCGGAGGTTTGTGGGCTCCCGGGGGACCATCCCCAACAGGATGGGTAGCTCTAGGTGGGGTGAGGTGGCAAAACTCCAGCGAGACGTTGACACATAGAGGAAAGGCCGTGACCCCCCCCCCCCCAGCCACACACACACACAGAGAACACCCTAAAGCATTCAGGGTTTAACCGGGATCAGAGTCCCCCTCCTGGCCAGCACAGGGGGCTTCCAAATCCAAGGCTGAGGAGGGGCTGGGGGGCTCCCCGTGGGGAGAAGGGGCTCAGCTCCCCGCCAGGCACCGAGCAGGGCACAGGAGGGGAAGCAGCAACAGGGCGAGGAGAGCATCCCTTGGGGACAGTGGGGACGGGGCACCCCTCTCCGCACGTCGAAGAAGAGCAGAAGGCAGGCGCTTACCTGCCGGCTAGTGCCACACGCACGTGTCCTGGGCGGCCACCGAGGCAAATCCAGGGAGCAAGGGGGGGGCTCGCAGGGGGCGCAGAAAGGATATGGCCAGTCGATGAGCTTCTTGGCGTATTTCCTGACTATGTTCTCTTCCCCAAAGAGGAAGAGCGATCTGTTGACGGTGAAGCAGTTCTGCCGGACGGGGATAGGGTTGTACAGAGCCATAGTCCGGGCTCTCTGCGCTTTGGTTTGCTTGAAGGCTCCTGGGGTCCCTCCAGCAGGGGCAGGAGGTCCTTGCCGACTCCTGTTTTGGTCGGAGCCCCCATCTCCAGAGCCCAGCCTGCCGGCCACCGCCTCCCCAAAGCGAGCCATCCTGGAAGAAAACACACAGGTGAGCCAAAGCAGCACCACCAAGGCAGATTGGGGGTGGGGGGGGGGGAAGAGGGAGGGGGGTTGCGGGGAGCAGTCCCAACCACAGCCCCCTCCTCCTCTCCAGATGATGCTCAGCTCCGTCTCTCCTCCATCCCTCCGGGGGAGTGGGGACCCGCGTGGAGAGGGAGAGGCGGCAACGCGTGGCACCGGCTCAGCGGCACGGCATGGTGGGCAGCTGGCTGCCTCCCGTGTGTGTCCCCCCCCGCCAGCCACACGGGCAGCAGGGAGGGCAGGGACCCATCCTGCGTGCTCGGCGGAGGCCGCAGCGGCTCAGTTCCTAAGCACCTTCTGCCACGAAGCAAGGGGTTAAACCCAGCCACATCCTTCCCACCGCTCTGCCTGCAAACCCGAACCAGCGCCTTTTAACCTCCCCCCTTCCCAGCAAGGCGAGCCCGGGGACTGCCTGCCAGCAGGGATCAGGCAAGGAAAAAGGCTGGGATCCAAGTCCTTCCATCCGCCCCGGTCGCAAAGGAAGACGCAATTTGGTACAGCACCCAGCGCAGCGGAGGGGAGGCCAGGGGAACAGGTTGCAGCGTGGTCCAGCCTAGTTGGAGCCAAGTGTCCAACTCCCTCCTCCCGGCTCCATCTTCAGCAGCCCGCGGGAGCCCGGCCACCCATCCGCTGGCTCCGGGGGGCAGCGGGCAGGGATGGCGGGCAGAGCCTCCGGGCAAGCACCGGCGGCTGCAGGGATGCTCGGCCCTTTGGCTGCCAGGGCAGGAGCTCTCAAAGGCGACGCCGGCTTCCCGCAGGAGCCGGGGCCACGAAATTAAAGGCTGCCGGCGCCTCTGCAGCTCGGGGACAGCTCGCTTTAATGAAGTCAGTGGCAACACAGGCGCACACAGGCGCGCACACACGCACGCCCGCCCGGCTCGCTCCCTCGCTCCATCCAGTGCATTCTTTTGGCAAGCACGGGAGCTGCCGCAAAGGAAAGTCAGAGGCGAGGGGAGGGTCTGAAGGGAACAAAGGCAATGGGGGAGGCCCCCACCCTGCAAGAAGCCCCCACCCTGCAAGCTCCCCGCCTGCAAGAAACTCCCCCCTACACACACACCAGCCCCGGCTGCAAGAGGGCTTTCCAGCACATGGGTGTTCCTAGGTGAGTGGCTAAACTGGGGGGGGGATAATAGGGGGCAAAGGCGGGGGGGGGGGCTCTGCCTCCCCCCTGCCTGCAGAGGAGGCGAGAGGCTCACCCCATCTCATCCCACACCGAGCATCTCTCCAGCCACCTGCACCCATCCCTGGGAAACTTCGGGGCTCCCGGTTCCCTGCCGGAGCCACCCCGATGCCAGCGGCTGCCCGGGGAGAGCCCTGCTGCTCCCTCGCATACAGATGAGCCTCCTTAGCACACCCCACACACCACCCCCACACCCCCCACCTCGGCATTTTCTTTTTGACGCTTGATGTTGGCCAAAAGAAGCAGCAGCTCATCGGAGAGGTGTAAACAACCCGGTCTGGATGTGTCCCTGCAGCGGCTGTCACGGGGGAAGGCGGGGGTGAGGGGGGTGGGCCTGGGGCCAGTCTGGCATTGACCCTGCTCCCCCCAGCTGTCCCACAGGCAGAGGACCAGGGACTCGGCCGTGGAGGCGAGGGCACAGCACCAGCCATGCCGGTGCTGAGGGTACCCAGGGATGCTCGGGCTCTGGTGAGGGTGCTGCCTGCCCACCCGCCTTTGGGGGAGCCCACCTGGCCCTCTTGCACACACAGGGGACACGCAGGGAACCCCAGGGGGTATCCCCAATGACCTCCCTACCCAACAGGCAGGGCACCAGCCTCACCGCTCAGCACACCCGGACACCCTGCGACCTGTTCACACGCAGGATCCCCCACCCTCCCCTTTCAACCCCACATCCAAAGGGGTCCCCCAGGGCCTTCAGCGCTCACTACCTGCCCTTCCCGCAGGAAGAGCCCCCACAGCTTGAGCCAGTGTCACAAGACACCCTGTGTCCCTACGATGCTCTTCCCCCATCCCCCCCCACCACCAGCAACCTGCTCTACAAACAGCACCTGCTGCCCTGTCCCCCGCAT
Organism: Fratercula arctica; assembly: GCA_947846985.1. NCBI lineage: Eukaryota > Metazoa > Chordata > Aves > Charadriiformes > Alcidae > Fratercula > Fratercula arctica. The sequence continues at coordinate 32,695,624 of CANTUZ010000012.1, forward strand.
CTGCTGTGCAGCGGCCAGGAACACTTCAGGCAGCTCAAAAAAAAAAAAAAAAAAGAAATTAAAAAAAAAAATAATCAAGCCCTTAATCACATAAATCGCTAACTCATTTGGACAAGGGCTGCTCGCTCAGCGCAGCCTGGCAGCACCTCACCACAGACTTTCCCACCCTGCAGGCGCTAGTGTGACCGAATGGCCATGGAGCTCACTTTTTGGCCCAGGCTCTCACCGGTCCATGGCCAGGAGCCCTTGGGCTGGCTGGGTGAGGAAGAGGAAGGATCAGGCCTTCCTCAGCAAGGTAACAGAGGAGTGTTTGCAAAAAACGTTGTGGGATCATTCCCCCAACCTCAGCCAGACACCGAGAGCCCACCAGCTCACCACCATGCCCATCTGCTGCATCCCTACTTGACTTTCCTTCTCCAATTAACCTTTAAACGGAGGTGGGTGTAATTGGGGGGTTGCGGCAAGCCCCCCAGCTTTGCCACCACCACACTGCAGCACAAAATGGAGCAGGGGTGGGCAGATCCCTCCCAAAATGCTTCCCAGGCCACCAGCCGACCCCAGCACAAGCCAGAATGACCCTGGGCTTTCATTCCACTAACAACAGGCAGCGAGGAGGCCACGCCAGCTACCAACTAATTACAGTCCCTTCGATTCATTCCAGGCAAGACGCTGCCCTAACCGAATCAATTGTGATTTGTGGCTCATCCCCTTTGCCTCCTCCTCCTCCCCACCACCACCCGCGCAGCATCAGGAGCGATGCCACTCTTCCCACCTCCCAACCCTTTAAGCCACTGTTAATTAAGCCCAAAGCTGGGCTGATTGCCAGGAGCAGATCCTCGGCCCTGCAGAGCTCCTGCCTCGGCTCCCCCCTGCCCCTCCATCTCTCTCCCATCCCTCTGAGCCTGCAGACAAACCTCCACCCAGTCTGAACGCTCAGGCTCTGGCTGGTACCCAGAGGCCGAGGAGGATGGGGAAGGCTGGACCCAGCGCTTCCCCTGCATCCCCTGCCCCGCTCAGGTGGGGCACAGTACCACGGCAGCCTCACCGCTCGGTGCAAGGGGCTGAGGAGGAGGAAGGCAGCATTCCTCCTGCCCCCTCCATCCCCGAGGGATGCCAGCCTTACCTGGACACCTCTTCTGGGGCAGCGGGTTATCCCCTGCACCCAGGGGTTCGCTCTCGGCTCTACTCTATATTTGCTGCTGCAGAGCAGAGCGCAGGATGACCCTGCTGGGAGTCTCTCTCCTGCTCAGACGGTGCTAAAGGATGGGATATTTATGAGAAAGCAGCTCCTTAAGAGAAGATTGAAAGCAAAAAAAAAAAAAAAAAAAAAAAAAAAAAAAGGCTCTGGCTATGCCAAGAGATGCAGGCTCGCTTTCCCAGGATGTTTATTGCTGTTCTCGTCTTGACCCTCACCCCAGCACGCTGGGATCGGTGAGTCAGGGAGAAGCGCGGCTGATGCCCGCATGAATCAACATGGCACAGAGATTCAGAGTCAGCTATGTGGGGTTGGTTTGGGTGGGTTTTTTTTTTTGTGTGTGTGAACGAAGGAAGTCCAAGAAGACAGGGCAACGGCGGGTGCAGGGACAGGATGCCGCTTGGGATGCGCCGGGTTTTGCAGAGACAGGCTAATTCCCCTCCGCACGCTGATATTGCCATCCACGCCGCCTCCTTGCTTTTTTTTTTTGTTTGTTTCTTTTTCCCCCCTTCCCAGCCATGCCACTACCCCTGCACGGTAGGGCACTGGCGTAGACACTGGGCTACCCTTTCCCAGGGGAGGACCAAGCCCTCCCCATCACTTCCAGCACCGCCTCCGCCGCCGCAGGGACGCGGCGCGGCCGGGGCCGCTTGGCCCGGGCTGCCGCCGCTCCGGCATCGCCATCTAGCGGCCGCTGCCCCCTCCCTGCAGCCCCCTCTCCGCCCTCGCCGCTCATCCCAGCCTCCGACAGCCGGCTGCAGTCGGGGAGGGGGGGGGGGAGCCGAGCCCCCCTCCTTTGCCTGTCCTTCCCGTGGGGCGCTTTGAAGCAGATGCACAAGTCCGTTCCCGTCGTCGTCCCCCCCCCCCCCCCGCGCAGCTACTGCATCCCTTCGCAGGGCTCAGCAGCCTCCCGCTCGCCCCAGGCAACCCAAAATCTCCCACCTCCGTATTGCTGGGTACAGGCAATACTGTTGAAAGCATCCTCTGGCGAGCCCCGGGTTGCTCAGGAAGCCGAAGGCTGCTCCTCATCTCGGGGATGGCATCAGGCAGGGGACACAGCCCTCACGCAGCCAAGGCAGGGTCTGGAGTTGGGGGACAAGCTCCGCTTTGGTGACTGATAGTCCCAGGAGCTCTGATGGGCTGCGCCCATCTTCGAAAGTGGCTTTTGGCATCCTGATTTGATTTTATTTTTTAAATAAGGCTTTAGTTATGCTGGGAGGGGTGGGGGGGAAGAAAAAAAAAAAACAAACTAGAATCAAACAAGAATCATCTACGGTGCTCTGGCCAAATTTCAAATTGGGACTGGGTATCTGTGACTCAGAAGCATGTTTATAACCACGCAGGAATGGAAGTTTTTTTTTCCAGGAACAAATCCATTACCTGCTGGATGAGGAAGAGATGTTTTCCTCATTTGCCAAGCCAAGCGCTTCTGCAGCAGGGAGGCAGAATCCCCGGGCTGGTGCACCTCACCCACGGACACCCGGGATGCAGGGGGAGAAGGTCCAAGCAGCTCCAGGATGGCATCTCCAGGGGAGGGTACCACACCTGATGTTCCTCTGCGCAGACGTTAGCAGCTGTGGTATGGTCCACGACAGCCCTGTTGGCACCTCTCCTGCCAACAGAGCCCCGGCCCAGGCCCAACAGCCTCAGCTACGCTGAGGTTCTGCGCCGCCTTGCGGAATTTTGAATTTATCAAAATGCTCATAAATTCTCTCTTGATTGCTTAGACCATGATGCTGCCATTACCAGATACAGTCGGTTGTCAAAAAGAAGGGAAAATGAAAAGGTTCGTAAAACAAAATACTTAATGTAAAGATTTTTAGAGGAGAAAAGAAATAATTTTTACCTCCTATATATATTTATGATGGAAGACAATGTGTGGCAGACCCCACCTGCAGGTTGATAGTTTATGTTTTAGCAGTCTAGAGAGTTCACTTCAGAACAAAAAAGCAGGTTTGCCCGCTACACGCCTGTCTTGTGACACTGAAAATGCTCTAAGATGAAGGTTGTGATACTACGTTCAAAGAAATAACCACAATTTTCCAGGGAGAAAAGAAAGCTGTACTTGTTTTTCGTGTATCTCGCATGATCATTTTGCTAAATTCAAATTCTCACTCAAGCCAGGGCAAGTGTTTCTTCTCCGCTGTCTGCTCACTTTTTCGGTAGCAGCCTTGCCCAACTCGGTGCCCCCCCCACGCCTGCTCGCCCCAAGCTGCCTGCCTCCCCGGGACCTGCCTTCCTCAGCACTGAAAGCATCATCTTCTTGCAAAACCGCCTGGACACATCCCCAACACAAACCCGAAGGGCTGACTTCTCAGGGTCAGCACTGTAATTTTATTCACCGAGAAATGAGAGGGCTGGAAGACTAGCGAAAGCCAGCAAATTTCACACCGAGCTACAAACGATGCATCCGGATTTAAGCAACTGCCACCAGTCCACCAAACTCCTCCCGGTCATTCAGCTGCAGCAGCCACACCAGGTGTCACATAGCAGCGGTGGCTGAAAAACTTTAAGCTGCTTTAAGCCGAAAGTGTAATTTGCCGCACGCTGCCATAAAATATACCCGTATCCACAAACACCGCTGGTTTTAATTATCAAGAGCCATGAATCCAACATCCAGCCTCGCCATCTTTAAAATTAATGGGTTAGCAATCTTGTAAAGCTCTCTTTCCTGGGATGGAGGAATAACCTCTCGGAAATGGGGGTTTTGGTCACTATGTCTCCCCCCCCGCCCCCCAACAAGATCTCGCGAGCAGGAGCGCAGGTGAGGGAGGTGCGGAGCCGTAGCCGCTCTCACCCAGCCTTCGCCCCCTGCAGCCCTTCCCAAGACACAAGATGGCACGAGACACACCTTGCGTTTCCACCCCGAACGTCGTGGGTTTCGGCTGGATGGACCTATCGGAACGACAGATGGCCCTCACCCCCCCCCCAAAGATAGGAGAGGAAGAGATAAGGAGATTTACAAGTTTAGAAAAAGAATTAAATTATTTTAATGAAAATAATAATAAATAAGAAAACAGTAAATTATAATAGAATAAAAAAAGAGTGTATGATATATACAAAACCATATCCAGCTCCCAGGATGACGATCGCGTCACCAGCAGACACAGGGAAAGTCCCAGGCTGGAGTCAGCGATGGACAGGAGCAGGATTCCAGATCTGGAGTCAGGAATGCTCGGATCGGGATCAAAAGCAGACGAACAGACAGGGTCCTCCTCGGACGTCGGCCGTTGAAGAAAGAACATTGACCTTTTGATCCCTCAGCTTTTATAGTGAGCGTGATGCCGATGGGATGGAATACCCTGTTGGTCAGTTTTGGGTCACCTGTCCCGTCCGCTCCTCCCTGCAGGTGGGACCCCTCTGTGCTTTTCCGCTTCCCACCCTCTAACGGGACAAATAACGAAGTCAGCGGACCTTGGTTGTTACAGCAATAAGTATAAGCAGGAGCCTCTGTGCGTACCGTTCCTTGGCGCAATCAGGTCTTATCGCTCTGAGAGCGAACAGTTTCTGTTAATCTCAGAGTTCAGTCAGCTAGAAGAGGCCCAGCTAAAAACTAAAATTACAAATCAGAAAATCGGCTCTGTTTTACCTCAAACCAGGACACCGAAGTTCCATTTTCCTAAACTCTCCGCAAGCGTTCGCCTAAGAGAATCCAGCCCAGAGCATCTTTGGCCACGTTTTTTAAAACACCTGCCAGTTCTCAGCTGCCAAGCAAAATGCCACGCCGACATGAGTGAAATTCCCAGCAAGTCCCACTCAAGGTTCCCAAACCCACAATGTCCCACCACACTCCAGCAGGGCCCACCAGTCCCCAGCTTCCCTAGGGGTGAGATGCCAGAGCTGATTACGTGCATTAGGCACATTTTTTTTCCAGGGAGCTCTGGGCAGAGCCTGGAGGAAAACCCTCCTCCATCCCTTTTCCTCCTCCCCTCGGCTGTGCACATGCAGATGCTCCCCAGTGGCTGATCTGTTGTGACATCCATCTGTGCAAGCAAAGGAGAGACATGCTAAAAGTGTCTCCACAAGTCATGCGGGATGTCAGAACAGGGATCAGGTGCTGTGTATAACCTGCTGCTTATGCCCTCCCCAAGCACTCCTCAGCGCAGGCCAGGCATGTCAAGATGCTGGTGGCACAGCCCAGCTCAGGTGGCCCGAGCCCTGGGGCTCAACACTGCCCAAAGCGCCCTGGGATCACAAACGCCCCAAGCTAAACTCCTCACGTACATCTCGAAGCCACCAAAAGTGCCCAAATGCACCACAGGGCCTTGAAGTTGGATGTTCCCCCACGCTGCGTCGCTGCGGGATTGGAGCAGCTCATACATCAGAGCTACCGGTAAAACAGAAGGACGCTGCATCTTGAATCAAAGGGGGACTCAGCAACCACCTGATCGCAGGCTGAAAGAGCTGGGAGAGGTTTAAAGGACAGCCAAGAAACTTCCAGTCCTGCGCGTTTATGGGGATGCAGCAGGGCTGTGCATCCAGCCCTGCAAACCCCTCGTGAGTTGGGTTTGGTGCTTGGTCTCGCTCTGCCACCGTGAAGCTCGGTGCCTCCACTTACCCACCTCCCCCCCGGGCTGCTCAGGTCTCTGCGCTCTCCAAAAAGCCCACACCAAAACCAACAGCCGCCTTTGCAGCTGCAAACACCACCGGACAAGCACAAGGGGATTGCTGACAGCTCAGGCAGAGGCAGGGGAGACTCCGTCCCCCCCAGACCATCGCAGCCAAGGGACAGCATCGCTTTGCCCCGATGCTGGCCACAGCGATGGCACGCAGGAGGGAAGCATCCCCCGGCCTGCCGCTGCCCACTGTCCTATTTCCTACTGAAATACCCCATGCCCAGTGTTCCCATGAACCGCGGTGCTCCGTGGGCTAACTGCCTTAGGCTGGGAGGCTCCGTGGCTCAGCTGAAGAGGCCTGAAATAATCACCCATTAATAAATTGCCTGGAGTGCCCTGCTGCTTTATTTAGCCTTGCGAGTCGGGCTTTAATTAGCATTCGCAGCCGCATCCTGGCTGCTCCGGGCAGGCGCGCAGCAATCCCACCTCCCCGCGAACAGCTATCCACCTGCCCCTGCTTTTCCATCAGGTTGAAGCGAATTTCCATCCCCGCTTCCAACCCCCAAATGGCTCTGCACAACCCCTCTCCTCGGCCGAGCTGCGGAGCATCCCAGCCCTGCGCTAACCGAGCTGGCAGCAGGCGAGATATAACCTCTCCATCCTCCTCCATCTCAGACGGGTCCAGTTTTGGGCGTTGCACTTCCAGAGAGGCTGACTCAAGAGGATCCCATGGGAAAAAACAAAAAAAACACCACCAAAAAAACAGGGAAATTGGGTATTTGAGAGTGACCATGCTGAAAGGATCGGGACTGGGCAGCGTGGATAAGAGGAGATCCAGGACAGGAGGGAGGGAAGGGGCACAGACCAGGGGGATATTGCCCTTCTTGCCACCAAAGCCCTGGCAAGTGGGGGGCTCGAGGGGGCAGATCCTGCCACAGCCAAACACTGAGCTGCCGAGCTTTATGTGCGCGTGGGAACAAGGAGACTGAGCTCAGAAAAAGGCATCCCCGGGGCCAGCCGTAGACAGTCAACAGGAGAAAGCTCATTTCTAGCCTGCCAAAGGGTTGGAGATGGATTTTTTCAAAGCATTTTTTCAACCTCTGCACTACCTGAAGCAGAAGAAATCTCTCACTTTCCCCATCGGTCTCTCCATGACCCCTCTGGCGCAGCAGTGACAGCTTCTGCCAAAGCCAGGGGGAGATTTTCTCCTCCTCAGATCTTCTCCTCGCCCCCACGAAAAGGCAGGTCCGTGCCCGAGGACCATCCTGCGCTTTCTCTGATCCTCTGCCTGCCCTGCAAGGCTCAAGTCAGACAAACACAGCAACCACGGCACCAGCGAGCGGGATGACGGAGGAGCCTCCTGCCTTTGGGCTGCAAATATCCCTGGCAATCCAAAAGAAAGCTGGACCAGAAACCCACCGTCTCATGAAGCCGAACTCACAGGCCCAGCTTTCTCAGGAGCAACCTGCTAGCAAACAGGGCGCCTTCCATAAAATTACATTGTCAGGACAGGAGCCAGGAGGAGATGGAAAATTCTTCCCAGCACGTCTGAACTTACGCTGAGCAGCTGATGCTGAAGGCAGCCAGAGAAGCCCCATCCCTGGCCCGCGGCCAGGAAGGAGATGCTGCTTCCATCTTCCAAACCTGTGAAAGAGAAAAGGCCAAAGAGCAAAACCCTCTCTCCGAAAGCTACTCAGTGCTGGGGAGTGTGGGGGGGGAAAAAAAAAAAAAAAAACCAAAAAAAAACATAAAAAACCCAAAAACGTCCCCCTTGCCGCAGCGACAGGCGGTCATCAGCTTGACAGCCTCTGCGAAGGCAAACACCCTCGCCCATCCCTGGGGAAAGCACGGCTGAGCGCGATTCCTCAATGGGAAAAAGTTCATTGAAGAATTTTTAGCCTTATTTGCACCCAAGTAAACACGCGGAGAGGGACAGTTACAGCACGTCAGCTGCTGTCTCACCATCTCATGAGCGGCAGCGGGGGGAAAAAAGCGACCCCCGTGCAGCTCCTCCGATGAGGAAAAAAAAGGACTCGTGGTTTGTATCAGAGCTCACGAAGACGACGGGGGTTTCGTTACAGCATCATCCACCGCGGTGGTGTGCCCCGAGCTTGCAGGAAAGCCGCCTCATATCAAGCAACCCGCACGCAGCCGGTTAGCGTTACCCGTGAAAGAGGAGCCACCACGCCGGCTCTTCCGGGTGTGTTTTGGGAAGGACCATGCCACGCTGATCTCCTTCGGCATCGTGGTCCCCCGCGGCCGGGGACAAGTGCCAGCATGTTTCTCCCAGGTAAAGGGAGAGAGCCTTGCCGGCGTGCATAGCACCAGCCCAAAACCAGCCAAGCAACAGCAACATTAATGTGTTTTGGGTGACCCACGCACCCGCGACGTGAAGGACCCCAGTGGACTTTCCCCCCGCGCACGCGAAAGGTAAGCGGAGACAAGAAACACGTCTCTCCTCTCTGCTTTTCTAAGAAAGATCTCTGGCTGGCCACCTTGGGAAATCAAGAGCCACATCTGAAAGCTGCTGTAGTACAATCTCAGGCACCTTCCTGTCTTTTCACATCGATTTTTATTTATTTATTTATTTATTTATGTATTTAGCTCACACGTAGCGCGAGCGGTCCAAGCCGGGGATTAACATTTGTCGTGCACAAAGGCAGCAAACGCTTTTGGAACTGGAGAGGGCCAACCGGCAAATGCCGAAGAAAAGGCTGTAACCCTTCAGAGGCAGCTGAACCGGGGTCGTGTCCCGCACGTCGACAGCTTAGAGACGCCACCATTGGTGGCATTCGTTCGTGCACAGTTAGGTGGCAGTGCCGTTTCCACGGCACAGGTAAGTCTGCAAGGAGCCAGTCTCTCTGGGGACAGGTTGTGCACTAATCCTCACAGCTGGGTTTCCACCAAACGTGCAAAAGCCTTTCCCAAGTTTGAAAACTACGTGGTTTGAAAGGAAGAAAACGTCACCTGGGGGAGCACGCAACAAGACGACGTCTATGTTTTAAAACGCAAAACAGGCTCAAGGCACGTTTTAAAATGGAAAACACAGAGTTAAATTAAAAGTTATCATCCGATGGGGCTAGATACCACCTGAGGTCCCCTCCACCCTGAATTATTTTATTATCCTGTCATCTCTTAAATATACATGGATGGGGGGGAGGATTGTACTACATCTTAGAAGCTGTGAATAGAAAATAACGCGAATCATATGTACTTGAGAGGCTGGAAAGCACCTCTCCCACAGACACCTCCTGGCCAGCAAAGAGCCCCCCCAGCCCCATCAGAATCACACAGGGACAGGTGGGGGCTGCCTGGGAGAGGGGAACAGATGGGATTATTCCAAGGGAGGGAGAGGACGAGGGTATCGAATACCCGGAGTTTCACTGCACGCGTGCCACACTGAATCGCGCTTGCGGAGCTCAGTAGAGGGAGATGAGATAAAACCAGGAGTGGTAAAGCAGAGGGTTGTGCTGCCACCCAGAGGGACTCCGACAGCCTGGAGAAAGAGGCAGAGGAACAGCATGAAGTTCAACCCAGGGAAAAGCCAAGTCCTGCATTTGGGGAGGAACATCCCAGTGCACGCTGGCTGGGAAGCAGCTTGGCAAAGAAAGCCCTGAGGGACCTGGTGGGCACCAAGTTGACCATGAGCCAGCAGCGCGCTCTTTCGGGAAAGGCCTCCTGGGCTGCACTACACAAAGCGTTACCAGCAGGTCGAGGAGGTGACCCTTCCCCTCTGCTCAGCCCCGGTGAGACACCTCCTCCAGAGTGCTGTGCCCAGCGCTGGGCTCCCCAGGACAGGAGACGCAAGGGCTTACTGGAGCAACTCCAGCAAAGGTGGCTAAAGGAGTGGAGCACCGGCCGTACAAAAGGAGGCTGGGAGAGGTGGGGCTCCTCAGCCTGGTTGGAAGAGGCTGAGGGGAGGTCTCATCAACGCGTACAAATATCTGACAATGGGGAGTAAAGGCAGAGCCAGGCCCTTCTCTGTGGCACCCACAGACAGGACAAGACGCAAAAGGGCACAAACTGCAATAAAAGAAACTCCATTTATACACAGGAATAGACTTTTTGACTGTGAGAGGGACTGAGTATTCAGGACAGGTTGCCCAAAGAGGTTGTGGAGTCTCCATCCTTGGAGATACTCAAAACCTGCCTGGACGTGGTTCTGGGCACCCTGCTCTAGGTGACTCTCCTTGAGTAGGGCGATGGACCAGGTGACCTCCAGACGTCCCTTTCCACCTCTCCACCTCCCAGCAATTCTTTGCTTCTGAGCCCTAGCCAGCCCCAGGCCAGGCCAAGGGGGAAGCTCCCTCCAAAGGCTGGTTCCTGGGAAGCACAGGCCACCACGGTGCAAGACTTCAACGCAGCCCTGAGGTGTGCTAGCGAAGCTTTCCAACAGTTTTCCAGCTGCAGCTGAGACTCCAGCAAGGGAAGCAGGAATGAGACATGCCAGGATGCAGTGACAAAACGCGAAGCAGAAACTCCTAAGTGGAGTCATCTACCAGGAACCACTTTATCCTTGTTCAACAACCATCTCCTAAGGAGCCCAGCTCCCTGGAAGAGCGGCCTCTGCCGTGCAGGAAGGCTGGGGCCGACAGTAACTGCCCACCTTCCCGGCAGCTCTCTGCAAAGTCACCAGAATTAACTTAGAGAGGGAATTCTTCTTCCTCCAGGGTGTGCCAGAAACCCAGACTTTGCAGCAGTTCAGGGAAAGATGCTGCTATTTCCATGCTGTTGCTAGGACATTCAGCAGCACTTGAGCTCATCCCGAGCCAGGGATGAAAATCCCAGGGATGAAATTTCTTTCTCTACGCATCAAAACCTCAATCTGCATTAAAGGAAAGGGAGGAGAGCACAGGGAGGTCCAGGGTGGATACCTCTGGGCAGATACGTTCCTCTGCTGCTCAGGGCTAATTTACCATAATAAAAGCCATATTTCATTGTCCACAGACTTAGCACATCCGTGGCCCTTTCCACCACCTCTTGCAGGGCAAAACAGAAGCAAGGAGAGTCATCTTACCTGAGAGATGCTTGTTAGGCTCTCAGAGGGGTTAATTGCTTTGCCCTGGGTTGCAAAAAACTCGCATAGGAAACACGCATGCAGCTCCATGAAGGATGCCCAAGGTACAGGAGCCTGGCTTTGCCTGTCACCAACATCTCAGGGCTTTCACCCGCAGAGCCCCCGCAGCTCCTGCCAGCTGCCTGCGCTGCCCCAACCTTCACAGAATCACAGAATGGTTCGGGTTGGAAGGGACCTTAAAGATCACCCAGTTCCAACCCCCTGCCCTGGGCAGGGACACCTCCCACCAGACCAGGCTGCTCCAAGCCCCATCCAGCCTGGCCTTGAACCCCTCCAGGGATGGGGCAGCCACAGCTTCTCTGGGCAACCTGTTCCAGTGCCTCACCACCCTCACAGGAAAGAATTTCTTCCTGATATCCAATCTAAGTCTCCCCTCCTTCAGTTTGAAACCTCTACCCCTCGTCCTAGCATTACACTCCCTGATCCAGAGTCCTTCCCCATCTCTCCTGTAGCCCCCTTTAGGGACTGGAAGGGGCTGGAAGGTCTCCTCAGAGCCTTCTCTTCTCCAGGCTGAACCCCCCCAACTCTCTCAGCCTGTCCTCACAGCAGAGGGGCTCCAGCCCTCTGGCCATCTTTGTGGCCCTCAATTTCAGCCTGCTTTACAACGGGTTTTTTGGGGTGTGTGGGAAGTCATTCGAAGGGTGGCATCCCTGAGATTTGGGATGGGCTGTCCTCCCATTGCCAGCCTGGGCTCATCGCCATCGGGGTCTGGCTGTGGAGCTCTCTCCTTGCAGATGCCCAAGCCTGGGAGCTGTGCCACGGGAGATGGAGATGCTGGCACTTTGCAGAAGTCCCCAGTGCCAGGGGAACACCAGGCTCCGGCATGGCTGGCAGCCATGGGGCTTTGCAGACCTCCAGGGATGGGGCATCCACAGCCTCCCTGGGCAACTTGTTCCAGTGCCTCACCACCCTCACAGGAAAGAATTTCTTCCTGACATCCAATCTAAATCTCCCCTCCTTCAGTTTGAGGCCATTACCCTGTGTCTTATCATTACACTCCCTGATAAAGAGTTCACCCCCCATCCTTCCTGCCAAGCTCCCCGACACACAGCAGCAGACACCTGAACAGGAGCCCATGGTGGAGAAGGATGTGGCTAAGCTCCCTCTGACAGCAAGTGACACTGCAGAGGTGCTGGAGGAGGAAAGTCATCTACATCCCAGGGCAGGGTCAGGGATGGGGAGGGGTGACAGGCACTGGACACTGTTGCCAGATCCAAGACCAGGAGGGGATGCCAGAGGAGCTTCTCTCTTCCCCAGCAGCACCCACAGGGGAGCAAGGCTGCTGTTTCGTAGGTCCCTCCCAACACTGATGTGCAGCCAAGAGCCGGCGCCCTCCTCCAGCCCCTCGCCCCCAGCCCCAGGACAGCACCGAGCACCTCCCCCACCCCCCCACGCGGAGCCCACTTGGGTGGGCAGGAGCTGCGGCGCAGAGCAGGGATGCTGCTCATAGCACAGCCGCAACACCCACTGCGTCCAACGCTTCTCGCAAAACCCTGCCGCAGAGCTACCGACATCGGTGACGGCAGCGCAGAGCCACCCCGGGGCTTGTCCCTTCCCTGCAGACCCGAGGAGGGCCAGGGTGATGGGCGCTGGTCCAGCCAGGGCCACGCTGCTGCCAAATGCCCCAGCCCGGGGACATTTCCCAGGCAGCCGTGGCCAGCACCGAGGAGCGAGCGGCAATGCCGCCCTGTGCGTGCTCCCGCCCTCTCCATCACTGCAGCCAAATTAAACCCAGATGGTGCGACGCGGTGGGGAATATGCTGGGGAGCAGCAATGGAGCTGGCAGCCCAGCACGCACCAAGGGGGCCCTTTGTCTTCGTTCAGCATCGCGGTAAGGAGAAAAAAAAAAAAAAAGGATTAAAAATAAAAATTAAAAAAAAAAAAGTCAGCTTCATTTGTAATCTGGGATGCAGAGTGTGCACATAACCAGACAGACTGCCAAGTCGCAAAGAGCCACCAAGATCTGTCAGCAACACCCTGTGCGTTTTCACAGTTTCTTCTGTTCTCTTGCTTCTTCCAATAAAACCACGCAAAGGCAGAGCTGCAGTAACGTTACGCTCCAGCCCAAAAGGCTCCCTGTGGTCCGCGCTGAAGGTACCGGATCCAAGCAAGCAGCAGAAATCTCTCTGTCCTGCCACCCCACGGACTTACAGAGGGGTTACGGGCATCTCCCTGCGGCTCATAGGGGATCTCATTGCGGCTCATGCCACGCAAGGGAGAGCTAGCAAGCTTCTAGCATCAAAGCCATTAACTCCAAGATGCTACAAAACAGGAGGTGGCTTTTAATGACCCTATCCTTTCGGAGCGCTGCCCTGTACCGCGGGCAGAATGTATCATTAAACCCTGCCACCCATCACCCAGGTACTCCAATGCTGAACGACAGCATCACACCTCCACACCGTCACCTCCAAACTGTACCAAGACTCAGTTGCGTTCCCTGGGGCCTCCCCTGTTTCCATGCTCCCTGGCCAACATCTGGGAATCGGGCTTTTCCGTGCATCCTTACCATAAATACCGTTCCAAAAACGAGGGCACAGCCCGTGTTCCCCAGAGTGCACAGGCTAAACTCAAAAACCACGTGCGCATGGAATATTCGTTAAGCCGTGCAAGGCAGGTTTGGGTCCTGTCTGCTGCAAATTCAGCTTGAGGCCTTTCTGGGGTGTTCCCCGGGTGGCTCTGCGTGTCCTTACCATCAAGCTAAGGAAGCGGCTGCTCAGCCTGGAGAAGCCACAGGAGGTTCCCCATTTGCTTATTTTGACAAGGAGCTTGGTTTTTTTTTTTTTTTGAGCTCTCTCTCTCAGCCAGGTGTAGACCCAACGATGCTGCCACGCGTGCCTGGCAAAGACACCGGTGATTCAACCACGATCTCTTGAAGCACAGCAAATATCTCCATCCCCGACCCTAACACGTGAGCCGTGGGAAGCAGGGCAGGCCATCAGGCCGGGACACCAGAAAACAGGGTTTAGTGTCTGTCTTGGGCTTAAGTCCCCTACACAAGAACAGGGTAGGCTGGTACACGCACCCCGCGCCGTAAAGTCAAGCCTCCCATAGAGCCACTGCCCCACGCACCCTTGAAAAACATGTGGCTGATGGTGCTTTCTGCTCCCTGCCTCAGTTTCCCCATTAACAAATGGGGAAAAAAGCATTTTCCCATTAATAAATGGGGGGAAAAAGCATTTTTTCCCCCCTCCTATTCTTATTTCACCTTATTAAGGGTCAAGCACATTTCACTTGTGGGTGTTTTTTTTCCAATGGCAAAAGGCAACAGAGATGGAGGCCTGGCAGGGGTCGGACCTGCCGATGCTGGCACTGGCGAGTGAGAAAAAGCCTTCGCTTGTCTTCTCTTCCCTCAGCGCAACCCAGCGCCGGAGCGGCTGCTCACAACCTCTTGCCTGCACACCAGGAACGCCGCATCTGCGAAGACGAAGCCGCTCCAGGGGAGCGGGGGTCTCTCGCGCGCCAGGGGAGAGGCACACACAGCGCTTACGCACCCCGTGGCCACCCCACCGCACGCCACCCAGCCACGGCAGGCTAGCAGGAGCCCCAGGGGATCTCCAGCGGCTACCGAGTCCCTCCTGGAGCCTTGACCAAGGCGGTGGATGCCCAGCAGCGCCATGTACGCGTTAACTCCGATAGGCGTTTCTGACAAGACAGATGGCACTCAGAGCACAACGTTTAACCAAAAACTCCCCAGGAGCGCAGACCTCGCTGAGCCGCCCTGGCTTCGCTCATCAGGTTTTGGCAACAAGGCAAAAAAAATATAAATAAATAATCAGTTAATTCTAGGCCTGCCCTGACCCCGCAGGCAAGCCAACCATCCTCCAGGGTCTGCCACGGCTCAAAGCCAAGCGGAAAAGCCTTTTTCCAGGCACCTTGTGTTCCATCTAATGCCTACCACCACGCTGGGGCGGCAGGAAAATGCCACCCCCACCGGCGGCTGAGCTGCCTGCTTGGTGATGCTCACCGGGAGAGTTAGCACCAGACCCCCCAGGCGAAAGCCCCCAGGGCGATTCAACCCATGCCCTCCTGCAAGATGGGCCCTTCTGAAAATTAAGTCGCAGGGAAATCACATTACTACTAAAAAAAATTATAGATGCGGAAGTCTATTTGCTCTTTCTCCCCCATATGCTATACAGCTACTGCCAGAGAGCATCCACGGCACCGGGGTTACCTGCTCTGCACACTGACCTGGACTTTGCCAAAGCTTTTGGGGAGACATCAGTGGTTCATGTCTCTGATGTTAAAGCAGGAGCCTCTGGCATGTAGTTTTTAGAGGCTAAAGGGGTTTCAGGGTACCTAACTCTGGGAGAGGCACAGATCCAGCCCTCGGGGGCTCAGCCTGCCATGCCAAGATCTCCGGCTCCCCAGGAAGGGACCTGGCAGAGACAGGCAGTGGGGTTCTCTGGTCCTTGGTGGGACATGAGGTCTGCAAAGCCCCATGGCTGCCAGCCATGCCGGAGCCTGGTGTTCCCCTGGCACTGGGGACTTCTGCAAAGTGCCAGCATCTCCATCTCCCATGGCACAGCTCCCAGGCTTGGGCATCTGCAAGGAGAGAGCTCCACAGCCAGACCCCGACGGCGATGAGCCCAGGCTGGCAATGGGAGGACAGCCCATCCCAAATCTCAGGGATGCCACCCTTCGAATGACTTCCCACACACCCCCAAAAAACCCGTTGTAAAGCAGGCTGAAATTGAGGGCCACAAAGATGGCCAGAGGGCTGGAGCCCCTCTGCTGTGAGGACAGGCTGAGAGAGTTGGGGGGGTTCAGCCTGGAGAAGAGAAGGCTCCGGGGAGACCTTAGAGCCCCTTCCAGTCCCTAAAGGGGGCTACAGGAGAGATGGGGAGGGACTCTGGATCAGGGAATGTAATGATAGGACAAGGGGTAGAGGTTTCAAACTGAAGGAGGGGAGATTTAGATTGGATATCAGGAAGAAATTCTTTCCTGTGCGGGTGGTGAGGCACTGGCCCAGGTTGCCCAGAGAAGCTGTGGCTGCCCCATCCCTGGAGGGGTTCAAGGCCAGGCTGGATGGGGCTTGGAGCAGCCTGGTCTGGTGGGAGGTGTCCCTGCCCAGGGCAGGGGGTTGGAACTGGGTGATCTTTAAGGTCCCTTCCAACCTGAACCATTCTGTGATTCTATGAAATACCAAAACCAAACAAATTGGACCCTACCAGCCTGGGGAAACACCCAATTAAACAGGGAGAGGTTGGGATGGCAGCCGTCTGCGTATTCCCATTGCATTAAAGACAGAAATATTAGGCTTTGTGTTTGAGTTACTGCTAAATGGAGAAGCCCAGGGTGCCAAAAAGGGCACATCCCGCATGGTAAAAGCGGGAAGGGCTCCGAATCCACCTCCCTACCATGAAATAGAGCTGTAGTCATCCAGGCAGTTAATTAGCAAGCAGCCGTTCTAGGAACTTGCTCTGCCAGCTGACAATTAACGAGGCCATCCCTCTGCTTCCTGCCCGGCCATGATTTATTCATCTGGCATCCCCGGTGGGTCGCGAAAGATAACAAGGCACCGAGCGCTTGCCGAGCCCATATGTCAATTTATTTCCCCTGCGCGGGGCTGCCTGAGTCACCGGCCAGGAGGTTCCCTGGGCGCAAAGGGATGAGGACTGAGCCGAAAGGGCCAGGGAGAGCCCGCCTCGCTGATGGGCTGCCCTCCAAAACCAAAAAAAAAAATTAAAAAAAAAAAAAAAATGGCAGGAGCAGCTTCAGCGTTATCACAAGCGATTTTATCATGCAAAGCATCCCACCGAAATCCTACCCGCTTCAAGCAAGCGGAGCACTGACCTGGATCTCACCAAAGCAAGGCACCACGGCTAATTAATAGAGGGGCTCCCACCTCCTTCGCTACCCCAGTGTTTTATAATGCATTGATTATTCCCCAAATAAAGTGCCCAAGGCAGGGAGCTGCTCTGGCCCAGCGATATCGGAGCAGGATGTTCTGCAGCAGCTTATTCCAAGCAATTTTGCTGAGGAGACACAAGGGAGGGGGGGAAACCTTATAATTTAAATGCAGTTTGTGCAGCGAATGCTGGGCGAGAGAGAATAATCCAGGACCTGGCGCTGGGTTTCTTTCACAGCACCAAGGCAAACTATGGGAAGATATTAATTAAAGGAAAATAATAAGTAAAATAAGTGGTTCTAACTCTGCCAAGCAGTTCTCTGCCATTCTCCCGGGTTCATTAACACCTCCAGCTTGCTCTGAATCAGAGGGACTTGGCCACTTCTTAGGATTAAATGCAAATCCCCTTGCAGCAGGGCTCAGACCACAGTAAAAGCAGAAGGCAGCGACCCCAAACGCATCCTGATACAGCCAAGGGAAACTGTCTTTGAGGACTTCCAAGGTTGCTTTCGCCAGTCTTTCCATCCCGCCAACCACCCCACACAATTCAGGGAACCTCCTCATGCTCAGAGGCCCCTTTGCACCGTTCCCATCGGATGCCACGCTCCGGCTCAGGGCCGAGAGGGGCACCTCTGACCATTTTGGCTGACAAACACTCGCCTCCCACGCAGGGCACACCGATACCTCTCTCCAACTCTCGCGCAACCCCCCCGCAAATTCACCTCATCAGAAAAATACCGTGATCCAGCCGGCTCAGAGCAGCCCGAGCCCTGCAGGACCTGCGGGATGTGCCAAGCCCCAGGGCAGGGAAGGATGGGCGCAAGGTCCCCCAGCTGCTGGAGGCAGGACTGTACATCCCATCAGCTTCAAGAGCACAGGGAGAAGAAAAGACCCAGAAGAGGTTTGGCAGGGTAAGACAAAAACAAACAAACAAAAAAACCCCCTAAACATCTCATTCCCTCTGTTTCAACTTGTTCCCTGCCTTTAAAAACCCACCCTGGAAAACGAATGCGATGGGGAAAAGCAGCCCAGCTCAGGAGCGCCAGGAGATGGAGCACGGCTGGTGTTGGCTGCTCCATGGGGGTGATGCCAACATGACACCCCCCACCCACCCCCCACCAGCCCCGTGGAGGACGGAGAACGCTCCCCGCTCCCCCCAGCTGCCCACCTGGGCTGGGGGCTCGCCGGTACTTACTCCCACTCCTTCCTCCGCGCCTGCGGCGTGCTCTGCATCTTGTGCGCCTCGTGCGCCTTGATGATGTCCCTCTGCTCGATCAGCCCCCCCCGCCGGCGTTTGATAACGTCCGGGCTCACGGGGACGTACTGGCCGAGCCCCAGGTCGAAGGTGCTGCCCATCTCCATGCCGCCATCGGCATCCCGGGACCGGGGCTCGTAGAGGGCATCGAAGCTGGCGGCGCGCGAGACCAGGGCCTCAGCCAGGCTCTCGGGCTCCAGCAGGTTGCAGGACTGGGTGGTTTGCATCAGGCCCAGCCGGTGCTTGCGCCACGTCTCCTCCTCGGGCAGGGCCAGGACATAGCGGGGGGAAGCAGCATCCAGCTCAGCCCCCCTGCCCGGCGCCGGGGCACTGACGGAGCACGTGCCGAATCCCAGCATCTTTGGCGCTGTTGTAGCTCATCACCCTGGAGGGGCACAAGACAAAGAGGGAAGCTCAGGGCTTTGCTCCGTTTACTCCTCAATTCCCTCCCATCCACCCACACCAACTGAAAGTCCCGTTTCTCCCGTGTTTTTTGGGATAGACCCTCCCAAACTAGGCACAGGGCACGCAACACTGGACCCCCGAGGCTAGGGGAAGGGGTAGCACCTCCTGCCTCGCTGCTTTCTTCCTCCTCCCCGAGCTGGGCACCTCTTGAACCCGCAGCTCTCTGACCCCGCAGCAGCCAGCCCTCCCTGGGGTCCCCACAGCTGGACCACAAGGTGACGAGTCCCCACGCTGTCTCACAGTTGGGGAAAAGAGGAGGTTTTGGAGATCTGGACCAAGCCGCCCCTGCACTGCTTTTGCCTTTTTTTTTTTTTTTTTTTTTTGCCTCTATTGGTTTTTTTTGTTTGTTGGTGGGTTGGTTGGTTGGGGTTTTTTCCGCTTTTGCAGGGGATTGGGAGGAATAAAAGGAGCTGGGAGCACAACTCAGTAGCCCCCAGCCCAGCAGGCAGCCCCGCACCCGCCGAAAAGCTGGGCGATGCCAAGCGCTGCCCGCACTCGGCTGCCTCCGCGGGCAGGTTGGGGCAGATGGCGCAGTGCCCTCACACACTGCCTCCCGGGGGGGGCACAGCACTGGAGCACCCCCGGCCGGAGCATCCGTGTGCCCCCCCCCCCCCTCCAGCCCCTCGCTTGGAAGATGGCAGCCTGGAGGAGATGGGCAGCAGCTTAGGAGGCTGGATGTGGGAATACCAGCACAGCCTTCACTCCGGAGCCGCACATCGGAGGGAAAGGCACAGGAACGGTGCCAGAAACACCACGTTGAGCAACGCTCCTTGGCGAAGCATCCCATACAGGCGGGAGATGCTTGTGGCTGAGAATACAGCCGAAGCCTTGTCGCGGTGAAACGCTTTATTCTCCTGTTGGAGAAGCTCCGTTCAGCGCGTTATTGCTGCGGGAAGGGTTTTGCCCCTGAAATTCCGCCCCCAGCGCTTGCCCATGATGGAGATGAAAGAGGGGATGAGAGAAGAGAGCAAGGCAGCTTCGCACCAGGGCTGTCACCCCCTTCCTAACTACATCCCTGACATGGGGGGGGGGAAATAACCCAGCAAGGCGAAGGCGGCTTTAAACCCCCCAATATACGGCAATAATGCAGAAAATTAAGCACATCAGTCATCTTAACCCCTTCCCTGGGTGCTGTCTGGAGGCACCTGAACTCCTCCTCCAGACTAAACAGGGAGGCAAGAGCAGCCGAGCACAGCAGCTGGGAGAAAGGCAGGGAAATCACCGCACCAGAAGCGACAATAAATTAAATATGGAAAAAAAAAAAAAACCCAAAAAAACCCAAGAGCAACTGAGCAGACAAAACAGAGCGTGGGCCCTCACGCTAGCCAAAATGAGCCCGACATCCCCACGCCGCAGGGGAAGGACGCACGGCGCAGCCAGGGAAGCAGCCCATCTCCTTCGGGTCTGCGGTGCCGCGCTGCAAATACGCAGCGTCTAAAGTCACCCCCAAATTTAAACCGGCCCGGCCCAAGGGCTACTCACCCCTTGGCAAGCTCCGCAGCAAGAAAAAGGCAACGGCCATTAAGAGCCTCGGCAAATTAATCAGCGCATTGATGAGAAGTTTGGCTGCTCCCACTGAAAGCTATAAGCAAATTCTTCACTTCACTACTTTGCTTACCCATGCGACTTATTTTTTTTTAAAGGCATTAATTACCTACTTTTTCAATCCAGTCCCGGGTACCCTCACAATTTCTCATTTTCCCCCATATCTGCCTTTCCTTCTCATCTTGCTTTGCTCGTATCCAGCCCTCCCCTGCTAACCCTCATCCAGCCACGCCAGGTTTTCTTTGGGATTTTGGGGTGCCTTTTTTTTTTCTTTTTTTTTCTTTTTTTTTTTGTTTTGTACTTTGGTTTATTGTGTTTTGTTTGTTTTAAACAACTGTTCCGCAGCCCTTTTTCTCCCCGGAGCATTCCCTTGGGGAGGACGGGAGGCTTTCTTGCATACAGGCATGAGGAATCCATGTTCCAGCCACAAGCATGGCTGCAGCAGAGCCACTGGGACAATTAGCTAAGAGCAAACGAGGACACATCCCGAGGGCAGGTCCGGCATCCACACGGACACCCGCTCTCCTGACACCTACCAATGCATGTCCCACCAGGGACACTGGTGACTCCCAGGCTTGGAGACAAGTGAAAAAAAAAAAAAGCTCAAGCAGAGCCCTTAAGCGAAACACCGAGAAAGTTTGAGGAAATAAATAGAAATAATTAGCTCTGCCTCCGCCTAAGCAAACAGGTCTCATGCTGCCAGCTGAACAAGCCACGTTCCCTCCGGAGAAGTGACAAGCAGAGAAGGGAGGATGCCAGAACATTTTGTTAAGGAAAGCTGATGAGGTTACGCGCTAACGAGGGTGTTCGCGGGATGCCACACGCTGCGTACGAAGCATCTGACATCAGGGCATCTGCCCGTCTTCTTGCCTTTGGTCCCCCCCTCACACTGAAAACACAGCCGCTTTATTTCTTTTACACAAGACCCGAATTAATGAGAAAAAAAAAAACCTACCACGTTTGTTCGTGCAATTTCAGCTTTTGCTGTTTAAATGCCTTCCCCCCAAAAAGGGAAACCCGTGGCAAGCCAACACGTGGCCAGTTCTGAAAACATGGAGTTGTTTTCTAATCCTGCCCATGGAAACCTCAGCTCAGTATCCACCAGGATACTCTGGCCATTGCCAGAGCCGGAACCACGCTGCTGGCTGGCAGCCCTCCCTCCACGCTGGGTTTGCTTAATCACGTATGACTTGGGTGCGTTATCGGTGCCCCCAAACCCTCCCGGCTGCAAGTCAGCCTTTGCATGGGAAGAAACCCAGGTTTGCTGCACAGCTCCCTGTTGACAGCTGGGCAAGAGATGGCTTCGGAGCTCTGCTAATGACAATATAATAACAAAAAAAAACCCAAAACAAAAAAAAACCCAAAACAAAAAAAAACCCAAAACAAAAAAAAACCCAAAACAAAAAAAAACCCAAAACAAAAAAAAACCCAAAACAAAAAAAAACCCAAAACAAAAAAACACCAAAAACCCAAAAAAACACCAAAAACAACCCCAAAAAACCACCAAAAAACCACCAAAAAAAACCCCAAAAACCCAAAAAACCACCAAAAAAAAACCAAAAAAAAACCAAAACCACCCCAAAAAACCACCCCAAAAAACCACCCCAAAAAACCACCCCAAAAAACCACCCCAAAAAACCACCCCAAAAAACCACCCCAAAAAACCACCCCAAAAAACCACCCCAAAAAACCACCCCAAAAAACCACCCCAAAAAACCACCCCAAAAAACCACCCCAAAAAAACACCCCAAAAAACCACCCCAAAAAAACACCCCAAAAAAACACCCCAAAAAAACACCCCAAAAAAACACCCCAAAAAAACACCCCAAAAAAACACCCCAAAAAAACACCCCAAAAAAACACCCCAAAAAAACACCCCAAAAAAACACCCCAAAAAAACACCCCAAAAAAACACCCCAAAAAAACACCCCAAAAAAACACCCCAAAAAAACACCCCAAAAAAACACCCCAAAACCCCCCCCCTCAAAAAAACACAAACAAACAAAAAACAAAACAAAACAAAAAACCCAAAACCAAAAAACCACGCAAAAGAAAAGAGTGTATCCACCTGTCCAACGCCCCCCCCCCCCCCCCGCGGTGCCACATGTGGTTTCCCATGGGTGACTCCGGCTGATGCTCACTGTCCGTATCCCCGGTTGCATGGCTGGGACACGGCGAGACAGCGGCACAGAGCCCCAGTCCCGGCTCATGACAGCCCCCGCCGCCCCCCGCTCACCCGCCTGCTGCAGGAGCGGGGGACATCGCGGCACAGCCACCGCGCACGTGGCTGCGCTTCACACCGGAGAGCCAAGGAACAGCTGCCGTTGTGACACGTAGCAGGCTTTGAATAGCAGAAAATGAAGTTTCTAGAGGCTCTTATCTCCCAAATTTCGGTTTAAAAGTAATAAAAGTCAGGAAATTTACTGATTGCTCCCACAGCAGAGCAGTCATCTAGATAAAACCAGGGCCACAGGGCGCTGGGAGCAGCCAAACTGAATCAGAGCGTGGATATTCGGCTGCGAAAACGCTGGCTGGGAGCAGTGGGATGCTCCCAGCACAAGCCAGGGGACATCCGAGGACACGGACCAGCCAGCTGTGACAACACGCGGCCAGAGCTCACCCCATCTCATGGGGATCTCAGTAGAGAGATCATGCCCAGCATCCACCCGTCCCCTCCCACACTGGGATTGCCATGCCACACAGGGACAGCGCAGTCGGCATCTCTTGCCCCTTGGCCTGTACGTCAACACGGGCTTGAAACGGGACACAACCCAGGGCAGCACCCCACCCCACAAACCACCAAGAACAGCTTTTCGAGACCTCGGCACCAGCGGGCAAATGGCAGAAGAGACACGCACAGGTCCTCTGCAGCATCCTTGAAAGATGATTACGTACTGCCAGCTGACTCCATCCCGTTATCTCAACCCCATCCGCACACCACGGCCAAGGAACGCCGCCTCCGCAGGCAGGAGACCCCGGACTCGCACACCATTTTTCCCTTCTAGAGGCTGAGTAACTCATAAAGAGCTGCAGGGAGAAGCAAGTTCACAACAGCACTGCTGACCTACGGAGAGGAAACTCCTTTTAGGGTTTTTCTCTGTCTATGTGTTTGTGTTACAATGGCAGCAATCAAGTCTTTAGCCAAGTAACTGGGTATTACCATAATAACTACACTCGGCACTTAAGGCGCTGGGTGAGCTTTTTGCTTCCATTATCTGAATAATCTTCACCAAAACCCCCAGAGTTAAAGCAGAAATGCTTAAGGCTGGGCTGGCTGGAGGGGGCTGATCTTCCCCAGGCGGCACAAGGGTCCGGAATCGCGGTGTAGAACTCCAGAGCTGGCACGAGCCCCGGGTGAGCGGGGTTGGACACCCTTTCCTGGAGAGGACACAAAGCCTCAGCCCAGGATGGACAAACCCTGGCTGCGTTGGATGCAACAAGCAGCAAAGATGTCGGAGTCCTCCATGGTCCAGCAGTCCAGCAGCCTTCCCCGGGGATTTGGGGGATGATTTCAACAACTGCTGAGAGCAAGAAGCTGCTCTGATGCTGCCGCTGCCCCTTGTGAGCGAGTGTCCCTCCTCTCTGCTGAATGACCAAGGAGAAAGCACAACAGGGACAAGAGAAAACTCCTCCAACAGCTATATACAGGATGCTGCCTCCAAGCCAGACAGGGTTTCTCCACTTCACCAGCCCACAGGGAACAGTGGCTGAAACAGTGTCCACCCTGGGCTGCATGAAAAGAAGCGTGGCCAGCAGGTCGAGGGAGGGGATTCTGCCCCTCTGCTCTGGTGAGACCCCACCTGGAGTGCTGCGTCCAGCTCTGGAGCCCTCAGCACAAGGGGGACATGGACCTGTTGGAGCGGGTCCAGAGGAGGACCACAAAGATGATCTGAGGGCTGGAGCCACTCTGCTGTGAGGACAGGCTGAGAGAGTTGGGGGGGTTCAGCCTGGAGAAGAGAAGGCTCCGGGGAGACCTTAGAGCCCCTTCCAGTCCCTAAAGGGGGCTACAGGAGAGATGGGGAGGGACTCTGGATCAGGGAGTGTAATGATAGGACGAGGGGTAACGGTTTCAAACTGAAGGAGGGGAGATTTAGATTGGATGTCAGGAAGAAATTCTTTCCTGTGAGGGTGGTGAGACACTGGAACAGGTTGCCCAGAGAAGCTGTGGCTGCCCCATCCCTGGAGGGGTTCAAGGCCAGGCTGGATGGGGCTTGGAGCAGCCTGGTCTGGTGGGAGGTGTCCCTGCCCAGGGCAGGGGGGTTGGAACTGGGTGATCTTTAAGGTCCCTTCCAACCCAAACCGTTCTGTGATTCTGTGAGTGTCTCTTCCCTGAGCTTGGCCAGTCACTCTGGGAACTCGTGTGCTCGGACATCTCAGCCCCGCTCCATCCTTCCTGGAGCATAGGGATGCTCCAAACGCATCCCCTGCCGCCCCTTCTCTCTGGCTCGTTAACCTGCCTCTCCCAGCTCCTGGAGGGCACTTGGTTTTCAGGACAATCAAATGCCATCTGCCTGTCTCCGCCGAGCCGTGCTCCCCCAGAGCCACTAATTATTAGTCGCTGCTCGAGGGGCGGAGGAGAGCTCACGCAGCACGGCTTAAGCACAGCACTAAACCTCAGAGCGCCAAGAAGAAATTCAGCGCAGGGCCCCTCCAAACAGAGACAGATGGGCTTGCAAAAGCGACTGATTCATCCTCGTGGCCTTTTCCTCTCCCGCCACGTGCACTTTCCCTCACAGCGGCACGGATGCCGTGGTGGGCAAGCACCGCCCGGGCCAGCTCTGGAACCCCCCCCCGGTCCTCCCAGCTCCTCTGTCTTGCACCAAATGCGGCGGCTGGGTCTGCGCGGCACAGTGGCTTCGGGAGCCAGCTGGCGAGGCTGAGCTATTTTTAGTCGAGTCATTTGCTACTGGGGAAAAGTTTGTTGGATTAACACACACACACCCCCCGCCGCCCTCCCATAGCCCCCACCACCAGGTTTGCAGCGGCTCTGCCGGGAAGAGCTGCTCCCAGCATCCCTGGTACCCAGCGAGAGCCAGTGTTTCATCCCATGCACAGGAGGATTTGTACGACACCAGTAATGGAGAGACTTAAGCAAGCTGGGAAAGAAAGAAAAAAAAAAAGAAAGAAAGAAAAAAAAAAAAAAGACATTTACAGGCAAAAGCTCCTTGCACAGACCTATTCCTACTCTCAGCAAAAGGCGCGGGTGAAAGGTCTGGGTCAAACATCCCGATCCAGGAGAGCCAGCGGAAGGCAGCACCACACGCGTCAGTGTGTTCGGGACAGAGAGACACGGTGCAATCAAAGCAGGGCCACTGGGTTCATCTCTCAAGAAGCATTCATTTCTCATCAGCCATTCCCATATAATAAACTACTTTTTGGGCCTTCACAGCACTGAGACGCTACAACAAAGACCCTTGGAACGACCGCAAAGATCAGATGGAGGAATAAACACAGCTCCGAATACCCAGGGGCTGCTTCAGGCCAGGAGATGCTCTGCCACCAGACATCAGACAACCTTTTGTCTGGGAAACAGCTTTTGTTCTGCCACGCCAGGGTTTTCGCTGCCGGCGTGATGCTCCAGGGGCAGAGCTTGCTCCCCAAGGCTGAGCATCCCTTCTTGCTTCCCGGGAGAAGCCGCACAGAGCCTGGATAAGGCCAGGCTGCTGCTCAGACCCCATCCCAACGAGGAGGCATCCCAAAGGCTGGGGAGAGCCCGTGGTGGGTGCCCGTGGCAGCAGTGGGGTAGCCCTCCCGCAGAGCGCCGCTCCCAGGGGAATCAGCTTTAAGAATATCAAAACATGAAATTGTCTCATCTCTCCTTTAAGAGCAACTGTTAAACAGCCCCACTATTATTTATATAAACGTACGTCAAAGAAATCAGCCCTCCATCTCCGGCACAGAGAGGTGGGAGAGCCGGAGACTGCCAGGGGAGCGGGACCCCCAGCCCCGAGGATGCTTTTGGGGCATGGCCAGGGGCAGCCGCCACGCTGATGGCGCAGCAGCGAGAGACAGGGCTCTGGCTGGCCTGACATAGGCATTTCAGCGATGGGGTAGCAGCAGGCATGGACAGCAAGGTGTCCCGGTGCTGGGAAGACCCAAATCCTGACAAACAACCCCATGCCCAAATTTCTTCCAGCATCACCTTTGAGACCGCCTCATCTCGTCACCTCTTCCGCGCCTCTCAGTGCCAGACAAGCAGAGCTTTCTGCGTCTCAAGGCAAGGTACGCCCCATCGCACACCCGTCACCCCCGCCACCCACCACCCCCGATACCAGCCCCGTGCCAGCACCGACCCCCACCGGCATCCCAGCTCCCCTGGGGGAGGGCAGAGGAAACACGCGCAGGCAGACCTGAGAGCGCGCGTGCCATCGGCCGTGGGCAGAGATGGGAAACGCGGGATGTTTCCCTTCCTCGGTACAAGCTCTTCGCCCCGGCAGGGCCACAGGCAGAGGTACGTCTCCGGCGGGCAAGCGCTGGGCTCGGGCTCGCCTGCCCCGGCACCGCTGCTCTGCAAACAGCACACCACCGAGCCCGGCAATGGGAATAACGGAGGATGGGAAAAGCAAGCGGTGATCTGTGCAACAGCAGCGTCTAGAAACCCGCGGCGCTTGGAGCTATACGTACACATAGCCAGAGAGCGCGCCCTTAGGAGTTTCCTTTCCAAAGAAGGGCAGAGCTGGGACTTCTTAAGATAATTTCCAGCTGTAACCACCGGGCCACCCTCCAGGAATATAACTTTGCTCCTGCACAAGAACACAGGCTGTCACCCCTCCGGGGCCACGCTGCCCTCCTTCCTCCAGCTCCCACCGTGAGGGTTTTTTTGGTTTTTGGTTTGTTTTGTTTTTTTTTTTTTTCCTCGGAAAAGCCCAGTGATCCTCCTGGGCTGCCTGCCATTCCTGCAACGCAGGGCAAACAGCCAACGCCAACATAAAGTGCATGTATGGAAACAGCCCCGAGCTCAGGGGCCTCGAAACCATCCCCTTTGCCCAGCCACGGACACGGGGAGAGGAGCATCTCCACATCCCAGCCCACCATTCCCTGGTTGTTTGGTGAGCCGAGAGCCGGCGCACGCAGGTAGCCACGGGCAGAGCACCACCATTCCCGAGGACAGCCTGAATTTAGGCTTTAATTAGCACGCAGCAGCAGAGCCGGCTCCGCACGTCGCGCTTCAGCCGCTCCTGCACCCAGGGATGCGGGAAGCGGTGCCACCGAGTCCGGTAACTCAGCCTGAGCCAGCCCATTCCGAAGGGGACAAGTGACCCCAAATGACAGCAGGGTTCAGCATCGGTCGCCACCACTCTCAGCCCAAAAGCAGCTGCAAGAATCGCCAAGGCAGAGAGGAGCAGGAGCTGCCAGCATGAGCCAGGGCATGTTAGAAGTTGCTGTGCAACAGAGAAAGAAAAGGCTTTAAAAAATAAAATAAATAAATAGACCGGTCTCTGGGAAACACTGCTGGCAGAAGACAGCCCGGGCCTTGCCGCTCGCTCCGGAGCACCTGAAATGAGGCAGCGCGCAGGAAGGGGCTGGGAACAGGGCACTGCCTTTGATGCGGGACATCAGAAACTCAGGTCAGATTGAAGCCAAAGATGCAAAGAGGATTTG
Organism: Fratercula arctica; assembly: GCA_947846985.1. NCBI lineage: Eukaryota > Metazoa > Chordata > Aves > Charadriiformes > Alcidae > Fratercula > Fratercula arctica. The sequence continues at coordinate 32,723,167 of CANTUZ010000012.1, forward strand.
AAGTAAATCCGGAAGGAAAAAACAAGGAGCCAGGAAGCATCCAGGCCTCCTGAGCACTGCCCCGAGAAAACTTTGCTCCCCCGGGCCAAGGCAGGCTGAACACACGTGGTCACAGAATCACAGAACGGTTCGGGTTGGAAGGGACCTTAAAGATCACCCAGTGCCACCCCCTGCCCTGGGCAGGGACACCTCCCACCAGACCAGGCTGCTCCAAGCCCCATCCAGCCTGGCCTTGAACCCCTCCAGGGATGGGGCAGCCACAGCTTCTCTGGGCAACCTGTTCCAGTGTCTCACCACCCTCACAGGAAAGAATTTCTTCCTGACATCCAATCTAAGTCTCCCCTCCTTCAGTTTGAAACCTCTACCCCTCGTCCTATCATTACACTCCCTGATCCAGAGTCCCTCCCCATCTCTCCTGTAGCCCCCTTTAGGTACTAGAAGGGGCTCTAAGGTCTCCCCGGAGCCTTCTCTTCTCCAGGCTGAACCCCCCCAACTCTCTCAGCCTGTCCTCACAGCAGAGGGGCTCCAGCCCTCGGATCATTTTCATGGCCCTCCGCTGGACACATTCCAACAGGTCCATGTCCCCCTTGTGCTGAGGACTCCAGAGCTGGACGCAGCACTCCAGGTGGGGTCTCACCAGAGCATCTTGGGGTCCCAAGATGGACCATGAGATCTGTGAGCTGCTCGGTCTGGGGTCCCCAGAGGGTGGTCATGGGTCTGAGCGGCACCTGATGCATCCCCGGCGTTGCCAGCACGTGCCCTGATTCTGGCTTCATGCTACAGCTTACAGCTTCTCCAAAAATGTCTAGCTTAGCCAGGAGCTCAGCTGGGATGGGGCAGGAAAGATACAGGCACAGCTCAGTCTATGGCATCGCAGGAGGACAGCATCCCACAGCCATCTCCCACCTCAGCCTTCTGGGTTCCCTCCTTGCATTTCCCCCCCCGGCACTGGGCTCCATGGCAGCTCTTTCGGACTGTCCTTCTTCCCTCCAGCCAGGAAACTTAACAATAACAACAACAACAACAAAATTCCTGTTTAACCTGGCAAAGCCGGGGAGAAAAAGTTCTCCGTTCCAACAGTGCCTTCGCCGAGGTGACTCACAAACCACAATGTGTGTCATTACTTAATAGGCCCACTACGGTAATTATACGATCACGCAAACATCAGATTCCCGGCACAAGGAGTCACAGCACCCCTGAGAGGTTAAAACAAAGGGATGCTTTAAAGGTGAGCGACATCAGGCTTTATTCTTCTTTGACTTTTGTTCTCATTATGTACAAAGACTCACTGAAAAGGTCTTATTGTTTATGCAAAAAAAAAAAAGAGGAAAAAAATACTGTCTCTTGCACAAATCGCACAGTGAAAAAGAGAAGGGGATGGAGGAAGAAGTCTGTCCTGCCACGCTGAAGAGTAAGAGATGAAAGTGTGCTACGTATCCTCCGCTGCGAGGTCCTCCCCAGCCGCAAGGACAAGGCAGAGCCCCTGTTGGAGGGGGGGGGTAGGGGGAGGGCATCACACACTGGGTAAATCAGAGCCAAATCACTGGGCAAAACAGAGCAAGATCTTCCCGATTCAATCTAAAAAGGAGGAAAGGCAGGTTTTCCTTTTGCTCCTTCACCCAGGTCTTCCTTAACCCTTCCCTGTTTACCTTGCGCCCTGGAAAAAAACAAAAAAACCCCAAACAAACAAACAAAAAAGAGCAGATTTTACATTTTACCTTATCCTGGCTTGCGCTGGGTCGGCATAAATGGACAATAAGAAGGTAATTCTTGCCCGTCAATGTAACAGATGCACAAATCGGGCCCTGAGAACCCTTTAGCAAGCAATCGGCTTCCCTTCCGAAGGACAGGGGAACATGCCTCGGGACACTCAGCTGTTCAAAGGCCTGGACCAGCCCCTGCCCTTCCTCCCCCTCCTCATCCTCAAGGCCAGGCTGGATGAGGCTCTGAGCAACCTGATCTAGTTGAAGATGTCCCTGCTCACTGCGGGGGGGTTGGACTAGGTGGCCTTTAGCGGTCCCTTCCAACCCAACGTGTTCTGTGATTCTACCCCCAGCCACTCCAAGCTGCCACGCACCCCCAGAGCCCAGTTTCTCCCCAGTCTCCTACAGCCTGGGTTACGGGAGGAACACAAATCGATGTTTATGGGAAGATAAAAAGAACATTTCAGCAATCCTGCTTCTTCCACCGGGACTCAGCGAGCGCCCGGTCCTCACCTCCCACCCAATGCACACACACCCGGGAAGTCCCAAGGGTCTCTTCTCCTCCCTCAGTGGGTAGCCCCAAATCCCTCGGGAAAGCCCAGGTGCTTCCTGATGGCTCCTAAAGGCAGCCACGCTCCCGGAGCCATGGGCTAAGCCAGCCTGGGCACGAGCCCAGCCACTTCGCTGAGGTGCTAAGCGAGAGGTTAGCGCTTCTGGAAGCCATCTGGGCAAGAGGACAGGCACGGAGCACGGCATTTTGAGGTGCTGCTCTTCCAGACGCATCCAGTCGGACCCCAGCCGACCCGTCGGTGGCCTCCCCTCCCCTCCAGCACTGCAGCTTTGCCCCAATTCCCCCTCCACAACCCTGCCGCCAGGCCCCCCTCCGAAACCCAGCAACAGCAGCGCTCGTCGCCCACCGTCTGCCTGGCTTCGTTAGCGCCCGCACTTCCAGCGCCCCCCTTTGGGATCAAAGCCACCGCCTTATCGTCAGGCTCCCCCCTCCTCCTCCCCAAAATGTTTCTTCAGCTCCTCTTTCCCTCCTTTTATCAGTTTGCCACCATTGCCGGCACTGAGCTGCTAATACCGTGACGCCCTCCCCTTCTCCTCTTTATTTGCGGCTTTATTTCGTCGACGCCGCTTCACCTGAAGCACGCTACTCGGAATAATTTATACCAAAGCAACCTTCCTTCTTTCTAGGTAGGGCGCTTTGTGGGACACTTAAGCGCGGTGCAAGCGAGCTCAAAATAAGGATGGGACTAATTTACGGAGGAGAGGAGGGCAGGCACAGCCAGGAATAACAGCCTAGCTACAATCGCCGAGCTTGGGAAGATCCAGCAGGCAAAGAGCAACTTGCATCCTATTTTTTACACCATTCCTTATATTTTTAAAGATGTGCACCACCAGCACCCTCCGCGGTCCTGGCTGAGCAGCCACGGTGCTAGAAGGAGCTTTGCTCTGACCCCAGCCAACTGTTGCGCTTGTCAGCCCCATCCCTCTACGGAAATGATGCCCGACACCTCAATTAGCTCATGACTCTCTCACAAAATTGGCCCTTTTACGGCAGCGCGTGTGCCGGGAGCTTGGACTTGATGGTATTTGCAAACATCAGCAATCACGTTGCAGAGCGGGGAAGCGGCTGCTAATCGGGGGGTGTGTGTGTCGTCATCGTCGTCCCCCCCCCCCCCACCACCACCACCATCCGTCTCTTTCTGTCTCCAGGAAGGCAGACGAGGCTCTTCCGCGGGTGGCACGCAGCTCTTTTTACACGAGGAAACTGCCATCTGTAATTTTTAGACACCTCGAGGATGGCCGAGGACCAGCAGCGCGAGACTGCCGGCGTATGTCGCTCAGCCTGCTGCCGCCCGGGGGTTTCTCCTCCGGCACGGCACAACTGTCCGGCGCTGCCGTGTAATTCGGCACTGCCCCACCACCCCCCCCCCCCCCCCCTCCTCGGGCATGGTCAGGCTGGACACCAGCGGAGACCATTTGCTTTCAGCGCCTCAGCGGCGGGCAATGCTATTTCTGGCAGCATCACTCCCCCTCGCTCCTCCCTAGTTTAATGCCATTGATTTTCCCATGCCAGCCGTCCACCAGCAGGCTTCGGAGCACCGGCAAGAGGTTCGAGCAAGCTGGGGCAACCCAAGAAATTATCCCTCGTGGCCCCCAGCCTCCACCTCTTCAAGGGGCAGTGACCAAAATTCATCCCTCCCAGGAGGGTACCATGCTGACATATCCACCCTTCCCAGGCTGCAGCTGACACACGACTCCCATACAACATTTAGGGTTTAAAGCAGGTCATTTTCTAGGTTTAAATCTTGTTTGTGTGCTAACCACCAACACAGAACTGCTTGCGACGGCTCCAGCCTTCCTCCAGTGCCTGTTGGTCTGTCCGGGGCTGCATTAAAATATTAAAACCCCACCACGCTACACACTAGCGCAGGATCACCATTCGGGAATACATTTGTGCTTCCTTGAGTTTTACACCCTTTCCTCTGACCGCAACGGGCTGGACAGCCCCTACGAACGGGATGGCAATTTCCTATACAGTCCCCAGATGAAAACAGAAGATGCTTAAAGCCTGGGAGCACCCAGACAGGATCCTCAATCTCAGAGAGCACCCGGCGCTGGCTCCATAGGGGTCAGCACTGCGGCTGGGACTGGCTCTCCAGAAAAACCAAAGCTCCCTCTAAAGTGGCTGCTGGGACAAAGCTTCTGGCCTCTCCCAGCTCCAAGAGCGGCTCACAGGCTCTGCCCCATGGCTACCCAGCACCGTCACCCTCCACAAGCGATGCTCAGCTTGGCACCCCCTCTGCACAGGATGCTCAGCTCAACCTGCGCTGGGGTGCAGGAAAACAGGCGAGGACAACTGGTCTGTCCTGGTCCTCTTTTTCTTGCTTAAAGCCTCTGAGCAAAACAACTCTAGCATCCCGAGAGGGAGGAAGCAGGCTTTGCGTCCAGTCCTTTGCTGTCCCCTCTTCCCCCGCCCTTCCCTTTCTCCGACACAGTCCCTCATCGAAGAAGCACCACTTGGACACCGAGACATAAACCTGCCCCATCTCTCCTCTAAAAACACCCTTGAGCCAAGAGTACCGAGCACCTTCAAGCCAAAGCTACTTCTGCACCTGGGCCACCCCCTTTGTCAGCCAAGTACAGACCAGAGCAGGCACCCTGCGTACCAGGCGCATCCCACACACCTCTAGGACACCTCCTCATCCATCGCTGGCCTTTCACGTGCAGACTCCACACAAGATGAGCCGCTCGCTGGTGATACACACCTGCAGCACTCCCAGTATTGGCCCTTCCTACACCTCCCAAGGCACCCTGTGCCACCCGACACCGACTGTGGATCAGGCTGCCGGAGCACCCACACCTCTACCCTTCCCCACGCTACCCTCCTCGGTCATACTCATGGATACTTTCCACCGCGCTCATTTTTATTTTGCAGGGCAAACCTGGCCTCAGAAATTCAGCAGCGAAGCTCGTCAAACACACCGGCAAGTGGAAAAAGAAATTGTCGAGCCGGCCGCGAAGGACTTTCCAAGCAGTCATCCTCCCTGCGGCGTGGGGTAGGCAAGGCCGGCTACGGATCACACGCAGCCACCGAGGGACTTCTAGACACAAGACAGCCTCAGCACCCAAGTTACCCCCCTGGAGAAACTTCTCCAGAGGCAAGAATAGTCCACAGTGGTTTTAGGCTCTGTCCAGCCACCTCGGATCTCCAGCCAAGAACTAGGGGTCTCCCACACCACCCTGGCAAGCGGCCAGGAGCCAAGCCAACACCTCTGGGACAAATTCCTTTCGCCTACAGCCTTTCTTTTCCACCCTATTTGAAAAAAAAAAAAAAAATCAATACGAGCAGCGATCTGGATGAGGACCACAGCACTAAGCACGGTGGTGCGGCACTAACGGCGCGCTGCTTGGTCCAGATGTGGCCCAGCGCATCTGGAGGCTGGGAAGCAGCGCTACGGTCCCAGACCCCGCCACCCAGCCTCACTCCCCACGGAGGTTCTGCCCAAGGGCGCCACACACCCAGCAACGCACCACCTAAAGTGTCTCAAGTGCTCTCCCACAGCCCCCAGGAGCTTCAGCATGCGAGGCCAATAGAGAGCGCTTCCGAAAATCCCAGCCTGCCGCGAGACGTGGAGCACCGTGTTCACGCAGCCCGCTTGAAACGGCTAACGGATCGCATTTATTCCCAGCCTGCTACTTCCATATGCCAAGGAAAAAAAAGGAAAGAAAAAAAAAAAAGCCCCAAATCAGAGCAGTGATGATAAATTCCTAAAGCTACTGTAGCAAGGAAAAAAAAAAAAAAAAAACCAAACACAAACCAACCCATAGTAGAAGCAGCCTCACGCCATCTCCCAGAAACTCCCCACGCTGCGAATGCCAAATTATTAAGTCAAAAGGAAGAAGGGCGGCGGGGGGGGGAAAAAAAACACAAACCACCTTCCATAACAGATTGCTATTGTGTTTCCTTTCAAAAGAACAACACTAACCCTGGTCCCTCAACTGCTGCTTTCATATTCAGCATCCGCTTCAGCAGCTTGTTATTGGAGAAGTAAAACCCTCGCCTCCGCCCTCAGGTCCAAAGCGGGGCATGAGAACACAGGCTGACCCCGCACTGCCCGGCCGAGAGCGCAGCCGCCGTGCTGCCACCTGAAGAGACTTACCCAGGGCTGGCAGAAGAGGAAAGGGCTCATCCCAAGCCAAACAGGACACGGCCTGATTTCACCCATCCTCGTTGCAGCGCTTCACCCCGGGGACCACCGCATCCCTCCACCCGGGTGAGAGAGGGGAGATTTAGATTGGATATCAGGAAGAAATTCTTTCCTGTGAGGGTGGTGGTTGCCCAGAGAAGCTGTGGCTGCCCCATCCCTGGAGGGGTTCAAGGCCAGGCTGGATGGGGCTTGGAGCAGCCTGGTCTGGTGGGAGGTGTCCCTGCCCAGGGCAGGGGGGTGGAACTGGGTGATCTTTAAGGTCCCTCCCAACCCAAACCGTCCTGTGATGTGCAGGGATGCGCGTCTCAGACCCACTCCCGCACCAAGCGCCCGGTGACAGCAGTGCATGGCGGTAGGCAAGGGACAGGAGCTTGGCTCCTCAGCATGCCCAGGGTCAGCTTCTGACCCAGCCATAAGTTTTCCCTCTAGGAAAGCCGCGGGCAGCGAGCCCCTCGCCCCAGCCATCATCACAGCGGTGGCACAGCCCCATCACGTTCACAGGGTGCAGGAGGGGAATGCCCGCGGGCGCTCACCTCAGGCTGCACCACCCACGTCTCCTGCAGCTCCTGCCATGGCTCACTCGACCCTCGTGGTGTCCTGGGACCCCGTGCCAGCCGCTGCAGCGGGACCAATTAATCCCCTCTGGATCCAAGAGCGATCCTTGTTAAAAATAGGCTCTACCTATGACTCTCCCGTCTCGCACAGGCATCATCACCTTGGCCCCAGCGTGCTTCCCGACGTGACTAACGCCGGCAGCGTGTGACTAACACCCCGTCCCGCGCCAGGGAGGGAGACGGCCCCCAGCAGCACAAGCAGGCACGAGTGGGCGGCCGAGCCGCAGCGTTTTGGCTGGAGCAAGCTCTCCCCACTCTTCCTCGCAGGGTTTCTCCATGTGTCTCGCCCACCCTGTTGGTGTGCACCATCCCGGGCTGGGAGAGGGTCGTGGTGGCGCCGCCCGGCTGCAGCATCCAAGCTGGTCCAGCCCCAGCACCACAGGGATGCTCCGACCAAAGCTCAGCTCCCAGGTCCCCCCACAGAGCCGGCGACAAGCTGCCATCTCAATCCACCGCTGCGTGCCTGAGGGATCCTGCAAATCTAATAAGGTTTTGGCTATTTCTGAAAACTACGGAGCCTGGAGACAAGAAAGGAGGGGGAAGTCTCAGCTCGCTCAAGGGGAAGAGCCGGCCTGGCCCCATGGACCCGCTATGGAGATGCAATGCTGGGCCAACACTAGATGACCACTGGGGCCTCAGGGGGGAAAAAAGACCAGCAACACCTACAAAAACAACAAAAAAACAAACCACAAACAAACAAAAAAAAAGCCCAACACAAACAAAACCTCCCACCACACACACCAAGGAAGATGCTGATTTACTGAAGAGTCCAGAAAACAAGCAGAATTTGGAAAAGCTTGAGTTTGGAGGAAAGGGAGGAAGAAGTGCTGCTGTTCGGCATCAAGAAGAGGACATGGAGGCAACAGCACCCTCAACCGCACCAAGCATCGCTGAGAGACCACCAGAATAAACTGCTCCTCAGCCAAAACAAGACCGGACTAGAAGTTCCTTCCAGCCCTCCCTTCGGCTCGTTCTTTGGACCCAAAGCTTCAGAAAGCAGAAACAGACCTGAAAACACAAATACAAGCAGCACTCATGGTTTTCAGCTCATTTTTTAGAGCACAAATCATTATTTTTATGTGTTTCAATATCCCAATGCAATGTTTGCCTCTCCTTGGCTGGCGGAAAAGCAGGATACAGCAGCCCAGAGCCTGCAGCCTTCACTGCTTGAATACACAAAACTAGAGACCCAAAAAAAAAAAAAGGAGGGGGAGAAAAGGGGCTGAAATCCAAGGAAAGACACCTAATGCAACCGGCATGCAAGGAGATGTTTCAAGCCACCCATTCCCCCCAGCCCTTTGGAAACACATTAAACACTCCTCCAGACAGCTTTTATATATTGTGCTGGGAACCACGCACGGCCCGAGGCAGGTTATTTGTCTTCTCCTCCCAGTGATGCACAGCAATAGCCACCGGCAGCCCGGGTGATTTAACGGTGGCAGCGCAGGACAAAGGTGCCAGCATCACGCAGGCAGCACCTCTTTCTGTTGATCATGTCCACCTGGTCCAGCCTCAGAGGAGCCCCATGTTGAGGCATGGGTTGGGAAGGTCAGCACCCAAAGATCTCCCACAATCTCCATTTTATACACCCAAATATCATCATACAGATCACAGAATCACACAGAATCACAGACTGGCCGGGGTTGGAAGGCACCTCTGGAGATCATCCCGTCCAACCCCCTGCCAGAGCAGGGTCACCCAGAGCAGGTGGCACAGGAACGCCTCCAGGCGGGGTTGGGATGTCTCCAGAGATGGAGACTCCACCACCTCTCTGGGCAGCCTGTGCCAGGGCTCTGCCACCCTCACAGCAAAGAAGTTCCTCCTCATGTTTAGATGGAACTTCCCATGTTCAAGTTTGTGCCCGTTACCCCTTGTCCTGTCGCTGGGCACCACTGAGAAGAGCCTGGCCCCATCCCCCTGACACCCCCCTTTCAGTATTTATAAGCATGGATAAGATCCCCCTCAGTCGTCTCTTTTCCAGATTGAAGAGACCCAAATCCCTCAGCCTTTCTTCATAGGAGAGGTGTTCCAGTCCCCTCAGCATCTCGGTAGCCCTTTGCTGTCCCCTCTCCAGCAGTTCCCTGTACTTCTTGAACCAGGGAGCCCAGCACTGGACACAGCACTCCAGATGTGGCCTCCCCAGGGCAGAGCAGAGGGGGAGGATGACCTCCTCCACCTGCTGGCCACAGATGAGACCTCCATTTGAGCTTCTGAGCCAAGGGTCCTTCCCACCCCGGTGTGCCAGGACAATTTAGACCACTACAGCAAAACAGCTTCACCTGGTCAGATAGAAGCATTTCTCAATGCAGTCTCCATAAAGCAATGTTGACATTGATGTGCTACAAGAGCACGAGATGGGGTGATCGCTTCTCGGTGCGGGGTACTTGTGTTTCTGAATAGCAGAAATCCAATATCACCTAGAATGGAGATCTGTCAAGCCTCAGTACTTGCTCCGTAGCTCCAGGAGCCACATTTCAGTTACTTGCTTTGTGTGGTCTCCTCTAATATTAAAAAAAAAAAAAACAAACCCACACACAACCAACCTGAATTATTATGGGAACTGAAGAATAACAGAGTGAGATGAAAATACTGTGAGTTTCTCTCACATCCGTCCACCTTGGGTTTTTTCAAGCATTTAAATCCGCGCTTTGACACGACGCTGCTCCTGCTGCAGGGTGCTCCAATCGCAGCATAAGCCTTTTATTACTAAAATACGTTTTTGATCCAATAGAGCAGCTTCAGCCTTTCTTCTCATCACCTTACCCCAGCTCTCCTGCGCTGGTGCTGCAGGTAGGATACTCCTCTGAAGATGACAGGACTAGCGTATCACACTTGTGTGCGTGCATTTATGCTTTCCTTTCTCTCCTTCTTCCAGGCACGGAGAAACAAGCAGCAGTGCCCCAGAGCCCCCTGTGTTGGGTTGGAAGGGACCTCTAAAGGCCATCTAGTCCAACCCCCCTGCAGTCAGCAGGGACATCTTCAACTAGACCAGGTTGCTCAGAGCCTCATCCAGCCTGGCCTTGGATGTCTCCAGGGATGGGGCCTCCACCCCCTCTCTGGGCAACCTGGGCCAGTGTCTCACCACCCTCAGCGTAAAGAACTTCTTCCTAATGGCTCATCTAAACCTGCCCTGCTCTAGTTTAAACCATTGCCCCTCATCCCATCGCTACATGCCCTTGCCAACAGCCCCTCCCCATCCTTCCTGTAGCCCCCTTTAGGGACTGGAAGGGGCTCTGAGGTCTCCCCGGAGCCTTCTCTTCTCCAGGCTGAACAACCCCAACTCTCTCAGCCTGTCTTCATAGTGCATACAAAGGTCCACCTTTACAAAAGCATCTGGTGACACCTTCAAGATGCTCAGGAGATGCGTCACACTCTTCTCCATCACCTGCGCCCATGGGAGAAGACACTTCAAGAGATTCACAATGCAGGAGCTCCCCATCTCGTTATCCAACGCCTCTTCTGAAAGCCAAGAAACTCTCCTGTTTCGGCACGCGGAAGCTGGGGCGGGAGCCCCGGAGGGATGGGTGTCCGAGCTGCCCCCCTGCCTGCCCTCCAGGAGCTGCTCCGCAGCCCCCGGCAGCAGTTGGTGTTTCACGGCAGGGAAAGCATCCACGCCTTCGGCTCGCTTCCTGGGGTGAGCTGCACGGTACGGATGATGGGAGAAGGAGAAGAGAGAGAGATCGCATACGAGAGCTTTCCAAAATTAAAAAACAAAGAGAGCAGTCTTTGGGGAAGACGCCGAGATAATTAAAACATTAATTCAAACTGTAGCTTTTGCTCCGAGCGAGCTTGAGTCACCCAGAAACCCCAACGATGGATAGCGGCAGGTCCCAGCTGCAGTCCCATCCCCAGGCACGCCACAGCCCTCTCCATCACCCCAGCAGCCCTCTCCAGGGCAGAGGCTGGGAAGCCACCTTCCTCCAGGGGGAATCACGGGGAAAACAAGCTCCAGCTCTCGAGGAGCAGAAAGAAAATTAACCACCTGGAATAACAAGTAGGAAACGGGTGACAGCTTCGAGGTTAATAAACCCTCCCAGCACCACTAACAGCTTTCTGCATGAGCAAAACAGATAAAGTGACTAAAACAAAGTCACGACAGTCACAAGTAAGTCGAGTGAGACATGAAAAATGACTGAGTAAGTTTTGGCAGTTGGCTGGAAACAGGCCCTGGAGAAGAAAGCCGCAGCATCCCTGCCACCCAGCGCAGTGTCCAGCCGTCACTCGGCCACGCGGCGCTGGGAAAAGAGCAACACCTCTCCAAAGGTCCTACACAAGAGCAAGGACTAAGGCTAATCCGCGTGCGTTGCCATAACTCATCGGGAGAAGGGTAAAATCCTGCAGCAGTGAGAAATTCTCCCTCCCAGACCTTTAATAACACGTGCGAGTGCTGGCAGCCCAAGGGTGAGCGCGGTGCACGGGGCAGGAGACACCTGCTGAGCAAAGAAAAGTGTCAGCTCCAGAAGTTGCTGGGGGAAAAAAGTGCCAAGAAAAGGGAGGGGGGGAGAAAAAAAAAAAAAAGAAAGAAAAAAAGAAAGTCATTCGTAGCTGGTGGGAACTGTCTACTCCAACACAGCAGACGCTTCATTTCAATTTTGCTTTTTATATCACATCCACCAGAAGAAAAACACCACCAGATTTAAAAAATGGCTTTCAAACCTAAAGCCTTCAAACCTTCAACTTCCTACTCCAACGTGCAACAACAAGTTCAGGTGTTTTGAAAGCTTCTACGCTCTCCTCGCCCCTCTTTCTTGTTCTCGAGAATTTGCCTGGCGCAAACCAGCTTCACTCCACAGAAGCGTTTCAACTTCAACCAACCTGCCGTCTCCGAGGCCGGGGAAACCCCTGTGTGTGGCCACCAGACCCCACGGTGACACGCTGGGCCAACACATGGGATGCCCGTGGACTGCCCAGGCCACCAAGCTGCACCATGAGAGCCGTTTTCCTCCTTTCCTTGCTCAGCATCACCCCAACACATAAAGCGTTCGAGGGCGTCCTTTATCCTCCGTGACACTGCCCTCCCATCGCAAAGCGCTCCAAGACCCAGCAGCGCTTTTGAGGCCAGAGAGGGGCTTGGGGGTGTGCTCAGCCCAGCCCCACTCCCCGCACCGGCTCCCACCCCAGGAGCTACCGAGGGGACATCCCTGGGACAATCGCAGGGGTGACAGCTGTGGGACAGGCCAGGTTGGAAGGGGAAGCAGCCCCCGGAGCTCAGCACCCAGACGCAATGAGCCAAGAAAGCGAGCAGGAGAGGGCTCCAGAGAGGTTGGAGTTAGGGTATAGGGTGCGAGACCAGCCTGGGTCAGAGGCAGGTTGGAAGGGGGTAGAGGAGATGTACGGGCAGGTATGAAGGTGGACATGGAGGAAGCAACACTCTCCTGCCAGGACCAGCTTCCCGCAGCCGTCAGGCCCCCTAAGCACAGTGTCACTGCGCCCACCCAGCCCCAGAGCAGCTGGGGAGGGAGCGGGGCCGAGCTCTGACCCATTCCTGCTGCCTTTCCATCCCGACACCAGCCTTTGGAGACAGTCCGGCCGCCGCAGGGTGCTCCCCATCTCCTCCATCCCCTTCCCTCTGCGCCCCTGGCTGTTCACACCCAAATGTTCACCCTGGCACAGCCTGAGCCTCACACCGCCGGCAGAGCGGGCAGCGGCACGCAGGGTTCCCAGCTCCCGGAGCAGAAACACAGGAGGTGCAGGCAGGGAGATGGGCTGGCAGGGCTGCGCAGAGAGACCAGGGACCTGCAGCATCCCCCAGGGAAGCACCAACCGTCAAAGATGGAGTAGGGAGGCAGGAATATCACTGAACACAAAGCAAGGAGGACCAGGAGAAAGGAAAATGAGAAAGACATAAAGGATTTATAAATCCCCATATAGATGGGAAAAGCCACGTGAGCATCGTCTTGGCGGGGGATGCTGGTGAAAGCAGCAGCCGCCACGCACCGGCACGGAGGGAGAGATCACCCCGGTCCCCCCTTCCTCCTCCCAGGAATCTGGCACCCTGGAAAAACCTGCCCAGCCTTTGCATTTTCCAGACCTGGGCTCTAAAAATAACCCTCGGTGCAAGTGACACATTTTGCGCGGGGCCGGCAAGCAGCAGCCCACAGAACCAGACTCACTTAGCATCAGCGGAGATGTGTTTTGTAAACAGGTTTGTTTTTTTTAAGGTTGCTTAGTAAGCTGCTGATCAAACAGCAAAAGCCGTTGTCTGATGCGGCAGAAATGAAGGGGGGGACCCAACGAGAGGGAAAAATCCTGCAGGGGAGGACGGGACGGGGAAAACTCAAGGGCCAGAGCCCATTTCCCAGCACATCCCTCATACCTCAACTCCCACTTTTAAGATGGAGTTTCCCACCCCGTATCGCCCTCCAGGAGGGGTCCCAGCTCCGGCGATGTGCAAATGCTCCTTCGCTGCCTCCAGCGAGCAAAACCCCCGTTAATACAGAAAGCAGAGCAGCAGCGGTGGCCGGACAGACCGCCCCACTGCCGGTGGGCTACGCAGCATCTCCCAGCCCCCTCCCCGCAGCCCGGGATAAGCGGGGAGCCATCCCGCCCTTCCCACAGCCCGGGATAAGCGGGGAGCCATCCTGCCCTTCCCACACCCCGGGATAAGTGCGGTGCCATCCTGCCCTTCCCGCACCCCGGGATAAGCAGGGAGCCATCCTGCCCTTCCCACAGCCCGGGATAAGCAGGGAGCCATCCTGCCCTTCCCACAGCCCGGGATAAGCAGGGAGCCATCCTGCCCTTCCCACAGCCCGGGATAAGCAGGGAGCCATCCTGCCCTTCCCACAGCCCGGGATAAGCAGGGAGCCATCCTGCCCTTCCCACAGCCCGGGATAAGCAGGGAGCCATCCTGCCCTTCCCGCACCCCGGGATAAGCGGGGTGCCATCCTGCCCTTCCCGCACCCCGGGATAAGCGGGGTGCCATCCTGCCCTTCCCGCACCCCGGGATAAGCGGGGTGCCATCCTGCCCTTCCCGTACCCCGGGATAAGCGGGGAGCCATCCTGCCCTTCCCACACCCCGGGATAAGCGGGGAGCCATCCTGCCCTTCCCACACCCCGGGATAAGCGGGGAGCCATCCTGCCCTCCCCGCACCCCGGGATAAGCGGGGTGCCATCCTGCCCTTCCCGCACCCCGGGATAAGCGGGGTGCCATCCTGCCCTTCCCGCACCCCGGGATAAGCGCGGTACCATCCTGCCCTCCCCGCACCCCGGGATAAGCGGGGAGCCATCCTGCCCTCCCCGCACCCCGGGATAAGCGGGGAGCCATCCTGCCCTTCCCACACCCCGGGATAAGCGGGGAGCCATCCTGCCCTTCCCACACCCCGGGATAAGCGGGGAGCCATCCTGCCCTTCCCACACCCCGGGATAAGCGGGGAGCCATCCTTCCCTTCCCACAGCCCAGGATAAGCAGGGAGCCATCCTGCCCTTCCCGCACCCCGGGATAAGTGCGGTGCCATCCTGCCCCAGCTGCTGCAGCTGCTCCCCAGGGGGCTGGGATGATTGGCAGAGCGCAGAGCAGGAGGAAGAGTCACCCAAACTCTTGCTCAGTTAATCACGGTAATTAGCCACCGCCTTGAGCGACTCCCATTAGTTACAGCCCGATTTTCTCAGGCACAGCCAGCACCCGAGATTCCAATTAAAACTCACCACGCAGCCAAATTGCAAGTAGCCACCGCAGCCCACTACGGGGCTCAGCCGGGACACAGAAACACACGGAAGACACGCTCCTTTTCTTGAAGGACCCAGTTTAATCAATTTTAAACTGGGTCTTCTTATTTCCCGGCTCCTGCTCGGGAAGCCTCAGCGAACGCGCGCCGGCTTTGCAGAGCAGATGCCGTAGGGCTGGAGGGGAGAGGCTTGCATTTTTCCCCACCCGCTGCTGGGATTGGATCCGTGCCCCGAGCTCAGACCGGAGCCGGGGTTTCTCCATGGAGCTATGCCCACGTGAGCTCCCACCGCCGCACGAACCCCCGCTCTCTGCCTGCGGGAAGAGGCAAGCTCTCCAGGGCCTTTTACTAGCCATGCCAGGTGGCACAGAGCCCTTCACCCTCCAGCACCCACCCCCCAAAAGTCACCCTCGAGCATGGGTCAACATCTAACGAGCTGCCCAGCATGAACCAGCTTCCTAAAAGCACTTGCGCTGGTCCCAGTCGGGGGGCACGAGGCAGGTGGACCCCTCGCCGCACCCCGGGGTAACAAGGGGTTAAAGCCCACCTTCTGCCTGCAGCTTGGAAAAACGAGGCAGGGGAAAGGCAAACGCTTTGCTAAACCAGAAAGCTCCGTAAAAATATTAGCCACGGCTCAACTGTCCCTCTCTCCAGGGATCTGCTCGCGGGGGTAAGGCTCATCATCACCCAGGCCCGCCTACACCTCCCTGCTTCCAGGCACCTTTCCGGCTTCTTTATAGGCAGCAGCCCTCGGAGAATCGCGGGAGGAGACAAAGCTCAACCCCTTCCACAGGGAGCTTGACAACTTTGAGCTTCCTGCCACCTGGCCAAATGAGGGGAGCAGCGTCGGAGGGAGCCAAAAATCAGGCTCCAGCATCTCGAGCGTCTTCTCCGTGCCACCAGACGGGTGCTTTACACCAGGATCTCCCTGTGTTTTTAACAGGATCCCCCATTCCCTGCTCGTTAAATGAAAGGGAATAAGAGTATTTTGGTACCAAAGAAATAAAGGAACAACAAACCGGAGCCGGGCTGGGAAGCGCGGATGCTTGTGGATGACAAGCGGGGCAGGGGAGCGGGTGTTTGGGTGCCCACGCTGCCTCCTTCAAAAAGCTGCCTGGGAAACCCAGGATTTGATTTAAATCCACAGGAGGTGGGCTCTAAGGCAGGGGGCACATAACCCAGCATGGAAAGCCCTAAAGATACCACCTCTCCATGCTGAAGAGGAGGAAAACATCCCTTCTGAGCCCATAATTAACACAGGAGCCACACACAGTCGGACGGTCCCCTTGGCATGGTATTTTGGGGGAGAACCCACCCCGCACCCCCCCCAGCAAAGCGAGGGGGGACCTAGCCCCTCATTTTGCGGAGGCCACACCTCGACATCGCCGGGGAATTGTGGAATAATCGATGCCAGGGAACCTCTGACCCAACCCCGCTGCTCAAAGCAAAGTCGGGATGATGCCAGAGACAGCGGAAAGGGAGAAGCACCGAAGCCTTCGCCCGGTTGCTGTGGAGCCTTCGCTCCCCGATCCCCCGGCTCCCGCCTGCCCGACTCATTCCTTCGCCTGACAAAGAGCTCGGCAGCCTCTCCCCGGGCGCAAGGCCTCACGGCTGTGACTAATGGTCTGTTTTGACATCCCTGAAATACTCCAGCACTTCATTTCAGCCGCGGGGAGCAGGAAGGAAGGAGGGGACGCGCTGATGGGGAGCCGGCACCGGGAGGGAGAGGCAGGAACGGCTTTTGCAAAAGCAACAGGCAGCCATAAAGCAAAGCAGCACGGAAAAAGACGCGGGAGATAGCCGAGGGGTGGCTTGGGACCTGGAAGGCACCTGGGAAGCCCATCTCTGATCTGCCGCTCGCCTCTGCCTTCCCTGGAGCGCTGCAGGGGTGCAAGGCACTGCATTTGTTTAATATCCATCCCCCCCCGCCAACCCAGCTGCACTGCTTGAGTGGGGACACAGGGATGCTCCGCTAATTCCTAGTGAGCTTGTACCTGGTGGTGCGGGATGCGGGATTGTCCCGGTCTCCTGCCCGGGCAGGCAGGAGAAGACAGTGCCCCCCGCCTCCTCCAGCCCCCCGCGTTGGGCTCTCTCCAGCAGAGCCAGGAAGGCAACAGACGGAGATCCCTGGGGAGGTTAATTAACAAACATCTTCCCTGTGTTAAAACAGTCACCTCCGGCCCCGGGGGGGGGCCAGCAGAGACACAGCCCCAGCCTCTGGCAGGGGAGCAAAGAGCATCCCAGCCACCAGCAGAGCTGCTGGCCTCCACCATCTGCCATCCAAGCAGCAGCAGGGAGAGGAGCAGCCGAAGCCATGGTGGGGGAAGGAACGGGGGGGGGGGAAATCTGGCTTTTTTCCTGACAGATCTTGCTCATCGCCAGCCGCTCGTGCTGGGGCTCAGACGGTCCTGCTGCACCCCAGTGAGCCGGGGGGAAGAGGGAAGAGCGCACCACCCGGATGGGGCTCCAGATCTCCACATGTGGTCCCCATGGAGATGGGGGTGGTAAGTGGAGGTGGAAAGCCTTGGGAAAACTGGCCCAAAATGCCCCTGGTCCTGAGGGAAGAGCCAGGGGATGGGCTCAGCAGACCGCCAGACTCACCCCAATCTAGCAAGCAGAGCCCCCTTAGCACCAAGGCAGAAGAGCCGTCCTCCAGGCTGCGTCACCCTGGCGTCCACCCATCCGTTTCAGCCAGGAGAATCCTCGGTGGCATCCACAGGTCAACCCATCCACAGGATGCAGAAAGTTAGCAGAAACTCCGGCGGCGGCCGCCACCAGCATACCGCTCGCCGAAGTTTTCTCGGGTCGCTGTGAGCAAGAAGCCCAGTGGCAGCAGCAGCGGTGATGGGGGAGAGGTGGGGGGGGGGGGGGGATTTTTTTATCTTTTCAGCTGTCGCTAAAGTCATCAGTGTGGCTGTGTGTGAGTGATTCACACCAGTGTATGAAAAAGCCTGTGACTCACGCACTGGATGCAGTGGGTGGGCACATTGACTCAACCACGCCGGGGAGGGGGCGTGGGGGGCTGCAGCCTCGCACAGCCATGGGGACAGTCCTGTCTGCAGAGGGTCAAAGGCAACCCGGGCTGGGACATCCCCCCCACATGCTCAGATCATCAGTGTCCTCAGCAGCACGGGTGAACCCGAGGGAGACCCCGCACCTCAGCACCAACCTGTCGCCTGTCCAAAATAGGTGCCAAGGTGCAACAGGGATGGGCCATCCTCTCCCTCGACCTTTCACTGGGGAAAGGTTTACACTGTCCTTCGTGATGGCAGAGGAGGAGAAAACCCCCCAGGCGCTCAAGGGATGCAAATGCATCCCAAACTACAGGAACAAACTTTCCAGGTAGTCCAGGACCACTGAGGAGTGAGGAAACCCAGCCAGGCAGAAGCAGAGACCAGAGGGGAGCTCGGTGCCACGGGACAGCCTGCTGCCACATCCATCTCCTCCACCTCCCAAACCTGTAGACGCGCACCCAGGGGAGCACAGCCCGCCGCTGCCGAGACCTGCCCTGTGGGTCTGCCATGCCCACCCTGCCTGCACCGTGCTGCTGAAGAGCCGCGTTGCAGAGAGACCCCCACAAAAGTCGACGGGAGGGACCCCAGACCTCAGTTCCCTGGCACCCTGCTGCTGCCTTGTGCCAGCAACGCTGCACAAACGTTTTGGGGAAAGGGAGCTGAGGGAAACCCCTCCAAAAGACAGTCCCATGAGGATGGTACTCAGTTTCCAAGTACTCAATGGGTGGCAGTGATGCCCCGGTCTTGCCAAAGATGCCAACGGCAGCAGCCAAGGCTGTGAATGCGTGTCTCAGCTCGCTGACGGCGCCTTCCGTAACGCTGTGCCTCATCTGCCAAACAGCCCCAGCCGTGGATCCGGACCAGCCGAAGAGTGTCACCGCACCCCACGGCATCCTGAGCCCAGACCTTCCCATCTGCAGCATGGACCAAGCCTGACCTCACGTTACCATGAAGAGCTGGATGAGATCACCCACCCAGGGGGATGCAGCCAGCCCGTGGGGGAAGGCAGGGTGGTCCAGGGTATAAGAAGCACTTATCTGGTCAGGATTGCTGGGGGGGGGCAGTTATCCCTGGCCACCCTCCAGCCGCGCAGAGCGCCAGCAGGAGCCACAAGCACCGAAACACATGCTCTGCAATGCGAGAGCAGCCGGGAGAGCTGCAGGAACAAGACAAACAAACCCTGATTTTGGGGACCACTCATTCATCACTGTCACAGCAACACCCAGGCAGGGACCAGACTTAGTGCCAGCACCCAAACCCACAGAGAGCCGGGGCCTGGGTGCAGGGAGATGACATGAAACACCGGGTGCCCGGGGGAGGCTGCTGAGCGCACCCGTGCAGCCTTCGCGCTGCCGGGGAAGAGAGGAGACCCTGCACATTGGGGAGGCCTCGGGTGGGCAGAGAACTGGAGATGAACTAGCCGGACGCCACCTCTGCCCTTGCACCCCACCCAGGGCTCTCCTGGACGCTCTCTTTCTCTCTCAAACCTCTGGGGTACCCGAGGCAGGGGAAGAAAAAGGGCTCACACCCCCAAGCCGGCTTCACCCACCCCACCGGGGGCATGAGGCAGGGCAGCCCTCCGGCACAGACACACACACACACACATCCCTATGCCCCTTCCCGAGGGCAGCGGGACCCCCCGGCCCCACCAGCCGAGCCCGGCTCCGCAGCCGCCGCACGTCCGGGCCCCCGACGGCCGCCCCCGGCCCCCCTCCCTCGGCCGGCGAACCACCTTAAGCGGAGCGCCGAGGCTCCCGCCGCTCCTGGGCTACCTTAATAAAAACTTTGTCAGAGCGGAGCTGCTTTCCCAGGCACGGCCGAGCCCCAGCCGCCGAGAAACCCTCGGCAAGGAGCAAAACGGGGAGTCGGGCTTCAAACTTGGGGTCCCCTCCCAAAGCGCTGCTCCATCCTCCCGGGCGGGGAGGAGAGCCCCCCCTGCCCCCCCCAGCCCCGCAGCCCCACCTGTCGCCGGCTCCTTCCCCGAAGCGGCGGAGCAACGTGCGCCCGGAGCTCAGCGCATCCCCGGCGGCCAGGATGAGACAAAAGCCGGCGGAGAAGGGAGGGGAGGAGATGTCCACCGAGATCGAACCGCTCAAGGAAAGGAGGAGGATGGAGAAAGCCCCAGCTGGCGGGGACTGCCGGCTCCCGGCCGTCCCCAACAGGTAGCAGCGAGTGGGGGGGGGGGGAACGCGATGTCCCCACGGCGACAGCATTTGTCTACTTCGGGAGAGCGAGTGGGAGCTCCCCAGGGCCACCATCCCCGCCAGCAGCCAGCGCCGACCACCGCTTACCTGGAAATAGAGGCATGGCTCCTGCAGGAGAGCTGGGCGTGGAGGTCGGGATATTATTCCAGAGACATTATTTGTAACAGAAAAGCAGAAAAAGAGCCGGGGAGAGGGAGGGAGAAAGGGAGGGAGGGGAGGGGAAGGAGGGAGGGGGAGACAAGAGGAGCAGGGAAGGAAGGAATGCGAGAGGGAAGGGGGAGGGGGGATAAAACGAAATACAAAAAAAAAAAAAAAAAAAAAAAAAGAGGAGAAAATAGAGACAGTTAAAATCTGTCTCCTGCCCACACAGTGGAAAAGAAATTTCTGACAATCGGAGAAAGGGAACTCGCACACATACCAGAAGGGGCAGACAGGGGATAACAAAGGAGAGAAGGAGCCGAGCTCCGCCAAAACAGAGCAGGAACTGTCCGGGCACACCCCCTCTTGCACACACACACACACACACACACACACACAGACACCTTTCACACATACACCCCTCCTTGCACACACACCGGGAGCAAGGAGGGGACGCACAGCCAAGCACCCAGCCGCTTTCTGCCCAGCCAGGCCAGCTCGGCCACCCCAGGCTCAGCCGCCCAGCCAGCAGCAGCACCCAGAAACCTGCACCCAGCTGCTCCAGCAGGTTTGATTTGAGCAGCTCGGTCCCACGCTGGGGCAGGGGACCGGGGGCAGAGGACCCCCACCTTGTCTCGCCAGCCGGTGTTGGTTCTCCCCCAACCCCTCTTGCAGCCTGGGTCTCCCCCTTTCTGCACACACCTTGCTCCCCGGATACGGAGACCTCCAAAGCTCTTCCCATACAAAGCTGGGTTTTCCAGCCACCACGTATCCATGCAAAATAAAACCCTGCACTCCCTGCCCTTCTCTGATATGAGGTCTCCTCTTAACCAGCAGCCAAAGCAAGGGCAGCTGTGGGGACAAGGGACATGGAGGTATATGGCCCTCCAGATGAGCCAGAGATTTACCCCACAGCAGCTGAGGGCTGCCAGTGGGAAGGGATTGCATTCAAGGCCTCTTCTTAAATAGTGTTTGCAGAGGTGCATCCCTGCTGCTCCTTCATTTTGCCTGCACGGACACCCTGAGCAGCACCCATGGACGACGGGACATGAAGGTGCAGGGTGGAGGAGCTAGAGGTGACACAGGCTCTCTGCATTTCAGTCAAGGAGCCCTGCCACAGCTGCCCAGTGATGCTGCCAAGGGGCTGCTGGACTAAAGCAGCACACGGCTCTTTTTATATTCCCCCTTAGCATGTGCAAGGAGAAGCCCTAGCACAGCACAGCTCAGCACAAGCCCAGCTGGCTCGCACAGGAGTCCCCAAAAAGCTTGTCATCGCTGATTTCTCTGGGAGACAGCCCACTGCAGCCTTGGCCAAGGGGTTGTCTGGGTGGGCAGGATGCCCCCACGGCCTAATGCCCCTCTCCTTCCACCACACTGCAAAGCATCCCAGCAAACCTGTGCCACTTGGCAGTGCCCAGGAACATCCTGGACTTCATAAGCTTCCAGGACCAGAGCCTGGCCATGCTGATAACGCTGTCCCAAAGCTGCCCCCATCCTTGCACTGAGCCCCAGCACGTACTGATGAATGGCGCACAGCCCCTTCCCCAGCACGTACCTCACCCCCATGGGGCAGCATCATGGGTGCACATCACCCCAGGGAGTCGGGGCACCAGACTGTTTAGGGACAGGTTATGTGACTTTTGCTTTACCAAGACACTGCATGGCTCCGCAGTGCCTCGCTGGCACCTCCGGGGCTGGGGACGCAGCAGAGCTGGGCACCCAGCCACCCCCTCGCAGGGATGCCCACTTGTGCCACCCAGCCGGGGTGCTGTCTCTTTAAAACCTTCATCCCTAAATCTGAATGAAGCTAAGGGAAGAAAATCCTGGAGAAAACTGCTTCATTTAAACGTCTCTTCCTGCACTCCCGTTCATTCACGCACTCGGTGAACACACTCCTGCCCCGGCACACTTCTTCTGCCGGCACCTCCAGGAGGGGGCACAAAGAAAACTTGCAAATACCCACCCTCTTGGGGACGCATAGAAACCCCTCAAACCTCTGCCAGGACACTGCACATCAGTATCCCAAATCCAGCCCATGCAAGACCATCCTGGAATGTGCAGAAGGGAAATACCATTGCCAGAGGGCCTATGCACATCAGCAACCCCATTCCTCACCATTTCTCCTATGTTACTGCTACGAGCTGACACTGGTAGAGGTGCAAACGCGCCCTCTAACACTGCATCCTTCTGGCCCCCCAGAGGAGTGGTTTTGCCACCCCCTCGCACACAGCCCTGCAGGCACCGTGCCCCCAAACCCTGCCCCTGCGTCCCAGACAACCCCAGCGCGGCAGCCAGCCTGGACGCACCCAGACAGCTTTCCCAGTGACAAGCCCAGGGTCTTTATTTAAATAAATATATATACATATGTGCTGTTACTTGGGGACTGGAGATGCCTTGGATTCAGATGTCTCCATGGTTACCTGCTCGTGGTGGGAGCTGGGGGTAATTGAACTCTGGGGGTTCACCGTTCATCGCCTGTCTCCCTCTCCCCATCCCCGCGGCTCCACGCATCCCTCCTCCTGCCTTCCCTGGTAGGTGCCGGGACAAGGCAGCTCCCAGCTCGTGGGGTGGGAGGGGGAGGAGAAGCGAGGCTCTCCCCGAGAACTCATTACGTGAATAATTTTGCCAGCTCCGCGGATGGTTAGACACGAACGCAGATCAGCCTCCCCATCCCGAAAGAAAAGACAATCCCAATCGGTGCGGAGACGAAGCTGAGCGTCTCCTCCCACCACCCAGGCGAGACAGGAATGAAATATGGAGAGACGGCGTCAGGAGCAGCGCCAACATCCCAGTGCCGCGCTGCTGTCATCTCAGGGGAGCGAGCGGCAGAGGCAGCGGCGCCCACCTGCCGGCGGCTCTCCCTGCGAGCTCGCAGCTCGCCCGAGCCTCCCTCGGCCGCGCCAGCGTGCGAAGGCAAGGCGAGTGCCTGGGGTGCAGGTTAGCAGCCCCAGACGCTGGCTGGAAAGAGCCAAAAAAAACCGACGCAGAGCTGTAAAGCCCGGCTAGAGAGAAACGAGCATCTTTTACACCCAGGAGCATCCAACCCCAGGCTTCATGGAAGCACTCGGAGGCATCCAAGCCCCTTGCCCAAACCCAGCACCGTTTCATTTGCAGACATTACCTGGGCTTGATCTATTTTCACTCACTCCCAATATAACAGCACCGTGTAGAGTAACTCCAAGGACCTCCAGCTTTTTAATATTACTTTTCCTTCCGTGCAGCACTAAAAACCTAACTAGCTTTTCTCCTCCTCCTTCCTGCATATACAGCCACAAACACTTCAGATGTGGACTAATTGGAGACAGGTCAGAGGGCGGTAAAGAGAGTTATACAAAGGGCAGCAAAACACAACCTGTCGGTGCGGGGAAGGAGGGGGGGGGGAAGCCCAAAAGAACTGGATTTGTCTAGTCTGGAAGTCAGAAGAGACATGATAACAGTCTTCAATTATGTAAAAGGTTGCTACAAAGGGTGCGGGAATAAATTGCGCTGCATCCCCACAGGGAGCAGGACAAGAACTAATGGGCTGTAAATTGTAGATTAGACACTAGGAGGAAAAAAAAAAAATACCACACAAAAGAACACACCCAACTCGGCAGCAAAGATCATTTAAGCTTTGCGATAGGCAGCTGGGGAGCTGCTGGGATTCGAGAGCAGGTCAGAGAAACAGTGATGAGGTGGGTCTGGATAAAGCCCCCAAATTGAGACAGGGGAAGGGACCCCTTGTAAGCAATGCTCCTGCCCTTGGTTTTTAGCACTCAGTGGCTGGTTCAAGCCAGCTTGGCACTGGCTTCTGCCAAGCATGAGGGGACCAGCGGCTTTTTTTGGGGGTGATACAGACCACCCCATGCCCAGCCCTGCACTGTGTCCCCCACCCAAGTTATCCCGCCTCTGCATTCCGCGGTGCCCGTGGTGTTGCGGGTTAGGCAGCACCTCAGCCTGCCCTGCCTGGGGCAAGAGAGCACCCAGCTTTTGTCCCACATCTGTCTGTCTTGGGCTTAGGACCCACAGCACATCAGGGACCACATCAGGGACCACCTTCCCTTCCAGAGGAGCTGCAGCAGGAGGACATCACCCACCCGCTGCTTCCCAGGGCGGATTAACGGTGTGGTACAACCCTGCACTCCCTCTGGGCCATCAGTATCTGTCAAGTTGACTCGCCTGGGTCAGGAAGCTCCTTGCTTTGATTTGCCACGTGCCTCATTTCTTGAGTTCCGTGCTCAGAATCGCTTCCAAGTCGATCTGTGCGTTTTTCTGCTAAACAGGCACGTGTGTATTTTAAACAGAGCTGAGGAGCCAAGAGGACATGAAGCACGGGCCAGAAAAAACCACGGAGCCGTGCATATTTAGCAAACCCTCCAACCCAGCTGCTGGAAGGGCGAGCTGCCAAGTTGTCCACTGGTCCCACCAAGTGGCCAGAGCTGGAGAGACCCACCAGAAAGCCATGGGACCTCCGTGGCGAGCAAGTGCTGCTCTTTGGGAGAGAGGAGGTTGCAATAGCCAAAAGGAAGAGAAATCGGGTGAGGGTTGCTGCATGACTTCCCGGCGGGTAAACTCCCAGCAATCCATAAAACTGCCTCAGGGTTGGGGGGGGGGGGAAAAGCACTTTCCCGAAAATGCCAAATGCCATCTCCCCCGATGTCTCCATTAAGGTTCGTTCCCCAGGGACACATGCCGAAACACACTCTTCTGTTTAACAGCAGAAAAGCCCATGAAACTTGAAACGTCTTTAATGAGATTTACTCTCTCACAATAATATGAACACTGTAAAAAGGACTGAAAGGGAGAAAACGGCGTAAATCTCAGGGTGTTTATGTAAAGCGAGACTAAACTTTCCCAAAGCAGGAGCTTTTCCAAAACTGACAATCCTCACCGGAAAAAAAAAAAAAAACCACACACAAAAACCTCCAAACTTCTCAGTAACAGAAACTTCCAGAATTGTGCTGCAAAAGAAAAAAGAAAAACAACAGTGCAGAAAAATAACGAAAGCACGGGCCTCTCCCTTTTGGGACCATGCTTCTGGCCAGCCGAATCACAAGGAAGCTGCACTCTGAATGGGCTGACTGAGAAACACTCATTTTGTCTTCTGTTAAAAAAAAGAAAAAAAAAAAAAAAAACATCATTCACCCAATGAGTTATTGCAGACTGCAAGGAAAAGAAAAAAAAAAAAATACGAACAAGTCTCCCCCAGGATGCTCTAGCCAATTTTTGTCAATTAGGTTAATGATCAGAGAGGCAGCAGCCCCAACCCGTCACTGGGAAAGCTGAGCCCCCAGAGGAGATGCCGCTGCTGCTCCACCTGAGACCCGATAGTTTATATTCTGGTTACAAAAACAAGTGCTGCTCTCGATTTCCAAACTCCCATCCTTTAACCGAAGCGTATATTCTCCTGGCGCTTGTTCTGCTTCAGTACCCAGGGTATAACGACGCCTCCTGTGTTTAAAATGTATCTGCCATCTGGAAAGCTCGCAGAGACCCATACCCTTGCTCCTCTCCTCTCTGACTGCGGGCGCCTGGATTGAAGCGCACAATCATTTTCATCCATTTCCCCCCCCGCCTCCCCCCCCCCTTTACTTGTGTCTGAGCTGTTTGACTAAAATCTGAGCCATTTCTCAGGGTCTGTCTCACAGCCCAGTCAACACGGAGGGAACCGGTGCCAAAAACCCATTTCTCTCCGATCTGATTGTTTGTTTTCCTGCCTTTCCAGTTTGGGATTTTTGACAGGGAGCCATGTGAAACCAACTGCTCATTGTTTACTGGGAAGCCGGCGGCTGCGTTTTAGTCATTTCGCTCGCAAAAACGACCGGAGGAGATGATGGAAAGTCAATTAGCTCCTTGCAATAGCCTGCGTTCGCAAAGTTCTTTGGTGTCCACGCGTAGGGGAAAGCCAACCCAAACAAGTGCCCCGGGGTGCCATTGCTGGACCAGACCAAGGATGCTCCTCCTGCGCTGCCCAGTTACCTCCTCCCACAGCTGAGGTACCTCCCCAGATCCACCCCTGCTCCGTATCCAAAAGCGGCAGCCGATCAGGAGGCTTTGGAGAGAGGCACAACAGGGCCAGGGTGGGCAGCCCAATGGCACAGTCCTCCGGTCCGTCATCTGGATTGCACCTTCCCATCTCCGCCAAAAAGCACGCCATCCTCCTCATGCTCGGGCAGGATGGGCACGTCCTCACCCTAGGGATGCTGCAAGCATTTAAGAGCCAGAGATCAAGTCACCTCCCCGTGGCACTCCAAATATACCAGGTCCCTGGCTGTGCGGCACTTTTCCCAACAAACCTTTAATCACGCTTTTGAATTGGCTCCAAGCTAACTTCTCATCATGCCCCTGATTGCAGACCAGAACGGGGCGTGTTGTTCCAAAGAGAATAAATAAAAGCGGTAGCGAAGTCCCTCAGCACCCGCTGGCGGCTCCTCCCCAAGCCCAGGGCTCGCACAGGTGGGTTTCAGCCAGGGCTTGGTGGATTTTACAAAGCAGCCCCTGGTCCTCTCCAGGCCACCACTTCCCCACTGCGAGTACTGCACGGAAAGGGGTCCAGGTCACCAAGCTCTCAGCAGCAGCACTTTGCTCTCCTGCCCTCTTCGTTACATACTGCTCACTCCATCCGCCACAGGCCTCCACCAACAGCTTTGTCATCTTTCACATTGCTAAAACTATTGCTAACGAGCACCTGAGGTGCCTCCAGAAACAAACACCTTCTCATGCTTCTCCACTTACAGTAACGCTGAAGTGGACGAGAAAACTTTTTACCCACTTCAAGTTCTGCTAATATCATACCTGTTCAAGTATTCAGGTCAAGCACAACTCCTAAATCATTGCTTTTAAGTATTATCTTCGTGAGCAATGCCAAGGGAGCTCATTATGGCCCATTTTCCATGGCCACCTGTTGGCTGAAGCGAGTTACACCTTCCTTCAGCCCGTTGGCAAGAGGAGGCTCAGCCATTCAGTGTTTCTTCAACCAAGTTCAGACGTGGAGAAGTTGATGTGCTCCAGCCGCCCGGTGCGATCCTCGCTGTCCCCAAAATCTGCACAGTGTCAACCACCACTAAGAGAAGCCCTCAGCCCTGCTGAAATTCTTGACTCAACGTTGTACGTAACTGCTCTCATAAAACATTTACCTTCAGCAGATGAAGGGGGGTTCGGCATCTTCTTCCGTTGCAGCAAGCTTGTCATAATCTGTTACGAACTGAATCCGGTTTTGTCTCAAAAAAAGTCAACATTTACCAGTTCTGCCTTCTCTGAACTACGTTTGTAGGGTAGCAGAGGATGAACAGGACCTTTTGGGGCCCACGGCAGCACCCAATCCATAGCAAGAGCAGGACGGTGGATGCTGCAGGTTGTCCAACCTGCCTTCACCCCCACCCCACCCCCATTTTTTCTAGCCCTGGCCTGGGCAGAAGCAGCAGTCGGGCACAGTCTGACCCTCAACGCCAAATTCCAGACCAGGGAACCACATGAAACTCAAAAGCCACGTGCTACCCCTGTCCCAAATACATCTACCTGAACCCCCGGAGCTCAGCGGCCCCAGGAAGTTTCACAGGCTCTAATCCACTCATTTGGGATGTCCCGGGGCTTGGCAGCTTGAGCCTAATTCGCCTGCTTTGATCGGGAGAGATTTAGCATGCGTCGTCCTTTCCACCCGGCTTTGACATCTAGAAACAAACTGGATTTTATTTTCCAAGCCTTTAACCAAAGGATTTGCCAAGAGATGCTGGTCCACCCATCACTGCCCGTGGATTTGAAGCCACGTGGCTGCAAAATGACCTTCTCACTGCAGCGGGGGTGTCTACACCCCCATCATGCCAGGTCCTTCGATAACCCCCGCACTGCCAGCCTGCCCCAGCTTTATATGAAGACACCAAAAAAAAGCTAAAGACCCCCTGAGCAAAGCCGAGAGCGGGCAATGGCTCTCCCCAAGGAGCCCCGGGGATGCTTTCAGGGAGGGGGGGGGCTGATGCTGCCCGGGGAGCCCGGAGGCAGGCACCGCGCCAGGCCGCCAGCACCCCCCCGGGCTGCTCAGCCTTTGCGGCACAGCTCCACCACATGATAAACAACAATATTAGTGAAATAATGTCTAAACAGATCCAAACGGGATCCTCCTGCCAGCTTCTCACTGCAGGAGGCGCCCAGAGACGCGTATGAGCAACAGGGAAACAGCATATAATACCGAATAGCTTTTTTGGCATCTCCCTCCTCCCGATGCAGCTCATTTCAATGCCAGTCACCGAGCGGTCTCTCCTTTACACCAAACAGACCTTTTCTCTCCCCATCGCGCTTCTGGTGGGACACTCAGGGCTTCTGTGGGTGCGCGTTCACGTACTACCTCTGAGAGAGGTATCTTGCAAAGTCTCCTTCTGTATTCCCGCCTCCGCCCAGAGGGAAATTCAGATTTTCGCCCCAAGGATCCCAGCTCCAGGCAAACCAGACGCAGGCTCCCACGACCACACAACTCCTGCATGCCCCCTCTGTCCTGGGCAGGCAGCACGGCGCAGGGACCAGGCTGCTGGAGCAGGGGGTGGGTTTGGCCGCCCAGAGGACGGGAGCGGTGGGCGAGGATCTGCAGCAGCCTACGCGGGTAACGCTCCCAGAGCTGCCCGCAGAGCCACAGCCGATGTTCCCAGTGCTTCTAGCTAATCCCCAGGCCACTCGCATTAAACCGGCACATACCCTAAACCACAGTTACTATACATCGCTCTTATCCTTCTGCTCGCTGGAGCTATTTACAATGGGTGTTAAGGCATTACAGAAGCGGCTGTCAGCTACTGTATTTATGAAAGCTGGGATCTCTGAGCCGGCTCTTATCAGGTTTAATACAGTTCTCCCAGTACGTCCGCCAGTAGAAATGAGATTTCAAGGGGGCTTTAAGGAACTTTGCATCCAGAGCATTCAGCTCAATCCAGGGGAAGCTGGTAACCACTGAGAAAAAACATCAGCCTGCAGCTGTAACGGCCCATAGAAAGGCACAGTGGCTTTGCTCAGCTGGTGGCCAGGTCCCAGGCATTTCCAGGATGCTGGGATGCACTATCAGGGCAGCCCAGGGCCAACTGAGATTTCTTGGGAAAGCCTGCTGCTCCGGCCCCAGGCTGCCCCAGCTGGGATACCAGCAGGGCACCAGGTAGCTAGACGAAAGCACGTAACGCATCATTAGTTAAGTGACATGGAAGAGTGGAAGACGCCGGTGCCAGCCATGGACAGGCGGGTGGGCCTGAGTGATGGCCAACCTCGTGCACAGGCACAGCCCAGCCTGGAGGGGCAGGGGCTGGGGGGGTTCAAACACACACACGCTGCTCTGGGACCAGTCTGGTGTGATGAAATCCAGGTTTGAAGCTGACGGTGCCTGGAGGGCACCTGTGGTCCCAAGACTGCATGAAGAATGAGGATTTTTAAGAGGGCAGGGGAAATACAGAAGCACCTACAGGTATCAGCTCTGAGCGCAGCCTGTCACCCAGCTGCTGGAGAGCTGTTTACTATTTTTAAAATCTAGTAATTCAGACCTGGATTGAGCAATAGAACAAGGGGAAGAGAAATTGCCCTCAGGAGCTGAGCCCAGCTGGGTCTCTCTTTGCTCTCACCTCCCTTGCTGCCTTCCTCAGCCACCTGGGCTGCAAGACCTGCTGGACTCACCTCGGCAGGACTTCAGAAACCTTCTCCACATTTCCCTTGGGTCTCACCTTAGAGGAGATGCCCAGGGCTGCCTGCATCTCCTCGTATGGCAACAGGACTCCCATGGGTAACGAGGGCACACGGAAGGAGGGAGAAGCTGGTAGCCAAAGAATCAGCAGAAAACACCCATCAGATTCAGAGAGCTGTCACCAAAAAAAAAAAAAAAAAAAACACCCCACAAAAAAACCTGATGGCTTTGCCCCCAGGAAAGCAGTGAGAAGCTTCAGCTTTTAATTCCAGGATTTCAGGAGATTCAGCCAGTTTGCTCCACTGCCTGTTTCTCCCCCCGCACCTTTCCCTTGCAGCTCACATTTGGGCAGTTTCAGCTGAAGGCAGCAAGGAGCTGAGGAAACTGTTGCTGGGAAACTGTTCAAAAACCCTGGCTAGACAGAGCACCTACCAACACGGGGCTGACGGCACCCCAACAGCACAGGCTGGCACCAGCAACAGCCGCCCAGTGATCCCATCCGTCCCTTCTCCATCCCATTGCCCTGTATTCGGACAGATCATCCACTTAATCCCAGCCCAGATAGTTGCAAATTAGATCCTTGTTTAGAATGGACTGTACAACGCTCATGCTAATGGGAACAGCGCATCCCCTAAGCAAGTAAGATTTGATATCGTGGTCCGCTGGATCCCATTAAAGGTGGCCATGCGGTGGCCCATGAGGAGGCGGTTTCCCCTCAAACCACCCTGATTGTGGGTTGTATTTTGCCCCTCCTTGGGCTGCAGGAGCCTGGACCAGCTTCTCTCTGACTGTTCTGCAGGGTGGGTGCGCTGAAAGCAGGGCTCAGCAACGAGCACTAGGTCATAGAATGGTTCAGGTTGGAAGGGACCTTAAAGATCACCCAGTTCCAACCCCCTGCCCTGGGCAGGGACACCTCCCACCAGACCAGGCTGCTCAAAGCCTCATCCAGCCTGGC
The DNA here is from genome assembly GCA_947846985.1 of Fratercula arctica. Classification (NCBI taxonomy): domain Eukaryota; kingdom Metazoa; phylum Chordata; class Aves; order Charadriiformes; family Alcidae; genus Fratercula; species Fratercula arctica. Next base: position 32,753,805 of record CANTUZ010000012.1, read on the forward strand.
CTTGAACAAGGATAACAAAAAGAAGGATAGATCCCTATCCTTGGGGACAGCAGGACTCGTTGCCACCAGTAACCTCAGTAACATCAAGTCTTCAGCATTCTACAGACCAGAGACAAAATTGTTACCTTGTAAGTGCCCACGTTTCTCCTACCTGCTCCTGGGAACCTCTTAGAGCCTGGAACAAGTTTTGCTGGTTGGAGCGACAGTGTGACCTGTCGGCACTGGGGGATGCTGCTGGCCAGCCCCAGCAACCCAGGCCAAGCACAAAGAGGGTATGTAGGAGGCAGTTACACCCTCCTTTAAAAGGAAATACTGTTTTCTGCATAAAAAACCCTCTCCCCTTGCACTGTCTTCATGAATATGCTATACTGCACTTGTCTTGATTGATCTCAAAACTTCCATTTCGTTATATGTACACGCACCCCTACTGTAAAACCACCTGCTGAGCCCCATCAGCTCCGAAGCATTAGAGTCACCCCATATGAGGCCACCCCCAGGGCTTTGGCCCCACCTTGGGGTGGAATTCTGCCCCGGAGCCCCAGGCACAACCCGTCTCCAGCCTGCTGCCACAGAAGGACATCGCTTGCTGCCCGCAGGAGACAAACGCCTTTCATTTCTCACCAGTCAGTGGGAAACCAGTCCAGCCCAGAGAGCAGATGGTTAAACGAACATTTGCCCCACAAGGTATTGCCTTGAGGGGTGTGGGGGGTTTTTTTTTGAGCTCCATCCCTTTCCCCCAATGCCCAATATCACAGTTATGAAGAGCACATCATTCATTTCCCTTGCTCTGAAGCCCGCAGTTACGTATGTGGGGTGCAGCTGCCCTCCTGTTGCCAGGCAAGCCCCCAGCTAGCCAGCCTGGGGGGACCTTGGCTACCACTGCTAGAGCTCCGACATACAAATCTTTGAGGTTTAGGGCAGCAGACAACCCAGGTATTTGTCACAGGCCCAACAGGTGAGATGGAAAGAGCCAAGGATGGCCCCAAACATAGCAGAAACATCCAGGGATGGAGAGCCATTCACACCAAGGCAATTGATATCATGTCCCCCCCAGGGAATCACCTCCTCTCCCCTCTTCACTGCCCATTTCTTGAAAGAAATAAGGAGGGAAGCTCAGTGCAGCCTTTACTCAGCCAGCGGAGTTATTTTCCCACCCCATGATTCGGTTTCCCTGCCGATGAAGGATGCTCATCGCCCTCCTCGCCGCACCTGCCACCCCAGGCTAAGCAGCGGCTGCACGTGTGGGGCACTGATCTCAGCTGGGGCCTCTGAACACTGCCGTGTAGCACAAATAAAAAGTGATAATAGGAACCGTAGGGTGAATTAAACATATGAATCACTTCCTCTCCTGGCTTTTCCTGCTCCCGTTGTTTCTCTTATCCTCTCAGAAAAAGCCCAAGGAGAACATTCATTTCCTTTTACTCCCTGCTCTGCAATGAACGCCGAGGGGGGTACTTTTTCTCTCCTCGTTTTCCAACAACAGAGCTGCGCCGATGCTCCCGAGACCATTTCTCCATCGCACGGGGAAGCAAACCCCTTGGGTGGCTTCAGCAGGAGCCCCCCCGGTTCCCACAAGGCAGCTACAGTCCCAACCCAGATCTCGCCCTGCCTCTCCTGCTGCGGCCTGGGGCTCTCTCCATCTCTTCTATAAAGCCCATGCTCTGCACGCAGCCTTCCAGCCCCACGTTCCCGGAGGGTGGATGCATGGGCAGCCCAAGACCTTTCAGCACATCGCAGCCCTCCCTGGATAAGGCTGGGCACAGCCACTCCGGCTGCCACGAACCTCTCCAAGGGCACCAGACAGCCCATTGCTTTGGGAAAAATATCTTCCAAGCCCAAAAAGGCCATTTCCCCCCCCCCTCCTCCCACCAGCTCACCCCCAGCCTGGAACCAGCAAAGGACAGCTTCTTCAGAGCCCTGAGGCGGCTCATTTGCCAAGAAAGCTGTGGCTGTCCTGCCATCTCCTCCACCCTGGGAGCAATCCTGCCCGCAGGGTCTCCTGCCAGGCCAGCCTGTAATTACGACCAGCAGAGAGGATTAGCTCAGCCAGCCCCCCAGGGGGTTCCATCCCCCCCCTCCCCGACCCCAACAGCACATGGCAGCATCATGCTCCCCTCCCCTGGCTCCCCTCCATTTACCTCGGCTGCAATATCGACCGATCCAGCATGGAGCTAATTACTCCCTTCAAGGAGATGCTGCCAGAGAAACAAGCCAAGCGGGACACCCCGAAGCAGCAGAAAGCCTGGCAGGCACACACAGGGAAAGGACATCTTGCTACAGCTGAAAGGCAGGCGGATGCAGACGTCACCACCCAAAATCCCATTAAAAGCCTCTGCCCACAGACTGGGGAGGTAGCACAGTGGGGGAAGGCTTTGGCAACCAGCTTTTCCTCCTGCTCTGGGACTCCTGGGCTGTCCCTCCTCGCTCTCCTGCCAAGGGAAAGGGTGCAGAGCAAGGCTCTTGCAAGCCCTAAAGCCAGGCTCCGGTGGCAACACGATCAGCCTGGAGAAAAGGAGGCCGAGGGAAGACCTTGTCACTCTCTACAGCTACCTGAAAGGAGGTTGTAGAGAGGTGGGGGTCGGTCTCTTCTCCCAAGTAACAGGCGATAGGACAAGAGAAAAGAGCCTCAAGTGGCACCAGATAAGGTTTAGATTGGATATTAGGGAAAATTTTTACACTGACAGTGACATCAAGCCTTGGAACAGGCTGTCCAGGGAAGTGGTGGAATCATCATCCCTGGAGGTATTTAAAAGACGGGTAGACGTAGTGCTCAGAGATATGGTTTAGTGATGGGTTTTGTCAGAGTGAGGTTGATGGTTGGACTCAATGATCTGAAAGGTCCCTTCCAACCTGGGCAATTCTATGAAGCACGAAGGTTGCAAAGCCCTTTTGGGTTCTTAGGGACCGAGACCACTCCAAGGGTGCAGGTGCCCAGGAGAGACAAAGCCCTGCTCATCTCAATAGCAGATACTGCCTTAGGTGCCCCCAGGGCCACATCTGTTACCTGTCTGGGGGTCTTTGGTACAAACCTAGGAGGGCAGTAAAGGCTTGTGATGGCAAATGGAGCCGCATTTCTCTGCCACGACATCACCCAGGCAGGGAGCAGGGACGAGCCACCAGAGAAGCCTCCCTCACACCGACCGTGCTGCCAGGGGAAACGCAGCTCTGGGCTGCTCTGAAATGCTCAGATGCAGCATTTCGGGTCACTTCAGCGCGTCTGGGAGTGCAGGGATTTCAACCTGGGAGCACTCCAAAACACAACCCAAAACTTCCATACTGAGTAATCACCTTTTATTTGCCATCCGAGACAGCTGAGCCCTGAAGTGCTGCAATTTTCTAACGGGGAAAACTGTTTTGTCAGCTCAAGGAAGACTAAATTGATGCAACCTGAATTATCATCTGCCTCACCCTACGCATGTGCTCCCCCCCAGCTCCTCCCATGCCCATTCATGAGGCAGCCTGCAGGCCTCCCATGCCTCAGGCGCCAAGCAAAATAATTAATTTCTGCCCTGCTCCATAGGCAGCTACATCTCCAAAAAAATCTAATTTCTCAGTTACAAAGGGGGTTCACACCACAGCACCCGAAGGTCACGTCATAGCCGGCATCATCTCCACCTTTAAGAAAGGTCCAGCACACCACAGAACAGACAGTTTCTTTCCAGCGGCAAAAGCAGATTTAATCCTAAAAGCAGAATTTTACAAGTCTTTAGGAGGACCCACAACAGACCTATAGCAGAAGACCTTCCGCACTGGAAGCATTTCCCCAAGCTGCAGGTAGATTACAGCAAGAATTCCGAGAAAGAGATAGAATGTTTCAATTTATCTGAATTTATCAAATGCTTCAGCCCAAAACTCCCTCAACAAGAGGTTAAGAAAACCGAATCCACAGCCTCCTGAGCTGTAAACTGAGTTCATCCATTAGAAACCAATGAGGACATCCAGTACAAAATAAGTGACAACCAGCACACCCAAAATTGAGCACTGGGGACCAGCCCAGGCATCTGGTGGCATTAACAGCCTAGAGCTGTGGTTGCAGGGGAACCAGAAGAACAGCTGTGGCTGGGACCACAGAGGTCAAGAGCATAGCCAGAGGTGGTATGTGAACAGCATAAGGGCAGGTGACATCTCATTGACAGAGGACCAAAGTCCTCTGGCCAAGGCAGTAACCAATTCACACACACGTTGCTGGGCACTACCTGCGTTGCAGCTGCTTGGAGAGAAGATGGAGGAGGCCTCAGTATCGTCACCAAAAGCGCTGCAGAGGTCCCCGGAGCAGCAGCACATAGGAAGAGCACAGCGTTGGGCTCTGCAAGCGACTGGCTGGGAGATGCTGAGGTGGGATCAGCTCCAGCAGGGCTCAACTGGTGCTTGGGGAAGCCTCAGCGTTAGGTAGGATGGCACACCACCCATCCCAGCTTCATGGGGTACAGGGAGGAGCAGACCAGGGTGACTGAAGTACTGCGTCCAGCTCTGGAGCCCTCAGCACGAGGGGGACATGGACCTGTTGGAGCGGGTCCAGAGGAGGGTCACGAGGATGATCTGAGGGCTGGAGCCCCTCTGCTGTGAGGACACACTGAGAGAGTTGGGGGGGTTCAGCCTGGAGAAGAGAAGGCTCTGGGGAGACCTTAGAGCCCCTTCCAGTCCCTAAAGGGGGCTACAGAAAGGATGGGGATGGACATTTTATCAGGGAGTGGAGCAACAGGACAAGGGCTGACTGTTTCAAACTGAAGGAGGGGAGATTTAGATTGGATATCAGGAAGAAATTCTTTCCTGTGAGGGTGGTGAGCCCCTGGCCCAGGTTGCCCAGAGAAGCTGTGGCTGCCCCATCCCTGGAGGGGTTCAAGGCCAGGCTGGATGGGGCTTGAGAGCAGCCTGGTCTGGTGGGAGGTGTCCCTGCCCAGGGCAGGGGGGTGGAACTGGGTGATCTTTAAGGTCCCTTCCAACCCGAACCGTTCTGTGGTTCTCTGACTGCAGAGCTCCCAGCCACGGCGAGGCCAAGACGAGCAGGGGCTCAGGAGTGAGCAAAGCTGGGATGAGAGGTAGGGAGCTCAGAGTGGTTCTGCCATCTCCATTGCAACAAAAGCCAACGAAAACAACAGTTCTGAATTCATACCTAAGCACAATGAGTTTAGAACAATAGACAGATCTTCTCTTTTGTTTTTTAGATACAATATGCAATTAACCTGCGGGACTCATCACCACACAGCTAACTGAGAGCAAGGACTCGAGGGAGCCGCAAACAAAAAAACAACAGCGACATGCGCAGTAAAGAGCATCCATGCTGACCAGGAGTGGAGAAAAAACATCCCCAGACTGGTCTTCCCTGGTGGTTTCCCACAAGGGTGTCCACCAGAGAGCTGCTGCCCAGGGACTAGGGTGCCCTTACCAAGGGCATGGGCTGGGTGCTGTTTTGTCAGAATGGGAGGACACCAAGGAGATGCAGCAACTCTTCTGATTGCCAATAACTGCACCCGGTGTCACGAGTCACCCTGAGAGCAGGGCTCTGAGCAGGCACCAACAGGTGTCACGCAGGCCTTGGAGCAGGGTCCCTTCCAGCCAGGGAGGGTCGCGATGTCCTCTTACAGCACATGAACCACTCTGGGACAAGGGAAGACCAAGCTTTGCTCTTTATTTCCACCTTTCCTTTATACCTATGCTCATTTTGAGGCCATTTCCACCACCCCACAGTACAAGATGACATTATCATACCCGTGAGCAGCAGGTCTGCATCCTGAAACGGCCAGTGCCTCCCAGGTGAGCAGCCTGCTCTCAGGGCACTGTGCTCCCAGTCCAATACCAGTGTTCCCAGTGCGCACACATGCATTTTCCCCCCTCGCTGCCAGAGACCATGCCCAGCACAGGGCAGCTCTCCAGAGGACTGGTGGGCTGGGATGCCACCCTGGCAAGTACTTGGGCAGGATCCCTGAATAGCCACACGTCAAAAAAGAAAAAAGCAACATCAGAACAAAGTACCTAAAATTGCCCTCCTGGAGCAATCTGGTTCCTGCTCCAGCAGCCTTCTGCTCACTTACAGCTGAGGAGCACAGAGGGAGGGAGGAAAATCCCTAAATGCAGCCTTTCCCTGCAGGGCTGGGATAAAGAGGGGATGGAGGATCACTTTTCCTGGCTAGGACCTTCTGCTGCTGGCTTACGTACCCAGCCGTACAGCCACGCCGGCCACCTCAGAGGACAAATAACAGGAGCTTGAGAGCAGGGAGCTGTATCGCACAGGCGCCCTTCCCTCAAACCCACATTTGGGGGTCGGTGGATCTGCTCGGCTCCTCTCAGCCAGCCTTTATTTGCAGGGGGATTGTCAGGCAAACCCCAATCCCGCCACCACTCAGCATTCCTGAAGAGCTCGGTGAGCAGCCTGCCCCAGCTCAGACCCCCAGCACTGCCGGGGATGAGGAAGACAGGCCTTCCCAGATGCTTTTGGAGGGATTTCCCGAGCTGGCCATGCAAGGCGGCGCGTGTCATCCCCGGCAGTCGGGGAGGAAAAAAAAAAAAACAAATGACTGCTCATTATCCACCGCGACTGCTGCCGGTGAGGAGAAATGCTCAGGGGGAAAAACAGATGGGCTGGTGACCCACCGCCTCCCAGAGCGAACGCTGTGGACGAGCACAACGACAAGCCCCTGTCAAGCCCAAATCCAACGCCGGCAGCGCGGGCAGAAAGCAGGAGGCCCGACATCCTCCGACCCAGGCGGGCAGCCACGGGCTGCGCAGACCAAGCCTAACCCACCCCCCCCCCAGCCAGCGCGCTTAGAGAGAAGTGGATGAGGAGAGGGCAAGCACTCAGTGATGCTTCCCCAAAACACTCTCCCAGGTTGAGCCGGGGGTGGGGGGGGGGACGGGACGACAAAATTTTATTTAATAGCCCTTCATGGTCTTTTCTTTCCAGACTTTTTCACCCTACCTTAAGCTCCGATTTTTTTTTTTTTTTTTTTTCTTTTTGAAAGCACTCACAGCACCCCGCAGCAAGGAGTCCCCCTGCTCGCCACCACCCCACACAGCTGGTGTATCAGGACCCTGCTGCTTCCAGCTCAGGTCCCATAGATCTCACATCTGAGTCCAAAACCCAAGTAATTCCCACACACCCTCTCTGGGTCACTAGTGATTTTAAAGCGAAGCAGCATCAGTCACCCCCCAGACCTCCTCTTCCCCCACCCCAGAAAGTACCCAGCAGGCGGAATCTCCAGCAGCACGGCCCAGGGGGGAGAGGACCTGGCGAGGAGACCTGCCATTAGCCACCTCCTCCTCCTGCCACCAAGAGGTAAGACGGGGCATCCAACACTGCTGATTCCCCCTCCAAGAGGATAACTGAGCTCAGCAGCTCTTTCCAGACAGCACGGCAGCTAACGATGCTAACGACCATCTCCCAGCTGTCTGGTGGCCCCAAGCCCCCGACCCAGATGCCCCAGGCTGTTCCTAGAGACACCGAGTCGTCCCTTGGAGCAGAGATCTCCCCAGGGAGAGCAGGACAACAGCAGTGAGGAGCCAGGAATGACAGCGGCTGGAAGAGGCTGTTTTACAGCTCGAACCAGACGACAAGAAAAATCATTAATTTCAATCAACCCATTCTACGCCCGTGAGGTTTTTATTTTATTACTTTGGAGATGGCAGAGGGTAATTTATTGATCAAAGGAGGAGACGTTGCTGAACACTTAAAACGAGTGCTGCATCTGAGTGCTCGCAGAGGGAGGGTGCCAGGGTCCGGCAGAGGAGAGGAGCGGGGAGTCCCCAGAGCAGCCAGGCTCCTGGATTGCCAAGAGACAGGTCTGAGAGCACAATGCCAGGAGATGGCTTATAGCGGGCAAGAAGCCAGGTAGCTGCGCTGCTGGTGGGACATCCCATATGCCTGCAGGCAGGAGAACAGCACGAGGGTGCTCGCGGCAGGGGCACGAGCATTCAGCTGCAGGGTTCTCCTGACCCTAAAGTCTTCATGGAGCAGCCTTGCACCGGTCCATCACAAGTGCCTGGCGGCAGACCACATTCAGTTTATAAGAGGGTCGAGGAGAAGACACCAAACAGATGGCAAACCCGTGCTCCAGTCCTACCAGAGCAGTGTGCCTCACCGCTAACCTGGTCCACCCCAGAGCTCAGCCTCCAGCCCAGCAGACAGGACCAGTGACACCGCCAAGGGTGGAGACACCCACACAACAGCACCGAGACCTGCCAACTCACTGCATAAATCCCACACAGTAGATTTACATGTGGAATTTACGCAGTGAACATACAACTCCAACATGAGGAGCCCCCCACACACCCCCCGCAAGGGGAAAGTGTTCCCCCCCAGACACCCCCTCACCCCAGATCCTCCCCGCTGCGTGGCTAGGAGCAGCTCAGAGGTGGGGCTTGGGCCAGGCAATGGGCGGCAAAGCTGAGTGGAGACCAAGGACTCCTTCACCCCGAGCGACCACGCGCGTGACAAGGCTCAGCACTGCAAGGGAAGCCTCGAGGAAATGTTGCATTCAGCTGTTGCCAGATAATTAGGAGGTAAAAAAAAAAAAAAAAAGAAAAAGCCTGTGCAACGGACCAAAAATCCTTTACGAGGGACTGGGGACAGTAAACATCCCTGGGTCACCGCCAGCACTGCCTGCCCAGGCATGCCCAGCTCTCCAGCCTCCTCCAGAGCAGCTCGCCGTGGGCTGGAGCCCCATCTGCCGGCTTGGCCACGGAGGACGCACATCCCAGCTCTGCAGGGCGAGGAGGGGACATCGCCAGGCACACAGCACCCAAGGGCCAGCGCTGCTGCGGGACCCCCCTGGCTCCGAGCAAAAATGCCTGCGGTGGATACAGGGGATGCTCCACAGGAGATGAGCCCGCGGACAGCCCTGCTGCCCCTCCACAGCCCACCAGAAACCAGCCTCACCAGACCACCGGCGTCTTACCCCAACAACCCACCTGCAAAAGCCACCAGCTCCCCATCACTGTCGCAGCAAGGCTGTGCATCGCTTTGCTCCCCGCGTACACACGCAGGCAGACGAACGCACCCAACCTTCACACAGATGCGCTAGCGCTATTTTACCCGTCGCCCCCAACGGGGTGCGAGTGAGCCCCCGGGGCCACCCGCAGAGACCGAGGGACAAGCCCCTGCTGACACCCCACTCAAGGCCACGCTACGCGAAGCGCCAACGGAGAAGGCAGGCTGGGGAAACCAAAAGGCTGATGTCAGTTGAGCAGAAATGCTAAATATTTACACAGCCTGCCATCAGCCCCCAGGCGAGGAGGTGGCAACTGTACAATTTAAATGCAACCGGCATAACAATTTCTGTGCGACTAGAAGTGCACGAAAATTACTTAAACACGGCCAATGTGAGGAATTAAACTCAGTCAGGACAAAGGGAATCAAGGACTTGGGCAGTGCAAAGAAAAAGGCCAGTTCTTGGGGTTTCAATGGGTTTTAGGAGTCACGAGGTATCGGTGCCCCCAAAGGACAAGGGCACCCCTCGCCCACCACCGTCACAGCCAGGACTGGGGTGGAAGGGCATCCAGCCGCTGCCAGCAGCACCAAAAGGGTTCCCAGGTGGAAAATACCCCCTTCACTGGGGGCTGCAGGAAAGGCTGTGGCAAGGGGAGGCATTTGATGGCAGCAGGATACAATTACTCAGATTGGAACTAAACCAGGACTTGGGAGCTCACAAAGGAGCAACATGTGCAAGGTGACCATTAAATGGTACCTCAAAATAAAACACGAGTAATCCCTTAGAGCTACTTGTTTGCAGTTCCAGGCACTTAAATGCTATATGTAGCTGGGCAAAGGACACCGCTACGTGCCACAGCGGTCACAGGACCACAGCTCCAGCATCACAGCACACGGCAAAGACCCCATCCCTGGAGGGGTTCAAGGCCAGGCTGGATGGGGCTTGGAGCAGCCTGGTCTGGTGGGAGGTGTCCCTGCCCAGGGCAGGGGGCTGGAACTGGGTGATCTTTAAGGTCCCTCCCAACCCGAACCGTTCTGTGGTTCTCTGACTGCAGAGCTCCCAGCCACGGCAAGGCCAAGAAGAGCCAAGAGGAGTGAGCAAAGCTGGGATGAGAGGTAGGGAGCTCAGAGTGGTTCTGCTGTCTCCACTGCCATTTCCCAGAGCTCAGCACAGAACCCACCAGCGCCATACCCTATGCTTTGTAGGATCAAACCTTACCTGAACTCCTCCTCCTCAGCTGTAAGCAGGGCAGTAGATGCTGGTTCAGTCTGACCACACTCCCTACAGGGCTGGGAAGATCCTCAAGATGAAGAAGACAGCCCAGCATCCCCCAGACAACCCAGCTAGGAACCAAGAGTCCTGGGCTGAGCTTACATATAGCCTTTGGTATAGGGTGTGGGTGGAAAGCCCAGGTGAGGTGACTCAGGACCCTGCCATCAGGTAGCCAGCTCTGCAGGTGAAGCAATGGCTCGTCTCTGCTGGGTTTAAAGAGCCAAACAGGCTGCATTGCATTGCTTCCCTGCAAGCAGGTGGCCCAGGCTGGGCGAAGGAGCAGAGGCGCTGAGTGATGGGGCATCGCTCACACCTGGGGTGGGCAGCCCAGGGGACACATGCCGCTGTTGAATCGCCAGGTGAACTGAGATACGCTGAAGTAAATAAGGCTCAGGTGTTGCCTTGGGGTAGCCATGGCTCAGTGGCCAGGGCCAGAGGACAGGACAGGGGTCCTGCCGGGGCATGTGGAGTAACACAGCCACTCGCTGCTGCGGCAGCTCCCTCAAGGAGCCTTGCACCTCCAGAAGGAAAGTAGGTTGACACCATCCACTGCCTTCCCCAGGGAATTATCCACGCCAAGGACACCCCAATGCGCACAGGGTCTGGAGCAGACCCAGGCAGCACCGGTCCCAGAGCAAGCACACACTGTCCCATCCCAGCATCACGGATCCCAGTGACTGACTGAGGGGCGTCTTGGGACGTCCTTAAAAGTTGTGGCCCATAAGGAAAGCCAAAGTCGCAACCCTTCCCATTTTCTAAGGCACGCAGTGAGGGACCGAGCCGCCCCACCAGGTGCTGAGCACCTCCTAACAGAGCCAGGAGAGGAGGTTCAGCAGCTCCGGAGCATCCCCACCAGATGAAATGCGGGCAGGCAAAGCTGACGTGCGGGCAGGCAAAGCTGACGTGCAGGCGGGCGCTTCACGGCTGCGATGGCATGTTTGGGTCTGTCCCCTGTGCTCTCAGGCTGGGGCCATGGGACAGCCCTGTTAATAGCAGCCCGCGGGACCCCAGGGGACGGTGTCCCAGGGGGAGGCCTGGGTCCCCCTGGGAAGAAGCAGAGCTTTGCAGCAGACGGTTTTTCTCTGGCAAGCTACTGCCGGCCTCCACGAGAGGGCTTTGCTGCACAAGGAAAGGAAATAAGAGGAGCTCCATTTCCAGCCTGCTTCCAGTTAGGTCCTGGCTTTTCCCCACATCATCTCACCGAGGGCTTAGCAGGCAGCAGCAGAACGCGGTCACCGAGGATTACACCCAAAGGCTCTGATTATATTCATATGTTAATGACAGCATTGTGAACAGTCGCCTTTTTCTCTTCCTAAAGCCTCTCTTTCCTGGGTGACCTGCATTCCAGGGTGCTGGTTGTGGCTGGGTGGGGGCTGAGCCAACTTTCCCAAGGGACTCTGGCACCAAACCTGGCCCCGAAGCAGGGACGTAACCTTCAGTGCTAACGCACCCCCTTGTGAAATGAGCTGGCCACCGCGTTTCGGGAGGCACGGAGCCGTCACCCATGTTTCCTCCCACCAGAGCTTTGCAGCACATCCAGTGATGGATGGGACACCGTCCTTGTTCCCAGGCACGTGTCCCCAGAGGTGAGCGCCTCTTGGGCTGCCACCGTGGGAACTCGCAGGGCAGAGGAGGAGCAAGCAAGAGAGGGGAGGAGGAATCTTCTGCCCCCGGCACGACCGAAGGAATTCACCCCGATTTCCATGCACACTCATGCTGGTCTTTAGCTGGAGACATGAATCACGGTATGGGTACTTGTAGGGACAAGTCGCAGGCCAGAAGCTGTGGTAAACGATAGCAGCTTGTTGCACCTTGCCTGGCCAGCCCTGAGCATGTCCTCTCACTAGCCCTTCAAGACACTAAAACCCTTATCTGAAGAGATGCGTTGATGCAGCTGGTTTTGGGTAGCACCGCCTCAACCAGAGACCTCCGAGGAGCAGGTCCCTGAACTCCGATCACATCCCCAAAGCGGTGCGGTTTGGGGTAGGGCAGCCCCTTAATCTCACGGGATTTGAGTCCCATGAGGGCAAAGCCTGGCCCGTCCTTTGCCAGGCAATCTCCAGGCTCGCCTGAGGGCCGGAGCGACATGCCGTCTCTCAAGGTCACTTCCAGCCCCCTACACCCCTGATCTAACAAGAAGCGACATGCGGCCAGGCGGGCAGGGAGCTGAGGGGAGGGGGGGGGATGCGGCGTCTGCCTTTGCATGCCGGCTGCTTACCTCCCCCCCAGGCTGCCCTCCGAAAAAGAACGTCAGAGCAAGCCATGGCTGAGCACATGGCCACCCTCCCCACCTCCTCCCAGCGCGCCGGAGCTCCTCATCAACCTGGAAAGCTCTGCAGGGACAGGACACAGCCAGCTCTGCTGGGCCACAGCGCTGGGACCTCTCTGTAGCTCCAGAGATGGGGGGGTCACACCGCCATGGGTGCAAAACAGTGCTGGCTCGCAGCTCAGGTCCCCCGGGGAGTCGGGCTGTCCTGCCACCAGCCTCCAAGCCGGCAGTGGTGGCACAGGGGGACCCAAACCACTCCACCGCCCTGACGCCTCATCTCTGGCAGCGTGTCCCTGCTCTGCAGGATGGACTGGGCGTGTATTTGCCCAGCCTCTGCCAGCAGCCAACCTGGTGCCCCTCACCAATGCCATCTGGAAGAAGGGGACCGCTGTGCCCCAACGTGGGGCGTGGGAAAGTGCAGTGTCCCCACCCAACAAATGTGGCTGGGGGACCCCGGCCACTGGGATGGCACCAGGCTCTGCTGTGGCATCGCCAGCACTCCCCGAGCACCCGTCTGTGCCAGGAAAAGCCAGGAGGTGCCTTGAAAAGAGTAGCAGTTTTCCTCCTTTGTTTTTGCCAGCCTTTGAAGGTGACAGTTTCGCAGCGCACATCCGCCACTGGGACCACCAGGCTCCCACCGTGAGCTGGGAGGGAAGGAGCAGGCTGTGACCAGGGGTGCAAGGCTGGGGTGACCTGGGACAGGAGCCGGTGCCACAGCGGGGCTGGGATCAGAGCCCAGCTCCGCCGCCGGCTCCGTGCTTATCTCACCGGGCGGCACATGCCACCTCACAGCCGCTCGCCCTTCCGCAGGGAGGGCTGCAGGGACGCGAGAGGGGGCTCCTTCCTCCTGCCACTTGTCACCCTGTTTATTTTTAACAGCCGTCCCTCCTGCCCAGATATGACACCCCACAACCACCCCCCCCCCCCCCAGGAAAGCGTCTCCTGGTGCTCTCCCAGCACCAATCAGCCTCGTGCCACCTCTCTGAACCCGGGGCGGCCGGTCCCTCCCCGCCTGGCCACCGACCAGGGACATCACGTCACACGCTCCTGAGCTGACGGCAAACACTCGCTCCGTTGCCCTTTCCAGGGAGGGAATTTCAGCAAGCCCGGCACGCACGGGGCACTGCCCGGGCCGAAGGGGGACAAGGTCGAGCAGGAGGCGTGCGTGGCCCTGGCCACCTGCGCACAAATTGGCTTTTTAGCCCAAAATGCATCAGTTCTCCCTGGGAAACCTCAGCAAGGGTAAGGTGGGGAGAAATTCACCCTGCAACAGGCTCACTGGCGCTACCCTTTGGAGACAGAGCCATGCTCTGAGAAAGGATGGGAGAATGATGCTGTGAAGATCCAGTGGGGATTTTACCCAAGGCCCTCCGGCTGGTGTCTACATCCCTCTGACATTTGCTTTCCATTAATATAAAAGCCACAGGGCAGGGCCACTCGCTGACCACAGCAATTAAGCAAGTGGCACGGGCTGTTTGCCGATGGGTGCTGCCGTCAGTGCAGAGCCCGGAAGGGGAGCGTGGCTCCGCCAGCCCAGTACCGGGCAAATCCCAGCGTGAAAACACCAGGGAGCATTTTGTGACTCTCCCCAGTGCTGGACAGGAGGGAAGAAAAGCTCCCATTCCCTCCCCTGTCCGTCCTTCCGTCCCTCCTGCCTTCCCATGGGAGTCGTGCCTTCCTCCGGATGCGGCTCCTCCCGGCCTCTCCGCCGTGTCAAATATTCCCCCTGGAGCAAGCGGGGCTGCGAAGAGGCAGCAGCCAGCTGCCCGAGTGGACTCGGCAATCCCTTGCCCACCCTGCACCTTTGCCCTGGGGGCTGCCAACGTGCTCAGCCCTGGGCCGGGGGCGAAACTGGGGTCCGGGGTTGAAAGTGGGATTCTGGAGTTTTCGACCTTGCCCATTGCCCCTCGCACGTCCCCCGTCCCCACAGGACTGCAGCTGCTTGTTGGTGTTGCACTCTGGCTCCCGTAAAACGCTGCCCTGGGCCAGAGCTGGGTGAAAAAAACACAGAAATTTCTCCCACCTTGAAAAAAATAGCAGCCACACGGCCATGGAGACATAACACTGTGCTGCTCCCGCAGCCCCCCTGCACCCGGCCGTGCAAGGCAGGGATGCTTGGTACCCCCAGCACCGCAGCACAGGGGCAAACCTGCCTCCCACCCCGGCTTCTGGCCTGGCGCTTCCATCACCCCACACTCCCACCACCCCCAGCACGGCACGGGATAGAGGGAGCTGGGATGGGGAACCGCATGGGCTGGCAAAGGCCACCTGCCTGTGCTGCTGGGCGTGCAGGAGTAAACCTGGGAACTGAGCGGGACACGGCCAGCGGGAATTTCTTTGCCTCCTGCTGCCAAAACAGCCGCTTCCTCCCCCTCTTTTCTAGTGATGCTCCAGCCACGCTCCAGCTGGGACCCCGCTCCACGAAGGATGGCATGGGGGGAGCCGCTGCTGCCTGACTGCCCGCGCCACGCTGCCCGCATCCTTCTGTTTGCTTGGGGAGGGGAGCGGGGCGCCACGTGTGCCAGCCCTCCAGCTCCGGGACAAGGGGACCAGGCACCCATGGGACTCCCATGGACCAGACCTGGCATGGTGCTAGGGCTCTTGCCTCTGCCCCCCACTCCGGATGCATTCCCTTCATCCTGCCCTCGCTCCCTTTTCCTGCCTTTCCCAGCCCACCCTCCAGATTTCCGAGCAAGCCTCATCCTTCCTGCCCTTGGCAGCAGGGCCGGCATGCCCCATCCACCCAGCCGGCCATCTACTTCTCCGTTTCCCTCCCTGTTCTCCTTTCCCCTGCCCCACACCTCTGGCTTCCCCTCCTGCTCCGCCTGAGCCAGGGCCTCGGGGCTCTGCTGGCGGGGTGAAGCCCGGGGCTTGCCAAAGCAGTCAGTGGCAGGAGGAGGAAGAGGAGGAGGATGGCCGAAGCCGGAGCAGGCAAAGGGCAGAGTCCACCGTGGGCAGTCCCAGCTCGGTGCTCCAGGGTGAGGAGCAGCTTTTTTAATGCTCCGGTGGGGGATGTCTCCATGCACCCCGGCGGGCTGCGGGTGTCGGAGGCGATGCCTCGGCTGAGCGGGGTCTGGGGATGCTCAGGAGCAGGCTGGGGGTCGAGCACCCTTTGCCCCTTTCCCCGTGTGGGTCTGGGGTGGGGGGCTGAGCTTCGTGGGGGGCTGGAGGCCAAAGGAAAGCGGATCCAGGGCTCGAGTCTCCCGCAAGCAATTTATAGCGAGGTCTTTCCTTCCCACTCTGCTCCCTGCCAGGAAAAGCAGCAGGAAAATATTTCCCTGGGAATTGTTTTTGTTCCTTCCTCTGTGTCTGTACGCATGAAGCTCTCCTCCGCCTTGGACATGCCTCAACCTGTCCCGAGGCTCAGATTAATCCCCTGCACTACCAGGGACGACAGCTGAGGTCAGACGCTGTCAGCAGAGGAGAGGAGGAGGAGGAGGAGGAGGAGGAGGAGGAGGAGGAGGAGGAGGAGAAGACCTTCCCCCTAGGAAACCACACGCATTCCCAGCTAGAGCAGCGAGCCTGAACACCAGGCAGCCCTGCCTGCTTCTCCCGAGCCGGAGGGCACCCTGCAACGTGGCGGCACACCGGAGCATCCCGCATGGGAGGGAGAGCTCGCTGCTGGCGGTGCCCGAGCAACGTGGCAGAGCCCAAAGCCTGGCTTAAGGGAAAAGCTGGGCTGAGCTGGGGCAGCTGCAGGCAGCGAATGCATCTGCAGCCGGGCAGGTCGCAGCCTGGCAGCGCCTCCAGCAGCGAAGCCGTGGGTGCCCAAAAACAGGTCAGCAGCAGGCGGTACCTCCACTTCTCCACTGGTCTGGGAAAGGTCTTGCTGGCTCCTTTGTCCACGGCTGCAGGAAAGGGGAAAAAGATAAACCGTCCCCCTCGCCTGCACCGGAGAAGCAAGCCCTGGGCTGGGCCAGAGGAGCTGCCTGTGGGCAGGTCGCAGCACCCCGCTGCCCACCCGGCAGGGAAGCCGGGATGGAGGGAAGGTGGAGAAATTGGGACAGAGGGAGAGTGCATCCACCACAAAGCCAGTCCTTTGGTGTGCAAAGCGCTCAACACCACCTTGGAGCAACCGAGGCAAGCTCGGAAGAGCTCAGCTCCCGTAAATGATGCTCTACGGTCCCTGCCCAGGCAGTTCACCTTCCTCTCATCCCATTTTCCCCTCTACCTCCCATGAGTGCTTGGGAAATACATGATGACTGACTATTTGCCTGCAACTCCAAGCCCTTCCCTCCCCCTCTCCCCAGGCTCCATCACCAGTAAATCACCCCGCTGGGAGAGAGGGCCAGAGGAAACCAGAGGCACAAAACCTCAAACAGAGCCTTTTTTCCCTCCCTGCTCTCCCAAGCAGCTCTGCATTTCATTACGGCGGCCAGGCCAGCCCTCGCCCAGCTGGGGAGAAGGAGGGGAGGGGGGGCCCTG
The DNA here is from genome assembly GCA_947846985.1 of Fratercula arctica. Lineage (NCBI taxonomy): Eukaryota > Metazoa > Chordata > Aves > Charadriiformes > Alcidae > Fratercula > Fratercula arctica. The sequence goes on from CANTUZ010000012.1 coordinate 32,770,695, forward strand.
CAGGGTTTGCACGTCGGGAACAGAAATCACAACCAGAAGAGCAGGAGAACGGAGCCGTGTTTGTTTGTCACCGCGTCTCGGCACTCGCCTGGCCCTGACCCTGCCTCCGGGATCCATACTGGCCTGGAATAGCTCTCCTCCGCTGGGGTCCCTCTGTGCCAAGACAGCTCTGGGCACCTTCCAGCCAGCTTCTTCCCCCCGCCAGCCATCCCCTCTCAATGCCGGCCCCTCTCTCTGCCTGGTTCCAGCTTTCTACAAGCTTTGCCCCCTTCCCTCTTCCCCTGCTCAGCTGCCCCAAGGCTGGGAGCACCCTGCCCAAGCAAACACCGAGCCTGTCCCTGCCCAGGGAGGGAGGCGAGGACAAGCCCCCGCTCCCCTGCAAGCACCCCCCAACCCACTAGGGACCGGGGAGGAGGCTCCCTCCGCCCACCCGAAATATATATTGGCAGAGCATTGCCAGCAAGCACAGTACATTGGAGACAGATGCAAGCTCCGCAGCGGCGTGAGGGCTGGGGGGGGAGATCCAGACGCGCCTCTACCCAGCCTCCTGAGACATCATTAAGCAAAAAGTACCGCGCTACAGTACTTCTGCACCCCTCCCTCCCTCCAAAAAGCCTGCCCTGGGGTTTAGCCCTTGGCAAAGCAGTGCCCCCCAGGGCTGCTGCGGTGCCCCCCCAGCTCCCCACGGCTCCCCAGGCGGGGAGAGGCCCCAGCAGCAGGCAGCCCCGCGGCCCTGGCCTGCCGCCCTCCTCCCACCTCCCTCCCAGCAGCTCGCCGAGATTCCTGAGCGCTGACACAGGATGCTGCGGCAATGAGTGTGCAGCGCCTTCCTCCCCTTCCCCTGCCCCAGGAGAGGAGGGACGGGCGGGTAAAGCCCGGGTCGCATCAGGCCAGAAGGGAGGAAGAGCATCCGGAGCGAAATCCGGAGCCTCCTGCGAGCCCCTTCCCCTCGCTGCCCATCGCCCATGGGCTTCCTCCGGCCCCTGGCTGGCGCCTGTCCCGGGCCAGACGCACATCCATCCCTATAAAGGCCGAGATGATTCACGCCATTAACACTCCCTTATTGGCAAGAGCCGGTTTTAAATCATTCCCTCTCTCCAGAAGGTATCCCTGCTGAGAGCTGCAGCTCATCTGCCTGGAGCGGCAACCGGCAATCGCTTCTTGCTGATTATAGCAGGAGAAAAGTGAAAGCCTTTCGCTCGCCCTCTTCCCCGAGCATCCCACTGCGCTCCCGGCTCCCTCCACCGGCATCTATCCCACCCTCCGGCTGCACTAAGGGATTTTCCCAGCACCTCTCCTCTCCCAGAGGACCTAATCTGAGCTGGGGGGGGGGTGGTTGGGGGGGGTTGGGTGTTGCAGCAGCCCAGGCAAGCGCTTCCAACCGCTCGTTGCTATTATAGGAAGGTGAGGATCCTGCCATCTTCCCATTAAGTCATATCCTCCTCGACCCCGTGAGGTAGTTTCCATAGGAGTCACCCTCTCTTCCAAGTGATGGAAGTTTTTATTTTTATCCGGCTTATTTATGCACTTCTCTTCCCTCCGTCAGCGCTGGCCTGGGCAGCAGGTTTGGGTCATGAGCCTCTCCTTGAGCTTATTCCCCCTTCCCAGCTCAGCTGTCCCACCCCATCACCCTCACCTCTGCGGCCAGCGCCACGAGCAGAAGGAAAAGTCCAGGGATCGAAGCAGCACAGCGGAACAGATGAATTAAGGAAAACAGACCCCGTTTAGGTAAAAGTCATTAGATGAATAAAAAAAGACACTGGGGGAGGAAAAAACCAAAACATAGAGCAGAGAAGTTGATTCCAAAAGTAACACAGCATCGTCGTTACGGGTTTTTTTCGATTTGGCACTCATTTTCCAGCGGAGGTGCAAACCCCTCTGTAACAAGCCAAAGCTCACTGGCTACTATCTTGTCTCGGTTATTTTTTCCAGCCCCCTCAGCAGCAGCCGCCTGCGGCTCTCCAGGGACACGCACGTCCCAGGGAGCAAACCCCAGGCATTACTAAAACACAGCCATGGGGACAAGCGGGGCACGTGTTGGCACAGCAAAGACAGCTCCAGCAGCCGATGGAGTCGGTTTGGGTCTTTCAGGGACACGGCACCGTGGTTACCAGTCAGTAAGCAAGAACTCGCTCACCTCAGAGCGCTCCGCAGAGAGGTCACACCAGCCAGGAGGAGCTGCGCAGGCATCTCCAGGTAGCCTTTGCCGTATTTTCAGAGGCCAACAGCAATTAAGCTGTTGCACAACTCCTCTCTGGAAGATCGAATAGATACGAGCGCTGCTGGTGATCTGGGCCAAAGGGAGGTTGGGTCTGGTCTGCGCAGGGACACCGGGGCCGCACCAACCAATTGGACCAGATGCTCTTCCAGCAGTTGGGTGCCCAGAAGACATTTAGATAACACCAAGCATGCTCGTGGTCAACTCTCTGACGGCCAAGAGCAGGACTGCCCCCATCCCATTTCTGCGCTCAGGAGCTGACTGCAAGCCCTGGGCAAAACCATCCACTTCCACAGAGATGCTGTTGGCGGACAAGGAGCAGGACTGAAAGCTGCTCCCCCGGCCTTGGGAAGGAAGCTGCACTTGTATGGGAGCACGAGGAGGCCATTTCCATCCCGCAGCCCAGCTTCTGACCCACGAGAGCGACCTGTGCCCTCAGAGCAGGGCATTCTGCAAGGGAGCTGGAGGAGAGCTAGGAGGAAAGTCCTCTGTAGCCACCCTCCTCCTCCCGCTGCTCTCCTCTTACTGGAGAGGCCCCAAGGTGGCTCTGTCTCCCATCTGACCGCCACGCTGTTGGACTGCAGGGTTGTCCTGGAGAGCACTTGTACAAGTGAACAGGAACAGGACCTTCCTGTCACCTCCCAAAGGTCATCAAGTGGAAAGAAATGTCTTGTGACACACGCTTTCCTCGGTGTTGTCTACCAGATTAAAATTGTATGTCAACATTAAGAAAATTAAAACAGTAGGACTTTCGCTTTTACTTAAGAATAGGGAGTTACTAACTTGTACACAAACTAGCAGAGCTCCCTCTAAGCTGTCCCTCACCAGACGGCCTCTTGCCCATCCCAAGTCCTCCCCTTGTTGCCTTCCTAGTGCTTCAGGAGGACCAAGCCTGATGCCTCCAAGTCTCACAGAAACAAGGTGTGAAAATCCCAGCCTGCAAGCCCAGTGCCCCCCGCTGTAAGGGACAGCACTGTCTCCCCACGCGTGGCTTATTTCAGCCACGCCAGAGAAAGTGGAGAGCAGAAAGCTTCACATTGGTCATCATTCATCTCCCACACCACTTCCCAGCTCTTCCAAGCAAGCCCTGAAGTTCAGCCAGACATCCCAAGCTGCATTTCACAGCACACAAACATCTTCTTGACTCGCCAGAGATGCAATCCTCAGTTGAAAAGTTCATTAATTAGGAGCAGAGAAGCCTCTAGTGAATCTCCCAGCAAGAAGCAGGAAAATAAAAAATCCCCCCACAATTCCGTCTAATTACAACGCCTCAGGGCACTCCACAGTTGCTGTGAAGCAGAGGCCAAACTTTCCTCCCCACCCCTTAGAGCAGGAACTTTAACTCAGTTAGAGCTTTACTGATAAGGAAGAAAAAAAAAAAAAAAGCCCTGATACTCATCATTTTAACTATTCTGCAAGTTACAGCAAAGAGGAGGCACTGAAAGACATCTCTGGCAGAGCACAGCTGGCCGTGAGCACAGCCTGTGTCCAGGAAGGATCCACTCACACACCCCCAGCCCGGACCTTTCAGCAGAAGCCGGAGGCCAGCCCTCGGCCTAGCTGTGCCACAGGGCTGGGACTGCACGCAGCTGCTCTTCTGGGATTTAGCAACCACCTTCCACCCACGGACAGAGTGACTCTGCACATTGGGGACTTTCTGAGTAAGACCTCAAATGCCACGGCAGCTCCAGCCCTGGGAAGAGGCTGCAGCCAGAGGAGCAGCGGGAGCGCCTGGAAGGGACTGCACTCGCCCGGACAGAACTTCCCTTTCTTCCCAGCTGCCAGAGGAGCCGGACTCCAACCCACCCCAAGCCTCTGGCGAGGCAGGGTGGATCCAGCCACAGACACGCAGCAACCACACCCTGCCTGCTGCCTGCCCAGCTCCCAGCGGCCCTCCGCCTCCTCCCCCCGCCCCAGCCAAGCAGGGGCACAAGACAGGCACTAGGCTCATACAGTTGAAAATATTTAATACGTGTTGTACACGTAGAATTACATTTTATACAAAACAAGATACATCACTGAAGGAGAACACTGTACAAAAAAAAAAAACCTACGGGAGCCCCAAGCCTTTATACAACAAAGACCAGGAGTTACCAAGCCTAACAAACAGGCTCAAGGACTTTCTGTCTGAGCATCTGTAAACTTCGTTTCTCTCAATAAACACTTTTAAAAAGCACCATGTAATAGTTCTGACCTAAACCTTTCCAAAATAGAGACTTTATTTAATAAACTTAATACTTTCCAAGCTTAAAATATTACCCGATGGGAGCGCCCCCGGTGTCGGCGGCAGCCGGGGAGCCTCCTCCGGGCGCCTGGGAGGGCGGCGGCCCGGCCGGGAAGGGGAATTCCGGGAGGGCAGGGCCGGGGGCGCTCCCAGGGCGGGTGCCGGCAGACAGGACCCGGGGTGCCGGAGGCGGTCGGGGAAGGGGGAAGTGCTGCTGCCCCGCGGTCCTTCCCGTGCGGCGGGGCAGGGCACCGGGACTCGCCGGCGCCGGAGCCCTGCGGCGGTGCCCGCACAGTCCGCTGCGGCGGGCGCCCTCCGGGGGTGCGGGAGGACGAAGGGAGGGGGGGGGGGGGTCACCTCTCTCTCCGGCTGCCCATCTGTCCGCCGGGCCCCCCCTCCCCGCGGCGGAGGGCGAGTCTCTGCGGCCCGCGCGTTAGAAAGCCACGATGGCCGTGCTCCAGGGGTTGAGGGTCCGCAGCACCGGCTCATCGCAGCAGATCTGTCCCGGCTCGGTTGCCGCCTCGGCGGGCGTCGTCGTCGCCTCGCTGCCGTCAAGGGGCTGCCGCCGCCTGCCCTTGGGCTCCTTGCTGAGCAGTCCGGAGAAACTGGAGCCGAAGATGCTGATGAGGCTGGCCACGTTGCCGGTATCCATGTCCTCCTGCTCGCCCGGCGGCGGGGTGGGCGGCGGCGGCGGTTCCTCCACCTCTCGGCGGGGCTTCTTCACTGGGGAGCCCGCCTGGCCCCGCTCGCCGGCGCTCCGCTTCCGGGGGCAGTGGGGCGGCGGAGACGCCGCGGCCCCCGCGGTGGCGCAATCCGCCCGGTTCGCCTCGCCGCCCGCCGCGCAGCAGCAGCTGCAGCCGCAACAACAGCGCCGCGACCGGGGGCCCTCGCAGTCCGCGCCGGGCAGCCGCGGGCCGCCCCTACCCGCCTCATCCTGCGGGGGCGGCGGTTCGCCGGCCGCCCAGGCGGTGGTGCAGGGCGGCGGCGGCTCCTCCTCGGGGGGTCCGCAGGCGGCGGGGGGCGGCTCGGGCGGGCAGCCCGGCTCGCTCAGGTAGACCTGGCGGGCGCTGCGCAGCACCAGCGACACCAGGAGGTTCTTGTGGAGCTTGAGGCCGCCGCGCTGACCCCGGGCGCTGTAGATCTTGCCCAGCGAGATGCTGACGATGCGGTGCGCCTCCAGCTTGAACTCCATGGGGGGTGGCGAGGTGGGGGACGCCGGGCCGTGGGGAGCCGTGCCGAGCCGCGCCGCCTGCCGCCTCCGTCAGCAACCCAGCCCCGCACCCCGCTCCTTCGCGCCGCCGACTGAGACGAGCCCACGCGCCCGGCCGCCTTTTATACTCCCCCCGCCCTGGCCAATCAGGGCGCCCCGCCGGCCGCTCCAACCGCCGGCTGGCCCCCGCGCGCCCGCGCCGGCCAATGGCGAGGCAGGGGAGCGGGTTCGAAAGCTCGCCCCGCGGAGAGGGCTCTTAAAGGGGCAACGCCAGCGGGCGGCTGCTGGTGGGGCCCGTCGGCGGCCAGCAGCCGAGCTGGGGGGGGTCTGCAGCACCCCAGGTTTTGCAGCACCCCGGCTTCACGTTGGCTGGATCAGACCGACGGGCAGCAGTGGAATTTTGGCCAAAATAATTGAATCGTTTCCGGGGGGAGGGGGGGGGAACAAAAAAAAAAAAGACAAGCCAAACCATGAGCAACTCATTTTGTGCAGTTTTTCCCCAATTTCAGCACCAGTTTCTGCCATCTTGTTGTGTTAGGGAAGGAACTGATGTTGGCTGGAGGGGGAAGTGCACCTTGGAGTACTTCAAGGAAAACCTGCCCCCATGTTGCCCAGAAAGCCGTCCCTGGCCAGCTGCCGGGTGGAGATCTGCCGCAGGGGTCCAGGGGTGAAGCTCTCAGGAAGCCCAGGACAAAAGGGGAAGATCCTCCATGGGGGCAGGAAGGGCTACAAGGCAGCATGGAGGAGGACAACAGGCCACCAGCATGGCCAGCAGTGATGGGGACTGCAGCAGCCTGGAGCACTTCCGTTTGGGAACTGAAAACCTCGCTCTGCCGTAGCTGTGAGACACGGTGGCAGGGCCAGCCTGGTGGCTTGGGGCCACAGGGGACAACTCGCCACCTCCAGACGCAGGTCTAGGCACCAGGGAAGCCTTCAAGAAAGGTCCTGCTCTGGGCAAGTGGGGGTTGTTTCGGGGCTTGGAGCGGGGACCCTCCTCCTCCCACCGAAGAGCAACCACGGTCTGCAAAGAGGCAAAGAAGTGAAAGGGCCTCAAATGAAGGAAGTTTAACGAGCTGCCCCGGAGTATCGGTTTCCATTCCAGCTGACACACAACAACTTGCTTTCATCCCTTTTTCTCCAGGAGATTCATCCGCAGACCTCCCAAGAGGAGATCCACAACCTGTCACGATGCTGCATTGGCAGGAACTGCCACTACGTCCTTGGCTGCTGGAAGGACAAGGGGGTGGGCTGCTCACAACAGTAACAAAACCCAGGTGAAGATTCAGCCACATCAAGTCACAGTTGACACAGCAGGAGCCTTCCCCCCCCCCCCCAAAAAAAAACCCTACACTTGGGCCAAATGCATGTTTTCCTCCTGCTGGAGCGCAGCTGGAAAACCTCAAATGCTACTCTCTGGACGTGGAACACAACAGCGTGTCAACCTGGGGGATGGCATCTCAAAACGTCCACCCTCCTCTTGCACAGACCTGCCACGCTCCATCTTAAATGACTAGACAGGAGCACATTCAGCCACACAGCCAAAACACCGGCCGAAACAGCCATTCCCAGCTCTCCCCCTGCCCGTGCCGGGGCGAGCCTCTCCCGGCTGCCGAGAGCGGGGCTGTCCCCCCCACGCCCGGCGTGGGAGGACAGAGGGACGCGAGCCCCGGCGGTGGGAACCGAGGGTTTCCAGACCCGCCGAACCTGCTCCCTGTGTCTCGAAGGGCCGGTAACACCCTGGCCTAAGCCCTCGGGTCAGTCTAACCAGCCAGGGCAGGTCTGGGCTGGGATGTTTGGGACTGCAGTCACACCTCCTGGCCCGCAGCCGGCATGTCTGCCCGCCACCCGTGCCCCCTCCACGGCACACCATCGGTTGTATCCCTGCAAAACAGTTGGTGCATCACCCGGCATGCTGCTCTGGGACTGCCGTTTGCAGGATCCGGGCACTCGCATCCTCAGCAGCGGTGATGCCAGGTAGGAGGATAAAGCCAGGTTTGATACACCTCAGCTGGGTACATTCCCGACTCGGATGCGGATGAAGAGCCGTGGTGCAAAGCCACCTCACCGGCTGGAAAAAAGCCGAATGCGGGTAGAGGAGACATGGCGTGAGAGCTCTGCTGAGTAAAGATGCCTGGATCCGAGTGGACCGACCTGTTCTGCTGCTCACCGCCTCACCCCGGTGGCATGAGGCACCATTTCTCTCCGGCCACCATGTTTTGGCTACCTACCCTGCCTAGGAGCGGGCGGGCTGGCAGCCTCACCCCTGCCCTGGCCGGGGATAAGCACGATGGGGACGGGTACCGTGCGGCCCCTCATCCCTATTAGTGCTCAGTCAGGCACAACCCTCGGCACGCATTATTCCCAGGGCACCAAATCCCTGCCTTGGCACCAGCCCTGCCCCTGCCTGAGCTCCGTCCCCTTGGCAAAGCGGTGTGGCGGTGGTTTGCTTTCCCGGGGCGGGGGGGATGCCATGCAGGAGGAGAGGGCCGGCAGCGGCGCAGGCAGAGGCTGTTCCGGCAGCGGCACAGGCAGCCCGTTTAAGCCAGGCAGTATTTTGGTGGCAGCCCTGCCTTTCCCTCCCAGGCTGATGTCATGCTTTAGTAAGTTTGAGGCAAAGTCACATGGCAGCTTCTGAGGTCAGCGCCTGGGGTGGCTTTGTTGTCTGCCTGCCTGCCTGCCTGCCCGCCCTGGCCTCCTGCCTGCACCCGGAGCCGGGCGACCCTGATGGGCTTCTCCTCCGAGCAGGGCATCTCCGTCATTCCCATGGCTGGGCATCTCCATCGTACCCAGGGCTTGGCATCTCCATCGTACTCAGGGCTCGGCATCTCCATCGTACTCAGGGCTCGGCATCTCCATCGTACCCACGTCTGGGCATCTCCATCGTACCCACGTCTGGGCATCTCCGTCGTACCCAGGGCTCAGCATCTCCGTCATTCCCATGGCTGGGCATCTCCATCGTACCCAGGGCTTGGCATCTCCATCGTACTCAGGGCTCGGCATCTCCATCATACCCACGGCTGGGCATCGCCGTCATACCCACGTCTGGGCACCTCCGTCACACCCAGGGCTGGGCACGGCGTGGGAGCCGTCACCTCAGTGGGGCCAGCATCACGGATGGACGGTCAGACACACCTCGTGTCCATCCCTCTGCCCGCAGAAAGGGCATTGCCCCCCATCCCTGGGGGGGTCACGGGGGGATACGAGAGAAGGAGGCGGAGGAAAGGGTGTGACGGGTGGCTCTAATCTCCGCATGTGATCTAACCGGGCTGGAAGGGGTTTGAGGAACAATTAACAATCCTCCCAGCTCAGCTGCTGTTTCCCGAAATAGCTCTGGCAGCAGCAGGAGGAGGAGGAGGAGGAGGAGGAGGAGGGTGGGAGGGCGGACGGACGGGCTGGCAGACAAAGGTGGCCTCTCCGCCAGCAAGCTGCAGCCGGTGGCGCGGCCGGCAAACCAGCGGAGGCGGCAACCCCAGAGGCTGAGCAGCGGGGAGCCCGTGGCCCCACCTGGAAAGGAAAACAATGAGAGATAAAAGCAGCTCGGGGCAGGAAGCAGCTTGTGGTACAAATAATAATTGCAGAGGGCTGCGCGCACCACCGGGTCTTTCGGAGGCGTTTAAATCCGCCTTCGACGGCAGGCAGAGGAGGTCGGCGCCGGGAAGCTTGTCGGGAATTCACGCCGCTGCAGCTTGGCCGGGAGTGGCGTGAGCTGTGTGCCGGCTGCCTGCAACCCCGGCTACGGCGGCAAAACCCCAGCCGGGGTCCTGCCATCCCCCCCAGACGGCGGCGTGGCTGGGGGCCATACCGGCAGGGCCATCTGGCGCGCAGCACAGCCACCACCGACCTGCGGCGGTGGGGATGAGGATGTGGTTAGCAAGATCCTGTTTCGACAGCGGCGCCTGTCCCCCGTCTCCCATCCCACCCCCCGCCAGCCCCTCGCTGTCACCAAATGTGCGGCCCAGGCCCCCAGGGGAAGCCAGCTGTGGCAAAGAGGTGGAAAACCCTCTGGGTAGGACGGATGGGGAAATTAGGGTCTCCTCACAGCACAGGCTGAAGTCATCCATCACTTCTCTTGGCCGTCCCAGCGCCACTGCAGTGCATCGCCCTTTCTCTCTTCAATTAGGACCAGGATCCGTGAGTTAGACCCAGGAAGAAGATGGGAACAAAACAGCCAGACCAGTGGGACTGGGGCAAAAGCCTTCACCCCAACAGCTGCCTGCAGCAAAAACGGATCTGCAGGACAGCCAAACCCCAGGGAGATCCAGGTGCATCCCCAGAGATTGCTGATGGAAGCAAAACGGCACAGGGAGGAACATTTCCAAACGTGGATTCATCCACAGCCCCAGCCTGAGTTCATTTCTAGATGGGAATAACCCACATCTGAATTGTGAGGGACCCAAGCAGGGCTCAGGATGCAGAGGCGGCTTGTTTTGGGTTGTGTTTGGGGTTTTTTTCTTCAAAAAATGGATGATTCGCGTAGATGTGGTCTGGACTTGCTGCAATCGGATATCAGCAAATAATCCTCCAGGGTTCCCAACTGCTCTGGTTTATCCATGCTTGGAGATAAGGTCAAAAGAGCTGGGAAACATCCCAAAACACAGCCAAGAGCACTAACCTCTAATCGCTGCTGAACGAAAACCAAACACGACACTCGCAAGCGAAACAAATACAAACAAATCAATACAAACCTAAACCCAAAGGAGAGGAAGCAGCTCCCTCAGCTTCTGAGAGCACCGTGACACCCACCCCTGAAACCACAGTGGGGTGTGAGCCCGCAGCGCAGCCGCGACTAGAAAGCAAAGGGGTTTTCCAGGGTTAAAACCCCCATTGCTGTCGGCAGATGATAGTGTAGATACCCCAGGCAGGCAGGACTCCCTCCTACGTGTCTTTTTTTTTTCCCCCCACTGGTGACCTGGGATTCCCCCTTTTCCCCCTGCACAAATGATTATAAATTTCCCTTCCCTTACTCTGAGCCACTGGCTTGGGATTTCCCTCCCCTCCCCTGGAGACGCGTGACCCGGACCCCCTGCCCGTCAGAAATCCTGCTGCTCCTCCAGCAGCCTCTCCAAACACAAAAGGTGGGGCGGGGGGGTGGTGGGGGGGGGAATCCCACTCCCAGCTATCAGCTTCTTCAGGCAGCCATTTCCCTTGGAAAAATGTGGCCCCACATCTTTCAGTGTTTTATGCAATTGGCTTGGGTTTCCTGGGGAAAAAATGCATTTATTTGTCCAGGGTTTCCTATCAGACAGCCCTTCTATTGTAGTCCACCTTCCTGGTTTGTTTTTTTTTTTTTCCCACTCTGATACGCCTGCAGTGAGTCCTGTGCCATTTCCAAAGAAGTGCGGAGGCCCACGGTCCGTGTCCTCTCGCTACCCCGGTTTTGCAGACAGAGGCTGCCTTGTGTCCAGGGGGAAAAAGGCAGGACAGCTCTGGGACACAGTCTGGCAGACGACCCTCCGGCTGCCCAGCAAAGCCCGTGCTTTTCGCTGGGGCGATTTGCCCCCCAGCCACGAGGGATGCGCTTACTCTTTGCTAAACAAGAAGGCAGCCTTGGTGATGGTTAAACGTCTCAAATTAATTGTGCGACCTCCGCACGGAGCCAGCCAAAGTCACAGTTCAGCAAACCACAGGGCAGATTGCCTGCCCAAAGGAGTCTCAGCCTAATTATCTTTTTTTTTTCTCTCCTTGTATCTCAATGTCACCTTCCTTTTAGCCGGTGGGCAAATGACAACTGCATCCCTCTGCACATCCCAGAGCGCAGATGTGTCCTCTTTGCGACTGCTTCCCGCTTAGGCGTGATGGGGAGGTTGCTCAATGACGCTCCGGAGCCATGGAGCCATTATCCTAGGAGAGGCTGCTTGCTCCACTCACTGCTAACGAAAGGGCAGACAAGGGTCCTTGGGACCTGCCAGCAAATCACACCACACACGGTGATTATTAAAAGTCCAAAGGCATGCCAGGAGGCAACCTTGAGTCCTCAGAGTAGCAACGACCGATGAGAGTGGCAAGGGCAGAGCAGATCCTCTCTGTGCTGAATCCCTCCTCCCACCGTCAAGGGAAACTGCAAAATAAAAGGTCTGTGCCTGCCAGCAGGCCTTGGCTCCCCCTGCTCCTTCTGATCTGTGCCCCTTTCTTCTTCTGGGGACCTTCCTTTGGCCACCTCATCCTTCACATGGTTTGTGGGGCTGGCTACGTGACCGAGCCCAGAGCCCTGGCGAGGTCGTCCATGGACACGGGGATGATGAGGAACGGTTATGGGGTAAGGCTGTCAGGGAAAAGTTCCTTGTAATTTCAGCCACTTTTTAAGTAACAAGGACTCTGGCAGTCCAGCACCTCGCTCCTCATGTATTTTAACATCTTTCTGGGTCCAGGTAAGCTCTCAGCATCCCTGGCATCCCACGGCAGGCAGTCCCAGGGGTTCACCCTGCAGAAAGCAATGCCGCCCCTGGTCAATGTCCCGTTTTCGTTAAACAACCAATTGCTCATGCACTACAAAGAGGAAAAATAATTTTCTCCAAAATAACCCTTATTCTGAGTAGTCATCCCACATCCTACCGTGAATTATCACTTTGCATTTGCTCACTTCTTCTTGCTGTGGTTTAACCCAGCTGGCAACTAAGCACTACGTAGATACTCGCTCACTCCCCCCTTGGTGGGACAGGGGATCCAAAGAGTAAAAAGGAGAAAACTTGAGGGCTGAGATAAAGGCAGTTTAATAGGTAAAGCAAAAGCCGTGCACGCAAGCAAAGCAAAACAAAGAATTCATTCACTGCTTCCCATCGGCAAGGAAAGTCGGGCTCCATCAAGCGTAATGGTTACTTGGGAAGACAAATGCCATAACTCCAAGTGTCCCCTCCTTCCTTCTTCTTGCCCCATCTTTATATGCATCACGTGGCATGGAACAGCCCTTTGGTCAGTTGGGGTCAGCTCTCCCGGCTGTGTCCCCTCCCAGCTTCTTGAGCACCCCTGGCCTGCTCGCTGGTGGGGTGGCGTGAGGAGCAGAAAAGGCCTTGACGCTGTCTAAGCACCCTCAGCAACAACCAAAACATCCCTGTATTATCAACTGTTTTCAGCCCAGTCCCAAAACACAGCCTCATGCTAGCTACTATGAAGAAAATTAACTATCCGAGCCAAAACCAGCACCTTCTCCACCCCTTATTCCATACCATTTACGTCATGCTCAGGTCCCACACTACTCACTACATCCTCATTAACCACCACCCCCCTTCCCATCATTTGATACACAGATATCATTCCCTTAGTCTATGGACCACCCCTGTAAAATGTCCACAAAATGTCGAGAAATGTCCACAAAGTGTCCACAGAGTTCATTTAGTCCATGACTTTGGGCTCCATCTGTTATGATGGTCACTCGGGACAGGAGAGATGGTGTGTTGTGTGGGCACCAAAGCCACCTCAGGTCGGGCCACTGCTGCACTTGCACTGCTTCTTGTAAGGCTTGTCCTCCACTGGTTTGGGTGGTTCCTGCTAGAGTAATTCCTATAACATGCAACTCAAATCCTGGGTTACAATTTAAAGGTATATCCATTACAATCTCCACCCCTGGTCCCTTTGGACCGGACCATAGGGTTTAACATTGCAATCAACACCTCCCCTTGCCCGGCTCTGGCTTGAACTTATCCACAAACTGTGGTCCCTCGGGGGTGTACCTGCTCCAAGTGGAGCCTTATCTGTGAGCCACAGTCTCTTCAGGGATATACCTGCTGCAGCATAGACTTATCCACTGCCGCAGTCGCTTTGAGGTGCACCTATTGCAGCGTGGCCTTCTCCATGGGCCACAATGCCTTCAGAGATATACCTGCTCCCGTGCAGCCTTACCCACAGCCACAGTCCCTTCAGAAGTAAACCTGCTCCAGCATGGCCTTACCCATGGCCGCAGTCCCTGCAGGGGTGTACCTTCTCCGTCATGGCCACACGATTTGACGCACTCCAGCATGACCTCATGCACATGCTTCAAGGTGCACCTGCTGCAGCAGGGACTTATCATAGAATTGTTTCGGTTGGAAGAGGCCTTTAAGATCATCAAGTCCAACCGTTAACCTAGCACTGCCAGGTTACCACTAGACCATGTCCCTCAGCGCCACATCTACATGTCTTTTAAATACCTCCAAGGATGGCGACTCAACCACTTCTCTGGGCAGCCTGTTCCAATGCTTGATAACCCTTTCAGTGAATAAATTTTTCCTTGTACCCAATCTAAACCTCCCCTGGCGCAACTTGAGGCCATTTCCTCTTATCCACAGCCACAGATGCTTCGAGGTGTACCTTATCCAGCGTGAACTTGTCCTTGGGCCACAATCCCTTCAGAGGTATACCTGCTGTGGCACAGACATAACCATGGCCCCACACACTTTGAGATATACCTGCTCTGGCATGGACTTATCCAGGGCCACAGACACTTCGGGGTGTCTTGCTCCCATGTGGACTCATCCACAGGTCACAGCCCCTTCGACTCGAGGTCACACTGGAGTTCCCACCTGTCCAGTACAGCAGCACAGAAACAGCAGTGATGCCCTGGTCATCTGCCAGCCCAGGTGCACGGCCATTGCTGTCGTCAAAATGTTCCCAGGCACAGCAGACAAGATGATAAGCAGTACAGCAAGGAGCAAAAGCAAAAAGCAGTCACCAATGAGCACAAGGCTAATTTACAGTAAGGCGAGCGAGCCCCATGGCAAGCGCAGGAGCCTGTCAATTAATAGCTAAACAGCAACAACAGCTATAAATTCAACCTCACACATTCTAATAAAATCTGTTGTTTCCTCAAACACTTTGAGCCCCACATTGGGCGCCAAAAAGGACTGTCGTGGTTTAACCCCAGCCAGCAATGAAGCACCACACAGCCGTTGGCTCACTCCTCCCTGGTGCAATGGGCAAGAGAATCAGAAGAGTAAAAAGGAGAAAACTCGTGGGTTGAAATAAAGGCAGTTTAATAGGTAAAGCAAAAGCTGCTCACGCAAGCAAAGCAAAGCAAGGAATTCATTCACTTCTTCCCATCGGCCGGCAGGTACTCAGCCATCTCCAGAAAAACAGGGCTCCATCACCACTGTGCTTCACTCAGTTTCATCAAAATTAGTTCTTCGTTAATCTCCCTTTAATCTCCCAACTTCTTGTGCATCTCCCAGCCTGCTCGCTGGCAGGGCGGTCTGAAAAGCAGAAAAGGCCTTGATGCTGTGTACGCGCTGCTCAGCAATAACCAAAACATCCCTGTATTATCAACACTCTTTTCATCACAAATCCAAAACACAGCCCCATAGCAGCTACTGTGAAGAAAATTAACTCTATCCCAGCCAAACCCAGCACAATTCCATAACTGATGGTGTTTTTACCTTTTTTGACCGGTCGCCCGGTCAGGGATTGCATTCTGTGCTGCGCACAGACCCAACCAAGGGTACGGCTATGGCATGAAACCAGCTTTCGTCAGACAACAGAGAGCCCACAAGAGACAGCGACAGGAGGAAAGCCACGACCACAGGAAAAGCTTCGGTCAGGTTTCACTCCTCCCCAGACAACTACAAGCCCAAGGAAACCCGCTCCATCGGCTTCAGCACATGGTACCAGGAGAAACCAGCATCCAAGCCTTCTTCTTGTCACCTCAGCACATTTTTCTAAAAGAAAACACCTAAAAACACCTCAGCTGCCGAAGTCAGGGGACCACATCATCACACAGTTGAGGCCTCGTGCCGTCTAGCCCCTTTGTGCTTTACAGTGAAGTCACCACAGATTCGTAAAAATGAGGCTCGGGAAACCTAGTTCCAAATGCAGAGGGGCCACGAGTGGGCAGGATTTGATGGAAACCCTCAAGATTTGATGGAAACCCTCTCTTCCCACCACAACACTGAATATTTAGCTACAGCCTAGTGTTTTGTATCAAGTTATCACTGCCTCAATCCTCCTCTTACAACCACCATTGAAAATCTTTAACAACTTTTACTAAAAATGCAAACGAGGAGGAAAAAGGCCAAAGCGTTTGAAACCCATTTGCTGTATCACTTCTTCCTTTAGCTGTAAAACCTTTTCTGGGGAAAAAGATAATCCCCTATACTTTTACAAATCCAAATTCAAACCAATCCAGCTTTTTCCCCGTGAGGAAACGCCATCTCCTCCACACCAAATCCATATACTTTGCACCAGGCTAGTAGAGGATCGCGCGCACACACACCCCCCTGTGCGTGTACACACACGCCACAAAAATTTTCCTGATAAAAGTTTCAGTGAGCCCAGCTCTTTCCTGCAGACAGTTGGGATTTTGACGAGTTGGCACTTTTCAGCGCAGAAGTGTTTAATCAGATCTTTCCTGACCAGTTCTGCAGCTGTGCGCCATGCATCCAGCACTCCTCTCCCAGGGAAGAATCGGTTAGCCAAGCATGCCAAAAAGCTACCAAAACCGTTCCCGCTGCTTACAAACCAAAACTCAGAGATTCTCACAAGAAACGGCAAAAATGCCCCCATAAAAAAAAAAAAAAAAAAGCAGTGTGGTTTGAACAGTTTTCATGTGAAAATCTAAATCGTTTACTACATCGCGTAAATGAATTTCCAGTATCAAAGAAAAGGCTGCCTTTTTTCTTCCTGGAAAGTTTGCAACTTCCCTATATTTTGGTAGCGCCTCCTTATTTCCAGCCTTCAACACCCCTGTGAAGCTTTAAACTTTTTCGCAAACGTGTAAAAACATCCCATTTTCAATTAAGTGAATAAAGTATTCAATAATTTATTAAAGGATTTCTGAAATTCCTAGCTAGTAACTCGCAGAGGCTATGGGAGCTTTTCCCTTTTTCGCTCCCAGCGTGGTGAAGGTTTCAGGGGATGCTTTGCGAGAGCAAGCCAAAACTGCGCAGCCTTGGCGTGCCAAAAGGAGAGCACTGCAAATTGCCTCTGATAGACTTCCAGGCGTGTTTCAACAAATCTAAACCCGATAACCTTTGGTGAACTGCTCAGAATACACTATATTTTTAAGCATCCTAACTGCTATAACCAAATCTCTTGGAGGCTCTGAACACAGAGCAACGAGACCGCAACATTCACCAAGCTGCTTCAGAGGGGTGTCTCTGCATTCAGACAGGTGAGTTATGGCATCCTGTACTTTGCAGAACAACCCACCACCTCCGAGCTCATTTGTGAAACACACGTAGTTAAGGCACAGCACATAAGGAACCACCATCCCTGCAGAGCACAGCAGCACCCAAATGAGAGCCAGTGTGGGTACCCGGTAAATACCAGGCCTCTACTGGGACATTGTTGGCAGGAGGAAACCAGAACTGCTGAGCAGCTCTAGTCCAACCCAAGCTCTCATTCCCCTGCTTGGAAACACACTGGTTTTCCTCCTCTGTCCGAGCAGGAAGCCCAAAGCTGCCAGAGCCGGAGACAACGGCTGCAGCACACTGTGGGGAACAGTGTCAATGGGTAAAGTGGGAGCTCTGAAGAGTGTGAAGCACAGGTGGAAATCACAGAGGTTTTGGGAAGTACAAGGTCTTTGGGGGACAAGGACAGACAAACTGGCCCAGTGACTCCTTGGCACTCTGCTTTTTCCTGGAGGGAACTCCCTGTGCTCAGCACAACGCATTTGGCAGGAACCCCCTGAAACCTGCTGGTATGGGAAACAAGCCACTCGAGGTGCACCAAGTGCCAGCAGGCGCAAGTCCTAAAGCTGCTGCCTGTTGCACCACACCTTGCAAGTCGCAGCTTCCCAGGCGTGGGGCTGGCCGGAGCAGGAGGCGGCTTTCTCATCCCACAAACTGCAGAAACCGGTTTTACATGTGCCACAGCCTCCCCACCCTACACTCATGAGTAAAGCTGCTAGGATTGCAAAAGCTAGGTATCCAGTTCACATGCTGAGGAGGCATCTCTGTGCCTCTTCCCTCAGTGAACCGGCACTGCCTTTGCTAGGGACGCTGAACTGCAGCCACATTTGGAACACGCAGGCAGGGACACACACTTCGGTCAAGAGGGCAAAGATTTGAGGGATTACTCCAGGCCAAGCCTCTGCAAAATCGACCATCGTGCCTGCCTGTCCCATGGCAGTATTGCAAGGACATCCCCCACACACAGTGCCACACACAGGGAGTTCAGCTGTGTGTAGATGGGAACATCCCCCAGTGCCGCACCGGCACCAATCTGCTCCTGCCAGCTCTTCTAAGCTCAAAGCTATCTATGCTCACAGCTGAGAAGCTACTAAGGAGCCCAGAGATTTAAGAGGAGGGAGTGAGGGAACAAGGGGTCCTCAGCCTGGGATGGCCAAGAGCCAAGAGGGAAAGGGCTGTTCTCGCCCCACAGAAAGAAGGAGGAAGGAAGCGGTGCCTGTTCACTCCCGGGGCAGGAAGGGTAGCGGGAGCAGAGCAGACTGGCTGTCGCTCTCCCCTTCTTCCTCCCCCACCGGGCAAGAACACGGCCTGGCCGAGCCGCTCCTGCCAGGCACCCTGTCAGGGACAATGGCCCTACAGCCAGGACAGGGCGGCCACCCCAGCCCCGCACAGGACGTGCCGACAAGCTGGCACATAGCAAACGCGGCGGCGAAGGGGTGAGCGGAACACGGCGCCTCCGACCACTGACGGGCTGCCCGCAGCCTAGCGGGCCGGAGCCCCCCTGGGGGCTGGAAAAGCCCTCACGAAGAGCCGGCACGACGCCGCTTCCCCGCAGCGCGCCGCTCTCCGCCGGGTACCGGGCTGGGGGGTCACCCGCCACCCCCCCCTGGCAGCCCCCGGGTACCGGCGCTCCCCCGGAGGCGGCGGCCCCTCCACTCCCTCAGGCTGCCGCCATGGCGGCGCGCGACTCCCGGCGGTGACGTCACGCGTGCCGCCGTGCGCAGCCGCGCGGCGCGTGCTGGCGTGGGCGGGGCGAGGCGAGGCGCGGGGCGGGGCGGGGCGCGGGCGGCGGAGGGGGCGCGGCGGGCGGCGCGCGGCGGCCGGGGCGCGCGGCGGCGGCGGCAGCGCCATGTCGATGGAGGACCCCTTCTTCGTGGTGAAGGGGTGAGCGGCGGCCCTCGGGGGACGCCCCGCGCCGTGGGGGCTGAGGGGAAGCCGGGAGAGGGGCCCGGGTGCTGGGGGGAGCTGGGCACAGCCGCCCCGCAGCCGGGGAGGCCCCGTGAGTGGGGGGGGTGAGCGGCGGTCGGGGGGTCTCTGGAGACGACCGGGGCGGGGGAAAATGGCGTCCCCGTCCCCCTTTTCTGTGGCTGAGGTGAGGGGGGCCTGGAGCGGCCCCGCTGTGGTGCCCGGCGTCGACGGCCGGGCCTGGGAGGCCCCGGGGCGAGGCGCTGTGCTGGGCAGGTACCGGGCCGCGCCCGGGCCTCCCCGCACGAAGCACTCCCCGCTCTGCCGGCCAAGGAAACGCGAGCTTTGGAAGTGCCCCCCACCCCCGCCCGCTCCGGGTACGGGGGCGGGCGGGGAAGCGGGAGGTGCAGCGCTGCCTTGACTGCAGGTGCTGCTGCCGGCGCCCGGTGGAACAGCCTGGGGACAGCCTGCCCGGATGTCCCCGCGTCTGTGGGTTGGGAAATGTCGCCCTGCAGCTGGCAGAGCGGGGCTGGCTGGCTCCCGGGTCGGATCCCCGAGAGGCCAGAGCTGCCGTGTCCCGGCGGAAGGATGGAGAGGAGCAAAGACCAAGCTTTGGAAGAAACTGCAGCGTGGACGGTGGCCATGAGAGGAAGCACACAGAGAGAGCCTAAACAAAGGCAAACACAAACCAAAGGTGGTCGAGGCAGGAAAAAAGAAAAATTGTAATTAATAGCGTGAAAACACCTTAGTTTCTAAAAACTACCCTGGGGCCACCTTCAGTTTCTGCTGTGAGCCAGTCTCCTACCCCGTGTCACAGTGAAACACTGCTCAGGAGCAGCGGAGGCCCTCATGGGGAAAGCCCTGCAAGCACAAGAGGTGTGGGAAGGGATGCTGGTGCAGGCAGGGAAAATGAATTGTTCTGCCAGGTTGAACTGGTGCTAAGGGGAAAAAATACAAATTGCCGTGGGTGGGGAGCAAACGTCCTGTCAAACTTTCCGGAGAGGTTCCCGTGCCATGCGGGGAAGGGCTGGGAGTAGAGAGGGGATGTGCTGCTGTTCCCAGCATTAATTATTACCCAGCAGGTTGGGGTGGAAGGGAAGCCTGGTGGAGGCTGGTCCATGCTGGGTTCGGTTTGCTTTCCTGGAGTTCATAACTCCTCCCATCAGAGGATACCCAGCTCTGCTTTAAATTCCTGCTTGTGGGTACTTTCCCAAGTCTGCCCAGGAGGAAAAAAATCCAAAACTTTTCCTAGCAAGTAGCAGAGGGAACGAAGCTCTAGATCCTCAGTGCGAGCTGCTGACTTTAGGGCACTAGATGCGGCAAACTCGGACAGCGTAACATAAAGAGCTACAGTTCTGGAACCCCTGCAGGGTGTGGGGCTCAGTTCATCTGTCCTGGTCTTCCCCCCATGATAACCTGCTTTCCTTCACTGGGGATGAACACCTGCATCTTACGTGGATGCTGTGTGCAAGCTCTTGGGCTCCTAGTGGCCACCTTTCTTACCAGCAAAGTCTGCTCTCCCCTGTGTCCCTCATCCTGGCTTCCTGTGAACCTGGAGGAGTGGTTCAGGGCTCAGGACTGCAGAGTTTGTAGATACAGATACCATGACCCAAACTTACAGACTCGTGTGCCCCAAACCATCAAAGCAGCATTCAGTGCCATCAGCAAAGCCTGCCTTCCCATGCCTTGAATGCACTCGTCTCCAAAAAGCTTAAAGCAGCAGAAAAGGCTTCTGTACCCTAAGCGAGCGTAGTAGAGGTGTGTGGGTTTTTTGCATTAAATTAAAATAAACTGCTGCACTCAACTGTCTGTTTGGCTGTGTTGTGGGGACAGTTCCTGTAATTCTGTGTGCCCTTGGGGTATCTTACCTAGGCAGTCAGGAGTCTTCAGAGGAGAGCTATTGAGAGGAATGTGAAACATTAATTGCCAAAGAGCAGCCTTGTTCAGATGCTCTGCCCTGGCGTGCCTGTGTGACACTTGGCAGAAACCTCCTCTAAAGAAATAGGTCCCTTCATTAACAGGTGACCTGTAAGTTGTCATTGCTCAGCACTTTGTGCTGCAATAAGACATGGGATTGTCCAGCAGGTAGGGCAAATCTTTATTTTACAAAATAAACTAAAAATTGTTTGAAGGAAAGACGTTTGGGAGAAAGCTGGGCTTCCCTGCTCAGCTGGACATGGGGCTGTCCCGCTGTGACTGCTGGAGAACAACTGATGATAATCCCTTCCCTTCTCTTTAATCACCCTGGCTGCAGGGAGGTGCAAAAAGCCGTGAACACTGCCCAGGGGCTCTTCCAGAGATGGATGGAGCTCTTGCAAGATCCTTCCATCGCCACAAGAGAAGAAATCGATTGGACCACTAATGAGCTCAGGAATAACCTGCGGAGCATCGAGTGGGACCTGGAAGACTTGGATGAAACAATTAATATCCTTTCTGTGGTCCTTTGGAGGTAGGGGCATGTGATTCCTAAGTTGTACTAAATAGCCAAGTACCAGTGCTTGCCAGTAGTTGCTTTTTGCAGAAATCACGACTATTTGGGATTGAATTTTGCATTTACATCGGCTTTTCTCAAACTGCAAAGGAGAAATTAAAGCAAATATGTTCAGCAAAAGGATTTTTCTTTCGCCTTCTTGTTTTCCTTTTGACAAGGTATATTCTAAGATGCTTTGTTCTAGAAAGCCTATTGTGTTGTATGAATTTGGATTTCTGTGTAGTCTGTCGTACTCTAGGCTGGCTTCCAGAAATACTCTTTTTCCCTTGTCTGAACACTCCGGAAAGCATTGCACAGAGAACCAAAAAAATGCAGGAGAGAAGCCTCACACTGGTGCATGTGCTGCACAATACATTCCTGCCATGCTTTTTTTTCCCTCCAGTGTTTCATACTTTGCTAATCAGATTTTGGGAAAAGGCACCGTGCAATGGAAAGCTGCCGCTTGGTAGAACCCTGCTGAGGCACGCTCAGGGTTTGTGTATCTGTGTGCATACCCAACACCGATAATGGGGACTCCTTGACTCGCTGCCTACGCATCGTTGAGGCAAACCCACGGAAATTCAACCTCGATGCAACAGAGCTGGGTATCAGGAAAGCCTTCATCACGAGCACGCGGCAGGTGGTCAGGGTAAGGAATGTGGGCGTGGGGTGGGAGTGTGGTGGAAGACAGAAGGAATGATTAGGTGGTTAAAAAGGAGGAAAACTTGTGGCCATTTCCATGGTGAAGTGGAGAGCAGAGAATAAATCTGCTACCTGCTCTCTCTGGCTTCCTCCTCTTCCTCACGTGCTCCCTCCTGGGGCTGCCCAGAAGGTTTGTGAGTGCAGGTGCCCCATGGCTGACCCTCCTTTTCTGCTGCTGCCCCTTTAGGTCTTCACACCTGTCTTGCAACAGGGAGCCTGGGAATCTGTAGAAACTGGGAAGAAAGAGTAAAGACCCCGCTGTGATGCCGGGGAGGCTGGAGCCTCACTTCAGAGTTCAAGGAAGTCACAACTGTCCGGTGCTTTTGTCGCGCTAGTTTTCAAAAACAGAGAGTCCACTTTGAACGCTGATGGTTAAAGCCTAGCGTTATTGACGTGGTGACTTCAACTTCCTACTGCTACAAAATAGTCCAAACAGCCACTAGATTTATTTTTAATTTGAGGAAGGTTATTTTTATTTTTTTTAATTTAAGCTCACACTTCAGAAGCAAAAGGACGATTTTAACAACTTGGTGGTAATACATAGAGAAGAAACATCATCTTCCCAAAGGCTTCACTGCCTGGTAACAAGCTGTTAGTTAGAAGTTTTCTCCCTATTAATAGCTATGCTGAGTGGAGCTTAGTTTCTGCTGTCCCTTACGACTCTGATGTTCCTCCTTCACAAAATGCATTGCTGTGGCTGGCAGCAAGCGTGTTACCCTACCTGCAGTCCTGTGGTCTGGAGGTTTGCTGCATGGGAACTGATCCCAAAACCATGCTGGCCCTGGGTGGCAGGCATGTGCTCACTGCCTTGCTCTCGGTGTAGTCTGCTCCCCAAACAAGCAGGATCAGGCAGGCCTGCCTTGTGGTCCTCTTTTCCTGGCTGAAAACTGCTGGCTAATGGGTTTTGGAGCAGCGTCTCCTACTGTTAAATGAAACTCATTAGTGACATTATGCAGCTGACTTCAGTTTCCATGGGGGAGTTTGTGATGTACAGCAGCATGTACATTAGCCGGTGAGAAGTAACCAAGTGGGATCTGGTGCTCTTAGGTGATCTATTGCACGTCTCTGACAGTAAAACATATTTAAATGTTCTGGTGACATCAGAACTGTGCTGGTGGATCAGCCCCTGCTAGATCACATTGACTGCTTGCTAATCTACCCTATGAAAACTAGATCATGTTGTGGTGGAGAGCCTTCTGTGGCTGGTGAACTTCTACCGGACCTTAGCAGCAAAACTTAATTGATAAGAGAAAAAACACAGGCACAGTCAGAAAGGATGGCCACAAGACAGGAAATTTATCTCATCCTATGCAATATAAAACCAGATGCAACTGGGAATGAAGTGGAGGGGGTTGCAGGCTTCCAAGACCTTGAAGAGCATGACTCTTCCTTACAGTCTATCACTGAGAACAGTACTTTAATGTTACACAAATCAAAGTGTTTCTGGCTGTAGTGGAGCAAAATGAGTAGTAAATAAGGAATATTTTCAAAATATCCCATCGCCGTTGATTCTAGTATTAGTAAAACGATGAACTGTGATGAAGCTTTCTACAATATCCTTCCAGACTCTTCAAAACTGTACACTTTCAAAGAAAATCTCCCTTCCCTCACTCCCCCTTAAAGAAGCCTTGCAGCACCCTGAAACTGCCTGTCACCTCAAATCCAATGCTGACATACTTCTTTCATTGAACAAACAGGAAATGAAGGATCAGATGTCCAACTCCTCCATGCAAGCACTGGCTGAAAGGAAAAACAGGCAGGTAAGAACCAGAAACAGGCAAGTTAAATGAATGCAGTGGCTATTTGGAACTTAAAGGACTGAGGAGGATTTATCAGCTCTGGCAGCTAGTGTCTTAAGGTACATGTTAGGTGAAACTTCCATTTTCACTTACTCTGAGGCCCCACATTGTAAGGTAAAGCATATAGCGTTGATCCAAACTGCATAAAAGCTGTAACTACAATATATATCCTGTCTGTAGTTCATCCCCTTATAAACCTCAGGTTTGGGAAGGGGCTTGCGTGCTGCAGCAAAGCTGTGTGTTTGAACTGTGTCTGTTTTGCTGACCTGAGAGTGCTGGTTCTCGCAGGCACGTTGCTGCCGCCCTCTTCCAAGCCTGTGTCTCAAAGCAATAAGTCAGCGCTCGCCATCTGTCTCTGTCTTTAGATCTGGTTGTGTACAACTGTCAGCGTTGCATCATTCTGCAGAAGGGGGAATCTCCCTCCTCCTCGGGGGGAACAGAATCCATGTCAGTGAATGTAATCCTGTGCTCTGCTGTATTTAGGAGCCAAGATGCTGCAATATCCTTTCACACAGCTGCCTCTCGTAATAGTTAGCCATGTAAGAAGATGGAAGAAGCTCAAGGAGTCTCAGGTTGTCTGCACTTGTAATCTAAGGAATAGAAATAGATGCAGCTTATGCTCCTCCCCAGCTGACGAGGAGGCTGTAAGATCTCAGAGCTGACTTCCAGAGCTGCCTCAGTAAAAGTTGGTGTGCATTTCGTACAATTAACTTATCTGTCTGCATCAGTCTTACCACTTGCGGCAAAAATGACAAACTGCAACAAGCTACTGAGAAGCACAGAGCTGATTCCTGAACTTGTTATGGGGTTAATTGACATGCTTGGCAAACACTTGAAGAAGCAAAGTCCTTTACACCCTTGCTCAAACAAGTCTGTAGCTGTCTCTGCGTTTCGCTGCTTTCCTTTGCGCGAAGTTCCTGCTAGCTGCAGGAGGCCATATGGCACAGCTCGCACGGCAACATCTGGTCAGGAAAACTGACTTCCCCTTGCTGTCTTCCTCTCCCTTCCCCAGCCCCTCGCCTTCCCTCCAGACTGTGAAGGTTGTGCTGGGCTGGCCTGCAGTGGCTTTTCCAGCACGCCTCTGTGTCTGAGAGGCTGGCTGGTGGCAACATAACCCTCACAGGCTAAGGCTGGCAAACAGAGGCCTTTCTATTGAAACTGCAACAAAACTAGTGCACCACATTAATCTTGCCATAAACTGGGGAGAACCAGGAGTTTGCTCAGTGTCTTGAGGGCAGACAAAGCCAGATGTCCACCAGCTTTCCTCACCCCTCCTTGATCCTTGGAAGGCAGATGAACCGCAAAGACTGTCTTGTTTTTAGCTTGCTGGAGCAGCCTGGTCATTGTCTTGCTTTTCTTCACAAATACTCATTCATTCCCCTCCCACCCATGACCAGAAACTGCGAGACAGTCTCATTATGAGTCGGCCTTGCCTCCACACTCGTGGGCAGACCTCCCTAACCCCTTCGTAGTGCTGCAGGGTGCAACTCCTCACCTGCAGGCTACGTTCATTCTCCAGCATTTGTCACTTGTGTTATACCCCTTCCAGGGACCAGCCTTACTGAGTTGGAAAGCCACATCTCTGCTGGCTTTGCACAAGCTTCTTTCTTTGGGTTGTAGAGAGAGCAGGTAGCAAGTGTAACCTTATATGCTGGCAACTGAAGAGGTAGCCTGAACCAAAGAACATGAGCATACAACACTGCTGTGGTTATATTTTGCAGTTTTACTGTCCGCTCTTACTGGTTAAGTACTTTATCCAGACCCTCTTAAGCCCCTGTCATTAGTAGGGCAGCATTCAGTTCGAGCTATACATCTGTTAGCACAATATATCCAGATACTTCCCAGCTTACGTGTTCTAGCACACAGTGCTGCCTCTTGAGCAGACCTTTGCTAGTCCTTTGTGTGGTGCAGACCTCCTGTGTACGCACTAGCTGTTGGTCATAGTCCAGCTCTCCGGCTGCTGGAAAGGCATATCTGCAATATCAGGCCGCAGAGACTTCCCAGGCTGGCATTTTGGCATTGAATTGTTTTAGTTTGTGGCAGCGCTCTATCTGAGTAGCAGCAGAGCAGGAGGAAAAGGATGCTGTATGTGTGTGTACAGGAGTATTGCCTCGTCTGCCTTCCCACTACATGCTCTAGACGGGCTGTGAGCAGATACAAGGGTGTTGCTAAGGGCTCTCTGCATCTGTTTAGGCACTCCTGGGAGAAAGTGGGAGTCAGAGTTGGAGCTCTGGACCTGACAAATACAGTCGCCTGGACCGGGAGCTGCAATTAGCAAATTCACACTTCATCGAGGAGCAGCAAGCTCAACAACAGGTAAGGCAGCTGGCACCATGCGGACTACATAGCTTTGCTTGCCAAACAGGTGCCAGGGGGATGAGATACGGCCTGCAAGAGCCAAAAAAAAATTAATCCGGTCCTTGGCTGGTCTGGATCCAGGAGCCTGACAGCCCTCCTGTTTGCTTGCAGCATATACCCGTGGATGCATTTCCTGTACAGCAGAGCTTTGGATGCATCTTGGCACAAAAGTTTTAACCCTTAAGGCTTGGGTCTTCTGCTCAGTACAGAAGGCAAACAACATGATCTGGAAGATGCAGCATGCTAAGCTTTAATACTACAACGATTGCTGAAATCCTAGGAAGAGTAGAAACGTTGCAAACAGAAAAGAGCCCTTTTCTCTTGCACAACTTCCCCTGGTTGAAAAATTAGCTGATGTTTGTTGTTGTTTGTGTGCATCTTCATCAGAACAGGCTAGGAGCAGGAGCACGTGCCTGCTTCCCTTTTCCTGCCTTTGTCAACGTGAGATTCGTGAGAAAGCCTGTGCGAGGGCTTTGTGAGAACCCCTGGTGAGGTGCTTCCCCGCTGCCGGGGGAATCTGTCTGGAGAAGTGCCCGGGCAGGGTGCAGACCCCTGTGCAGCAGCCCACCTAAACACAGGCCTTTAAACAGGCAGCTTCTTGGAGGTGGCAAACTGTGCTAAAGCTTCTGACCCTTGTTGCCGCCCCGGCTTTCAGACAAGTTTTACCTAGTGACTCTAGGAAGATAAATAGATTCAGAAGTAGGTAACTAGGGTAAATCTAATCCTTAGTGTGACTGTGCCCTGAAAATGACTTAAAACATCAGCACACCTATTCCTTTGGCACATTTGATGCCAGGCTTGCTATTTTTAGCTGTAGAAGCTGCAACAGCCTTTTACTCGCATTAACCCCTTGCTAGCTGCAGCACGTTCCAGGTTCCATTTCCCAGCCACAGCATCAGCGTGGCTCCCTGCTGCCCACTGCTGTACCTGCTGTGGGCAGGGGGGCTTGTGGAGGTTTTGATGGCCAGCCCCCTGTGGCCTTCAAGAGTTACTTTAGCAATGGGTGCAGCAGGGAAGGGAGGGGGCATGGCTGAGCTGAGGCTGGATTTGCATGGATGACAGGAGGCTGCAGCCTGCTGTGCCATGGGGATGCCATGCCAGGGAGGCTTCCCTGCGGCTGTCACTTCTCCAGCATTTCTTAAGAATGCAGTCCTCATTCCTGGTGGCTTAGGTCTCTGCCCAGGCCCCACAGCTGATGTTGGCCGAGCAACGAGAGTCTGTCCATAGGATTGTCTGGCTCCGACCCAGCTGTGGGAGACGGCAGACCTGTAATTGGCCTGTTTCCCTTCTCTTTGGCCCCAGTTGATTGTGGAGCAGCAAGATGAGCAGTTGGAGCTGGTCTCTGGCAGCATCGGGGTGCTGAAGAACATGTCCCAGCGCATTGGCGGAGAGCTGGAGGAGCAAGCAGTGTAAGTGTGAGACATGGTGCCGAAAACACAGTGTGGGGTTGGCTGCAGCACAGCTGGAGGTCCTCGCACACATATCTCTGCCCCTATTAGGGCCTTTGAATTTACTAGTCCCTTAGGCAGCCTCTCCTAGCCAGCCTTTGATTTTAGGCAGTGAAAAGCATTTCTTACTGCAGCCTGCAAGGATCCAACCACGGTCTTGTTCGTTTGAAAGCCTGGACCTAGGGCAGGCTTAGCTGCCAGCTTACCTTTCCTTCTCTTTCCTTTTTACACGCTCCCGCTAAGGCCCACAGTTAGCTCCTTGGCTTCAAGCAGCCAGCAGAACCAAACAGATGAGGGAGGGGGGTGCTGTGTAAAGGGGATACTGGGCACTTTCCCACTCCACAGGATTTTGTGCTGCCCCTGGATAACTGCTCGACCCGGGAGTTCTCAGCTCAGCCTTGCTGCTCTGAGACGGGCAGCACAGAGCTGCTATTCATACTTAAAGCTAAAAATAACCTTCACCCATGCAAAGGGTTAAAGGGTAGCTCACGAGGTAATTTGCATCCGTCATTTACATATAAATTAGATTTCTTTCTCAGTTCTTGTCCTTTGCAAACAAGTGCATAAAGTTTCCAGTAACGCAGGCTAACAGCTACCACTTCCAGAGAGGTTTGAAAGGTTTATTCCTAAAAACCCTCCTTGTTTGGCTGAGAGGAGTGTGGAGGGCTATGTCCCTTGTGAAGTAATGTCGTCTTTGATGCAGAGGAGGAACTTTAAACCTACCTCCTGTATGAAGTCTTGTAGCATGAGAGTCTTCTGCTCTCATAGAACCTGATCAGTGTGGTGTGTCCGTTTCCAGATCATCACATGCTTGCTAGACAGTAGCAGATAACTACTGCAACGAGGTTTTTACAGCTCTTTCCCCGCTGAATAAAGGTTTAACAAGTGCCCTAGAACTCCAAATGAAGGAAACTGTCCTTTTAAACTTAGTTACTAAGTTTTAAACTTAGTTACTAAGTTACTAAGCTTTTTTAAACTAAGTTTAAGCTTAGTTACTAAGCTTTAAACTCCCACTGTCTGGAGATGATTGCATTGGTACCTTGATTTTGGATGTGCTCGTTTCTCTTCAAATGGGTTCTTGGCATTGACAAAGCACAGCTTCAGGAAGGGTTTCAGAGTCATTACAGTCACTATGTGGAGGAATTAGAGGGGTAACTTCCATTCAGAGCTTAAAAAGCACCTTAAAAGCAATTGCAAATCTCATTCCTGCTTGATACAGGACTGGAACAAGATTTTAGCTTCAACTGCAAGCCCTGAACAAGAAAAGAGATTTAAAGTCCAAGCTGGCATCTAGATCTAGCTAACCAGTCTCTGCTAATCACAGATTATAAGTGAGACTTTCCTCTTAAAAGGAGGAAAACACCTACTCCTCACCTTGCAGGGGTGCGTAGAGCTCAGCCACGAACAGGCAGTGGGGACCAGTCCAACAAGAGTCCCCACTTTCCACCAAGGAGAGCTGCTGCTTCAGCAGGTTTTTTCCCTGCCTTGGGTGCTTTCAGCAGGCCGGGCCGCATTCATTTTCCCTGCCAATATGTCATGGGCTGATCACATCAGCGTTTTGATCAGTGTGCGTGAGCGCACTGAGAAATCCCAAAAGGATGTGCCACTTGCTGACGAGTGCCGTGCTTCTCTGTCCCCAGGATGCTGGACGACTTCTCCCATGAGTTAGACAGCACTCAGTCGCGGCTTGATAACGTCATGAAGAAGCTCGCCAAAGTGTCTCACATGACGAGTGGTAGGTCTTGGGAAGTGGGATCCAGTCCTGGAAAGGGAGAGACAGGCCCTCGGCTATTCAGGCTGGGACGCTACATGCTCCCACCCACCGACAGCCATCCCAGGCCCAAGCAGAGGGGTGGGAGCAGCTCTTGGTGCTTGAAAGACGGGGAAGATTTCCAAGCCCTGCAGCTGCTCCTGCCCAGACACTGCTCTGCAGCCTGTCCTTTGCCTTTGTTTTATTTACAGATGCCTTTCTATTTATGCTGCTACTGCTGCGGTGGGAAAATCCCCCTCTAGATGATAGGAGGGGAAGCTCTGCAGCCTCCTGCTCTGATGCAGTTTCCCAGGCTGCCTGTGGAACAAAAGCTTTCAAGGTGCCATAAAACACTCAGCACTGAGCGTGCCTTCCCCCACACCAAATGCTTGCCTGCGACAGCCCCTTCCCAAATCCCACCTGCCCTCGAGCTGCTGGCGCCTGCCAGCCCGCAGGCCTGTTGTCGGTCAGATATCTCTCTCAGCTGGCGGAAGAAAGAGGCGATTTCTGCGCCGAGGGGGAGGCTGAACCCACGAGAAAAGTCCTTATAAGGCTGTGCCTGAAGCTGGTGGGCTGGCGGGGTGCCGTGGGCAGAGCAAACAGGAAGCCCGGCGTGCCTGCCGGGAAGTCCCCCGCCGCCGGCTCGCCTCTCTGAGCGCTGGCGGTGCGCCCAGCAGTCCCCTCCTCCGTCACCCCTCTCCCATGGGTGCTCGGGTAGCTTGTGAAGGCAGCAGCAAATCAGGAGGAGAAGTGTTCCTGCTCCGAAGGATTAGGCTGGCCGGGGGATTTATGAGGTTGTGGAAATACAGCCCTAGAGAGACCATTTTTAGTGCTGAGAGTGCTCTTTGGGTCACCAGTGGCCCAGTGGCAAACACTGTCAAGGCTTGTGTATCTGCCCTTTCCTCTGGGAAAAACGCTTCGATCATTGCAGAGCGCTTCTGCGAGTTGTGAAAGAGCATTTCTGCTGTCCCTGGCATCCCACATGCTGGGGCTGACCAGGAGGGCTCTTCCCAGGGTAGCTGCTGTGCCCAGGAGTTGTGGGCTGCCAGTAGCCGTGGCCACGGACAGATAGCAGCTCTCAGAGGCGATGCAGCGTTGAGCTTCTGCAGAGCATGCACAGGCCCGGTGAGATGTAAAGATGTCCAGGGGAAACCTCATTCCTGGCAGAGCTCTTTTGGGCAGCTTTCACCACATCGCTTCTTGTTCCTCTGGCAAACAGGTTATTCCACGAACGAGCAGCAGCCCACAGCAGCTCTCTGCTTGTCCCTACCGATTGCTTTTGAAGCGGCTTATCAAATGTGTTTGAATTTGGTTGGGGAAAAGCCTCAAAATTCCCACAGCTGTCCCCAATGCTGTCACCCCGTGGGCTGCAGCGGGGCACGCTGCCAACAGAGCTGCTGCTTTGGCCTTTTATGGCTTCTTTAAGCTTAAATTGGACTCCTAGCGTACACAGCGAAGAAAAGCTCTCCCCTGACTTTCCTTCCCTGTGAAAGCAGGAAGACTGATGTTTCCTTTTCCTTCCAGATCGACGGCAGTGGTGTGCAATTATCATCCTCTTCGTCATCTTGCTGGTGGTGCTCATCCTGTTTTTTGTCCTGTGATGGACTGAACTTCTTCGGACGCCCCCTCCCCGCCCCCTCACCCCCGTAGCATGGGGAAATGAAACTCTCACCGTTTCCGTCCGCCCACAGAGATCCCAGGCAAGAAAACCCGCACCCAGCTCTCACCATTCTCTTCTGAGGATCACGCCTTGGCTCCATCGGCATCTCACCTGGCCTGGGGAGAGGGGGTGGAGGACTGGAGCTGCCTCCTCCCCCGGCATGGTGCAATCTGGACCTGGGCTCCAGGTCTGGATCTAGGCAGCTGGAGGGGGACTTCACCCCTGCACTTCCACCCGCTGCAGGTAGGAGCCGGTTGCAGTGGTCCTGAGCTGCCTGCGGTCAGATGCGGACACAGAGCAGTGAGCCCTGGGGAGGATGGGACTGGGGGGGGCGGGGGGAGGAAATTAATTAATTCACTGAGCATTACAAACCGCATTGCCAGCCTAAAGCATTACCAGGAGGAGCGGTGGCGTGAAACCCCACGCAGCCACAGCGAGGGAGGGGAGCTGAACTTCCCCCCGCCCCACGCTGCCTTCCTCCCACGGCCGCCGACTCGCCGCCCAGACACCACGGTGAGGCTGCAGCAGAGCATCCACATCCACCGCCCCTTGGCGGGAGCTTACACACAGGTGAGCCCCAGGGTGTAGCGTCCTGCCATCAGCCGGCCGGGCACGATCAGAAACCCCAGAGCTTTAAACTCGGGTTAATACGCGCTGAAAGCTGGCAAACAACCGTTATCCAGAGAGTGAGTTTCTTCAAGCTTTTAAAATTGCCTCCCTCGTTATACAAGCCTCTAAAGCTCATTGACTGATGCTTTCTCTGCCCTTGTATAACTGAGTAACTGCTTCTGTTTAACAGCTGCTTCCCTTTGGCAAGTGATTTGTCAGGTCTAAAATAACTTATTTTTTTTAAGGAAAAAAAAAAACCAACAAAGCTTTTGAAGATTTTTTTGATGACCGTTTGAGCCACATTCTCTCTATGGGTGCACAACATGCATTATCAGAGGAATGGGGCTCAATTATGTATTTTAAGTGCATATAAACTTGTAAATAGGATGTCTTAATTTTTCCCAACTGCTATTTTTTAGACGCTTCTGTTGTAAGCAACCAAAAGGCAGGCGATTCAAAGCTACGTCACGTTTCTGTATTACTGCCCCGCCCTTTTGTTACCTTCGAGTTGTTTGTCACTTGAGTTGTCTCAGCAGTGTCGGAGAGCCTGGTTGTCTCCCTCAGACAGGGAATTAGGAGGGAGCCAGGTGGTCGATACCAAAATTCGGTGAAGAAAGCTCACCCTGGCAGTATTACTGGGGGAGAAATGCAGAGGGGGGGTTTCGTGCTGCAAACACCGATTGCAGGATGTGGGGTGACTCTTCGGGAAAGCCAAACCGATTTCTTACTAAAGCCTGCTCCCACGTTTAAGTTGCAAACACCAAAGGACTCGGGCCAGGCTGGCTTACGCCCCCCATCTGGGTCTCAGATGGGGCTGGGGGAGGAAATTAATTGGTGCTGACGCTAAGACTTCTGCTAAAATAGCAAATTGCCCCCCCCCCCCCCCCGCCCAAATTGTCCTCCCCGAGTGGGAAGCTCGCCACCAAACGGCTTTACCTCCGGGATGCTTATCCCAGACAGAACACTCCTCCCCACCGGGTCTGTGGCTCCCTTCAAGCCCCCCCTGTCCCCCCGGCAGGCGCCGGGTGCTGACAGCCAGCTGCACCGTGCCTTCCGCAGCCGGGCGCCGGACGGAGGGGCAAGACCAAGCTCCCTGCCATGCCTGGGCGGGTGCTCCTGTCGTTAACGCACACGTGCCCTTAGCGCTAATTATTTCAGCAGTTGCTCTTTATCCTTGCGGAGCAACTCGTTTCTTTTGGTTACGCTGTAAGAAATACGCAGTGTCCCCGTTCCAGGGCTGGCTATCGCAGTGTCTGCGTGGCTCCTTAGGCTTAATACCTCTCCAAGAGCAGGTTTCCTGGGAGCGCGAGTCCGACCGGGGAGCGGGGCTTGCTGTTGGCTGGTATTTGCACACCTCCGATCCCCGCGTTATTTTCGGCATGGTTGTGCATCCTCCGAGAATGACTCCCGGCGCTCTGTGCAGGACCCTCCTTCGTTAGTCCAGCGTACTGCCGGAGGGTGGCCCAGCTGCCGGCATCACCGCAGGCCACCAGACTGTCTTCGGTCCCTTTTCCTCTGTACATTTGCTTTTTCTGTTGTTGGTGGTGCCCCCTCCCTTTAACACTAAATAAATGCATTGCTGCTGCCCAGCGTGGCACAGCAGAGATCACCGGGTGTTCTCGCGGGGACAAGGTGAGGGGGTGTCTCCTGGCGCTGGGTGGCAGGAAAAGCTCCCACCGGCATCTGCCTGGCATCACCCTCCTGGCTTTTAAGGCATAAGTGACAACTGCAGTTTCTGGGGTCCCCTCTGTGCCGCAGGCAGCTGTTGCCCAGATGTGGGGGCACCAGCATGCAGAGGGCAGCTGTTGCGGCTGGCGAGAGGGAGCCATATCCCTCTCCCGGTGCAGGCGCCTCCTCCGCTTGCCGGCGCCTCCTCCGCTTGCCGGCCTCGGCGCCTGCCGGAGAGGCTTGTCCCTGTGCAGCCACTCCTGGCGCCGCGGCATCAGTTTCCCCTTCTGTGGCTGGAAAAAAAAAAAAGAACACCCCCCCCAGCAGCAGGAGCACAGACCCCCTCTGTCATTAGCGATGGCTACTCGCAGGCGCGTCCCCACCAATGTCCCAGCAGGGCTCAGAGGAAGAGAACGGTCCCCGTCACCCCATACTTCCCCACAACCCACCACACCGGAGCAGGGAAGGGGGTGGTTATTCTCTTTGAGGAGCGCCATGAGCAGCTGAGCCCCCCCCCATACTGCAACACCATCAGGAGGCAGCTGTTGGAGCAACTGGGCTGTGGGAAACCAGACAGCAAAGACCCTGAGCCCATCCAGAGACACCCCCCCACCCCCGCAAAAAAAACACAAGCTGCTTGGAGGGGTGGGGGGAGGCATTAGGAAGAGCCCCCGCCCAGCACAGCTCTCTGGGGACAGTTGTCCCCTGCCCTGTCCCCATTTCCCCACCCCACAGGCCACATCCAGGGCTGTGCGCCATGCCACCCCCCTGCCACCCCGCAGCCAGGACAAGCGTTCAGCGCCCTGGACAAGCTGCCCACTGTGGTTACACCGGCCGGGGGGGGTGGGGGGGGGGTGGGGGTGGTGCTCAGCCCATGTGAGGGCACCCACACACTCCCCAGCACCCAGACCCACCACGGTGCCCGCACCCACCAGCATCCCCACAACCCCAGGGCCAGGGCATGTCTTGTCCCTCTGGCCAAGTGTCACCCCCCCACCCCGACCTGAACCCCTCCATGCTGTCTGCAAGCCAAGGCCACCATTTTTCATGATTACATATACATATATTTTTTTTTTTTTCAGTTTTCAGTTTGAAATAATTTAAAGGAGACGCACCAGCCCGTGGGCGCAGGTTTCCAGCGGTGGCGGGAAGCCCCACGCCTGCTGGGAATGCAGGGACTGGCCACCCCAGTGCTCCGCAGGCCACCCCACCCTGGCTCAGTGGCAGGGATGGGCTCTCCCCCATCCCCACACTTGGAGCAGCTCCTGGAGATGCTGGACGCTGTCCTGAGGGTGAGGTGTCCTTGGTCCCGCTGTGCCTCCGGAGGGCAGGGAAACCTGCCTGCCCCCACCAGCGCAGGGCAGGTCCTGGCACTGCAGGGCAGCTTGGTCCACATGGCACCGTGCTGCAGCATCCCGGGATGGTGGCAGGACATCGTCCTCCTCCTGACGGGCTTCCCGGGAGCTGTGCCAAGGCTACCGGGGCGTCGGGCGGTGCCTGAGCACGCGGAGGGACAGGGTGTCCGCCCGGAGCAGCAGCTCCCGGATGCGGGCCAGCCCCAGCCCCGAGACGGCCGCCCCGTTGACCTGCAGGATCTCATCCCCCACGCCCAGGAGCCCCGCGTACAGCTTGGCCGTGCTGGCGTCCGCCATCTCCTGCACGTAGACGCCTGCGGAGAGGGACAGGGGTGGGTGATCACCCCCCAACCCTGCACCCCCATGGCCAGGGCTGTGCCCCCCGGGGGTGCCCAGGGGCTGCACGCTGGGCCCATGCACAGGACAAATTCACCATAAGTGGCCTTTGGGACAGGCTACGTGTCCCAAGCCACAGGCTGATGGACACACGGGACTGTGCATGGCCAAAGCCATGCATGGCAGCATCCCCCCCATCCACCGTCACGCCTTTGGGGCTCGGCAGGGATGGAGCAGCCCCCTCTACCCATCCCCAGGCTTGCTCCTGGGTGAGGGACGAGAGCCACCACGGAGGGGCCGTGCTGTGCTATGCTGTGCCTCCCCCAAGGTTCGTGTGACGCTTTGGGACAACCCCACCATACCTGTGTCAGGCCGGCCCTGCCCGGAGGTGACACAGAACCCGAAGGCGCCCTGGGGGGGCCGCTGCAGCTCCAGCTGGCTGGTGCCATCGGGGAAGACCTCCACCACGCGCCCCACCGCACGCAGCCGGCCGGGCGCCCCGATGTCCTCCACGCTCAGCGAGCACCGCGGCCCCGATCCCCCCTTCCTGCGGGGAGAGGGGAGATGGGGTGAGCAGGGACCCGGGGAAGCCACCAGGGACAGGGTGATGGGACCCCCCAGCCATGGCCAAGCACCCCGAAACTACATTCCCGGACACAGTGGGGACACGCCGGACCCTGTCCTACCTGTCGGCCACAGTCTGGGGCAGGAGGTAGGCGCTGGCGCGGGGTCCCTTGCCCAGGAGGGGGTGCAGGCTCTGGATGGAGGCGGCTTTTCGGGGCTGGCAGAAGGGTGACACCTGGGGAAAAGCGCCCGGCTGAGATGGGGATGACCGTGACCACCGCGCGGCACCGCAGCCCTTCTCCTGCCAACATTCCCAGGGAGCGAGGGGGCATCCCTGTCCCTCCACCAGAGCCCCCCCCCCCCCCCTCAAACCACCACTGAGGAGGGTCCCTCACTCTGGGCCAGGATGCCCACCCGGGGAGTGGGTTTCTTGAGGTGGCACCTCGCTGCTCAGCTGGCTAGGACACACAAGCCATGACCCCAAACCAAATTACCCCATCTTCCCCCCAGCACCCCAGAAATCTGCTCTTCCACCCCCTTCCTCACTCCCTCCCCCCCCCGCACTCTGGGCTTTTCAAACCCAGCAGATTTGGGATGGCACATGCCCCCACACCCCCCCTGGGACCACCGGAGCCATAAAGTGACGCTCGGGAACCCTTCACCCAGCCCAGCACCCCTCCTCCTGTTGGACCCCCCCCATCCGCGGCTCCCTGCGGACACCCCCAACACGGGGTGATGTCTCAAGCTCACCAGCCGCAGGGACTGCAGGGAGGGCGACTTCTTCATGCCGGGGCCATCCGGGGGGGCGCCGCCGGGGGCCGGGAGCTGCTCCATGCTGTAGCAGCGGAAGCGGCCCAGGCGCTGCTTGGTGCTCTGGCTGAGGCTGCACAGGAGCTTCTTCAGCCCCGAGGCCGAAGCGCTGCTGCCCTTGCGGCTGGCCGGCCGCCCCGGCTCCCTGGGTGGAGGAAGAACGATGGCCGTCCACCGCGCGCCCGGGGGGAGCGGGGCCAGCGGCCGCCTCGGGGCTGGGGGAGCGTCCTGCACCCACCTTCTCAGTTTGAGACCCACAGCACGGTGCGATGGGGTGCAGCCGCCCTCCCCCCGCAGCAGCAACCCAGCGCGCACAAGGGATGGCTTCCATGAGCCAAAGCCACCTGAAGGGCTCCCTACCCGTTTTCCCCATAATTTCAGGGGTTTAACACCTTTCAGACCTCCCCCGCTCTCTGCCTGATGGGATCTCATCCTACCAAAGGGCTTAAAAAGACGCAGCGCTGCCTCCGAACCCTCCTGCCCGGGTGCAGGTCCAGCGGGATCGTGTTTCGTGAGCCCCAAGGCAGCCCTGGGGCTGGCAGCGCTTAGCAGCTGATTTTTCCCAAAAAGGAAGAACCTGGCACTGAGCTAAACCCCTCTGAGGGTGCCCACCAGCGCATTTGCTGCAACAACACCCACCCCCCCAAAAAGGTTAAAATGCAGCTCCACAAAACCCGCTTGAAAACACACGCAAAATCCTCGCTTCCGTATTACAGTTTCCGGGAGGTTTTTGGTGCCAAAAGGCAAGAGTCCCACCAGGAAGCATCAGGGGGCTCAGCCCAGCAGGATCCTGCTGCGCCAAGGAGGGATGCAGAGGGATGCAGAGGGATGCAGAGGGATGCAGAGGGATGCAGGATGCTGGTGGCCCCTTGCTGTCACTCACTCGTGTGCCGTGCTCCCAGCTGGGTACCGCTGCTGCTGCGCTCCAGGCACCCCAGCAGCTTCCCTGGGTGGACGAGCAGCCTCCTGGGATGCAGGGGTGACGGGCTGTGACGGTGCCTCTGTAAGCGCAGCGAGACAGTCACATCCCTGCCTTGTTGGGGATTTCCCCCCGAGCACCCCCGTGCACGGGTCTCTTACCTCTGCCTGTCCCCGGGGGGTCCTGCCCGTGGGTGTTGTTGCAGTTGTTGGTGGACAAGGCACGGAGGGGGCTCCCCAGGAGCCACCTGGGGCTACAGGGAGCCCCATGCTCCCCCGGCCCCGTCGTTGCCCCGGGCTGGGGGGCCCCAGCACTCCCACCATCAGGCTCCGGGCCCCGGGCTCCTTGGCTTGACGCCCGGCGGCTGCCACCGGAGAGGAGGGCTTT
Source organism: Fratercula arctica (assembly GCA_947846985.1). Taxonomy (NCBI): domain Eukaryota; kingdom Metazoa; phylum Chordata; class Aves; order Charadriiformes; family Alcidae; genus Fratercula; species Fratercula arctica. Next base: position 32,808,180 of record CANTUZ010000012.1, read on the forward strand.
CCTGCAAGGCACCTGGGAGCAGGCCTTTTTGGGGGGGGGCGGAGTGGGGAGGTGGGTGCCCAGCACTGGAGTGCTGGCCCCAGGCTGCAAGGAGCGGTCCGGGGACTCACTGGGCTGCTGGGGGGGATGAGTGGTGTTTCCCACCCCCTCGCTGCCCCCCGGCTGCCGGTGGGGGTCCCCCTCCTCCTGGCTACCAGCTCTCCCCGGTGGTGGGGGGCAAACAGCCCCCGGCCAGCTTGCGGTGCCACCTGAGCCCCCGTCCCCTGTGCAGGGGCCACCGCCAGCCACACATGTCCCCTTCCCAGACCTCGCCTCCGGCTGCAGGGCAGGACGGGGGGCCCTGTGCCCACGAGCCCGGGGGTCCCGGTGCCCCCTCGGGTGGGGGCTGCGGGGTCCTGCCTCCTCGCTGTCCGTCCGGCAGCTGTCGGAGGTATCGGTGCTCTCCAGGGCCGAGTCCACCTCATCGATGTAGGTGACGTCCCCGATGTATGTCTCCTTGATCTTCTCGGTGTGGATGCGCTGCCGGGAGGGGAGGATCCACAGCGGGGACCCCCGGGGGCCCAGAGCCCTGGTTTTGGGCTCCATCCGGGCAGGGCTCAGCCCCCCGCTCTCCCCAGGGATGCTCCCTTGCGCTGCAAGGCTGCCCTCGGCCACGTTGGTGGCTGACGGTGTATCCACGCGCCGGCCAGCGGTGGCACCGAGGAAGGAGCCACAGGCACTGCACTTGCCCCCGGCCACAAGGTCGCCACTTCGGGCTTTGGGCCAGCCAGCCCCATCCCCCGGCTGCCCGCTGCCGGCCGGATCCGGTGAGGAGAGCGCCGAGCCCAGCGTCCGCCGGTGCCGCAGCTGCAGCCGCTCCAGGTACCGCACCTCGGCGTCACGGGCCGACTCGTCCTCGAAGCGGACGCGGGACGGGGAGGGTCCCCGGGGCCGCCGCGGCCGCCCGCAGCTGGAGTCCCCGCTTGACGAGTCGCTCAGGCTCCCGCCGTCCCGCGGGGCGACGCTCGGCCTCCCGCTGGGCTCCCTGACACGGGACAGACAGATGGACACGGGCGAGCTGTAGGGGCTGCCCGGCTCCCTCGGGAAAGCAGGGCCGGAGGGGGAAAACCCAGGGCAGAAGATGGAGGAGGAGGAAAGTCCTCCCATGTGGTACAGCCCCGCTCCCTGCCCAGACTGCCCGAAGCTGAAACCACAAGAGACGGCGGCAAAGCCCCGCTCCCGCAGCCCTCCATCACCTTTCCCCTGCACCGAGGTGTGTGGTTAATCAGTCCGGGAACACCGAATTAATTGCACATGACCCAGCACACACATGGCTTGGGTACAGCCTCCCAGCACCCAGCCTCCCCCCGGGGAGGCACTCCCCATCCGCCGGGAAACACAACCCTCCCAGCCAGCCGGGAGCGCGCCATTAACGCCTCCACCTTGCCATAAACCACAATTCAACGCCCCCCCCCCAAATATTATGGCGCGGAGACTTCCTTCGCGTGCGCCTGGGGCAGGGGGGATGCTGCTGCGAAGCTGGGGGGATGCTGAGGCCGGGGGTACGAGGCCGGGAAAGGCCCTGCCTCCGCACACGCACCTGCACGCTCCGCGCACACGCCAAATCCACGTGTACCCCCCCCCCCCCCCCCCCCAAAAAAAAGCCCGGTGGCGGCGGCAGAGGGGGGGAAGCAGGACGTGTCCCGGGGGGCTGGCACTGACCTGGGGCGCGGGGCGGCGGCGGGGAGGAGGAGGATGTCGTGGCTGGCGCGCAGGGGGTTCGTCCGAGCCTTCATGCGGGCGCGCTGCAGCAGCTGCTTGGCCTGCTCGTGCCGCGGGCTCAGCTCGAGCTCCTGCCCGGGGACAAAGGCCCTGCGGCCCCCGCAGCGGGGAGGGGGATTAGGAAAAAAAAATAACAGGGATTAGACGTGGTTTAACAGTGACGACGGGGCTGCTCTGCCCGGAGAAAACGGGGCCCGGCCTCCATTCACGGGCGGGCTGGCCGCCGCGCCGGGGGACAGCCAGGCGGGAACTTCGCCGCCGGTGCCAGGCAGGAGGAGCCGGGGGGGTGGCACCCCACGCCGGTGATGCTTTAGGGGGAGGCTCGGCCCCCGCACAGCTCGGCCCCCGGCTCAGCCGAGGCAGCGCTTGGCACCAGGGGCGTCCCAGAGGTGGATGGGGAAACTGAGGCAGGCTCTGCCTCCGCTCCCTCCCGGTGCAAACCCCACAGCTGCGCAAATGCAGGTAGGTTTGGGATGACCCCCTGCTGCCTTCCCTTCCCGGCAGGGGGTCTCCCCCCGGCCCCGCTGGCTGCAGGGTGGGGGGACTCACAGGCTCCGGGAGGGCACAGCCCCGCTCCAGCGCTGCCTCCCCCGTTGGCCATGGCCCTAATCCCCCTGATTAAAATAATCAGCTCAGGCAGTCACTTCGGGGAGCCTGGCCTTAACCTCTTCACAGCAGGAGGGTGGGCACAGGCCAGCCCCCGGGGAAAGGCCCCTGTGCCGCACCATGGGGGGGTCCAGCCCACCCCTCAGGTTTTGGCTGCCCCAGCTGACGGGGGGTGCGGCATCCCCGGCGCAGCCTCGCGCCCGGCTGTCACCCATCAACCCCGGCCGCCAGAGTGGAACAGAACCAGTAACCGCAATACATGGAGGGGGGGTGTCTTCCCCCGCTCCCCCCATGCAGCCCCCCCGAACCCCCAGCACGCACACTGCCGCCCAGCTCACCTGCCCGTCCTGCCTCCGTATTTTTAGTCCGTACCTCCAAGGTTTATCATTAGGCCAACAAGATTACACACGCCCGGCGCCCCGATCCTCTTAAGCACCTGGAGCAAATTTCTCTCCCGTCCTCTTCCCCAGCTCCCTTCCCTCCCGGGGTCCCGGCGGGGACCCCCCTGTGCCCAAGCTCCGCACGGACACCGGGCTCCGCCTGACCCTCCTGCCCTGCTCGCACCGAAGCATCGCCAGAGCCCCCTCCGTGCTCCCCACACCGGCCGCCACGCTGGGGGGCTGCCCCACAGTCCTTCCCTGGAGCCCTACCGAGCCCCAGCGCTAATTTGTGGGAAGCATTTAAAATACAAGAAGAGGGAGGGGGAAAGAAAGAAGGAAATGTCCCCCCCACACCCCCCCACCACCAGACCGGGATAGACCCACCTGCAGCCCTCGGCGTCCTGCAGCGAGACCCCCGAGTCCCAGTCCCCGTCGCTTGCTGGCACCTCTGAAACGCAGGAGGGGGAGAAGGCGTCAGCCTGGCCAAACCCTGGCCCCCACCCCGGTCCCCCCCTCGCTAGCACTCCCCGCACCCCCAGCCCCACAGCTCATCCCGTCCTAACGAACACCCTTTTGGGGCTATCCCAGCTGCTCAGCGCCGGAGAGACCCCAGAGGAGCGGGAAGTGGGGGTAACACCACCCAGTCAGGGATGCACCCACAGGGACGGGGACCGCGGGGTCGTCAGGGGAGACCCTTTCGAAGGAGAAATTAATTCCCTTTTCTGGTTGCGGCTGGCAATGGGAAGACGATGCCAGCAGACTGTGGGTGCCCCAGGAAGTGGGGTTCTTCCTCTTGCTCTTAGCAGGGAAATTCCTCACCAGGAGGCCGGAGGGGACCAGCAGCACCCGGAGCACCCCAGTGAAGAAGCATCCCATTTTGTTTGTGGGCATCTCCTCCCGCTGCCAGCGAAGGGGGAGCAGCGCCCGCGGGACACGGGGCGGCCCCGGGGTGCGAATCAGCACGGAGCTGCACCCACAGCCTGGGAGGACGGAGGATGGCACCGAGGACCCTCCAGCTTCGCCCCAAACCTTTTCCCTTCCTGCTCCCCCCTGGCTCTACTGAAACAGCCGCCGCCTGCCCGAAATACGCACCGGGGGCGGCGAAGCCCAACACCTCCTGCAGCAGCCGCCGGTTCCTCTCCACCCGCTCCGCCAGCGAGAGCCTCTCCCAGCCCTCCACCATGGCAGGGGACACAGAGGGACCCTTTCGCCCCCACGGCAGGGTTCGGGCTTCTTCTTCCAGGGGGGGTGTCTCATGAGGGGAGGCAGAGCGCCGGGAGCCGCTGCCCTCATCCCGGGGGAGCTCGGTGCCTCCCGGCACATCTCCCCTGGGTGCCGGCACCCGCCAGAGCCCCGGGGTGCCGGCGCTGGGGGCTGGGGGGCTGCCAGCCACAGGCTCCCCACCATCCAGCAGCCCGTCCGTCAGGTAGGTGCGGAGCTGAGCCCGTGGCTCCAGCGCCGCTGCGTCCGTCCCCGGCTTCCCCCGACGGGGACGGGGCTTCTTGGGCGAGGGGCGCTCAGGGGTGGCCGCGGGGGTCCCCGGTCGGCCGGCCCCCCGCTTCTCCTTCAGCGCCTTCACCTTGCTCTCCAGGATGGCGTGGGGGCCGCGGGCGGCCTCGGGGTGCTCCGGCGGGGCGGAGGCTTGGCCGTGCTGCTTGGGGGGCCGTGGCGGCCGCCGTGTCTCAGCGGGAGAGCCCCCCTCCATGTGCCCTGCGGGGAGAGAACCCAGGGGATGGTGGGCGAGCCCCCGCCCTCCTCCTCCCCGGCACCTGCCTTGGCATCTCCAGCAAAACCCAGCCTGGCTCCTGCCTGCCCGAGGCTCTGCTGGCAGCGGATACGGTGATGCCCGTGCGGCAAAGGCATGCGATGCCACGGTGGGGAAGGGGACAGGGATGTGGCACAGCACGAGGCCACCCAGAGCGCTGACACAGTCCCAGCACCGCTCTGGGGTGGGGGGGGACGGGCTGGTTCCCCCCGAAGCGGGCGGGCGGCCAGGGGCTGAGCGGGAGCGCAGGTGCCTGCCCGCGCCGTTTCGGGTGCCCTGGGGACACCCAGCGAGATGCTCCGGGGAGAACCGGCACTCGCTGAGCCAAGTCAGGGCCCCCAAACTCCCCAGAAATCCTGCAGGGCTGCAACTCGCCAAAGGTGCCACCGGACAGACGCCAGCCCCCCCCCCCCTCCCCCCCCCGCCCCAGCCCAGCCCCCCCAGGGTCACACGTGTCACTCGTCCTGTGCCGGCCTCGTGGTCCCGGTGGCAACCAGGCACCGCTGACACCCTGCACCCCACCGGGAGCATCCCGTCTCCACCGGTACCCCCGGAGGAGCCTCCCCCGTGGCCGGGGCTGCAGGAGCACCCCCGGGGCACCCCCCCGGCCCCAGCACACACACACACACACACACACACCCCCCCAGTCACCACAGCCCCTCACTGCCCTGGGACTGAGCGGCAGCAGGACAGGCTGTGGGTGGAAGGCAAGGGCTGTCCTTACCCCCAGAGCAGCATCGGGAGAGGGCTGGGAAGAGGGAGAAGAAGGCGGAAGAAGGGAAGGAAGCAGGGAAAGGGAAAAAAAAAAAAAAATTAAAAAAAAAAAAAAAGACAAACCAGCAAATCCCAGCCCCTTCAGCCAAGCACAGCCGCTTGGCTGGGCTGTGGGGCCGCGGCCAGCCCTGCCTCCTGCCCGGGCCTCCTCCTCCTCCTCCTCCTCCTCCTCCTCCTCCTCCTCCTCCTCCGCACCCCTCGCCAGGGCACCCGGCCAAATCCTGCCCCAGCCCCACAGCCAAACCGCCTGCCCCGGCCACAGCTGGCTCCAAAGGGCGACGCCACTATGGCCACGTGTGGCGTTGGGGGGACGGAGGGGACCCCGTGGGAGAGGGGGAACCCAACACCCCGCGGCAGGACGGAGGGAAGCCGGCTGCCTTGGCCGGCTCTCAGGAATGTCCTTTGTCTGGGCTGCGGGTTTGGGAGGCGAGCGGGGAGCGCGGCCAGCCCACCTCCCCAGGGCCGCCGGGGGGGACACCTCACCCGGGGTGCTGGAGGGGTCTGCCATGCACCAGTGGCGGGGGGCTCCAGGAGGGCAAACGGACCGAAGGGTGGTCCCGCTGGGGTGGGGGTGTTTTCTCTAACAGGCTTCAGACCGGCAGCCAAGCCTGCTGGCTTCAGGCAACCTCCTGCGAGCATCACACGTTTGCAGATGTGCTCAATTCTCCTGCTTTCCCGGAGGCCAAATCCTGCCTGGACCCCACAGCAACCTGAGACCAAGGGCTTCAGATGGAGCATCTTCAGGCAGGAGGATGGTGGGGGCTGGGGGGAGCCGAGCTCGGTATATCCATGCATCAGCATCCTCTAAACACAGTACGCAACATGCGCCCCTGCAGAGCCACCCACACTGAAACCCCATCCCCTGCCCGCCTCCCCTGAGACCCCACAAAACTCATCACGCCGGAGCAGGGCCCCGGGTGGGCACCGCTTACCTGCGGGCGCGGGGGCCGCCCTCCCCGGGGGGCAGGATGGGTGCTGCGGGGGCCATGGGTGTCCCAGCCCCGCTCTGGCTGCTGCTTTAAGCTGTGGCTTTTGATATTCGTGATTGGTTTCATAATCCCGATCAAAAGGAAATCACCAGGATTATGAAATTTGTTTTAATCCTCCCAGCTCCAGCCGCACTGGCCCCCACCAACATGAGCAGCGAGAAATCACTTTTGTCTTCTTAAATTGTCCCCCACCACCCCAGTGGCCCCAGGACCCCCATCATGGCCAAAACTGAGCCCGAGGGCTTCCTTCCCCATGGGGGCTGGCTGCAATCACAGCGCTGCCCGGCAGCAGGGATGACTCCTTGCTCCACGGGGGACAGACCCAGCATCTTCCCCCAGCTGCTCCCGGGCAGGAGGGCACCGCTGGCAGGTTTGGGTGGAAGAGCCCAGGGCCAAAAGCCTCCTCGCCCCCTCCCCCAGCCCCAGGGTCCGACCTCCCCTGCGACGCCAGGACCCATCCTTACCTCCACGCCGTCCTGGGGAGGGGTCCTGGCTCCTCTGCCCTGGGACAACGTGTCTGGGGGATGCCATCCCCATCAAGCTGGGGACAAACCCGCCCGCTGAGGTGCCAAGGCAAGGGCAGCTGGGGTCCTGCCACTGGCCAGGCAGGGAGCCGCGGCCGGCAGCACCCGCGGCACAGGGATTAAACCTCCGGGAAGCGGGTGGCGTGAGCAGCAACAGGCTTAGAATGATTTCAAGGCGCTGGGCTCTCCCTCTGGAGGAAGATTGATTGCAAGAGATGATGAAGGGATTTAAGAAAGCAAAATGAAAGCACAGACCCCAGACAACCCAGGGTTGGGCAGCTCAGCCTCGGGTCACCCACTGTGCAGGGAGGACACCTTGGACCAGAGACAAGCCGGAGAGAGGCAACCAAAAGCTCCCAGAGGCTTTAGCCGGTACGGCATGGTCTGTGCAGGTCTCCTCAACCATCACCCCACGCGTGTGGGGTTTGAGCCCCGGGCACCTTCCCGTGAATCCCTCCTGCCTCCCTCCAACCTCCTTCTCAAACATCTCCCTCCTCCAAGCACCTCCACCTCCTCCTGGGACACCGCTCTCCCCGTCCTCTGGCCACCAGCGACAGCCCGCAGCTCCCAGGGGGGCGAGAGCAGCGTCCACAGAGCGGGAGAAGCAAACGCTTTGCGGGCGGATGCGGCACCGGGGGGTGCGACGTGGGAAGAAAGACACGCAGACGGGGGACAAAAGAGCCATCAGATCATTGGAAAACAAAGAGCTTGTAATAATGAAAAAAGGACAGATTTTTGTAACCAATCACTTTTTCCTTTGAAAAACACAATCACAGTAACTTTGCTTTATACAACCACCTAGAAACTATGAAACAGTATCACATTGTGCATTTTTTTTTTTTCTTTTTAAAACCTACTTATCAAGAAGGGTATTCCACACTTCAAAAATTATATCCATTTGGGGAGGAAAGAGGAGACAGCTAATAGCGCAGTCACAGATACATCATGAGTCCAAGCAAGCGGCAATTCTTTGTCCTCACCTTTTCCACTTAGCCAAAAAAGAAGAGTGGAGAAGGGGATAGCAAAAGAGAAAGGAGGAGGAAAGAAAGAAAGCACCCACAGAGGACTAATCACACTCCATAATTACTTTTGACATCTACAGGGCTTCATAGAAAGATCATTTAGACCAACACAGCGGGGAGGGGAGAGGAAGGCGGCAGCGGGACCCGGGGGGAAACTTTGGCATTTCCACCCCAGGCCTCTTCCAAATGCCGATCCTTCGCCAGGACCTACGGGACGGGGAGGTCATCACAAGTTCTACCAGGCTGCCCAATTTCTCCTCTGGAGCGAAGAGTTTGTAATTTGGTTTCTAAAGCTTGAGGGACCGTCAGGCCGTGGGGTACCCACCCAGGCAGGGTCGGTGCTGCTCGCCCACCGCGGCACGGCTGCGCCGGGGCCAGAGCAGCCTCCGACTCCCACCGGGAACAGGGATGGGGCATCAGCACCCAGGTACACGCGGTATTACCAGCTCTTTCCTCTCCTCCCCCTGCAAAACCTCCATTTCTCTTGCAGCCAGGACGCTGCGGCAGGGAGCGAAGCCCCCGAGGGATGCTGACACACCAGTTTAACCCCACGGTGGTGACGGGCTGACAGCTTGTCCCACGGTGTGGGATTTGGGATGGCATCATGTAAGGGAGGCAAGGTTTGATGAGGTGACAGCCACAGAGCCCAATTGTGACTGCTGCGGTTACCAAAGGGATTTTCCACTCTTCCCCCAGGAGCCCCAGCCCTTCTTTTCCAAGGAGATAAAACAATCCGATCACCTTCTGGAATAAAAATGTAAATTAAAAAAAAAAAAAAAAAAAAAGCTTAAGGCAGAAGATCATCTTCCCCCCCGCGAGCGCACAGCAGAATGGTGGAGGAGAGGAGGGAGGACACGGAGCCAGAGATGGCTTTTGTGTTCCCAACGGGAGCCAAGACCTGCCCCAGTCCCAGGGCACGTCCCAGCATGGCAGCCCGATGTCGGGGCCACAAACCCCCCCAAAAAAGCCTGGGGCACACGCCGAGTCACTGCGGGCAGCACGCAGCAGCGGCCTTGCAGGATAAGGCCAAATTCACTCGTCTGTTCAAAACGCAGGCAAAGCTTGAAGGCTTTGCGCTGTCTCCTTTGCTCCGTGGAAGATCTGCAGTAAAATCCCCAGGGATGGTCACCTCCCGATCCAGGACCGTGCTTTCCCTCCCTGCCTCCCTCACGGCCGCGGTGGCCGAGCGAGGAAGCAGAATGAGCGGCACAAGAAGTTATTAGGGAAGTAAGAGCGGCAGGATCCGACTCTGCTCCACAAGAGACTTTTCCCCCCTCCAAGATTTTCACGCTGAAGGCTGCTGCCGGTCGCCCCCCCGCCTCCCCCGTGCATCATCGGCTTCGGACAAACGGCAGAGACACTGAGAGAACGAGGAGGGCCGGGAGCCGGGCAGGGAAAGGCGTAGGATGAGCAACAGCTGGCTTTGGGAATGTGCCTGGATTTGAGAGGTAGGAGCTTATTTGATACATACAGGCCACAGCCATGAGTGCTGCAAACACATTTCTTTTAAAACGCGGTGGGACAGCATCGGTTCCCGTTGATGGAGCAGCTCCCATTCCCGCTTGCCGAGCCTCTAAAGCCCAGATGTGTCCCACTGCCCCTTCAGGATGTCACCCACAGCACACGGCATTGCCTTTCCCAGGCACGGGGACCTGGCGCTGCTGGTGACACAGTCCCAAAGCCACGCGGGGAACTCCAGCCAGCAAATAGAACATCGCAAATCCTAACCCCCTGCACCTCAAAAAATCCCTGGAAGAGCAGGAAGGATGGGAATCAGCGGGGAGCAGCGAGTCCAAAGGGAATTTCCAAAATTCATTGGCCACCGTAGCATCTCCTCCCCTTAGACGGGACTATCTGCACGGGTTTCAGACGGACAAAAGCGGCTTCCAGACCGATCTCGGAGCCTCGCGCGACTACCACCTCTGACAACTTCTCGCAAGGACAGGGAAAGCTCAACATCCAAAACCCAGCGCTGCTTCGCGACAGCCAGAGCCCAGACCTGTCTCAGCTTCCACTCTCCATCCAGCCACATCCCAACAACTAAAGCGCTGGATATGAAAAAAAAAAAAAAAACCAAACCCAAAAAAAACCCCAAAATCCCAGCTCCTTTTAACTCTGCTCTCCATACTTCATACTTCTGGGTTGTCACCCTGTTGTTCTCCCTCCAGGAGCATTTCCAAGCATCCCTTTGCAAATCCCGCTAACGAAACGAAGCCACCCCGGGACTGTCCCCGCTCCCCTCGCTCCCGCAGGCTGCTCACAAGGAGCCATGGGGCTGTTTCCTCTCACCATCTGCTCGGCTTCGTTAGGTCTCCCTTTATTGGCCAGATGTTCTCAGAGACGCGGAGCCATCTCGGCTTTAGCGCTCGCTCTCGGGAGGAATCCACACATCTGATTTCTCAGAAATTCTCTGGGAGGGAGGGAACAGGCAGACGCGGTGCCGAGAGCCTTTAAAATCCATGCCTCCAGGGATTCAGGCTCCTTCCCCCGCCCTCCACCCCGAGAGAGCGTCTTCGCTGCCAAAAGGGATGATGTTTTATCTTAGGAGATAACGTTTGCTAGCTGTAGCATGCCACCTCCCCTTTTTCTTATTTCTCCTGCCAGCAAAGACAGAGAAAAAGGGAAGGGAAAGAGCAGAGCAGGGAGCAGAGCAGACAAACAGACTGAATTCCCGCTTCCCCTAAGGAATTGGGTAAACTACAGACCAAGAATTTAATTACTCGCAGCCTGACAACCCGCCCCCCCGCCCCCAGCAGGTTGGGAAGCGGTGGGTCGGAGGGCGCAGCGGCAGGGGGACGGGCAGGACACCGGCCACCCGGCCATGCCCCGCTGTCCCCGGCCCAGCTGAGGAAGGCGGAGGGCTCCCAGGGGAATGGCATCACTTCGAAACGTCTCTCTGCGTTTCTCCTTCCCTCCGAAAGGATGCGTTACCGGGAAACTCTGTTTCTTTTTGTAAAGAACCACTTGCTTAAGTAACGCAGCACTGGTTTATTTTGGATTGCTCCCCCCCCCCCGTCCCCCCCGGCATGGCTGCCCCCCTCTACGCAGCCCTGGGTAGGTATGGCTTCAGGCATCTCCCACCGCTCCCGCTGGAAACACCTATGCAAGGTTTGGACACGGCAACAACCGCTGCAACGCAAATTAGGAAACGGAAATATCTTGAGGGGCTTTATATCTCGGGCTCCACTTCCATACGAACAGGAACTCTCCGTTTTTAAGTACGAACAACAGACCTAAGGGAGTTAAATACGGGAAAACCAGGCTCCTGGGCACCAAAGGGATGACCACCACAAGCCCCCTGCTAGTCCAGCTGCCCTCCCGCCGGAGCAGACCGACGCGGCAGGAGGTGCGAGGAGGAGCACGACGGCACAGCAGCTGCTCCACCACGCGCCCGGCCACAGCAGAGGCATCTCCCGGCGGGTCCGTCAGAGTTTCTTTGTGAGCTGAGAGCACGTCACAGGAGCGCGGGCAGCCCCAGGTTTGCCGTGTTGCCCTCAGCCTGGTACGGGGTTCAACACCACTGCATTTTAATCTATTTCAAATTAAACGAAGAGAACTAAGTTTCCTTCTTCAGTTCCTCTGGGCAAGAGGCACAGCAGGCAAACTGAGAAAACGCAACGTACCGGTCGTGTGAGAAGCCATGCTATTAGCTAATTAAAAAAAGAATAATCACCAAACAGCAGCTGAGCGGGGATTCCTGCAACTCCGTCGCCCAAACTAGAGGCAAGTCACCAGACAGACATCAGTGCAGGGATCCTACCTCCAAGAGTTTCAGCTTTCTCTTGCAGTCCTAGCTGTGCAGCACGGCTGCGCAGAGGGGAAGGTGGCAGCCCCGGGGACCTCGGCCACGCCAACCCGACCCAGCGGCAGCAGTCCTGGCTGCGAGGTTCGGCCCCGGCTCCCCTCGCCCCCCGGCAGCGCTGCGGGAGAGCAGGGAGCACGTGTCACGCCAGGGGAAGGACAGAGGGACTCACGTTTCCTTTCCTACGGGAGGAGGGACCATCGAGACCATCAAGTTATCATCGCTCTTCCGACATAATTTGCTCGGCAATACAGCTGCCCTTTACCCAAGCCTGCTGAATAGCACCACGCTTCCCAAACCGGGCTAGCGAGGCGAGGCAAGGGGCACAAGTCACAGCCAAGCCACAGGGCAGCGTTACCGGGCTAGCGCCCGACAGAGGCTTTTTGCCAAACCAGAAGCCACCAGGAGAAGACCCGTTTTCAATTCCACCTTCCCCATCAGGTGGGCACAACACAGTCCTTTCCGCGTTCCCCGAAAGCTTTCCAACACACAGCCGCTCCTGAACCCCCGCCTGCCGAACCGCCCCCCGCCTCCCCGGGAACCATCACCTCCTCGCCCTGTCCCACGTCACTTCTGCTGCGCCGGGCTGCAGGAGAACACCAGGAAAGCTCCCTGCTCGGTACGGGATGCCCTCACGCCATCTAAAGGATTATTAAGGCTTTGAAAAAAAATTAAAAAAAAAATACTTTTTGAGCTGGAGAATGAAGTTCTGAAGCCTTTGTTCGCCTAGCTTTTGCACTGTTTGTAGGACCCAACTCTCCTTTCAAAAGGGCCTTAGGATCACCTGCGCTACTTTCACCCAGCTGCACGGAAAGTTGGCGTTGAACCGGTACAAGAGACATGCCCAGAAGCAGTAGCAGCAACTAAAAAAATCAGAAAGAGAAACTTTGGTTTAAAATAAAATAAATTCGAAAAGAAAGGAAGAGAGAAAAGGTAAACACAGGTGCAAGTTTGTCTCACGAGAGGGGTATTTGCAGGGCATCACCCCACAACTCTGGAGATCTAGATCTACATTCCCGGCTTTGTTTTACCATTAAAACCTTCATTGCACAGGACTCAAAATCACTCTCATATGGTTGTTAGATTTCATAAATAATGTGAAAACTATATGCAACAGATACATCATATTTCCAAAAAATTATAAGAAAAGTTACATCAAATTAAAAAGTAGCTTCGTGAATGAAGATACTGCTCTAAGTGCACTTTCCCTGCAAGTGCAGCCAGTGCCTCAGCGCTGGATATGAAGGAAAAAAAAACAAACAACAAAACAAAAAAAACCACAAACCAAAAAAAAATCAGATTTAAAAACTTAAGTCCGGTTTCAACCAGTCAAAACCGGGCCAAGCAGAAACCGAGTGTGCTCTCGGCACTGTCCCATGAGGGAGTCCCTATGATGCTTCGTTATCCAGAGAGGTTTGTATGTCCTTGTTGAGACTGTAAACAATCCTTCTTTCCTGAACTGTCCTCTTTATTGGCAAAGTAAAATATTTTATTTTTTGTTTTGTTTTGTTTTAAAATAGAACATTAAAATTAACCCAGAAGGAAAGAAATGAAACACAGTGAGCTTGTTGGAGTCCGTAGGATCTGGTCTGGAAGAGCTCGGAAAACATGTTCAGTGTTTTCTCCTGTTTTCAGCTGGAACTGTACCAGAGATCGGGTTACTTGGGGAAGAGGGGAACAGAACGAGAAAACAAAGGATGCGGAATAAGAGACCGTGGCCATCTCATGTGTTCACTTCATTCGCTAGGTCCTCTATCAATACCTTAGTGTCGCAAGCCTTGGACCTGCAAAAAAAAAAAAAAAAAAAAAAAAGCAAACAGAAAACACTCACTGGGGAGAAGAAATTCCCACTGCGACATGCAGACAAAAAAAACCCCGCAGTGCGCTTGGAGATCTTTCTTCCACAGAGAGGAATTGTTTTCCTCCCCTGGAATTGTTTCACACTCTCCCACTCTCACCGGGAACGGCAGAGCCTTATAAATATGCCCCAGCTGTCCCTCAGCATCCTCCCACCATGGCTCTGCCCACGCCACCCCGCGATGGCCACCGTGCACACAGGGACAATGCCCTCTGCCGGGCTGCGCCGACGGCCGGCCAGGGACGGCTGCGGTGCCTCCATCCACCCCCGCGCACAAAATTCCATAAAACTTTTGTAGCAGGTGCTGCAAATCCAAAGGAGCATTCCCGCTCAACCCGTCACTGGGCTGCACAAAGGTACAGCAGCTTATTTTGGAATATCATGGAATTGCCCAGGTTGGAAGGGGCCTTTCAGATCACCTAGTCCAACCATCAACCTAACCCTGACAAAACCCATCACTAAACCATATCTCTGAGCACTACGTCTACCCGTCTTTTAAATACCTCCTGGGATGGCGCCTCAACCACTTCCCTGGGCAGCCTGTTCCAATGCTCAATAACCCTTTCAGTCTAAAAATTTTTCCTAATATCCAGTCTAAACCCCCCCAGTGCAGCTTGAGGCCCTTTCCTCTTGTCCTAAATATATGCTTGACATGTCTCTGTTTGCTGCACATCCGAGGGGTAAACAGACGTGGTTGAAGGGAATTCACAGAATCACAGACTGGCCGGGGTTGGAAGGCACCTCTGGAGATCATCTCGTCCCACCCCCTGCCAGAGCAGGGTCACCCAGAGCAGGGGGCACAGGAACGCCCTCCAGGCGGGGTTGGAATGTCTCCAGAGACGGAGACTCCCCCACCTCTCTGGGCAGCCTGTGCCAGGGCTCTGCCACCCTCACAGCAAAGAAGTTCCTCCTCATGTTTAGGTGGAACTTCCCATGGTCAAGTTTGTGCCCGTTACCCCTTGTCCTGTCGCTGGGCACCACTGAGAAGAGCCTGGCCCCAACCTCCTGACACCCCCCCCTTTCAGTATTTATAAGCATGGATAAGATCCCCCCTCCGTCGTCTTTTTTCCAGACTGAAGAGACCCAAATCCCTCAGCCTTTCTTCATAAGAGAGGTGTCCCAGTCCCCTCAGCATCTCGGTAGCCCTTTGCTGTCCCCTCTCCAGCAGTTCCCTGTCCTTCTCGAACTGGGGAGCCCAGAACTGTGTCCAGTTCTAGGCTCCAGACCAGGCTTTGGCCCACATCCCCTCTGCATAAAGTTTTTCAGTCTCTAGCAGCCACACGAAGACTGTTGGCATTGGTCATACCCGTGTAGCTCTAAGCCAACACGGATACGAGACAAGCATGGCCCAAGGGCTGCGCTCAGGCCAGAGCACACCCTTTGCGTGACAGCCACAGACTCCTTTTCCCCACCAATCCACCCCTCCCAGGCAGCGATGCAAGAGGGGGATGTGCTGCAGGGATTGCACAACGCTCCTGACACGATGTGCTTGCAATGTCCCGCGGGAGCCCAAGGATGCCTCCTGGCCAAAGGGCAGGGCTCCGCAGCTGTGCTGCCGGGGCAGAAGCGATGCCTGGAGCACCCTGTGATGCTCGGAGCAGAGGAACTGCAGTGAAGATACGCAGTCAAGTGGTTCAGGGCTGGGGTGCAAGGTGGGGAAACGTCTCGGCTGTAAGGAGGAGGGGTGGAATGCAAAAACGCATGGGTTTAGATTTGGGAGAGGAAGGGGTCTTAGATCTCACAGAGGAATTCTCAACCAAATAACTGAAATCTTGGAATGGTCTAAAGCCTGGAAATGTCTGGTTGACGGGAACGTCTCTTTCTTCCAGGTTTGGATTTACAACCTCTGGCAACTGCTACAGGCTATTTTTTTTTACAAAACAGGAGTTTTGTAAAGGGAACTCCCTTTTCCAGTGGTTTACCAGAACCCCAAGATGATGTAAAGGATGGATCAACCCTCCAGCAGAGAAATACGCATTTACTAATTGGACTTGTCCTCCCTTAGAATGACTATTTTGGCTGAGATCTTTGCATGATTACCCAGTCCATGAATGGCCCCCAAGTATTAACAACAGCTCTAACACATGGTTTGGTTTCTTGTGCTAGAGGAGAGGCAAAACATACTGTGAAGCAAGACGAGGTCTGCGCAAGGACACGCTTTGGCTGCGTTTCCACTGTTTGTTCTTGCGGCGGTTTCGTACACCATCTTCCTGGTCCATCATCTGATCCAAGAGTGTCAGGTCATCGGCGTTGAGCGGTGCCACGGAGATGTCCCTCACAGCACGGAACTCACCACAGTTGTTCAGATGCTCGTTCTCCAGACGGAAGAAGTTCCACACAAACCGCCTGCATGGAGAAAAAGTGATAATTACCCATTTGGTTCCACTTTTACAGCCATTGCTCGTGTTTGGCAAAGCAGTGGTACATGCATCTGGATACCACTGACTGTTCTCACTGATGAAAGTGCCTCTGGGAACATGCTGGGAGTATGGAGGAACAACAAACGACTAACAGCAGCACCTGCTACAACATCTTCCCAGCTCTCTGGAGAACAACAGATCTGTCAGGCATTGTCCTAACAATGACAGCACGGAGGCACCAGGCGTTACGAGGGAAACGCAACCTCCACCATCTACATGAGTGAGGTGCAGCTTCGAGGGCTGTTACTCATCTTGAGGAGTTGTGGGGATAGGTCTCCAGCTAGAGGACAAGCACGTAAAGAGCTCTGAAACCTTGCAGGATCCAAATTGATGACGCAGAATCCAAATGAGTGTTTGGCAAAACTGCAGAGATTTGAGAATAGTTGTAAACCTGAGAATCAAGTGACATTTCATCTGGAAATTGCGACAAGGTAATTTCAAGGAGAAATTTGGTAAAATCAATACCCTCAAGATTAGGTCTAGGTTCAGAAGAAACTGCAAACGCAGCATGAAGGACCCAGTCCTGCATTGCTGCAGAGCCCTCCACGGCTTTCTTCACTTAGCACCCCGTTTGGATTAATTATTCCTGTTAGACCTAGTCTTCCATTTCAAGGACCGGCACCTTCCATGTCCAAGGAGTGAGGCACTTCCCATCATGCTGATGTTATACAAGTAATAAAAATGGAAAAGAGCAATGAACTCTTCAAAGAGCCTTACCGGAATACCTCAAGTGGGGCAAATACAGTAGAAATGATGTCCCCAGCATACGGAAAGATTTGCATGGAAGTGAGGGAGATCTGGATGGTCCACGCAAAACGCAGGATCACGTCTTCTACAATGGCACAATAGTAGTATGCCTAAAGAACAAGACAGACAAACAGGACAGCTCATCGTACACGCTCCGCACAGACAACAGACCTCTTCAGACCTTCAGGAAGATACAGAATTTGCTGCTCAACCACTAGAAATGCGAACAAGCATGAAATGATCTCTTTGAAACAAAGGAACTCTACTGCTAGAAAATCCCAGCCCATAGCAGTCGGGAAGCACCAGTGGCCAACCGCAACATGCTCTGAACTCCACAATTTTTGTTAAAATATTAAAAGCTTTCTCTAATATAAGAGCAGGCTGTATACGCACTTTCTGTGGGTAGACAATTCCTTCTCGGAGAAAGGTATTTTCACCAGCGTTTTTGTCAAAGAGACCCCAGTCCATCTTCAGGTCCCAAATAAGGGTATAGCAAGAGCTGATGAAATAGAAGATAATCCACAGGTAGAAGAACACTTGGGTGTCGCTGTGGTTTTTAGCTGGAAAAGAGAAGAACAGCATGCTTCTGTACATCGTGAAGAAGATTGCTTCTTAAAACAGCTACAAATTGGCCGATTTGATCAGTGGAAATAACGAGCCTTTTATTCAAGTTGTGGGAAGATCAGGCTAGCTAATCCGAATCAAACCTTAGCGGGACCAACTTTATATTGTCGTTTGAATTCCACTTTCACCTCGTTCAACCTTTTGCACTTGGGACTGAAGTTTGCACTACTGTTTTTTTTATGTTCTTGAAACGCGTGGTAGACGTGCCATGCTGGCTCCGAACAGCAGGTGGAAGCTGAGGGCCGCGTTTCACAAAGGACACGGGCTCGCCCGCAGGAAAAGCAATGAGGCAGTGCTGTTATGAGGGTTTTGCAAGAGATTCCTTGAGTTGTCTAAATATAAACAACTGAGAATTAGCGCGCTAAAGCCTGAAAGAGGATGGGAAGAAGAGGAATTTCCACTAGCCACTTCAGAGGTTGCGGCGGCAAGGGAAAATAAACAAAAAGAAGGCAATATATTATCATGTATGTATAAATCCTGAAGAAGGCTCCCTATGGAGTTTTAAATGCCCATAGGGAGCGTCTCCTTATAAAACACAGGACTCCAGGACCTAATCTGCTCACTTGTGGATACGTTTCTGCCACAAAGTTGTTTCCCATTCCCCTCTGAAAAGGTTACGCTGCTCTCCCAATTCAGCTAAATTTCCCTGCATCAGTCACCTGGGTAGAAACAAACAGATTTGATAATTCTGTTTGCTTTTCATTAGCAAACCTGGGTCATAAAGTTCGTAAAAATAAAGCACATTATAATGCTTTGCAAGGCTGAGACGCTTCGTATCTCGCCGCTCTCGGGAGTCTTTCCTCCTTTCTGTGCAGCCACTGCGATCGCTCATTAACCAATTCTTTCTATCGGAGCCAATAAACACTTCTCGCACAAAAAAGCCATAATGTTTTCAGTCCAAACCCGCTGCCACGGTAAGTGACAGCACTGTTTTCCACACACACGGCTTTAAAACAACAGAATCCCCGAAGCTGGTTCACAGAGGGAGCAACAGGGCAATTCGCTCTCTCCTTCCCTTGTCGTTTCTAACCATTACAACATAAACGTAACGCGGCACTCCGATAAAATTAATGGAGGTGAAAATGAGAGGCATCGCGTAAGAGTACATTCCTCCCCATTATGCCTTTCAGGCTTCCTGGACACGATGTGCAGGATATAGGTCAAATACACACACTCATTCTGCTTTCAAAACGCACCCCCTTCTCAAGCAAACCCATTAAAGCCACTTACGCAGCAAAGCCTATCTGCGGCGAAGCTTCACGTCGGCTGAGGGAAAGGACAGGAGAGCTGCCGCAGCGCTCAGGTTTGACTAGCTTCCCTGCTTTTGTGCAAGGTTGGAAGCCTTGGAGCTGTAACCCGTGTCCTGCTGAGGCTCGGCTTCACCTGGGGACGGGTCCAGCGTCGCAGAGAGCCACGACATCCCCCGGGAGCGGGCAGCCAAGTCCTGCAGAATACGGGCTCCGATGCCCAGGTGTGTTAACGCTGCTGCAGAAATCACCTCTCCCACCCGTTTTTAAAGCGCAGCTGCCCACAAAACAGGGCGCAGGCGAGGTTTCTGGAGCTTAGCAATTAAGGCTCCACTGTGATATTTCATTCTCCCCCATCAGCTCCTCCAAAGCCTCCGCTACATTATTTCAGGAAGAAAAGGCAGATGCTGGCATTCAGTGACTCAGAGCCACTAAGCCTGTTCATTCCAGTGTTATTTTTAGCTCATTAGATCTCCATGTTTAGTTCCCATTACCAGACCCTAAACGATAATTCAGAGAGGTAGTTAAGGAATTAAGTGCTTTCAAAGCATCGAAAATGCTCCAAACTACCCTGTGAGGCTGCACGCTCCCTATCAGTAACTTCAGCTTGAAGGTTAGGTCACGCTGCTTTTCTTTCCCCTTAAGGACAGAATACAAATAAACTGAGTCTTACTCCGCATCTTCACGGAGCAGAGGTGGAGAAGGCAGCGCAGGCAGCACCATCCATTGCCGTGCCTTTGGCCACATCCCGGGCACGAGCCGTACCCCACAGGTGCAGGGCTGAAGGACAACAAAGCAGCATTGCTGGGCGCTCCTTCAGAGTTCTCCGATCATGCAGGGCACGGTCCGTCCCCAGACTATCATCTCAAACTATGTAAGGGGCTAACAAAACTGTATCCTAAGTTGGCAATTCCCTAGGAAGGTGATTTCAAAGGTTCATGCTGCTTAAACCTAATTGCGTTAAAATTTATTGTGCGCAATTACGGAAAGGAGGAGTACCACTGGACGCTGGCCCAGGTTGCCCAGAGGGGTGGTGGAGGCCCCATCCCTGGAGACATTCAAGGCCAGGCTGGATGAGGCTCTGAGCAACCTGATCTAGTTGAAGATGTCCCTGCTCACTGCAGGGGGGTTGGACTAGATGGCCTTTAGAGGTCCCTTCCAACCCAACACATTCTGTGATTCTACCAGGAAGAAAAAGGCCCAAGTAAAAAATCTTGTGGCATTAATCTCATCAACCTCAAAAGGATGTGCTTGCTTCTAGTTAGGTCACCCCGGCCTCAGCTCCCTTTTCCTGGCCTATCTTTGCAGCAGTCTTTGCAGCGGCACCTGGGGTCACGCTGCTCGCCCCTCGCTCCCGCTCCCTTTCTCACCCACCGGCTCTGTAACGCATTCAGCTCCTGAAAAAATTCATTAAAATACCAAATCACTCCCCGGTAAAATGGTCTAATCAGAACTAGTCTATTGTCTTCAGCCTTGGCCTTTGAGTCCCTTCCTCTAATCACTTATCCTCCTTCTCCTCCTGCCTGCAATTCTGCTTGACACCTTCCTTCCGTCTGTCCTCATTGGTATTCAGCCGGTGTACAGAAATATGTTACTGCTCTAGGCAAGCAATTATATCTCAATCTCCACTGGCTGGTCCTAGTGGCCCTCTTCACTGCTGCTTAGGGGGCTAGAAAATCAAGGCATTCATATTCTGCCCAGAGGCTCCATCTACTCCTGGCCTGCCAGTTTTTCAGTAGCAATACCTAGCCGTGCATATGTATGATGATGTCAGGGTCTATTTAAGCAGGAACTGTTTCATCCTGTGTTTTTTCTTTGTTTAACGACGTGCTAGAAACCACCAAAAACCATTAGAGAGCGATAGTCTCAGGATGAGAGGAGCGCTTGGGACACCTGGTAGGCCTCAACCTCTCCAAGAGGGGAAAAAAGACCAAGTCTTCAACATCCCATGGACCGCGGCAACCCTTTGGTAGCACAACTGCCAGTCGGCCCAGCAAGAGGCAGATGAAGGACCTTTCTACCTGATGCTCCAAAGGGCACCACCATGTGGCAACTTCCTAAGCCCCCGTTATTCAAAACGGCACCTGCAGGACAAACCACCGTCAGCACAAAACTCGACATGTAAAGTTGCAGGTGCAGCTTTACCCTCCCGGCGGTTTTCAATACACGTTCACGTTAGCGTGTCTGCAACGTGGAGGCGTGCAGCTACATCAGAGGCTACTCGCGAGTTGGCTGTGCGCTGCTACCTCCACTTGCTGCAGCGTCGAGGGGAAGCAGCGTACCACAGGGGCCGTTTGCAACCTTCGCCGCAGAATTTCCATTAGCATCCTTCGGTTTAGCCAATAAAAGGCACTTCCAGTAGACGCTCTGCACAAACACACCTACAAATTGCCCCAGAAGGTCAACTAGATAAATAATGGAAGGCTTCCGCCTTTGAACTGAAGCTGTGAATGGCCACAGTCCTAGAAAACAGCCAAAGGCACTTGCAGCAGGAGAATTTACTGCCTGCAAAAATTGCTGATAGACAATATCTTGGATCCCAAACCCATCCCTCGGGGACACAAAATCTGACTAGCATTCTGAGAGAATAATACTCTGCAGAAATTACAGCCCCTTCTGAACACGGGCAAGAGAAAGGTTGCTTTCCATCAAAGATAGACAGCAAATACTATCCTGAACGCTGTTAATATTGACTTTGCTTCCAAAGAATACTATCTGTTTACCCTGCTGAATTATTCCGGGGAATGTAAACACTATATACTATTCAACACAGCAAAAATCAATGCCATGTATTATTGAAGATCTGGATAAGAGCACAATGGCCCTCGATAAGCACTCCTGGTGTGACAGCCCCGGCAGCTGGCTGTGGTTTCTGCTGACGGTGAAAGCTGTGATAAAAGCTGTAAGAAGCACGAGGTTATCAGGAAAACGCAGCCAGGTAAGTCCCGCTACGAGACCAAACTGACCCCGCCAGAGCAGCGCTGCCTCCAGCACCAATTAAAAACCTCTTGGTGAAGGCACGCCAGGTTCAGTCTCCTTTGATGAGCAGCTTTCCAATCACAGATTTAAGCAGCACCAAACCAAACAGATCTATATTTAGGGAGTGCTAGCCAAGCCCAGACACTGGAACGCAGAGCGTACGCTTTCTGCCGCCGGGTTAGCCCGGGGATGACGCGCGCCCATTAACTCCATCCCAGCACACAACGGGAGGGAGGTGACAGCCAGAAGTGACTTATCTACATAAGAGCTACCACCAGAATGACATCTCAAAGCATTTGTCTAATACCTTATGGCTTGAAGTGCAGTATTACCGATCCCTCAGTAATTATGCATCTTAACGAGGGCATAGCAGCAGCGCTGCCTTTCTGCCCAGCCAGCACGTACCGCTATTAAATACTGATCGACGGCAGAGCCGTGACACGACAGTGGACTTAACGCAGTAAAAAGGCAAATAACCCAGAGGAGCACACGGAGGACTCGCCATCGTGTGCTGATGGGCTTTGTCAAATACCAACCGTTTGGTATGAACAACCTTCCCGTTAGATTTTCCAAACCTCTGCGATAGCCTCCGGGCACAATTAAAAGCAAAGCAGCAAGAATCGGCGCAGCGAAGAACTGTCAGGAGGCAACATCTCGTTTCTTCTTCTAGTTAGATTCTACATTTGTAGAGCAGGGAAATCCCCAAATCGTGTTTTGACTAAAAATATATTCTGTAGGTTTGCACGGGGTTTGTAGGACCGTACGACTGTGTCTAATTTGAAGCCATCACAGGAAACTCATTGCTCGTATCTCACAAACAGAGGAATGGGATTTAATTGCAAACAAGAGGAAGCATGTATCAGTCACGACTGAAATTTAAGCTGATTCTTCTTCTGGTGGCTTCTCTAGCATTTGAGAAGTGTTCCTGGGGGATGTTTAACGGCTGCCTTGAGGAGGATGGGGTTTCCAATCTAACCGTCGGCCAGCAGTCTCGCTAATAAGTGGATTCACAATCGGAAATAAATAGCATGGTAATCAGGGCTGCCGCTTGACAGCTTAGGGATTGGCACACAATGTCATCTGGTACCTCTATAGCGTTTTGAGATCCAAAAGGAGATTCCTTCAAAATATAATAGCAACAACAAAAAAAAATTTAAAAAAAAACCCCCAGTTCTTGGAGGATAGAATCTCCTAGATTTCTGCAGTACCAGAGAGTTCCAGACCTGCATACATTTGAAAGGAAAATCACTCGTGATGTAGTGAGTCGCTTTTCTTAAAATGCTCCACTAAAAAAAGGTCAGGCTCCCCCCTCTGAGGTGCCCGGGAAGTGAGCTCGCAGTAGGCCATCCTTTTCACTTACACCTTATTCATTAGCGTTCCCGCGTCCCCAGCCACCTTTAACACTAAAGTGCATTAAGTGATAAAAACGGTACTATTAGTCCACTTTCCAAATCCCAGCTATTAAAATCCATCTCTCTCTCAGCCGCAATCTCGAGAAGCGAACGCATGAATCACTCACTCAGCGGCAGGGTGCCGAGGCTGCCTCTCCCCCGCGGCGCGGCTGCCGGGAATGTCCCACTTGACATTTGTAGACCTACAAAGCAGGGGAAGATTTCCCCGTGGGATTTGATGCCTCATTTGTGCTGACGTTCGGGGTACGGTGGCAGTTCCCGAAATCCCCCTCCCAGGCTCCCTGCCGAGCGCAGGCTGCCGTCTCCTCTCACCTTCCCCACTCACTTACCGGTGAGCGAGCTCCTGCCGGCACCTCCACCTCGGCCAGGGTGGTCCTCACCCTCTGCCAGCAGCTCGACCCCGAAGCACCGTCACCGGGACGGGTGTCTAAGCAATTAGAGGAGCTAAGAAGCCGGTGCGGAGAAGCCGGGCTTGCTCAGGGTGCCGCAGAGACCCACGTCAAAGCTGGGAGGAGGTCAGAGGCCAGGATGGAAATGTTTGCCCATGGCGATGCCTCCAATTCTTCACTAATGACACCGCCGCTGCTCTGATGGAAAGGATCAGAAAGACTGGCTAATGAACACAACTCATTACTGAAGGCCTCCTGGGCATGGGATGACAGGGTTTCAGACAAAAATTCATCCTAGCTCACAGCAATGTGACAGACATTGCACGTTTCGGCTCCAAATAATCATCCTGACGGAGCTGCCAGTACGCTGTGCTAAGGCAAGCCACGCAAAAACTGCAAGTATTAAGAAAGAAGCCAGTTAATCCCATTATGAAGTTTGTTTTACTTCAGGAGCTCAATCCAAGCACTCTGTAAGGCTCTTGTGACACCTAAATCAAATGATCTGGCTCGCCACGGTGCTGGCAGCTCTTCCAGCGCTGGGGAAGAGGGGGAGAGATGGGAGATCTCGTACCGACACACGAGGGATAAGCTAGGGAACAGGATCTCACGAACGCTACTTGCTTCATTCTGTTGTGATTTTCTTTTTTTTTTTTTTTTAAAGTTTCGCACTTCTGAAAAAAAAAAAAAAAAAAGATTTGTACTTGAATTCAATAGGTGCACTCGCTTCGCCTTGCTCCACTCCCTAGAAATGGAATTACGTTTCTCAGTTGAGGTACCGTAAGCTGTTGCACCGATGCCCGATTTCTGTAAAAGTCATTTCAGTCCCCAGTTCTCACATCACCTTGTTCTCCTCTCCCGCTGTAACCATTTAGGATCACAGTTAATTTTCGTTCCACCTGCCAGCAAGCTCACTCCACAGGGGTGGCACCCTGCAGCGTCTAACGTGGTAGCAACAAGGACTAAGTGACACAACGCGCCATCCAGGTCTTCAGCCGGCGGCGAAGAGCAGAGCTAAGGTGCAACCAGACATCGTCCTGCGGCTCCCAGCGCAGCAGCTTGATGTTACCGCCGGCCTCTCCCCCTTCCCGCTGCGCATCACCATGCTCCGCCTGGAAGCCGTACCACTCCCCACGGAGCTGCGGTGGGACTGAGCGTGGAAGAACCAGCAATTCCTTCCAGCATGGAGTTGGCTACGCCAGCCGGCATCGCCACTGGTAACAGCTGAAGCCGTCGTGATTAATGAGGAGTGGGTAGCCATTACGAGACCTGGGTATCTTCCACTCTATTTTCAAAAAGCAGCACATTTCCCATCCGTCTTATCTGGTCAGACCTGGTCGAACCTCTCTATTAGTAAGCGATGGTCCAATGCCTTCCTGCAAAAGCCCATCAATCCAAGGATGACTCCTGCCTTGACAGTTCACGTCTCTATTCCTTGGCAAAGCAAGGAATTTCACAGTTTTCTCTTATGCTGGCTTAAAGAAAAACACCAAATTACACATTAGTTCATCAGAAAAGCCTGTTTCTGAAGGGATGATGAGAACACAGGCAGAAGCACGACTCTTTAGAGACAGCCCTATTTAGTTAACTTCTGTATTTTTAATTACTGTCAATCTCCTGGACTGTTTAATGAGAAAGCGCGTGGCAGTTACGTTATCTTAGACCGACCTAAGGCTCTCCACAGCGCTTCCAAGGCGATGACAGCTAATGTTCAGCGGTCTTATTTGGAATACCTGGAAAGGGCGTGGGAGCGGTATGGAAGAAGAGACGCTTACTCAAGTTTCCAGGCCACGGGGATTAACTTTGGAATAATTCAGAGGTTAATAAATAGCTGGATACTACCCAGACCACAAGGATTCCATTGAATAAGGTGTGTAAATCAAACTGACTCTGAAAACTTACATAAACCGTCTTTCCTTTCAGTTAAAGGATAAAAACCCACATAGCCCACCTTAACCTAGTACTTGAGCTTAAGCTCAGTAACGTGTTCCTGAAAAAAAGCCCAAGGTAAACACACAAATGCTCACACCGCAACAGCAAATCCCACGAAACAAAGAAATGATGCCAAGAGCGCAAAGCACTCAAGAAGGTCGGTCCTTCAAGCGCAGAAGCCAAATCTACATTCTGTGTGAGCCAGATATTTCTGACGACGCCACGTAAGCAAAAGGCATCAAGGTAAGAGAAAACTGACAGACAGTAGCAAAACCGAGACGCACCTCATTTTACAAAGAATAAAGTTGGAGCACAAATCATGCATAAAGTTTAAGGAGTGACCGGCACTCTTGGAGTAGTACAAGGCAACTTCAGTTGCACTGTTTCTCGTAAGAGCTGAACACCGAAATATAACAACCATAGAACCATAGAACCATAGGGTTGGAAGGCACCTCTGGAGATCATCTCGTCCAAGCCCCTCCCAGAGCAGGGTCACCCAGAGCAGGGGGCACAGGAACGCCTCCAGGCGGGGTTGGAATGTCTCCAGAGTTGGAGACTCCACCACCTCTCTGGGCAGCCTGTGCCAGGGCTCTGCCACCCTCACAGCAAAGAAGTCCCTCCTCATGTTTAGGTGGAACTTCTTATGCTCAAGTTTGTGCCCATTGCCTCTTGTCCTGTCCCCGGGCACTACTGAAAAGAGCCTGGCCCCATCCTCCTGACACCCCCCCTTTCAGTATTTATAAGCATGGATAAGATCCCCCCTCCGTCGTCTTTTTTCCAGACTGAAGAGACCCAAATCCCTCAGCCTTTCTTCATAAGAGAGATGTTCCAGTCCCCTCAGCATCTCGGTAGCCCTTTGCTGTCCCCTCTCCAGCGGTTCCCTGTCCTTCTCGAACCAGAGAGCCCAGCACTGGACACAGCACTCCAGATGCGGCCTCACCAAGGCAGAGCAGAGGGGGAGGATGACCTCCCTCCACCTGCTGGCCACACTCTTCTTGATGCACCCCAGGATGCCATTGGCCTTCTTGGCCACAAGGGCACATTGCTGACTCTATCTTACAACGCCTGAACCGGGCCCGAGTGAAGAAGGAAACCAAGGCTGGTTATTCCAGATATGGCAGTGTACCTTCTTCAGTGCAAGTACGCAAGAGGGGATCCCCGTGGAACGCTACGGTAAGCTGAAGTGGAAGCGGCCAAGGGAACGACATCTGCTTTTGGCAGAGTGAAAACACTGTAAAAAGCAGTTGTGGGTCAAAATAACGCGGCAGCTGGGGCAAACATTCTGCTGCAGGCTCGGGCTCAATCACTTGTTTCCCCGGCACCGCGCGGGGATGGAATAAGGCAGTACAACGCTCGGTTGGCTGGCTCTGGGGGAGGCTGCTCAGCGCTGCCAGGGAAGTTAAAAGGAAGGAGCCGGGGCCGGGGGGGGGCAGAGGCTTCTTCTCGGTGGTGCTGGGAGCGCGCAGGGACCGGCGGCACGCTCTCTGGTTGCTCAGAGTTACAGATATGCCTCATTTGCCTGCGCAAACACACCCCGCAGGACTATATTTACAGGACGCGGCCTTTGCTTCCCATTCCTCTGAGCGATATAAAAATACTGAGAATTCCTCCTTCGGGAGGTCAGCAACAGTTGTCCTTGGGTGGCTGCTGTCGTCCCTGGAAGGGGGTTGTGTTTCTGAGCCGCGGCGAAGCAGTCAGCCCGACACGGCACTTGGCCACGCAACCGCCGCCTGCTCCAGTCTCACGTCGCGGGGCAGCTGCTCTCACTTCAGCTTCGCTACTTCAGACGGTGTCCGAACATCAAAAGACGACAGCTTGGGGTTAACTCTCTAAAACTAGTCCCAGGACGACAGGATTGCAAGTTTGGGAGAGAAAACCTGAGAGAATTTACGTTGGTATCTTACCGGTCTAACAGCCCAACTGTGATTAGCAGAGAAAATTGTATTCTGTATCTAAATCCAAAGGAAGAAAAGTAAAGAAATGGCTTCTCTGAGAGAAAAAAGGAATCAGAATTACGCCCTGCCTGAGCATTATGAATTACTAAACAGGGATATTTTGGGGAAACTGAGATCCTCACCAAGAGCCACTCGTCAAGCGTTAGTGGGGGGGGATCCTTCGCTACAGAAGGTCTGGAGAAGGCAGTACCACACGTGGCTAGAAGCAGCATACATCACTTAAGCATAATAAGGCGGCATTTCTACATTTATTTAGTTCAAGTTGTTTCCCAGCAAGCATACGGAAACACAGCACAAGAATGCTCTAAGTGCCCTCTATAGGAATTAGCTGGCTTTCAACGCCAACAAACCCTCTTAGCCACACAGTCCGTCTTCACACAGCTGGCAGATGCAAGCTAAAAACCTACAGACCAGCTACAAATCATTCAACGTTCACGTCAAGGGAGGAAGACAAGCCTTTTCAGAGGGCTGTGACGTCCCCCAAGTAGAGGACAGGCGCTGGTGTACATTACCTGACCTCCCAAGAAAAGGCCACCAATTACCCTCTTGTCCTGGCAGCCGAAAGCTGTCATTCCAGAGGTATAAGTCATAGGCATGAAAGACTGTTTAAATAAAACTCTTGTTACCACGGCTATTACCAGGTTTGTTACTTACAGCAATTTAGAGCAGGTCTAAGGAGCAAGGTTCTTTACCAATTTGACACTTGTTTTGGGCACTGCTTGCTTTCTTGATAGCAAGCAGCTACCCCCAACAGATGTTCTGTAGGTAAGAGACGGGTGTTTGTCTTATCCTTAGGCAGACACAGAGCCTGTGGGCGAGCAGCGCATCTATTTTCAACAACTTGATGACAGACCATCTGATTCCAGGTTCAAAAAGAACTGGGGATCTATGTAAAGCACATAGATAAAATTGGAGTTCTTAACAGGTACAGCATATTAGAAAGTGCATTTATGGCAGGACGGGAATAGGCCTAACAGGGCTGAGAAGGCACAACAAGGTCTTCAGGCAGCACTCTGAAAAATCGCTACAAGCCCAGGCACAGTGACATTCACAAAAATCTGTGCTAACGTGTAATTTCCAAAGCCAATGAAGCTTCCAAAATTTTTTTGTACGATACCAACAACTACATGCTATTGACTCCCACCAGTAAAACCGGGCAGACAAAAGCTGGGACTCACAAAGGTCTCCCAATTGGAATGAGCCCCCGTGCCCGGCTCGTAAACACCTCGTTACAGCCCACTCCCTGCCAGCCGCCAGAGCAGACAGCAGTTACGGGTGGCAGCAACGAGAAGAACAAGGGTCAGCGGCGCTGGCGCGGGGGCAAACTTCAAGGGGAGTAGGAAGAGGTCAAATTCTTCAACAGGACACTCTGACAGATGCTGGTTTTCCTCTTGGTTCCAAACCTACCCCAAACTTGCTGCGGAAGGCTTTGCCAGAGTGTCGTGTGTCCCCCCCGTGCCCGGGAAGGAGAAGCATTAGTCAGCCTCCCCAGAGCAGGCACTGTATAGAAAAGCGTATAAGCAGTGACTGTGGCCAGGCAATCTGTGTCTCATCCCGGCGGTGACTAACCGGACTGCAGGGCTGGAACTGAAGAGCTGCAGAATGTCACCGAGCAAACAAGTTCACAGGGGAAGAAGCTGCGGGGACAGGGGAGACGCACAGAGGGGCCATCCACCACCGATGCTCCCGCACCAGGTTTGCCCGTACCTCCGGCTACAGGGCACCCGGCTTCCAGCCTTCAATGCACTTCTCTGCCGTCAAAATTCAAGGCTTGACAAACATTATCGGTGTGACTTCAGGCCCAGCTACATCAAAACAGCCATTTCTTGGCCACTGGAAGGTTTCTAATGACCCTGCCACCCCTCCAAAAAAACCCAGCTTGTTAACTAGAAGCATGCCTTCAACGCTTCCCCCTGCCCCGCCACAACCCTATTTCAGGGTAAGTAATTGCTCACGAGCGTGTGCGGTTGCTAATTTCTGGAGATATAGAAGGCAGATATTTTCAAATAAAAGAATACAGCTTTTAGGACTTCAGAACAATGACAGGCAGGGCGGCTGCCTGAAGTGCAGAAACTAAAAGCTTTTTCCTTCAGAACAAGAGCAGAATCGAGTAATTGTCGTTTCCAGGGAGATGGGGAACTTGAGGGATCAGAGCTCAATCTGCAGTTAAATGGATTGGAAACAACTCCCTATCAGCTGCAGAAAAAACATGGATAAAAACACACAGGAAAATCCAGAGAGGGCATTTTCCCGGCACTGTGCACATCTCCCCACATTTCAGGAATGATGGACCGAATTTATTGAGACGATCCCGGTTAGCTATTCACCAATACCAAGGGAGAAGTATTTCCTGTGTTACCTTTTCCTTATCTATCCCCCATTCAACCACTCTTCACAACAAGAACCGACAGGTATTGCAGTCTTCCCCTTTCGGGAGAGAAACCTGAAAATTCCCTCTCACGCTCCAGAAGTGCGGTTCTAAGCAGAGCAGGTTTGTGAAAAATACCTAAAAGAAGATTTTAAAATTCTCTGCGCAAGCCAGGCAACCTTTCCACTTTTCCAAGCCTTTCCACTGAGATTTCACAGAGGCCAAAAAGACAAAAGTTCATGTTTCAATTGCAATGCCAAATTCTGAGCTTCTCCCATGTAAAAAAAAAAAAAAAAAACAAACCAAAACCAACCAAATCCTGTGACTTGCAAAGGATTTTCCAAAAGAACCCGTACCTTTGTGAGTGCTGTAAAGCGCTGCAAATGTCACCACGAAGAAGGTGGTGGAATATTTTCCAGCGTTAACCAGATGAAAGGCCCGTTTGTTATCCCGGTAACGGCGCAGGCACTGGATGAATCGCAACCAAGCAGGGATGCACTGGACGACTGCTCTCACTCCGTAGGAGTAGCTGTAACAAATCTGATTATCTGCAAGAAAAAAAGTTTCAGGGACACAAGATCAGCAAGTTTAAGAACTCCTATCGTCTTCCTTTCTGCAAGAGTGCTGTGTCCAGTGCTGGGCTCCCCGGTGCGAGAAGGACAGGGAACTGCTGGAGAGGGGACAGCAAAGGGCTACCGAGATGCTGAGGGGACTGGAACACCTCTCCTATGAAGAAAGGCTGAGGGATTTGGGTCTCTTCAGTCTGGAAAAAGGACGGCTGAGGGGGATCTTATCCATGCTTATAAATACTGAAAGGGGGGGTGTCAGGAGGATGGGGCCAGGCTCTTCTCAGTGGTGCCCAGCGACAGGACAAGGGGTAACAGGCACAAAGTTGACCATAGGAAGATCCACCTAAACATGAGGAGGAACTTCTTTGCTGTGAGGGTGGCAGAGCCCTGGCACAGGCTGCCCAGAGAGGTGGTGGAGTCTCCGTCTCTGGAGACATCCCAACCCCGCCTGGAGGCGTTCCTGTGCCACCTGCTCTGGGTGACCCTGCTCTGGCAGGGGCTTGGACAAGATGATCTCCAGAGGTCCCTTCCAACCCTGGCTGTTCTGTGATTCTGTGAAGAGCAGTATCGCTTGACATGAGAGCAGTGCCCCATCAATGTCTCGTACTTCGGCACGCACACAGCCAGAACAGCGAGAAGCTCATCACCAGAAAGTATCCTGAAGCCCTTAACTTCATCTCAGAGGTATTCAGGTGACATGACATCAATAACACATCCAGACAGATCATCATCTAACTCTGTCACTGCTGCCAGTATAATTAACACACAAGAAGATTAAAAATAATCTATTTTTAAATTTATTTTGTGCTGTTGGCAGTACTGCGAATAATCAAATTATGGGTGGAATTACAAAAGGCCCTTTGACACTGAATTTTTGTGCATAAATGGGAGAGCATTTCCAAACTCTGCAGGACAGCTCAAAAAGGCTAGTTTGCCTGAGATGTCCTTGACCCATTTTTCTTATGTGTTGTAATAGGAAAAAAAAAAACATATTTCCGTGTGTGATTGGTGGGTTTTTGTTGTTTTTTTTTCTTTTTTTTAAAAAAAAAGCAAAGCCAGGGCATAGAGGGTGAGAAGCAACTGCACCAACAGGACATTGTGTCACACCCTTGATGTTTGAAAGCCTTTTTTTTTTTTAATTGAGGAAATGAGCAGGAGAACCCCAGCTTCGCCTGGAACTCCCAAGCATGCCATATTCTTCCGCTGTCTTGCTCGGCACATGTAAACTAAAACACCCCACTGACTAAAACCCCTTTGTTTCTTATTCAGAATAACGGAGACAAGTTATTAGCTGCACTATCATTCCACTGTTTGGACTGGCAGAGGACAACCTGTTATCCACTCAGTTGCTTTATTTATTTTATTTTTAATAAATAAATATTTAGTTACTTGCAACACCGTCTTAAAGGGAAGAGAAAGATCAGGCAGATTGGAGGAACAAAGCGAACGCTGATGCTTATTGAAGCAAACTGCAAATTCCTTCAGCAACTGTCAAAGCCATCAGACAGCGCAATTTGCCAGCAGTCACAGCTTCAAATGGAAAGATAACAGCCCAGTCCAGGAGGAGACAGGTACGATTTTGCCACTGGGAAGGCCAAAGTCAAAATTCATCTGCCAACTCTGCAGCTCTTCGGGCCAGAAAGGAGAGAAGAGACAACAGCATTTTGACCTGGCATCACAGCATCAACTTTAGAATCATAGAATCATAGAACCATAGGGTTGGAAGGGACCTCTGGAGATCATCTCGTCCAACCCCCTGCCAGAGCAGGGTCACCCAGAGCAGGTGACACAGGAACGCCTCCAGGCAGGGTTGGAATGTCTCCAGAGACGGAGACTCCACCACCTCTCTGGGCAGCCTGTGCCAGGGCTCTGCCACCCTCACAGCAAAGAAGTTCCTCCTCATGTTTAGGTGGAACTTCTTATGCTCAAGTTTGTGCCCGTTACCCCTTGTCCTGTCCCCGGGCACCACTGAGAAGAGCCTGGCCCCATCCTCCTGACACCCCCCCTTTCAGTATTTATAAGTGTTGATAAGATCCCCCCTCAGTCGTCTTTTTTCCAGACTGAAGAGACCCAAATCCCTCAGCCTTTCCTCATAAGAGAGGTGTTCCAGTCCCCTCAGCATCTCGGTAGCCCTCTGCTGCACCCTTTCCAGCAGTTCCCTGTCCTTCTGGAACCGGGGAGCCCAGAACTGGACACAGTACTCCAGGTGTGGCCTCACCAGGGCAGAGCAGAGGGGGAGGATGACCTCCCTTGACCTGCTGGCCACACTCTTCTTGATGCCCCCCAGGATGCCATTGGCCTTCTTGGCCACAAGGGCACATTGCTGGCTCATGGTCATCCTGTTGTCCACCAGGACTCCCAGATCTCTTTCCACAGAGCTGCTCTCCAGAATTTAATTGAATTTAGGGAGGCGCTGACAAGCTCTGAGGAAATTTCTCCACCCTCTCTTGCGTTACGTTACTGTGGTGGAGCCCGTAAAGCAGCAGGCCACAGCACAGAAAATCGTGCTCAAGCCACTCGTTTTCATGCTGAGCAAAAGGAACAGGCTAAAAGCAAAGACATGGTTAAACCTCTATGAAATCAAGCAACGATGCCAGGAAAATGGATTCCTCTTTCCAATCAAGTAGCACTGTGTCTAAAATTCGTTGATGAATATACAAGTCGGGCCAAAAGACTGGATTAGGAAATGAACGCGGATGTGAAATTCCACTGCTCTGGATGGACGTAAGAAAGGGAAGAATCTCTCTAATGCTGTGTTTACAAGAAGCGCCTATTATTTTAGTTTCCTATGTCATTGGTAGCCCTCTTCAAAACAGATAGATGATTATAAAGTTGCTTTGCTCGGTGTTTTTCGGGTCATTTTGACCGCGTTCGCACGGGTCGTCAGCATTACTCTACCTGTATTTGCCAGAAGTCCAGCATTGTCCTCCCACTGAACCTCAAAGCTGTAGAAGCAGATCATGTATTCCAGATCCATGAGTATCACGACCAGGCTGTTGAGCTGATCAGCCAGCCAGAAATCTGCGAAGCCCACCTTGTGGAAGGGAGCAGTGAACACTCGAAACTGTCAGGGGGAGGAAAAAAAAAAAAAAAAAAAAAAAAAAAGAAGAAGAAGAAAGGAATAATTCATGGCGTAGTGTCAAAGACATCTAAATGCAGTGGCAGGACATCGCAGCACTGAACAAATATGGAAATAGCAGAAATGCTTGAAGATTTATTGCTGACCTTTCGCTCCCGCTGACAAAAAAAGAATAAAAGATAACTGTCTCCTCACTTTTAGTACAAATAACATCCCTGCTTTTCTCCTGTATACAGCTATTCATATCCCCCCCCCACCTTTCTGTGTTTTTACTGGCAGAAGAGCCCAGTCGCCAACCAAGCTCTTTCCCAGCAACTCCCAGTCTCTGTGTAAGAGCTCTACTGGTTCTCCAGTTGCTCCTTGTTTTAATCAGCGCTTTCTTTCATTTATGTCGTGTCTATTGACACCTTCCACACCCACCTTCTCCCTCACACTTCATGTCACTTAGATTACAGACCCTCAGCACGGCCATCAGTCCGATCATCGCTGGGTTTACTTAACGCATTAGTTGTTCTTTGCTGTTAGAAGTTTTAAGAGCGCCGATTGCCGCTGCTGGATCTCCCAAAGCCTCTCGCAGGGAAGGAGTTAAAGAAAGGGCAGAGGAAATCCTATTGACTGTCAATTAGACTCCCCCTCAATCCCCGTCCACTTTCCCTCTAAGCCTCGACAGCGGTTTTGCTTCTTTCAAACCAGACAGTTTTCATGGGCCATTACCTTTGATTACAACTCTCTCTACCCGGTTAGTTATAGTTACTAACAGCCAATTTCTCAAAGAGCCAGCGCCATCCCGTAGTTCAGAGATTTATGAACCTTTAAATTAATGAAAGCACAGGCTAACACTGATCTTTTATGTTGCTCTCCTTATTAACCTAAAGGGTACACCGCTACGGAAACCCGGGAAAGGACTGACACATTCCTATCAGCTTGCAATGCCAATTTAAGGCTCTGGTCCTAAATTTCAAAGCCAAACAGGGGATTAAGATTTAGCGGCATAAAGCAGATACGGATCCTGACCCAGAAAGCACTGTGCCCACGGAGGAGGGCACCTATTACAAAGGCTCAGACAGGGCCAGCCGTTGGGGAGGTCTGTCCTCAAAGCCGTCCAGCTGCAGAACAGCTTCTGCGGAGGTCAGAGAAGGCACATCAGCCTTCCCCTTCGGCACACCAGCCTTTCCCTTCGGCACACCAGCCTTCCTCTCTTCGGCACACCAGCCTTCCTCTCTTCGGCACACCAGCCTTCCTCTCTTCGGCACACCAGCCTTCCTCTCTTCGGCACAACAGCCTTCCCCTCTTCGGCACAACAGCCTTCCCCTTCGGCACACCAGCCTTCCTCTCTTCGGCACACCAGCCTTCCTCTCTTCGGCACACCAGCCTTCCCCTTCGGCACACCAGCCTTCCCCTCTTCGGCACACCAGCCTTCCCCTCTTTGGCACACCAGCCTTCCCCTTCGGCACACCAGCCTTCCCCTCTTCGGCACACCAGCCTTCCCCTCTTCGGCACACCAGCCTTCCCCTCTTCGGCACACCAGCCTTCCTCTCTTCAGCACACCAGCCTTCCTCTCTTCGGCACACCAGCCTTCCTCTCTTCGGCACACCAGTCTTCCCCTTTGGCACACCAGCCTTCCTCTCTTCGGCACACCAGCCTTCCTCTCTTCGGCACACCAGCCTTCCCCTCTTTGGCACACCAGCCTTCCCCTTCGGCACACCAGCCTTCCCCTCTTCGGCACACCAGCCTTCCTCTCTTCGGCACACCAGCCTTCCCCTTTGGCACACCAGCCTTCCCCTTCGGAACACCAGCCTTCCTCTCTTCGGCACACCAGCCTTCCTCTCTTCGGCACACCAGCCTTCCCCTCTTTGGCACACCAGCCTTCCCCTCTTTGGCACACCAGCCTTCCCCTTCGGCACACCAGCCTTCCCCTCTTTGGCACACCAGCCTTCCTCTCTTCGGCACACCAGCCTTCCTCTTCAAAAGACCCTTACTCCTTTCTACCAACTCTCCCTGATACTATCCCTTTATCTCTCGTCACAGACCTTTCCCCCCCCCCCCCGAAACAAAGACCAACAAAAGCCAATGAAAACAGCTTTACAGATAGAACTCCCCGAAAAAAGAAGAAATTAATAAAATGTTATTTAATTTTTGGGAGAGATACAACCAGATAACAGCATAAAACTTGTAAGAGAGTAGAAGCTTTCCACCTAAAGGTTGGAGCAGACAAGGAGTCAGCAGATACGTACGGAACCTCGCTAAGGAACTGGTATCTCAGTCAACTATCCTGAAGAACCTGAGCTGCTGTTTGCACCCTCCTAACCCTGCACATCAGGCACTGCGGTTTCCGACTGCTGCCCGGGCACCGCTGGAATTCCAGCCCAGCCACCAGCGGGCGCTGGCAGGTACCACAGGCAACTCCTCACTTCCCAGCTGAGAAGGGTCTGCAACGTCACCCGGTGAAGATGGACTGCAAGAACAAAGTCATAAAATACCAAAAGCTGGGGCTGAACCTCAGCTTCAAGTCACGTGTGGCAATTATCTAGCAACAGTTCCACAATCCAAGCGCGCAGACTTCCCGGTGCTGACTACTGCAGTTTTAATAAGCGCTGAGACAGTAGATATTTGAGCCGGAGTTAAACACTTCCTAGATCTTCACCTCTCGCAGACGGGCTCCCCGCAGCTGTTTCGCCGTTTCGGCGCCCTGCAGAGAGCGTGGGCAGGCAGACGCCGCACCATCCCCGGGGGTTGGCATCCGATTCCTCAACCTACACAAATGCAACTCATGGGCTTCTCATCCGGCAGCGAAGGGGCAAAGAACGCTCACCT
The DNA here is from genome assembly GCA_947846985.1 of Fratercula arctica. NCBI lineage: Eukaryota > Metazoa > Chordata > Aves > Charadriiformes > Alcidae > Fratercula > Fratercula arctica. Next base: position 32,844,193 of record CANTUZ010000012.1, read on the forward strand.
GAGCACGCAGGCGAGAGAGAAGAGCCTGGCATGGGAATTAAACTCAGTACGGGCTAAAGAACTTTTTTCTCTCAGAGGAAGATGAATTCAAATGCAACTTGCAGTTCCATCAAAAGAGATCCCACTCCTGAGTACCAACAGGCAGTTGTTGATGATCACGGGTGGATGCAAAAAGCCTCCTAGATCCATCCGGAAATGCTACGACACGCTAAAGTATGCTTCTGATTTGGTTCTAGGAAAATTGAAGGTGCCAGTAATGCTCTGCGACACCCGATATATCAGACTGAATTTTGACTGGAAGTGAAACATATCAAGCACGTGAAGAAAAACGCTCACCAACCCGAAATTTGTGTGAACAGCACAGTTCTAAGAGTTGCGCTATTTAAACCGCCTTTCACCCAGATGGCTGCTGGCGACTGCACGGAGGAAGAAAATACACCCAGCTGGCCAATTACACACAATAAAAACTAGAAAAGCCTAACATCTACTCTTTACGTGGTTTGTCTGGCCTCTTTTTTTTCCCCCCTTTCCGCATAACACACAGTCAGAAGCACTGTGCCATTTTCCACCGTTAAGGTGATCTTGCATTTTGATGAAGCTTTGTTTCCCCAGAAGACCTCGGGATGAATTGGCTTCGGCACACTCAAAGGTGAGCCTGTATCACCGACTGCAGCGCAGTCTAGAGACGGCTGGGATCCAGCAGGTACTGGCAACTGCTTAAGAGCTCTGTGAAGACCGAAAATCTTACCCTGTGTTAAGATATTAAGGCAAATTAGCACAGATATTGCTCACACGGTTAGAGCACTTCCAGTGCTTCCCCTAGCGCCAAGGGACAGCGGTAGGATTAATGAGGCTTGGGACTAAAGGTACATCTGTGAGAGATGGTTGAATGCTGGAAGGCAAAAAAGGAAGAAACCGAAACAGTAGTAAGCCAGTAAATCAAATATCAGAGGTAAGCGCGCAGAGGTTAACTAGCTGTGTGCATACCTGCACGCACACGCTTGAAGCGTGATTCTACGTTTCATCTTTGCCGTGCTCCAGATAAAGTTAATTGTTTTAATTGGCATTAAAGGGATTCTACGAATAACATCAGCCAGCCAAACCCTCTTCCACCTGATGCTCTCTGAGCAGTTCCAGCAGGAATAAGGTATCGAGGGAACCAACTTGATTAAAGCCAATTTAAGAGGGCATACAGGGTGGGGATGAAGAACCCAATACGCCATCTAACAAGTCTGAAAACTGTTCTTTTGCAGCTCCCACCTATAACTGGAACACTGAAGTAGCACGCATATTTACATTCAATTTACCAGATTTATCTTACCTGGAAAATAGTAGCTGGGTCTAAAATGAACAGTTTGCTTAAGACCACAAACACGTTTGCTGAAAAGAACCCCACCCATGAACAGAATTTTATAAGCAGTAACCTTTGCAAAACTCCCCTTTCCATCAGCGAACCCTCTCAGCGTTGGCACACCCCCAGTTTGGGCCGAGGAGCACCCATGGATCCAAGGATCCACCCACCCTTGCCTCAAAGCACCCTAACCCTAATCAAACTGTTTCGCTACGTTAAGGAAAAACAAGATACCCAAGTGCTTCTACATGTGCAAAAGTACGTATATAGCTGTCTATAGGAAGATTAACAAGTAGCTACCTGCAATACAAAGATAATGATAGACTGGCACAGGCACGCAGAAGTTGCTTCTGTAAACCCACAGCTCGATAATTTTTGCAGCCAATAATCGGGTCTGCTCTCTGAATGCGCAGTGGTACAAGTATCCCTCTCTCCTGAAGATTAGCGCCCTTTGTATACATTTAACTGCTACTGCTTAGCGGTTTTTAAAAATTTATTTCTTTAAATCAGGTTTGAGACTTACCAATAGTTTGAGCAGCCAAAAACGGGACTTGTAATATAAGGTTTTGGTAGGGTTGATGAGAAAAAGCAACATGAAGCCGTACAAGATGAGTGGATTCACCTGCATAGGGATGTAGGTGAATTTACCGTATATACATGCCAGCAGGCTCAGGCACCACAAAACCCCCAGGAAACCAGCAATCTACAGAAAAATAGAAAAAAACCACATAGATACCTTATGAAAACATGGCTCCGAAACCTACAATGAATTCTCATTACAAGAAAAGGGAGAGCAGCGCTCAATCCTGTAATCTAATCAGTCTTCAGCAACTTCCTCTTCTAATTGTATTACAGCTCCTTGCCAGGAAATGGTGCAGGATTTACCCTCCCGATCCGCCGCGCAGCTCAACCACTCCTACAATCCATCCTGTTTACCTCAAAGAGATGTTGATGGGACAAGTTGCTGCGGGGATTGAGTTCGAAGATGAGGACGTGATTGACTCCAGCCTGTCTCCAGCCATATGTGTTGATACCCAGGAGAAAGAGGAATTCTATCAGGAGAAAGCCACCTCGATAGATTCTCACCAGTGGCCACACATTTGGTCCATCTATAAAAGCCACACCTGGCAAAGACAAAAATGAAAACGACCTTAGCGATGGCCTGAGTCATGTCACAAAGCAAATCTGCGCTCCGCTGCTTCATGCTGGTGCTCAGATGCTCGGCTGAACCCCGTGAAAACAGGGTACCCTCGTACACACCTGCATCTTCCAGCAAGTGCAGGACTTTTTTCTTAGCTTGTCGGAGGATTTAGGAGTATTTTGGGGAAAATTCGCTCTCCAGACGGTGTGGTCAGGTCATTAGCAGCTTCTTAAGTCCCCTGTTTCACGCTACAGGCATGAGGGACAGCACCGGCATAAATTGTGACTATACGCACTTAAAATGTTCTCGTTTAATGGAGATTAAATCCCAACAGACAGATACGCAAATGCTTCAGCTCCCCACAAAACCAAGAAGCACCATTTACAGCATTTAAAACAATGCGAAACTCTGCCTAATCGCTGAACTCAGTACAACTGTAATGTAATACATATTCATTACTAGCAATATAATATCCAGCCGCACCCAAACAGAAAACCCAACATAAGGCAGCAATAGCGGAAAGCCTGTTGCTTCCTTTGTTCAGTCTTTGGCGTTTTGGACACAAATTTGATTCATTTCAAACAAGGAGCAGCCTTATCCAGCAGCAGCTTTCTCTAGCACAAGCCCCTTTGCAAAACACCGTCGCCAGGTTGCCCGATACAGGTTTTTTTAGGATAAAAGCACAAATAAAATACAGTTATTTGAATCCTCAGTTTCAGTTTCCTGGAGTGTTTCTCACCCACGTGCTTTTAAAGAGGGGGAAAAAAAGAACACGTGGTTTTACAGAACTGATGCTGAGAATTTATTCCCACAAACCGTCCCGGCTACGTTACAGCCCCAAGTTTTTCAAACTTTTCTTCAGAGAAAGCATATCCGTAAGAAGTTTCATGTCTTCAGCATCTGTACTTTATACCGCCTAAAATTACGGAGGAAAACCCTGCAAGGAACAATGAGTCAAGAACTGTTGCTTTAAATTTAAAACTTGAAGAGACCGTTGGATTCAGGCAAAACAGAGTCAAATTTTGGACAGAAATGAGAGACACCCTGAAGAGGCTGAAAGAAATGAGTCTTAAATATGGAATTGCAAAAGCAGCATTTCAAATTTTCATCTGAAAACGCCTGCAGACAAAACCAAGGTGGGGGGTTGGGGGGGGGGGTGGGTGCTTCCAAACGGGACAGAGTGGCCCCAAAACTATTGGATAAGAAATGACCAGACAGGACAGAGGTGCTGCGTGCTACTCGAGACAGAACACCCGGACAAAGGTTTATCCCGAGGTGAACACAGTTCAATATGACAGTATAGCATACGACTTCCATAGCTAATGCCCGCTAATCTTATTTCTGCACTCTTAGGATGGTAGAGGACCATAATTGCAGCTTGGAACAGCAGCTGGTTCTGGAGAAAAAGCAGATAGTGAACAGTACGAGCAGCTGAGATGCTAAAACACAGAAGCTAAAAGTATTAAAGTACTTCTCTATATTCTTTCCTCTGATACTAAGACCCTATCTAGTTTAGCTTCCACAGCGCAAAGGCTAGATTTGATTCCTTTTCGTGTTTCCTAACTGAACCCTTTTCTGCACTACAGCCGAGCAGTCTGACTGAAGACCCCGGAGGACCCCGCTTGCAGGCCAGTGCCCAGCAAAAGGTGTCCGAGGTCTCCAACTTGGTCCAGGGCTCTGTACTACAGCCCTGAGGCAAAGAGGTTTTCCATCCATGCACTGTTTCCACTTAAATCCAATAGAAGCGAAGTCACCTCCTAGACTCCGCAGGTATGGGACACTCGATCCACTCCTCCCTTCAGCCAGCACCTCAACAAGGTGCTCAGGGAAGAAGATGTCCCTGGTGACGAGCCCGACGGCATCACAGTTGAAGTCTCAAACAAGAGACAGGGCGCTGCCGCAGCAAGAGTCTTGGGATTTTGCATGATATCTTACGGGTTTCTGGTTAATAAAACTCATGCCCACCTCCGTGAACTTTCAACCTCAATTACACGCTACCCTGGCACCTAGAAAAGCTGTTCCGGAAAGAGCAAAGCCTCAAAATTCGTACTCTTTAGGATGACACCCTCCTGGGATCCACCTGTAGCTTTTGCAGCCTTTAACAGAGCCCAAGTTATGAACTCATCTCTGGAAAACGGTGCTGTTCCAATTTTAAAATCAGGCACTACAATATTAGAAGTCATGTTCTAATGCCGTTTCACAGATCCTGCACGTACGACGCTGAAATCCTATCTTAGTCAATCAAATCATCAAAACAATTTGCCCAAAGTAGCACAGAGGTTAGCGAACTAATATCCAATTACAAACCAGCACTTTGCAGTTAGAATAGAGGTTTTGCCCATTTTGCCCAATATCTGAAGTAACGTACAGACATCAGATCGTGTCTGCTGATACAAACACACCTATTATTCACACTAGTTTAGCAACATCTGCTTTATAGATATAATTATTTTTATGAATGCATTCTCACCCGTGTTTCACTTTTTCATTCTTAATACTGAGAGATAAAAAACACGACTGGCTTCAAGCGTATTTGCATCTCTCCTAGAGATCAAGCGTGTAAGTTACAGAAAAAAAAAAAAAAAAGATACGATGAATAAAGAAGAGCTTATACACATTAAACGGACCCTTCACACAGACGGGTCAACTTTCTGCCTCTACCAGAGCAAGACCAAAAGGGAAGCACTGCAAACAGCTTCTCAAACAGAGGAATTTTATCCCAGGAGATGACTGGATCCAATTACAGAAACATCTGATTAAAAATGCTTTTAAGTCAAAAACAGAGACGTGGCCTTTCCCTAACGCAAGAGCTCGCATGTTGATTTGTTAAGCCTTTTCCTTTGTACTGCTTAAGCAAGCTACAACACTACTGAAATCACAGGCACAATTAGTAAAGCCGCTTGTGATTAAGCGCTGTATCTGGATCCATGGCACTAACGTGGCTTTTACTCCAATCAGAGTCCGAACTCAAAAGGTGCAAAAAGCAGAATAAAACCAAGGCCTGAGATATGCAAAAATTTGTAGCTTTTAAACTATCTTACCAAAATCTGCTGGCAATAAAAAAAAAATTAAAAAAAAATTAATGGCATTAATAGGCACCAGGCATTGAAATCCTAGAAATTTCTACAGGAAAACGCTCCAAGTGGCACGGTGCTCACGTGGCTCTATGTCTGGTCTCGTTCTCTGTAGGGAGTCAGTACCACGCAAAACTTAAGTTCTACGAGAGCCCCTCTGGAGGCGGAAGAGGGCTGTGCGTTCACAGAACGACAGCAGGAATCTGGTTTATACATGGACGCTGCACCTCCAGAACATCCCTCCAAGAGTAAGGAGGAAACCAGAAGACCAAACCATAATACATTCAAAGTCCAAAAATCCATGTATCTAACACCTCACAACTTGTTACTGAGTGGAACTAATAATTCCCAACAGTGCGATCTGACGCGGACCGATTTAACCCAAAACATCCTGACCAGCCCTGTTCACATCCAGGCCCTCCCAAAGTGACGAGAACAAATCCATGCCAGGGTGAGAGATGTGTGCAGCTGAGGATACCCACCTGAAAGTATGACGGTGACGTTCAGTGCGATGAACAACCCACAGAACAATCCAACCCTGAATGTAGTCCAGGCTGGTACAGGCTGTGAACAAAGCAACGGTGGAGTTAAGACGGGGTAACGGGTTATCAGCAAAGTCGGATTAATTTGCGGAGTAAATTTAAAATCAGGGATACAGCGTTCTGATCTCTGACCGCACTCTTCCTCTTGAAATTAGGGTTTTTTTAAACTCAAAATGCTGCAAAATATTCTTGCCTATGTTGCTGCTGTGTGGAAACAGCGCTTGGGCATCTCAATGCTCTTTGAAAAATATTCCAGACCACACAAACACTAGGCATATGTTATCAGTAGCACAAATTTCCTTTTACTATTTATCTCATCCCTTCATTACCTTGTCTGCAGGCATTAGGAATAGTAAGCAAGCTATTTCCAAATCTTCCGGAACTAAAGCAGATTACGTGACCATGCCCCCCTCACAATTTGCAGAGCATGCTCACATCCATTATTTTCACTACTTTGTTCAAATGTTGAATCTAATTTGGCACCTTGATAAGCTGGAGTATAACTTGATCTCTCACCTGAGCTGCTCCTAAGGGTGGAACACGCAAACGTTTCATAGCCTTCTGTCTGTCTCCATCTTCTAACTCATTGGTCACCACTTCCTAAGGAGATAAAGAGATACAGCACAGAAGTTCATTCTGATGATAAGCACATGGTACTGCATTAAAACAAAACCCCCAAAAAAGCGGTCAATTTTCAAGTTACGTTTGAGCCCTGGCCCAATACTCTTCTAATACAAAGATATGAAAAGTTCACCACGGCGCATCAGGTTACTACACAATACAAGCTAACTCCGTGTGAGCTGTCGGAGTGAAAAGCTACCAGCTGAAAAGAACATACCCAAATTTATGTAAGCAGCGCCAGAAATCAGTAGCATTTTAAAAATCAATTAATAGTTGTCTATTGGTGGTGTCTATAGGTGGTGAATACAAGTTATAAAGAGGGCAAAACCTTATAGGAATCAGTAGTGAACAAGAAAATATTGTTTGCTAGTTAGAAGAGTGCTGGAGTGCTGCGTCCAGCTCTGGAGCCCTCAGCACAAGGGGGACATGGACCTGTTGGAGCGGGTCCAGAGGAGGGCCACGAGGATGATCCGAGGGCTGGAGCCCCTCTGCTGTGAGGACAGGCTGAGAGAGTTGGGGATGTTCAGCCTGGAGAAGAGAAGGCTCCGGGGAGACCTTAGAGCCCCTTCCAGTCCCTGAACGGGGCTACAGGAAGGATGGGGAGGGGCTGTTGGCAAGGGCATGTAGCGATGGGACGAGGGGCAATGGTTTAAACTAGAGCAGGGCAGGTTTAGATGAGCCATTAGGAAGAAGTTCTTTACACTGAGGGTGGTGAGACACTGGCCCAGGTTGCCCAGAGAGGGGGTGGAGGCCCCATCCCTGGAGACATTCAAGGCCAGGCTGGATGAGGCTCTGAGCAACCTGATCTAGTTGAAGATGTCCCTGCTCACTGCAGGGGGGCTGGACTAGATGGCCTTTAGAGGTCCCTTCCAACCCAACACGTTCTGTGATTCTAAGACGAGCTGTGCCCAGACCAGCATCCTTACCTCTGTTTCGGAGATAAGCTGGTTGATCTTCTTGCAGGTGTAGAAGGGTGCCACCTCCACCTCGGCCACCCGCCATTCTGCCCCCCGCGCCGTCTCCAGGTTCTTGTCATGCTTTTTTAAGATTTTGCGGAAGCCGGTGAAGTTCAGGTTCTGCAGACGAGGGAAAACAGTTACTGGCTTTTAACCTCAGTCAGCTCCCAAGAAAGTTAAATGGTTCTATTTCCAGTGCTAGCAAAAAAACCAAATCACTGCCACTTTCCTCCTTAATGCAGGAAGCGACAACATTCCTGATGAAACCTCACTGAAGATAAATAACCTGTGGACATACTCAAAACTTGTGTGCTTTAGGCTATTTCAAGACACGCTCCCTCTGTCTGGGTACACCTGACCACATACGCCCCATGCACTGCAACCCGGCAACTGGTCTCTGGATTAGCAGGAGTTGTAACGAGTTCCGAACGAAAATATAAAGCTGCAGAAAGACTATGATTTGTCCCAACTCCCACAGTCATCGTCAATCCTTCAAGCAGTTTTCCCTTTTGAAAAGACTAAGCTACTGATTCCTAGTTTCTTTGAACTCTACATTGGTTTCAAATCAAGCTCTCCAGATAAGGGCATTAGAGAAGGGAAATCCTTGTACAACAGAAAACTTGTGACAAAGTTTTAAATGCTGCAGACTAAATCCAGACAAGTGCATCTCCACAACAGCATCCTTCTCCACAGAGTACACTGCACGATGACGGCAAAACTAGTTTAGGCTTGCAGGCGTGGGAGATATAACTCTCTAGCCGGTCGAGATAAGCACACGATGCCGCATTAAAATAAGAATTAACGGTTGATCTCCAAGTTACGTATGACCCAACACTCTTCTAATGCAGTAACTAAGACAGGCAAAGCCTACCACGCTGTAGGCCATCGGTGTGACAAGATGCATTTGAAATCCTGCGTTTCGTTATACAGAAAACACCACTGGAAAGACTCAACGTTTCACTCAAGCTGCAGCAAGAACACAGACACACCATGGCAAGATTCACTTCCGAAAAAGCTTAGAAAGTAGCCTGGAAAGAAAAACAGAGAAAAAAGCAAAACCCAATGCCCCGGGGAGAGGCGCCAACTAGTCACTGAAATTATTTTCAATCTAATTATGCTTAGAGTGATTTAATACCAGACCCCTGCCACACAGGTGGGGAAATGAGGCTAGGGAGGCAGGAGCAGGAAGCCAATGCATTAACAATCTGCATTATTGCAGACAAGAGACTTTAATTACTTTCTATTGGAAAAGCCAGCATTCCACCCCAGGGAGAGCAGATCACTATTTCAGAAATTCAAAATGAAAAAAACTAAACAAAACAAAACACCGCAACAAAATGATGCTTTTGGTCAAGAGATTTTTCTGTAGCCTGAACTAACATCACGTTATCTGCCGCGTGGGCCATCACAGCCTAACTCTGGTGTGCCTCGGCCAGTTGGGGCATGGGGATACCAGACACCCCAGAACCCCTCCAGCGGCGTTTCATCCACCGGCTGCAAAGATTCTGCAGCCCCAAAGCGCGTGATAAAACCCCGGTTGGTTACAGCGGTACTTCGGACAAGGAACACGCGGTGATGGAACTGTGAAACAGAACAGTCAAACGTCATTTACCCAAGTCAGACGTTTTGCTATTCTTGCCGCTCGTGGTGCTTTTTCTTTGGCAAGGGGCTTTCTGCAAGCCTGACTTCTGGTTCTGCTGGATACTAATCGAATCCATTGAAGTGAATTGATTAATGGTATGTTTTGTCATTAAAGGTGGAAAAAAACCTAACAGTGCGACTTACGGAACTATGTAATGCAAGATCAAGTAGTATCAAACAGTGGAGTCAAAAATCTTTGCATTAGGAATTTTGCATTAGGAATTTTGCATTAGGAATTTTGCATTAGGAAATGCACCAGGAAGGCAAATGCTCAGCAGTTAAATAACACTGATTCACACTCCCTTATTTGCCCCATGAATGTACTGTATTGTATACAGTATATATGTAAGTAAATACTATATATTTAATTTCTCCTGATTCGTTTGTTCTAAAACGCAGTATTTCAGATAGATTTCTTTATATATGTGCACACTCTAGAATGATATATTACTGTTAACAATAAGTTAATTTTATCAGAAGTTTAGTCATTGGTAAGTTAAGTAACAGCTGCCGCGGAGACCAGTTATAGTTTCGCTTGATGCTTGGTTTGTGTACCTTAGGAATGAGCACATGCAACTTCTCCTCTCGCTTCGGTCCTAACAGACGGAGGAATTTGCTTCACGTGGATTTTCCTTGCTCAGTAACCCAACTCAAGACTTCAGCGTTTCATCAAAGCCATGGTTTGATATTTATAACGCCGCTGTTGACTTCACTTTACCTCCTACGTGAAGGCCTCAGCTACGTCACCTTCCCACCAGGTTATTGTTTTTCCTCGCCAACATTGCCAGAGCTTGAACATTCCTAGTTCTTATATCCTAAGTTCAAAAGTGATTAAGAGCGTAATTCTGGGATTTGGTTTTATGTTTGTTTTAGTACTTGTATTCCTTGTCCTCAACTTCGAGACCAATTTCAACTATTTTCTCTCATTCTCTCTTTGAGGATGCGTTGCAGAAAGAAGCTCTGCTCCTTTTGGAAACTGTAAAAGCTACCAAATCCAGATGGGATTTACAGCAATATTTAGTATACATACAATGGACCTGGACTCCTGGTGGCAAAAAGCAAAAATCTAAGTGTGCAAGGTGCCTTTCTTCACTGATGAACTGTAGGAAAAGATTTTCCAAAGGAATGACCTATGTCATCCCCTTTTTAAATTCGTCATCAAGGCTCAGAAGTGATTTTTTGTAACCAAGAGTAAGAGCTTGCTTTTTTCTTTTTCTTTTTTTTTTTTTTCCCCTAAAAAAAGTGAAGAAACCATAGCAAGTAATACTGTTTTGCTCCGTTCATGAAAAGCTACAGAAATTCTACTTTTCCCAGGATTTTGAACCAGAAACTATCTCTAACAGTTAAAGGGCTTTATTGAGAAACTCATAAATAGTTTCCAGACACGTGCTCAAAGACATCACTTTAGGAGAGGTACAAACACTCAGAATTTTGGAAGAATTTAGTTTTGTCCATACTGCAGGGTGGTATTCTAGTAGTTCTTCTGGTGAATTTCGTTTAGTAAAAATCTCCAGTACAGCGCTGGTAAAGATCTAAATACAGGTGTAGTGAATTTAAGTTCAAAAAGCTAAATTTAAAAAGCTAATTTAAGCTAAAAAGCCTCACAGTAAGTCATTTAAAAGCATTTCAGAGTATTTAATACCAAAAGAGCTAGCCTCACAAAAAAGATCTTAACAGTTTTGGATTTTTGTTTCAAGATTTTTGGAACAGGATCAGTGTCTGCAATATTTACCGTGGCCTTTCATGCCTGAAATCCAAGTACAATAAAGATTTGGTTTTTTCATACTTCAAGGCAAACGAGTCTGTATCCTACAGAATTAAAAACTTTTTCTGTTTTGTTTTGTTTTGTTTTGGTAAATGGATGTTTTAACAAGAAATTCTGATATAGCAAGGTCACAGTCACTACCATGGTAACGCCAAGAGGAGACAGTACATTAAGGTTTCAGGTTTCATTAAAAATACTAGATAAAAGAGCTTCTTCCCCAACTTGCCAGCTCCAGCCCTGCGCAGAACAACACGCTACAGAAGGAGGAGCTCCCGACGTGGCTTCGTGTCCTGGCCATGGCTGGGCCAGGGGTGCTTGGCTCAGCCTTCCCAGAAAAGGAAGACAGAAGGTCCTTCTGCGGGTCAGCTTAGCGTTTCTAGCTCAACAAAAAGCACCAAGGCATCCGCTGCTAGCTGCCAAGCATCTGCCTGTTCTTTAAAAATGTTTAGGGACCTCAAAAATTTAAAAAAAAAAAAAAAAAGGCTTGAATGAGGCAACTCAAGGACACACAGAGCACAAGCACAGAGACATTTACACACAGGGTTTTGGAAAACCACCCCTCTTTGCAGGTACCTGATAGTTCTGCAGTAAGATGAGGCTGAGGTAGAGCTCGCTGAAGGCCAATTTCAGGTCTTTGATATTCCTATGCTGGACACGCTCTTCGTGGGACAGGTGGAAGACCGGCTTTCTGCGCCGCTGCAGCGTGGAAGCCCCACTGGCTTCTTTCTGTGCGTCCAAAGTCGACTGCAACTCAGTCCGAAGAGTAGTAAACCTGCGCTGAGCTTCTGCAAGCTTTTCTGTTGGCAAGGAAAGGAAAGAGACAGATGAGTGGGTAGCAAGTTGTCAATAAAAGCTCACCTTTTCCTCATGGAACGTGCCCGTAGTTCAAAAGCACTGCATTGAGTAACCTCGCACATGGCCATGCCCAACTAAACGTTACGTTCAACATCTCTGCGTGTTTCTCTTTTATGAGGCTCCTTCTCGCTAAAGGTTTTAATGCACTCCTGTGTATAATATACACTCTCGCAAAAAAAAAAAAAAACAAACCAAAAAAAAGCTGTCACGTCAGACAGGTGTTAATTAATATATTCAAAATGAAGGGGCTGTCCCTTCAGCACAGACTAAAGCAGCATTCGAAATGAACTCCGACTTCTCGACTTCCCCCCCAGACCCGATTTCAAGAGGATGCTCATTCCAGGACTGTACGAAAATCCGTTAAGGATGGGAGAAGCCCAACCTGTCGCCCGTACCAAGGGGCTATAAACCCACCAGGGGACGCAGGGCCAGGCCTCCCCGTGCTGGCAGAGCCGCCACCGGAGGCAGCCGGGCAGATACGGTCTCATCCAAATACCAAAGCAGTGACCACACGTCTGCTCTGCGGGCAAAGGAAAGCCGCTCGCCTTTCTCAAATAAAGCAAACACACAAAAAGCTTCAGGAAAAAAAAAAAAACAAACCTGTTAGACAATATTATGAAACTTGACAGTTTGTAAGCAAAGCACTTTTCAGATCAGTGCACCCATTACCGACTACGTGTTCGCTATCTTTTTATATGACACCAAGGAAATCAAAGAAGGAAAAAAAAAAAAAAAAAAAAAAATCAAAGAAACCCCACACTTCAAATGTGACGCTGAATTTCGGAGCTCAGAGAGCAACGCCACCCTCCTGCCAAGCTCCCGGTGACAGACAAACACAGCTTCTGCTTTGATCAGGAGTTACAACACGCCGTGCTGCTGTACGTGATCCGCTGGAGTAATTGCGTGTCGCTTTTCCTCAGTTTAGGCTCACGCAAGTTAGAAGCATCGCCTCGTTATGTGCTGATTAAAGGGACAGCCAACCCCAATTTAAATGTCATTTTGGTAAGTTTTCAGAACAAGTCGGTCTCTCTTCCTCACATCTCAAGTATGGAAAAGGTGTTCCTTTAAACATGCTGCTTTACGTACTTTCAGAAAGCAGTCTTTCTGGCTTAATAGCTAACTTTTTATGCTAAAACCAGCATAAATGACACCATTATCTTTCTCTTTGTCCTGTACAACTAGTTTCTTTCAGGTTTTTTTTTTCCCCCCGCTACAGCTTCAGTCACAGCTTCGGCATCTCTGTTGATAAGCTCCATGGCAGACCCTGGCGTTGGCCAGGAAGACGCCGAGCAGGTTGATGGCGCTGGAGCAGATGGCTGGGAGCTGGAGCCACCTCCACCCAACAGGACACACACCGCCGCACCAGAAACCACAACCCGAACCTCTGCCCAACCCGCTCCCGGCCGTCAATTTAATTCTCTTCATTAGTATCTTCTGTAACAACCAAATGGTAATTCTCAATTGCTCCCCCCTCCCCCCAGAAGTAAGATTTATTCTCATGGGAGCAATTTTGACCTTTTCCTCAGACTTATTAAATTCTGGTTAATTTTAAGAGCAAAATTCCTCTATAAATGATTTTACAGTGCTCCGTAAATATTTTTCAGAAGGAGAATGCCTTTCTGAGCAGAAAATAGGGATCAATATAGAAACATCAAGTACAGAAGAGCCTGGAACTCTCTATAACTTTCTTGATCATAAACTTTATTAAAGCAAGAGGTTTTAAACAGATAGGAAAGGATGACTCCCCTCTGACGACTTCCACAGCTGCAAGGACTCCGCCGAGCAGGGGCAATGGAGCCCACAGCGAGAAGTGTCTGCCCGCAGCCCCCAGCCACAGAACACGTAACACACACAAGGTCAGGCTGCACAAAAAATAATCTCTCCCCATTTTGGGAACTCTCTCTGGAAGAAGTTATCAGATATCTGTTAAGAGCAGCTATTAGAATCATATAAATAAAAGTCACAAGTTCACTCTCTACATTCAAAACATTACATTAAACCACCTGGCGATACACTGAGATTTCTTTCGGATCAAATTATTAAATATGGAAGAGTTTAAATTTACATCTTTCTATGGAAAGCACTGTTCCATTGTCCCTATGTCCAGGAAAAATCTTAAAATCCATCAGCCTAACAACACAATATTTAAAGAAAAGATAACGTTTTGAAACAGTTATAAAACTGCTGCTGCAGTTTTTCCTATCTGTTTGCAAACCACCAGCCGTGAAAAAGCATCATCCCCCAACTACGAACATTCGTCTTAATTACGCGCTGCTGAAGAGAGTCGTGTGCTGTCTCCCATACAGCCCTCCCCATCCACAGGGGAGGACCTCAGTCCTCGGAGGACGAGGCTTTAAAGACAATCAAAGCACTCCAACAATGACCTGCCACTCCTGAGATGTGGCAGCCCTGCCACCTTCTTCTCCCTCCTGCCCACGCTATTGCACTGACTCCGGTTATCCAGTCCACAAACCATTTCATCTCGTTAAGGTATTATTTTATCATCAAGAGTCATTGCAGAACCAAAATAAGGCAAAACGTATGCTGTTATTCTTAAAACTTTCTAGGGACTTGCCTAGGGAAATGGTAGAACGGAAATTAATTTCTCAGTTTGCAACATGCTCCAAAATATTTGAAAAGACGTTCACCACTATCACTAATTTAGCACTCCGAAAAATCACTTTTTAAAACATACGCCACTCGAAAGAGTCAGAAACAAGCAGCACGCGCTTAGAAACCGGAACCACTCTTACATTGCAGCATTTTGCATGACCTGATGCCCATCGAGTACTCGGCTCAAGTGTAAACTTACGGCAAAGACTAAGGAGAAATCTAAAGTCTTCTAACCTGTGTGAGCCTAAAGGCAGACTTCAACAAAAACGCTTGCAATAAAGAAGCGGCTTTGCCCCCCAAAAAATCCTTGTAGATCCTGAATAAAACCCACCATCTAAAGTTAACACCTCAACTATGCAATTCCGAGTTGGTTTCGACTTGGTTTTCCAAGCTTAAAGAGAAGTTCACACATAAGGATCATTAAAAAGCTATCACACCAGGAGCTAGTAAGATTCCCCGCCAAGTTCCAGTTTACACGGTCGGGGTCGTGATCCAACCCAGTTTGGCCAGGCAGGAGGCAATCGAACAGCCCGTACCTGCTCGCAGGTCCCCAGCTCAGGGCATTTGAGGCAGGCTCTTTTAGCATTCCTTCCTTTCCCTACTTGTACATACCACGGTCAATAGTCTGCTTACCGAGTTAAAGCTGCTGCTTCCTACAAAGAATAAAACCAGCTCCTAAACGAACCACAAAAAACGTTACTAGCTAAACAGTAGCTCAAGTGGATCCTGATGATGCTGTTGTAAAATACGACAAACGTCACCTCTAGAAGATCCCAAACACAAACCAAAACTGGCCACAAATAAAACTTCAGCACTTGAACAGGCATTTGTCTGCTGGAACTATCTGAAAATTTTACTGCCATTCTTTTTGCTTTCAATTGAGTATAAATTTTCTTGCGCAGAGTCCAAATAATCACAAAACTGTTTATCAAATCGGATTTAGTTAACGGCAGTTTTCCTTCCTACCAAGCTGGGATAACGGCCTGGGGAGTTAAGGTTGTGTTTGATGAGAGCCGACAATCTGAGCACGCAGCGAAAGGCAAAGGCATTCTGCAGCAGGCATTCTAACCCCGAGCGCTCCGGGGATCCAGGGAGGAGCTGGGCTCTGGGATCAGCCCATCCCAGAGGACAGGGTTGTCCGTGCTGTGGCAATCCCTGGCAACGCTCACTGAGGGTCCCTCGGCACAGGGAAAGACAAGGAGGAAACGAAGCTGAGATCGACAGAAAGCTTAGCCTTCTTGAAAATGGGCAATTTTTTGGGGTTGTTTTTTTTTTTTTTTTGTCGTAAAGACAAGCGTGTAATAAGCCGTATAATAAACCTATAATAAATAGGATGTACCAGGTCATAGTCCAAGCCGAGAAATGCCTGGAGTCACAATAGGGTCCAACGCGACACATTTCTGACATGATAAAGAGGAACCACCGATAGAACATTCCTCGATGTAGCTGAACGTTAATAACTCTAATAAAGGGTTTCCGTACTATCAAAGTCACGTCGCTCCTCTGCGAATAAAAGACTTATTTTAATCTTATCGCAAGAGATTTTCAAATTACATGTATTCTCTCCTGTAACTTTTTGAATTGACAGCAAGTTGAAAAAAAAAAAAACCAAACAAAAAAAAAAAACAAAAAAGCCCACCCTGCCCTGTATTATTAATGTCATTTTAAACAATGCTGGAATGGGTGTGTATATGTGGGGGCACGCGTGCTAGCAGGTCCTCATTAGGGAAAATTATAATCTGTATCGTACGTCTGAATTGACAGAACTTCCTCCACTGAGTCTAGCTGGTAGTACCCAGGAGCTCTTGGCTGATAGAACTAGAAAAGACAGACAAGTTTCTGAGCGTAAAATCCTTTGCCTCAGATCTGGGATAGAAACAGAAGATCTCACCGGGAAACAAAACCGAGAACAACCGTTGTGAGTTAGGTACGTACGAATAGCGCGTAGAAAAATGCCTACAAAGTGTAAAACCCAGCTGGCCTAATAAAACACATTGCATCTGCCGCCAGTCTGCCCCTTGTCCTGACACCCACTCTGGCTACGGCAAAACACGCCTGGCTCCAGGGAGCCAGAAGAGCTGGCCCAGCCGGCCCGAGAGGTTTGCGTCCCCAGATGGAAGCTGCTGTGCACGGTCACTGCATCTGTTAACGCTTTTAGGTTGTTTCTCGTGCTCACAACCCCAGGTTCTGCGAGCAATAAAGTCATCGCCTGATGGTTATCAAAATATTTTGCACAATTCAACTTTGCCTCTGTTGCCGGATTAAAATCAGAAATAGAAAAAAAACCTATCATATTGGCCTGCAAAAGCCTGTTTATAGCACCGAGTTAATAAATCAACACGTTAAGAAAAAGCACAGCAGAAGTCGATGCATCATTGTACCCATATTAAAACACTTTTCCAGTTGAAAACCCATTTTAAACCTTACCAAAAGAGGCCAAAAACCAGCTGAAACGTAGTGGTGGGCGGAACTGGAGCACACACACTATTACTAAGCCTTTTGTAGCAACAGGACAGGGTGAATTTCCCATTATCCCGTTCTAAAGTTTATTTTCAAAACGCAGGGCGGGAAAGCAAACTTTCTCAGGGAAAACAACAAACAGCAGCACTTTGAAATATGACCCCTGGGAATCCCTACTCTTACCACCTTTACATTTTTACTCAATTTACTACGCGGGATTTTATACACAGCCAATGACAAATGGCTACTGGCTGATCTACTCCAGAAAGTTGCAAGAGTTTTAACTAAGAGTTAAGCATTTAAAAATTTGTTGGACGCACCAAGATGGGGAAGATACCATACACAGGCAAGTCCAGGATCGCTGTTCCTGCACACGCTCAGGAAACACCAGCGAGGGAGCTTAGCACGCCTGAAACACGCACGGGGGACTGTCACCACGGACAAGCTGAGAAACCGTGCCCTATAGGTAAGCAGCCACTTTAGTTTAAGAGCATCTTAGAATCATAGAATTGGCCAGGTTGGAAGGGACCTTTGTGGAATGATTACTAAATTGGCTAAAAATACAGAAGTACAGCACTGTTCACACGTTAAGGAAAAGTATAAAATCAAGAGGCTTCTGAGGTAGAGAACAGCTGCAGCTGGCATGGAGGATACAACATCCGCGGTTCCCTGATAAGGAGCTTGTGAAGCTACACGAGGTACGGGGCGGGATGCAATTATTCCGCGGCTTTACCTTATGACATACAGCAGATACGGGAACGGGACGATACCATGAAACAGATAAGCTGCCAATTAGCTGCCTGCTCGATACTCGGAGCCAACATTTTGTCAAATTTTGATGAAATGCTGTCCTTTGTGTAAACTTTGCTCATTATAACGTCATTATAATACCAAAACACACCTCCATCCCAAAGGCTACCCGCCTCCAAGGTGCGATCACTCCTTCTTGAGTCTGCGCCCTGAATTTTTCGCAAACTATACCTTTAGTTGTGAAGCGAGAGAATTTTACACCAATCATAATTGAAGTATTTACGACTAAAGTCAAACTCCACCTTGAAGATAACAAATAGTATAAAAATAGCCCGAGAGAGGGGGGATACTCAGGGAAGACACCATCACAAAGAACTCCATCACTGACGTCCGGGATCAGCCGATGGGCTGAGCCTTTCTTCCCCACCATGGGGTCGCCTTTGGGTAAGACTTAGATTATACCGAGCGCTTTCTCGGGAAACTTAGAAATTTCTCTAGAGAATCTCTTTCCTACATTTATAGCCAGGCTGTATCGTTTATAACTTTGTTGCGTGTTTGATATATGTAATAATACTTTCATTTGCACGTGCTTTGCAGACAGTGTATTTATCACCGGCAATCCTAAGAACCTATCTATCTGTTGTTTAAATAAACTGCACTGTTTAAGTAGCTGGTCGTTTCGGTTCCTCATTGAACGCGACCAAAGACTCGCGAGTGGCCGTGCTAGTTCACGAGCACGACTAGACTGAAGGGGCCGTCCACTATTAGTGTATCCAAATCGTAATAGTTTAATACATATTAAACACGATTGGACTGATAGTGCTGAATTGGGCATCTCTCAGAATTTAAACCCAGCCGCACCGAGCCTCCCACCTCGGTGAGGAGTGTTAGAACGCAAGGGGGTTTATATCTGCCAAAACCGCTTTGCCCCTTTCCACGCAACAACCTTTCAGATCATCTAGTCCAACCATCAGCCTAACTCTGTCAAAAAACATCACTAAACCATACCTCTGAGCACTACGTCTACCCGTCTTTTAAATACCTCCAGGGATGGCGCCTCAACCACTTCCCTGGGCAGCCTGTTCCAATGCTCAATAACCCTTTCAGTGCAAAAATCTTTCCCAATATCCAGTCTGAACCTCCCCTGGCACAACTTGAGGCCATTTCCTTTTGTCCTATCGCCTGTTACTTGCGAGAAGAGACCGACCCCCACCTCTCTACAGCCTCCTTTCAAGTAGTCATAGAGAGCGAGAAGGTCCCCCCTCAGCCTCCTTTTTCTCCAGGCTGAACACCCCCAGCTCCCTCAGCTGTTCCTCATAAGGCTTGTGCTCCAGACCCCTCACCAGCTTCGTTGCCCTTCTCAGCCCCTCAATGTCTTTCCTGTAGTGAGAGGCCCAAAACTGGACACAGTACTCGAGGTGGGGCCTCACCAGTGCTGAGTCCAGGGGGACGGTCACTTCCCTAGTCCTACTCACCACGCTGCTCATCTTCATAAAGTTCAACAGGATGCTACTGCAAAGCAATTAAATCACCTGCCCTTCATTCTCCCTCCATTCAAATACCACGGTTTAGCTCCACATCTGTGATTACACCAGAGCAGTTTCCCATATAAACCTGCCCTACCATTACCTGATGGTAGGCCTGCATGACCGCTGTGGTTAGTCTGAAAGTTTGGGTGCTTCGGACTCCTTTTGTGTTGCTGTATTTTCCACAAATACACACAAAAAAGCACTTTACCTGAATAGAAAATGTTGATTTTGGCAAGTTCTTTCTCACAGGTCTGGAAGAACTTCTCTTCAAACGTGGCAAAACACCTTTTCACTGTGTCTTCATCTGTGTCTATAAAACAGAAAAAAAAAAAAAAATTGTAACAAAAGAACATAGGAACAATTTTCTAAGTGGCTGCCATGGAACTATTTCTTCATAGTAAATCCACCTTCTTTGTCATGCAGAGAAAGAAGAACAATCAAGTCCAACGGGCTCAGAGGCAACACATAATTTGGCTGTATGAGGAATTGTGCCAAGACCGAGAGGGAGAACCACACAGAAGCAGAACTGCACCTTGACCAACGTTCCCACCATCTTTTCTGATCCTTCAAGTGCTATTGTGGATCCCTCATGCTTCATTTCCACTTCCTAACCCAGCCTGCGTGACTGCGCCTGCAGGGCCGTCCTGGGATCAAGACTGTTCTTTACACCTACAGGAATTTTTTGAAAGGCATCTCACCTACCATCAACAAGGTCACCCACCCTAAAGCTGCGCACCAGTGGAAAGGGAAGACCGTGCCCCATCCCCACCTGCCCGCTCTGCTGCCTCCAGCACCCTGAAGCCACCTCTTGGCTGCCATGTCAACCCCGCACAACGCCACGCGGCCACTGCAGGGGTGGTCCCCCTCCTCCCTCCCACATCACACCCTCCCGCAACCACGCGGAGAGCCAGCTCAGGCAAAGATGTTCCAACCAAAACAAAAGTAGATCAAGTAGCAGCATAACCACCCTCAACATGCTACCATCGCTCTATGTCAGGGTTAAATTCCTACATTTATCCACCCGGAAACTGTTCTGCTCCCCAGTCTTGGGCACTGGCAAGTTCTCCAATGCAAACTTTAGGGAGACCAAAACTCTCTAACAAAGATTGGGGTTCATCAGTGCTGCATGTTCATGCTGTGCCCTTTCCAGCTTGACAGTTATTTCCCCCAGAGCTTCTCCAGCACTCCCACCATTGCAGCGTGCTTGCGCTGGGACTGGTACACAGGATCCCCCTGCCACAGGCACCGGTATTGCTCTTGAAGAGCAAAGCTGGACGTAAAAAGTATTCATCCCAGATTAGCAAACAATTGTATTTAGAAGTACCATGCTTTTAATTGAAGGCTTCATATGACCTTCCAGGAGGACTCACTGGCTTCAGCCACCATTCCCACCTCCTCATCCCTATAACCCTTTAAATACAAACATAGGACCACAGCAAACTAAAATCTGTATGACGAGTAAATGGGAAACTGCGGGGAAACTACCTTCTTCCTCCCTGGAAAATACAATCTCTCTGTCATAAGCAAAGTCTAAAGGAAGAGGCCTAAATTACAGCAGTCGTCATCACATCCCCACTTCGCCCCCGCTGCTCTGGGACTATTTGATTCTCTTGGAAGAACTAAGTAAATTCTGTAATTCAAGTCAATATTTGTCATTAAAGCAGCAATACAGTCACAAAGTGGAACAAGGAATATAAGGAATATAGCGCACCATCTCCAGAAATGCAGAATTTCAAAGAAAGAATGAATTTTCTAATAAGGAAGGAATTAGTTTAATGAGTAAAATTTAAAAGACTCCACACTGCAATTACAAATTTTAGCATTCTCCATCACCTGTCCCAAATGCGCCTAATGCTGAAATAAAGCAGACTTCTCATAAGCCCCATAGTTACACTCACTTCTCATGCAGTCTTACAGACTCAAAAAGGTTAGTATTACTACAAAGAGGAAAACCTGAAATTTTATTACAGTCTTGATAAGGTCAAGAAATAGATTTTGAAATACACGTTATTAAATTGAGACGACAAACGTCGACAGAAAATTTTCCCTCAGTAGCAGATAAACACTCTGGACCGTCATAACAAAAAACCCTTTTTCTTTTAGCAGTAATTTCTAGCTAAAAACAACCGCAAAGTAATATTAATAGATATTAAATGTAAACTTTTAACGTGTAGAATTTCCTGATGTTTGAGGCCCTGATATTGAATACCATAAACCTACAGACACTATATTAATGTTTTAGGGGGGTCGTATAGAAAGAGCAACTGCCACGAAGCAAGCCTGAAGGGGCAACACTGGAAGAAGTTTATCTTCCTTTGGAGTTTGAGGATGCTTTAAAGAGTAAAACAGAGGGGGGGGGGGGAAAACCCTCAATCCTGCCCAAATGATTGGTGTTTACAACTCCACCATCCACGGGCTTGGAAAAAAGAATTTGCAAGGGCTTCAAAGGCTGTTCCAAACTCGCAAGTTCTGGCTCTCAGGGTCCCTTTATTATCTGACAATTACACTTGCAGATCGGCGCCTACTCCCAAGGATGAGGGCTCCCTCCCTTGTGCAAACAAACACCGAAATGACAGGGCTCCAACTCTTCTTTGCCCAAGAAAAGCCACAGCAGCCCCGGGGTGTCCTTACGCCCCTCCTCGAGGTCACCGGCCTGAGGCAGACTTAGAATCACAGAACGGTTCGGGTTGGAAGGGACCTTAAAGATCACCCAGTGCCACCCCCCTGCCCTGGGCAGGGACACCTCCCACCAGACCAGGCTGCTCCAAGCCCCATCCAGCCTGGCCTTGAACCCCTCCAGGGATGGGGCAGCCACAGCTTCTCTGGGCAACCTGTTCCAGACTCTGCAAAACCACACACGCTGCTCAGCTTCGCGCCTCGACGCAGATGCCTCTTTGCAGGCAGCCTAAAGCACCAGAAGGACAGAAAATAACTGTGTCTTGGGGCTGGTAATTTCTAACAGCGGAGTCACAGGAGTTGCGACATCCCACCCCGGGGCCCTACCAGCAAGGCCAATCTGAACTTGCCCGCGAGAGCCCTAAGCCTTGAGCCAACAGCCACTAGCACGGGAGGACAAAACACAAACAGGCGGGTGAAGCAACAGAAATTACTATGCAATACTTAATATGCAGAGATTATATTCACTAGCTGCCTGAAGCTTTTCAAGTGACAGTAATCAGGCAGTATCAAAACAGAGCTGGCTCAGTAGGTGTCCCAGTTTGAGGTAAAACAGAGCCAATTTTCTGTTTTGTAATTTTACTTTTTAGCTGGGCCTCTTCTAACTGACTAAACTCTGAAATTAACAGCACGTGGTTCAGAAACTGTTCGCTCTCAGAGCGATAAGACCTGATTGCGCCAAGGAACGGTACGCACAGAGGCTCCTGCTTATACTTATTGCTGTAACAACCAAGGCCCGCTGACTTCGTTATTCGTCCCGTTAGAGGGTGGGAAGCGGAAAAGCACAGAGGGGTCCCACCTGCAGGGAGGAGCGGACGGGACAGGTGACCCAAAACTGACCAACAGGGTATTCCATCCCATCGGCATCACGCTCACTATAAAAGCTGAGGGATCAAAAGGTCAATTTTCTTTCTTCAACGGCCGACGTCCGTGGAGGACCCTGTCTGTTTGTCTGCTTTTGATCCCGATCCGAGCATTCCTGACTCCAGATCCGGAATCCTGCTCCTGTCCGTCGCTGACTCCAGTCTGGGACTTTCCCTGTGTCTGCTGGTGATGCGATCGTCATCCTCGGAGCTGGATACGGTTTTGTATATATCGTATACTCTTTTTTTGTTGTTTTATTATTATTATTTATTATTTCATTATTTATTAATATTTTAATTAAACCAGTTTAGTTCTTCTAAGCTCATAAATCTCCTTAGCTCTTCCTCTCCTTTATTTGGAGGGAGAGGGGGGGTGAGGGCCATCTGTCGCTTCGATAGGCCAATCCGGCCAAAACCACGACATAAGGGAAGACCAATTTTTTAACCCGAAGAGTTGACACATCTTTAGCAGAAGAACTTACCTATAGATGCTTTCTGACGTGGGGAAATCATCCTTTCCTGCCTTTAAAAATAAGTCATGTAGAAATACAAGCAGAGAGGTTTACTGCTCTCCCGCTTCAGGAACACCAAACCACTTCTGTCATCACCTGCTCCTAGGTTTCAGTAAGTTCACAAAGCAAGAGTAAAACCAAGCGAGTTTTTAAACTTCACGCACTGGAACTATCCAAGAACGAAAAAAAAAAAAATCTCATGGGGAAGTGGTATACTTCTTGTCCTTGAAGTCAAGCAGGAATATTTAAGCATGAATATTTCAACGTAATCAAAATATCCCCTTGTAAGATAACAAAAAGCTCAGCAAAGCAACCTAGTGTTAAACTAATATAATCAATGCCAAATCAATTAATTCAATATCTTGTTTTGTACGTTACTGACCACTTCAGGAAATGATAAATAAGTGTGTTAAACTGTTTGACTATATATGAAGTTTAGAAGAGGAAAATGGGCTTTAAAACACAAACAAACCATTACTGGAAGACCTTCCAAAAACCTTGAGATTAGGAATTCAGGTCTCTATTTCAACCTCAAAACATTGCTGACTCAGAGGAAAGCAAGTTCTATATAAACTATTCAAAAACCTTCTCCAAATGTCAAACACCTTCTTAACAAAAGGTATTTTGCAGACCATGGTGGATGCCAGCTTCAAAAAAAAAAAAAAAAAAAAAAAATCAGGATTCTCTGGGAAGAAAAGGCTTCCCTTTGGTCCCGTTCCCGCTGCAGCTCAGTCATTTAGCTGCAAGAATAGATGAGCGCTGCCAAGGCTATTGCCTTTATTTATTTATTTCCCCCCCAAGGCTAGGACAGGACAACGTTTTTGCCATGAGAAAAATCATGGTGCCAGAAACCGGCCTTGGATTCAGAAGCTCCATGACAACAGAAGCTGTTTTTAAAAGGCATCCAGCGACTGCTGCCAAGAAGGGCCAGCGGTAACCGTCCTTTTGTTCTTTTTCTACAGCCCTAATACTCCATTTACCCAGAGCTCTACGAAGTTGCTATGAACAAGGCTGCCGAGAAGATAGTCCGATCAATATTGCAGCTTCCCGACCTCATCTTCCTATGCAATTGCCTGCCGTGAATTTAAAAAAGAAGCACAAAAAAACAAACAAACAAACAAACAAAAAAACCAAAAAACCAAACCAAAACAAAAAAAACCCCACAGTAAGCCTGAAAAGCTCTTCCTTTTTATTCGCAAAGCCAAGTGGTAAACCAGCAGCGATGGGGATGTGCTCCCCCTCTCGCCGCACCTCCCGGGTTTGCGGAGAGTTCAGGCACTGGCACACCTAAAACAGAACCTGAAGTTGAAAAATTAACATGCAAGTTACGCTCCTGCGCTGTCCCGAGCCCTCGTTGCTCAGCGCGTCTGTCAACTGTTCATTTAATTCCTCATTTTCTGCAGCTGAAATACATAAACAAATGAGCCGCATCCCGGGCAGCTCTGCTTACTCACTTCCATGCAAGAAAACACGCGGTAAAAGTTCTCTTTGTTAGAGCAGTGCCCTCGAACAGTCATCATTAAAAAATGTGAAAAAAAAAATTCTTCAGTCTTTATCACGCTGAATTTTAAGAGGCATTTAATTAAAAAAAGATTAATTAGCTTTCTTATGAGATCAGCACAGGTGTAGCTCTCTGAATCACCTTCTGTTTGCCACAAACCAGTTTTATCTGAGTACGTTCATTTCAACACTTCAGCTACAGAGGCGGCAGTTTTGTTTATCAGGACTCTGCCATCTATTCAGTAAAAAAAAAAAAAAAAAAAAAAAAATCAAACTCAACATTGGCATTAAACGCACCAAA
Organism: Fratercula arctica; assembly: GCA_947846985.1. Classification (NCBI taxonomy): domain Eukaryota; kingdom Metazoa; phylum Chordata; class Aves; order Charadriiformes; family Alcidae; genus Fratercula; species Fratercula arctica. Next base: position 32,869,343 of record CANTUZ010000012.1, read on the forward strand.
TCATACTGAGCAGGCGACCACAACTTTTACGTCAGAAGCATTTTGAATACATTAAACTTTTAACATTTTCTACACCCTGTCCTTGACCTCTCGCTAAGTAAAAGCCCCGGACACAGGGCTCAAACAGGTCTGCAACTACGGATCTGTGCTCCGAAAAATCAACGAGATTTAAACGACAGTTTTCTTGTTCCCAGGTCTATGAAGACAGTAACTTATACTTCTAGCCTCAATGGCACGTTAGGGGAAAAAAAAGACAGACACACCACTGGTATTACCGCTCTCAAAATTCTAAAGAAGTGGGTCACTACAACGAAAACACGTGTCTACCTCCAAACCCCCCCCATCAGCTTTGTCCGTCTATTCAACCATCACCATTTTCTAACACCCTTGACAGTTCCCCAGCACCGGGACCATACAGTTCCCCAACCTTTTACACAGTACAGTGAAAAATTTTACAGCTCAAAACCAAACCACGTAGTTCATAAATGCAAGGCCGAAGATTGCCCTTACACCTCTAGTGCGTCATCCTCCTGTTTACTGGGGTGTTTTTCCAAAGGAAAGGTTCTTCCGCAAGGCAACTCCCTTCCTCACACCAAAAAACTGCGTCTGGGTCAGCTGCAAATTGGATCACTTGCTGAAAGCTTCCAATAAATTAATGATTCACCATGCATTTTCATGTCCGATCTTGTGGCAAATCAAATTCTGTATAAGAAAACTAGATATAGAAATGTCTTCCTAGGAGATGTTCTTGCTATAGGAAGAGGAAGGAAGCCAACACGGCTTGCAAGTATGATTGCAAGTATGCAAGGATGATCCGAGGGCTGGAGCACCTCTCCTGTGAGGACAGACTGAGAGAGTTGGGCTTGTTCAGTCTGGAGAAAAGAAGGGTCTAAGGAGACCTTATAGTGGCCTACCAGTATCTTAAGGGGGCCTACAAGAAAGCTGGTGAGGGACTTTTTAGGATGTCGGGTAATAGTAGGACTAGAGGGAATGGATTAAAACTAGAGAAGGGTCGATTCAGACTGGACGTTAGGAAGAAGTTCTTCACCATGCGGGTGGTGAGACACTGGAACAGGTTGCCCAGAGAAGCTGTGGCTGCCCCATCCCTGGAGGGGTTCAAGGCCAGGCTGGATGGGGCTTGGAGCAGCCTGGTCTGGTGGGAGGTGTCCCTGCCCAGGGCAGGGGGGTGGAACTGGGTGATCTTTAAGGTCCCTTCCAACCCGAACCATTCTGTGATTCTAAGTAAGGAACATTTGCATTCGTGTTATTCCACCTTAACTTCTGAGTTGCAGATTGTACGTACACATGTAATGGTGTGCATCTCTGTTGGAATTTATTCCATTAACCAAAGAGTGGACCTCAAATTAAAATACTATAAAATCAGCAAGAAAGAAGCTTCATGCACCAGTTAATATTTAAAAAAAAAAACACTAAGAAAAAGACCTACCTTTCTAAACCATCATGGATGAGCTGGTCAGCTTTCCACTTAATGAATGTTTTAGCCCAAATTAGATTTGGTTATTAAATTATTTCCCTAAATCTAGTAATAAAAAATGACCGCTCAGGTAGCAAATGAGGTTGGCATTGCCTGCACACGCAGCGTTTACGTGTGGGCAGGGGAAGGAGGAGGGAAGAACTGCTGCAGGTCACCAACACAAGTTCTCTCAGGTTTTGGTTCACCCTGTTGTTGTTTTTAACAATTAACCCAGAACGAATAGAACCTATTTCAAAATACCTTCAGAAATTACGATTTTCAGGTTGGTAAAAATTCTGCTTCCTTATTTTTAGATTGTGTCACTGAAATCTTACAAGGAAACCAGCCAGATTCTTGTAGAGGGTTTATTTAGCTGGAAAGAACAACCTCCACAACATGCCTACGAGCTAGATATCCAACCAAGTGTCTACTATAAATTATTTATATTTTTTACTTTGTAAACATAAGATTCTAAAGCAATGGCAGGGTCCTGGTATGAACTTCAGGTGCAGAAAAAATGGGCAATGCAGTAGCCAGATGTGAGAAGACAGCTCTTGCCCAGCTGGCCGGCTGCGAGCTTTGTAGCTCAAAGACCATCAGGTTTTGCGGTCTACAAGGTAGCTGCACAGCTGTTCTACAGGTTCCCTTCTTTAAACAACTATCTGGCACCCATAACAAGTTCTTTTTCAAACAAAGAAGGCGACAATAGTCTTTTGTCGGCTGTTAGAGGGAAGTCACTAAGGCGAGCGCGTGGTGGTGCTGTCAGTGGAATCTACCGGTACAAGGGCGGCTACGCACGCATTACTGTGACAACAGCTCCGCAAAGCCATCTGTGCAGTGATGCTGCAAAGCTGACCTTTTTCAAATTCTCTTATTTCATGGGAAAAAACATTCTAGCCCTTCAGCAGATGTGTAAAAAGCATGGTTAGTTTAACCCTGCGTGCCCAGAAGAGGATCTAAATGACCGCTTTCCAAGTAGCTGTGGTGGGGGAGGCAAGAGGGGTGCAAAAAACCCAACTAGGTTGGCACAGGTTTGGAGCAAAGACGACCCCAGGGCTCTGTAAGCTTACGTCCCAGCTGCCCCCAGTTTTGCTGTTATAATTGACCATTATTAGATCGTTGTCTGAATTTGCAAATTACCAGCACTGTCTCAGCGTTGGGATTCTACCTCCATTCTGTCTTCATACGTGATCATGATGCTTCAACAATTTCATGATGCTTCACTTCTTTACCACTACGAAAATCAATGTGCCCAGTAAAATAACAAAACCTACGGCTACGTGGAACCTCAGATTTGAAGAACAGCTAGGCACAGAAAAAAAATAATAAAGAGAAGCAGCACAAATGCCTAATAATATTTAAATACCTACCATAAAAATATTGTTAATACAGCATGACAGACCTGGATGACAGCAGACATTATAGAGTGACAGGACTCTCAATACCTGCCTTCCCTGGGTTAAGAACAACCTTTAAATTCTTACTCTTTTCAAGAAGGAAAGTAAAGACTCACTATTTTTTTGCAAAAGTTTTCCAATTAAGTTAGACCGTAAATACTGTCACACACTTAAGGGTCAAGAAAAGACAGTCAACGAGAGCTAAGACTCCAGATGAAATTTCACCATTTGACCATTACACATCCAGACTCCAAGACGAAGAACGGAGAGTTACTCAGTCCGTGCACACTAGAACCTGTCCAGACATAATGGTCACGTATGCTCAGTTTAGACAAGTAAGCAGCGACGCAAGGGGAGATACCGCAGTTCCGTGGAATTACCAGGATCACAGCCCCTGGGACAATCCCTGGTTACACAATGCACCTGCAGGTTCCTCAAGCTGCTGATCTGCTGCCTCAAGTTCTGGCTTTCATTTCAACGAGACGAGACAGCAGCAATTATGGCCGCACAAAAAAAAAAAAAAAGGTGTCACAGTTTACACATTTGAGGTTAAGTAATGCAGAGATACTCTAGCCTCTTACAGACACGGATCTGAACTAGCCCGTACACCTCTGACAGATGCCACACGAGACAAGAATTCAGCGCTGCCAGCCATTCCTTCTGCAAAGAGAAATGTTCTTTAGTCTTTAAACTGAGCAATGTTGCATCTGAGATGATAGTTTTTCCCCCTCCTCAACGACAGGGCCACCAAACGAAAAAGTTAGCGATATCTCTTCATGCTTTTAAGATCCACTGAAGGGACCTCAAGTAAATAGGCACAGCTGTGCCTAACGATCTGAAAAACCTTCCTGCTGATAAATAACATGCATGGAAATAAGGATACTTCTCTAAATTGCCCAACTTGGTCCTTAACCCAAATAGACAAAAGAAGTCACAAAAGCACACAGCAGCATGGAAAACCAAGACCAGAAGCATTGATTTAAAACCAGGTGCCCGGAGTTCAAATTGAAGTTTTTCCCTTATATTCACCTACCCCACGTTTCCCTTCAGCCTGGAGAAACTCAATGAATTCAGCAAATCCTCTGGTGGTACCAGTACAAGTGCTAGAGCTCCTGACCTGTTAAACAAATACATATGTAGGCTCCAGGAAAGGAAGGGGAAGATCACCCCAGCTGTACAGATTTGGGTCTTTGGGCCAGCCCCCAAATCAGTGATGGAGAAATTTCCATGGGAACTGGAAACACAGCAGCAAAGGGCAATTAAAGGAAACTCAAATACACCAGTGCTGAATATAGTAGAGATCCCTCACCCTAAAAACTCACAAATACTCTTTTCGTGCCCCACCTCCTAAATGAAGGTCGTACTTCATGGCATGGGAAGAGAAATAAGAGGAAACTTTCCAATCTTTTTTAATGTGCATTCATATTTATCAAGAAAGACATCGGTTCAATCTTGCGACTACTTTAATCAAGAAAAAAAAGTTTCTGTCTGGAGGCTTCATACTAAAATTACTGTTTATGCTCATTTTACTGAGCCTCCAGTTTTAATAGTCTTATTTCCAGAATTTCACTAAGGAGTAACAATTACCTTCTCATTAAAACAGCACAAAAACTTTCACAACGTCTGACATAACCAAAAACACAAGACAGGAATTAAAACAAAACTCTGCGATTACAGCCAGTTAAAGGAATGGGGATAAAGCGCACTTCTGAAGTCTTGTATTATTAGATAAAGTTTTTCCTTCCCACGAAAATCACATGTAGATGGAGTGATGGGGAATTTCGGCTGCAGTTCGGGCTGCCCTTTATGCCCTACCTCAGACACGCACCCGATGCCCCTTCCCTTTGCTCTGGTACTGCTGCTCACCCGAGCCCACGGTGAACCAGTTCAGGAGGTTAATCTGGTATTTAGAGAACTACTCAGCATTAGATCTAAAAAGCACTGAAAGCCTAATTGATCAATAAACTAGTTCCTTGTGGTTTAGTCCTCTGAAACAGCTCATCGCAGGTAGGGAGGAGGCAGTGAGAAGGAGATTACCCCTCTGGCAGCAGCTCCCCGTTAGACCGATTTAATTGGAACATCAAATCACCCCTCTTCAACTCACGTCGGTCTGGTGACGAGAGATGACTAAAAGCGTTACCCCACAGCTCAACTGGCGAGGAGCCGCTGGTAAAGCCAACGCAACTCACGGGAGTTGAAATCACATGCCCGTACCCTTGATACGAACACAGCAAACGTCTCCATTATTAGTTAAAAACAGATTGAAGGCATTCAAGCTGTGGTCTTTTTCTCAACAGCACCTAAACTCCTGCCAACCGGGGCCTCTAGTCTCCCCTTCTTCTCAAACTCTGTAATGATGCATTTATGGGGAAAAGTCTTCCCCACCTTGGATACAAACTGTCTAGTTCAACGTATTCCAGTGCAACTGATGTTAAAACATTTTTGAGATATTTTGGTATACTTTTAACTACTCTGACTAGGATTAAAAAGTAGTTATTTTAGTGTAAAAAGGTGAAACACTTAAAAGAAGAAGTTGGAAATAATCAGAATTCACTGCGACGTGGCGTTACACAAGCAACTGCAGCAATATTTTGCTACGTAAGCTGTACCGGGACCTTTGAAACAAGCAATGCCTCGATCAAAGTACTCTTGAGCACGATGGCTGCTCACTGCCCCTTCCATGTGTCCCCTCACAGGGGTGTCTTCTGCTGGGTCCCATGAGCCTTCCGAAGACACCTGTGCTCACAGGTCCTACCTGTACCGAAGACGCTCTGCACGTGACTGGCTATGGAACGGGTCCAAGTTTCCATACATTCTCCTGTGGACATTCGCCTTTGACCCCAGCCCACGCGGTGCGGGTGACATTCAGTACGACAGTGATGGACAAACTAGGAAGAAAGCCTTCTCTCCAGAAAAGAACTGAAAAGGTGGAACGAGGTTCACACCCGCATGCCATGACAGACTTAACCTGTCACCCGCTCATCTCAAGAACAAGATAAATGCAGGCAGAATCACCTTGAAATGTAATTTAAGTCTTGTTCTTTCAGTGCTTTCTTCCGCGCTTACTTTCTTTCTCCCTCCCTCCACCAAATATCGGTTTCTACCGTGTGTGTATCTATTTTTTTATTCTTCTTCTTTTTTAATTGCTGGCAAAAATCAGGTTGTGCATGAGCAAGTCCTACAAGGAAAGTGCTAATTTATGCCGAAGTAAGAGGCCTGGAAAATACCAACCTTTTCACAGTGATAAAGCCATCACTGCAAACGCAGCCTGATAAGCAGATCACCTTTGCTGCACCCCAGCCAGCCCCCCTGAATTGAGATCCACGTAACCTAAGCAGTTCTGCTCTTCATCAGGATTCGCAGGTGGCCACCAGCAGGATACAGACTCCAGGAGCTTTAGGAAACACCATCTTTCAGCATGAAGACCGTGCCCGGTTCAGGCTCCTTGTGTGCATGCTCCAAGAGCAGTCCAACAGCCAAGAAAGGCTGCCGGCCTACAGGACCGCTTAGATATATACCAGCTGCTCCGGTACAACTGTGCAATCAACCAACAATGTGCTGGAAAAGGTTATTCTCAACCCTCCTCAGTCGGACCCTGTCAGACAGATGTGAGAACAGCAGCGGGAATATAAATGCAGGGCTAAGATAAGGGCTAAAACAAGCAGCAAGGCAGAACAGGGAGAAAGGTAAGTTCTGACTACAGAGGCAGTATTAAGAGGGCCTCAAAATATTTCTTTTGAAGAGCCAAGCTATTTAAAGCCAGAGTTATTTCCTCCTGCTGCAGATAATTCAGTACATACATCGGCAAACCAGCGTCAGCGCTGTTTTGAACAGGGGAATCTTCTCCACACCAGGCAGAGGGCAGGTGCCTCTTCTCTGCGCTGCCCAAGTAAACATCATCCACATCCACAGGGCTTCAAGCTTTTGCAATAATAGCCTCCATCCGACAAGTGTTTCTGTCAGGGAACTCCTCTGCTTTCTCCTCGTTCTCCTCCGCTGTGGCACATGGAGGTGGTAACCTCAGAGCCAGAGCCACCTCAAAGCTTACAGCACGAGGGGCAATGGTTTAAACTAGAGCAGGGCAGGTTTAGATGAGCCATTAGGAAGAAGTTCTTTACACTGAGGGTGGTGAGACACTGGCCCAGGTTGCCCAGAGAGGGGGTGGAGGCCCCATCCCTGGAGACATTCAAGGCCAGGCTGGATGAGGCTCTGAGCAACCTGATCTGGTTGAAGATGTCCCTGCTGACTGCAGGGGGGATGGACTTAGATGGCCTTTAGAGGTCCCTTCCAACCCAACATGTTCTGTGATTCTGTGATTCTATTTCGCTCAGTCACCGGCATCCATTCTCTGCTTTGTGAGGCGCCACAGAAATTGCCATTTCACATTTAGCCGTCACTCCATTTAACAAAGCGTCCCACTTTGGTAGCATCGGACAGAGCACTTAACTACCTGCTGTGACTTCGGACACTACAGGAATAAGCTCAAAAAACCCAGCTTTGCCGTCCAGGCCAGCCATTTGTTTCCATTGCTGCTTGTGAGAATCTGGAGATGGAGGTACTACCTCCTCCCGCAGGCTGCCAGCAGCGATACAGAAAATCTTTAGGGAAATGGTGTAATTAGGAGCATTATAACTTTTTAAGAATCCGGGCGGTAGCAGAGCGCACGTTCTGATCCTAACGCTCCTGGGACAGGACACCATTTAGACGGGGAAAGCCTGTCCCTGCGCCGCACACCGGCGTGTCCCAGGAGGGCCCTGCTTGGTTGTGTTTGTCTGGGGGGAGGCAGAGAAGGGAATTACAGCTAATTGAAAACATTTCGCATAATTGGAGCTGATAAGAGACTTATACCCATCACTCCAGGAAACTATTTGCATCCTTATAACAATTACAGCGCACATAAAATTCAGAAGTTGAGCAAAGAAATAGAAACACTAATACTGGCGGTAAAAAACAGGTGAATAAATGGACCACCAACATTAAAGAAACACTAATGCTCCTTTTAAACCTCTTTTCAACACACGAGAGTATATTTGTTGGGGATACTGGCGTGGGGGGGGGGGGGAAGCAGGGAAATGACAAAAGGAAGATTAACAAAACTGTGCCTTGGGAAAGACTTCAATTAATATTAAGAGCGACCAGAAAGACAAAACAAATGATGCAGAACCAACTACAAGCTCCCCATATGGAGGACGGTGAACGCACGGTACAAAGACAAGTCTACTTTTAACACGCTATCGATGGCTTAATTTCCCCCCAGGGAGTGAACTCAACTCAAATTCATTTTTCCCTTTTTATTTCACCGGCTATTAAGAGCAAACAGTTAGGAAGGAGATAATAAGCAAGCAATTATCAGATCAAGAAAAACATGTTTTCTGAGGTATCTCGGAGAAATGACACGGGGCTTGAGAGTGGCTCCGTGCAAGGTTTTAGCAGGGGACCTTTAGAGTCAGACCATGTTCAGCTCTTTCTGACTTCCCGGCAAGGAGAAAAAACACAACAGCTTTTTAATTCCCATCAGCGTTCACATCAGTGTCTTCCTGAACGTTTTGCACAATTTAAAACAACATTTTTCTTTTTAAATGATACGCGTCTAGTTCCAACACGAGTAAATGAGCGTTAAGGTGGCTCCTTATCTACTCGAGGCGGTAATTCTTCTGTTTTAATTCTTACATTATTCTGGCGACAGCTGTTGTAAGATCCTCACAGCATTACAAAGCCTACCCAAGGTTATATCCCTCCTGGCTCACACATGAGCGCAGCAGCCACCCAGCTGAGTCCCACCCTGCTACTCATTAAAAAAAAAAAAAAAAAAAAAAATCTGTATTAAAGCATGCCCGGAGACAATGTGGTAAATTCAAGATAAGCAGAAGTTCTCCAGTGCAGGTCTCCACAAGTTTGGAGTTGTTTTCTTTTCAAACCACTTTCACATAGCGTCCCGTGCCTTCCCGTATTCTCAATCCGCCGCTTAAAGGGCTTGTTTAAATCCAATTCGAGTAAAAGTCGCATTCTTCAGACGCCACTTTGCAATGAGAAGCTTTGCTATGATTTAAGTACATGGAAGGAATAAGCTATAGCTTAGATGCCCTTCCTTCAAGGGGAGAGAAGATGGTCTTTCAAAGGGATTGATTTGAAAGTCTACGCTCACTTCAACTCCTCAACAAAGCTCCTGTGTTCAGGGGGTAATTTTAGCTTAAGATTAAAATGCACCAGAGACCAGGACTCCACTTGTTTCTTTGTCTGTCTTCCAAGCTAATCTCCTTCTTTTTGCCCAGCACAAGTCCCCAGCCAGAAACCACAAGGGCTGGGTATCTCCTCTTGGAGCATCCCTGCCAGACTGGAACTAGGATCCTTTTGAAAGGGATTTTTACACCCCAAATGAGAAGAAAGATTTAGAGGCATGTGATTCCCCCCTTACATTTCCCCCCGGGGTTCAACGCACAGCGCTGTTGGCACTTGGTAAATAAAAAGGCAAAAGGAACCATTCAGTAATTTCTATTGCTTACAGAACAAAACCTGGTGGGAAGGGAATACACAAACTGCAGAAGTGACTGCCAGTAGAAAGGTTTTGCATCCAAACACAAATTCTAAGTATGCCAAGGGTAAAAAAAAACAGAATGGCCCAACTTCCTAAGTCACTTCTTATTTACATTTCAAAGAACGCATTACAGAGCCACCGCAATTAATTCTATTTTACCCCTATTCGTGACAGCGGCAAAAAGCCTGAATTCTACGTCTCAGTTGCGGTACCAGCTGTGCAAATGGACAGAACAACAATATTTTCGATAAACTTGAATAAACCGTTTATGGCTATCTTCCCAAAGAAACCTGCCTTACCTTCAAGTTCGCACGCTCCCCAGCGATAGAAGGCAGACGCACACTAGAACATTCTGCAACAGAGGTTAGAAACCAGCTAACGTAGCCAAGATAGAGCACAGAAGTTCAGGATTAGGATGACCAACCTCAGCTTTACTCCATAGTATCCCACGCAACACAGAACAATTAAATCAGAACCATTTTAGTGTGTCACTGTTCTAGACCAAAAGCTGGATTCGCTTTTAAAGATGCTGGGAGAGGAGAGGGTTATAAATACATTTCAGGTGTCAGGGACCTATTTCCCTCTCCATCTTACAATTACATTTGCCGACCTCTAAACATACCCGCACCACCTTACACACCAGCACTTTCTCCGTTAAGAGTAAATGAAATTAAACATGCTTTGGGGTGAAAAAAAAAGCTGCCAGTCCTTTGCCTGCCCCGGCAACTTTGCCAAGCAGCAGCCAACGAGATACTGCCCGCTTTGAAGCTATGGTTGACTGGAAACCTTGTTCCTTGCAAAACCTGTTAAATAAAGACCGCTCCTTATTTAAAGTACAGGCGATACAAATGGAAGAGAGATGCGAGCACTCAAAACAGCAGTAGCAGCAAGGAGGAGGAACTCAGAGCTTTGTCCTCCAAGTTTTTAAAGCTTTTGCGGCGCTGCAGGAGACTTGGACCCAGCGATGCCCGTTGAAGCCACACCACCCATGAGGCAACTCTCCTTCTAACGACAGCAAAACCCAAAAACGTTCTTCTCGCTCCCCTGACCGTGCTTTTAGGTTTGTGGTCGTGTCCTCACTGAAAAATTTTAACGCAACAGATGACCGTAGCGTCCAGAAACACTGCTCATGTAGCCGGCATGCTGCTAATCAAGAGCCAGAGCAGATGGAATGCAAATCTCTCAGCGAGGGGAGACCAGGAGGCTGTCACCATCCTGCTCCAAAAACGTAAATGAGCTATTATCAATTAGGAGCTAAATTCAGACAGGATTTTGGTGAAAGGCAACACTTCAAGGTGTTTACAGGGAAATCAATCTGCTCCATTTAAAAAAAAACCCCACCACGTACTGCAAGGTTCCTCTGCGCTCTTCTGTCAGCAGCGCATCAGCCCAAGTTGTTGTTGCCCTGATTTTATTTTTTCCTGCAAGGGTTTTAGTTTGAGCTTTAGGCAAATTAAGCCATTAGCTACAAATAAAGCGAGGATGGCCTTAAAGGTAACGTAATTTTCTTCTCACCGGAAGAGAAGTATTTTTTTGGCAAATACTCTGGAGGATGGAATCAGTTCCTCTTCAATAGGAGAAAACAGGGGGATTGGGAAAAGCATCACCCACAAGTCACACGGAAATGAAGTTTTGCTACAGCCACGCTGGTCTATACCAGCAAGCCACAAGGAACCAACTTTAATACGTTTGGGGGTTTCTTTTAAGCATATTCACACACGAGAAGCATTGAAGCTGCCCCAGTTCGTTCACTCAATTGATTCACCGACTGCTCTGAAACATGAATAAATATCTAAGTGGCTACTCTACTCTAATTAGTGACATTCAGTGACTCTAACCAGAGAGCCGAGACCTCCAGCCCCTGCATTTAGCTCTCAGTGCGTCTCCCTTGGGAACCGAATAGCAATCAGGTATGTGATGCAGGGATGGTTGCCTTTTTTTTTTAATCTTCCTATTTAGGTGGAAAAAAAAGGGGGTGGGGCAGGGAGATAGGATGGAAAAAAGAATTAAATCTTTAAACCCTGGCAAACGGTCTAAACATGCTTAAAGAACTGCTTTAAGAAAAAAAAAAATATTAGGAAGTAGGGAGAAGGAATAAAGGAAAAACCTGACTGCGGCTGCGGAAAAAAAATGAAGCAGATGATGCGTTTCCTATGTGATAGCTTAAACAAGTCCCAAGGCACACCCAAGTCCATCAAACACCAGATTTACATAAAATCATTAATTCATTACAGACATGAAAGAAAAGAGGGATGGGTTAGGAGGGACAGGATGGAACGAAGTGAGAATTTAAGCCAGGGACCCAAGCAAAATGTCCATATCCATGCACGCAGGGCTTCCTGAAGGAGAGATACACACAGCTAGCCAAAAAAATAATATATATATATATATCTATCTATCTCAGTCTGGAAAACCTTAGAGTTTGCCAACACTGAAACACCATGGCTTCGAATATACAGAAAAAGGTACACATGACAGTAACACCACTTGTATGTCCACACTCTGCGGCAGCACAAAGGGAAGCTGCTGACGCTGCACTTCTTCCTACCCCTGACAAGAGCTATTTGCTTCTGGTTTGGTTTCCATCCCCCCAAATTAGAAACACGGCCTCTCCTCCTGCTAAACCTGCCTGAGGACGCCAGGTCTCAGCCACCTCTTTTGACCCGACGGAGCCAACTCAGTTTTTCATAAAGCTTCTTGCTGTACCCTGAAATAACGGCAACTTAACCAAAAAGTAATCCGAAAGATTAAAGCCCCCTCCCCCGCAAACTCGCGTGTAACATATGAATTAATTTTCAGGTTTCTTTGCTGTTTTAGCGCTTGATTCACAGGCCCACACCCTGGAACTGCAATTCTGCAGCCATCGATCTGCCTGAGGAGACGGTGTTATCACGGCAATCCCACAGCACAACACAACTGCTCTCACAGACGGTCGCACTATTTTTGAAGTGGAACATGGATGTATTTCCCTCGCCTTTGCCAAACAAGCATACGAAGCGTGCCACATGGCAGGTAGCATGCAGATGACAAAACAGTCAGAATTCAGCAGAAATACAAGACGGGGTTGCCAGAAGGATGCCGACAACTCTTGATCAAAAAATATACTAATACCTGCTGCAACCAAAGCTTTGCTCTGCAGGGCTGGTAACTTCCGCAATTGTAAACTCAAATTCTGTAGAGAAGAAACGCATTTAGGACCAAAGGAGCGCCCCGGGTCTCGGATGCAAACTTACCCAAGTATCTGTCGATGCGTCTGTCTTAACCCCTCAGATGCAGAAAGAAGTCACCACAGATTTTGAGATTACGACAAGAGGAAGCGCTGACACAAAGGGAATAGCCGGCACCGGAGGCAAAGACAGCGTGCTTACCGTAACGGACAGACTCAGATGGCCCGCACAGTTCATTTTGGGGAAAAAGTCCAACTTTGGAGCTTACCTGACAGGCACTTGCAGGCTGTCACATCCACCTAACACCGGACACAGCAGAAGCGAGTCTGAAAAAACCCCTCTGGGATGAAATCGGGGTCTTCATACAGACAAAGGGTTTAAATAACATTTCAAATTTGTAGCCAGGACCGAGCTGAGCATTTGCTACAATCACCCTACCCTCCGAAAGGTCCAGTTGGTGCTAATAAACTCAGCAGCCACAAAGCAAAGATAATCACGAGACCTATAGGTTTTGTACGGCATGACCGCAAGAGAACATGTGAAGACAAGGTATCAGAGGCAGCGAAGATGAAAGGTACACAATAAAATGTAACTATATTCAAAGGGAACTGTAATAATTAATTAGGAAAAAAAAAAATCTATACTTCCTTTTCTAAGGGCTGCATGGGAACCTGTCCTTAAATCAAGATGAGCCAAGTATGATGCAGCTGACCACATCCTGGGCTGCATGAAAAGAAGCGTGGCCAGCAGGTCGAGGGGGGGGATTCTGTCCCTCTGCTCTGCTCTGGTGAGACCCCACCTGGAGTGCTGCGTCCAGCTCTGGAGCCCTCAGCACAAGGGGGACATGGACCTGTTGGAGCGGGTCCAGAGGAGGGCCACGAGGATGATCCGAGGGCTGGAGCCCCTCTGCTGTGAGGACAGACTGAGAGAGTTGGGGGGGTTCAGCCTGGAGAAGAGAAGGCTCCGGGGAGACCTTAGAGCCCCTTCCAGTCCCTAAAGGGGGCTACAGGAGAGATGGGGAGGGACTCTGGATCAGGGAGTGTAATAATAGGACAAGGGGTAATGGTTTCAAACTGAAGGAGGGGAGATTTAGATTGGATGTCAGGAAGAAATTCTTTCCTGTGAGGGTGGTGAGACACTGGACCAGGTTGCCCAGAGAAGCTGTGGCTGCCCCATCCCTGGAGGGGTTCAAGGCCAGGCTGGATGGGGCTTGGAGCAGCCTGGTCTGGTGGGAGGTGTCCCTGCCCAGGGCAGGGGGTTGGCACTGGGTGATCTTTAAGGTCCCTTCCAACCCGAACCGTTCTGTGATTCTGTGACTCTGTCTGCTGGCAGCGTTTGTGCAGCCATGGAGCGCGGAGCTCAGCTGACAGCATCGATTACACGGGCTTGTTTGGAGGGCCAGGGGAACACCCACAAGGCACAAAACACAACCACACACGGGCAGCCTCTATGCAGAAAGTCACTGATCATTAAATCAATCTTGCTTTTTAAGAACAAGCTTGAAAAGACCAATCTGAGTGGCGGCGGCTGCACTAATGAATATATTTGCTTTTGTGTTTGTTGTACAAGAGCAAATCTAGGAAATTTAAGTGACATCTTATGAGAGAGAATATTTGCAGCTAACACTAAAGAATTTTATCATTTTAATTCCGAAATGCAAAAGCAAACATAACAATTCACTAATGCACGACCTAGCATGCCTTATTAGCGTGTTGTTTAATACTACTTAAGAATTTATCCTGAGTTGTTCTTGGGATACCCACAGACGATGTCTCTCTCCTCATGAGCAGCTCCATTCACACTGAAAGACGGAAAATAAACTCTTTCCCTGCAAATGCAGCATAAACACGTGCCACCTCTCCAAGAAAGATTTAACAGCAACAGGCCACGTGCATGTATTTCAAATATTCACAACATAAGGTTTCGAGGAGGCAAGTTTGACAGGAATTAAACGATGTCCCATGGAGGTGAGGGTGCATGAAGGCGAGCTTTACACTTTTAGGAATGCTGCCAGTACTGAAAAAAGGCTTGTAACATTGTAAAAAAGAGATTTTATCATTTCAAATAATTACTTCTTATTTTGAATGGTAAAATGTTTGCCAAAACAAGTGTTTCTTATGAACCATAGCCTACTGCCCTAGATTCCTCTCTGAACATTGTAATTATTTTATTATAGGAAAATAGTGACATCATTCTCAGAGCCTGAAATTGTAACGCTCTCAAAAGACATATGCTGATAGCTAATCCCGTGCCATCAGCTATGAAATCTGACTTCCTTTAACAAGTCTTTAACAAAGTCGCAACGAAACAACTTCCTCCATCACCACAGTGTTCGTTAAGGAGGCAGCGGTGGGCTGCCACCAACGCCACTGAAATACGGAAAAGCTCGGAGCAGCTGCCGTGGAAGCCTTTGTGTCTGTTTTCTTTGCTGCTATCCGCAACCCTATGGGTAACCACAGAGCTCACAAAATTCACATCACTTATTTCACCAGAGGTCGGGAAAACAGCAAGCGGAGCCGAGGCAAGCACTGAAAAGACTCGGGAACTGTAAAACTGAACCCCACCACAGGCCCTACCTGACAGGGGGCTGCCAGCAGATGAATTCAGATGCTCTCGGGTCTCTCCTAGCTGGGAATCCCTCACTGCTGCTATCCAGGGACACAAAAATCTACGTGAGAAGCAAATGGCAGAGAAGCCGTAAACAAGAACTGAGAGCTACATTATACGTCAGGCTAAGCGTTATAGCCTTACGGTACTGTGCTCTAGTCTAAGAGAAACAACAAATAACACCCGTACAAATACACCCCCAAATATTTGTCGTGACACATTACAGTGGTGAGGAACGAGGCAAACTTCTACCCCTGCGGTAAGTCTGGGATGGAGGAAAAGACCTTTCCCAAGAGGTGGGAAGGGGAAATCATGGAGGCGGATCTTTACATGAGTTTAAAGTCATCTTGCCAGAGAAATTAGTTTCTGGAGAACCAGAAACAGTCTCACTTTCCAACAGGAAGAAATAAGGTTCTTGCAAACTCTCCTGCTCCCCCCCCCCCCCCATATGCAGATTCATTAATGGGTTCTCCATCTGCACCCACAATTGCTCTTAACACTTGCGCGGCCTGGAACAAAGACGTTCTCCGTGAGCCGCAGTCTCCTCCTGGCAACTTTCAGAAACGAAACGCCAAATCAGTCTGGTGACATCTTTGACCCATGACAACACGGCAGGTTCCTCGAAAGAAATTCCTGGATGAAATCGATACGGTGCTATAAAAGCCGTCAGTTTTGCTATTGCTCTACGGAAGGACTGCATCAGCAAGACAAAACGGACAGGAAATTCAGTCCCGGGATATGGGATGGTATGGAAAAGGCTGGACTGTTACAGCTGCATGAACACAACCCCAGTGGCACCTGCGGGAAACACATACTGTAAGAGAAGACCGCGAGGCAAGCCCTGCTCCTAGATCTCCGGAATTCCCACAGTTGGGAAATGGGAAAAGAGCTTTCTTTCGGAAAAGAAAAACTACACTATTTATCTTATAAATAAATATCATTATATTTAAATATCAAGGTTCACTTCCTTCTCTTATTTCACCTGCTCGCTGCACAGCTCTTGCACATCCTTTCACTGATGATGGATAATTCACCTCAAAACTCAGGACACGCAAATAGGGATTGTGAATGCAGAAGACTTTCCACCAAAGAACACTCTCCCATCCACGTGGGATGGGAATATTTTACTACCATTTCCATCAAAATGCTATTCTCAGTGCTACAGTATGTCCCAATGGGCTGTCCTTCGCTCAGGCAAAGATGTTCTACGTGCACGGCAGCCACAGGAGGAGCGGCACGCAGCTAAAGAGCAATATAGCCATTTCCCCCCCTTTTACCTTTCAGTTTTATTCCACATCGGCAGTTCCTGACTTTTGTCAATTTGGGAAGACCAGTCATACTTTTTGAGATCTTTTTAGGAGGGTTACAGGCATCTTCCCCAAGCCACCAGCAGCACGATGCTTTCGCGGTCCTCTAATGCTTGCTATTGTCTTTGCTCCCACTTGTTTAAAATTCCTACGGGATACTGCCGTATTTCAATGGTGCTTTAATAATAGCCTAGTAATTGCTCCAGACAATAACTTACATTGTATTGAGACCTCGCCTGTCGGGGGGTGGGTAGGAGGGGTTGCCTTGGCAACAATGAAAAAAATCATATGGCAAATAGACAGAGATATGAAAGGACACGAGCTGATCCGTTTGCTCCCCGCCCAGAAATCCGTGGGAAACAGTGATACTGGCACGGAAGTAAGGCTCTCCTGGTCACAATGTGTAAATATCACCAAACCCCAACTTATCTGGAGGTTTAATTAAGGCTTAGGTAAAGGTGCCATTATGATTTATGAAGCAAGGGCCGAAAGTAGCAGACACTACAAACTTAGTGTGCTATCAAAACGGGTTCTCAGTCTCAGAGAGATGGAAGTTTGTTGTCTGCACAGCTTTATTTTAAGTGCTGGAGACAAGGTAATGAGGTCAGTAAATTCGAATGCTCCAAGCTCGTGTTTTCTCTTTGCTCTCCTTTGATCAAGTTGGCAGCTTGCTTTGAAAGACATCAATACTGTAATATATAGCAAGTCAGACTCTGCTTTTAAAACACGGCAAGGATTGCTCCTGTGTGGCTGAGAATAAACATGTACAGACTACACATTCTTGCATTTGTCCTACAGAGCAGGGAAAAATACCTCCTGCGAGTGCAAGCAACCTAGCTAATCCCTCCGTGCTGTTTCTGTCCTCTGAATCTGCAGAAAACCGGCTGCTCACCAGGAAAAAGCATTCAAGAAGAGGACTATGGTTATTACTGACATAACGGCTCGCGGGTTCGTGCTCCTCAAAATCAGGAAGTGCCAGCAGTGGGCAGAGCAGACTGGCAGCCAGCAACTTGCTCCATCCAAGAGGAGATCACGTTAATGGATGTATTAAGGGCCACCCTGCCCAGCAAATTGCAGAGGCACAGCCGCAGCCAGCAGTCGGGCAGCAAAGCCGCCACTGGAAAGGCTCCCTTACCACTTTCTCATTAGTTATCTCAAATTAAATGCATTTTCCAAAGCACAACAGGAACAACGATAACTAATAAAATCCCAGTCCCATGATGCCGTTTTATTCCCGTCTGTTTCCGAGAAACTATCAATGGCTGGACGTACTTACACGTACCACAAACACGGTGGGGGGGGGAAGCTATGAATTCACGCGGCTCTTTATCTGGTGATCACGCATAAGATGGTTGGTGAGAATAAGGGTTGACAAAAACCAGGGACGGAGTTTCCAAGCCTTTGACGACAGCTGGTGCATGATTAGGCAAAGATGATCCATCCCTGTGGATGAGAGGGCCAGGCGGAGGCTCGGAAAGCTGAACACCTTTCAGGGGAAGGGATGGGGAGCGGGCAGGAGTCGGCAGCGCTGCCATCTACCAGAGGGAGGAGGGAGCTATTGACGGCAGCTCACCCCAGCACAAAGGCCATCTCAGCCGTGCACTAACAAGGCAGCTCAAAGAGGGACATAATAGGCAAGAAAAATCACTCGTAAGAGGGGCAGGAGGCTCTCAGAAAGGCAAAGGACAAAGAGCTCCTCTTCAATGGAAAACGGCACAAGCTGATAAGATGGATTCCTTCCAGCACAAGCTTTCTTCCCAGCAGCCAAGTGAAGGGGTTGGGCTTTCTTAGTATTGCCTTTGGAAATGGCATCAGAATATAGGCATTTAAAAGCATGTTCTGGCACAGACCCAGTTTCCTTGCCAGCCAGATTTTCAACCTCTAACACCGAGCAAAATCCTACTAATTGCAGAATTGTTCTTTCTTCAAAGAGTCGTTTCTACAAAGCCGTACAAAACCAAAGACATCAGATGAGGCCAGTACCATGTGTTTATTCTGTAAAATGCTTAATGACAGAAATTTAAACCTACAGGGATGAGAAAAGAAACACCATTCAGTAACATTCTACAGAGACCTCATCTGATTTTGAATTTCACATTTCAAGCCGCCTGCAGAAAGCTGAAAGAGAAGCTGTTATCTTTCACCATGAGCTGGAAACATAGCGCCGACAGAGGAGAAAGGGGATCGGGAAAGGGCTGGAAAGGTGAAAATCCCCTGCGACATCCTAATCATGTTTTGCTGCATATCGCAGGATACCAGACCACCTCAAAAATGGAAGCGACAGCCGCCTCGGCTATCAGGAGCATTTATCTGATGCATTCGCAAACCTGGGAAGGAAGCAGATACTGCAATTTAGTTCGTCCGTCCAAACTGACTAACCAAATCAATAGATAGGACTAAAAGGTCTAGTTTATCTACAATAACTACATGCAGATTTTTTTCTTCCAGCCAGCTGAGGGGAAAAAACCCACAAGAGTCTTGTTATCCATGTTTCAAGGTAAGTACTTAAGCCGTTCATCTCTGACACCTGTACTCTTGAATTATAAATGCAAGAGGAAGTGTGCCATAGGAAACAGGCATTCCTTCAATTAAATAGGTTTTATTTCCAAATAAACCAAATAATCTTTTCGATACCATTCTATATTCTTCCGGTATCCCAGTCAAGAAAATGTATGAAGAATAAACGACCACTTATAATAAATTACTAGAGATAGATAGATACACATACAGACATAGAACACTTTTTAAAAAAAAAAAAGAAAAAAACAACTAAAAACTCAGGGAATAGTTTAGACCAATCCTCAAAGGAAAGGAACAGACGAGAGATACCAGAACTATGAGAAACTATGGTGGATACTGAGCACATACTGCACCGTATACACCACAGTGAGGGGGGGGGGAAATGGTTTTAAAAAGCAACACGATGTTTTAATAGGTTCACAGTTGACATTATTAAGCACATTAAAACAGTAGAAAACCAGGACATTTGAACATATGAGTATAAAGGTAAGATTAGCCAGTAACTGTGCTTTTGCAACAAGAAGAATGAACCATGCCGCAAGACACTCTGAAGCAAACCCAGGACCCCCTAGGAAGCAACACCAGTTTCTTGAAAGTCAAGCGATAGAGGAAAGTGGACACGGGGGCATAATTGCTTATTTAGGAAAGAGTTTATGCTAAAGCAGGTCTTTTCCACGGCAGTGTTGTACCTCAGTGTAAAACTTATGGAAAAACTGGCATCTAATTGATTCAATTACGAAATTTAACAAGATTTGCCTTGGGGTTTTGTTTTTGTTTTCTTAAAGAGGTATTATTTAAGGTAAGGTACTCAAAAAAAAATAAGAGGTAGGTTAAAAAAAAAATAAATAAAAGGAAGAAAAAGAGGGCACAGTGCTCTGAGCTGGAAAACATACCATGAGCAAATACTAGAAGTCCCACACCTTTTTCGCAAATAAACTTGTATTATAAAGTTTAAGCAAATCTAATTAACAACGCAAGTGGTAAGGAGATCTGTGTAGGCAATGTCTGAACTGCTCATTTGTGAAAAACGTAACCATTACAAAGAAGCTGGTAAACCCACCAGTTTGACCTTCCTGCCTCTACTGCCCAGGTCTCCGCTGCAGTCCCTCCCCCTTGCGGAACAGCATCTGCCCTTCGCAAGGGACTGACCCAACTGTAAGAAAGCCAGGAGATACCACCCTTGCACTCCTCCTTCCCCTGCTCCTGCAGAGAAAAATCCGTTTACTTATTTATTAGGGGTTTTAAGCTAGATCCAATCCTTTTGCTTCGGGGCTATGCCAAAACGCAGTAGTGAGAATAACCGCATTGGGGCAGAGTAGAGGGGGAGAAGCTTTCCTGAAGCCAGTGTTGCTGTTGCTTTGTACTGGGAACCTGTGGCTCCAGCTTGCCGTGCTTATAAAATAAAATAAAGCCCCAACAAAAATGGGCTCTCTGATGGCCAGCTTACCAGACCGGACCATGCACCCTTAACTACTTGGGTTTTCTTAAGCTCAAAGGAACAGTGACCCACACACTGGTGATGGGTGTCACCTTCAGCAGCTGTCCAGTTCTCTAACACATAAATACGCCCCATCTGTCAGGAGAAGATAAAGAGGGAAGACTTTTCACTGTCCAATGTCCCCCCTTTACTTCTGAAAGTCAGATGTACAGTCAAAACCATAGGAATCTAAAAAAAAAAAGTCTTTAAAGAAAAATACCTGCCTGAACTTACAAGGAACACCCTTTTCTTAGAGCAGAACTCTGTTTCCATCTGCACAGCCTCAATCAAGTGGCAAAACTCAATCGTTTTGGATCCAAGCCACCTATCCGGCAGGTCAGTGAGTTCCCCTTGCGCTGGACTTGTTTACAAATGCAGCAAGTCTGACACAAGGTATAGGATGGCCGCAAAGGAAAGCTGTTGAGACTTGTAACCTGGAACAAGCAAGCGAGTCTCACGGCCTTTCACCAATTGGTACTGTTCCGGTAGATATTTCCTTTCACCCCAAACAGCAAGAAAGCAGGTGAAAGGCCAGAAGTCCTCTAGATCATCCGCATCTGTTACAAAAACATCCAAGGTAACCAAGCTGAGAGAGACTAAGAAGATTGGATTTGTTCAGTATTAAGAAGATGAACGGCAAAGTCTTAACTGCCGTCTGCAGCTACGTAATCAGAGGCTACGGAGACTCTGCTGGAGGTGCACAGTAGAACGACAAGAGGTAACGGACAGTTGCAACACGGGAAAACACAATTGGAGAAAATGTTTTCACCACCACAATGATCAAGCACTGAGCGTGAGTCCAGGGAGGCGGTGGCATCTCCACCCTTGGAGATATTCAAAACCCTATTGGAAGAGGCCCTCGCCAACCTGATCTGGTTGGACCTGCTTTGAGCATGAGCTCGGACCAAAGATGTCCCGAGGACTCTTCACCTAAGTTATCCTCAGAAGCTGCAAGGAATATCTTTCATTACAGTAGATGTCACATGCAAAATCTCAAAATGAAACTAAAAATGGAAAAAAAAAAAAAAAAACACCAAAAAAAACAAACCAACCCCAATCCTTCCTGGAAGTTGGACAGATTGCTCATCGGCTTTTTAGTTATGTCAAAGAAACCTAATAGGTGTAATGGTCTGTGAATATAGGCTTGATACTCTGGTTTTATTCTGCTGAGACGAAACTGTCTTTATGTCAAGGTTTTTTAAAAAAAAAAAAAAAAAAGGGATATACCTTATGCTCTACGACTTCTCTCAGTGTGATGAAACAGAAGGAAAAAGGTATCATTTGGGAGGTCGCAAAGATATTTAAAGCAGAAAAGCAGACTTTATACTTCTCTTTTTCCCCAATCTCCCCTGCGTGGTAGCTTCTCTACATACTGTAGCGTCTGCAGAAAGCAAAGCAGCAAACCACCTTTAAAAATGTCACTCTGATTAACAAAAAAGAACGTGGAGTACTGCTGTAGTCGTGCACAGCAGCTGTTTTCAAAGTTAAATTGCATTTGCTTGACTTCAAAGCGTCTTGTCCAAACATGGGAATACCACAGGGGAAGAAAACTTGGTTCATTTAGGATAAAAAACTCACAGCTCAGAAACCTAAGCTGAAGGTTTTAAGTCATAATCGGTCTAATAATTAAGAATGTTTATCTACGTCGTAAAGAAAAAAAAGCCAGCACAACACCTGAAACAAATGAAAACCCCCTTTATGGAAGTGTAGTTTCTTGTCAGGACAAGTGTTACGGCATTTTGTCCCTGGGCAGCGTTAGCCGGAGCCGAAACAGAGTTTCCGAACTTTACCAAGCTTGTGACAAGGCCAAATTCTCACTGCTCGTGGATCTCCAGGACAGAAAAACTTCATGGCGGCACTGCAATAACACACGTGGTGTTGAGATAAGTGTGTGGGGACCGGGACAGGCTTCACCAGCCTTTTTGCTAGGCTGTGCGGAAAGTCACAATCTAATTGCTTTAACTTACAGAAATAAGCCACTCATATATTTTAAAGTAATTAGGTAAATGAATGATCATGAAATACGCTATTATCCTTAAGTCTACATTTATAGTACTCAGTCTTAAACCAGTACCTGTGGCAATCCTGGCTAAGTCCGTCTCTCAAAGCTTAAAATTACAGCCCTGCCTCTGCCCAGAGCTGCACCGCAGCTGAGAGCGGATCCCTGGATGCACATAAGCCCACGGCTGCAGAGAAGAGCTCTGATCCAGCTCAGCACATCACATCCACCTCCAGCTGAAACCTCTTTTTCCAGGTTATTTTTCTGTCACAAAACTAGTTTGATTTGGAATAACCTGTTTTGTTAACTGAAATTCTAGCTCAAGTCCCATCGAGAGGAATGAGGAGTACATCCCTCCTTTAGCCTGGCACTATACCCACCAGTGAAGGGGTGTCTCAAAAAACATAAAAGTCCTTCAACTTCCATCTAAAATTGAGAGCAGCGGGTCAATCCACATTTTAGAAGTAGGCAAAGCTGCCTCCTCGGCAAGAGTACAAAGCTCTGCTTTGAAGCAGGGTGTCAACAGCGTTTCAGCACGTATCCATGGTACAGCCTTACTTCACTGGGACGTTGTTGCCAGCTCCACATGGGGGGCGCTCCATCTACCACTGAGGGGAATACACATTTCCACAAGCTACAGAGTGGAAGCCAGCAAAGGGAGGAAATCTAGTCTCCAAACTCGCTTTCGTTTTTGCAAAAAAGCAAGTTTGAGTAGCAACGTGTTTGATGACAAATTAATCCTGTGGCCTATGGGAGGGAGGTAAAACCAAGAAGGCATCAGAGCTTAAGAAAAGCTGTAATCACTTCCACGCTTATTGGTCCCAAATCTGATTATTCTCCCTTAAGTTGCTTGACAGTTGCCAGTCCCAAAGTAATCCTTATGTTGTGCATCTTTTTATGCATTTGTTTCCCCCCAGATGAACTGTTCTGGCTGGAGGTATTTTCAGACTCCACATACCCACCATGCGGGGCCAGCAAGGCACATGGCACCAATCCTGAGAGCTGGAGGCCTCAGAGGCAGAGGAAAGTGCACTGAACTGAGCTGGTGCCTGCAACATCACAACCGAAGAGCAGACTGTCAATTAAATGAGTGAACACGGAAGACAGGCAGGCCCTTTCCTCTCACGGCCACCTTATGACCTCCATCTGCACTCTACAGCAGAGAAAACGCTCCACATCTCAACCAGCAAAACTAAGGCTCTTCTGGAGTTAATCTTTGCATCTTCAACCAATGAGGAGGTCTTTACTTTTTGGGAAAAAAAAAAATTGGTATCCCATTTGCATGAAGGTGAGGTAGAAAAGGGGAAGCAGAGTTGAGGTGAGAGCATCACTGGTGGTGAAGAAGACATCTCCAGAGATCACCAAGGAGAAAAGATGCACAAGCCAGCAGTATTAACGCAAGAATTATGTTAGAGTCTTGCGAATTTATAAAACAAGAACTATTTATCCCTTGTGGTTAACAAGGGACAACAAGGCTACCGAAACTGAATATAAAACCCCCCAACATTTTAATGTGTGAGAGGAGCAGCAGTAGAGGTCTGGACTGCGAGCAGAGGAAATTCTGCCAAGAATTCACGTGCCATATGAAGGCTGTAACATCAAGAGCCCCTAAAACCAAAAAGGGAGATGGGAAGGAGAAGGCTTCGCCAAAGCACTACGTTTTAAAGCTGTCAGCTTATTATCACAATGTCATGAGTTGGAACTATCTGCCAGTGTTTGAGGCACACTGGCAATTATACGTTTAATAAATATATTATGGAGGATCTTCTGATGCTTTCAGAGTACTTTTTATAGTCTTAATACTGTGGCAACACAGGAAGTGGTATTCCCATCAAAAACTGCACCCCATAGACAAACACAGAATGTGATGTTTGTGTATGTGTTTGAACAGTAGGATGACCCAGGTTAAGAGTCAAAATAGAAGAAAGAATTAGAATTCATCTGGAGTGAAGAGAGGGAAAAGCACAAAAGACCAAAAAAACCCACCCACTTGGATACAAGGAGCAAGGTAAGGGCTGGGTCCTCCTAGGAACGTAAAGGTCACCACCACCTCCTCCCCTGCCATTGGTTTGGCCTTTAACATGTTCACTCAAACTTGTGATAATTTTACTAAGCATTGCTGCTCTTTTAACCTCCAAAGAAGGGCTGGCAGGCAGGAACTCTGCCTAATACCGAGAAGGGACCAGGAGGCATGAGTGTGCATGCACAGAGAGACCTTCCCTCCGGAATCCAGTGTCACTCTGGAACGAATCATGGGGCAACACGGGCAGCAGGGTCTTTTCCTGGCCAACCTTTCGGCTGCAGCACGTGCAGTACGTCTACGAAGCAAAGAATACAAGACTGGGGGTGCCTTGAAAATTTCGGTTAGACAAGCCACCTACCTAAGCCATCACCGAAGTGACAAAAGAAAAGTTCACCAGTTAAAGTATCTGCTCTCACATCAAAAAGATGCAAGCCCCCCACAAGCACCAAATAACCAGCTATGGAGGTTATTCCAGAATTAGTTCTGTACAGAGAGAGAGCAGAAACATCTCACTTCACATTTTGCTATAAAAACATATGGTGTAAAACAGAGTCTAGTTATCAAGGTAGAAAGGATTAAACCCCGGATGTCAAAAAACTCACATTACAAACACATATAATAGTTCAGCAAAGTAGCTAACAGAGCACCATGACGGTATTGGTGTGAACTGGGAGTATACCAAGCTGGTTTGGTAGTTTTCTAAAACAAACAAAAATCATCTGAGAAGGGTATTAGCGCAAGATATCTCCACATACTTAAATACGCAGCATGTAGGGCCTTCTACCAACACCAGAAATAGGTAAGAGCTTTAATAATCTTAGAGGAAAAATTCAGATTAGCGTAAGAGAAGATTTGCTTACTTGTGATACTGAGGAGAGGAAACCGCTTGAATACGTAACATCATCACCGTCTGGGTGCTGTACAATTGCATCCTAAAGATTAAAATACCAAAGCTTTGGTTTCTTCTCTCCTCTTTCCAAAGCAAGCGTGCAGATGTGTGTGTTTTGATTGGAAGCGACACGTAGAGTTAATACTGCAAAACCACCACGTCAGTTTAGATTCTCAATTGTCGAGCCACAACTTTCTGTTGAGTTCCCATTTCTTCAGAACCAAGGTTATTGCTGAACTTTGGTCAAGAAAGGGGAAATCAGTCAAAACACAACACTGAAAATAACACCTAATGTGTTTTCTGTGGGGAAAAAAGCAAGTCTTTTTCAGGAAGAGGTACGCTATGTGCTATGGCATGTGTTGTGTTTGGTGAGACATACGTAAGAGTCATAGCTTTAAGGTTTAGAACATAGTTTCCCACTGCCTCTTAACCAAATCTTTACATGTTTTTCTTTTTTATAGGATTTGTTTCAAGGTAAGGAACTTACAATCAAGAAAAAACTCAAACAACCTGACTCCTCTAAAAGCCTGTAGCAGCTTCGAGTTTTCAGATTATTATTTTTTTTCAGTATATAGACCTTTACTTTCTCTTCACAGCTCATGAAGTCACCCACCATCAGACTTCCAGTGTTTGTGATGTTGTACTTTGTTGAATGACTTATTTCTTGAGTATATAGTCTTTATTTGGTCTGTTCAACTTTTACAAGCGTAGCAAGCGACATTTAATTCATCTTTTCTGTAGGTGCATACAATTCAGAGAGGGGAAAAAGCAAGTAGAATTTAACAGCAGCTGGAAATACCACCAGTTTAATACAGAGTTAGAAATTTAAAGCTAAACAAACATTAAAGTCTACCGTGTTACCTAAATAACTGTCTACTGAGGACTGTTAAAGGGAAGAACAAATGCATCAAAGCAAGGAAGCACAAATCATTAGCAGTAGCAAAGAGCTATCTAATAGCAAAGTAAAAAAAAAAATATACACATTAACATTTCAAATTCTCCCCTGGGCTTAGCTAATTCGTATGATCAATTCTGGTTTGTTCGCAAAAGCCTGGACAGCTAGCCAGAGGGGGGTAAAGGAAAGAACTAAGAAGGGGAGATGCAACTTTAATGAGCTTTTAAACAGTTAAGACAACATCCCCATCGCCAGGCAGGTGCAGTGCAGCCCTAGAGACCATCCTCACCCAGGGCAGCTTCCCACCTGAGGAACAGCTGCCGAGGGCCGGGCAGGAGACGTGAGCTCGCATTAATGCCTTTGTGCGAGCGCTGCTGAATTAGAACCACCTAATTCATATAAGTCAGCATGAAGAAAGATGCTCCCTGAAGCCAGCCGCTGCTACCCTGATTGCAGTGAGCAGCTGATTAGACAAGCCAGGACCACCCAGGCTTACATTATTAAAACGTAGAGCTATAACAGCTGTTAGGGACAATTTGGGGCATATTTTGAATATTTAAAGCCAGGTATGTCATCTCACCTACATTTTGCCCAATGCATGAAGAGAGAGCTTTTGTATTAGATATATGTAATCAGATATACGTGTCAGATATATGTAATCAGACCAGACAAAGATTACCAGCAGCCCTGCGCTGTTTAACGTCGCACTAAGAGGACACGCAGAGCGGCTGGCGAGCCAGACCTGCCCGCTAGACCGCTTTGGGGATGGAAAGGAGCTGGAGAGCCAGCTGGGACAACCATGCTACTTCAAATGATGGACAATGACTCACTTACCAGATGTTGTAATAAAATAATTCGCCGTTCTCCAGAAGCAAAGAACTTCCAACAGCACTTATTTAAATAACTCCTAAAATACTAGGATTTATTTGAGGAAATGGGTCCGTTTGATTTCTGAACGGTATTTACAAAGATCAGGGAAAAACAAAACACTTGGGCATATTCTTTTCAGTACAGATGATACAAGCACATATAATCCTCTTAAGAAATAGCGGTCGTAAAGTGTGGATAAGGGTTCATTACAGTGTCCTTGGTTGTTTTTTTTCCACGCACAATCTGGGTCAATCCAAAACCAAGGGAGTGAGGTGCTACATACGCACTTCTCACGGCTGACCATCATCCTCATCCCAGTATCAAGTTTCCAGCACAGCCCAGCGCTGCGGTCATTTTCACCTGCTGATTCAAAACTGGATTTTGATGTACATCTTCAGAGGTGATACACAAATAGGTTGTTGTTAACGCAGGGGCATCCCGTTTGCAGGGGTTAGCTGCCAGCAGAAAGATTACTCGGGAAAATAAAAGCTTTATCAAAGACATTTTAGCTCAGGGTAAAAGAATAAAATTTAAAAAACCCACGCCACGCTGACTGACAAATTTCACACGCCCATACGGTAGGAAAGCTTGCCATGTCAAGTGACCTTTATCAGACAGTTTCTACAGCATTTAGCACGCCTTTTTAAAGATGTGATTTCTAGCTCCTGATTTCAGAAGGCACACTAAATGCAGACCACAAACCACCCCAGAGTAAACCCCACTCTGACCGCAGACAAATCCTGTGCCTTTATGCCACTCAGTTGCTTTTCCAAAAGACAAGGTAAAATTAACGCACCATTCACAGCAGCAGGGACTGACACCTGCCCCACCATACTCCGCTTCACATTAAAGCGAGCAGAAGGGGTGTAATGGTCCCACCTTTTTCACTGATGACTTCCAATATCTCTAAAAGAGAACAGTCTACACAATTTTTTTTTTGTTTGTTTGTTTGAACAAACAGATGCCGATGTAAAAGGAAGACTGCGTATACATTAAAACATGCAAAAAGGGACACCTTCAGAGGTTTGCATTGCCAGGACTCGGCAATATCAAGCAAATTTTACAGTTCGTACATGCCTTCATACAGCAACAGGGACACTAATAAAGTAACCAAAACATTAGACTAAATGCTCAACAAAGATTGCTGCAAGTCGTTTTACAACAATTAATAGAGTTTTATTACAACTATTACGCTTTGACTTGAGAGTACCAGGAAAAGGCTGGCTTCGGAGCCAAAGGATAAGCAAATCCTGTTCTTCCACCTCAACAAGGCAATTGTGTTCAACAGCGAGTCTAACTGAAAAATCCAGGGTGGGTATGTTTACAGATCTATTATAATATCCTAAGAAAAGCAGAACTTCAACAAAGCACTTCTGCTCATAAAAGTTATGCCCATTTTGCCAGCTGTGTTACAAGAACTGCCGTACCAAGCTAGGTTAAAAAGTTGCATTAGCCCAGTAGCTCATCCCCAACACCATCCAAAAGTGGTTATCCAGTGAAGAAGGCAAAGACAAGACAACTATGTAAATGAAGCTTCCTCTAAATAACCTTTCTACAAGTAGCCATTTGTGGTTAAGGAGCTTCCTGACTGTTTGGAGCTTAAACGTATTTGTCTCCTATGGAATCTGTTGAATTTTTGGAGCTCACAGGCTCCTAGCATCCTCTAGACCGGTAACAAGAAGTTAGTTACTCCTCCTTTTGCTTTGCATCTGGCATCTGCTACTTCCATTTGATGTCCCCTAGCTCTTGTTTCGGATGAAAGAGTAAACCTTTCATCTTTTTAATCACATAGACCTCCATCAGATCTCTCATTCAAGGCTGAATAGTGCTAATGAACACGATCACAGAAGCCATTCTACACCTTCATTCATCTTCATCGCCCTACTTTGTGCCTTCTCCAGCTTTGCTGTAAGCCTTTGGAAGGAGTATACGTGGGTGGGGAACAGGAGCAACACCAGAGCTGCGTACAACTGGTCCGATAAAAAAATACCATCTTTTCCTAGCAGCCTTGCTTTCACGTGATTTCACTTTTCCAACCCTTCCACCAGCTGTGTCTTCTTCAGGTACAAAGTCAAGTCCTGTGCAACAAGGCCAGCTCCCGGATCAGAGCTCGGGTACATCCACAGCTGTGTATTTCCACACTTCACTACAAGCCTACAAGCCACGTAACGCCCACGATGAAACGCCCAGCAAAATTCAATACCAAATACTGTCAGCCAAAAGGAAAAGACTGGCTGTAGATAAACCAGGAAGGACTTATTTGGTATCCATCTTCCTCATGTACTGTCAGTTTCTAGGGGTCTCGTTCAATCATTTGAGTGTGCTGTCCTTGATAAAACATCAGCCAAAACTGTGAAAATAATATGCAAGAAAGCTGATATCGTTTCTTGATCTTAATTTCCACAGTTGGGTAGCTATTATAGCAACATTGTGTTCTTTCATGGGGATGCGAGAGACAACTTGCATAAAATTCAGTTTAGTAAGATTAATAATCAAAGCGATAAATCAACAGAAAGCAAGCAGACAGAATGCTGAACTCGCTCAGAATCCTCATGTTTAGTCAATCAAAAGAAGATGAAACACACAGATTTGTTAATTATTCACAGACTCCCCATACACGCACACCTTGAGCATTCAGCACATCAATACAAAGCGCTTCTGCATTACAAAGCCGTAGCATCCTCCCAAGTCTACCATTATACACCCAAGTGGAGTTCTTGACTTTCAGAAACAGCTTCGTCTGGCGTATAAAGAGAACAACGTTCAGAGTTATTTAAAAACATATGTATTCAAATAACCAATACAGCACAACATTAAACGCCTCCACCGAACACGGATTTTCGCGTCTCAAGTGCGATACGCCTGGATCTTTCCGTAATGTGCGGCTGGTGTGCTCGGAAAACAAGGAGAATTCAAGGGCACGGCAGACAGAGGCAGGCTCTCGCCCAGGCGGGAGGCAGCACAGAACTCCGCGATCAGCTAGCTCTAAAGCTCAAGGTAAAAAGTTTTACCGTGATGATCTCAGAGCTGAAAAAAAAAAAAAAAACACAACACAGCAGCAAGTGCTATATTTAATGTGCGGTTAGCATAAAGAAAGTATATTCCTTTTCAGGTGTATACTAGCTCTACAGTCTGCTAACTCATCACCCCCAATACACTTTTCCTTTGCATAAAACCTGCTCCTCTCTTACTCTGTTCTTCTGTTCCTGTTCTTCTAATTCCTCGGTTTCCAGGGAGATGAGGGTATATAACAAAAGATACATCAAACAACAACAACAACAACAAAAAAACCAACACAAAAACTGCAACTTCAACCCGCACAAACGTCATCCTCACAATCTACCTGTGCCTGAAATCCAGCTGCCATTAGAAGATTTCCTACCCCTTCTTCCTTAAGGATTGATAACAAGAAGAGTATAGTGGATGCTTTCACATTTTGTTTGAAGAAAATAAAAGTAAAGCAAGAAAGCCATGGCATTAACTCAGTTCTTTACTGCAAAAGAAGAAATCCAAACACTTAGCGCACTTTTCAAGGGTAAACAGATTTTTGCTCCAATGTCCTCTCCACCAGGATTGCTGTCCCAACAGATCACATTCCTGCAAGCGTTCAGGTGAAAAAGACAGTGTCTCCGGAAGATATTTGTCATTTGTGGCTGCAAAGGACAACACAATTAGCTACTCGCACCTCTGCCCAACCCCCTTTGCAAAATTATCTCCAGTACCACGAAGGGTTCTCTGCATTTCTCTTAGATGTCCTTTCCCCCCACGCCGGCAGGGTTCACGTGCCAGTATGTAACAAAACAGAAGCTATTTCCTTCTTCCCCTTTTCTCAGATTACTAGCTGCAAAATTTTACGACACCTGAAGTTAAGGTCTCATCACTTTACAGCACTAGTTGGAGCAGTTAAATATAAGTCACCATCTTCCACAACCAGGAGAAGGCGGCACCTTTGCGGCCCTGAGGAGTCACCAAATGCTATCTGGCTTCCCACCACCCAGCTGGAAGAAAGATTCAAGAAGAGGGTTTCAGAGTTCGTAGCTTTGAAATGGAAAAGCATTAACATCATGAAGTGACAGAAAAAAAACACATGAGTAGATCAATTTTATTTCTTTTAAACACCACCTACTACAGCCGCTCTGCAAATTTCAGCCCGTTGCCAGCGAGCACACCCACAAAGCGTGAAGGAATGCAAGTCTAAGGCCTCTTCTGGCCCTTGAATTCTCAAGTCAGATACATTTGCAGCCTCACTGGAAGAAAGAGAACACTTTTCTGACAAATCCAAGCTTTCCTGTTCTTCAGGTTTATCTTCAAAGTCCACTGCGGCCCTCTGACAGTATCAGAGGGCTTACACACATAGTTGTGTGTGCACATCCACGGGCATCAGCTTTCTTCCAAGGAATCCAACGGGCTGAATCTTCGTAGCATGTTTAAAACCATGGCTAAGGTCATCCCTGCTACGTCTTCATCAACAAAGCCTGTGTTTTCTAGGAACATAGCCAAACAAAAGTATCTATTCTTCCGTTGCTTTCCAACGGAAGAGTTCTTTGAAGGGCGCTTCCCTAGTATTGAAGCTGGCTTCAATGAGGCCTCTCAAATTCTGATTGTTTTTTGGCCAGTATTTGGAAAACGCCATCACACTGAAGTAATAATCGTGCTTGGTAGCATAAGACAGACTGGTTTCTTAAGGTATTTCTTCCTGTTTCTTTTTCCAGTGAAACTTATTTAGTTGGGAATTCCCCATTCCCAACCCTTTCCAGTATTTAGAAGCCAACTGAAAAGACTGAGATCCAGAAACAAGCTTTGTTTGCTTCTGAGTTGAAGGCATCTTGTTGGTATTTTGATACCTTACAAAAGGTTTCAGTGACAGCTGTATCAACAGCAATGGGATAACCTGGCCATGGACATATTTACAATTACATGTAACACTTTTTTTTTTTTTTTTTTAGAACTTGACTTTTCCAGGTCAAAAGGAGAGCTGACACGGCAGTTTTGACTAATGGCTCCTCGTGTAAAGTTCAGGGTGTTTGAAAAGAAGCAGCTCCCAAGAAGATCACCGGTAAGATGTTTCAGGAAGGTCCCCAAGACAGACTATTTTGAAGCTTTAACAGCGCCACGGATACATGCCGTGCTTCTCAGAGCTTTCTCCCCGCAACGCTAGAAAACCTGTCCAGGTGGAAAGGAGATGCATTTGCCCGGGATCTTGAAGAGTCTCAGAGAAGTTGCAGCCAACATGTAGGATGCTTCCCAAAAACACTGGACTTAACCGATTTTACTACCCACGTGCTCTGTTGACACTCAGCGAATGTGATGCATCCTGGACAGTGCGAAGCCTGAATGTCTGGACACAAGTGCAGCTACGCATTCCTGGCTTGACTTAACGTCAGCTAGAGCAGAGGTAGGAGAAGCCAGAAAGGAGCTCTTATCTAAATTACAGAAGAAGTCTTAAAGCAAAAGGGAAAGCTCCACACGCTTTTTCTCAGGGCAAGTCAGATACTTACCTGCTCTAGATTCCATCCCCCAGCACCACTCTATTTTGGGTTTCTGGGAACTTACAGTACTCACAAATATTGTTTCAAAGAAAAAAAGACTACCAAATTTTGAGGACCCTCTTCCATGTTCTGTGGAAGCCCCCAGGAGCCATGATGAGTATATGAGCCCCTTCACCTTAAAATTTACTGCGAAGTATTTATGAAGAAACGTCTAGTGAAGGTCTACTTCCAAAGGTCACAATCTAACACCATTTCTGGATATCACCTTACCTTTCTTCCCCAGTTTTCAGGTTTACAGAGAGTGGAGGGAAACAGTCTTTTTACCTCAAGGTATTAGGATCTCAGCCTTGACAAAATAACTTAAAGATCCTCAAAGTCACCACTTCACTGCCTACCCGTCAGCCCTGGACATCGGGCAGCAGTCTGCACCTGCTGTTACGCTGGGGTAATAAACACAAAAGTTTTGAAATGCTGCACACTCTAAAGGGTCTCCCTGCACCCATGTCCTTCAAATCCTCATACCGCACGGCTTCATGTAACCCACAGACAATGAGATAACGTTATAAATAGCAGCAGCGTGTCGTAGCTATTTGCCTCAGTAAATTCCACAGTGAATAAGGCTCAGTGACTCAAGGCTAAACAGCACTTGATTCAATAGTCATGGGGAAATAGTTTAAAACAAGAAGCGAGACATTGCTTTTCCATCTGTACCTAAAAGCCATGCCCCTCTCATCTGTCCACAAAGGACAGCTGAAGGACAGCAAGAACGCTGAGCACTGCTGCCGGGGCCTCATTATAGCCCTGTCGCATGTTGTTTTGGTCTGCTTCTCCATCCCTCCGGTCTTACAGATTTAATAAACCTTCACTTAAGGGGTTCCTCTTCCGCTGCTATATTTTTTTGTAGCTGAAACAAAGATCTAAAAGCTTGAGGGAAATCTTTTCCACAGACATACAGAGTCAAGATGTGCTTCAAGGACACAGCTATTCCTAGCTTACCATGGAGCGAAGGAAAAAAGAAAAGGGGGGGGGTGGGGAAGGGGGGGAAATTGCTATTGCTATCTCCCCAAAGAGCTGTACCCATGACCACTGTAATGATGTGCAAAAGAACCAACAAAGTTCCCACAAGAGCCACAATGCACCTCCACTCCAATAGTTAATGATTAAATATTTTCCTTTTTAAAAGCCTCCCACCTCACTTTTCTTCTAGTACACTACCAAGCACTGGTGTTATTGAATCCCTAGATCAGAGGATAAGCACAAACAAGCTAGAACAATAAGACACACTATTACCATGACATCTCAAATATAAATTTCCAACTGCATTATAAACACAAGCATTGTTAACTTCTGATCCATTTCTGTGCTGAACGCTATAATTTACCATCATTTTGGTTATGGAGGTAAGCCAGCCAGCCACAACAGCATGACAAAATTACACAACTAGCCAAAGCCAGTAGCAGTAATAGCTGTGTCAAAGCAGAGGGCTACAAGACAAACAGTCTGCTTGGAGCTCTTCACATTTAGTGGATCATAAGAGGCATGCTTATACCTGCCACACGCTCATATTTTGCTGGTGGAATTTGGGAATATTATCCCTCCAGTAACTACATGAAAGAGTAACTCAGGGTAATGGAATTCTGGAGAAGCAATGCCTACCTGGCCTGCTCCACCAGCACTTCTGAAGATGACCTGGCACACTGGCCAAAGGCACAGAGACGATACAAGCACACCCCAAAACAACGGTGCAAATGGCATTCGTTACTGAATCAACCGTTAAAAGTACATAGCACACACAAGTAGAGCAACAAACTGATTGTAGTTGCGAGCAAAGAAACCTTAAGGAACTGAAATTAAGACAGCAACCACTATCCTTTAGAAAGGCTGTCAAACTCACGTCCCCAGTGTCTCTACAACACTGCTGACTTGACAGTTAAGGACTCCATAAAGAGCTAAAGAAATTCCTGTGTCATAAGCACCACAGGTTTAAGACACAAAGAAAATAAACACGACACGGTAAACTTTAAGAGCAGCACTGCTTGGTTAAAGTATATAGATCCAGGCTCAAAAAGATCGTGGCTCATAACCGAATCTCACTAACAGCTTTCACAGATGCTATAAACAGTTGCACCTTGCGGATGAAAACCACATTGCGCTGCCAATTCTCAAGGCAACGTCTTTGTTCCTAGTTCCAGCACTAACACAGGTGCAGACTTCAGAAGACTTCATTCAGCTTCACAGCTGATATGGAGACCAATGACTTCTATCCATAGAAGAACATGACGCTCACTGTGATGAGCTTCGTAACATACGAAGCACAGTGGTATTTTATTTCTGACAAAATTTACTATAATTAAAGTAAATAAACAGGAGTCAAATATAGAGAACTTTTACTCTGTTCTACCAATTAACTGAAGCAAAATTACTAGGTGGGAGACTTAGGTGGACAAACTAGGCAGCTACAGTTTTGAAATTGGCACCAGAGACAAGACAACAACATTACAGGGCCAGAGATGTTCAGAAGTTACAAACCACACCAGCCCAGAGAAACAGCTTTGCAATAAATACACTGGCGGTGATGTCTGCTCTCTATTCACTTGCTCAGCCGGGAATTTTACCAGCTGCTTCTCAGAAATAAGCACAGAGATTTTCTGAAGTAGCTCAGCTTGCACAACGTTGTAACTTAAAGGAAAATTACCTTCTCCTTTTCCACTTCTATTTCACAACCATTTAAGAAAATCCTCTAAAGTAATATGGTAAGGATAATATCAAGAAGGGAGAATTCAATACTGACCAACAAGCTGTTGATGATTGGAACATTACATTTATTATTATCCACGATAACCCACTCCCTAGAGGCTCACAAGAAAAAACAGCAGAGCGTGTGTGTGTGTGTATCTTGACATGATTATAGAAAGTCACCAACTTCTAAGGGGTAACAATTATAAAATTTTTTAGAGTCTTTCAGCATCTGAGTCAGATGTCCTCAGGCAGTAAGAACAAAAACTTCCAGGAGAGACTGCTCTGCATCAGCAACTTTCTGACAGCATCTGGTCTCACGGCATCAGTTGAGAAATGTTGTGTTCCAGTCTTGAAGAAACATCTGCAAGATTGGGGAAAAAAGCTATACGTTTTCTTGATATGCTGCATTCGCACACTAATCGCTTTACGTTGTGTTGTACTATGCACAAAACCACAATGTAATAAAAAAATTCTGAAGTTTTCGTCACGGAGTCCCATCATAGTGAACCTCACTTGTTGTTGCCTTACGTCGAGTTGCACTGCCTGGTGTATCAAACACAATGGTCAAGACCATTACCTTGACGATGTAAATCTGAATGAGTGGGAATAATTCCTCACCGTAATCCAAGGCAGATTCACAACTAGTCTCAAATACAGGTCTGTCTTGGCGGGGATACTACACAAAGGAGTTACACCAGAATTAACAGCCAGCGCTCGAAAGGGGAAAAACGTCTACAAAACGTTCAACTAATCTGCTTAAACAAAGCCTCTAGAATTTTTTGTTCTTTCCTTTTCTCCTAAGTGGATTGCTTTTAAATCCTGACTAGCAGAACTATTTTATGTCTAGATGTGCTGTCTAAAGAAAGCCACAACGTCGTACCCAAATCTCATTTCATCCTCCAAGTCATGTCAGTTCCCTGGAGAACGTGCTCCTGCCTCCGTTTAAGTTTTTTTTAAAAGCACAAGTGCCCAACATAAGTGAGGTCAGGCTCCAGTGACCCATCAGGAAAGTACATGAAAGCAGGAGACAAATCCGGGCGATGCTCACTCATCTGTGCCAGCTCTTTTAAGAAAGAATTCCCCTTGTAAAACACAGGTACTTTTTATTTTATGAGAGGCTGGAACAAGAAAAATCAAGAATAAAGAAAACCCTGAAGAGGAAATAAATGGGGAAGACAGAAAACTTCAGATGACGCTAACAGACCTCCCACAAAATGCCTTCATTCTCCAGTTCAGAGACCTCTTCTTAACTACTACAGGAAAATCAATAGCTCACTTTGCAGAACAGTCCAACCTCAACTTCATGAAGTTTAAACTGTTTAAAATGTTGTTTTATACCTGAAGACAAGCTTACAAAAATGCCTTGCATCTGTTACGTAAAAAAATAAGATAGGATCTTTCAGAAAAAGTCCTAATTGCGCAGAGTTCTCCAAATGAGGTGTCCTTTTGGCAAAGCCAAACCTGATTGTCACTAACATGATGTACCTTACACCACTATTGATATCTCCTTAGAGAAATGTGGGCATCTATAGGTGATGACATATCAATGCTTAGCGCATCAGCAAGTCCCAAATTCAACAACCCATTTCCTTGCTAATCAAGCTGCTTCAGCTCTCTTCGGTGTTAGAAATCAATCAATACAGCAATTAGTGAGTTAGGTGTACCGCAACATGCAAGCGGACAGATTTGAAGATAAGCTAATATGTACACACTGAACAAACAACTGTCCAAGAGTCTAAATGAGATGGTCACGCTCCCTGGGAAAACCCCATTTGAGCCCAGTTTCTGCATGTCCACCTTCCCATGCTACCTCTTCTCACCCCTCACCCCAAATTCTCTGAACCCATGAGCAGCTTCCCCAGGTAAGACAAAGCAGTACACAGAGGGGAGAGAATGAAACTCCCTGGAAGCCTGTTTAGATGAGTTTCTGTTGTGAAGGTGCTTCTAAAGAAAAACTTACGGTCTGAGCTTGTACTGGTCTCAGACACCAAAAAAAACCACAACCTGAGATACATGGGTCCATCCCAGAGCTCAGGAAACAGCTCGCTCCTGAAATAGGCCTGGGGCTTTTTTAAGACTTGTGTAATAAGCTGTCAATATTTAGAAACTGGAGGATAACGGCTATATAGTCAAGATTCAAATACAGATGATCCATTTTCTGACAGACATTGCACGAAAGGCCATCCATATCCTGCTGAGATTGCAACAGCTGAAGCACAAGTCCGTCACAAAATTCAGTGCCATCAGCCAAACCAGTTAATAGTTTTAGCTAATAAAAGATTCAGGGTGACTCAAGTTCAGGGAAAAAAAAAATAAAAATGCATAAACCGCTACATTCAAAGGCACAGAAATAATCATTCGTGACAAGAAAGCATAGCTGAAAGCCAAGAGGCAGGTAGGTTTCCATGATGGATTAAGGCTATCAGATAGCGGGGGTGGTGACCAAGCTAGCATACTAAAATAAGACACCGAGGCTCCAAAACAGCTTTCAGCTCCTTACGTCTTAGACACTTGAGACATGAAACGCTGATCCTCCAGCAGAATAATCCAAAGCTTTCTTCAAAGTCTGAGCCAAGGAGTGCCAAGAGTTTAGAGAAATTCTTGTCTACTCCTTTTCAGGTACACAGGATCAGAGAATCTCAAAAATGGGAAAGGAGGCAAAACTTGGTAGATTTTCAGACCACAGCACACATTCTCCCCT
This sequence comes from Fratercula arctica, assembly GCA_947846985.1. Lineage (NCBI taxonomy): Eukaryota > Metazoa > Chordata > Aves > Charadriiformes > Alcidae > Fratercula > Fratercula arctica. The sequence continues at coordinate 32,907,432 of CANTUZ010000012.1, forward strand.
CTCCCCCTTCCTTTCACTCCACAGTTAACATCAATACATTCCCCCTAGAGTAGCAATTTTATGTCCGAGCTATGGCAAAGACCCCTCTTGTACTTTAGCAATATCTGGCACAACTGTTTCTTGGTTTTCTAGAAGTTAGTGAGGAAGTCTGATCACCAAAGAAGATATCTCAAGCATCAGAACTGTTCAGACACTGTAGGCTAGAAAAGACCAATTTTCAAATAATCTTTTCTGATGAAAAAGGAGATATATTTCAAATTATCTGGCATTATCCATCCAATTCAAGTGATCAGCCAGGTAGAAAGGTTTCATTTAAAGAGTTACAAGATTGCAGTATCTTGTGCAATATTTGATATATGCTAAAACCCCATCACTACAGATGTTATAACACAGAGGATATGTTCTCATTATTTCAGCAGCTATCAAGTCTCAAATGGTCACAGTGATTAATTGGAGATTCATGTCAACAGCTTTCCTTAACTAGAAGACAGATAGATACAGCTGATTGCTCACAGACGTGGACCTGAAAAAAAATTACCACCTATAAAAACAGAATCAATATTGGTTTGATTCCCTCTATTTTTCCATGAAGAGCAATCTGTTTTTCTCTTACCATTCTGTGTTAAACTATTCCGGCTTCTGATGTCCCAAAAAAACCCATCAAACAATACATGTTAAAGTTAGAAAATGCATCCCATTTAATTATGATGTTGTGGCAGTATGAGCTTCAAAACAGAAAAAGGAGCGACCTCATGAGATGTTCATCTAAAATAAGATGAAAGTTGTCATAAGAATGCATTCCAACTTCTAAAGGCTTCTAATTTCTATGTGGATTCAAATTTAGATTTAAAGTTCCTTGTGTTTCAAACTACAGTAAATAATCAGTCCCAAACTCTCAGGCTACAAACAGCCTTTGGATCTGCCTGCACCAGACCCGCGACCAAATATTCCTCTCTGAGCATACGGTTGGCAACTCTGAACAGCCCAAATATCTCAAAAACAAAGTCATTCTCTGACTATACAGCACTTCACAGAGGTAATTAATCTCCAGTAGGATTAGCCTGCTGATGCTCAGAAAGCTTACTGGGTATGTGAATAACCATCCAGAAAATCACGGAGGAATCGGAAACTCCACTGCCATTTTCAGACCATATCTTACCCCCGTATTTATGCAATTATTCGGTAGTAAAGAAGCTATTACAGAGACAGGAAAAAAAAGTAATAATGGAAGCGAGTTCCTCATGGAACCTCCCTCCATAAGGAATAAAAAAAAGAAAACTTGTCTTCCAGAACTAACACAGGTTATTTCATACATAGTTAATTAGCTTCACTCTCATTTTATAGAGACAGTAGCACATATGGTCCACATCTAAAAACAAACTGAATTCTTCCTTTAACCTCAATTCTAAGTTTAAACGTTGGAACTAAGACACCAAAAAAGTGTGTGGAGTGCTCTTCAATTTATCCTTAATTTCTTTTCCCTGCAACCTATAAAAAAAAAATATCCTAGCAATAGGAGTAGGTTACTAAAATTTCAGGCAGCCCATTGGAAGGTGTTGCTCATTTCAGGTTTGTGGGTTTTTTTTTTTTTATAAACTCATCTTGCTGTGAAACACGGTCCAATTGCCAGTAGAAAATGAACAGTTTTACTGTGTTATCACAGAAAATTCTCACACGATCCAAACTTTCAGAAAGTTACAGAGACTCCTGTGCTCTGTTGCTAATACAAGCCGTGTTTTCAAATCACAAAGTCCCTTCAATCGTAATTGTGCAGAGCGGAGAAAAATCCCACATTTTTCTACAGGGAAAAAGAGTCGATGCATTCCTGAAATAACACTTTTACAGCAGCCAAATAAGTTTTTTAACTTCACACAAAACCTTTCAGGCTGCCGTCCACTCGACGTTTTTCTCCCCTCTCAAGTTACAAGACAAGGAAGCGGTTCAAGCTGTTTGCAAATGCACAACAGCAGCTTAACACCTTCAGAGGGCTTTTGCCAAAAACCGCCCGCAACACTGATCGAAACCTCAATTGTTTCATGCCAATGTGAAAATACCTTAAGTTAAAAGACCTGTCATCCTCTTCTCAATGGTAACATTTCTTACTAGTTTCAAATAACTCACTTTGGCTGTGAGTATGGACATAAGACAAAATACTCATCGTTGGCCCACGCTCTCCAATACCCCGCAGGTGGAACACCAGGGGGATCAGCTTGCTTTCTACCAGACTCAATTTTTAATCCAATTGCCTAAAAGCCAAGGGTTACAGAAACCAGTGATTTGAGGAAAGGGAACCCTGGTATTAGCCATACTTCCATACTTACAGTATTAAACAGTGTAAAAGTTCTGAACAAAGGCCTGGGATGGATCTATGAAGCTTAAGTCCACGTACAAGATTAAAGCGGTTTAATGCAGCCAAGACCTGGTGTAAGCGATGCCGTCCCACAGACAGCACCTATTTACAAGCCATAAAAATTACTCGTGTGTTAACAGGAGTGAGAGACTTTTATGCTATCCCCACAGCTGCAAGTGGCTACATTCCAGTTAAAAAACTATGCAAAAATACAACTGCAGCAGATATTATGAACATGCGGTACCCTCCTACAACTGAGTAGCATGTTCTGGGGCAGGGGGTCTCACCACAAAGTTATTCTCCTAAGAGTATTCTTTACTATATGCATGCATACTAGGAGTTGAGAAATCCGAGCACAGGGTGAAACTGTGACCAAATAAGAGGTCCAGAGAATAGAACCATTAGACCTGCTTATATCCTACATCACCATCACCAGTACCGGCTCTTCCAACCAGATTCAAGTGGCATAAGAATGCCATCATTTGTGACAGCACACAAAAAAAAAAAAAAAAAAATCAATTTCCACGATTCAGCCAGTTGAAATGAATACAGTTTTAGACAGTTTTATCGTACAAATGAAGATTAATGGAAGAAATGCAAAAGAAACCAATAATTGAGATAACACCACTTCCTACCCCAAACCTCTCCCTTCCAAATCTCCACATACTAGGTCTGCTAGTGAATCCTCAAGCCTGGATTGCAGAGATAAGAAACTTGGGCAAATGGATGAACATCACAAAATTAACTTGTTTGAAGAAGGTAAAGCAAAAAAATGCAGCACCGAGGGAAGCTTTTTTTTTTTTTCTTTGAATGCTACTAACTGAAGGCTGCCAAAACAGATAACAGACGGCTTGCATTGGACAAATAATATTAAATATCCATTGAAGCTGGAGCTGTCTGAAGAAGTTTCAATAAAGTTTTCTGAAAGTTTGAGAGACCAAAAGCATCCAAAGGAACATCAGACAGATTCAAACGGAGTATTGTATCACAGCGTGAGGCTTCCCACTATGGCAAGAGCAGATCTCTGTCCTCATGGATGTCCAGCAAGATGATCCAGGCAGTTACAGTTCCTACAGCACCAAGCGGTATCAAGAGATTTACTGAGTCTTGAAGTAACTCGGAGCTTTGCTGTTACCCTAAGAATTCACCACTACTACACATTTTAAATAGCATCTGCTTGAAAACAGGAAGTCTTCCCGTAGTTCATGATTTTTAAAAGTTCGTTTGTCTACAACTCATATCCTTTTGTCTAAAATAGACATGTTAAAACTGTGAGGTTTGGGGCTTGGTGGGGATTTTTCAGTTTGTTTTGGTTTTTTTTTTTACCTGAACAATGAGTTCACGTGGTTTTCTCATAAGAAGAGGTCAACCTCTCTGTCTCGATTGACTCAAATGAAAACATATTGAGATAAGGAAATTGTAGCCATAAATCTTTCTCCTCCGACTAGCTTCTACAATCAACTGAAGAACAGCATCAAGAATACCCTGCAGATTTAAACAAAAGACATCGATTTACAAGATGCCAATAATCACTGTTGATGCAATTGGGAACATGAAGACAATCACATACTTCTCTAAACATAGCTGCCTGGGATTTTATCTGTCATTCTGGAGATGAGCACAGCCTTCCATCAATGTTTTAGTCACTGCAGTCATCTTAACCTTCCATCTTATTCTTCCTGATGTTCAGGTACTATCTATCTTTTTAAGTACACCATGTTTTTACTTCAAGCAGGTATTTACTTTATTACCGTAAAACAGTAAAAACACAAAAGGTTCTGTAAAGTTTCTTTGTACGTAGCTCTTACCAGCTTTTGACCAGGTTTTGAAAGACTCCCTAAAGTTAGCAAGTCCAGCTGGGCACTTATTTCCATTGTAAAGGAGTCACTCTAGTCACAGTCACATGAAACTCGTGGTTTATCTGAAATCTCGACTGTGCTCATTTTTCCATCATCTTTATTTTCCAAAGCCAGTGAATTGTATGATAAACAGTTTAAACAAGTTGTAAATGAGTCCTCTTATGGATAAACCTGACACAGGGCCAAGGTCGTACGTGATGATGCACCGGTTTTCTCCCTTCCCTTATGCCTTCCTCACTCCTGTTTAATACCTTTTAGCACCATTAATGACATACTCCACTTAGTCAATCAACAGCCAAAGAGCGAGAGAGCTAGCATTATCATCTGTTTTATCAAATTAAATATTTTCATTTGTGAGGGAGTCATTCTTACCCCACTGTAATCTACGTGCACCTACCGCAGTACTAAGCTATTCAAAGAGGAGCGGAGTTTAACAATCAGCACAGGGTCATGGCATGTTAATGGATTTTACTGCATGCCATATATATTGGTGTTCAGAAAGATTAATGGCAGAAAACTCCATTAATTAAACATCTTAATGAGCCTGATTGTTTCTCTAAGGGAAATGCGAGAAAAAACAGTTCTTGCCTAGAACTGGAGAACATGTGCCGTCTTCCACCTCCCTCTGTGTTGTTCCTTTCGAGTATCCTGCGGTTACTAAACCATAACACAGGGCTCACTCCAGAATCCTACAGCCTCCAACAGCCGCATTTTTCCTCAGAGCACTCTGCGTTTGTGAGAAATGTCACTGGGGACATCTCTATTCCAGGGTGGCAAGAGGCGGGGGGGGGGAAGGCAACAAAAATCCCCAAACCACTAGCATAGGGTGACGGTGATGCAGTGTTTAGCCCTCGGATCTTATTTGCAGTTCCAATGCGACCAGTTCTGTTGCTCTCTGTAGGTACCATTCAAGACTCCAAACGATCACTTACAGACGGAGTAACAGCAAGCTACTTTAAGGTTCAACTTTAGGTTTATTTTCAGTTTACAGATGTATCAACAACTTAACTTCTCCCTCCTCACTCAGACTCAAGGAAATCTTCCAACGAGCATTTGCAAAAGACGTTTGATACTACAACAAATTAATAACATACACTAAAGCTCCATTTTGGCAAATCTAAACAAATTTAAAGTACCAGCATGCCTTTCTTTCAGCACTCCGTGACAAAGCACAGGTGAAAGCCATTTACCATCCCCGTCTAACAGAAGTTTACTCCACTGCTGTTTGGAAATAGGAGCCAGCAGCCTAACTCTGGCATGATTACCAACAAGACAAACCACCAGATACAACTTCTCCCAAGCAGCTGGTTTCTCTGCTCCTGACATCATGGCTTTCATTAGATTAAGAACTTCTCTTCTACTGTGAGGGAATTAAACTTTTGTTATTCTTGCTTTCAGCTAATGATATTTTACCCCTCCTGAACAGATAGCGAAGTGAAAATGGAAAGACTCGAGTCTACTACTCTTTAAAATATGCTTTTACAAATTACCACCTCCTTTTATCCCTGCTTCAATTTACTTACATTAATAAAATTAACACATCTTAGCTCAGCTTTCTGACATTAAACGTTGCAAGAGGCCTACACGCCGGCCTTATCTACAAGTCTACCTCAGAGAAGCTACCTGCAATACAGATGTCAGAAGCTGCCTGCGGTTTGAATTTCAAAAGCAGCTCGTATCAGCCCACATCAATCACAGGAAAATATAGATCTGTTTACTTCTGTTTGCTTCACAGAGAAAAGGTTTTTGCCTTTGCAGCTGTAAAAAAAAAAAAAGTTTTCAAGAAACTGTCTCTATTGATTGAACAAGAGCAAGGAGCACTCGGAACGGCAACGAACCAAATCCTCCATTAACCCTTGGGAGAAAGTCCTGTGGCAAGTTTTTCAGCCCTTCAGATAAGCAGGGCTTATCCAAATAAAGTCTCCAAATAAAGACACCCATGTATAGTGGCCGTTATCATCTGACCAATCACTATATTTCGCATTTTTGGGGGGCTAAAATTCTTAACACTCACACCAGCTGTCCAGACACATTTAAGGAAAAGCCTTCATTTAGACCAGGTATTGTCATTATACCTATTTGCCCTGAAGCACGCAGGCATGCCCTAGAAGTCACATAATTAGAACAGTTAATGAACCATTTTAATGTTGTAAGTCCTTAAGGGTCTTGGAACCTCTACCAGATTTCATGAATTTCCAACTGGGTATGGGGAAGTAATGGGAAAAAAAAAAAATCTAGATGATTAAAGTTTCTTCCATGGGATAAATTTACTTATTATAAGCAATCACTTATAAGACATGCAAATGAAGTACCAGCATCACCAGGGAAAGCTCCAACACACTTTCATACACAAACAGAGAGAAGCCAGAAAGATTTTTTTCCATCCTCAAGCTTATATTAAGATAAAGTTCTTAATGCCACGCTGCCAATTAAAGCTACACCACGGAGTCCAAATCAAACGAACACCCCTCCCCTAAAAGGAAATGCTTTACATGTGTGAAGTGGAACTGTAGACAGGTTAAATATGCAAAATTGCATCCTAATATGCAGTGAAACATCTGGAATTCCATTAGACCCATGGCAGAGCAGGAGATGCAAAACCTAGAGGCCTCACACCACTGGCAAGGGGCGATGCAGAGCACAAAGCGGCAGGAGGACAGAACTCCCTCTGGCTACCTTGAATAAGCAGACTATCATGCCCTTGGTCTCCGCCAGCACCAACTGCCTGGGAAGCTTAAAATGAAGTTCATTGTAAGTAAGTTTTGACACCAAAACCAGCTAAGGCAGTGGGTCACAGAATGAGGTGCGATCTGGCTATTGTTTAAGGGGTCCTCTTCACAACTGAAACAGTCATTCTGATGACTAGCATAAGATGCTCGCAAACAAAATTATATCAGTTGCTACACTGAAAGGATAATTTCAGGGGGAAAAGGACAAAGAGGAAAGCTTGTGAGAGAGCAGCTCAAGGAACACAGAACACACCAGTGGCTTAACGAATCAAGTGCCACAGAAGATGATCGTGAAGCAAAAAAAATAAGAGAGAACAACCTCCAAGTCACTCGGAACCCACTAACAAATCTCTTCGTACTTCTCAATCATGACAAAAATCACAATCCGTTTTCTACAGACTTGGTCTACATTGTTCATGGTTTCTAGGAGAATATACACTATACACCAGCATCCATGTACCCTTTTATAGCTTTCAGTTACAGGCAACGAGGGAAGAATGATGACTGCTGCCTAATTAGGCAGACGTCAAAGCCTACATTTTTTCAGTATTACAGAGCTGTAGCCACACTTTCAACAACACTTCAATAAAATTCCACAAAAAAGATAGGAGAAACAGCCCATCCACCAAACTAGCTAATTGAACCTCAGAGACAAGGCAGGACAGACCTTATTCCCAGATATGAGATTTTGATTAGGAGATAAGCAAGTCACAATACCTTTAAGGTAATCTGGCAGACCCGTTTTAACAATTTAAGGAAAACAATGTCACATATAAACAACCTACTGGAGAGCAGTAAAGGCTGTGAGCTTACCGGTTCTGACAGTTTTACAAGATTTAACGAAAACGAGGAATGGAACAGCTCAACACCATCAGCCTTGGATTTTCCCCCTGCCGAGCACCATGCCTTCTGCAGGAATTCACTTGTTACTCAGAAACCAGACCCTGGTTTTCTGCTTCTTCCTCTTCCTCCTCTACTCCCCGGCAGTTGCACATAACACAAGTTCAAACGCTTACACTGAAGTTTTACAGAACGTAGACACGTCTTCAGTTGCCGGACACTAAATTAGCTACCCAAAAAAATATGAAAGAAATATTGTAGTCTATAAAAGCAAGATACAGCCAGACTCAAAAATCAGCTTGTCAAAGAATCAGACACCAACTCCTATTTCAGTCATAAAATCCCTCACTATGCAGTAAGGAGAAAGCTATGATCAAATTAAAATGACAAGAGAAAGCTATTAAACAAAATCTGCCTTTAAAAATGATCCAATATCACAAATGCTACTTGTACTTTGTGAATGTAACCAATTTGACAGGAGCAGTAACTGGAAACAGACTGTAGTTGACACGTTGACGTATTTCTACTCTTGATTTAACAGGGAAGTCTTCAACTTCTTACTGGTTTTCGAACTTGAAATGAAGACAAGAACCTCACTCTCCACAAAGAGGAGGCCGCAGCGAATAGCAGCTGGTTTAGTTCTTCAACTGGCTCTTTCTGGACAGGGACACCCAGCACCTTCAGCCCACCAAATTCCTCAGCCACTAGATCAAAGTTTGTGCTATCCGTTTATTTATTTTATTATTAACAGGTCCCAGAAACGTCAAAACTTGCACGAGTTTCAATTCAACCCAGGAAAATTAGGGTTTTGCAAATAATTTTAAATTTATATATCCATAGATTAGTTGTAAAAAATCACAAGTTAAAATGCTTACGTGCAGAACGTGAAAAAAAAAAAATTATTTGCTCTAAAAGCTATTTCTTTTTACTTTAAGGAGATTATATTGGCTGATAACAACCGCTCGCTATACATACAGATGCACTGGGGATGAATAAAAAGCAGTATTGGAGAGAAAGCAAAAAGACTGCCTTTGAAGATAGCTACCTAAGTAAGTGCCATTTAGGTGAGAATATCTGGTAAATTATAAAACCAGAAATGTATGGGGAGAACAGACATAACCTAACTGCCTACCTAGAGCACAAAGGGCAACTCAATCTGTAACATGTTGTTAGTTTCATATACTTCTCCATTTCTGGGATAAATATACTGCTTAATAAGACAGATGTAACAGTCTTCATGCAGGTTTTACATTCAGATTAGTAATACAGGCATGCAAAACAAAATCCCTCTTTTCTTATAAAGAAAAGTGTTCCGAAAACCCACATCCACAGAGGATGCCCTGTATTTCTTACAGCTGGGTGAAGAGAAACTTTGCGCTGCATGCGGAACTATATGTAATACAGCTTTCCATTAGAAGTAACCCAGTTGCTTGGGCTTTGAAATGCGGGAGTAAATATTCCAACAGTACGAACACCACCTGTTAAAAAAAAAAAAGAAAAAAAAAGAACAAAACCAAAAACAAATTATTCACATTACGCTGTCGACAACAAAGAGCCTGTCAGTTCAGGTAGGCCTGCTTCAGAGCTGCCATTTATCCCCCCCCCCCAACACCAGTTTAGTTCCACGGCAGCAGCATAATCCTCCCGCTTTGATCAGCTGCAAAACTGCTTGTTTTAACCAGACAGATGCACAGAGCAGCCCAGTTCTGCAGTCAGTCATCGTCTCCCAGGCTCCCCAGCCTGAAAGCGAGCACCGAGCAGCAAGTAATAGAGCTGGATCCCTCAATTAAGCATCAAGAAGATTTGTAAGTAAATATACATACAGAACGCTGATTAAATAGGCTGGTTTTTATTAGGATCTGATCAGGTAATTTTTCTCCCGCACATTGAAGATCAATTTAAGGTCAGCGGGCAGACGCGGTGCACCATAGGGCCATGCAACCAGAGAGCGCACGCTGCCTCCTCTCTTCCGCCTCTAGATCAATTAACTTTACAACACGGATGAGTGCAACGTTATGCAAAACAGAAAGAATTAGTGCTATGTAATCCAGAAGCTGCAAGCGCAAAGCGGCTGCACTCACTTCCGACACAGCAGAACCGAATTCTCACTAAAAAAAAAAAAAAAAAAAAAAAAAACACACACACACACAGAGAAGTGGGATTTGGTACTAAAAAAAAATAAATCTCATCAATGTAAGTCTTGAAAGATTAAAAACAGAACAGCATGACCAAACGATGATCCAAAGCACATCTGAACCCACAAATAAAACTCAAACACTTTAAATAGAGAAGTTGCCAACTCTGACTATACACAACACTCAAGCAACTAAGCATAGTACTTCAAGCACTCCCTCATTTTTCCTGATTTCTGTAAATAAACTTAAAATTGAAAAACAGAGAATGACAAAACACCAGTTCTCAAGCGGTCCAAGACATTTTGGTTAAGTCTAGCCAAAGGGCTGGAAAAAGTAAACAGAAGAATGGGAAGAGAACTCACGGTGGCAGTTTTCTCCATTCCATTAGAGCCAAATATTGTTACCTGAAAAAAAATTAATTTAAATAATACCACCTCTTTGGGTTAGTTACAAGCTACTCCTAAAAGATGAAAACCTGTACTGACATCAGTTAATACTCTGAGGTTTGGGGATTATTTCCTCTGTTTAAAAACCTCACAAGAGCAGAACCATGTGAAGACTGTAAGGTCTGATGGATATTTGCAAGAGCACTCCAGGAAGCCGTGGTATTCAACACTACGTCTAAGCTTCCTCCCCTCTCCCTGTTGTTTTTTTAATTTAGAATATTTCAAGTGGGAACTCTTGCAATGGGTATAAAGGGACTATAAAGCAACATTACAGCACCAGAAACTGAATGTTCCGTTCTCCAGACTACGCTTTGACAAAAGGACCGCTATCAAACTCCAACATGATCTTGCAGAAGTAACTGCAAAATATTCAGAGAAAAGAGTGCAAGTATAAAGTGCAGTTTCATGTAAATCCCAGCTTCTTGCAATATTCAGAATCAATTCCCCTGCAATATTTTAATTTTGTACTTCCAGCACAATTCAGTATAGGCGTTAATAAAAATCAAGCCCTTTGGGTACCAGAAAGTTAAGGCAAACTGGAAGCTAGTATTTGGAAGGCTTTGGCATTGTTATTCAGTATTCAAAAAAAACCCACAATCATTCAAAAGCCCACAGTATCAACCATAATTCTTGAGGTTCTTGTGCCACTTCCCCTCGCTACGGCAGAGAATCGCTCATTTATCTGCTACCGCACATGGTGTTTGTCCAACAACGGTAACTGAAAAATTGACAGGCTGGCGAGGAGCCATAACAGCAACTCTCCAAACGATCAGCATAGCTGGAAGTTATGATGGGGAAATTCATAAGGCAGGAAAAGAATAATGACACTAGCCTTTTTTACCCACTCTAAAGAGTCCAACGGTGCACGTAAGTGAAAATCTCAAACAGACATTGATCTAGTTATGTCCAAAAGAGCACACAATGCCATAATTTCTCTTCCTTATTTGACTGGTAAAGCTTCCCGACATCTCAGAAAGTGATGATCATACGTGCGACCAGCCACCATGAGCCACATGTTACAGCTGAACACTAACAAGAGAAGAAAAAGCCAAAACAAAATGAGAATTGCCACCAAGGTGATAAGACTGTGATGGAGCAGAAGCATCTCTTCCCTAACTCACCCCATTATCACCCACGTACCTCAATAACCATGGAATCGCTCCCTAAATGGATGGAGGATGGCAAACCCCTCTGGCATACCCCTCTGGCATACCCTGCTTAGCACATAAATAGGATTCAGTAAAATTGGCTCGCATGTAGGAGACTTGTGCAGAGTTGCCACAATTAAGGTCTGCTGCCTTTGGTTTCAAAATAGCCAGTTAACTTTTTTATGTAAGTTAGGTAAAGTAGACCAAAGCCTTTTAAGCACACGCTGTAAAGCACTCTTGTTACTACTGAAATAGCAAACTAAAGGATTTGGCAACCTAGCCTTAATATAATAGCAGGGGTGGGGGCAACCTTCTCAGCTGGTAAGAGCTCCTGCATCAGCAACTGCTGACTGACAGCTGGGCTGTACCAGCCTCCCTCTCCATGTCCCCAGGGGAAAGAATTCCGTGCCTGATGACTAATTCATTACTCGGATTTGCGCTTAGGCAAGTCCAAGCCCAGATCACGCACCTTCCAACGCTGAATTCCTCCTCAGCCGGAAAGCGAGCGAGCGGGCGCACATCTGCTCCATCTAGAACGCTGCATTAGCATGCGGCCACATCAGCCCGGCTCAGTCGGCTGAGAACAAAAGCCAGAACTGAATCTGTAGGAGCTGGCTGAAAGCAGAAGAAACTGGAAGGGAAATCGGTACAGATCAATTCTAGCTGAGCTGCATTTGGATTCCTAAAACCGGAGGGGCAGATTTGAAAGCTCTTTTGTCAGTACCTTTGGAGCCCTTGAGGCTCGAGCTCAAAGTCCTATTTAACACCGACAGTAGCAAACTAATCTTCCACTGTGAGAAGACATGGGTGCAGCTAACAACAGAGCCAAAGACGCCAGCTGGGGAAGAACGGTGTCCACGTGTACACAGAAACACGAGCCAGGAACCGAACGCAGCCTGGCAAGCTCTGCTCAGCACCACAGCCCCTCTGAGAGCCGGGGGCCGAGCCCCAACCCAGCTCCTGGCAGGGCTGCACGGGGACAGATGAACCTGTTCACCTTCTTGGTCCTTCACTTTCTCAGGCTTCACCACAAAGATGACATCTGCTGATGCGAAGAGTATTAAAGCTGAGGCTGGCTCCCCGTTGATGATATATTGCTAAAACTCACACCTGACAAGGGGTGTTTTTGCAGGATCTGAAGCGCTCACCAGAAAGAGCAGTCACCTTACAGCCAGGATCATTAGAGCAGATGGGAAGAAGTGTGGCAAACTCTATAAGCTCGGCATCCTTTCTCTAACCTCTCTGCCACCAGCTGCTCAAAATTTCATTCACAATCCATATTTTACCAACTTACCCTGTGAAACACGAAGTTTTAATAACCAAGGCTTATCGACATCCTACTAATTAAACCTACCCCACAAATGAATATAATGTGTTACGAGCATCACCTACAGCACCTGAAACCCACAAATGCATCCTCTATATACACCAGTATCACACACCGATGTTAGTCCAGTTCAATCACAGATGAGCAAAAGGTATTTTGATTTTTCTGTTTCCTTTGCCCTCTCTGGGAAACCTTCTCATCTCTAGATTAGAGTGAACTGTAATCTCTTAAAGGCTTGAAAAGGACACAAAGCTTCACAGAGATGTTTACCTGCACCTCTGTTCACCAGGGTCCGAGCAGAACCAAAGCTTGATCCAGGCTTCTGATGGAGAAGTGTGTTCTCCTGTGGCTGGGCATAGGAGAAACTGAGCCTTTGCCTTGGACTGCTGCAGAGCTCAAGGACCGTTTGCTATATACGGAAGACTATGAAGGAACATGGAATGCCATATCAGGTGCTCAGATTACTTATTTCTTTGCTTTCTAGTTGCTCCTTCTGATCAGGGAAGACAAAGTCATACTAAAAAACACTGAAATACAAGCCAAATTCCATTAATCTATTTATAGAATTTACTTTATAGGTACATCAGCCAGTCCTGCTCATTATTACCCCATTTTACTGCATTGACTGTGACTCATTCCTACAGCTGTGCCCATCAGGGAGCTGCCGTTAAAAAGCCTACCTGGGCTCACAGCTCAGCAACCAACCTCTAACTGCTGCTGATGCCCTGACACACAGCGTTAAAAATACAAAGATAACAAACTCCTATACACGATCAATCAGCTAGAATAGGAAACGATGAGAACAAAGAATGGGGGGTTAGACCAATAATGCCCGTTTTTCCCCCCGATAGCTGACACATTATGGGACTGACAATTAGACAGGCTAGCTGGTACTGAACTGCCCCGTCCCAGCAGAAGCGAGGAGCTCAGCAGGGATGTCCTCCTGGAGAGCTGCCGGGGGTGGGGGGGGAATGGGACAGGACACCAGCAAAGGCGGTACCAGAATAGGAGACTTGGCCACACGTCAGAACAAGTCTGCAGCTGTGGGACATGATCGATCCCGAGTTAACAGCTCGCTCGTGCTGATCTTTTCAGCTTCTCTGCACTTTGCCCCACAGATAAATTAGGAGCATTTATAAGAGCATGCTAAGCAATTACAGTAAAAATAAAACCAAGGTTATAAACACAGTCTAGATGCCAAATTTGCCTCTTTTTGCTATTTAGAGCTCCCATTTCAGCATGCAAAGAATCCTCACAGCCCCCAAAATGTATGCCTGGAGCTATATAGCACATGCAAAATAAATTGCATTTATATTGGTATGTTATGGCATGCAATTTCCCTCTTCCCAATCATACCGCCTGCCTCTCTTGTTAAGTCAAATAGCCTGTCAGCTTCACATCAGGAAGTAGAAATTGGTTTTCCATCTCCTAGGAGATAAACAAGGGGGAAGTTGAGCTGCCGAGTGCGCAACGGCAGAGCCAGTGCCCACAAACGGGCAGGCTGGGGGGTGCTCGCCCGCAGGCTTTGCGCCAGCCCAGCGGCTCTCTGTGCCCGCCGCAATGCCAGTCACCCCCCTGCGTAGAGCATTAACTACTTTAAAAAGCAGATTCGTGTATTTTCATGCAGTTTTCGCTGCATTTTTTAGCTGAACAGGCACAACTGCCTCAAAACTAAGGAGCTTTAGGTCTTCTTGTCATACCACGCATTAGTAAAAGATTCTTTATAACTCTCTGCAGTTTTCCTGAAGCTACACCTCTTCTCAGGTCACAGGGGAACAGAACCGTGGGATCAGACTTTTACACCTGGGCTGTACTACTTCAGGGGGAAAGGGTTACCACACTCAGCAAAAGCAGCATAAAATAATCCAAAATATATTTATTAACCAAATGGCCATGTAATAAATGGAATAAATTTTTTTTAACTCAATGTTTTTGAACTGTGGCTTTGCAAAACGAAGGTGCTGTAATTCTGCAGTTTTACACTGTAACTAAAGTTAAAGATTATGTATTTACAAGAAGCGTGATTACTTTTTAAAATGAATTCTTTATCTACCTTTACTAAAAGGGGTCAAGCTGCAAGGCTGTGAACAAACCAGGTGAAATAAGCAAGTAGCCTTCATTTTTACTGCAGGAATCAGGAAAAAGAAACATTACCAGGAGCGGGTTGACTTTTCACCACATCCTTGCTAATTTTAAAATTACTTAAGCAAAGAGACAGACCTTCTCCAGTTCAGCGAACATTATTGCGATAGCCACTGGATGGTGTGGCCTTACAGCAGATCAAGGTAACGCAACTGAAAGGACGGCTCTAGCAGGAGGGTGCCCAGGGACAGCCTTTGCTCCTCCACTGCATCACGCAGAGACGTCAGGGCTCAATGGGGTATTGGCGGGTGAGCCATTTTTCTAAGGCATCTTACAAGCAGCTCCGATGTAGAAGAATGAGATTTCCTTCCCGGGATGTTCTGCTCATTCCCTTGCCCACAGCATGCATTTTTAAAGAGAGAGAAACCAATCAAATTTAATTCATATTGCATTATTCACCAAGTAGCTATAGTCTCATCCAAAACCTTAATTGTCTAATAATTCAAGTCACCTATTGCAAATCCACCTCCAAAGGAATGACCCAGAGGCTGCCTCCTACAAGCACACTAAATCTTGCTGGTAAGATGTCTAGTGCAGTCTTTTTTTGAAACAGAGCAATAAATACTGTCCTCTTGTATATAGATGTGCAGTGCTTCTTGATGTCTGCAGCCAAAATGCTGTTTGATGTTGCGCTGTTGTCTCAGGAGTGCTTCACTGAAGGCACGGCTGTCTGTCAATCTTCCAGCTTTGCAAATCTTTTTCTACTTTCCAACCCTCAAGTTTTGACCACTAACATGAAACCTGGCACATACCAGTGAAATTATGAGGGCTGCTAACTCCCCTAACCACTAAAGGGGTAACAGCTTGGCATTTTTAAATTACCGGATAGGAAATGCAGGAAGGAAAAAGAAAAATAACTTTAAAAAAAAAAAAAGCACAGTTGAGCATTTCTGATGTTGCTGTTACCCTCCATATATCATCACGGAGTCATCTACAGCCCTCCTGCAGCTGGACTGATAAGCAGTTTGCGGACTCACAAAAGAAACCTGCCTCGAGGTGCAGCCCTTTCATATGGGCCAGCCTTCACCACCAGGCCCAGCTTTCACGGTTACCTCCCGAGCTACATACAGCTCTTTGATTATCCCCAGTTTAATGGCTCTTAGGACTCAATACCAAAGGATGCAAGTGTACTGAACAAAATTACAAAGCAATTAACTGCTTGTCCCCAAACCCAGAAGGGGCCTTGAACCTATACTCGTTGGTACACTTAGGACTCAAGTTCTTCACCCAACGTGAATGCCTCAGACCTCTTTGTGCTGCTGGGGAAGCTACCCAGAACACATCAGAAAGAGGAAAAGGAAAAAAAGGCTTGCTCAGCAACACCAGCAGCTTCCCAGCTTCTGCACACAGATGAAACAGCATATCAGCCCAAGACCTGGCCATGGGGCAAATGGAAAGTGTGAGGTAGTCCAATGTTTCCACCAACCGCAGACACAGGTTTCCTTCGGAAAGAATCATAGGGTTGGAAGGGACCTCTGGAGATCATCCCGTCCAACCCCCTGCCAGAGCAGGGTCACCCAGAGCAGGGGGCACAGGAACGCATCCAGGCGGGGTTGGAATGTCTCCAGAGACGGAGACTCCACCACCTCTCTGGGCAGCCTGTGCCAGGGCTCTGCCACCCTCACAGCAAAGAAGTCCCTCCTCGTGTTTAGGTGGAACTTCCCATGGTCAAGTTTGTGCCTGTTACCCCTTGTCCTGTCGCTGGGCACCACTGAGAAGAGCCTGGCCCCATCCTCCTGACACCCCCCCTTTCAGTATTTATAAGCATGGATAAGATCCCCCCAGAGTCATCTTTTTTCCAGACTGAAGAGACCCAAATCCCTCAGCCTTTCTTCATAAGAGAGATGTTCCAGTCCCCTCAGCATCTCGGTAGCCCTTTGCTGTCCCCTCTCCAGCAGTTCCCTGTCCTTCTCGAACCAGGGAGCCCAGCACTGGACACAGCACTCCAGATGTGGCCTCACCAGGGCAGAGTAGAGGGGGAGGATGACCTCCTCCACCTGCTGACCACACTCTTCTTGATGCACCCCAGGATGCCATTGGCCTTCTTGGCCACAAGGGCCCATCGCTGGCTCATGGTCATCCTGCTGTCCCCCAGGACTCCCAGGTCTCTCTCCGCAGAGCTGCTCTCCAGCAGGTCAGCCCCAGCCTGTCCTGGTGCAGGGGGTTATTCCTCCCCGGGTGCAGCACCCTGCACTTGCCCTTGTTGAATTTCATAAGGTTCCTCTCTGCCCAAATCTCCAACCTGTCTAGGTCCCTCTGTATGGCGGCACAGCCTTCCGGTGTGTCAGCCACCCCCCCTCCCCCCAAAGAAACAGTAATCTACACAATCCTGCTAACTCATGTCCCACCACAACCTTCTTAGTTACCCTGCATGGTCTCACACCAGCCCAGAGGCACAGGGGTACTCTCCCTCGGACTTTCTGGAGCAAGTTGTTTCTAACAACTGAAAGGGTTCACAGCCAGGGACAAAAATACAAATCAACTTGCAGCACACAGGAACCAACACCTGCAGGGACATCAGGACCCTGAGCACACCAGTCTCTAGGGGCAGCAGCAGCACCAAGACAGCTCTGAACGTACTCCAGTGCCACAATTTGAGAACTTGTGGTCTGTGCGACAGTAAGAAAATCAAAACTGAGACTGGCCAGTTGTCTGCACTATCAACAAGTTACTCCCAATCACTCCAGCTCAGTACCTTACCTGACCTTTATTCCACACCCACGTACACTAGTTAATGGTTAAACAGAATTGAATCACTTGGTCCTCAGCACCTCTGAGGAAGTCACTCTACCAACAGCGTAGGTGGGCCTGCATTACTTGGAATGAGCAGAAAGGAGCACGCATTGGTACAAAGCAAGCACCGCGGTCGGTCTCAATGCTGACTTGCTGTGAACACTGTACTGCTTTTGACAGCAAAAATGACTTTTACATGAGAACAAGGTACACTGCAATAATTTTCACATAGGCATCTGTGCTCCAAATATTTTGGTGGCCATCCAGCTGTTCTCTCATGCTACTCTGTGCCCTACTCCAACCATGTGTGCTGTTTACCTTTCCAATTTTTTTGCCCTGGGGTAAGAGAAACCAGACATCACCTCCTTCTCTAAATGCTGGTACGCAGCCAGCTTCTCCTCCTGTCCACCATTTGCATACTCTGGAAGCTAATGTTTTCAACAAGCCAAATAACCCATTTTACTATAGCTAGTCCAATACCTGGCATCAGGTTTCCAACTGAGGACTGTCATGGGATTATATTATATTTTTTTTGAGTTTACACACTAGTTATAAATACAGAGGCCTCCCGGGTGAACTACACTCTGTACAGAATCGAGGACCAGCATCCAGGGTGTAGGACACCAACTTTCAGTCACGTGTGTCCTCCAGAAGGACAAGGATCCCCGTGTTCTTTAGGGATGTGCAACAACACAGAGGAATAAAGACAAAGCATTAATCTGCTTTTGGCTGCTTCACGGTAGTTGATGTGAAGCAGTTCTGTTGAAGACTCCCTTAAGCCTAAGCATTCCCATGTAAACAAATCCCCAACCCACTACAAAGTAAGCTTGTGCAACTGGAAATAAATGTTTACTTTGAAATAAAAAGAAGACATCTGTATATATACAGACAAATCATAAGCCTTTGATCAAGCCTACAAAGCATGTCTGCGTATAACAAACAGAAACTGTCAGCCTCATAACTTCCTTTGGAAAAAAAAGAATGTGATTTCCCACACCCTGCTTATTCATTACGATAACTTATCACCCTAAAGAATGCTAGTTTATTTATTTAGTAACAGAAATAAATCCAAACTAAAGATTTGTAGCTGTCAGTTAACATGGTTAAGTGCATTACAAATGAAAGCAGAAACAAGAGTGTAACCACACAGGACACGCAGCCAGTGCTGGCACTGTCAGGATGTCCTTGCACCTCTTGCTTTTCTAATCTAGCACAAGTAAATAGGTGTCCATACGGATAACAAATACCAGCAGAGGATCTCCATTACCACTAAAGCTTTTCCCCTACAAATCAAGTGCTATTTTAACATTGCCTATTAATTTTGGGTTTGAGTTCTATCTTAAAGCACCCGTACTCCCCACTCCTACGCTGTTACACCATTCCAGTCCCACACAGCCCTTCAACCAGCAGTGATCCTCATTCAAAAGGTGCCTCTGGAATTCAGGATTGGGGTTAAGTGGAATAAGTAATCTCCATAATAAGAGGATACAACAGAACGCTCTTGTACCATTTGATATTACAACAGTGTTTGTTTACACAAGTATTAAAGGGAGGTTAAATTTCAATATCTGAAAGACAAATATTCTAGGAAATAACATTTAGAGTGGACCCTGTCCATTCAAGCAGATAATCAGAATGAATAATTTACAGCCACACTTTCATCTCCACTGCAGCTGAGAAGAGCTGCATCGTAAGGAGCTTGGGGAGATGCCGACACATCTGCTCATCAAGTGGAACAAGCGGGAGGACTCCAAGCAACAGTGGTCCAGTAACCTGTTTTACTTAGGTGACAAGTGGGACAGGAAGCAGTGGGAGGAACAAGGACGCAAAAAAATCAACAAGCTCGTGGTGAGGTCAGTATTTCATGCTTTTGTAATACTGTACATTCTGCCTCAGAGAAAACAAGTGCTATGCTGGATTTTCACCTCTAAATTGTCACAGATTCTTCCTAAAGGTAGCTCAGGGTCAAAGAAGGGTGTCTGCTCCCACTGACCTGGCCTTACTGCCGTGCCACAAGGACTCAGAAGCTGAGAATAACCTCATGTCAGCACCAGTGCATCCAGATTGCTCCAGTAACAATAAGCAGCACGTAACAAACAGCTAACAAAGCAAACACGCATCAAAGAATTCTCCTGAAAGTCAAGCAAGTCCCATCATACAGCTGGGAATCAAGCATCATTTGATACTTTTTCCAGTGATGTGTGTGAGATTGAATTAACAGATTAAACACTAATTTTGTCTAGATGTTGCTCGGGTGGAAGGATGGTGCACATTTCATCAGGGGAAAGCCTCGTAAAAAGATGATAAGCATCTGGAGGAATAACGCTGGCATATAGAAAACTGTCATTACAAAGTAGACAGACGGGGAAAAAGCCTATTTTTGAACAGATTAAAGAAATCTACCACTAGCAACTGCCAAAGACGACATGCGTACAGTCTGGTGTAACTCTCATGAAACACAGGGAGCCACAGCACCTTGCTATAGCATCAGGGGACAGCTATAAACAATCTCCTCCCATCATGCAGCCTTGACAGGTTTTGCTTATTCACATCTACAGAGTTTCTGGTTAACACCACACTCTGTGTTTATTACCTGAAAATAAGAAAAAGCAGATGGACATAGGTATGATTCAACGCAGCACAATGAGAAGGGTCACTACATAGCTAGATAATGAGCATAGTAAAAATTGCGCTACGTAGAGCCAAGTTCCTCTTACCAGCAAGACTTTGCCCACTAAAGTAGCAGCAGGACCACCAGCTGCAGAGCTTAAGAGTCATTCTGAAGCTAGCTTTGTTTACCCACCTCCCAACCACAAACAGGAGATTCCTAAATACAAACCCAATGAAAGCTATTAATGACGGATGGTTCACCTACCTTGCCTATTACTTACAATATGCCTTGGTTGGGTAGCACTTTGTTTGTTTGTTTTAAAGAGTTTCCAAAATGCTTCCAGCATACCACTGAACAATACAAAGCATTTCTGTATGTATACAAATTTTATCAACTGACATAGTAAGCATCTTGCAGCAGAAATCTAGGAAACTCATTCTCAAATCCCGAGTTACACATCCAGCCGAGCAGAGTAAGAACTAGGAATAGCCTCAGCTTTGGTACACAAAACTCCCCTTTCCTCACAGTCCAATGTATTAACTGAAGATTAGCTTTACAATACATGTAAGGTAAATCAGACCCAACTGTACATGTCTACAGTGTATCTGTGGTCAACTAGATCAATTAGAAAATGGATCTCGGTTAGACCAGTCTAAAATGAGATTACATTAGGCTCATACTGGGAAGCTGGGTTTCACTAGGACTCCCCTGTAGTTTCTGTGCTAAGCTGAAAATAACACACAAGTATCCATCGCAAAATCCATATTAAACTGAAAACGTGCAGGCCAACAGCCAGCCCCTGACAATAGCTGCTACCTCCCCCTTAAAGTTCAAGGAATTTGCTCCATCTCCTCTGATAGGGACCAGAGCAGCATTTTGGGCACAGTTTGTATGCAGTCACACTAACCGTGGGGCTAAGGCTTCTATAAACAAAGGCAGAAGGGCTTAAGGGAGAAGGAAGTAAGCAACAGGGATGGAGAAATACCTGGTCTTGATCCATTTCCAGTACAAGCCTTTCCTAAAGCTGCAGCTCACAGGAAGACACCTGCCTTCCCTCTGTCACCCCTGCACTCTTATGGGCAAAGGCAGAAGAATCCACTGGCTCAGCCCTGCCCGTACAGACAACTCAGTCACTTTATCCCAAATAGCCTGGCCCCATCCTCAGCCACTCACGATTTTCAGAGAGGAACCCAGAGACTAAAAAAGCACCAACAGTCTCTAAGCAGAGAGAAAAAGAGAGGGAAAGAACACACTGAAAACAAACTTCAAAAAAATCCAACCGCCGTGCACATACTCACATTCACTTAAACAAAAGGTGAAGGAATTAGCATAGCGGGTCTCTACTTAAAAGACGGGTCAGGCAAGACAGAGTTAAATACGAGTGGTTCAAACCAGTTTGGATTACTGCGTTCTCTACAGCACAGAGGAAGAGACCCGGTCCCGAAAAAATGAGCAGAACATTGTTCTACTTATGAGAAGTGTCTTAAGTCATTACTTGCCTTTTGTGGAGGTTTTGAAAGCATCAAAGGAGGCAGAAGCACAAGTTAAAATTCTTTTAGCGTTTAAAAGAGCATAAATATAACACTGTACCATTTTCTTCTTCACTTTCTCTTCCTTTGCCAAATATGTTTACACACAAACATCACAGCACGTTACAGAACACCACAAGCAATGAAAAAAGGAATGCAAAATGCTGAATTACAACATTTTGGAGCTTTATGGCTAGCAACTCCAAGTCCACCTTGACATTCTAGGTATCACAAGCAAAACCCAGTCGAGTCATATCCAAACATTAGATTACGAATTTTATTAGCACAGACACCATTTGCTCCCATTGTCAAAAATAAACTGATGGACAGAAGAAAGAAAAAACAGTCTTGTAAATACTCCAGTCTTCCACAAACTAATGCTGGACTTTCAACAAAATTATTAAGTTGTCTTTCAAAGTTAATAAAGATAGTCAGTTTGGCCTATGCAAAACACTTTAGGAATTCTTAGCTAAAAAACTGGTTTTGTGCTGTTGGGGAGAAGGGTTTCTGGGTGTTTTTTAAGCAATTTTGCCACTCAGAAAAACAGAGTGAGGTTTTCCTCTTTGGCAGTGTATCCTGGCAAGTTTTCCCCAATTTTCCAAAGACAACCCATGTATTTTGGATGATGCTGGGACCATAACCTTTAGAAATCTAGTTCTAGGACCTGCACTTTAGAGAAAAGGGTGATTGATTTAACGAAATTAGTTGCTTACTTGACTCAGCCTGCTAGAGCATCAGGTTAAACCTAAAGACTACAACTGTCTGAGCATTGCTTCAATGAAGTTTTCAGCTTAGATTGCGCCTCTGAAGAGCATAAAGAAATTTTGCCCCACCACACACACACTTAGTCTATTAACTATTGCAGTTTCTCTTTTAAAATTCTAATCAAAGAGCAGGTACAGTTAAATTCAAAAACAATAATATTCCACATTATTTTAACTATGTCATAATTCATTTCCCAATTTTAATCAACACAAAAAAGTAGTTAATAAGCTAACATGACTAGCGGCTAGCATTATTCATATTAGCCAATTGACTACACTAGAAGCAGCAGTTGTTCTTCTGTTCTATAAATATGTAAGAAAGAAGCCCAGAGCCGCATTCAAAGAGGTTACTGATATTAACATTGCACTGCAATCAAAGTGAAAATAATAAAGGTAAGGAGGTTAAAGAACAGTTTGAAATCCACATAAAGGGCAAGAAAGTAGGGAGTGAAGCAACAGAAAGGCAAAAATTATTCAGTACTTCAAAGACAACGAAAGGAAGAAGCAAAATAAAGAAAGTAAAGGGCTCTATTGAGAAATTTTGCACAGATCTTTACTTAATTAAACAAACTATTCAAAATGCAGTGAGCTTAAAAACAAATGCTGTACTAAAATAATCTAGATAACTCAGTGGCAATAAACACGTGCAAACAAGAAAATATACTCATGTCCACATACGAGAGGTAGCATAGCATTCAGGAAGGACACACAACGAAAGGACGAGACTCTTCCAGTTCAAATCACCAGTAACAAACCAGGAACCAGTATCTCTCTAGCACGATTATCTCCCGAAGTGGCTAGCTGTCACACGAAAACAAAGGTCTATTCTCAAGCGATGAAGAAAGTACTTCCACCCGTGAATGCCCTTATAAGCAAGAGGAATCCAGCTGGTGAAGTCCATACTATACAAAGACATTTGTTGTCCTAATGACAGAGGACAAAGAGTTCTAACAATCAAAAATAGCATGCAGGCTGTGAAAGGCCAGGCATTTGCCCATCAGTATATTAAGTTTACCAATTTAGGAGGACTGAGGACAGGAAAGTAGAAGGACTGTGTGTCCAGCACTCAATGCCAAGAAAAATATGATTCTCAGTTACAATTTGCTTACCTTCTATAGAAGGGGCCTGGTCCACAGCTGCATATAGCATCTCTTTCAAAGCCTGCAAGGGAGAGGAAAAGAACAAGGAATACAGTTAGTATTAAAAAAATAAATAAACAAACATTGACATTGTTTTGATACACCTGTTTGAAAACAAAAAGCAATTAAAGCTTTTTTATCCTCCAGACTGACACAGAAAGCTATGGTACGTGATGTCAACACTACCACACGTGTTTACGTTAACAAAAGAAACACAAGTTCACTTTTACCGACCGCTTTGCCTAAAGCCTATTCCCTTACTAATCTACAAAATTTATTCCAACTGTATCTTTCAACATCTTCCTTCGGAAAAATGTTTCCTGGTTAGTAGGATGTTAAAGGTTTTACATTAAAAAATAAAAAAAACAAACCCCAACTGTTGTGTGACACAGAAAGGAGTTTGTCAAGGCAAGTGGAGGAAAAGCAGCCTCAGGGATTTCTTATCACTGTTATAGAGGAGTACAGAACTACACATACATTCCAAAAGCTGAAGACAACATGACGAAGGAGATTAGAGAACCAGAGGTGATGGCCTTCTCTTGAGGCAGAAACTGAAGGACAACATTAACACCAGCCAGAATTATTAACCAGGTCTTCAGGACCTAGAGGCACCGTGAGCTGCCTCCCAGAGATTGCAGGAAGAAGCCGCTCAGCCACGCTCGGACTGCTGGTGCAAGAGATGAGCAGTGCAGGCAGCAGGACCAGGAGGCAAGATGGTCCTACAGCTAAATACCAAGCACCCCTGGCAGTAACCCCTCCCGTTACCAGAGCCAGGAGGGAGGCACCACATCAGAAACCTCATCGCTTGCAGCTCCTTTTCAGACAGTCATTAAGATGCTGGTATTATTCCAGCCATAGACTAAAGATTTGCTCGCTCGCTCTCACATCACAAGCGCAAGCAAGAATCAAATAAACTGAATCCAGATCAATGGCTGAAGGAAGAGGCTGAACCGTAATTTTGGAACTAGAAGCCACCAGGAAGGTCTCATTCCTACTGCTGAGTGATTTGTTTACACACATCCCCCATCACTTGATAAAGACAGGCATCGTAAAGCACATACTGAACGTGAGTGTGCTTCACGTGCAGCTGCTGCAAAACAAGATTTCATTCCCTCGCTTTTGAACCCATGGAACTCTAACACACAAAAGTCATCCAGGTGTTTCAAGTTCACATCTCTTCTGCCTGTCTCCCAACATATCCTATACTTCCATAGTCCTACACTTCTGCATTTACCATCTTGTGTGTCGCCATCCCCCAGGTCAAAAGACCACAGCCTAAATAACAAATACTCTAATACCCTCAAGGCAAAAACCACAAGCTCAGCAGCTGAAAACTCAGCACTGTTGTAACATGGTGGTTACGATCCTGTTAAGTAAATATAAGGTCTAAAGGACATGTCTGTTTATCACAAGATATCCTAGGTGGCAGGCTACACGGGCAGCTCAGACATCTCTCAAAGGTCTGATTCCCGAGTCCACAGAGGTCTCAACAAAGGTCACTTGCATAATTGTTTTCCCAGGCGAGCCACTGCTGAATGATCCTCGTTCCAGTGGCGCAGCTCTCCTCTACCCTCAGTGCTTTTTTTAAATTCCTCCCAAACACTGGCCACTTCAGTCCTTTTCCCCCCGTGACTCACTGGTCAGCAGCGTGTGATCTGCCTCCATGCTTCAAGTGGGCAAAAGGCTTCACGCTTTTTCATCCCGGTCGTCATCCTCGCCTACCTGGAACTTTTTCCATGAACCACAACCACACGGCATAGGATAAACAAACCTGAAGAGACTGCAAGTTTAACCTCACTGTAGTACGAATTCCATCCCTTAACCCACCTAGAGGTAAACCTGCAGTGTACTTCCTATCTCCGGTTTTAGCAGTCATTTTAAAAAACAAATTAAAAGGGACCGCAACACTGACAGCCCTGCACTAAATCTTGAAAGCTGAAGGTGTCAGTCGTCCAGCAGACTTCTCCCCCTGCAGACTGACATATTACAGTCTGGCAGCTGCAGGGCAGCAGATTTTGTTACTGCTTACCTGACCTATATCAGTAAACCAATAACCTGAAAGTGAAAGGCTTAGTGCTCCTTCACACCTAAAGTATTTAGTCCTCTGGATTACAGAATTTTAGAAATTATTGTTTCCAGGAGTTATCCATCACTGTCAGCTTCAAATGTTTAAGAATTACTCTTTCTGCCCTCAAATTAGACAAAAAGGGTTACTTCCTTAAATTGTGCGAGTGATACACCTTGCACCTGCGGTAAACTTGTATAAATGTGTATCAGAGAACACAAAAAAAAAGCCAGAATGAAAACACACTTAAAAATGCACCTGTCAAACCTTAACAGTGAACAAATTCAAGGACAAAAACCTTAAAATGCTCGAACAAATCTGTTGTTTGAAACGAGTAGCTTTCAAACTGCTTACGCTCTTCTAAGCTCATCCACTAACACCCAGAAGGACAAATAGTGAACTAGCACAACAGATTTGTGTCAGGAGGTGGCAAGCCTGGGTGCGAACTGCCTATCATGAAGCAGGGTTTGAAGAGCGGAATTGGCCACCTCCCAACGACTGAAAACCTGTTTCTGGAAGAGAGACTCCGAAGGCAAGCAGGCTACCTCAGCTATCGGTTTCGTTTTCCCCACCTACTTCCTGATGGAGGTTTCTAAAACTTAGCAACCTGTTTCTCTTCTCCAAAGGCAAAAGTACTTAAAACCTGGAGTACAGAAGGGAAGTCACCCGCCCCTACCTTTTACCCATCTCTCCCATGAAGTTTATACCTGTAATAACTGTTCTCATCCTCCTTCTTCCTCAGATGCTGCAATTTCAAAGATATTAAGCACTTTTTCTTTAAGAATACCAGCAGACTTCTGCATCCAGATAAAGAAATTCAGGCCTGATTAACTGAAACAGAACTGCCATCTGGCAACCGTAAAACTCCACTGAGTTTCCATCAGCCGGACATGCAGACGTACACTTAGGTTTAGAAGTCTGAGCAGACGGAGAAACAGTCTCCTCTTTCTCCTACAAGCACTCCAGAGATGGACACCAGAGTAGAGGAAACCTACAGCGTGATTTGGGGGATAAAGAGAGGACTAGCAACCCAACAATTCCACTGCATCAAAAAATGCACATTAAATGCAGTGAAGCACACTCTTAGAGAAAAAAACATCAGCTGAAATTCTTCTAAGAGTTACCTCAATTTGTTCAGTACTATGTCAAAAAGAGAATTCCATTGTCTGACACAAAAAGATGGGATTTTCTTTGTTTTCATATTTTATCTTTACACCAAAGGAACTGATGAGTAAATGAATGGTCCAAAACTTAAGGTTATAAGCCAAGACGCGCACTGAAGCAATGCATGCTGCAGCGATCATTTAACTAGCCAGGAAAAGGCTACTGACTTTAGAGAAGATATGCTGCCAGATATAAAATAAGGTGAGCAAACCTTTTCACTCCCACTGCCCAGGTCAGGGCACATCCACAGGTCCCTGCCCAGTTGCACGGCAAGAACCACCACAGATGCAGGAGCCGAGTGCCCAGGTAGGTGTGCGGGGCAGCCAGCACCCCACAGACTTGGCACACACCCCTAAAACCACTGCTCCCCTCTGCTGTGCTCTTTGCACAGAGAAGGCAGCAGGTACACAAACCTGAAACCTTACTTTTAGGAAGTTTCCGGAGGACAGACATTGAAATCAGGACCAAAGTTGTTTAAAACTTCGGCATATTTAGCATTTAACATAATTAACAAGCATTTCCACAAATTAAGCATTTGTCTATACATTGTTTTAAACTCGATCACATCCCGGGAGCTGCCTGATAGTGACACTCAGGCTCAAAAAATGCTCCTTTACATTGGGATTATGTATTACATTAGCGCCATCGGTCCTCCCATAAAGCCCTCCTGATCATTTGCACTGACTTAGGTTTCAAGAACCGTCAGTTGGGAATGGAATTCACATCGTAAATGTGACATATAAAATTTGCATGCTTTCGTGCAATCTTTAGAATGGAAATTTGGAATGGAAATTCAAATCAAGTCAATCAAGGTTTGTGTAAAGCTCCGTGTTAACGTTGACTCAGTCATAGCAAATGTCTTTGTGAAAAACTGAATGAAACAGAACAGCATATGTCATCATTTTTCTTCTTTGCTACAAGCCAAGTGCTCTTTCTCAAAAAGCAGTAATGGTCACCACAGAGCTTTTTCTGGGAGACAATATGAATCTAAGCCATAGCTATCAAAGTATATCTTCTTTTTGCCTGTTTAAAGAAAATTAATGGATTTTTCTCTCTCTAAAGCTCTTCCACTGACCAAGTATCTGCCCTAAGCCCAGGCAACTTCCATGCTTCCTACAAGCACTGTTATAATACTTAACCAGATCATTGTTGTAGGGAAAGATCACATTAATAAAGATCACACTATAGAAAGAACTTTGAGGACTGTAAATTGCTAATGACCATCTGAAAACGAAACTACATTTTTAGGTATACAAAGCACAACAGTCTCGTTCTTCTTCGTGACATTATCAGCAACAGGTTACACCCTCCCCCTAATTTGACTGGCAATTTATGCAAGGCAAAGCCACACTCATCACGTATCCCATCAAACCAGAGACACGTCATCTGGAGAGGATCTCACCGAGTTACCTGGGTCTTACCACACTTCGGGGCTGTCTGACTGCACGAGTCACCTGCTCTCCAGTGGAAATAACTACAAATATCAGAGTAGAAAAAAAATAAGATGACTACATGTAAACTTTATGATACAGTATGACTTAAAGCCATTTCTATACCACCTTCTAGCCCTTTCATCGGCATCTTGAACTTGACATGGGAAGACCCCGGAAACAGGAATAATCTTTTGAGAGTTAAAAACCTACACAAGATCTCTCACTCTGAAACAGGGCTTGATTACTGCTTTAGTTAAGAAGGAAAAGATACGAATTGTCAGCTGAAGAAACATTGTAATGCTATTAAATACATAGTAAATTTTTTAAAAAATTTAAAACCCGTGCTGTAACCAATATTGCACACAAGTAACACAAGCAGCATTTGGCCTTACGTCTGCTAATCAACAACTCGGGATTTTTCTTGACACAGGAGGGCTTTGTTGCCTCAAGTATAATCAACAAGTAAACCAAGGTGGAGCTGGCCTTTTAATGCACCGCACCCACACGACCACCAGTTACTGAATAATAAATGCCAGACTATTCCATTACTGTAATATGCATGAGCAGGAGGCTGACTCACATTCAGCCAGCTGCAACAAGGGAAACAAAGAGTTTTGCAACTTATTTCTAAAAAGGAGGGTGGGGTTTTTTATTGTAATTCATTCTACATAAAGCTATCTATCCAAGGAGGAGAGTACTTGAAGTCTAGAAAGAATAACAACTTGAAGGAAGCTTTCACTGAAATCTGCCTTTATTTTAAATTGGGATGGGGGAAGGGAGAATGACATAATAATACTGCCCTAGTTAAAACATCTGAAAATTAACCTCCTATAATGAAAAGAGTGGCTGATAAGCAGCAGAGTTCTTCACACATTAATCAAGGTGTCATAGTTCACTGGGTCTCCTTTACCCTCCCTCTACATCTGTCTCGTCAGCGGGAAGCCAAATCTTCTGCCCTTCTCTTTCTGCCTTGCCTTCCCCTTCAACCCACCTCCAAACCTTCTCTTAGGAAGATAACCAAGTTTCTCTGTTTCCAGGAACAGAAAACAACTCTGAGAACTCTTGCACAGATAACCCATCGGAGACATGATGCAGAACTAAGCTGGTGCTTTATTTCATCAAGACAATGGATTTCCACCTTCTCAAAGACTGATACGTTATTTGGTCATCTAGTTCTCCACATAATTCAAAGAGGTCACAATTTTGTTCTAAAGTCAAACCCGACTGCCATTTTTATTTAAACATCCATTCCTTTGCAGTCAGGTAAAGGAAAACAAAGGAACAGTCAAAAGGGCAGATATAAACTTTTCAAGTTCAACATTATAACAAAGGAAGCTAAGATAAATGTGATTTTGCTCGCAAATGCAGACAGATTAATAGGAATACTAGAAATGGATTGCTATTATAGCCCTAGAGAGAAAATACAGGCCTTCAAATGATAAAAAATGTTGTATGGTTTTGACTGACTCAATCAGTCAAGAAGTTTTGCTGGTCACAGCTCTCCTATAAGCAGCTTTCCGTTGTCTAGGTTTTAATTATTACTTGTGGAAGAGACCGATATCACTAGCAACAACCACTTTTACTGCTAACGCTGAAATAGGAAACAGCTTTACTACAAATAACCACCTTGAGCTTCCTCTTGTTAAAACAAAGTCAAGCACCCCATGAGAAACCTGAAACTAAAGCAATCGGTGTGACCTTTAGAAAGCTGGCATAACAAAAACTGAAAAGCTGTATTCTGCAAATAATTCACGATTAATGCAGCAGAACTTTGTGTAAACAGTGTTGATAAACGTCCCACTTCAAGCGCTTCACCTGAAATCAAGTATGAAATAGCGAGATGCAAAGCCTCACTGGCCTTATTAAAAAAAAAAAAAAAAAAAAGGCAATCGATGCCAGGCTTAGTGCCCTGTTTTGAGTCACTCGGGTAAGCCGTTAGCATTACCGAGCCAGAGTGCGGCCCTTCGCAGGGCACGGCTTGCAGGGAGGGAAGGCTCGGAGGTGCTGGGTGCTGCCCGGCCAGCTCGTACTCGCCCCCGGCTCGCCCTTGGGAGCCGCAGCCCGAGAAGCCGCCTCTCAAAGTCACCCCCCTCCGCCTCCCGTGCGGGGAGAACCGCCGGCGGTGCTGCAAAACGCCCGTTACCGACCGGCAGCGGGGCTGAGGCGGGGGCTGCGGCGGGGAGCCGCGCACCGGGCAGCCCGGGCTGCGGTGCCGGCTATGGCGGGGCTACGGGACCGCAAACACACCGGAGCGGCGAGCACTGCCGGCCCCTCCGCGTGCCGCCTCCTACATGTCACACACTGACACCGGTTTCCTCCAGAAATCGCCCAGAAGACTTTTTTTTTTTTTTTTTTTAATTTTTTAAAAAAATATCTTGTTTACCTCCCCCCAGGCCTCTGACCTTTGCCCCACACCAAAAGGTTATGGGCAATAATTAATGAATTAATCGGCTGCCCAGCGCTTTTCCTCCGAGCGGTCCCAAGCTGTTGGGGACGGCGAGAGCCGTATCCCCCCCGCCACGCCGCTGGCTCCCGCAGCCTCCTCCCGCCCCGGAGACAAACCAGCGGGAAGCCGCCGGTCGGCAGACACCGCCGCCGGGCAGGGGAGCCGCCTCGCAACCCCCCCGGCACGACCAGCGACCGGTAGGCGCCGGAGGACACCCGGGTGGCGCTTCCCGGGCACCGACCACCCCATGGAGACACGGGGGAGCGGGGCCGGTTTTACACACACGCACCTCCCGCCCCGAGCCGAGCCCCGGCACCGCTCCCCGCCGAGCGGCACGGGGGGAGCGGGCCGAGGCGGCGGCGCGGCCCTACCTCATACTGGATGTACTGCTTCCGCCACTCGGGGGTGATGTGCGCCGCGAGGTGCTCGGCGAACTTCATCCTGCCGCCGACCGGGCCGGGGCCGCGCTCGCTCTGCCGCCCGCGGAGCCGCCTCAGCGGCGCCTGGCTGCGAAGGGGCCGGGGCCGCCGCCGGTAGTGGGGGGCGGGGGGGGGCCGCCGCCACACATGGGCCCCCGCCCGCCCGCCCCGCCACTCCTCAGCCCGCCTCGGGCCTCCTCAGCGCCGCCCCGCCGCCGCCGCAGCCGCCGCCTCCTCCGCCGCCGCCGCCATCTTCCCCGTCCCGCCGCCGCCTCCCAGCCGTCAGCCGGCCCGACAGCCAACCGGCCGCCGGCAAGGCGCCGTCGCCACGGCAACCGCCGCCGCCGCCCACTGCCGCGCGGGGTGGGGCGGGGCCCGGCCGAGGGGGCGGGGCTTGGGAGGGCGGCCCCGCCCCTGCCCGCCCGGCCAGGGACGGGGGGCCGGCGGCGCCGGTGCGCCCCCAGCGGGGGACGCCCCGCTTCGTTTTGCTCTTTCTGCTCGGTTTTAGGGGCGGTTTGGACCCAAACGTGGCACCGTCGTCCCTGGGGATCTTCAGCCCGGCCCCACCATGAGCGGTGGCAGCCCTGGGACGGCCCCAGTTGGAATCCTGAGCCCTTTGGGGATGGCTGGGATGGGAATGGGATGGGAATGGGGATGGGATGGAATGTGGTTGGGGATGGGAATGGGGATGGGATGGAATGGGATGGGGATGGGGATTGGGATGGGACAGGGTGGAATGGGAATGAGAATGAGGATGGGAATGGGATGGAATAGGAATGAGGATGGGAATGGGATGGGATGGGAATGGGAATGGGGATGGGTTGGAATGTAGATAGGGACTGGGATGGAATGGGGATGGGAATGAGATGGGAATGGGATGGAATGGGGATGGGGACTGGGATGGAATGGAGTGGGGATGGGGATGGGATAGGATGGGATAGGATGGGAATGAGATGGGGATAGGAATGAGATGGGAATGGGAATGGGATGGGATAGAATGGGGATGGGGATTGGGATGGGATGGGATGGAAGGGGGGTGGGGATGGGAATGAGGGTGAGGATTGGATGGGATGATAATGGGATGGACATGCGAATGAGGATGGGTATTGGATAGGATGCGGATTGGGATGGGATGGGGGGAATGGGATGGGAATTGGATGGGATGGGAATGGGATGGAATGGGGATGGGATGGGAATGGGGATGGGATAGGATGGATGGGGATAGGAATGGGAATGGGATGGGATGGGGATGGAAACAGGAATGGGATGGGATGGGAATGGGGATGGGGATGAGGATGGCATAGGGATAAGCGCAGCAGGGAGAGCAGTGTGCCTGGGGGGGAAGAGGCGAGGGGATGGGGAGGTACCAGCCAGGGAAAAGCGAGAGAGTGAGGATGGAGATGGAGGAGAAGACACAAGACAGATGAGTAAGAATTGAGGGAGGAGGGAAATCAGGCTGACAGGCCACAAATAGCCGGGGGGGAAGGAAAAGAAAGAAAAGACAGCGCAAAGGAAAAGGAGGAGGGGAAGAGAAAGGCAAAAAAAAGGGGGGGAGGGGGGGAGGAATTCTCCAAAAGTTGCACAATCACAAAAGCCTTTGCCCTTCCCCTATCAGGCACACCACAGGGAAACCCAGGGCAGCTCTAAGAGCGAGCCCACCCACTCAGGGCACTGCTGCCCCGAAATACAGACACCTCCAGGAGCTGGAGGGTTCGGTACCTGCTGCGCCACAGCAGGAGAGACCAAAATGGAGCCGTTCGGAGCAGGGTTGCAGCCCTCGTTTGTCCCCAGGTGTCCCAGTGGCCCTAATCTTGCCCCTCCCCAGTTCCCAGATTTGGAGAATTTGCTGCATTTGGGATTAATTTTGGTTTTCCTTCAAGCCTCCCAGCCTCCGGCACAACTTCAGCTGACAGTTTTCAGCTCTTTCCCATCCCCGCAGCAAGACCGATCCCATCCCAGCTGCCAGCCCCTCGGCACGGCAGCGTTCCCCCCCACCGCCACAGGCAGCTGCCCGGAGCATCGCTCCTACTGACATCTGCCGGAGCAGAGCTCGTTTGCTGCGGTGATTTATCAGGGTCCTGTCACAGGTCCGGGGACCTCTGATTTGTGAGCGTTTTTCCCCGCGCTGAGATTTACCCGGCAGCGACAGCGGCGCATGCAGCAGCGATGCTCACTGATACGATCTCTTAATTATGTTTGCAGAAAAACCTTTAATGAATAGACCTTTAGTGCCCTTCATCTGAAACTTCACGCTCAGCAACCTGCCCGGCACTGACCTCGGTGCGAGCCAACCGCTATGTCACAGCTTGACTTACATTTAGCATGTCACCAGCTTTTTAATGCATCGCCTTTGCAGGCTTCTACCAGATAAAACCGCGCAGGGGCCGAGCCCGCTCCCACCACGATCCGTGGCACCGACTTCAGCGGGAGCAGACGTGAGGTGGGTCCGCGCGGCTTCGACCCTTTGAATACCGTCAGGCTTCCAGAGATTCCGCGGAGGCATGGGGGAGGAGAGCGGATTAAGAAATAAATATTCCCTTTAGTACTTGCTGGATGCATCGCGTGAAATGTGTACCGTGATGTATAGTCATAGAATATCTTCTGAGACGACGGCTTGCAAATACAGCAGCTGAAAATAACTCGTGATCCCCCTTCCCTTTGTACCTCAGGGAGTTTTTTTACCCACCACTAAATTCTATTTATGTATTTAATATGGATAAATGCTATTTATTGGTATTAAACAAAGACAGACGATAGCAGGGGAGGCAGAGCAGAGGCTGGACGACTTCTTATTCACCATTGCCATGTTCTCTAGCAACAGCTCCGGTTAAATATCTGATTGGCAAAACCCCGACTCCCGTTATCAGATGCGCTTTGGGACCACGCTTGGCATCACAACAGTGTTTCGCTGTTCCGCTGGGACTCGGGGCTTTCCGACTCCTCGAAACATTTCAAAACTCTCAGCTCTGCACGTCCAGGGGCTGGGGGAGGAAGGAAGAGAGGGCAGCAGAAGCCTTAAATGAAAGAGGAAGGGCCACCACTGCCTGCCTCTGCCCGCGGCCGGGCTGGAGGGCAGGCAGGGAGAACGCAGGCAACGCTTCCCAGCTGAGGAGGGATGCCCATCCCGGCCGATCCCAGTCCCCCCTGCACCTCGGATCTGGATCCCGGTCCCCACGCCTCGCTTGCACCAGGCCACCACATTCCCTTCATCTCTTGCCCTTTTCCAGGAAAGAGTTCGCGCTGTGGTTTTCCCCCATGCCGTTGTAGCTAGGGAAAAATAAAAGCAGCAACATTATTTGCATTTTTAAACTGAGCAAGGAGAAGTCGGGAGCGGGCTTTCCGCCAGTGCAGTCTGGCACTTGCTTTGTTGAGAGCATATAGAATAATTTATAAATAGCATGGTGGGCTTTTTTTAAAGAAATATAATTATTCTTTTAAAAATCCTGCATTGCTGGAGAGAAGTCTTCAAAAGAGTCTTTAGAAAAAGAGACTCTCAGAGGGAAAATTTGCTTTAATGGCATTCATAAAATCACGAAGAGGAGGGTTTTCCATAGCAGGAGACAATGCGGGACACCCACAGACAACCATTCCTACATCTCTCTTCCCACCTCCTCCCCAGGCAGCTGAATTTTAAGATGCCTGGATATTTAGGGGCTCGGTTTGTCACGGGAGGGGATGCTTTAGCAGCACGACCCTCCCTGGCCCCATGAGCGGAGCAGAACATGCTGAGCCTGGACCTCTGCGTGGGTTAATGTCAGGGGGAGCTGGGGTGATAAATTCATCTCCTCTCCCTTGAAACCAGAAGAAATAATGCCTGAGCCTGGGGGGGCCAGTGACGGCGGCGTGCCCCCGAGCCCGGTGTGGCAAAGCTGCTCTCTGCCGCCGGCCAGAGCTGCTCCGCGGAGGCGGCGGGGACATCGCCGGGGGAATGGCTGCTCTCTGCATCCTCCGCTGCCCTGCCCTGCCCAGGCGGCGATTCCTGCTCCCGAGGGACGAGCAGGGGCTTCGCTGCCACTGCTTGGAAAGAAAGGAGGGGGGAATAAATAAAAAGACAAGTAAACACAGGTCAGGGGCGAGCTTGACGTGGAACAACAAGGGGATTTAGTAAATCACACCAGAAGATGCTGCCCTGCCCGCCAGGATCAATAAATACAGCAGCAGCCCCGGGCTTCAGACATCCTCGGCATCCGCCGGCCAGCCCCCGACACTCATATTATCTGCTTCATCGATACCGGTCTTGAGAAACACAGTCCATATATTGGATTTCCCAGAGACAGTGGTGCAAAATGCACAAATCCGCCGGCAGCCTGAGCTGGAGCTATTGATTTTTCATATATTCTCCCTCCCCGCTGGGTAGCGGTGGAGGATGAGGGTGTGATTATGAGCATCGGGAGGCAGAGGGGGGGCTCCGTCCCCAGGGCAGAGGCAGTGCACAGGGTCAGACTGGGAGCAGCGCAGCCCGATCCACTGGGAATTGTTAGGACGCTTATACACCGAGGCAAGCTGCCTGCAGCAGGTTAAGCCAAGAGGAGCAGTGACTTCCAGGCAATAATAATGCACTGGATGGGCCTGATTCCAGCGGCAGGGATGTCAGTGCTGATCCAGGCTCTTCCAAGCTCTGTCCCAGCAGCCATAACCTCCTGTGGCTCTTCTGAGCTGGGTAAGATGATGCTTTCATCCCCGATTCAGCGGGGGCCAGGATGAGACATGCCAGGATGGGATGTATCACCCTCCGCCTTGGCTGCAGGTGGGTCACTTTACCCACCGGCTGAATTTGATCCACTGGGACTTGAGCCCATCACAGAGGTGGATTTAGGACTCCAGATCCCCAAGAGCCAGCCCCAGGGATGGGGCAGCCCTGTCCCCAGCCACCAGCTCATGGGCATGGGGGTCTGTGGGCAGCGACTGTGCCCTGCCAGGCTTGTGTGTCACCTCCCCTGCGCTCTCTGGAGCAGGATTTGACCCGTACATTGCTCAGCTGGTGTCAACGTGCCTGACGTTAAAAATCCCAAGGTCAGACAGCAACGTACCCCTGGCTGCAAGCCTGCGTGTAGAGGCATGATTGCTGCCGAAACGCGTAAAAATGCAGAAAAATGGAGCAAAAAGCCAAAGCGGCAGTAACTCCCCTTTGCCGGGGAGTCTGCCCCGGGGGGAGAGTGGGGCTGCCTCCGCTCGTCGCCTGACACCCCCAAGCAGACTGACCTTTCCCGGGCTGACTCACGACCGACGCATGCTCCTCGCTGCTCACACGCGTCCCCTCGTCTGTGCTTGAGACGGCAGGGCCGTTCTGCTCAGAAACTCAGCCAGAGAGTAAGAAAAAACCCACCTGCCCAGACGGTTTAGGTCAAGATGCCCCCTGCCAGGTTGCTTCCCAGCCCCGCTCCTGCGATATGAGGGGTGCAGCGTCCCCCCACCGCCACAGAGGGACGAGCCCCGGGGAGCTGTGCTGGTGGTGGCCGGGCTGGGGACACGCTGCGCCGTCTTACAACCGGCAGCAGATGGGGGGTTTCACGCTCTTCGCTGGCGTGTAAGTGATTGCTCCTGGATCGCTTCCAATACCTATACACGCGCGTCTGGTTTAATTGATGCACGCTTGCTTTGTGCGAGAAGACGGCAGCTGACCGGTGGTTAAGAAAACTGAACACCCTGAAAAGGTCTAAAATTAGAGAAGAAATAAGAGCTGCTTCCTCCGAGCCCCGGCGCTGCCTGGGCTGCTTCCAGGAGAGCTCCGGGAAGAGCCTCTGCTCTCCCTGCTCTGTCTCCGGGACTGCCCCACTGCTAAATCCCTCTCAATGCTTGCAGCAGGGGAGGGCACAATATTTGTCCCCCCTTAGCACCTTTCCATGTCCATGGCATTGCCCTGCCGTGCCCTGGGGCAGGATGGATCCTTATCCCTTTGGGATGTTCTCCAGGGCACAGGGACTGGTAAAGTGCCAGGTGGCCTTTGGACTGTCCCCGTCCTGTTTACCCCCACCTCACTTGCTTCGTTAAACACATTCTCACCTCCCCCCCACCATCCTGGCTGCTGGCCCCTTCCCAGGGGGATATACCACATGAGGGGGGTGAAGGAAAGGGGGCAGCACCCCACCAAACAGCGGGAAGGGAGGTGACCTGGGACAAGAAAGAATGTCCCCGGAGCTGCTGCTGCTGGCTCGCAGTCAGCCGGAGTCCACCATCATGCCGGAGTCGCAGCAGGAAACACGGGATATCAGGGCATCTCAGCGTATGGATGCTGCAGGCACCAAGCTGCCACAAGCACAATCAAGCGGCGGGGTGGCACTGGCGACCAGCTCCCTCCTTCCCACTGCCCGGGGCAGGAGCCCACACCGAGCCGCTCTCTCCCGCCCTCTGCTCCAAAGCCAGCTGGATCCAGGGATGTGGGGTAGGGCTGGGGAAACCACCCTTTCCTGTGCCACCCCCATGGTCGACGGGCTGAGGATGGACAAATGCCAGGGTTGTGCCTTGGTGCTGGTACAAAGATGCTTTATATTTGGGGAGCGGTCCCCGCTGGGAAAGGAGAGTAGACCGTACCCCTGTGTGACACCAAGCGTTGGTGTAACCGCACATCAGAGGACGTGTCACTGCGATTCTCTGCACTAAACCTGTGTCCCTTAACCAGCGTGTCTGTAACGGCAACAAAAAGCAAAGTGCAGCCGAGGCGGAGGTGTGTGCTAATAGCTATGGCAGAAATCTCCAAAGCTGGCTGGACTTTCTGGGAATTTTTGGAAATCCTGCCATAGCTTTGTGGTTTTTTCACAACCTCTGAACCTTATCAAAGTGCACAAAAGGCCACAGGCTTCCTATTTGCAAGGGCCGTGTTAGGAAAACAGCAGCCACTCCTGCCAAACAGGGCTTGACCCTGCTGCTTGGGATCCAAGTGTCACCACCGAGCCTTGCTTCGTTACCATCCTTAGGGTGGACGACTCCTGATGATGCCCCCAGTGCACTGCGGGGACAGACCTTGTCCACGGTGAGTCCATTTGGTGATCTCCTGGGACAGCGCTGTGGCTAAGCTGTTTCTCCATGGAGGTTCTTCAGCCTGGAAGGAATCGTGTGTCTCCAGGTCACACAGAATCACAGAATTGCAGAATGGTTCGGGTTGGAAGGGACCTTAAAGATCACCCAGTTCCACCCCCCTGCCCTGGGCAGGGACACCTCCCACCAGACCAGGCTGCTCCAAGCCCCATCCAGCCTGGCCTTGAACCCCTCCAGGGATGGGGCAGCCACAGCTTCTCTGGGCAACCTGTTCCAGTGCCTCACCACCCTCACAGGAAAGAATTTCTTCCTGATATCCAATCTAAATCTACCCACTTTCAGTTTGAAACCTCTACCCCTCATCCTATCATTACGCTCCCTGATCCAGAGTCCCTCCCCATCTCTCCTGTAGCCCCCTTTAGGGACTGGAAGGGGCTCTAAGGTCTCCCTGGAGCCTTCTCTTCTCCAGGCTGAACCCCCCCAACTCTCTCAGCCTGTCCTCACAGCAGAGGGGCTCCAGAAGGTCATTCCCTTATGCATCAGGGCTGAGTGTGAACTGTCCATAGGTGCCATAACATACAGCTCCAGGTCCTGCAGCCTTGGGACAGGTATCAAATTGGAAAGAACCATTTAAAACAAGCAGGGACACATCCCAAAAGTCCTTGTGCCACCGGGTCAGAGAGCGAGAGGTGGCACGTCAGCTGGGTTCCCGGCCCGGCCGTGGGCTGGGAAGCAGCTGGGCTGAGCTTGTGATGGGAACTCCACATCTGTTCCCAGCCAGCTGCTCGGAAAACAACGGCTCTGGTCTCCGACAGCAGCCAGCACCAGACACAGCCTGGCTTTGTCCTCGCCATAGAAATTAGTCCTGGTGCTGCGAACTGCACGCATGCAGTTCCACCCAGCGTTTCTCAGTGCCTCTGACTGATGCCAGCAGATTTGGCAAGGGTCGCCTCTACAGCCTGGGACCCCCGTCTCCTGCAGTTCCTCTCTGGCTCCAGACGTTGTCATGATTTTATCATACATCCGACAGGAATTGGGCTAAAACCCTTCCCTTGCACACCAGGATCACCAAACGCGCAGGGGCTCTGACACCCAGGCTCATCCCCGGCGGGGCGATGTGGAGGGGACACAGGGTGCCCCCTTCCTCCGAACCACCCCAGCCTGCCCGCTCCGGACACGCTGACCTGCAATCCGAGCCCTCCCCGCTCTATTTTACAGCCAAAACAAGCCATAAATCTCCTTCCCCAGAGCTGGAAGGTGCAATTGCTTTTCTGCGGTGCAGGTTTTTCCTTGCACAAATTGTAGCATCACGTGAGGGAAATCTGTAAGTAAAAGTCAGGCTGGAGCCATTTATACCGGCAGCTCCGTGATTGTCACTGCTGACAGCTGCAATTACAGGCACTCCCTTCCATCGCTCCTCGCTGGGGGAGAAAGGAGCCAGGGCCAGAGCAGGGAAGGGGTTGGGAAAGGCTTTTCCGGAGCTGTGTCCCCTCTCTGGTGGACATTGTCACCCACAGACAGTGCTAAGGGAGGGTTTTGGGGAGGGATGTAGGATGGGGAGCAGCCCCCAGTAAGGAGGGTTTGGGGAGGGATGTAGGATGGGGAGCAGCCCCCAGTAAGGAGGG
The DNA here is from genome assembly GCA_947846985.1 of Fratercula arctica. Lineage (NCBI taxonomy): Eukaryota > Metazoa > Chordata > Aves > Charadriiformes > Alcidae > Fratercula > Fratercula arctica. Next base: position 32,947,311 of record CANTUZ010000012.1, read on the forward strand.
TTTGAGGAGGGATGTAGGATGGGGAGCAGCCCCCAGTAAGGAGGGTTTGGGGAGGGATGTAGGATGGGGAGCAGCCCCCAGTGAGGAGGGTTTGGGGAGGGATGTAGGATGGGGAGCAGCCCCCAGTAAGGAGGGTTTGGGGAGGGATGTAGGATGGGGAGCAGCCCCCAGTAGGGAGGGTTTGGGGAGGGATGTAGGATGGGGAGCAGCCCCCAGTAAGGAGGGTTTGGGGAGGGATGTAGGATGGGGAGCAGCCCCCAGTGAGGAGGGTTTGGGGAGGGATGTAGGATGGGGAACAGCCCCCAGTGAGGAGGGTTTGGGGAGGGATGTAGGATGGGGAGCAGCCCCCAGTAAGGAGGGTTTGGGGAGGGATGTAGGATGGGGAGCAGCCCCCAGTGAGGAGGGTTTGGGGAGGGATGTAGGATGGGGAGCAGCCCCCAGTAAGGAGGGTTTGGGGAGGGATGTAGGATGGGGAGCAGCCCCCAGTGAGGAGGGTTTGGGGAGGGATGTAGGATGGGGAGCAGCCCCCAGTGAGGAGGGTTTGGGGAGGGGTGCAGGATGCTCGCCAGTGAGGAGAGCTCATGGAACACATCAGCTGGTGCTCACCTCCGTGGGGACAACACCAGCTTGTGTTCGCCTCCGTGGGCAGGACAGGGGATTGCCCCAGGGCTGTGCAGGGACAGACAGCGGGACCAAGCGCTCGCCGGGAAGAAATGCTGCTGGTGGCCCCAGATAACCCCAGGGTGGGCTGCAGGTGAGGGCAGCATCCCAGGCACGTCACTGCTGGCCACTTCTTGCCAACACCACAGTCTAGATCTCCTGTCTGGGAGATGTTCGGTGCGTCCCAGGCAGGTAGGCACCGGGGTACCACCAGCCACAGCAGTCGGGGAGCTGCCAGGAGATTTGGGAGCCGGGTACCAGAGGGATGCAGAGGACCTTGCCTGGGGGAGATAGATGGAGAGCAAAATGAGGGACGTCAGTGGCCTTGCAGTGACAAACAGAGCCGTTACTCGCTGTCTGGTGCCATGCGGAGATGTGAGACGAGGGGGAGCCGGTAAGAGGCAGGGGAGCGTGGAGGCAGCAGCCAAACCGCAGCCGGGCTTTCCTGCCTCGGCTCTGCCTTCTCTACACAGTTTCAGGGGAACTGAAACGTCCCAAAGTGAGCTAAATTTCATAATTATCTTTGGTGGAAAAAAAAAAAAGAAGATGTGACTTTATTTTGCTGTTTTCAATCAGTAACACCTAGAATTTTCTTCCAAGACTAAGGACTCTGCTGTGTTTTCCTAACATGCATGAAAAAAGATGGGAAAGAGGATAGATGGAGCCGGAGGCTGAGTAAAGTGAAACAAAAATGAAGCTTTTTGTCTTTGTTTCACACCAAGCAAATCACTCTAGGTCAAACCAAGCTGAAATTTCTCCTTACGGTTTTCACTTGAATTTAGGAAAGGAAATACCATACAAAACTTCAGCTGACTGCCCCGAACTGGAAAGACTTAGTGGTAAGACATCTCCCTCCATGGAGAGATCCACTATTTGCACAGCTCCGGCTGCAACCTTTGAACCGCTGGCTAGCCTTGGTTTTGCAACCACGTTATTGCTGATATCAGCCCAGCCCGCTGCCCCCGCTGCCCGGCACGGCTTCGGGCACGCTTGGGGGGCGGCGCTTGACACCTGGCGGAGGAGTTTTTCCGTCAGTGTTTAAGAGGTTTAATGATATGCTGGGGAGAGGGGAGATTTATGTACTTTCGAGTGGGATTATGCATTCCTTTTCCATCACGGCTACTGATTTGTATTCACCACGGCGCAGGAATTTATGGAAGGAGGGAATCAATGTTTTATTGATATCTAAAAAACCTATATGATGGATGTGCTAATTACTCGCTTTTCTCCCAGATCCCCTTTATTGTAAACAAACAAATGGCCCCGGTACTATAATGAGTGCAGGTAAAATGTACAACGGAGTTGAACTCCACAGAGGTGATGCACGCGAGGGAGAATTGCTTATGCCGGGGCAGAGACCTCAGCCCTTTGTTTAGCTTCTTCCCCGGACAGTATTGAATTTTGGTTTCCCGTTGCCTGTGATTCCATTTCCATTTCATGGAAATCACCTCGCTTGTTGGGGACGGGGGGGCACGGCTCTCGCAGCCACGCCAAGGGCTCCTGCCTCCTACGGCACCTATCAGCTCCCAGAAATGTTGAGCAGGGTGTGCATTTGCTCTGTCCTGCAAACGGAGGACACATGCACAAGGTGAAAAATGAGCAGGTTTTTTTTTTTCCCTCTCTCTGCTAAAGCGGTGAGCGTGTGGAGCAGCGGGGGCAGCGGCGGGTGGTCGTCTCCCCTCCTCCCTCTCCCACTGCAGGGACGAAAGCAAGCCGGGTGCTGTGACACCTACTGTGTGTAGCGATACATGGAAAAAAAATCCATATTCCAGATGGAAATCACAGCTCAAGGCAAGCACATGCCACCCCATGCAAGCCTGGTGAGTCAGGCGCTTCTCCAGCCCGAGCCCCACGCGAGCTGTTCTCCTGCAGGTCCAGGCAGGGAAGGATCATGGCTCTGCTCAATGCAGGGAGGCCGTTGTGCTCTGGGCTCTGCTTTCTGCGTGGGGACGTGGGGCCTGGGGGGCCACCAGAGCAGTGAAAGGACCTTCTCGGTGCAGGACCCGGAATAGATGCAAGAGGTGGTAGCACCACAGAAAAGAAGGCAGGATAAAGCACAGAGCCCAGAGCATCGCACTGGCGTGCCGGTGCCGCCTGCCAGAAACTCACAGCACAGCTTGGTTTTTCACCGTGAGGGCCAGCAGAAAAGCTCTTGGCCATCAGCCTCATGTCCCACCAAGTATGAGCCAAATTCAGCCCATTCTCCCAGCCCCTGGCTGCAGAGCACACAAACCCAGAAATGCTACAGGCACCAAGCAGGGAAGAAAATCGTGCAGGGCTCGTGCAGGGCTTTGGCAGGCAGCAGCCACCCGCGCAGCTCCAGGCTTCCTCAGTGGGCAAAGCCTGTCCCAGCCTGGAGGACCCTGGCTTTGGAGGGGCTTGGCGGTGCCCCATGGGGATATTGGGCAAAGGCAAACGGCTCGGTCAGGAGTGGGTCCCCCCTCGGTCCCTCCTGTGCCCTGGGTACAGGAGGTCCCACAGGGGGATGGCGGGAGGCACGATGGGGAGGAGGTGTCTCCCCGCCGAGGCCCGGGTGCAGGGGGCAAATCTCCCAAGAAGAAACGACGAGGGAGACAAAGGATATGAGAGCGGTGGGATGAGGACACGCGCAACGCGTAGCCCAGCGGAGCTCAGGAGACGGGACGGGACATTTATTAACCAGAAGCGCAGCTCTGCCCGCAGCGGAGGTGATGCGTTGGGTTGTGAGGGGGGAGGCATGCTGGGGGCTGTGCCATGGGAGAGGAATGTGCTCGGGCTCCCTCGGCTCCCCATGCACCTCGTCCTCAGGAGGGCACACGCGTCCCCAGCCGGCAGCCTGCTCCTTCTCCATAGACAGGTGTCTCTCCAGTAAAATGCATGGCCACAAACAAACCAGCTCCTAATTGCCTCTTTCGTCTTTTGTTGTGGGGGGGGGAAAAAAAAAGTAATCATAGCTTAGCTCGCAGGGATCCCTTCAGATGTTGTGTCCAGGCTGCCCAGGGTTTGGTGTGTGCAGTGGCCTCTGCCCTCTGCAGAGGGACAATGACAGGTCTCCGAGCTGACCAGAGGATGGATATGATAATTATACAGGGATATTTTTTCCCTGCTCGGCACTGCTGGCCACAGCCTCTTATTGTGCTTCTGTGATCCCAGCACTGGATGTGGGGCTGAACCACACACACGGCTCATGCAAGGGCCCTGCACGATTTTTTTTACTGCTTAGTGCCTGTAACGCTTCTGGTTTTGTGCGGTCTGCAGCCAGGAGCTGGAAGAATGGGCTGAATTTGGCCCAGCTCATACTGGGATGAAGGGCTCTCCCAGCCCTGCATCGCTTCAGTTCACACAGGTGGCTGGTGCATCTGGCACAAGGGCATCAGCACCGGCATCCCCCAGGCACCGTTCCTGCCCTCTCCCAGGCTGCCAGGGACCAGCAACCAGATAAACGTCATCCCGCAGAGCAGGCGCGGCGTTTCTGAGCCCGACATCCCCCTCCTCAGTGTTTCCATGCCAGGCTCTGAAAACCTCCACGGGCGCCTTGCATCAAACCTGCTCCCACGCCTGCCAAAGCGAGGGGGTGGAAGGAAGGATCAGGCCCTCAGTGCAGTCACTCTTTAAAAAAAAAAAGGCAAGGAAAAAGTAAGAGAGATCTAGTAGGAGCTGTAAGTGCTCTAGTGAAGAGACCCAGCAAGGTAGCGAGGCCTCTCTCACCATGGAGACGAGTCGGAGAGTGTGCGGAGGCTGTGCGCTTCGGTTAATTTGCTGCGAGTACTTTTCCCAAGCTGTTCGGGGCAGTTTCATCCTGCCAGCCTGCCCGTCTGCCTGTCCCTTGCTGAACGCCGGCAGGCTCGGACCAGGCAACGCTTCCCCGTGTCGAGCGGGGCTGGCCGGGGCGATGCAGTCAGCTGGATGGAGCCGACCGGCTCCCAGCGGAGGGTTGCCGGGAGGACGAGTTCGCTGTAAATATTGCGGTCTGTTTATGAAGCTGGGTGTTAATCACACACTGGAGAGGGGTTATTATTTTTTTATTTGCAAGCGGCATAGCCAAGCTGATCTCCTCTTTCGTCCAGCTCCTGGTTCAAGATGGGGCTTCGCCCCCCCTGCACAGGCAAGGAGGCTGGGGGGGGCTGCAGACCCGCTCCCAGGACACCCTTCGTCTCCTCGGCAGGCAGCCCCAGGCAGAGTGGGTGCTTGCAGGCACGCTGCCGGCTCCAGCGCAGCCGAGCCCATCTCTGCCCAGGGACTGAGCAGAGACGAGGGCCCCACCGCCCCTCTCACACGGGCTGGGATGCAGGGGTCACCTCCCACCCCCTGCGGGGCTGATCCAGCGTGGCTACGATCCCACAAGTTGGACCCTGACCCCTTTCTTGGGTGTACAGCCCAGGGACAGGGACATTGGCACAGCTTGGTGGCCCATTAGGAGAGTGGTGGTAGCCCTGCAGGGCCATGTCCAGGGGCTCCAGCGATGCGCCAGCTCGCTGCCCTGGCTGCGTTGGGGCTTTTTCCCCCTGAGTAAAATCTCTCACACCCAGAGAGGCAGGGAAGGGGCTGTAAAGGGAGTAAGAGAATAAAAGCCAACTTATTTCTGGCCCTGATGGAAGGTCTGTTTTCCACAGCTCCTGCGAGTCCCAGGCTGGAAAGAGGGGTGTGTGCGTTGCTCACAGGCTGCGTGAATGAGCCTGTAGCATCTGGGACGTGGCCAGGAGACCACAAGTAGCCGTGCGGATGGACCACGTCACGTGCGGGATCACCTTCATCCTCATCCTCACACCCGAGGGAATGAGGGTGCGTCCAATACCCAGTGCTCCGGAGCAAGACGGCGACCTCTAAAACCAAGGTGCAAAACTCCGGCTTGCGGCTTGCCCCTCTTCGCCTCGGCGTGCCCACCCATGAGAGGGGGGTCAGGCTGTGGGGCAGCCCCCCACGCGACGCAGCCGGCCCGGGGGGAGCAGCGTGCCCCGGCTGGGATGAGCGGGTCGGGGCGCTGCCGGGGTGGCCAAGGTTTCCCCGGGGGACTCAGGGCTGCCATTTGCTGAGGCCGGGGGTGGAGGAGGGAGATGGACTCGACAGCTGTGCCAGGGAGCGGGGGGGGGCCGGGGGGGGGGAGAAACTTTCCGCCCGAAGTCGATACCGGGCTAAATATAAACAGCCTTTGGGATGGTGCCTGGTGGGGACCCCCCGGGGCGACGGGCAGGGCCATTACCCGGCACCCGCATCCCGGGAGGATGCTGTCCCCCCTCCGGCCGCCACCGAGGGCCGGGGGCTCTCTCCCCCGCTCCATCCCCGCTCCCGCCCGGCCCGGAGCCGCCGGCGGCCTGCCAGTGCCCTCCAGCGGTAGCAGGGAGGCGGCGAGTCCCCCCGGCCCGGCAGCCGCGGGAGCGGTGGCACCGGCCGCCGGGACAGGACCTCGGGGGACAGGGGGTGCCAGCCAAGGGCACAGGGGGGTTTGGGGGCGCGGGGTGCTGGGGAGGGGGGGGGGGGGCACGTTTGGCAAAAGTTATAAAGAGTCTGAGGGTGCAGGAAGCCCCCCTCGTCGGCTGTTTCTGATTAATCCCCGTCAGCAGAGCCGCGGGCGCGGAATTATAAAGGCTAGCTTAGGGGATATGTCGCCGACACTGTCGCGCTCGAAGCAGCGGGCGCTCCGGAACCCTCGGGCGCGGCGCGCGTTTCCCGCCGGGCGGCCCGTCTGCGCGTACCGAGGCGCTGAGGGGGACCGGCGCGGCGGCGGACCTGGGCGGGCGGCGGGCCGCCATGGCGTCGCCCCCGCTGGTGGTGGCGGGGGCCGGGAGCGGCGGCGAGGCGAGCTCAGGGTCCGAGGAGACGGGGACGGCGGCGCTGCCCGGCCGCGATCTGGCCGCCCTCTTCGAGCAGGCGGCCGAGCGGCTGCCGGCGCTGCTGCCCACGGCCAGCAAGGAGCAGCTGCTCTACCTGTACGCCCGCTACAAGCAGGTGAGGCGGGACCGGGGCGGCCTGGCCCGACCCACAGGCTGAGCCCGGCCACCCCGCGGCCGCGGGCGGGGCCCAGGGCCCGGGCAAAGGAGCGGGGCGGGAGCCGGCCCGGTACCCGAGTTGGCTGGGCCTGGGGCTCCCGGGGCCGCCGGCCAAGGGCCTGGGCGGCCGCTGGCGCCCGAAACGTGTCGATGCCATGTGGGAAAAGTTGTGTCGGGGTGCGGGAAAAGAGGGTACCGGGAGCTTTCTGTCCAGCACCGAGTTCGGTGCCGGTGGTGAAGGTGAGATGAAGTCTGGTGGAGCAGAGTCGTGCTAAGTTCATCGCACTGGTGGTTGTTCCTCGCCTTCCCCCTGGCTCAGCGTGGACAGCCCGAACGCCATCGCGCCGGTCGCCTCTGCTGCGGAGACGTGGGTTTGGCGTCAGCGGGCTGCGCGGTGCCTCGCAGTCAGGTGTTGGCGTGGAGGATTTGGCCTCTGTGGCAGGTCACCGGTGGGTTGGTGACCTGTCCGAGCGTCCACTGAGTCTTTGCAGGGTAAAGTATCAGCCTTTCACTGGTAAATCCAGTGCTCTCCCCTGTGTTTGCCAAGCTCCCTGGGCGACGAGGCGACTGGGATGGGCTAGAGAAGGTTTGTAGTGCACGGCTAGCACTGGTGCTCGCCTCCCCATTGGAGACACTGGGGGTCTGTAGTAATGACCCAGGTGTGGGCATTAAATCTCTGGGGTTTTGATGCAACCACGTGAAGGATATGCCCATGCAGATCTGTCTGTGGAGGGCTTTAGAGTAGACTGGGAAACTAAATTTGTTGGTTCCAGTTATAATGTTGAACATGATTCCTTTTGCCATTCATTCCCTGTGAACCGAGCAAGCTATAGGGTGCATCCTGTGAAAATACACTATGTGACTTTTTCTGGCTCCTGTGGGAGAAGTTACGTAAAACAAACAAAAAGCACCAGTTAAGATACAAAGGACTGTAATAAATCACCTAACCCGGAGAAACAGAAAAATTGTAAATATTGTTGCACCTTAAAGAGTTACACCTTAAAGACTGAAGAGTAAAAGTACAAATATGACTCAGGTGTGTGGCAATAGATGCTGCCTTGACTTGAAAACTGAATCCCACCCATTTGGATGAGTAGTTGAAGCTGGGTGTGCACACCTTCCCCATGATTTTCCTCCCATATGGAATACCCTTATCCTACTACTGCTCCTTATATAAGTGCTTTCATTTTTTAATGCAATATTTAATTATCCTTTAAGCTGATGGCTCCTAGGCTGTGGTTTGTGGACCATTAATTGTATTAAAAGCAGAATGGTCACGTGAGGTTTTGTTTTCAGATTTTTCTGGTGCTTAAACAGGTCTCCAGGTTTCCCTTTCCCTTTTCAAGAAAAAGGAGGGTAGAAAAAAATGCTAGGAGAACTTTCAAAAGTAGCAAGACCATGCCTAGGATGAGATGAAAAGAAAGGGTATATTTTCTCTTCTGTAATTTTTTTGTCTGTATTCTCAGGAGATTTGTTGCATACAACCTCTTATTTTTTTGCTCTGTGGCAAATGCTTTGTAATTGACCAAGGTGGAAATGGGAAGATGTTATTTGCGTATCGGTGCGTGATTGTCCATAGACTCCAGAAGGTTTCCTGGTGTTAGCTCCCTAAGACTAATACGGTCTTTTATGTTAAAAAGTACTTAAATCAGAAGCTATTTTGCAACAGTTTTGATACAAGTCAGAAAAAGCTGATAATTAACACTGTGTCAGCACAGATTTCCAGTTGCCTTCAGCTGAGGGGAATAGGGCACTTCTGTCCACTTCTTCTCTCTCCCTGTTGTCCCTGGCCGAGCGGGATGCAACAGCAAGTGCCTTTGTGCTCCTTGGTTTCAGGCTGTGCTTGGCTCCTGGGTTTCTGTGCCTTTGGCTGCCCAGTGCTGTCCAGAAAGGTGCCATCCCTGTTACAGAGTCCTTGGGAGGGTAGCGCTGGAGACGGGATAAGTTTGCTAGCACAGCTACTGCAGGATTGTGCTCTGCTAACTTTGAGTTTTGCAGCGTTTTGTGCTTTAAATCAAAACGAGGGAGCTTAATGCAAGTTTTCTCTATTTAATTATAGCAGCTGTATCAGTATGCATAATGGGCTGCTAATATATTACTCTGGTGGACAGTAGTATTGCTAGCGCACAAAAGGTGCTGACTCAGATCTGTCCACTGTCCTTGATTTGGCATCCTTGTCTTCCCTCAGTTTAGTGTTTTATGTCACTAAGGGCTTTGATTTAAGATACAGCACCATCATAAAAGAGGTGACAGTAACAGCTGAGCTCTCTGTTAAAATACTGTATATTATTTATTTCAAACTGTTTGGGTATATAGGCATTTTCCTGGACTTTTATTACCTTTTATTGGAGGCCATTTCAGGATTTTATTACTTTTCTCTCTGATTTTGTTTATGTGTCAGAGACTTGAAAATAAGGGAATTGCTTAGTTGTCATCTCCAGTGAGGTTTTTAGAAGATGTTGCTGAGTTTACGACTCTGCCCCAGAACAGGAGGAAGAACGGACTAGTCGGTAGGGCTCTGGAGTGGGACTGGTTTTCTGTTTCTCCCCATGCTTTCTGTGTGGCTTTGGGCAAATTACTTGTCTGTGCCTTGAGTCTGTAGTGAAGGTAGCGCTTGCCTGTCACGTTGAGGATGCAAAAAACTGAGGTTCAGAAAGTGTAGCGATAGAGACCAATGTAGTGCTCATCATTCGGGGAGGGGGGGAACCCAGAACTTGCTGGAAGTGATCGGACTGAAAAAACTGCCCTGCTAGGAGGATGTGCCAGTGCCTAAGTAAATGCTGAGAGATGCAGGCAAGCTGGAAACCCAGTGCCAGTGGCAAAATGGGGCTTATGTTGTCTTTGAGCATAGGCTTAAGAATATAATCCCGTTTCTGCATGACGTCTTTCAAATATTGTAGAACGTGACGGCACAAATCTGCCCTGAACACGAGTATTTCTGCCGGCAGCTTCCTGTTGTGCGCAGTGGTGTGATGGCACTGAGTCGGTGTTACCAGTGTCACTCTCTCTGTGTCTCTGGGACATACAGCCCCTTGGTCATCAAGGCTAGGACCCCTTGCCTTCTGTAGGTGATGTTTGCTTGTTCTTCTTTACACCCCACTTTCAGTCAGTTGAGTACAGGGCTTTGCCACAGTTTGGTGCAGGTTAGTGGAGCAGAGCTTTGGAGGAACAGGCAGGAATTCCGGTCTTGCCAAAGAAATTCAGCGTACTTGGCCTGTGTACAGTTAGAGCTTAGTCCTGCTGTCCACGGAGACGAGTTCTGTTCTTGTTACTGCTCCATAGGGAGGCTGGAAATATGATTCACCTTACAAGATTTACAATCAGGTAAGAATATTTGGCTGGAACTCCCTGCTGTATAAATGTATTAGTTGAAAAATTAGCAAAGAGCCGCTTTATCACCACCACCAGGGGTGAAGGGGGAGCTGGGGGAATGGGTTTTGGAGTAATGAGTAAGGGGAGATCTCAAGGTTTCTCACAGTCTGGACCAGCAGCTGAAGTTACGTGAGGATGGTGTGCAGTGCTAACACGTCTCTGAGCATCTGTCTATCCGAGCACTCTTCTGAATATTGTGACCTTCAGCTCTCGGGTGAAGGCTTCATCCAAGGTCTCTAAATTTCCATTTTGGCCACAAATGGAGATGTCTGCAGATGCTTTCCATTTGGAACTGCCTGGGTCATCCTGGTACGATTCATGAGTGTAATGTCTGCAGGCGACTGCATGCAGAAGCAATACTAGCAAGTATTTAATGCGTTCTGGCTCTTGTCTTTTTTTTTAATGCAGCTGATGAACTGTAAATGAGGAGATCTCAGCATCAAGTGACCAGTCAGCCCCCTGGAGACCACCAGTAATTATTTTGTGGACACAGAACGAGAAACTCTGACTTGAAATACTAATATGGGCTCTTGTCTGTCTGCTGGTTGTGGAGAAAAACAGCTTTTGAGGCCCTCCAGGACAATAGCAGGAGGGCAGAATCCTTCACAAAATTCCACCCCCCCACCCCAGTATTTGTCATGAATTTGCACTGGCATATTTAGCTAAAACTCCCCTTCCTCAGCCGCAGGTTCCCTCTAATGTTAGATTTCTGGTTGGTTTCTGGTGCATTATGGAGTCTTGCAACAAAAAGAGGGAAGCCAAAATCTTCATTTTCTTCTTTCCAACAAACCCCTTGCAGGCCTTTTTAATATATCTTAAAATGGCAAGCAGGGCATAAGTGCACTTCTTCCCCTCTTGATGGATGAAATTTAACTACTGTTCCTTGATTTGTATTACTATCGATGTTACTAACAGTCTTTTCCGACACTAGAATGGACTCTGAATGCCAAATCTAAAGAGAGGAAACTGCTGCCGTGTTTTGATGATGGCGGTGGAAAATTAATATTAAAACACATGAGATTTTTTTTTTTATCCAACTTGGCCAATTTTTGCAGGTTAGATGTTGAACTAAAGAATTGCCACGCGGGCGTTTTCCATACAGATAATGAATTTGCATTTTATTTCCATGTTTTGGTTTTTAAAACAAGTGGTCCAGCCTCCCTCTGAGCACAGGAGGAAACATTTACGCTACGTGAATTGTGACTGATTTATAGGACTTAACTGTTGCTAACCCATTGTCTTATTTCTCCATGAAATGCAATATGTTGTTTTAAAGGCCAGCTAAGATGTTCTAATTTGGATGAATTGCTCACAGGGAGGCAGTCAGATGTACAGAAAATTAATTTCAGTTACAGTCACTCATATCCTCTAACACTTTAAATGAAAACATAGTGTAACTAATAAATATCTCTCAGCGTGGGCATGCTCTCTTTAAAGCCTGATTAATGATTCTGTCCTCCGCATAAAATCCCCACCCTGTTAAGGTGAAGAATTGTTAGTTGATTTAAGCACTTCACCTGCCTGAACACTTGAGCGTATTTCATGAAAACATTTGATGAATGCAGCTTAGTTTTTGCTTGGCTAACAAAATGTTCAACCGGCAGCCTTTGCCCACCTCCAGAACATACCTGTGTTCCCTCCCTGGGGTCTGTGTAAACGCCCCATCCGTGCTGGGCTTCCTTTGTACTGGGCTGTGCCGTGTGTTAATGGGGACTTGGTATCATAAACTGCTTTCCAGGGGCTGTTGCATTTGGAGCTGTGGTTCTCCTCTGGCTCCTACAGTCTTTCTGTCATCCCTGTGGGATATATAGCACTTTAAATTTAAAAAAAAAAAAAAAAAAACAAACCAAAAAAAAAACCCCACAGAAGTTTAAAAAAAAAATCCCAATGGTTTGTTGACATTTGTTCCCTATCACAACGATATTTTCATTTCAGTTAGATTAATTTTACCAGTGACACCTGTGTGCAAAGAGCTTTATTTTCTGTGAGAAAGGGGCACTGGTAACTGACAGATCTGGTGGGTCTTGACCCGTATGCCCTGGTTCTTCCAGGCAGGGACAGAGGCACCTTTGCTTATACATTCTCCTGAGCTGACTTCAACAAAATATGTGTTACCCAAATCTCAAACTGCTAATTTCTCTGTTTTTGAGGCAGTTGTCAGCACTGGCCTCATCACAGGAATGTGGTTGTGCCTTTGGAACCTTGGGCAGGCATAGCCTCTGCCAGTCCTCTGGGTTCCCCTTTGTGGGCTAGCTTACAAAGGAGACACGGCTACTAGACTTCCCTGCTATTGAGAGGAAGGACTTTGTCCCATCAGTACACCAGCCTATGGAAAACTGCCTGAATCCCACTGGCACCGAGTCCATTTTACACTGGCTGTAAGATTTTTTTTTTTATATATATATATATCTCTCCACCAATTCTGGCTCGTTCCCTGGCTTCCTTGTGTTGTTTCTTATTTCTCCCCACACAGTTTAATTTCTGGCTTGCTTCTGACAGACTGGTTCACCTCCGGTGTTTCTGCTCAGGCCTTGACTTGTCTCTCACCCAGTGCTTCGTATGCAGCCCGATGCCTCGGAGCAAATTCAGAAGCTGCTTGGCGTTCCTTTGCTCTGAGTGTGTCCCCTTGCCTTCCAGAGGACCTTGAAAATAATTAAGCAAAGTCTGTTTACTCGAGCTTTGTTGCGGAAGCAGGTGAATTTCAGCCTTAATGAATAATCATCTCTGTAGAAACCCTAATCAACAGACTTTTTCTTGATACTGGTGGAGGATGAGGCATTTAGCTGGGTAATAAACATAACATTAAGTGAGAAATCACTTGCTGGTTATCCCTGTTAGGTAATGCATGCGAAAGAAATGAGCTGCATAACAAAATTGCCTCACTTGGATCACGCGAAGAAAACACAGGGATGCAGAGGCGCTAATAACTGCGAGAGCACTAAAGTGAGGGTAAAAGGGGGTTGAGTTGTGTCAGTTCTTTTCCTCAAAAACCTTACCTTTGGCACAAGAACAAAATTGTCCTGAAACCATCAGAACCCAGTATTTCCTTATGCAAGTTCCCTTCCCTTTGCTTTGTTCTAACAGAAGGAAATTTCTTTTCTTTAGGTGAAATTTGGAACCTGTAACACTCCCAAGCCGAGCTTCTTTGATTTTGAAGGAAAGCAGAAATGGTAAGAGAAAATCCTTGTAATACCTAGCAATTTCTGGCTCTGCTTTTTGCTGCGTCTTGTCTTATCGGTTGGCAGATTCTGGACCTAGAGGATGTTAGCTCTGAGAGTCTGCCACTGAATTAGCTTTAAAATCCTTTGTTTAATAGGGAAATGTTTGCTGCTATGCCTGATGCAGACGTGAAATATGAGACTCCTATATTTACCTTATTTATCCAGGATTAGCCTGCATACAACAGAAATTTTGTGAAAATAGCTATAGCTTTACAAACGGCTTTACTTTGTGAACACAAAGTGATGTTCCAGCCTGGATCACGATCCTCTGAAAGATCCTTTCATGGCAGAGTGCTGCACTGACAGTGGCCATTCACAGCTTCAGAGAAAAGTCACCATTTCAAACTGAATGAAAGATGGCTTTACACCCCCTGAATATGTTTAGATGAATCTGTTCGCTGTGTTCCACTGATGACTCTACAAAAACACATTGTGCTGTCTCCAAGGGGCTCGCTGATGTTTTGCTCTCTCTCCTAGGGAGGCTTGGAAAGCCCTGGGAGACATCAGCCCTCACCAAGCTATGCAGGAGTATATTGCTACAGTGAAAAAACTGGACCCCAGTTGGAATCCACAGGTAGGAAACACAAAAATATTGTTCAGAAAACAAACAGCATTTGTGTCTTTGTAAAGCTAACAATGGTTCGGCTTCACACAGATGTTAATTGCTGCATGGCAAACTTCATTTTGAGCAGATTAAAGTCTAAATTAATTTTAAAAACTCTCCTTTTGTTATGACTGAAACATGAAGAACCATCTCTCTCATTCATAATTATCTTCATTACAGGGAGCGCATGCACAGGGTTCGTTTGGCCATAGTGATCTAATTTATTTTGCTTTTATTGGTTCATGCTGTATTTAGCATGTAAAGATACTTTTTATCCTTTTCTCATCTTTCTCTTTTCAACTACTATTGAAATGTTGATCAATACAAAGTAATCTCCATGAAAGTGACATGAACTGAATGATCAATTCTAAAAATGTTTCCTTTTTGTTTCGATGCAGCAAATTACCAAATCTGATTATGATTAGGTACTCCAACATAACAAGTGTATTTGTAAATCCTGTATGTGTGTCTTATAGGGGGACTGTACTGTCATTTTAATTAATCTGTCTTTCATCTACCAGGTTTATTACTTGATTGAATATTTAAGGATATCTCCCTGTTTATAGACTGATTTTTATACATTTTTTAAAAGAGGATTGCTCTTTAGAAAAAGTACTGCCTTTGATTGCAGAGATTTTACTAATAGCAAAATGCTGAAGGCATGGTAATTTCTTCTCATAGCAGGAAACTGACTCGTTTTTGATCCTGTGTTTTGGAAGCAAAATCTTGTGTGAGCACAAGCCTATGAGTCAAGAATTTGATTCTTGGTTGTCTTCTGGTGCTGTTCTGGAGGCTTGAGATTAATTGTTTTTTCTTCACTAGTTCATGTTTCGTGGCGTTGATCCTGTTTTTACAGCAGACAAATACTGTCATGTAGAGGAAACCCTTTTTAATACTCTCCAGGAAAATAGTTTTATATCCTGTGCAGTGCAGCGCACTTAGCAATATGCTGTGAAGTGCAGTTAGCAAAAGCTAGCTGCGTGCTTTGTAAATTCTTGTCCAATCTAGAATTCTCATACAGAAATAAAATAATTTAAAAAGAATCCATGTATGATCCTGAATGGAGAAAGCATCTAGCAGTGTAAAGTGAGAGCTTATAGCCCCTTCCAGTAGCTAAAGGGGGCCTACAGGAAAGATGGGGAAGGACTCTAGCGGGGGTGTAGCAATAGGATGAGGGGTAGCGGTTTTAAACTGAAGGAGGGGAGATTTAGATTGGATATCAGAAAGAAATTCTTTACTGTGAGGGTGGTGAGGCACTGGAACAGGTTACTCAGGGAGGTTGTGGGTGCCCTTTCCATGGAAATGTTCAAGGCCAGGCTGGATGGGGCTTTGAGCAGCCTGGTCTAGTGGGAGGTGTCCCTGCCCAGGGCAGGGGGATGTTCTTTAAGGTCCCTTCCAACTCTAACCATTTTATGATTCTGTATGAATATGCATTAAACAATTTAAAAAAAAAAAAAAAAAGCACCCAACGGTTTCCTGAATTTTTATGGCTAGAGCTTCTGTTCGTAAAAAGACTTCCCATGCATGGTGACAAGCTTGGCTTTGGGTACTCCCTTCATTTTCTTGCCTCAGAGAAATACTTATTGTCCCAGGTGTGACCTTCAGGTTACAAAGCTGTCAGCTAGCAAAGTGGAATAATTATTTTTTTTTTCTTAATAAATTAAAGAAGCTGTACAGTAAACAAAGAATAGTTTGCAGCACTGCTCCTCCCCTAAGGTGAGGAATGAACGTGTGTGAACGTGTTTCTTTCAGTTCTGTCCTTGCATAAGCCTGTCCCCAGGACTCAGCAGAAAATAGACCCTGCTGGGTAATGCTGTTGCCCAGCGTGTTTGCTCATTCCTGCATTGCTCTGTCCTCCCTTTTTGAATAGTTGATGCAAGAAGCGTGGGCTTGCAGGAGGAGAGCAGTGCTGAAGCTGCCAGAGTGGTTTAAAGAAACGTGATTTTTCTTTCTTCAGATGCTTTTGTTGCAGTGTTTCAATAGATGGGCTTCTTTCACTCATGTAACTCTCCATATATTTCTTGACTTTTTGAAGCCAATGACTTTTTTTTTCCCCTCTGTGTGGTCTCAGTGCACGGAGCTATAATGCTGAGGAAACTCGGTAGGGTGTTATCTGGTTTACTGTCCCTGCACCCTGCTGCTCAGGTGCTACACTTCTTGTCATGACTCTTTCCTTTTCCTGTGCCTTGCCTATGACTGAGCCAGAAACTTAAGAGAGCTGAGCTCTTTGCACCTGAGCATATCCCTTCATTGTAGAAAGGCCTAGCAGTGGGAGTTACATTAGCAGAGAATGTAATTTAAAAGTTAGCATTAAAGACCAGGTGACATTGCTTTCTTTAAAAGAAGTCACCTGTCCTTCCTTTTAATTCACCTTTCATACAACCAAAATGCTATCAAGAGTCCTCTCGCTGCTGTGTCTCATGCTGCTCTCTGCTCCTTGGGTTTCTCTCCCTACCAAATCCACCTTCTGGAGCCACGAGAGGGAGCTCTGTTCTTTAAAATGATGGAGATGCATGTGTCAGGGGATGGAGATAAAATAGCTGTTTTAGTCTTCAAATTTCAAATTGGATTTATAGAAAAGATCTGTGGGTACATTACAAAGTGCTTCATCACTGTCATTGTTTCTACTTTACATGCTCATCTGCTGAGTTCCTTTGGATTTCTCTTACTTTCAGTAGATCATGAATGAAATACTCCTAGTATTTGGTTAAAAGCAGTATAAAGTGCTTCATACAAATTGGAAAAGTTAGTCTTTCAGATCATTATGAATCCTAAATAGTAATTACAGTACAAGGGTGTTGAATTTCTCATTGTGCAGCTTCATTAATTTTGCTTTCTCGATATTACCTAGATATTTTTTTCTTCAGCGGTTCATCTCACCCCTTAAAGTTGTTCTTGTGTGTTACCTTAAATACTCCTCAGTCTCCCGTTTCATGTATTTGCAAAGGGTTTTTAATATCTTTATCCTTTAGTACTAATATGCAAAATTTAAAACTTAGAAACACCTTATCTCTTTCATGGGTTCATTTTTTCCCAGCAGATTTGCTGCTGTTCTGCAGCTTTCAGGCTGTCGGTATTTTTCTTAATAAATCGAATGGAACTAAATGCGGTATTTCTTACGCAGTCCAAATAGATCTACTGCTTAATTTCTTTTTCTTGGTTCTTCATTGATTCATTCTTTCATATTGGCCTTGCAGTTTCTGTACTAGTACGTTTTCAGCGTCAGACTGTAACTGCTATAATTTAGTAATCTCTGCTTGTTTTGGGTGGGGAAAAAAAAAACCCCAAAGTAAAAGCATTTTGATGCAGCAGGAGCACCCCAAATCTGTGTTCAGAAGCAATGAGAACACCAGTAGCAGCCGAAATCCGACCTGGAGCATATTAGGAGACAACTGAACGTGGAGAGGCAGTGGCACAGCTGCTCTCTGCTCTGTGAAGCTGGTCTGCCACTTTTGGCAGTAGAGGCACATCTCTTGGCTCATCTCCACGGCTATTGCCAATGTGTTTTACTTTCTTCCTCACCCTCGCTGCTAGCAGGCTGTCTGATAGTCATGCCTAATCTTTTATTTCAGAGCTTTGTCTAAAACCTGGGAGGAAATCATCATACTGCATTTATTTTCAGCATATTTTTTTTTTTTTGCCTCGGAAATCTTTAAAATAGCAGATAACGTAAATTATATTGAGGAGAGATCCATTGTCTTTACATTCATGAAGCTACAGGAGTCTCCTTGCTGTATTTATCTTAAACCCAGAAGTCTAGAACCAATGATTACAATTGCCTTTCTAGATGCTTGGCAGTTAGGTCCTCCTGTGTTGGCATGGTCTTACTGTGTTTTGTGTGGTAGGTTGTTTTGTTCCTTTTCCCAAGAACAGCTGTTAGTAGGAGGTCAGGACTATACTTTTCCATGCTTGTCTCCATTCTTCTCTTGATGCAGTCTTCCTTCGTCATCTCTACCTTTTAGCGCATCTTTTGTTTCTTGTTCTTTCTTGTGAGTCATTCCTTTCAGTCTGAAGTTCCAGGCAGTGGAAAGGTAATTGCTTGGACCAGCTCAGCTCTATTTGCATATTTCAGAGACATCACCTGTCCTTCAAGTCTATTCACTCTTCCTACAGAACAGAGAATAATTTATGAAGCAATTCTTTTGCGTTCTCTATCCTTAAACAGAAATGTTTCATGCCGTCAACACATCTCACTGCTTTGGGTCCTTTTAGAGAGGACTGTGTGTCCCAGCTGCTTCGCTTCTTGTACGTTCACCTGTTGTCTTCCTGCTTTACCGGCAGCAAATGACGTGTTGCTTTTGGTGGCCTTTGCTGATGTGTGTGTGAGTTTGGCGACGATATTCATCTGCTCTCCCTGCCAGCCTCCTGCAGTTTGTTGCCTCCGTGTGCTCCTCCCTCCGACCCGTCTCCTGGGCTGTGGCTCTGCGGTACCCGCTGCTGTGGCGCTCCCCCGCCGTCTCAGCAGGGGGTTTGGTGATTTAGGGAGGTTCACCGTCACAAGCCGGTCATCTTGCATCTTTATGCAATAACTTTGTTCTCGTGTTCTCGTGAGCTATATTATTGGGGCACTTTTAGGACTTGCAGTTTTTGTGACATTCTTAGTGGCTACATTTCCATTCCCCCACATGCTCTAAAATTCTAACCTCTGTCATCTGTTTAATGTCACGAATCCCCATTAGCTATCAGCATACGGATTTTTTTCAAACCTCAGATTGACACGGGAGTTTGTGTCTGCAGGCACTGACCATCCGGAGGCAGGAGCGGGACAGCCACCTCTTCGGCTCAGCAGTTGTACACATCTCTGCAACCGAGTTCGTGTCGCAGGGGACGTGGGTGGAGGTGTGTACACGACACTGCAGCGAGGCGGTTAGGAGCTGTTATTGATTGTTTCTTGTAACAAGATGGTTATATGGCACAGCTTAAACAATAAAAATAAATAATAATAAAAAAAAAGGCATCCAGATTTGCTCATCAGTTTTAGGTTTCCATTTGCTGATTGCAGTTTTGGCATCTCTTGATTCTAAATATTTCCTTTTCCTATTCCTTATATTGTGCATTTACCAGTTCCAATCTCAACAGCTTGTCACACTACTAACTTCAGTGACATCCTTCGCCAGACATCTAGAGGCCTTCTTTCTATTTGCTTTGGCTGCTGAAACTCACAGGAGGACTTAATGATTTTCTATTTCTATATTAAAAAAAAAATAAAGATTGGCATTTTAGCATGTTTGACTTGTCTTGCACTTAGTAAGATTTCTGCTGTGTAATGAGGAAAGTTGCATATTAGGAATCTGAAAAGCAGAGATGAGTCTCTAAGGCAAAGCAGGAAGAGAGACTGAGTTCCAAGAAAATAGACATCCACCAAACATCTTTTTAAGCTCTTAAAGGTTTAAAATTCCAGTGCTGATGTTTATAGGGGACAAAGCTGCCTGTGTTTTGGTTTGTTTTGTTTTGGGGTTGGTTGGTTGTTTTTTTTTGTTTTTTAACTACTGTTCTGTGCCGTGTTTGAGTAGAGGAGGATCTATTTGTCTGCACTCTGGACCGAGTGGTCAGTAAGAGTGAAGTACCTCTGTGTTGGTGTGGGAGCACTGAGTCGCAGCATTTGGAGCAGCAACAGACAGTCAGGCTCATGAAAAAGGACAGAAACTTCAGAGTGAATAAAATAGCAAATAGCGCTATTGCCGCAGGCTCAGAGCGGTCCAGTAAGATGGAAAACCTGCAGGAATAAAGCAAATCGACTTGTCCAGTGGCCAGTGGGTGTTTTTGCAGGAGGTACTGCAGGGGGCAATATTTGCTAAGGTGGGTGGCCAGTTACCCTATGCACAAGGCTGGGCTCCATCCTCCCTTCTTTCTGTTGAAATAACCTTTCCCTATCACATTTTAAATGCAACAAGCAAGTTGAAACTAACATGTGGAACAGAGAATTTACAATTCGAGGATAACAGTGAAAAGCAGGAGAAGCAATTTCCCGATTGGCAGAGGAGCTGAGCTGGTATGTATGCTTCTCGCGGCTTGCACCAGGTGTTACTGAAATGTTTCCACGATTGATTGGAATTGATGGGCCCTCTTGTATTTAAGTAGGATCTCCGAGGCAACTTAAAATTTCTGTAGTGACTCAAATACAAACTGTGAGTCCAATGACGTTAAAACAGGCATTTGGAAATCCAAACCTGATTTTTTTTTTTTTTTTTTTTTTTTTCCCCTTATATTTGGCCTCATTGCTCAAATTTGGCCTGTTCATGTCTGGAGCAAGCAGTTTGAGTTTTATGTTTGGTCATCTTCTAAGAATTACAGTACTGAATGGTAAATCATACCATAGTTTTGGGCTGAAATCTGTGGACTTCTTGGTTAGTACTGCAGGCCGATGGAATTTCTTCTGGCAATTAAGAAATGCATTAGAAAAAAAAAAAAAAGGTCTGTAAACAAAATGAGTGCACCCATCATGTTTTCCTGTTTTGTCTATCAGTCAAACAGATGTCTCCCTTGATAATCTGTCCAAGCAGCTGCTGTTTGTGGTTGGGAAAAAGCAGCACAGTGGTGTGGGCAGGATTACAAGGGGGATTGAAGAGCAGGAAAGGAGAAGACCTGTTTGGGTCTCTGTCACGAGCAAACAGTGTGTTCGCGTACCTGCTGTGCAGTTAGCTTGGGCAAATGTCTCAATTTATGGCTTGCTGTACTGCGAGGTCAAAAAAACTTTGAAAACGGTGACTTTATTTCTTTTGTAGTATAAAAGCAATTTAATTGCATGGTGTAAAGTGGGGACTAATCGAATTATGGCTGTGCTCCTTTAAAGCTTGCCTTCCTGTGCGGTGTTAATGCAGTGCGCTGGGGAGAGGAGCCTCCCGTGCCCCTGCCAGCTCCGCAGCAGCGCTGCCGGGGTCTTTGCTCTTCACTGCTCCCCTTTCTTTCGGGGTTTGTATAGATCCTGGTGAGTCACTTCCCCCTTAGTGAATTTTGTCTTTGACTTCTTGTTTGGTTTTACCCAAACGTTGATAATTGCACTTAAGAATAAAAGCGGTAACAAAATGCAGAAAACAAACTGCGCTGTTTGAAATAAGAGGCTTTCAAAATATATGTAGCAATGGATGTCCACATCAGAAGCAGCAAATCTCTGAGATAATTCATAAACTCTAATTGGGCTCTAACTCCCTTTTAAAAACAAACAAAAACCCCCCAAAAAACCCAAACCACCAGCAAGCCTCTATATATTTTTTTTTTTTTTTAATTATTCTTTTAACAGAAAAGGGAGCACTAGAAATTAAGAACCAAAAAACTGATCCATCCCAGGCTTCTGGCTTTGGGGCGTGTAAGACTGCAATGTCCTCTGGGTTTAGGCAGCCTTGCAAACTGCAGGGTTTTTTTGTGAACCGCCTTGGGCTATGTGATAGTTTGGTGTATGTCGTGAGAGGGGTTAGATCTTAGCGCAGAAGGAGGGTTCTGCCCGCCTGCCTCTGGCCAGCTGTGTGAGGGACGGTCTCCAGCGCACAAGCGGGGTTAGTGGTAGATACAGCCTTCCTGTGGGAGGGAGTAATCTGTGCCATCCGTGGCCAACAAAAACTCATAGGATGTGTCACCTTGTTCATACAGGTAAGACTACAGGCAGAGTGACCCATCTTATTTTATCCAAGTTGGACAAATGTCAGTTTATTAGCTGCACAAGTTAAGACTTGAGTGTATTGCTTCTGGAGCATGCTTTCATAACCAATTTTTCTCAATAGCGAGGGGATGTTCTCTTATTCCTGTTGTGTAAGACAGTAAAATATCAGTCTGCAAACATGAATTAAACTTCTCTGTACCTTCTCACGAGGAAAGTGTGCTGATGCTTTTAAGTACTTGATGTAGGTCCTACTCATAAACAAAGCTGTCCATAGGTTGTTTGCTACCTTTCTGTCCCTGTCTTTGCACATGTAACTGTTTATCAATTTTATTCCACGCGAGGTAGCTCAACGCTGGCATGCCAAGTAGGAGGTAGTGTGTCGCCTACCTGCTTTGTTGTATAGATTGTTATGCTCTGAGCAGCAAATCAAATTCAGCTTCCTATTTATACTTGCTGGTTTTAGAAGCAGCACAGGCTCCTGGGCAGTGCAAGCCCTCACGCAGTACTGCGAAGACAACGCTGCCATCCCTTGGCTGTTGTTCAAGTGAGGGAGCAGATTCATGAAATAGTATGCGTAACTCCTGTTCCGAAGGATGACAACGTAGATGGGAGCTGGCGGTTGTTTGCCATGAACCCGTGCCGTGGCCTGAGGATGGAGTTGTTGGAAGTTGAGGAAGAAATTCTTTCCTGTGAGGGCGGTGAGACACTGGAACAGGTTGCCCAGAGAAGCTGTGGCTGCCCCATCCCTGGAGGGGTTCAAGGCCAGGCTGGATGGGGCTTTGAGCAGCCTGGTCTGGTGGGAGGTGTCCCTGCCCAGGGCAGGGGGGTGGAGCTGGGTGATCTTTAAGGTCCCTTCCAACCCGAACCATTCTGTGACTCTGTGTCCCAAGGATGCTTTGTTCTAGTAAGTAACTCGCGTGCCAGGAGGTGGGGTGCTGTGCTGGTGGGGGCTATCAGCTGTGACGGTCTGGGGTTTTGCCCATGGACAAGCTTGATGAATTATAGGGCTTTTTCTCCTCTGCAGCTGCATTTTGTTGTAGAGCACAAAACATAATGCCAGATCCAGAGTGAGATTTTCAGTGGTTTTGGAATTGTGGTTCTGGCAAGCTGTGCATAAGTGAAAAGTTAAAATGAACAAGTGCCTCATAGTAGAAATATAAACAGCTGGAATATGTGTCAGCCTCCCACCCCCTGGGAGTCTATTGGATTGTTCTCTTTGATTTTACATCTCTGCAGAAATTTATGGTCTTAGCTCCTTTTATTTATGACATTGCAATCCTCATTCAAGCGATTGATTGAAATACAACGGTGCCAAGCGGCAAGCCTGTATTTTAGAAAGGTTTGAAGTTTAGAAAGCAAACCAGCAATGCAAACAGCCACATATTGAAAGCTGCACTGGAATTCTGTACGGAGGTTGCCCATGTTTCTATATTCCCAAACTTCTTCAGGGTAAAGCATTATAATGACAAGGATTTATACCTCTTCTCTCTGTCTGCTTTTAAGCTGCCTGGTCTTGCTGAAAACATTTTGTATGTTAAATATACAATCTTACTAGCCCTGCAAGGCTAACTTTTGCTTATAACAATGTTAGCCCCTATTTTTCCAGCTCAGATCCAGCAGTGCTGATGCGCTGTGTTGTTAGTGTACTGTGGGCAGCCGTTTGAGAACGTAATGGTAGTTGTTTTCTGGAACTGCAAGCGAGAAACTGGGGGCTTGTCACTTTCGGCTACCAATGCAGTGATTTTGGTTAAACTGCTCTTTAAGCAAAGATGAAATATTTTTTCCTTCTGAATATGTCAGTGAATTAATTTTCATCATCTTGCACTAATTCAAAAAAACACCTTTTACTATCTGGAATGTATTCAGAAAAAAGAGTAATTAGAGACGTAGCTCTGCCTTGCTGATGCTGTGTGTGCTGCTGCAGCATAGTGATGCGTGTGGCATCCTGGCATTGTGATTCCTGGCTTACTGGTGGATCAGGACATTGCATGCTAGCCAGATATACCAGAGGCAACCGGAAAAAAACAAACAAATAACTGTCTATATATTTAAAAAAAAAAAAAAACAAACTCTTGGCATTCAATGATGACAAGCTATAACAGCATGAGGCAAGTTATTTTACTGTGTAACTTTCTGTGCAGCAGGGACCTAATTGCTTTTTTTCTTTCCCCCTTAATAGATGCCCAGAAGTAACAGGTTCCGCTGTGTGGCTGTAGCGCACAGGTAGCAGTCCCACAGCACCTGGTTATTCTGTGATCCTGCAGCTGTGGGACTGGAGGCATGGGACACAGCTGGGCTCTGGGGTCTTGAAACTTCACCTGAGCAAGCTTCTCTCCTAGCTGAGAGAGCATCTCAATGTCAGAGGAGGGCCACTGGATCATAAGTTGCTGCTGATCCTCTGCTGAAGGCTGCTGCTGTTATGGCTGAGTTGATGGGAAACAGATAGGTGCTGAGACTTCCAGGGAGAGCCCAAGGTCTTGGCTTAAATTGAGATGGCGAGGTTGAATTTGTTAAGATGTCAGACTGCAAGCTGAAGTGGCTGAGATGCAACCACGTATTGCCCTCTGCCATTTCCGCCTTGAGGTGGCAGTTTCTGGCAAGGCAAGGAAGGGTTTTAACTGCTGTGTGCAGTTGTTTTCATGTGTCACAGACTTCAGCAGCAGTGCTTCCTCTCCCCAGCAACAAAAATGTCAATAACAAAAGTATTAAAAAGCTGGGTTTTGCTAAGTGGCTGTGTGAGGCTGGAAGCAGAAAGGAGCAGTGTTGTGGCATGAGAAGCAACTCCACCAGCAGTCAAAACTTTCCTGTTAAGTTTACTTCTGTACTGGCACTCCACCAGCTGAAGCAAGTTGGAAAATGAAGCTTTTGGTAATGCTGGGCAATGTTACAGAGTTGGGGTCTGGGGAGGCTGCAGCATGGGCTGGCAGAGGAGAGGTGTCGAACCAAGCAGGATGTTGTCGCGGGCCGCGGAGGCAGGAGAGGTAAGCGGCCAGTGAAGATGGAGTTAGGAGCTCAGGGCAGAGGCAGAAAGTGGAGCAGGCTGAACCTCAGCCTGATGTAACGGGGTCTGAAATGGGAAGAAAGCCAAAGAGGAAGGTGCAAGGAGAGCTGGAGAGGACCAGGAGGGTAAGAGGTGCTTTCTCTGCTCAGTCTTAGCTTCCTGCTGGCCAGGTCACTTTCTAAGCAGTAGGGAGCCTCCCTGACATCCATGGACGCCCAATATCTTCCTGGGGTCCCCAGAAGCCCAGAAGAGCCTGATTTAATAGACCCAAGTCCTGTTGGTTTGAGTAGTAAAGCGAGGTGGTGAGCGAAGGTGGGAGGAGCAGGGTCAGTCTCTGCTGCTCATGGCACGAGGTGGGTGTTCGGGCGGTGGGCTTTGGCTTGCTCCACGGCTCGCTCAGGAGCTTGTGGCATCCTCTCGTCAAACTCGTGCTCCCGATTTGGCCAGCGGCCCACCAGGCTGTGCTAGCAGCACTCCTGTTTTAAACAGGGAAGGGTACAACCTCTATTAAAAATTCCAGTTTTTCAAATGTAATTGAAGCTGTTGCAGAACTTTCAACTCGCTGTGTCAGAGACTGTTAAAAAAAAAATAAAAAAAAATCAGGAACTTGGGTAGAAATTACAGGTGTATCTTACTTTGGAGTAGGCAATACCTTGATTTTTAGGTGTGGAGTTGTAGATATTTACTTGATGGTATTCAGACACAGAAAGGGTCTGTGTACCTGCTGCTTCATATGGCTATGTAAAGTTAAAAATAGCAGGCACTTCTAGTTAGGAGAAAATAGCTGTAATTGTTTTGTGTGTAACATAAGCTATTAAGCTGTTTCTTTAGTGAAAATACAGCTTTTTGGCTTAGAAAAAGCTAAAGTGGTTATGTTTAGCTTGCTCTTTACACAAAGTATCAAGGCAATATTGAGTGTAATTACTGGAGATTAAGATTTTGTTTGGATGCTATCTAACACGTTGGCTAATGTCTTGTAAATGCTGTTTGTCTCTTAGAGTGGAAAAAGAGTTATCCTTTAAAAGGGCAGGTATTGTATAGTACTCAGATACTTGGGCACTATTGTACCCAAGTACTCCTATTGTAAGAAAAAAAAGGTACTCCTTAAATGTCTCTAGAGCATCCTATAAGTATTTTGAGCTGAACTAATCAAGACAAAGGCGTGTAAAGGCTCCGACAACCTCACTGCACCGCGCTAAAGGCTGTTCAGCAGGCAGCTGCCTCCAGATCCTGCTGCGTCCTTCTGGCTGAGCCTGTGAAGGGTTACACGACACCTTCAGAAACCTTCTCTTCCTGCTGGGATGCTCTGATCCTTCCCTTGCCTGAGTCTGTGGGGACAGGCACCAGTGACGATCTCTTCGTTCTGCCATTCCTCTGTCTGCAGAGCTCATAAATCCATCCTCTGCCTTCACAACCTGGAGCTGTTGGAGGAAACAATTTTCCATGGCGCTGTTCAAGCAGCCTTGGAGCTGTTCCTTCTGCGAATGGGGAAATTGGCCTGGGATGCTGCTGTGATGCTGTTTGGTCCAGTGTCGCTCCAGCAAGTAGAGGATGAACAGGTCGACAGGCAGGCTGAGGGCGGGGGCTGATGTCCTTTCTTTATTTCTCAAAAGTTAGGGTTGCTTTCAGCTTTCAAGCTTCAGAGCACATGTTTCATCCCAAGCTATATAGCCTTTCCGTATTTCCAGTTTGGCTCGGAATACACTTCTTGCTCATACAAACATCTCCGTAAATCTATATAAATGAGTATCTTGTGTTAGATTGACAAAACTCAGCAATTACAGTACGGGCTGTGTTTATATCTATAGCTTGGTCCCCTCTGCCTGGGCATTTGTGGGTTTTCCGATGGGTGATGTGACAGAAGTGATTGATGGCTTCCAGGACTGACCACGCTGTGCTCTGCCTTCCCCTCCTGAAAGCTCCTGATGTCTGCCCTCGCGCTGCTCACGCTGGGAGGGTGCAAACAGGCCACTTGCTTCACCCTTTGGTCTGCAGACGTCGGGAGTCTGCAAGTTACTGCAATCTCCACAAAAAGGAGATGAGGAGAGGAGAGTCTGCTGTCAGTCTTGTGTTTGCCACCTCCATGTCTGTTTTTCCATTTTAAAAAAAAATGGAAATTTGTGGAGCTTTTTTGCTCCACAAATGAGAAACTATTGGAAGCCGCTGCATTAGGTTTTTTGAGCATTTTTTTTTCATTCCGTGCATGTGATAAAATGTGTACAGTGAGTCATGAAATCACAGCTATTAGCAAGCATAAAAGTTGCTCAAAATTATTTTAAGCATTTCATGTTTATTTCCACTCCCCTGACTGTCTTCACTAACTGTGATTATGGTGCAGTTATTAATTAACTCGTTATAGGTTAAATGAGTTATCTGCGAAGCCTTATTTTAGATCACAGCGCTGTTTAACTGTGCAGCACAATCACATTAATTATAATATGTTTGGTTTTATTTTTTTAATATAATCTTGAAAATATTTTCCCTGTCTCACATCATATTTATAAGGGGAAATCCTGCGATGAAATTTGAAAGAACCAGAAAACTTTTTTTTTTTTAATGTAGCCATGAATGGAATATTAACTAAACTCTCTGCAATATTTAAACCAAACAAACGAAAAAAAAAAAAACCAACCCCTGACATTATCCTGCGGAGCATACTGCCTTTTTTTTTTTTTTTTTTTTTTAAATAGGACAGTTTGCTCAAATTGTACAGATCCTCAGTGGTCTCTTGAAAACGCTCCAGGTGCTGAGTCATGTGCACGGCTGAGCTGCTGCCGGGAGCCAAGAAGGATTGTTGAGAGAGGAATATTAAAATAGTCTGTTTATGACGGCCATTAATACGGCTGGTGCGGAGGGTGCAGCAGCCTTTCATGAAAGGTGGCTTTGCAGCAGGGTCAGCCGGCATGTATTTTTATCTTGTTTGGATATAACTGGCCACCGCTAGTCTGTAAAGAGTGGCAAGACATGCTGAGCGCATACACTTAAGTGGGGAAGGGAGGATTTTATGAATCCTGTTCAATTTAACACAGCACCTAATTTTATAGATGGTAAAAAAAAAAAAAAAAAAATCCTTTAGTGGCATCACCTCTGAAGGGTTAATATTCACCTTCCCTCCCGCTGCAGGTAGCATGAAGTTCAGCCAAGCTGTAAAGTCAGAAACAGGTGGAAAATACCTTTGGAAGAGGACATTGTTTGTCCTCATTTCATGCTTCATTAGGCGCTCTGCCGGAGGACCATCCCGCATTGTTACGGGGTCAGGAGCCTCCCGCGGCGTTGGGGGAGAGGGGACATCTCCTCCCTGTCCAAGGGCTCTCATCTTCGGACCACCTGCGTTTGGGGTGGAGAGCACCCGCCTCCCCTTGGCTCTCCTGGCACTGGCCTCAACTAGCGAAGGAAAAGACGGCAGCAATTATGGCACACACAATTAACGAGCTTCTAATCTCCAGCCTTGCGTGTAATTGCTGCTGTCAAATACAATTAGTGTCTGACCAAGTTCCCTTCCCAGGGGGATGGCCAGGCCGTGGCACAGAGGAAGAGGAGGGGGGCGAGTGTCTGAAACTTTAGGAGAGTTTACGTTTTCTTGTTACCTCCCTAATAATCCTCACTTCTCAAATTGTTTCCAGAAATGTTAATCCAGAGCATTAAGAGGACATGGTGGCCAGCAAAGCAGGCCATGAAGTTGGCTGTTGGGTTAACTCTGTGAAGTATCTTCTGTCAAATTTGTCACCTGAGACTATACCAGCTTAATTACAATTCCATCATCAGGCTTCAGGGATTTACTTGTACCTTCATGTGAGCCTGACAGGGTTGCAGGATGTCGCCTGTCCTGTGTTGGCAGCCGAGAATGGAGCTGCTGATCACCCCCCAGATGTAGTTCAGAGGGTTGGGATGTGGGCCAGGGTTTCTCCTGCCCCCTCCAAGCAGACCTCTGAATGTCCAGCACTTGCAGCTCCTCCAGGCTCGGTGGCTCGGGACGCTTGGTTGCACCCCAAAGCCCTGCAAGCACCCTGCGAGGCCAAGGCTGATTTTGGCTGCTTCTTTGGTGGCTGCTGAAGGCTGCCATGTTCCTGTCGAGCCGGGCATTTCACTGCTGTGTGGGCACCTTTCTCCAAACTGGTATGAAGCAAGGTAACCTGTGTCCTTGGCCCCAGCCCTGGGTTCTGCCCAGGGCCGTGCAGGGAAGCCCAGGAGCGTGCCACGCAGACACCTGCGACTGCAGGAACGGGTGAGCTGTAGGAAGGTGAATGATGCAGAACAAATGCTGGCTGGAATCTGCACTATGTATCTGCTGCTGCGGAAACACGTGAGAAGTTTTATTTGTACTAATTTTTTTGGGAGTATTTCTTGTCTCTATCCCATAAAGGCAGCTACAGCTGATACTCTTGACTCAAGTTGCATCAGGCTCAGAGGAAGACATAATACAATACATAGCCTCTGAACATAACCTGAGATAACTTCTTCCATGCACTGTGGTGGCTCAGGTGTGAGATCCTGATGTGCAGCTCTGATTTAAGTTTCCTCGCTTTTCCGTTTCCACGATGATGAAAAACTTAAGTCTTGACCGTTTTAAGGCATTATCCAATGTAACTTTGAGATAAGTATTTTGATGAGCTGAATCTTTTTGCTAATGGCTTTCTCTTTTTTTTAAATACATATTTATGCGAAGCTACTTAAAGGTTTTGGGTGCAGACAAAAGCCAGAGTGAGATGTGAGGGAATTGGGGGATGATAAATGTGCTGCGCAACGCAGCCACGTGCCTTGCCAAACAGCTATTACTGCTGGGCGTGCTGGGCGTCTAGACATGCAAAACTAGCCAGGCGGAGTTCTCATTCCGCTCTGGATAAAACTGGGATGCCCTGAATTTAACCCATGCCTAGGATCTAGCTCTTCTGATAACACCCAAGTTACGGTATTTTATTTATTTATTATTTATTTTTAAAGCTTTACTGAAACATGTGCTATTCCTGCTGTGTTGTAGTATCCTTGTAGGAATTCTCGGTAGCTGTCCTTCTGTCAGATTCGAGTCCCTTGCCCGACGTACAAAATAGCTGTGTACCGTTCAGTCCCAGCTAATCACCAGTGCAAGTTCACTTGCATCTCTGTGACGAGTTCTGGCATGTGAGTTTGAAGTGAGTCATCGGAAGGGCCCTTGGAAGTGGCACCTTGTTGAGTCTGTTGTAGCCTGTTTTGTGTAGATTGGAACAAAGCTTGGGCTTGGAGACAAAAAATAATAAATCCCTGTCCTGTCTTCAGGGATATAGCAAGAGGCTGGCCCACCAAACCAACCCCTGACAGGAAACTGCTGCTCTTCCTCTTATACAATAATTTTCATCCTGCTCTCCTAAAATGCAAGAAGAGAAATGGATCATGCTGTGATCATGGGAGACTTTTCATAGAAGGTGAACTCAAAACCCTCAACAAAGAAAATGTTTGCCTCTAATTGTTTTCCATTTCCATAATGCTTAGTATGATAAAACTATCTTCTCTTTCTCCTTTATTTTTCAATCATGATTAGACTTTAATGTAGTTAAAGCTTATAAGTGAGTTTGAGCTACTGTCTCGTTGAAGAGAAGATGGAGCTGAAATTGTCAGTGAGGCATTGGACGGGGTTTTTTAATGTGTCTGTCATTATATGTTAACCTCTGAACTGGGACACGACTTCTGTTTTATGGCTGACAACAATTTAAAGGTATACATCTTGACATCGTGGATAAAGGAAGAAGGGGGAGTGGAGGAAAAAAAAAATGAATTAATGATGTTAGCAAATATTAGTCCCTGTATTTCCATTTTGTTCAGAAAGTGGTTGTCAGGCTCTGAGGCCATCGGGAGCGGCATTGTCAGTGACAGCCAGTCGAGATGCGATTGTACCTTGAATCGAGCCGGTCTTTTATTGACAAATACAGTGCACTGAGGCAGGGATGAGGATGCTCTGCTGTCTGTTCCAGGAGGAGTGTGGCTTTTCTCCTGGCATTCCTGGTGACATTTGAGAAGGATAGTTCTGGGCTTAGTTGAGTTCCCTGCGCCAGTCTGTGAGCGCATCGGGAGTCAGGGGAGTTGAAAATGTCTCTTAATGAGTACGTATGCTGCATACTGAAGCACGTATTTGCTTGTGATTTATGCTGGCTTTGGTCAACCAGATCCACCTACCAAAGTTAACTGTCAAGAGTAATAGTGACTGTGATATCAGCCTTAATTGTACACGAGCAACAAAGAATCAATGGGCAAGAGTTAGGGGAAGACATGAGAAATTCCAGTGCCTCTTAAGGCATCTCTTATGCTTCTTTATCATCTCTTCCCCCATCTCTTACATGTCACTACCTGTGCTTTGGCACTTAAATACGATCCTCCAAGGTTTCTTCCCGTGCTGTCACAAATCCCCCTTTATTCACACAGTTTTTAACTGGCAGCTTGAGGGCAGCCCCCTCACGCTCATGGAGCCCACAGCAATTTTGCCTTTTCCACCGTATCTCCCTTACGTGGTCCTGACTGGGGATAATATTGCCGTCATCTCTCTCGGATTCAGGTTGCAAATTAAGGAAGCCAGGGATCGTGTTATTTCTTACCTGTCATTAGTTACGTGTGTATCTGCAGTGCTTTTGGACAGCACTGCCAGCAGTGAAAGAAATTGAGCTGGCTTAATTGAGAGCCACATAGTTAATTATTACTGCCTTTTTTTAAAAAAAAAAAAAAAAAGCGGAGAGAGATTTTGCAGTGTCAGTTTTTAATTTCATCGTGGTTTGCAAGCTAATGTGATTGTAAACTCACTGGTCATCATCTGGGTATATGTAGCGTTTCCTTTGTCTTTCCAGCCCTAAGAGCCTCTTTCTGCTGTAGAAATGTCAAGAGATTTGAGAAGGAAAGTGCATCTGCGTGTTACTCATCTCACCAACTAGTGTGAGCGACAAATAAAAACGCTGGTTCCTGTTAGTGCAATAGCTGTGACGTGGTTTGGAAGGAGCAGCTGCTTTGTCCCACCTCTTTCCTTACCCGGTTTGGTACGTCGTGCTCAGATACCGCGTGCGAGTCCCTGGCGGGCTGGGTAGTGCAGATATTGGAAAGGGGCAGATGAGCTCATGGTATAGGCAAGTTGTCAAGGGCGGCTGGAAAGAAACCAGTTTGTATCTGTGTTGATGCAGAGTGAATGTTTTTGGGAAGAAGCGTTCCTCGTAGCCTGGACAGATTCCCCTTGGGAAGTCTGGTGGTAATGGATGGTGGAGCCATGACTCTGTCTTTCGTGGCTTTGCAGAGTGGAGGCGCACATTAAATCCCGAGAGCATAGCTGAGACTTTTCCTGTGCATTTGTCATAAACTTGTTCTACATATCGAGGACTGTGATGAAATAAGCTTGGTTCAACGTTCATAAATGGAATATTGAGTTACCTATTTCTGTGTGAAGGAGGTGAGATAAAAGCTACGTGGACAAAGTAACCTGTATATGGATTAAAAGCCAGAAAAGTTTTTGCCTGAGCGTTTTTGGGAAAGCCTTTATTGCTAAGTTTCCCAGTGACCTTGTGCACTCAATCAACATGATTAATCTTTGGTAGAAATGCATTGGTTGTGCAAAGAAGGTGAACTTAATCCAAGAAACCTTTTTTACAATTTCTGTCTCTAGAAAAATGAAATGTATTTTCTCAAGTGTTGCTTCTGACTTTGAAAAAAGGCAACAACCAAAAACTGTAGTGGGAAGAGACGAAAGGATATAGATTAAAAAATTTTTGTAGTTTCAAATACTGGTCGAGTGACCGCTGTCCCTCAATATCAGAGAAGACAGACTAGTTGTAGTAGCTTCATTTTATAGAAATAACTCGTGCATGTACTAGCAGGTGATCTGAAATTAATTTTCTTTATAAGCGGTGTGGAAATAATTGATGGACAGTAAGGTTCTCTGCTAAATAATTTTTTAAGACGGGCATTACACTGTAAAGAGTCTGAAGCCCTTTCCCTTCAGGAAAGGAGAACTTCATGTCAGCTTTTACTCTAAATTAGAGAAAGCCTGCTTGCTATAGAGTAGTTTTCAAAGTGAATTTCCTTTCCATTTTTTCTTATAAAAAATATGTCTGATACCTGCAACCCCAAATATTACAGCTTCGGGCTGGTACAGGAGAGCTGAATGGTGGAACTGGTTGGCTCAAACTGGGCAGAATGTAAAAGTAAATGTATTATGGGGAAATAGTAAATGGATTTAAAACAAAAGCAACCTAGGGAGCAGGAAGAAAAACAAATGTGAGCAGGTTTTATTAAAAAAAAAAAAAAATCAACGTATTTCTAGGTAGAATTCTGATGAGGCAGCAACACTTTTTGGTATAATCAGCAATGTATTGTGGCTACCAGGAGACTGCTAGAGGTTGGGATGGCTTTCCCTGTGCTTCTGATTTTACTCACCCTGGGTGTGATAATCTCTTGTCACCAAAAGCCACAGAACTGTCCACTGACGACGGCAAGTTGCAATTAATGGGCTGGCTTTACTAGGAATGACTGCTGCGAAATGTAGACCGGTTTTGACTGCTTACCTGAAGGCTGAGATACTAGATGCCCTGGAAGAGTTAGGGTTTCTGGAGCCCTGTACCCCCTGATAGGGTCAGGCTTTCAGGCAGCAGGCACTTACCCTTTGCTGAAAGTCTGGTGGCTGTGTAAAGTCAGCCAAGTGAAGATCCCAAGCTGCAGGATGCTTTTTTTGAAAAGGTAGGCTTGAGGCTCCATATCGATCAATCATTATTCTAATTGTTCATTTCTATTATGGTGGGAAACATGCGGAATCCTAGAGTTCCTGGGAGTAAATCATTTGGAAAAGCTGGCCATTATAAAATTTAATTTTAAATCTATATTAAATAGATTTATAAAGGCAAGCTTTGCAATCTAGTAACGTTAACATTATGCTGCCTCACAGAGGCTCTGCTTTTGGGTCCTAAGGGGCCACGGCTGGGAGTGCTGCGGAGGCAACGCTTTGGCTCGTTGTGAGTGGGACGGTGAGGACACCAAGCCTACCCCTCGGGTGACCCTCCTGGGCCACCTTCAGAGGAGCATTGACCCGGTTTGCTAAGAGATCCATCCAGCTGTTCTGGATGGAGTAGGGTCATGGGGTACCATCTGCCATGAAGATAAGGCTTCCAGAGGGCTGATCCCATCTCTTGGGCAGGGGAAGGGGGGGAGATGGCGGAGGGGTGGCACAGGCTGGGACAGGATGGGAGCCAGGATGCTGGACCAATCTTTCTTTTTCTTTCAGACAACAGAGAAGAGGGGAAAGGAAAGCAAAACAGCATTTGGAGGCCCTGTTGTCAGCTCGTTATATCAAGAAGAAACAATCAGGTGATTATCTGCGCTGGACTTCAGTTAAAACAGTATTTTTCTAATGTCATTTTGTTAAGCCTTTTTTCTTTTTTTTTTTTTTTTTAATATTGCACAAGTGTGGTGGCAACTACAACAGGATAATAAATGACAGGAAAGAACTTTTCGGGTCCATAATCATTTAAATCAATAACTGCCTGTATCACTGCCAGGTAGTAACCTTTCCCTAGCGCAAGATGTGGGGGAAGGGCAAGGCTTCCCATTTTTCAGTTATATGGCTAAAAAAAGGTAATGTTGGATGTTTTTAATAGAAAGCTATTCAGACACTACCTTTCTCAAATAGTTATTTCTTTACCAATACATTCATTAAGGATTGTTCGGTGAAGGTTTTAATGTTGGACAGTGTTTGCCTTCAGGGAGAGTTTGTACCTCATATCAAATTTAATTTTTTCTAGCTTCTGCAGCTCGCACAGCAGAAACGCATTTACTGAACTAGAATGGCTGCTATTTAAAGCCTGTCAAGGTGCAAGTAGTAAGTGACATTAGCTACTGAATAAGGACGGCTGGGTTTTCTTGTTTGGTTGGTTTTTACTGTTCCAGACTACTAATCATGGGTATAATATTAACTCCAATACCTAAACGATTGTCTGGAGGATCTTTCAGAATACAGCATCGTATTTTTAGTTAAGATGAACAGTCAGGGAAGACTAAATTTTTGAGTGGTGTTTGCTGTCGTGTTGCAGTCACCCATTTATGCGCATGTGATCCCATTTGTTTTATTGAATGTCTTGCGTCATTTTAGTCCCAGGAAATTAATAGATAAACACTGATTTCTCTACACGCAGCCTCCCAGGCTTGCTGGGAACTTTCCTGAAGTGTTAGAACTCTAACACAGCATTTCTTTGACTTGTTGTCGCAACCTAATGAAAAATAAATCTCGAGCAGGTGGCTCCAAACCCTTCGCGAGGAGCTCGGGTACAAATTGGTATGGCTGCATTCTGAGTGAGCAAATACGGCGGCAGTTTTGCGCTCGGCAGTATTGCAGGCGCTTCCCTCAGTGTTGCAATCCGCTTTATAGCGAGATGGAACAATTGGCCAGGAGTAGCCTTCTTCGCCTCGCATGGGGAGCCAACATCTTTAACTGGTGCCTGGACCTTGACCAGAGGTGGTCAGGTATGACCTTGGTTTAACACACTGCTTGAGGAATAGCACTTCTGCTAGCCACAAGCTTCTTTTCTTCCCTGCTCTGTCAAAGTAGGTCTCAGCCAACATCCTTCATGTCCTAGTTTGACCTTGTGGTTTAAATCCTGTTCTAGCCGTTCTTTTAGGAGTGGAACATCTCAGTACTGCCCAGTGGTGGGTGCTAAGTATGAGCTATGCTTAGTCCTACAGTGCTTTGGGAGGCTTGGCTGTCCAAAATACTGCCTGTTGCCCTTGTTGTGTATGAAATACAGCACGATATACAGGAAAACGGAGTTTGCCCTGGTTGGCTTGACTAGTCTAAATCCTCTTGTCATATTTTTGGTTTTCATTTCCACAAGAGCGTGACTTGTGCAGGACTTGAAGCTCCAAATACAGCTCCAAATACATTTTTTCCAAACATACCACGAGGAACGTATGTGCTGTATGTTTAGTATAGCATAGCTATACTGGCTGTAGGCAGATGTAGTCTCTGACACAGCTGGAATAAGGTGATTCTGCTGAAAGGGAGTTAAATGAAGTTTCCAGACTCTGCTGGCAGAATGGAAACTCGTGTGGTCCATTAGTACTGCTTTCCTCGCAGGCATCGGTGTCTTCTGTTGCAAGATAGGAAGTGAGCAAGTGTCATCGTCGTCTCGCCTACATGCAAGTTGTACAGCTTTGGATTTCTCGGTTGCCCATGTATTGAGGCTTTTTTCTACTGTTCATTCTCTTACTACAACAGGGAATAAATGTGTGCAATTATAGGCACGTCTCTAATGGTGATAATTATAATAGTAAAAGCGTAGCCCTAAACAGCAAAATTGCAGTGGTACAAAATCTGCAAGCAGGTGAGCCAAAGGATGGCCCTAGACATTGAATGTGGCATCCAAGTTTATTTAAAGCATGGAGTGAATTGGTTTGATGGTAATACCACTCACCTGAGAAGGGTGACTTTTCTGCAGCTGTGAGTGATGCAATAGCATTCAGTAATACTTCAGTGCATTTGTAAATAGAATGTAGCCTTAAAAAAATAAGGCATTTTCTGTAGAGGATGAAAATGAAAATGTTTAAGGGGAAAGAAAACTTAATAGCTTGAGCCAGCATAAACACATTGATAGTTACTGGTAAGTCCCATGCTGGAAGTTCAGTGTGTATGCATATACTACTTTGAAACCTAAGATCTGAGAAAAGAAACTTTGGTGCAGACTGTTTGTTGGCTCAGTTGTCTATGGTGGGCCTTACTGAAGCTTCACCACAAGCTTGCAAAAACTGGAACGTAAATCAAACCACTCTAGTCCCTGTTTCCCAGGGCTGTTGATATGATCCTGTAATTACAAAGTATTTATCCTATTGAGGAAGCCCAGAATAAGCAACAAAAATATCTTATTTTGTGTACTAAATCTAAAACTTGAGGTCCTCATCAGCCCTGGGTTCTCACAGACTGCTGAAAGCAATTTCTCAGCAGGCATTGCTCTGCCAAACACAGCCTACCGTATGCCCTTTAGGATTCCGCTGACGCAAAGGCAGGAAAAGGCTGTCTAATTTATCTGGAGCCCGGCATCTTCCCAACCTCACCTTGCACCAGGAGATAGACAAGAATGCAAGTGCAGAGTTTTGAAGGTTCACCTAAGCAGGTTCGCTTATTTTATTCTTACCAGAAGCTTTTGAACGGTTTGTCAAATGATTAACCTCCTCCAAGCTACTGCTACGTAATAGGAAGATGAGAGATCTTGTTTCAAACAGTGTAAACCACTAGTTTACCACCAACAGTAAATTACTAAGCGAAGCAACAATGTCATTGCTTTCAAACTGAGCGTCTAGAATTATGCATAAATAATGCTTATATTCCTTTTATGGAGTGAAATGCTTGGGTTTTAGGGTGCATATCTGTGAATGTTGGACAAAGTGGAGTAACCATACCCTACCCTAAGGTAGGGTGGATCAGAAGTAGGAGGAACTGGGACGGTGCCAGGGCTGATTCTGCCTTATCGCTAATTATCTCAAATGTGTCTGCTTTGAGAACAAGATAGAAAAATGGTCATTCTGGCTCACGGAAGTACACTGCACTGATTCCAAATAAATTCAAGAGCATCCATAGAAACAGATTATACCGATCTAATTAAATCAATTTAGAAAGGGATTCGGTTAAATCAGTGCAATTTGTGTGTTCATAGATCAATCCTCAAATCAGGAGAAGGTCTCTTGAGCTAATGAGGCATAGCAGTTATTTACTTTGGGGTGCTGGGCACTGGTCATCAATTAGGAGTCATTAATAAACCCTGGCAATAAAGAGCGCAAGTACCCCCAGTGACTAATGGGGAGCAGTTGCAGAATGTATTAGCATAGTGCTCTGCCTCTGTGTTTCTCTGCAAATCACTTCTCTCACTTTGGGCATTACATAAAAATAATGCGTGCTGGTGACTGATGACGGGACTTGGAGGTTCCTCTGGAAGGAAGGATTTAGAAATTATCTGTGATTTCAGGCTGGGTATAGCAGTGGGCTTTTTTAGTGCTGCATAAAGCTTTATGCCTGTTTTCTGATCTTATTACCAGAACAAAAGCAGTAGTAGTTGAGCTTTTTCATGATCAAATAGCTATAATTACGGTTTCACAAACCTGGGAAATGAGCAGTGAGATGAGGTTGACTGATGTGTCACCAATATAAATCTAATCTAAGACACAAACCGAGGGAGATGCCAAAAATACTGTAGCATTGGAAATTCAACTTTCAAGCGGGGATGAGGGGGTAGGCAGTTTACAAGTGTTTCCAGGAAACTAAAGCATTGACTTGGCAGATGGAGAATGCAAAATAATGTTGCCAAATGTTGTCTGTGTCCCATTCCCCTTCCACTGGAGGAGCCCTCCTGCGTTCTGCCGTGGGCTACTTCCATGTGGCCTCGGCATGCCAGGTCGGCACAGAGGCCTCCCTGAGCTAAGCTTTACACGTTCCCGAGGGATGCTGGAGAAGCCCTTCTCTGGTAGAAACATCCACTCTTTCCCATAATGCGTGGGAGTGACCCCGGCTGCGAGTGGGGCTTCGTTTAGGATTGGGGTGTGGAGCGGGCACCCCTTGTTACTTGGGAGCCTGCTTGATGCCATGTAATCTATCAGAATTGTATTAATCCCACTAACGCAGCCGCCATCTGGCCCCGCTGCCGGGCCGGCTCGCACGAGCCCCCGTGATGGATGGCCTCGGGAATTGATTAGTTGTTGTGTGAGACAAATGAACTGTTTTGGCAGAAAATACCAGAGGTCGCTGCGTGTGGTCAGGCACAAAGGCTGCTGAATTTTAAAGAGCTGCTTCCAGCATCCATTGCAAGGATGCCACTTTGGAGCAGCGACAGCTTTTGAGACGAGCCCAGCGCTCCGGAGCACAACTGGGGTTTTGTTCTCTCCCTTCATCCCCACTGTCGGCAGCGCAAAGCTGCGGAGGTGTGGGAGGCCGGCATCCTTGCCGTGTTGGGAATGACGGGCTCGGGCTGGTATTGTGCGTGCATTTGAGTGGTTGTGCCGCAGATGTCCGTCGCTTGCACAAATGCCGGGCTGTGCAATCCCTGCGGAAGAGCTTTCCCGGTTGTGCGGAGCCCACGCAGCCCCTGGCGTGCTCAGCCGTGGCGCGTCTCAAGCAAAACACCTGCGGGTCCAGGCAGCTGGGGTTTGTATTTTGTTCAGGTCAGTGTTATTTAGAAATGGATGCTCTTCTGGTGATCTTTAGCAGTCAAGTCCCTGACTTCAAGATGATTGCCAAGTTTATTGCTTTCCCACCCCCTTTTTATTGTCCCCGGAGCGGTGACCCTTGGGGCTTCGCTTTGTTGTGCAAAGGGGCGGCTGGGCTCGGCCTGCCTTCCCTTTGGGAGAGCTCATCCTTCGGTGGCGGCTCCTATTTGGGGTTTGCACAGCCGCCTTCTCTCCGGTGCTGCCGCTAATCTGCCAAAGTGCGTGGCGCGGCGCGGCGACGGGTGGGGAATTGGCTGACACGTGTCTCGCTATGTCCCGGCTGCTCTCGGAGGACGGCACGCGAGTGTGCCGGCAAGTGGGCGACACTTCCCCCGGGACAGCCTGCCGGCTCAAAATAAACTTGAGTTATGGATTTATTCAGCTTGTAAAACCTCAGCTGGCATAAATAATTGAGAAAGCAAAGGTTTGTCTGTGGTGCATACCTCAGGGACCCGCTCCTGCCTCCCTCCCTCCCACCACCCTTTCTTATGAAAATGATCCCAGTTGCACTGATAGATAATAACAACACCAAGCAATTAAAAGCTATGGGTGGCTGGAGAGAGGAGAAAAGGTTCAGTTAATGAGCTTTTCCCCTTCCTGTGCCCAGGAGAGCCTCAGAAGTGACGAGGCGATTAAAGCGAAGAGATAATTATAGATTATGTGAAAATGGGTCCCTGGGGGGCCGAGGGCCTTGACATAAACAGTAAGTGTTGCGAGTGTCTCTCAGCTCCCTGTGTGCCGCCTGCTCCGCTCCGCCGCGCTCCCGCTCGCCCGGCCGTGCTGTGCCAAGCTGGACGGGCAAAGCCACCTGTTAGTGGCATTCGGGGCCACTCCGCTGGGACATGGCTTGGACCAGCCCCGGGGAAAAAGGGGAGAGGACGCCCAAAGTAGCACCTGATCGCAGCCCTCTGCCCAGAGCTTTGTGCTGGAGGTAACCTGCGAGGGGGGAGGAAGGGGACGCGGCAAACCTGGAGGATGCTCTCTGCGCACAAGCAGAAAAGCTGAATTTCAGTGTCTCTTCTGTGCCCTTTTTCATGGCAGTCTCGGTGGCTGTTTAGGAAGTAAATAGGTTTATAGCACTCCAGGTAAGAAGTGAAGACTGATTAACCAGTGGCAGATCTTTTTCCATGAGCTGTTTAATAACGGTAGGCTCAAAACATCTGTTTTGGACAGCTTATGAAGCCTTCCAAGCCTGGGAAGAGGTGACTTGGTTTAAGTCATTCCACATCCTTATATTCAAGAATGGTAAAGCTGCCCACGTGTTACCTGCAGGCAACAGAGAGGCTTCAGCTCAACATGAAATCAGAGTTAGCATCTCTTACTGGGGATGGGGGAGAGCAGAAGAAATTAGCTTTGGGAGTTGAACATGTGTCAGCGAGGGAGAAGAGAAACCCTTCTGGCCATCCTCAAGCAATGGATATAAACACATTCACTGCTCTTACTGACAGTCAAGTGGTTGCTGATTTGAGGACTCTTTTTTTAGCTCAACAAAAAGTGCTGTTGCTTGTGTATCAGACAATGTGACATGGAAACAAAATTGCATCTCAGTCTTCCTTTTAGCTACAAGTTTTAAATAATTGTGCACATCTCCATGAGGCTGAGTTTCATGGTCTTTCCCATGTGAAGACGTCGTGTGCTGTATTTTTACTTAACTGAAGATTTTTTTTTTTTTTTCTGCGAACACTGATACAAATGCTGTGGGGTCATTCGTCTCCGTCCCCCACCCAGCCACCCCCCAACATTATCTGAGCAATGTCTTTGCAGTGTCACCTCTCTATTTCTGATGTCCCTCTGTCTGTGTGGTTTTTTAGACTGTTTCTACCAGTTTCTAGCCCTTGCTGCTGGCTCCTACCAGTTCTATGGGGAGTGCAAATTCCTGCTAGGAACTGGGCTGATGAGAACACGGCATCCTTTTTGTTTTCCTGTAGCTACTACACTGGCGGGATTATTCAGCATGTACACACACACATATGTGCAATAAAGGGGGGAAAAAACCAGCCCTGAGCTGCAAGGTTTTCAAGCTATGTGTGTTTCTTACTTGCCCTGTGTGGTTTTGAATGCAAAGTCAGCAAATAACAGTAACTTATCTTTATTCCATTTACCATTCAAGCGGAGCTTTTTCCCCAGTATTGGTCCCTCCAAAAATCTGGTTTTAACTCCTCTGAGCTCGTTTCTTCATTTCCCTTCCTGGTTTTGGCATGTGACTAGATCAAGTTGTTTTAATTAATGCAGACGTCTAAATGTGATTATTTGGTTTGCAGATAAAATGTCTTTCTTAGGACTATATGGACTTCTCTGAAATCTATTCAGGAAAGGGCTCATTTCTCTTTGGCAATATCTATAGAAAAGTTGTAGATAATATATGCTAATTTTCTTCTTAAAGGAGGCATCAGGAGCAGAGGAATGGTGTAAAGCTTGACCAATAAATGCAAGCAGAAAGACAAAATTTCCCAAAACCATATCTTCATGTGGGGAAATTGCTATTCTGGATAAATTCCATTGTGGAGACCTCGGAAAGAAAAGTGGTTTTTTGGAAGGGGGGGTATATAGAGCATTTGCAGAGGTGGTTATTCAGAAAAGCTAAATCATATCCAAATAGCTGTGTCAGGTCATTTCCACCTTACAGACAGTAATACCCTTGGGAAAAGACTGCAGAAGTCTTGTCTGGAGGCTGTGGTAGGAAGATTGCCTGGTTTTGCTGTGTCAGTATTAATGTTCCCTCTCTCTGCTGGTGCAGACCCCGCAGCATGCTCCCCATGGAGCAGGGTCGCTTTATCGCTGCCGCGTACCTTCTGCTCTGCTGGTACCTCTGGCTCGCGTTTGTGACGTGGAAGATCACCCAGGAGTAACTGGGGATGGCTGTGGACTTTTCTAGCAAGCAGAGACTGGGCTCTGCTTTGGTGTTATGGAAGAAAGAGTGATCTCTAATAAACAAAGTGTAATGGGGAAAAAGCTGCTGGAACCAAGTTACTATACAGCGTTGTCTGAAAAGCCGCTTAACCCAAAAGGCTGCTTTCAGCAGCCAAGGGTGTGTTTGAGAGGTTGGACTAACAAGGTAGGACTAGAGGGACTTCCCGGCATATCAAGTCAGCCCTTGTTAGTGGGAGCAGGCATGTCTCATAACCTCCATCATGAATCTGTCAAGCTCCATCTCGAGCAATATAAGCTTTTGCCTTTTCTAATCCCGCCATGAGATTCTTTTTTTCCCCAGATTTCAAAGGAATTGCATCTAAAGCATGCAGTGATCTGTTTCCCAGGAGCTTGTGTAGTGTACAGACAAGACCTCCAGCGAATGAGTTCATGAGAGGCTGGTTAAGAACCTGGAAGACTTCTGTAATGTCCGTAGGCCTATACATGGACTGTGAAATCTTGTGCAGCATCTGGCTCTTTGCTAGAAAGGTGCAGGTCGGCTATCAGGAAGGACTGTTTGTGTATAAAGAAGAGGGGTGGTGCGCAGGAGAACGGTGCTACTAAAGGAGCAACGTGAGAGAGGGGTCAGAGGAAGTTATTTCTTTGGGGAAAGCAGCACTTTACTGCAGGAGCTAAATATCGGTCCATTTTTCCCACCTTTTACTGGCACTGAGGAAGAAAACAGATGCTTGAGGTCTGAAGAACAGAGCGTAGCTTAGTAAGCCAGGTGTGTAATAATAAGAGTGGAAGTCAAAGTTGTGTCATGGAGCTCTGCCTGCCCTGATGGGAGCAGGGGACACAATCTTGGTGACATTGCTATTTTCACTTTTTTGGGGACTACAGGTCGAAGAGCATCGCTTTTTGTTTGTAACCCATTGCTCAGAAATGAAAATAATGTTTAGACTGTACTTTTCCTTGCTCTGATGCTCTTCAGCCTGTGAGGTTCAAGAGCAGTGCAGATGAATAGAAGTTGCCTTTTAGCACCAGGGGGATTGGTTCTCAAACTGCCCCGTTGCGTTGCAGAGGTGGTTCTCTCCTGCCCAAAAGGCCCACAGCAGAATGACCTCCCTGCTGGGTTTGACCTGTTCAAGCAACCTCACATTTTTATGACAAATTTTCTTTGAGGCTGTCAGGTCTGAGTTCTGCTGAACATCCCAGACTGTCTTAAGTTAAGATGAAACTGGAGACGTCATGAGAGGCAACTGTTTTGTGTTTAACTCTTGCGAAGCTGCCAAGTCCCATAGCACTGCTGATGGGTCCCTGAGCCAGCAATGTGCCCTTGTGGTCAAGAAGGCCAGTGGTCTCTTACAGTGTATTAAAAAGAGTGTGGCCAGCAGGTCGAGGGAGGTCATCCTCCCCCTCTACTCTGCCCTGGCGAGTCCGCATCTGGAGTGCTGTGGCCTGTTCTGGGCTCCCCAGTTCAAGAAAGACAGGGAACTACTGGAAAGAGTCCAGTGGAGGGCTGCAAAGATGATCAAGGCAATGGAGCACCTCTCTGATGAGGAAAGGCTGAGAGAGCTGGGTCTGCTTAGCCTGGAGAAGAGAAGACTGAGAGGGGACCTCATGAGTGCTCGTCAATATCTAAAGGGCAGGTGTCAAGAGGATGGGGCCTGACTCTTTTCAGTGGTGCCTGGCAACAGGACAAGGGGCAACGGGCACAAGCTGGAACACAGGAAATTCCATCTCAACATGAGGAAAAACTTCTTTACTTTAAGGGTGACAGAGCAACTGCCATGAAGCACTGTAGCTCCGGTCGCTCATACAAAGCTCTTTTGTAATGTTTTAAGAATCAGTGAAAGGCCTTAACTTCATTACAGGTTTGGTTGGCTGGTAAGAATAGAAGTCTTACCGGGTCTGAAGCCAGGGTATTACTTTTAGCTGTAGAAGAAGCTATAGGTGTAACTCAAGCACCTGTGACACCACAACTTGATCTTTCCGCCTGCAGGCAGGCGTAAGCGAGCACGCCCTGGTGTCCTGGCGCAGACACAGACACGTGCCGGTCCCTCCGCATACACCAGCCTGCTGCTCTGAGCAGAGGTCGCCATCAAGCTTTGTCTTAACACTGTCAACAAAAAAAGGAGGAGTGCGATTAGGTCACTTGCAGGGTGGTAAATAAAAAAAAATTAAAAAAAAAAAAAAAAAAGAAAAATTAAGAAAAACCAAACCCTGTGGTCAGATTCCAAGACAAACACCAAAGATTTCACAAATACCTGGAGAATCACTTACCAAAGAGTACCGAATAATAGCAGGCACCTGTTTTGAAGTCACCAAGAGAAAGTACTTGCCCACTGTTCACCCCTTCACGCACAAAATACTAAGTTGTGGAGCTTGTCCTTTAGAGAGAGGCCAAGAGTATGAACAGGCTAAAGAGCAGAATAGAGTGAAAAAAGGACCTGGAAGAGGCTGATAAATATCTCGTCTGGATGCAGCCTCTAGCTGCAGAAATCCTGAAGCCACTGCGTTTCTGAAGCTGGGAGGATCTAACCAGGAACAGATTACTTTGCATGTGTCCCATTTCATCTGCTTTTTTTCTCCAAGCCACCGTTAGTGGCCACTGTCTGAGATGGATGGCATCAGAAGGGTCTTTGGTCTGACCCAGAGTGGCTGTCACAAGTTTGTATAGCGGGGAGAAGAGCAGCTTTAGCCTTTTATCTTCTGTGGGATTGCAGTGATTTGTACCAGGACTGGAATGTAACTTTTGCTGGCTAACTTTATAGACTACTTGTGCAATTCACAGGAGTAAGCTGACTTTTGTCCTGGCATAATATTGTTAAAAACAGTCTTTGTTTTTTAGAAACCAGGACCTTCTGTCTCTTACCTTGGGGGGGGGGAAAAAAAAACCAACATATTATTCTACACGTGCAATACTAGGTGTCTGTTTCAGTCCAGTGATACTATTGAAACATCTGTACCAAAGTCGGAGCATATGATGTGCATGTGGCCTTTGTGTTGTGCAGTAACATGATGCTTCTTTTGCTTTTGTTTCCTAAATAGGGAAGAGGACAAGAACATTTTTGATTACTGCAGAGAAAACAACATTGACTACGTAACCAAAGCCATTCGATCAAAAAAAGTGGATGTGAATGTCACGGATGAGGAGGTATGGAGAAAAAGATGAACACCATCAGTCTTTTAATTCTTTTGTGTATTAATTCACTGCTGCTCCTTTTCAAAATTCGCTGGTTAGGACTGTTAGAACAAGGTGCTAAACACTAGGACAAACATTTGGTCATCAAGACAGGGATAATCTATTTGAAAATAGCTTTCCACTGGATTTCTAGCAGCGTGGATGTACTAACTGCAATGCTGTAGCATACCAGCAACTTTCTATGTTTTCAGCAACGCCAGCAGCCA
Source organism: Fratercula arctica (assembly GCA_947846985.1). Lineage (NCBI taxonomy): Eukaryota > Metazoa > Chordata > Aves > Charadriiformes > Alcidae > Fratercula > Fratercula arctica. The sequence goes on from CANTUZ010000012.1 coordinate 32,992,180, forward strand.
CTTGCAGAATAAGATCTTCTGAATACCCGCTTTTCCCCACCTTGTACACTAAATGCAGTCAAATAGAAGTAGGAAGTGAGGGAAATGGCTTTTTTTGAACTATGAACTCTGTCCATGGGTGAAGTAGGGTTTCTGCCGTGCCATCAGCTTTTCATCGTTCCCAAGCAGAAGGCACGTGAGCAGAAGGCTTTCCAGCTTCAAAAAAGCAGTGACATCGTCCAGTCTTTCCCTGCTCATCAAACTCAAAACATCACTTTCCCCATAGGGAGATAATACAGGTATTGCCAGAAACCTCAAGAAAAAGATAAGTGTCTAAAATTGCGAATTGGCTTGATCCTTTTCTTGGTAAAAGCAAACACCCTGGTGTGGACAGTTTTTCCTGTTCCTCCTTCAGGAAATGTAGCAGTACCAGCTTTACCGCCTTGGTTTCGATGCTTGCATACTGCCACCTAGCCCTGCTCCTGGTCCATCGTACGTACAGCTACTTTTGCCCGCCACTTTCCGGCACATTGTGTTTTGGTGAACAGATGAAGTGCTTACACATTCATAGACTGAGACGCCACAAATTCAGTTGGGTTCTCCTGTAGCTCTAAGCAGATTTCTGCCCTCTGAGCCATGACAGCCCCGGCTGGGGCTCTGAATGCTGATGGCACGGCCTTTTATTATTAATCAGGAATTCATGTGAATTAATTTTCAGAGGAGAGGAGGGGAGGGTGTTCACGATCAGGGTTGGAATTTCACATCATAAATTCAATGAACTGAAACTGTCATGTGCCACACAGTTGCTGCAACAGTGCCATTGCCGAGCTCCATCCCAGGTTACAGAAGTAAATGTCCAGGGCCGTCCCGCAGAACGTGGCTGGAATCCTTTCATTAATAAAAGCTCATTTTGGGGATCACAGGCTTGCAATAAGCGTATAATAACATCACGTTAGCATTGCTTCATTTCCACTGCCCAGGTGCCTCTTTCATAGTTAGAAGCATTCAGAAGCTTGTACCTCGCTTTGTGTTCAAGCAACAAATGTGCTTGTTTTCAGCCAAATAAATTTTGTTGGTTTGGGGTTTTTTTTTAAAAAAAAAAATATTTTGTGAAAGAGGGCTGCGGTATTTTAGAGCTGTTCAGAGCCAGATCTGAAAAATGCCAGGTGCCATCCTCTTTGGGAATTATCCATGAGTCTCTGATGCAAGAGGAGACCTATTTCTGGACGAATGGGTATTAGCACATGATTCTTGCGGAGCATGGAATTGCTTCGGCACAGAGAGGAGCTGAAAGCCCTGCCTGCCTGTGGAGGGCTCATGGGATGATTCCCACTGGTGCAAAATTCCCCCATGGATGAAATTCTCACAGACTCAGTGATTTTTGGCTTACCTCAGCAAAGGCTCAAAGAGGGGAGTAAGAGCTTTTTTATTCCGTGCTGGCTTCCTTAGGCTTTCCTCTAACGGGTCCAAAAAAAAAAAAATTAGCATACCAAAAGGAAAAATCTGAAAGAAATATTTCATGTGATGTTAAGGAGCTGAAACCATTACCGATGTTGTTGGGTATCCAAACGTGTTCTTCACGTAGGATAGCTTATTTTCCAATATCATGCCGGTGGATTGAAGTTTTAGAACCCATTTTAGGCTGGAGATAACCCAGACCGAGCCTTTGGTAGAGTGAAGTGTATGCAAGCATAATCTTGTCGTTTTTATTAACTCTTTCAGTGTTACTGTATAAATACATCCTGCCATATCCATAAGATGCCTCTCCTAGCCCTCTGAACATAACTCACGCTGTCAGTCCTTTGATTTAAATGCATATAAATTGAAAATGGCAGCAGGAATACATACAAAGAGTTAACTTGTTATGAAACAAAATCTACTGAAGCACCCAAGAGCCTCATGCTAAACTGCAAAGGTGCTGGGCTCGGCCTTTCCTTGTACAACAAAGCCTTGACTGAGGCTGTAACGTGTTTAGATTTTATTTTTATGTGATGCGTTAGTACTGTAGCTAGTTGTATCCCCTCGTTTTGTGCAAACCTGAAATAAGTTAGCAAAAGGAGAAAAGAAATGAAGAATAAAAGCGTAAAATGGGGACGGGCCAATTTACTCGAATCAAAAGGCTTTAAAAAAGGGCAATAGAAATCTCTGGGGTTTAGATAGACGCACTTGGTAACTTTCAAAGCATAAGTGGTCTTCTCCCCACAAGAAATAGAGATCTTCGTGTAGAGCATTCAAGCCAGCATACCTGCTAACAGTTTGGATATAATAAACTTCAATTTAGAATTAAACAAAGAATCTAATGACAGTAATCATGTACCAGCTTCCATTTACTGTATCTAAATTGCCCAGAGTTCAACAGAATAGCTTGCATTCACTTAGAAGAAGTAGCGCAGACTAAAACAAGCCGTTTCTCTTGCGTATGTCAGCAGGACTAATGAAATAAGAAATGGATTGTGGCTGTGAAGTCGCCGCAGGCACATCCCGGTAGTGTGGATTGCTTCCTGCCTTTCTGAGAACAGTATTTCTTCAACTTTTAACAAACCAGAAACTGCGCAAAGGCATAGATGAGTTGCTTTTGTAATTTGTGCCAAAGGCTGGGGAGGTTGTAGATAGAGAAGTTGGTTTGTTTTTTTTTTTTAAATTATTGGAGAAATCCCAGTAAACAAACGTGTTACCTGTGTGCAGTATGTAAGCCCTTGCCAAAACCTTAATGAAAGGCATCTGAAATGATGCTCGCTTAGTCCCCGATCCTCGTGCTTTTGAGACAGTAAGTGCCAAATTGCTGCCAGCTTGCCAAGGAAAGGACGGGGGGAAAAAATGGGTTTGAAGAAGGATCGCGTACTTCTGGATTTACAGGCTTTCTCCCATTAAAAAAAACTTCCCCAAGTGTTTCAGAGCTCTGGAAGTGATTGACTTCGGAATCAAAGGTGGAGTTTACCTGTATAATCGCAACAACAGCCCTTCCGTTCACTGTTTTTGCTGTCACGGGGGGATGCAGCCATTCTATATCTATCTATCTATCTATCTATCTCTTCTTAATTACTGGTAATAAAACATTTGCCACAAGTTAGAGTGGCTCTCATCGCTATACAGCCATTACAGCTGCAAACAACATGCCTAGAAGTATAGCTTAATGTCGTAGCACATCCATTCAGTTTGGCTTTGTTCTCCTCTTTCTCTGCATTGGCTAACTGATGTGAAAATCATTCCCATCCGTTTGTCTGCTGAGACTTGGTCTATTTGAGACAAATCTCTGTCCTGTGCTTTGTTTGTGAACACCCTGTGACTTGGAGCTGAGCAAAATTGATGTGCTGTTGGCTTGAGAAACTGCTGCAGAAGCTGGCCAAGCTGGCAGCGGTTATCCAAGCAAAGCACAGAAGATTTAAGAGGCAGGGTTAGTGCACTGGGGCTATTTTTATGCTTTTTTTATTAAATACTTCAAAGGCAGGGGGAAATGCATCCTCTCAAGTAACTTCTGCAGCAACTGTTGTGTGTTTGAATTGCATGGAGGGAGTACCTTGATGTTTGATTACGTTTAGTCAAGACCTCGCTACTGCAGTGCTTTCCGATACGAAATTATTCGCGTTGCTCTGAGTCTCTCGCTGCTTAATGAAATAGTCATATGGGAACTGTTTTGGGGAAGCTCAATCTGTGGCTCTTAAGATTTTTGCCATGTTATTTAAACACCCAAGCGCGTGCTATACGCTGATAGGAAGCAGCAGCCCTGCAGACTAAAGAATTTTTCGACGCGCGTAGGTGATACCCGTGCTATACAGAGAGTTGAATTGTACGTTCGGCTTGTTTGTCTTATTGCTGAGGTTTCTTTTAAGAAAGACATGGGAAACAAGTGGACTTTGTAGCTGTAGAGCTGCATAAGTACATTAGCCAGAACTGAGTGGTTTAATTTGTCTGATGCAAGCAGTAGTGAATATTACCTCATTTTAAATACAAGTTTAAATACAAGTTTCTTAGTAATGCTTTTTGTTATACGGTAAGGATGTTGAGATTCTTCCGCGGGTATTTTTACTTCCATATCAACTGGTAATGCTCTTGCACAGAATGTCTCCGAAGTCCCTTACACCCCGTGTTCAGGGCATAGCGTGCTGCAAGGGTGCGGACGTTTCTTGGGTGGAACGTGTCAGCTTTTTAATAGTGCACAATTACAATGCAGAGCCATTTAAGGCACTAATTGGAAAATATTGTATCCATTTAGAATTGCAGAGAAAATATATAGGTAAGCAGAGTGTAATTACCCAAAGTGGAATTGGCCCAAGACTTGAAATCCATACTCCTGCAAATAGCACAAGGAGATTTTTAATGACTATAGATGATCAGGCTTCGGTTTCTTTTCCTGTTCAAAAGGCAACGTTTGCAGCAGGACCAGCCTTCCAGTGTCGCGGGCAGGGACCGGTCGCGCGGTGCTGCAGTACCCCTGAGCTGACAGAATTGGTTTTCCTTTATTGGTCTCAGCCAAGTTCAGCACCAATAAAATGAGATTCTGCACGTCCAGAGACAAATGCAAACCAGCGTATTACAGCCACTAATCTGTAATGTGAATTCTGATATAAAGGATGGAAATGCCTTTGTTTTGTCATGTAATTGGACAATGATTACACTTGTGTAATTACAGTATTATTCCTCTACACATATATAAAGAAACTGAAATAATCTGTTGAAGTATTTATTGCTGTTGTGCATATTGCAGGTAGTGTTTCTTTCTTTTGAAATAAATATCTGTGGCGAAAAAACTTGGTACTTGTCCAACTGAAATCCTACATCTTAAGTAATTACCGGTCCAGAGATGAGTTAAGGATGCTAAACATGAATTAAAGTTATTTCCGTGTTTACCAATTGTTTTAAATTGTACTCTTTCCCCCTTTTAGACTTCGATAGTGGTGTTGAGTGCAAGAACATTAATCATTAAATGGTCCATGGATGTCATCAGTGCTTCCATAGACAGTCATTGTCAGAAAAGTCATTCTAATTCAAGGTTAATTAGTGTAACATTAAAATTCTGTGTTACAAAAATTAACACACTTTTTGACCCAGCAAGTAATTAAAAAGCTTAATGCCTTGTGTCTGAGATCGCATTTCCTTACTCAAAATCATGTTCTACCTCTGCTGCCCTGCCCAAGAATATCCAGCAGAAGCAGCGTGAGCTGTGGTTGCAGGTGTCTTCTGCCCTTCCTGCTGTTTTGGCACTGTGGTCGGGAAATTTGGCTCTCAGTTCCCATTAGCAGATAAATGAGTTGCTCACCTTGTTCCCCACTGCTCTGGCGAGAGATTTATAAGGAGGCGTGGGCTAATTTAGCTGATTTCATCTATGAAGGTCTGTGACTGTTTTGCGTAGCGCATTGGAAAACACGGGTCAGCCTGACGGTGTCGCAGCTTCGGGGGATGACTTCTTGGTTATCTGCAGGGTGATTTCCAAGGAATCCCCTGCAAATGTGCCATATACCATCCTAAATCAGGAGAGACTGGTACTAACAGTAAGTCTAATTTGCTAAGTGTACATAGTAAACAAAGAAGAAAACTTTCCATCTCAAACTACTTTGAGCTACCTTGGAGTACCTTGAGCTCCCTTCGGAGTTGCCGATACATAAAATCTTTTGTAGTTCATAGAAGATGTCTGAGAGCTGCGGGGCAGAAGGCTCTGTTGCTGCTTTGAATGCATTTTGGCAATGTAAGAGGATAAGCACTCCGGCCTCAGCGCAGGACTGTTAGAGGGTGTGAGACCGTGTCACAGCTCTGCTCTGATGTCCTGTTGTGAAAACAAGCGTCACCCTTCACAGGCTTGGCTGTGCTAGCCCAAAATCAGCGCGGCACCCGTGCCCCCCACCCCAAAAGCTTGACTTCACTTCAGTACATCCACAGCCCTTTCCGAGGCCAGATGGGTGTTCAGATGTGCGCGTCAGCCCCCGGAGGTGTCCCGCGCCACTTCCCATCTCCTTGACAGGCAGGAAGATCTGAACCTCCATTGCATCCCCTCCTGTGGTGGCGGTGACTTGTAGAAGGACGATGGGAAGAAAACTGTGGAGGTTTGGGAGGGGCTGGAGGCACGGATGCAGCAGCCCGTGTTGCAGAGCTGGGAGGGGGACAGTGGTGGGTGATGCCTGCCCAGACACCCAGGTTTAATCTTCTCTTGCAGCAGAGGCGGGGCCCGTGGGTTGGGTGTTTCGGACCTGCCAGAGGAATGAGCATTTGGGGACTTGGTGACTTAGGCAGCATTGAAAATCTAACCCTTAACTGTGTAAGTCGCTGCTCCCAGAAAAGTCAGAGGTGCCAAAATCCCAAATCTATGCAGGAAAGAAAAATCAAGTCGTGGCTCCTGCTTTTCATGCTTTGCTGCTTTTCCCCCTCTAAATTTTTTGCTGGCTTGTGGGTTTGATGCGAAGTTAACGAAAAATGGAACTATGCATCACTTTCAACGTTTCTAGCATTATTCTCTAAGCCCAAATCAGGAGCAATAGTGTGTCGCATACTAACATTAGCGTGGGTTTTTTTAAAAGTCTGTGTTAATTTTGTTGTTATTACTCAATATTTAATTGCAAGACTGTGGGTTTTTGGCTGGCTTTGTTAATTTTCTCCTGGATGTTGCAGGGCCGGGCTCTGCTCCACTGGGCGTGCGACAGAGGCCACAAGGAGCTGGTTTCAGTACTGTTACAGCACGCTGCTGACGTTAACAGCCAGGTAAGAAAAGAATAAAGTGTTGAATTTGATTGATGTCTTACGTAGCCTCCTGACCAAATGTTTCAAATGAAACGGAATTCTTCCAAAACTCCATAGAAAGTTCTCTTGCGGCATTTATCACAGAGAAGAACATCCAAAAAGATAACCTGGGAAAAATAACAGAATTTGGTTGCATGAAATGTGTAGTCATAAGGGGCCTTTTTCAGTTCCTGATGAAACTTCTCCCTGCAGTAAAGTTTTTTGATCGCTGGCTGTGGCTTCCAGTGTGACTCGTGGTACTGATGGCAAGAGGGATTTCCTGCGTACGAGGTGTTTGGCAGCTTCCAACATAAAGTGCGTTCTCCAGTATATTTTTTGTAACACTGTACTCTTAGCAGAACTTTGTGGACTAATGGAAAGGGAATCCCACTTTGCCTGGCAGAAAAGGATCCACTAAGTGCCTGGTTTTGGCAGAGCACCCCCCAGGGTTAGGTGATGCTTCAGGTCACGGCGTGGTGGACATGGGACAGCTACAGTAGGATCTCAGTGCTGCCTGAGGGCAAACTCAAACGGTTTATGCCATTTCCATCCCCACATACCCCCCTCACCCCCTTGGGGCTCACTATTTCTAGCACAATTTGACTTAACTGAACATAAAACAGCTTTTTGGCCACCGCAGTTTGCAGCCCACGTGCCTGAGCTGAACTAGCAGCCGTTTTAGGGTACCTTAACAGACCAGGCTGTGAACTGCTCAGCAACCGCTTTGCGAGTGGTTCGTTGCAGCCAGCCAGCTCGAGTCTGCCTGCGCTCATGAGTCAACGCTCCGAGTTTTGTCATCTTGTTGTAATTAAGGGCTGACCTGTGTAACTGCGATCGTGTTCGGAAATAATTGTCCAACATATTTCTGTCAAATTATGATTGACTGCTCTTCACCAGCGTGGCACTTACTGGCTTTGTTCCCCTGCCCGGTTTGGACATAGATACACCTCTGCTGACAAATCTGCTAGCTCTTACCAGTGAGATCTTAAGCAGCCTTGCGATAAATGCTTGAGGAATTTGTAAGAGGTAGACCTTAAGTACCGTTGCGATCCGAAGGCTTGTCAGCAGAGCTGTAGTGTTCGCAGGCTACAAATAGCTGTCTTGGTATTTGCACACATGAAATCATTGTAAAAAAACCTCTTTCTTGCCCTTGCCTGGGCAGAATTGCAGGTGGAATGGGTATTAGGAGGTGTGGCTCTGCAGTAGCTGGTAAGAGACATCTCTTCATGCGTAAACCTCGGGGATTTCAGTTGTAATGGGTTTTACAGGAGTTTTTCCGTACATAGGAGAGGGGCAGTAGAACCAGTACAAATGGGGGGCTTTGCGTGCCCCACTGTCAGCCGTCAGAGCTGGTGAGTGACGTGTCGGATAAACGTGGGAACAGCTTTGCCTGGAAATCAGGGAAGAATCGGATCAGGCACCTGCCCGTCCCCTTTGCCCCGGCAGCCGGGTTCTGTCTGGGATGCCGAACCGCCGCAGCAGTTTGAACAGTCACTTCACTTTGAAGCTTGTGTCATTTCTTTGGAGGTAAAGTCTGACTCAGAAGGAAAGGCTGAAGGGAAAGTCGTCTTATTTTTTCCCCGAACAATAACTTTCTGTTAAATTCTTCCTCTCTTTTTTTTCTTTTTGATGTATTGCACATTTTCCAACCAGATTATTTTTGGCCAGTAACAAAAGGTTAATAATAGCCATAAAAAAAAAAAAAAATCAATCTTTGAATATTTTTTTCCCTCACCAAGGTAATAAAGGAGAATTTTTTATAAAGGTCTCTGCTCACACGTAGGTGTGTTCCCAGAGAAGGCAGATACATTTTTATTCTCAGCCATATATAAATTGCAATAACATTTCAAGACTTTGCGACCTAATGTTTATTTCTCTTTTTTTTTTTCTTTTTTTTATTTTGACCTTTACCCCGTAAGAATTCACATCCAAAGCAAAAGCAGAAGGAATTTTAAGAGCAACCAGAAGAAAAAGGGAGAGGGAAAAACTCTGCCTTCCTAACAGGCCATAAACACCGCAGCGCCTGCTGTTATACATTCCCAAATGCAGTATCAGTTAATGTGTAGGCTATAAAGAATGGCGGGTTAAGTGTAAGGGAATCTCTGGTGACTTGGATCAGTGTCGCTGTTATTCCAGCGCGATGTGCTCCCGGTGGAGGTTCCCTTCGCAGGCTGCATGCGGCAGCTCTGCTAGAGCCCAGCGTGCAAGCTGCCGCTGCGATTTCCACCCGCTCCTCAGGTCTTCAGGTGTTTTTCTGTCCTGCTCAATTTTACAGCGGTACCCGCGTGCAGGAAGCATAAGAGATAAAGAATAAGTTAGGGATTATGAGAGTTACGAGCAGGTAGTGAAGGAGAGAAACGTTACAGCCCAATTTTTTTTGTGTGTGTTTTAGTATGCTTCTAAAAAGTTAGTCAAGCAGCATTGGCAGATTTATGCTCTCTTCCATTGCCTTTTTAATAAATGCTCTTCCATCTTGGCTCTCTTGGAGTGTGCTAAAGGATTTAGCTGCCCTAAGCAGATGGTGACGGTGGTGCTCTTGCTAGGTGGCCTGGAGCAAGTCGTACCAGTTCTCTGTGCCTGTAGATGTGCCTTATTCACGTGTTGCTGCCTTATTTTAGTTATATTTGTACTACCTATTGTCCACCTACTTGCAGTCTCTGGATCGAGAGGCTCGGCAAGAGTCGACTTCCTGCTCTCTGTTAGTAAACAGACAGCTTGGGAGCAGGAGGAAGGATCTCCTGGCTCTGCTCAATTCCTCTAGCATCCTCGAAACCGCTTTAATTCTGGGAATAACCGCACACTGCCGGACTGCAGCGGTCCAGCGCCTGTCCTTGTGGCTTTAACCAGTGGTACTGCAGTTCCAAAAGGGCGGTTCACTAAATGTCAGTGAAAAGCTACAGCCATTGAGTTCTCTGAATGTTCATAATTAGTTCTAATAGCACATTTGAAAAGAGGTGGTAAGCGATTGCCATGGGCAAGGGGATAGGGAAAGGCAACAGGCTTCTCTACTTTGTTGAAAAGGGGCATTTGTGTAATTGAATTACCTACATCTTCAGAGCCAGAGGCCATTTCAAAGTGGGTGGTGGTTTGGTATTTCGCAGCTCTGCTGGAAACAGCCAGAGCTTGGGGCTTAGTCTTGAAAACAGCCTCCTTCCACGGGAACTGTTTGCCTAACGTGTAGGCTTTTAATTGAGTGGTGAAGTGAAAGGAAGGGGAGTATATTCATAACATAACAGTTATGAAGGAGCTCGGCAACATGATTATAATATTCCTTTCTAGCTTAAAATATATGAAGACATGAATGTTTTTTCCTTGCAGAGGATGAGCAACAAAGGAAAACCTTTTTCCCCTGCAAGGGAGAGTTTTCCCTTGCAATGTTTTCTCTGGCCTTGGCAAGGAGGTTTTCTGGGGCCGGGGGAGGCACCGAATGGAAGCTGTGCGGAATCGCACCCCAGCTTCGTGCTCCCCGGCGGCTCTGCTGTGGCATCCTCAGCCTTCCCTGCGCCAGGAGCAGCGAGCTGGCCCCGTCACAGGCTTTATTTGTCCTCAGCTGTACCTGGTGGTGCAGTGCCAGCGTGGAGGAGACAGCAGAACTCGTCCCCGCTCCTGGATGTGAGGTGCTGCTCAGCCAGCTTTCCGAAGAGCTCCTTTAGCGTGTTTAGAGGGAAGGTTAGGCAGAGTGTACTGCTTCAGTGCTGTTAGCTGGAAGGGTGCTCTTGGGGCCAGGTCTAAGTCTGGTCACCTCCTCCTGCAAGAGCAAGGCAAGTAAGGCGGCTTGAAAAGGCGGATTCTGTCCTCTGGTGCAAAGGCCCCACGTGACTGCTCATCCTACGCAGGGAGCATTGCAGGTATACAAATTACTAGTGCTGTTTTAAGAAAGATGAAGGGCATCGTGGTATAGTAATTGTCCAATGAGAGAGAGAGAGAAGGACAAACAGCATCTCACATTTGTAACACCAAAACAGTAGACCATAGACTCTCCTCCTGGACTTGCTGTGGCTGCACTTTGTTCCATTTGTGAATACTCTTTACTCCCAAATAATAATCTGTGGATTCAGAGTGTGCCCTTGGGAATGCTTGGGGAACTGTGCTGGAGCAGTTGCTCAGATCAGCTTACTCTGAAAAAGCTTTTCAAGCCTATCTGGCCCTGCGAACAAGTCTTAAAATAAGTTGTAGGTGGAACTGTATCACTTGGCACGCAGGATAATTAAGAGCTGTGTACGTATGTATCTGTGTGGTAGAGCAGCTCAGTTAAAATTGTATCTAAATATTATTTTTAAAACTACGTCGTTGTGCAGTTTTACTAATCAGCTTACCAATGTTATGGTAATCATTTGTGTATGCTAAAATTGTACTCTAATTATTACTGCAAGTATGAAAAAAGCTATAACTGATCTTCAGTTTTTAGTTGTTGGCCTTTCACTTTGCTAGTAAAGGTGCAGGTCACTGCACTGGGGCTTTAAACCGCTTGTCAGCAAGCTCTCAGTGGTCACCTGTGGATCGTCCGGGGTTTGAGAATGAAATGGTTTGAGAACCCAAGCCGAAAATCATCAGGATAGGAAATCTGTTGCTAGCGTATGTGGATTTTATTTTACTCATTCATATCCACCAGTAATTTCAGTGAAAAGCATCTAGTGCCTGTGCTGTCTGCAGAGGGTTGGTTGCTCTTTGGTGCCAGTGTTGTATTTGTGTCTTGTACCCATTGGCGCAAGGCTGCGCGGCTGTCTGAAGTCATGCTCGTTAGCATGGGAGTTAGCCGGACTTCTTTCCTTTTTCTTTTTTCCTAAAAGACATTCGAGAGTAGCAGGAGGAGTGTGGTTGCCTCCCCACCTCCTCCCTATTTGCGTGCTGACAGGCTTGCGAGTCAGAGGGCTTCTGGAGAGGGGGGATGTGAAGTAGCCGTCCCTTTGTAATACCTTCACTCCCATCCTCATTGGGAAAAAAAAGAAAAAAATCTTTTCAAATGAAGACAATACAAACATAATAAATGGCAGGGAGGGTTCATCTCCCACATGACTCAATCCTTCTCAAACAACATTATTATTGACTGGCCTATTGGTTGCCAAAAAGGAAAATCAATTGTACTAGAAGTAGTTGCTGGGCCACAGATCATGGTACTAACCCAGCAGAGACAGGTTGATTTTTATCAACTATCCAAAGACTAATTTCCACCATTAGCTAAAAATGAAGTAGAAATTCCAGACGTCGAAGATAGCTAAGATTGGTAGTCTGTTGGGTTTGTTTTATTTGTATGTTTTTTCTGTTTTCTTCCCCGACTCTAAAAGGATTGTGTCTGTATAGGAAAAAAAGAAGCAAGGAAAAGTCAGGCCTGCTTGCCTGCCTGTCATTGCCTGTTCTTTTTTCTTCTCAGTCTTGTTCATTTGGATTTCACAGCAAGAATACGAACTGCTTCAGTCTCTGCATGGGCCTCGGGTCGGAGGCGTTGTGTAGACATTTCAAAATGAAGCTGGTCTCAGCAAATGCGCATCCCTTCCCTGCCTCCTGCACTGAATACGGGTCATGCCCTCATTTTTCTGTAGCTGTAGGGACATGTTGAGGAAATCAGCGTGGGCATCTTGGCTGTTCTGACCAAGGACCAAAGGCCACAGGCGGTGTCTACACAGCCTTCCTCCTCCCCAGCGAGTGCATGTGTGTGTGTCCATGCAGCCACCGTCTCTGCTGCCAGCTGATCGGTGCAAACACACTTGCAGGTGGGATGGCGGCGGCCGGAGCGCTCTGTTGTTACGACCATTCTCTAAACCTGGCTGGGATTAAAAAGGAAAATGTCTGAGCCTTGTGCCCTTGCCGTTAATGTCCCTAGTATAAATTTTCCCCCTAAATAGACTAAAAGCCTGGCTCATAAAGCCAGGAGGGACCCTGTCCTGGATTTGATGATTGCCGCAGAGGGTTTGGCATAGTTACGCTCGCAGCAAGCAAAGGATGTCGCAGGTACTGCTGAATTGGCCATTGCTGCGGTGGGAAGGGACAGTGGCAAATGGGTGAAGGCACTAAACAAAGATGAAAAGCAAAGCAATGACAGCAGAATTATTAACCGCAATAGTTTCTTTCTTTCTTTATGCCCCCCTGGCCCCCCAATCCCTGTCTCAATATTTCTGTAGTCAGCTTTGCCAGGCAGATCTCAGAAGGCTCTGCAGGCTCATACCCCTTCAGTCTTGACGTTGTTGCCAATGGGTGTGAAAGCCATTAGCCAAAAGAAAGGAGAGATCTGCTTAGTGACAGAGGGTAGCTTTCTACATTAAAGCATTGACATGGTGCCAGTCACACAGTTATTAGAAGTGGCACAGCTCCATGTCTCTCCTGCGGGTCTCTCTGGAATGTAGATTGGCAGCAGGTTGAATGTTAAATGGTCACCACTCAGCAGATGCTGATTTTACCTACTGGGAGAAAAGTCCCTTTCAGCAGAAACATTTGCAAAATATTTGCAGCTCTAAATATATGCTGGGAGATGCAGAGATTTACCCCTGGTTTGCTCTTCAGCTTCTGAAGACACCTCAGGCCTCATCAACACAAACTGTAGGTTGTACAGATAACGAGATGTTTCCTTCTGCTTGTGCAGGCTGGGCTTTTTTGCATTGTTTCTTCCCGTCTTCCAGCTTGACACGTACACTCTTTGTTTCTTCTGCTCCCTGTAGACACATGAATCATTGCTTCGTTGCTGGTGCAGCAAAGCAGTTGGCACCCTCGCTCAGGCAGTACGCGTGCAGCGTTGCCTGCAAAGCAGGCTCACCAGCCGAGAAAGCAACTGCAGGGCTTCTGCCTTGTTCCAGCAGCGATTTCAGGGTCCGTGCGGTCTTTTCAACCGCTACATGCAAAACCAGCATTTGAAAAGTGAAATCCAAAAGCTGGTCCTGAAAAAACTGGCAGTGGTCTCTGCTTTGCCCTCAAAATCTAAGGCTGCTTTCAGGGTAACCAAAATGCAGGGTTTAAAGCCGGGGATGGAGGACAGCAGCACATTTTAGTGGATTGCTGTGAGATTGTGTGGCTTGTGGGCATCACCTTGTGCTGAGCCATGTTGTGCAAAGGGAGGCACTTTGGTGGCCGGTGCTGGTGCAGGAGGAATGCAGTCTGGCGGTAGGCACGCAGTTTTAGCTCAGGCAGTGTGGCCACCTCCCGCATCAGGGAGCCTTGTGCCTGTTCCCATGCCTGACCAGCACAGCTATTTTGTGGTATAGTGGCCGCAATCTCTGACAAAGCTCACAGTAGACAGAAGCCAGCAACAGTGAGCTTTGAGGTCAGTACAGGTGGCACCATGGTGCTGTGGTGTGTTCTGGTGCAGAGGAGAAACGGGTCTCTTTCTACTGTCTTGATACGTTTTTGCAGAGGCAGGAAAGAGCCATACCTTGAATGCCTCTCTTCGAGGCCATGGGATGGTCCCATGCCCCTTTTTCTCTTGGTCCCCGGGTCATCTCTGAAATAAGCATGTGTTAAAACGCCTGTAATTTGTGAAGTCATTGTTGGAAATGCTTTATCCCCTCATTAAGGTGTTTGGTTAACTGCGCAAACAGGATACCAGGGATGGCCAAGCTGGTTTTTCAGGTGAACACATCACCATAGGAATGGTCTCTAATCACCATAGGAATGGTCTCTAATCACCATAGGAATGGTCTCTAGCCTTGCTTCATTTCCGATAGCCTTGGCGTCACCTCTCCCTGCCAGAGGAACCACCTTTGCCAAGCACTCAGCTACTCTGCTCAGGAGAGGTGGTTCCTAGAACATTCTGTGTGTCTCTGTGTGTGTGTGTGTTCAGCCTCTTGAAAAAGCTTTCCCTGTTTTGAAGGAGTTAAATTCTGCCACTCACCTTCTCCCTGAGGACTTTTCAACATGAGAAAGTCTGGGTTTACTTTCCAAATGGAATTTTGTATTCACCTGTTTTCGGCAGTTGAATCTTCCACTTTGCTCTAAAAGACAAAACTAAACAAACCCCCACACAACAAAAACCAACAAAAAAGCAATTCTGAGTGCATCATTGGGGCGTGTTGAATTTGCAGTCTTGGGTGCAAAATATTGTTGTACGTTTTCCTAAATAAGATTGTTCTAACGCTTTAGATGTCAGGGGAACACTGTCTATGCTTATTTTGTTTAGACTTTAAGATTAATTTTTTTTTTATGATCATAGCTGTTTCTTGGCATCGTGAATTGTAAGTGGCAAGACGACGCTCAAAATGGCAAAGCTAATTTAGGAGGTTCCTGTCTCTTACATTCCGTGTCTTTCTTGTGCATCCATGAGAATAGCTGTCAGTGCAATCGTCTTTCTAGCTCAGTACCGTACCTGCAGCGGCAGGGAAAAGTGAATGCTTAGGGGACAGAGTAGGGTAAGCATGCAGTGATAATTTCATATACTTTTCCCAGAGTCAGTGTCTTGGAGGCTTTCTGAACCATTGGTATTATCTTTGCGCTCCTGGATTTTTCTTTGATAAATTTCTCTCATCCCTCTTTGGATTCCCCACCTTTTATGCCGGTGGGAGCTCTGCAGTTTAACTGTGCATTTGCTTTGCACTTGCCACGATCACTTCATGTGAGAGCCCATCGTTCTTGTGTAATGAGAAACAGTAATTGTTCCCACAGTTACCTTCTCTGTCCTGCTTTTGACTTTATTGGCCTCCTTGATTCCCCTTGACCACTTCTTTTTCAGACGGAGAAGTTTAATCTATTTAATCGTACCCCATTTGGAAGCTGCTCAGTAACTTTGCTCCTCCTTGTCACCCTCTGAATCATTTCTAGTTCTTCCTTATTTCCTTTCAAATGAGGGGAGTAGCAGTGGCATTTCTCTGGATACCTAAGCTGTAAGTGCAATGTGAGGTTTAATGAAGCAATATAACAATGTTTTCTTATTTAATCTTTTTTTTTTTTTTTCCAAATGCCTCCTTGTTGTTTGCCTCATATTAACTACCACTGAATAGTGAGCTGGTGTTATAATAGAGCTGTCTATTATAACTCATGATCTGTTTCCGCAGAGGTAATAGCTAGTTCGGAGCCCGTCACTGTGGATTTAGACCAAAGATTGTTTTTCCACATGTGCATTACTTGGTGCTTATTAGTGCTGAATTTCATCTGCAGATTTTTCACCTTGTCACTCTGAGATCCTTTTGAAGCATTTTACAGTCAGCTTGTGGTTTAACGGACTTGGATGCTTCGCTCTCAGCCTGCGTCCCCTCTTCATTTGTGTGCGTTGAACAGCCCAAGCCCTTGCACAGACGCCTCGGAGACTCCAGCCATCACCAGCAATTGTGCCAGCTGGTTGGTTATTCCTCTCCAACCTTTACTTTTGTAATCAGTTATCAAGCAGCGCAAAGACCTTCCCGCTTGCTCTATGACAGAATCGTTTAATAGCCTTTGGTGAGAGGATTATCAAAAGGCTTTTGGAAATCCATGTGAAGAGGCATCCCTGCTGGTGTGAGGGGCAGCAGCTTTCTGTCGCGTTTGTTCTCGGGTTAGGAGTTGACTATCTGCAAGCTGGGTAGCAGTGTTGGAAGAATTGGTAAACTTCCGTCATCTAAATCCGTTTCTGTTGTTCCAGCCAATTAAACATTAAAATGAGCATGACAAATAAGCGTTCGTTTATGGGTCAATAACTCTGTAGTGTGTCTGTGACATGGCTGGCCGAGACAATCCATTTCGGTATAGTCTTGGGCAACCCAACATCTTCAAGCATGTAATTGCTTTTATAGGGAAAGAGAAGCAATAAGGATAATGTAGCTATCGGGCCCCGGCTCACTAGTTCAGAAACTTCTCCTTGCCAATCACGTTTCTTCAGTATTCAGCCCATTTTTAGGCTCCTTCCAAAGGCATCATTGTGATGTCAGAAAATACCCTGATGGATATATGCATTTTCTCCAGTGTTAGATGTTACCTTCTTGATAATGCTTGGTTTTGTCCACCAGCCAGTTAACTATCTGTATAAAGAGCCCTCGGTGCACGCTTCATGGCGACAGGCAGGGATGCCTTGTCCCTCTCCCTTCCTTTTCCCCTCCCCTATTATATATATATTTTCTCAGCACTATTAGAGTATTAAATGCTTAATGACTATTCCATTCCTGCTAACTATACTTTTGATGAGCTGCAGTAATAAAACTTTGTAACAGCAAAGTGTGTGTCTGGTTCCTTTATAGGAAGGGCACATTTGGGGAGCTGAAGTAATGGGGGATAAAACTCAATTAATGAATAGAAATAAAAAGAAGTAAATGAGGTAATCAAACTCAGAGAAATTAGTATTGGCAGGTTCTGAATGATGCTCTTGGATGAACAATCTTTCAAAATCCTTCCTTGTATGCTGCTGCCGTCTCTTTATTTATTATTAAAATAACATGATCCATGAGGCGCTCGGGGTGACTCCCAGCCTAGCTAATTCTAATTAATCCAGTCAGGGAGAGCAGCAGGGTAAGTGGAGCAGTCTATCGGATTGAAATTCATAACTTAATTGAGGTCAAAGTCCCGGGTTGGGAGAACAAAAGTCTTTCGCTGGGACCAGGCAGATCAATAGCAATAAATATCTGGCTTGGATACAAGTAGCTTATAGTGACGGATTATCTGACACTGGCCAGAGGTCTTGGTCTTGTTCAGGGCAAAGTCCTGTGGCATGTACAGTGTAGGGTGACTTTTGTCAGTGTTTCCTCCAAAACCCTGAAGAACCCACAGAGGCCTCATGGGAGCCACAGCAGAAGAACACCCATAAAGAAGTCCATGTGAGTCACGTTGAAATTTGCATTTGGTTTGTCAAGGTACGGGTCCCTCATCGGTAGCACAAGGGCATGTGTCACATTAGTGCTGATGGAGGTTGGAAGAAGTTGCTCAGGCTTACAGGAACTTGGAGCTAAATCACAGCTTGTCCAGAGAAAGACCTTTAGGACCGGGGGAAGCCGAGCGGTAGATTGATGGGCTTTATGCCAAGTCTGTATTTATAGTATGTTTACATAAGAGGAGAGAGGAAGGTTGGAAGAGAGAAGTGTAAATAATCATTACGGTGGATTTGTAGTGTGAGAGGAACCAGCAGAGGCAGATGTGGTCTCGCCTGTTCTTCAGAAAAGCAGTCGGTGTCTCTGCTCTGACCTCCAAAATGTTTGTGGGGTTTTGTATGTGCTCGTGATGGCTGGTTTTCCAAGCCCTTACCCGGGGGTTGACTGGTTACCCAAGGCATGACTTTGGGCATTGACTGCAACGCTGATCCCCTAACTCCCGAACCAGGGCAAGAAGCACGAGGTCCTGGCCTGAGACCTGTGGCATTGCATTGTCCACACAGCCTTCCCTAGGAGTGGGGATTGAAATATTCGTCAATACTAGCAACTGAAGAAGCTTCTCTGAACTTTTAAACAGGTAGGTACTCCAACTTGAGTTCAATATTAAAATGCAGTCTTCACCCGGTCTGTTATTAATGCGATGTTTATGCAGATTTGACTGTTCTGCTCGTATCCTCTTTGCAGAGGACAAATACTGCTGTGGTCAGCATTCGATACATCCCTGATGGATGTTGTTCTGCCAATGTACTTCAACACGGCTTGGAAGAGAGACGGAAACCGCAGCTTGGATGCAGACAGTGACTTAGTTTGACATACCTGCTCCTCCCATTAACACTGCATAAGTCTAAAGTATCTGTTAACGTCTGACTTGCCAGAAATACTCAGAAGATCTCTTCGGCTGCATGGTTCAGGTTTACAGGCCTAGGTGAAATGCCTTGTCTGGTCAGATTTTGGGTTTTAACGTAATGAGCAACTGTTGCTATTTCTGCTGAAACTGTCTCTGGAAAACATCTCTTGTTTTCTGCTGCAGGTCGTTGCTTCATACGGGCAGAACGCAGTGACCAAGGCAGCGGTTCAGTACATATATACACTTGCTATTACTATATACTACTTTTACTATATACTACTTTACTTTCCTCGTTCATGTCCCATTCACAGCCTCCACCTTGTAAGTTGATGGCTTTCCCCTCCACATTTCTGTTGTGGTGTGTGTGCGCTCCTGCTTCGTTCCTGCCCAGCCCAGACAGGAGCATAAGAGAGTTCCTGAGGCTGTTAAACACTTAGAGTTGCAAACAAAACTGTGTTGGGAACTGTCATTTTCCCCGTTATCGGGGAGAGAGGAGGGTTGAGTAATTTATTTTGTATGCATATAAAAACTACCAGAAAAATCCAGACGTACCGCAGTGCTGGACAAGTCACCAGTTAACGGTAACGTGTCGTGAGCCACGCATGTCCTTTAGCTTGCATTATGGCTCTGCTAAGGTTTAGGAGAAAAAATTTAAAATATTAATATTCCCATTTTTTTCCTCTTCATAGAGACACACCTGTGATGCAGACCAGCTATTTGAAATTTTCAGAATGAGCAATTGATACACTTTCAAGTGCGTTTGCTAAACTTCAGGCTCCCCCCACCTGGTCGCGGCCAGAGGCTAGTTTTATTTATTAGTGAGAGAGTTTTCTTTTTTTTTTTTCAGCTGAGAGAAATAACAGGATCTCCATTCAGAGCTGGGTTATCCACAGTTACGTATGTTGTTAACAAACATAGCGGTACATGTCCAGATCTGTAGACTTCCTGTTGATTCAGTGAGGAAATTCCCTTTATGGCTATTTTCAGACTCGAGTTCAGGTTTGTAATTCTCCGGTTCTGCTACAGAATCCTGGCGTGACCTTGAACAAGTCACTTGATTTCTTTCTGTCTTGGTTTCCCATTTGGGAAATGCTGGGGCAAATAATCGTTTTTTATCTCATGGATGTAACAAGATTATAAAAATATGGTACTTCTAAGACCCTTAGAAAACTGATCAAATGAAATTAAACAGATCTTGCAGTCCAGATAAAATGAGATGAAACAAGCATGAAACTATTAGTGAAAGAAATGTTTCTTTATCTTCTACAAATAAAAATGCAAAGTGATTAAGTGGGTCTTTTCCAGCTATTAGCAATAACAGCTCCAGCCAGCTGACTTCTGTCACCCTTGAAAATTAATTCGCGGGGTACAGTCTTGAATTTAGTATGCTTACAATAAATACCCCTAAAAATGTTGTCACCTTCTTTGAAGCATGATGTTACTGCCGCAATAGTACTGCAATTACTTGCCCTATAGATAAAAAGTGGCCCCTCTAAATGAGATGCTCAAAGACAATGGTTTGCAAATTTCTTTTGATTGATTCCCCCCCCAGTGGTATTTCCTTCCTTTGCTGTCCATCCAGCAGTATTTTTGTGAAGCAAGGGAGAGGACTGGGAATAACGTTAAATGTTATTCTCATCCAGGACTGTTTCGGAGGTCTGGTTCATGGCAGGCACGCACCTCGGGCAGCTGTGCCTGTGCCAGCGGAGCCATGGTGAGGGGTGGCAACCAAATGGAGCCGAGTGGCCAGAGATGGCCATACCTCCGGGCAGCATCTCTGCTGAGACCAACCTACCACGGAGAAGACACCATGCATCCCTGCTGCTGATGGAGAGGCTGGGCACAGTTAGTGGTGAGCTCTGTGTACGTGTGAGGTGTTGGGAGAAAGGTGGAAAGCACCAGCTCTAGCTATAGGCATTTTCCTTCCCTGGCTTGGTGGTCGGATGAGAAAAGTCTCCCTTTCAGCGTGGCCCACAAAGCAAGGTAGTGATGAATGAACAAAACAGTAAGGAAGGAGTTTTGACTGGTTAGAATGGTTCAGGTTGGAAGGGACCTTAAAGATCATCTAGTTCCAAAACTGGTTGACTTTCTCCAACACAGAAGGAAGATAAGAGAAGTATTTCAGAAACCTGTAGGCTGGAACGAGTTACGGAGAAACCTTGACACGTGCTCAGACTCGGCCAGAGGCAGGGTTACCTGTGTGCAGGAAATATCAATTTTTAATTTTTTTTTTTTTTTTTTTTTTTAAACTCAAGTTTTAATCACATTCAGACCGTACAGGTGAAATCTGAGTCAGAATCCAGGTCTGCTAAAGCTGCCTGGTTACCTTCTCTGTGATGCCCTATTCCAGATGCTATTGTCAGGATATTTTCAAGCGGTGCTCGCAGATTACATGGTAATTTGGCTTCTGAAGTGGTATGAAATTGAGCATTGCACTTTAAATTCCAGTGGTCAAACTCAGAAGAGATTTGTAAAGTTATGGCTCAGCGATTGCAAATGATCAATTCTTCATAGCTTAATAACCGCGTGCTTGTTTTTTGAATGACGGGAAGTGATCATATACGCCCTCACCTCCAGTCCTAATTGCGAAGTAAAAGAGGTTAATTTAAACCGTGAAGGCTGTTTCGATCTGGATGTTTCACAGCAGCAGAAAAACTTAGAGTTGTGGTGACTTCAAATCATCGATTTTACTTCTTGGATGGAAAAGTTAAGTGCGGATGTGGTCAGTTTGCCCTCATCAGCTGGTAAGAAACAACTTGCTAAGCCACGGGAGCCCAGTTGCTTGGGATTAACCACAATGTATAAATGTATCTTGAGTCTAAAACTGAAGATGAAATAAACTATTCATTTAGGCCTGTTTTAAATAATCTTTTTTTTTTTCTTCTTTTTTGCTTGTCAGCTCAAGTGTTCCTCTTGTGCACACTGAATTATAATACAAAAAGGTCTCTGAATTTACCTAAGAATAACTACAAAATCATAGAGAAAGTGTTACGTTTTGTTTTGCCTGGGGGGGAAGGAAAGCCCAACTTGAGCAGAAAAGAAAAGCTTTTCAAGCTTTTAAAATGTTTACTTGAAAACGCAAGTTTTCACTGCTCTGCCCCGTTCTCTCCTCAGATGCATGTGAGCAGTGAGCGTGACCGTGCACCGTGCACCCATGGAACTGGGTAAACTGGCACATAGATAATGGCAGGTTTAATTTTGCCTCAGCTTTTCTGCCTTATTTTGGCTGTTGTAGCTAGTAGAAATGGCAGTCAAAGCATCAAGCAAGAGCGAAGACCATCCCTAACCCAAAGAGATCATCTTGGCATCAGCTACAGCGCAACAGGTAGTGCAAATGGAAAGGCTGAGTGAATGGAAGTAAAAAGAAAAGAACAAAACAGAGATCAGCAGAAAAATGGTATTCTTGGCTCATCGCTTCCCCAAGCAATGCCAGACAGCGGTGACACAGAGGGTCATGGCAGAAGTAGTCTTACTGAGGATCTAAAGGATGGAAAGGTGTCATTACTGAGGACTTCTGATGAAGGATGAACACATGAATTCCCTGCTTAAGTCAGTGGGACTTTTACTGGCATGTATCTTAGGGCTCAACGTGTCCCTTTCTGTGATCGGTTAAAAAAAAAAAAACCCTGCAACTGTTGCGTTTTATCAAGTCCATTGGGAGATAAATTCAACGATGGGGAAGAAATGGGAGACTTTTCATAGAGAAAGAGAGAAAATTGCTTCATTTGCATGGGAATGTATCACAGCTGTACCCAGCGCAGAAAGTGTTTCCTCCTGGGATAGGGAAGTTTGAAAACACAGTCATCCAGCTGCAAAATTGTTTCTGATTTAAGCAGACAGTGGCATTGCGTTTCTGGATGGGTGATGCTTTCAACTTTGTGCCCAGCTACTGAAAACACCTGGTACAGCGCTGGTCTCCAGGATGTCATCTTGCATTTAAATGTAGGAGTTTGCTGTTCCTAAACTGAAAATATCTGAACAATATTCCCGAAGCTGGGAATTGTCCATCTAGATTTGCCAACCACAGCCCATCTTGTTTGAGGAAACTGCTTGTTAGCTCCTATGGTAGCATCTCCTGCATCATCAAATAGCAAATAAACATCCAACTTGGTGCTTTTCAATCATCATTTTGTCTTTGAGACGCTTAGTTTGTAGCTGGTGCTACACTTCAGTGAGTCAGCTGTGTGTCCTGTGAATCCGGAGTCACAGCTAGCCGCAGATGGTCCAAGAGATCAGCAAATGTGTGTAAGATTACGTTGGGGGTGTCTGGTGTGCTTTTAGCAACACTCCTCGTTTCCCAAATACAAGAAGATTAGTGGTTCCTTTATCGTGTTTGCTTTCAGTGGTTTAGGCAGGACAGACCTGGGAGTCCTGGGGGACAACAGGATGACCATGAGCCAGCGATGGGCCCTTGTGGCCAAGAAGGCCAAGGGCATCCTGGGGGGCATCAAGAAGCGTGTGGCCAGCAGGTGGAGGAGGTCATCCTCCCCCTCTGCTCTGCCTTGGTGAGGCCACATCTGGAGTGCTGTGTCCAGTTCTGGGCTCCCCGGTTCGAGAAGGACAGGGAACTGCTGGAGAGGGGACAGCAAAGGGCTACCGAGATGCTGAGGGGACTGGAACACCTCTCCTATGAAGAAAGGCTGAGGGATTTGGGTCTCTTCAGTCTGGAAAAAAGACGGCTGAGGGGGGATCTTATCCATGCTTATAAATACTGAAAGGGGGGTGTCAGGAGGATGGGGCCAGGCTCTTCTCAGTGGTGTCCGGGGACAGGACAAGGGGTAACGGGCACAAACTTGACCATAGGAAGTTCCATCTCAACAGGAGGAGGAACTTCTTTACCCTGATACCCTGAGGGTGGCAGAGCCCTGGCACAGGCTGCCCAGAGAGGTGGTGGAGTCTCCGTCTCTGGAGACATTCCAACCCCGCCTGGAGGCGTTCCTGTGCCACCTGCTCTGGGTGACCCTGCTCTGGCAGGGGGTTGGCCTAGATGATCTCCAGAGGTCCCTTCCAACCCTATGATTCTATGATAGAGGTAACAAGGTAGAGAAGTAACAAGGTAGAATAAAAGGACGGTTTTGCCATGTTTTGTTGGCTATATAAATCCTCTTGCGTATGTGAGTTCTAATTATTGTTGCTGCCACCAACTTTACGTCCTACTCTAACCCTGAGGAGTTGTATTTGAGATGCGGTATCAGGACATGCCGCCGTTGCCACAGTGTCTTGGCCAGGTGTGGGTTTTCCCCTTGTCTTCCATTCCAGCAAGATCCTTTTTGTTTCTTCTCTTTTTAAAATACCCAACCAGTTTTCGCCTCCATTTCTCTTGTGTGTCCCTCATAGCTACTGGGCGGCTAAGCTACGGGTCTACAAAACGTCGAGTGGCTAACGCCTGATCGAGCCTCCCGCTGTCGAAGTCTGTTGGAGTGAGGTGCCTAGGTATCCTCAGGAATGAATCCTTGTGTTTTTTTTTTCCTAACATCCTGGTTATCTGATATCCACAGCTTCAGCATCTGGTATTTTTGCACCCAATTACCGGGCATTGCTCCATTCTGCTGCGGCCGATGGCATGTGATGATAAGCAGCAAGGGGGGTTGCTCTTTGATACCGTCTAGGAAAAAGAGAGAAGTGCAGTCGATGTCTGATCTTCAGCACCGACGGTTTCGTCTTGCTGAAAAAAAAAAAAAAAAAAAATCCTCGGCAGTGTTTTAGTGTAAGATTCAGAAGGTTTCAAAGAGGCATCAGTTAAACCTGCCTGCTCCGTGATAGCCAACAAGTGGATCTTTCAGATGTCTGAGTGTTCCCTGGAGGTTCACATTATTAATATCTGCCTTATGACAAGGTGGCTGTGCTGATGCCAGGTTTTTTTTCCCCAGCCGGCATGATTAATTTTTCTTTCCTTTCTTAATATCTCTGAGCCAGATGCTTCTAAATGTCCTCATAGGGGTGTATTGCTGTTCTTAACCGCTCCTCCTTCCCCCCCACCCCTTTCCAACTAATTCATATAATGGCTCCAGAGATGCGTTTTGTAGAGTCACAAAAGGCAAAACTTTGAAAGCCTCCTAAGGTGATGGACTTGACATGTGCAAATCTGGCCTCCTGACGTTGCTGGTGGGTTTGAAAGCTTGGTGCCAGGTAGTCTGTCAATAACATTGCCCATTTCAGAGTGTGCTTATTTGCCTAGCACTTTACAAATTATA
This sequence comes from Fratercula arctica, assembly GCA_947846985.1. Classification (NCBI taxonomy): domain Eukaryota; kingdom Metazoa; phylum Chordata; class Aves; order Charadriiformes; family Alcidae; genus Fratercula; species Fratercula arctica. The sequence continues at coordinate 33,016,662 of CANTUZ010000012.1, forward strand.
TCCATGCAGAACTGCTGAAACGCAAGTATTTCTGGTGGGGAGAATGACAGCAGGGTGTTGAACTGACGTTTTGGAGAAAGCAAAGGAAGTTTTGGCTGAGGAAAAAGCAGCACACTCGTATTACTCATGGAAAGTGGCGTGCATCTTCAAGCACTGGTTTATTTTAAAGGCTCCAAAACATTGAGGTACTTAAAAAGGTCTTTATTCTGCAAACAGAACAGAAATTAATTTGCCGTTGGAGCTCTTGTTCCAAAGCGCATCTGTGCAGGCTTGAGTTTTACCAGCTTGGAGAGCAGAAGACCTTAGCAAGCTCTACCAGCAAATGCCTTGTTTCCAAGGAGTTCGTACTTTTGTCGTATCTATCCATCAGTTTCCTTCAGATAACAGATTTGTGGGTCTTCTGTATTTACCCTCAGCTGGTTTCAGTCATTAGGGCATTCACCTGCATCTCAGGGGATTTTTTTCCTGGAGGAAGCAAAACCCAGAAACAGTCAGTGGTAAATAGATTAGGATTTAGTCGCTTATTTTTATGTGCGTTAATACTATACATGAGAGGTAGATCACTGGATTTAATGGTGAAAGTCTTCATTTAAGAAGCCTAGAAAATAGTGTTTCTTAATTTCTTACAGGGCAGGCTTAAATGTCCTTATATCTATTATGTCTACTGTTTTTTTTTTTTTTTTTTTTTTTTTTGCAATTTAGTAGGTCCAATAGAAAGCAATGGATTTGCTGGTGCAAATACAGCTATAATTAAGTGCTTACTTTCGGCCTCTCTTTTTGAGGGGAGATGAGGAGTGCTAAGAACATCCTCAGAGAACAGATACTCGCAGGAGTATCCCAACAGTAAGAGCAGGAGGGCTCCTACCGCATTCCTTTCCGGAATACATCGCTGGTCATTTAGCTGCGCATCAGGCAGCCTCAGCCAGCAGGCAGCCCTTTAGCCCACAGCAGCGTGGGAATTAAGTTAAAATTAACCTGAGTTTGGAAAACAACTAGCACCACTTTATTTGTCCATTTAATTGAATTATATGACGCTGTGTAAGTATGCTGACCCGCAGACGTAAATTGCTCCACCCTACCCATTTGCCTCCTTAATTCTCTCATGCTAATGGAGCCGATGGGGATGTTGACTACACAGAGAGAGAGGAAAAAGGGTTGGAAATAAAAGGGACCGTTCCAGCCTCACGCAAACCTTCCCCGCCGGTGAAATGCTTCTGCGTGTCACAGCTGCACTAACTGCGCTGTGATCTTTGTTGCCATTAAGCTGATTATATCCGCTGAAGGATTCATCCAACTAATCCCGCAATGCTGCAACTGGCTGCTTTATATTTAAACACAATTATTTATTTATTTATTTATTTATTTTATTTTGCTCCCCTCTAAGAAATAAAAGTCAGTTTGGCTTCACTGGACTCTCAAAATGGGTCAGACTCTTACAGGGACCCACTTTTTAATGTTTGGTTGGTTAAGACGGGAAAATAGGACACATTAATGGGCTTCACGTATTAATGGCTGCCCTGGGTTTGGGAGAGGTCTGTGCGTGCACTGGGATTCGGCAGCGTCTGGTGTGGTTTTGGGTGGATGCGCCGTGCAGGTGCCGTGCTATCGCTAACCTTTGGCACGGCAGCATTTTGTGTTTTGCCTGCGTTTTGCGGGCACACCATACAGGCAGCAGCTTTGCATCCAACAGTGACGCTAATGAGAGAGATTCCGACAGGTTGGATTGATTTAATTGATTTAATAATCAATTTAAATCTAGTTCTTGGTTATTTTTCCTAAGGAAAGGTTGATTTTCATTGGTTAGTAGCCATTAAAATGTGTTCATTTGCAGCTAAATATAGCCTTTATAGTAAATTTAGTTCTTTTTGCTAATCGCATACACAGTGTCTGTCCATGTTTACTTAATGATGTGGTTTAACCTAGTGTATTCACATTCTTAATTTTTACATTTGAATCAGGCTAGAAAAGAGCAAATGAATCGTTTCTTCTCTGCTAGACTATGAGTCACTTTGTTTTCACTTGTGTCTAAGCACATCTGAATGGAAATTAGGGGTTTTTTAAATGAAATTTAAAGGAAGTTTCCAAACACTTCTTAAAAATAAATCTCACCATAAATATGATGTGTTTGGTTTCGGAAGGAGACAAATAAATAGAATTTTCCTTGTCTTTATGAATAACATACTTCTTAAAGGAGACGTCGTCTGGCACGTTCTGGTAGGCAACTTTCCCGCTCAAGTTTTGGTAACAAAATCAAGGATTTTAGCCGCGAAGTCAAGGAGCGACTGGAGAAAGATGAGGACTAAATATAGGCTTTAATTCTGTCATTAAGCCTTCAGTGGTTGGTAAAGTTTTATCCTCTTTTCTCATGTTGCCTGTTGTCTACCCTGAGACTTTGGGCTTGACTTTGGGCTTCCTAAGAAGCACGCTGCTCACGTTCTGGGCAAACCGAGAGTGGAAAGAACAGACCGTGCATTCAGTGACATAAATTATAAAGAAGTTTGCATAACGCATTGCCATGATTTTCCTGCAGGGTTCTGCAGTATTCTTTGAATTTCATGCCTTCTAAAAGCTATTCCTTCAGACATAGCGTGTAGTTAGTTACCACTCAGATACTTTTACCTTTTTGCAGTGCTCCCATGCTGCCGACATGGCTCTCGTATGCAAAACCCTATGGTCGTTCTTCCCAGTTAGTCAGGATTTTAGAGCTCGTGTCTCATACTGTGTTTTTATCCATGAGTAGTCCAAAGATGGTCTTACACCTCAAAAGAGTGGTTGCAGGAGTTCACAGAGTGACTTACCTGCTCGATAGTTTGACTTCAGAAAGCAGGCGTCAGATGTGTGCTGCTTGAAAACATGCACCATTTTTCATTTAACTGTAGCGATTTTATGGAATTGTGTTCCGTTGGGCCATCACTTAGCTTTCCCTAACTTCAGATGTATTAGGGAAGTATTTCTTATTTTAGCAGGGGGCGGTAATTGAATGTTATCCCTCCTAGGCAGTGGTTACTTTCTTTTGTTCCGTAGGAGCTTTTAAAAAAGAATTTATTCATGATTCCAAGCACAAGTTTTCATATAAGCTTTAAGGTCCCATTAAAACTGGTGGAACAAATTATATTAATTCCTTTGGGATTTTTGTCTTTAATTGTTTGATTGACCCAAACTTGTAAAAGCTGCCTGCGAGTGGTCCTTGGTAAAAGCCGAACAGGACTGAAGATAACCATCCAGAAGGCATGTGCTAACTAAGACGCCAACCCGGTTGTGGTGGGTCTCCTTAGCAGCTGGGAGAGATTCGGTTCACGGCTTATGGTTTTCAACTTTTGGCTCTTCGTTATTTTTTCCTCCCAGATTACTAAATGAAGGTGAGACTAAACATAGGCTTAGGTGAAGACGTATCTTATGAGAAGAGGGAAGACCTAGCGTGGAAAAGGACAGCGTGTCCTGATAGTCAGAGCATAGCGCTGGGAGCTCAGGATCCTGAAACTAATCCTGGCTGTGGGCTGCGTTCCTCGTTTGACCTTGAGTAAGTCAGACAGTGGGGGTTTTTTTTGCCTGTCTCAGTTTCTGTAACTAACATGGGAATACTATGTGCAGATATCCCTGGGCCTCGCTTAGATTAATAAATCAATATTTGTAAAGTAAGCCTTGATAAATGCTAACGGTATTAATACACGTACTTGAACCTTGCACGGAACTTTGAGGAATGCACCTGCATTTCTGCTGTGCGAGCGGCTGGGGTACGTCAGGGCCCTGGGCCGGGGTGGTCACCAGTGAGAGAGACCAGTTTGGGTCATTTTCTTCCTCCCAAGGGACTGCCTGTAGCACATATCTGCAAGAAGGTCTTGAATACAACTTTTCCACTTAACATGCTCCCCCATCACCCACTGTCAGCAATGAGATTAAATTCTGTGCGACTGCAGAGGACGTTGCATGATTAAAATCCTCTTTTAGAAATTAATATGTACCATCGCTCTATAGTACTGTGCCTCTTCGCAGGGAAGGGTATTGTCTCCTGAGCACTCAAGGTGTGAAAAGCCACCAAGTGAAGCTATCTATCTTTGAATTTTATGCTGTTGCACAGTTGCTCCGATGACAGCTACAACTGCATAAAATCACAGGGACTTGGGGACTTCTCCCTTCACAGGGTCAGGGAGATGTGGGGCAAGTTTTGCAGAAGAAGCAACAGAATAGCAAAAGGAGTGTTTGAACTAGGAGCCCTGCTTACAGCAGAAAAGGTTTCCTGAGGAGGAAGAGTGGTCAAAGTCCACATTCACCTATTCTCCTTAGTAAGCATCGCCCATAACTGGGTATTCTGAAGAAAAAAAGATAAAAAAAACACCAACAAAAAAACCCAAACCACTTGGCCCCCAGATATCACATAGCTCTTCCTTACCTTGCTGCTTGTATCAGCTCAGAGAAATACAGTAATCAACACATTTCCATATCCAAATTCAGTCTTCATTAGGCATCAGGCACTGATGCAGCCCACAGAAGGGCTTCACTGACATAAGCTTTGCATGCTTTCAGTAGATACGTTTAGGTACAGAGGGCTGCTGCCTCCAGTACCAACTGAAGCTCTTGAGCAGTCATTTCCATTCTGCTTTAGGTGCTGGCAGGCGTTGTGGTGTGACCAAGAAGTGCCGTAAGGGTGAGTTCATAGAATCACAGAACGCGTTGGGTTGGAAGGGACCTCTAAAGGCCATCTAGTCCAACCCCCCTGCAGTGAGCAGGGACATCTTCAACTAGATCAGGTTGCTCAGAGCCTCATCCAGCCTGGCCTTGAATGTCTCCAGGGATGGGGCCTCCACCCCCTCTCTGGGCAACCTGGGCCAGTGTCTCACCACCCTCAGTGTAAAGAACTTCTTCCTAATGGCTCATCTAAACCTGCCCTGCTCTAGTTTAAACCATTGCCCCTTGTCCTATCACTACATGCCCTTGCAAACAGCCCCTCCCCATCCTTCCTGTAGCCCCCTTTAGGGACTGGAAGGGGCTCTAAGGTCTCCCCGGAGCCTTCTCTTCTCCAGGCTGAACACCCCCAACTCTCTCAGCCTGTCCTCACAGCAGAGGGGCTCCAGCCCTCGGATCATCTTCGTGGCCTCCGCTGGACCCGCTCCAAGAGGTCCATGTCCTTCATGTGCTGAGGGCTCCAGAGCTGGACGCAGCACTCCAGGTGGGGTCTCACCAGAGCAGAGGGGCAGAATCCCCTTCCTTGACCTGCTGGCCACGCTTCTTTTGATGCAGCCCAGGATGCGATTGACCTACTGGGCTGCAAGGGCACATTGTTGGCTCATGTCCAGCTTTTCACCCACCAGGACCCCCAGGTCCTTTTCCACAGGGCTGCTCTCTATCACATCATCCCCCAGCCCGTATTGATAACAAAGGTTGTCCCGACAGAAGTGTAGGACCTTGCACTTGGCCTTGTTGAACTTCAGCAATCCAGGAGTTATCCTGGATGGATTGACAGTTTTCTGGAGGAGCTTTTCAGGAAGCAGCTGATATTTGAACATCCATGTTTAATACAGCTATCAGGAGGGCTTTAGCAGAGCTGGCCCTGCTGAGAGGTCTCCTCTTCCACTCACACATCCCCAGTAGCTGCAGTGCAAAGCAGCTGATGCTGCCACGTCCCACAGGTGTTCCCTCTTAATAGACACAGGAATGTGATTTCTGCCAATTTAAATCCCGCAACGAACCTGGTGGTCTGAATCCCTGTTTCAGGCTTCAGGCTTCACTGGTAAGTGCAAATACATTTGCTGGTGTGAATTATCCACCAATTGAGAAAGTGCTGATGGTGCCAGCCCACCCCGTGGGGCTGGTGTCTGCGGGTCAGTTGTCCTGCGCCTGCGGGGACACTCCTGTGGGTAAGGGTTTGCCCTGCCACCCTCTGTGGCTTCTCCTTAAAAGCTCTCGTATCCCAGCCCTTGGCAGCTGCGATGTGGAGGGAAAAGAGCAACTGTGCCTTTTTTACAGCAATTAGTATTTTGTTTTAGAGCTGGCTTAGTGAAGACTGAAGTGGTATCCTCACGTTTGTTCAGGGCTCCTTCAACTGCAAGAGGTTGTTTTAGGTGACTGTTAGATGGAAATCAGTGAGGAGGATGTTGATCTAGTCCTCTTTATCGTTCTTTTACAACATATGAAGAAAACTTTGAAACTGTTTGTTTCTTTAAAAAGGAAGGGGGGAGAATTCATCTTTAAAGACAGAAGTCCTGGTTTTTATCTGTTGATTTTTTTTTTCTAGCATATATTTAAGAGTTCATAAAAATATGTATTTCAGAGGGAAGAAATCTCATTTAGTGGAATGATTTTTCATTTGAGAACATGTAAAATTGTGGATTTACTTTGCTGTTAATGTTTGCCTGGCATTTGAGTTTAAAATGCCCTTGTTGGAGCACTCCTCCCGCATTGCCTGCGGTGGGTGACAGACAGCGCTCCCACTCCTCTTGCCAAGGCTTTCAAAGAGGATCTCCCGTGAAATTAGCTCTTACCAGGTTAGACCTTCCTCTTTTTTTCTAATAAAAAGGAAATTTTGAACATCGCGAAGAAGTGTTGAAAAAACATACAGGTCACACATGTTTTTCTTCCTTCTACCAGTAAAAGCAAGGTTTTTGAATATCGATCTTTCCCTGGGCTGTGCTTTCTCTGCCAGCTTCCCATTGTGCTTGATTCTTCTTTTCCCTGAGTTGTACAGCAGACCTCCAAGGGCTCCAGGGACTGGGTTTGTTCAGATCCATTGCTATAGCACGTTTCTGTGCTTCAAGCAGCCTGATCATGTCCCGCGCTTTCCTAATTTGCTACAAGAGGCCTCTGGTTTATTGCTAGCGATTGTGCAGGAGCGGTGGGATTTCAAAGGAGTTTATGTCTCTTCCATTCTTTTAGTGCTGTCGCGTTCTTAAAAGTGAATTCAGCGTGCCTTAGAGAAATAGCCGTCTTCAGAAGTGTGCGTGCTGGCCGACTCGGGTATACAGGCTGAGGGGGTCCAGGTTAAAAAAAATTACATCGTTTTGGAAGGCGTGCACACGTCCAGCGTGTCAGGTCACAGGCTGGAGACGCACCTTCTCTGTTGGGCTGAGGGGCCCCGAACACGCTGGTGTGTTCCCTGGCCGGCAGCACAGGCTGGGAAATGAGGGTAACGCCGAGTCCTTTTTCTAAGGTCGGGTCTGAAATGTCTGCTGGAAGGGAGCATCGATGTAGCTTTGATTATTCCTGTGTAGTACTTACTCCCCCTTTGGCGTTTGATACTATTTTTGGAATTTGACACAATTCAGGCACTGCATATGGGGGCTTTAAGGCATCTGTGTGTTTTTAGACTATACTTTTTCATGTACAGACACTGAAGTTGCTGTCAGGCGCTGCAGGCCGGTGCACGGGAGCTGTTGTCAGCTCGTAGTGCAGTCCCCGCTGTTGAAGCATACGCCGTAACTCCTGCTCTCCGGACCTGCCTGAGTACGAGCTGCTGAGCCCCAGTGAGACACGCAGCCCTGCTTCAGCTGAAGTCCCCTCCTGAAACGTGAGGCACGGGGACGAGTGCCCCAGCTGGAAGGCACATGGCATGTTCCCCATTTTACAGGTGGGGAAACTGAGGCACAGAACGGTTGGGGTTCAGCCACTGTTTCTGGCAGAGCTCCTTCTCCCCATGCTGTGCTTTGCCTGTCTCCGTACGGAAGAAGGGCTGGAGCTAAGACTCTGAGCATGGATGCTTTTGACACAGGGGCTGTATTATGTGGCAGACTGGATTTGTGCCTGCTGTTTCGTGTTCTGAACATGCGTTTCTGCTAAAGCCTTTCCCTGGCTCCTGGCTTCCAAGAGCTCTATCCCTTTTTTCCTTCAGAAAACGGAGGATCTGGGGACATTTGTAAGAACGCTAGCTCAATGCAGACAAGTGGTTTCCAAAATTGAGTCTGGCTTTCCGCAGCTTTTAGCAGAAGGGTTGATTTGGGTCAAAATTAATGCAAACACTTGTGTAGACCATTTAACATTTAGTTTATGGACCTGTTAAGGCAGCAGGATAATCCCTTTAGATTACCCATGTAATTCCTAGTGAATATTTATTTTAAAGTGACTTCAGTGCCCTTAGTCATTAGCAAAGGTTAGTAATGCGTCTCACAGCTGCCAGGCTCAATACGACAGCATTTGTCAATGGGAGGGTTTTCTTTGTCCTTTTTTTTTTTTTTTTTTGGTTTGTTTGTTGGTTTGTTTTTTAACATTTCTCCAACTCTTGCCGGCTTAATCCCATGAGCTCACCTCTAATTCGCAGGGAAGCATCCGAGCCGTGTTGACTTCCACTTGAGCGAGGCTAAGGAGGGTGCCTAATCCTGGGCTTGTCTGCGGCTGCCTGCCCAGGGCGTCGGGTACCCAGCCTGCGTGAGCTGCCGGGGGGAGGATGGAGTACGCTGCGGGTTCAAGGACACGCTCCCGCTTTAATGTGCGCAGACATGCTCCCGCTCGCTCTCTGATTGGCAAGGTTAACTCGGAGAGGCTGCAGCTTTTTAAACTGATTTGATTAGACCCACTACTTTATCCCATTCCCTCCCCCACCGCTCGGCCCACCACCTCCTGATCCTTTTAACACAGCCCTTGGTCCAATAACCAGCCAGTCTGGGGTATTTCTTTTTTCCCCCCCCTTTTTCCAATTTTCATGCTGAATTTTGACATTCTGTAAAATAGATTATGCAGCCCTACAGGGAAGATCAGGAGGCAGCATCTTAGTCGCCGGGCTGTGTTTTATTGTGACTAGTTGAGAGGCTGGGATTTGCCGCCGCCTCCTTGCTCTCCCCGTCTCTGCTCCTTCCCCAGCTCTCGGTGTGTACGTGTGGATTGAGGACAGGAGGCTGAGGGCTCACGTACCCCAGCTTGGATGCTCGTTGCCCTCTCATTCCTCCTTTCCCTACAAAACCAGGGCTGGGGAGGATTATACATTCAGCCCAAAAATGACTCAGCCCCCCCGGGTCCTCTTCTGCTGTGCTGTGACGACATGTTCACAGTTTGCAAAAAGGACGGGGCGGACAGAGAACTCCCTTATCCTGTAGGAGCGAAATAACGGTATATTTTAGTAGCGAATGTTACTAGTTGGCATTACTCCGGGAGAACAGATCACCCGTCGCTTACAGGCTGGCTGACAAGTGGGATGGGCTTGGAGGGGCCGGGAGAAGCTGTTTTGGCGTTAATGCCCGTGGCCATCGGGGCAGCAAGGGCTGAGCGGGCGCCAGCCCAGCCTTTGAAGAGTAGGTGACCCTGTGGCTGCCTTCAGCCAGCGGGCTTTAGCGCTTTGTGCGCTGCCAGTTTTCAGTCCTGGGCTCCGCCTCTGGTATGCAGCTTGTGTTTGTCATATTAAATACTCCGGGGGAATCTGGAATCTTGTGTACGTAAGTGCCTCTTGCCAAGTGTCTCTAGTCCTCCTGTAAATAAGTAAATAAAGCCTGTAAATTACAAGCTCTCACAAAACCAGAGCGCCCCGTCTCACAGAGCAGAATTACTGGAGAGTGGCCGGCACTGCTGAATTTTTGGGAATCCCGGACTGATGCAGGAAGGCGTATCTCATCCCGTTATCGCTTGCCTATTCGTTTCACCAGGACTGATCTAAAGTGGTGTGAGCTGGGTGAGCAGCTGGGTGCTGGCAGGGACCGCATCCAGCAAACAGGACCGACCCGACAGAGTCACCCTGGTGAAACAGCACAGAATATAGACAATCTCCTACACGCAATGTATTAAACCTTGACATACTGCATTACTTAAGAGGTCTCAGGGAAAATTAAACCCCTTTTGACTGGGTTTTGCAATGCAGGGAAAATTTTAGTGACGTTTAAAAGGTTTCTCTTGTGTTCCTCTAATGGGATAAATAAAAAAAGGCTTGTTTTAGGCCAGCAAATGGGGGGACAATCCAATTTCCCTGATTCCATCAAGACACTCTTAAAGCATTAGCTTGTGCAGTTTTAAAAAAACCCACAACAGACTGACCCCTCTGCCTGATGGCTTTGAAAAGTGTCCTGATGTGGAGGTATTTATGCTACACAGCATGCTCCATCGAGGCACTCCAGCAGCGCTCCTAAATACACTCCTTTGTTATTAAACTATTTAGGAGGACAGCATGCACGGGAGGAAGCACAAACACCAGTTTATTATTTACTGCAGCAATCCACACTGGGGCCGCGCTCAGAGACTAATGCGTGATGACGTGCTCTTTAAATTTGGTACTTGGAAGAGAAAACGGATGGCATTAAATAGTAACATTTCTGATGAAAGAACGAAAACGAAGCATGCCCTTAACGTAATGTTTTTAAGCTTTTATTATTTTGGCTCAAAATAATAAAAGATTCCCCCGTGGAGCGTTATATTTGCAGTTTGTTTCCGTCAGTCAGAAAGATTAATGTATCAACACTTACTTCGGAGGGGGCTCTGGGGATTGATAATGGGAGATACGAAGCCTTTCACCTCGGGGTCACTGGTTCAGCTCTGCCCCATGTCGGTCGCCACCACCAGTACCTGCCATCTGCTCCTCCCCAGCCGTCCGCCCCGTGCCAAATGGGCTGGCCCGTGTTCTGGGCGCTGAGGACAGATGTCCGGGTGCCGGCGGGCTCCCTGGGCTGCTTTAGTCGGAAATGGGACGGACCGGCTCAGCTCAGCCCCAGATGTGACGGCAGCCCCAGCCTTCGGCTCGGGCTGAGCACCGCCAGGGAACTTGACCTTCTGCCGCGTTTGTACAGCCCGTGAATGGTGAACCTGTTATTCCTGCCCTGTGCAGAATAACTCATTCAAAAAGCAGGACATCCCTGAACATAAATCTGCCTGTTATAGAGTTGGCCGCGGTTTTCCTTGGTTGCCTCCAGCCCCTGCTGAATTTCATTAGGAACGCCTCTATTATACAGCACAAGGAGGGAGCAAGTGCTGCCTCTGGACTTTGAAAGAGCCCTTTAAAGTGAAGATCAATTTTGCATCTCACTAAATAAGTAATGACAGACCAAACTGCAAGTACTTAGTTCAGCTTTATTTTAATAGCATTGTGGCTCCGTCGAGAAATCCCAGTAACTGATACAGTTTGGTGTCTTGTGGCGGTTTTCTGCAGACATTTTTCCTTTTTTCCTTTAGTATTGACACTTTATTAATAGCTGTTTGGAAACCTGTCTGTCTGTGAATAAGCGGTACCAACAAACCTTTTGCCTCTCTATTTCTTTCTCCTTTCTTCCATCAGGGAACAGTCCCAATGATCGTAGGCTGAGAGGGGAGTTTTCAGTCTGACGTCTAGTTGTACGTGCTGGTGGATGATCACATGAAAGAGCAGCTTCGTGCCGTATAAAATAAAAAATGGTAAATCAGCTCCTAATACAATTCACGGAGGCTGGTAAAAGGCTGTTGGATGTCACAAAAACAGCAGCCCTTTGAGGTGATGAGACGGGAGCTTCTTAACTCAACACGTGCAGTCAGCTTGTCCCTGGCAGTGGTCCACTTCGGGGCAGGATCCGGGCTCTGATGCCTTCCCCCCTCTGGCAGACGGCTGTGAGTGCGCGAACGTCCTCTCTAATTCCAGATTAGCCACAAAGAGGAGTCGGCATGCTTAAGAAACAGGCGTGCTTGGGAAGGAAAGGCTGTCTGGAGGCTGCAGGGCACAGCACTGCTCTGAGGTGCTTTAAAATGTCTGAGCAAGGTCCCTGATATCGGGTTTGTCTAAAGGAGGAGAAAAAAAAAAAGAAGTGCCTTTCAAGCTGAGGGCCGTGGGCCACTGTAACTCAGCTCCCACGTTAGCCCAGGCTTCCCCAAGCTTGGCTTAATAAAATCCGGATCTCATGGGTTCAGGGGATGGTTCAGGCCATCTCAACATGGAAAGTTTTGAATTTGCACACCAAGACAGGGAAGGTTTATGAGACCAAAACAGAGTCTTCAGAGTCTTTATCCTCGCTGACTTAAAAGAGAAAAAGACCCCTTGGCTGTTAGCAGCACCTCTGCTCCTCCTGCGGCACGTTGCCATGTGCAGCGTGGCTGGTGCTTTTATTGCAGGCATCGTTTTGTTGCAGGTCGTCAGGATACTGCAGCCTCCCCGCCGGTGCTCCAGCCGCCACGGCAGCGTTCCTGGGCATTTCAGCTGACCCTGCCTTTGCCCAAACTAGCAGAAATCAAACCGTGGGTTCAGACAGGGCACTGCTTTAGCCCACGCAGGGGTGCTTTCTCTATTTTTTTTTTTTTTATTATTTCTTTATCTCTAACGACCGCTCGGTTGTTGGCTTTAAAATGACACTTTATACGAAGAGGGCGTCCTGAACTGCAGAGTGGCTGCTCTGAGTCCATGCTAGCTGACAATTAAAAGTGCAACGTCTCCTTGACCACCCAGGGCTGTCACTTCAAGCCCATATAGGAAAAGAGGTATTTATTTCACTTTAAATAAATATAAGCCAGCGTTCGCCTTGAGGTCAGAAAGGGCTCAGGTGAACTGGGCAGTGGCAGCAATGCTCTCGGCTCCCGCTGTCCCCTGCCCAACCTGCTAAATTTAGCAGCCTAATCAAGCTTCCTTCTTTCTCTTTAATCAGGTGGAGCAAGTGGCATGTTGACTTGCCGGTTGGGGCCGGATCCCATCCTGCTCGCAGCATTTCCAGCCCCAGGAAATGAGAGGTGACAAGGGGAGCCATATGCGGGGCAGCAGCGTGTCTGACGGGCCACCGCCGCAGCGCTTCCGCTTAATCTCTCTGCTCCCGTCCACACGTGCTGTCCTGATATCCGACAGCCGGTCCCACGCGGGCGCGGTGCCAGCAGTGACTTTACAGGCTTTGTGGCAGAGATTATTTAAAGGAGATTAACCCTTCTAAACCCCTTAGATTTTAATTATTTCTGTATGTATTTATAAAACCTGCAGTCTGCTAGTTCCAGGGCACAACTGCCCCAGTCCCCATCCTTAACCTGGATTCGTGAATATACAACGCTGCCACGTTACAGGGCAGGGGTTGGACTGGACAGGCGTCGTTTAACTTATTTGTTGCTGTTCTGGAACAATTCACATCTGGGATGCAAATGAAACATTATGGTTTCAAATTGTAAAAGGAGCCAATAATTCAAATTACTTTAAAATACTAGCGCTAACACTGCATTAATTGAATTGTTTGAGTCGATGCGGCATCTCTCGCTAATTGTTTTGGTTAAGGCAGCTCTGTCATTAATGCGCACTGTTGCCTCCCCACTGCCCGTGCTGCGAGCACGGAGCACCCTGCGTCTCTCTGGAGGGTCGATGTATTGGCAGCCAGGAGAGGGAAGGCCTGTTTCTTTCATTCAGTCTCCTAGCAAGTTTTTTATATGCATATTAATGCTGTGAAATGATGAAGTCCGGGAAACTCTCATAGCTAGCAGGTACTGTTAAAAAGAAAAAAGAAAAAAAAAAAAAAAAAAGCGTGCACCTCCATCCTTTCATGCTTTCTCTCCTATTTGTCACGTGTGCTGGGCTAGTTAGGTTTTTAGAATTAAGGAGTGATGGAGGGAATTTTTCCACTCTGCGTGCGAGCTGTAAAATCCAAATGAAACTGGAAATGTTTTATTTCTGTTTCACAGAGCAACCTGGCCACTCTCAGGTGACGTACACCTTGCAGAGGTGGGAAAAACAGCTGAAGAGTTGATAAGCCGTTGCCACTGAGACTTGTTGGATCAGAGTTACTCCAGAGGCCACCTCTCCATACGGGTCGCAGTCCTGCCATGAGCGCTGTAGCTCTATTTCTGTATATTCCAGGATTGCTGCTGAAAGAATGACAGTATTCAAATGCGTATCTGCCTGTTTTGTAAATGCAAGCATAAAAGGTGGCTGTTAGAAGGAAACAAAACCCACAGCGTTGTGGACCCCAACGATCTGAGAAAAAAATAGGTCATTTTGAATACATGTCTTAAAATCAGATTATTTTTATTTAGTCTTGTCTCCCAAGCAAGGAAATAAATGCGGACAGTGCCAAGGAGGCCATAAATAAATTTCGTTCTCGGAGAATCTCTTTAACATGCACACAGTCCTGCTTCTGTAATAGTGAACATTTGACCAGCAGCAATTAATTTCTTATCACGGTCTTTCTATGAGGTAAGAAAACATTAGTGTCTCCATTAGGAGGTGGAGAACGGGAGCTCTCCGAGAGCAAATGATGTGCCCGGCGGCTTCTCTCCCCTGCCCTGCGGCTTGCCAAGAGCGGCTGGAGGGAGAGGGCACTGCAGCGACGCCGCTCCTGCCGCGCGGCTGGATGCTCCTCTCCAGGCAGATCTGCCCTTCCTCATCAAATGGTAGATTCAGAAAACGTTCGATATCTGTATATTTCAGAAAAAAATATCGTTAAGGTAATGCATTTTCAGCCGCTTACTGTGAAGCGTACGGTATTTCCTATAACAGCAGGTGGTAAAAATAGAGAAGAAAAAGATAAATTAAGGTCCACAGTATAAATCTCTTCTGTCGAGAGAGGATGAAAAGAGGGCTTCTTACAAAACTAACCTTACGGAGAATAACGTGTGATCCTGTGGCACGTTGATGATTAGGCAAACCATCCCAAAGATTAATATATTTTTTCTCATTCAAACAGGTCGGATCTCAAACTGAAAGTGCCAGACCTATGCGTTCAGCCCTGCGCCCTGGGGAGGGGGAGCGGGGAAGCAAAGGGTTAAATTTCGGGGCTGTAGAAGCAGATTGTGTTTTCCTTCTATGATGTGGGCTGACAAGACATCAGTATTCTATTCATCTGTTGGGAATTAGGCTGTTAATCCAATCAATGACTCTTGAGCGAGCTGCAGCCTGCCTCCCCACTGGGGAACAATCGGATCAGACGGGAGATTGTTTAAGAGCACAGCGCGGTCCCGGTGTCAGGTGGAATTTCCAAGCATTCCCTAGTGAATTGGGGATGGGAAAGCTGTCTCAGCCCATTTATCCTGCCCCTTAAATAACCAGGTACCTGCCTCAGCCACGCTAAAGTGATAAAGCAGTACAAGAGCTACTAACTTTTACGCAGGGAGGGGGCAGGGAAGCACCCTGGGAAGAGAGATTTTAGCATCTTGCCTTTGGGAATATTGTCCTGTTTGCAGGCTGTGGTTGCGTTTGCAGGGTTTTGTGGGAGGCTGGCTCAGCTGCAGCGCTGTGACACTTGTTACAGCTCTAGCCACTGGCTCTTTCCAAACACGTTTTTGATCCCCGGGCAGAGGAAGCTCCCCCGCAGCTTTTTATATTGCACCAACACACTTGTTTGATGACCAGAAAGATGCCTGATGCTGGAAGTAACAAGCGGCAGCAAATACTCTTTGGAGCAAGCTGTAAATACGTACATACAAATACGCATCTGTGCTCAGGATGCCGGCTGCAAATTGAGGTGAAAATGCTCGATAGGAAAACAGCCCAGAGAGTTTCAGAGCCGCTGTGTGTGATTCAGAGATCGGTTTGTTCTGCAATTAAAGACAGCCGTGTCTGCGGTGGGATATGGAGAGCCTGTATCTGTGCCAGCAGCACTACATGCTGATGACAGTAGATATGATAAATCCCACTGAAATTGCACTTGGAAATTCAGGTACACCACCAGTTAGAAACTGGGGCACTGAGGGATTAGCGTAACCCTGGCACGCTGAACTCCTCGGGCCGGTGGCATTCGGGTGCATTAGCAGATGCAGGCTCCGGGAGGGAGGGAGGGACTGGCAGTTCCTGGGCATCGTGTCCTCTCTGAGTTTTCTTAGCGCTGGTTTTCGCAGCAGCTTTGCAAGTGGAGGGCTCCTCCGAATTAGCGCACCTAAACGAACCAGGAGTATGAGCTCAGGCAGCAGATATGAATAGGGAGGTCCCCAGACAGAACGATCCCCAGCTCAGAGGCTTGTCTTTAAAGGGCTTCAACATCCCCCTTCCCTCGATCATAATTTTGAATCAAACAAAAGCTAATGCAATTTCCTTTGCCTTTCAGTAGCAGATTGTGCTGTAAGGGTCCATGCCATTAGAAATGTAATAATTGCTTCTCTATGCAGATCTAATTTATCTGTGAGGCGCTTAGAAGATAAGCCAAATGATAGCCTGGTGGTGGGCGCTGGAGAAGGGCGCACCAGGTGATGATAAAGATCTGTCTAGCACCTTCCATCCTTACAGATACCTGCCCGGCACAGTGCAGGAAAAGGTCCGAATGGGAGGAAGGGAACAGAGGAGAGAGCTCTTGGAGACAGACACCTCAGTAAGAGAAGGGTCCCGGCCAAGCCTACCCACGTGCAAGGGAAGAGGAAGATTTAATTGGGGAACCAAATTTACGGGATATCCAAGTCCTGCTCTTGTTAGCTTGGGCTATTTGCAATCCCCAAATAAGCTGCTTGAGATGGTACGTGGATTTTGGGTTTGCTTCTACTGGAGGTTGCTCTGTATCCTTTGTCCCACGGCGTTGGTCCTTGGGGAGTGCCTGAGCTGACTCTGAGCTGGTGCCGAGGATACACATCATGGTGTCTCACAACAGCCTACGCTTAACAATAACACGAGCACTTCATAAACACCAGCTAACCAGTTACCCTCGTATGGGACACCCAGTCTGAAAAAGGAGGTGAAGCTGAACTGTCACAAGTATATTTTGCTTTAGCAAAATCAAAAGCCGAAAAATGAGGAGAAAACATAAAATTCTGCTTCGTTTTCCTGGTGTCAGAGCTATTTGGGACTCTAGATGTTCTGGCACAAAGCTGTTAGATGGTCCTGTTTCTCAAATTGCACTGTCGCTGGCATTTCTTTAAGGATCAGAAGGCAACTAAAAGCAAAAGTCTTGGTGCCTATGGGTGCAGACTGGTCTAAGGTACTGTTTTTAAAAGAGCAGTATCAATTTGCAAGCTAAACCCCTCCTTTTCTATGCCGGCATTTGCACACACAGCGATTTGCACTTGTCTGTCTGCTTGGATCGGACAAGCATTCGTCTTACGTGTATTAGTGTACGTGTCCAAACCCAGGCTGCTGTGTGCAAAATGAAAATAAAGACCGTGTTGGGGCCATCTGCTGAATTGTCTGGTGGAGTTCGGACTGGTTCTATTAGCCCGCGTTGCCTGGTTTTGCGTATTGGTGGGTATTAGCATGTAAATTCTGGTGTGCTTTTAGCTGTAGTCTCGCCCTCACTCACGTTGGGGATAAAATTTCAGAGAGAGAAAAAGAAGATGATGAGGTTAAAGTAAATTGTTGGGAAGTTGAAGTCTAAAGTGGAAATAAATGAGAAATAAAACCCTTTTTAAAAGTGGAGGGAAGTATTTTCTTGCTATTTTTCATCTCCCTGGCTTGAGTGAGTGTGTCGGGAGGCTGCAGAGATTTATATTCACAGCTCCTAAGCACCAGTGCTTGTTCAGAGGCTGTATTCTAGCCCGTTTTATTCACTCACCTTCTAAAGATGTAGTGTAAATATTTATCTTCCCTTCGGCCCATCCTTGCTGCCCGGGACCCGGCGCTGTTAAACACTCTTATCACCTCATCGGTCTTATCTCCTGCGATCCCTGCCAACATTTGGAGTCTGTCAATGGGAATGAGTGTGCACCTTAACAGGTGCACAAATGAACAGAAAGAAGAGGTGATGCGGGGTGGGGGGGGAGGAATACCTTAAAATAAGGCGTGCATGTGCTATCCCTCAAAAGGGAGAGGCTAGCGTATATGTTTTCTGCTGTGCTTTCCGCGCTGGCGGTGTCTGCGCTCGGCGATGCGCTGGAAGGCACAGAGACGAGGTCTCAGTGTGGGCCAGCACTCCGGGAGGTCTGGGGTCCTGTGCTGGTGTGGGGGGCTGTCCGGCCCCAGCTTCATCACCGATAGGGGGTCCACATGAACCAAAGATCACCAAGGTAACCAGCAGGGTTTTGTTTTGCCTCTTTCTGTACTTGGGCTAAATAAAACACCTGAGATGAAGAGACGGTGTCTCCCTTAGGGCCGCCCTCCCGCTTGCAGAGGTTTCTGCACGCAGCTTGGAGAGCGAGTGAGGCGAGTCTGGAAGGTCAATGTGCGTATAACACCGCTTCAAAAACCGTCCCGTGAAACCAGCACAGTCAAACACCGGCACATCAAGGTCTGCTTGCCATGGCAGGGCAGCGGGAATCGTGTTTTATAGCGTGTGCAGCATCTCAGCAGCGCTCAGCCAAGCCATTTCCACGTCTCTGCCCCTCAGTCCCCAAACCTTGTGTTAGGTTAAGCAGGGTACAGAAATTCCCAAGGAATGAACATGGGATGGCAACACCGATATAATCCGATCACTTATAAGACAAAATTGACGTGCAGTAGCCATAGTACCACTTAACGGATAAGACAGTTGGTCCATCTGCGCTCGGTCCATCTTCTCTCATTTCTCTTGCTTAAATTTCTCAGGAGCAGAACACAATCCTGTTATCCAATAAGTTACCCACTAGTAGTTGGATTTTCATTGAGTGACATCTGTCGCAGGCCATGGACGTAGGAGGTACTGGTGATTTTGCAGCATCTTTGTTTCGGTGGATGTGGGCGTTTGGTTTGGTTCAAAAACAGAAGTCTTTGGAAACGCTCTCGTCCCCCTCGAAGGCCGTGCAGCTCGACTGTCATCCTGCCACGGCCAGGTGTGCCAGGAGGCTGTAAAAGGCACCGGGGTTGGCACGCAGCGTTAGAAGGCAAGAAGAAAGCTTGGAATCGACCTGTTGTTGGTCAGTAACTTGCATATGCGGGACTGAGTGCTTCTGCATTTGAGTGTGTAATGAATGGTCTTTCCTTTCTTTCTGGTTGTCTTCTGCCTGCCTCTGTGGGTTCGGCCATTCCCACAAGCTCCTCCTTTTCAGACCAGGCTATTGCTAAAAGGGCTCCTGGGCAGGACCTGCCAGTGCCTTGCAAGCTGAAAGCAAAGCTGTACAGAAACACTGAGCGTTACTGCTTTGAGCCTGGCCTTTTCCCCCTTCTGTGCTGAAGTTCACTGAATCGCAGCGCTGAGTGCCTCCTCCTTAACCTGTGGCGTTGGCATTATTCCAGCTGATGCGTGGATGTTGAAAGGGCATTTCTGAGAAGCATCCTGGCGCAGAGCAGAGCTCGGCGTTGGCCCCAGAGCTGCCCCTCTCTTCTCTTGCTCTCCCTGACACCGGCTCCCCTACTCAGCACCTTCGCTTTGTGCTCCTCTCGCGCTACAGAAGATCTTATTGCAGGGAAAAAAAAAAAAAGTCTTAATTTCTTTTCACATGCCTTAGCGCAGAAATGATAACACCCCGTGATTACCTAACTTTCCATAAGCACAGTTTCAGTATAACTGGTTACAGAATTCAGGTTTTTACGTTACAGATTTATCAAATGATTGGTTTCGGTGTGTGTTGACAGACTCTGGGTCTTGTTGCGCTTGCAGCTCTGTATGATTTACATTTCTGTAATCTGAAAGCTAAACTGGAGGGAGAAGAAGTAAACAACCGTGACAGACACCCCCCTCCAACTCAGTACTTTGTATAAAATAAACCAACAAAAATCCTGATGGCTTTCAGTGGAGAAAAATTCGCTGCCCCGCTTAGAAGCCAGGTGAGTGGAACAGCCTGTCTGCCCGCTGCCGGCATCTGTGTTCCTCCTGGCTGCAGAGATCCATGCGGGATGCCCTGCTCCTGGCTGGTGCCGGCGATCCCGGGCTGGGAGGTGACATTTACGGGTGCCTTGGGCAGGGTGCAGCGAGGTGAGGGCAGAGGCTGTGTCAGGCTGTCCCTGCCCGCTCACCGTTTGGGGTCATTCGTCCCAACAGAGGCACGTCCTGGGAGAAGGACAATCTGCACCTTCCCTAGGACGCTGCAGAAGCCACTGCTTTCTGTCACACATCGGGAAATATCCCTTGCACAAGCTACAATTCATCTTAAGACCACTTCTGTGCATCTTATTTCGTTGTAAAACAAACATTTCCCGCGCCCGGTAGGCAATATTCGTCTCACGTAATCTCCGCGGTGGGAGCTGTAATCCTGGCTTTCACGGCCCGTCTTTGATTAGTTCCCAGGCGTGACCGTGTTGCGCTGAAGGCTCAGCGCTGCTGTACCTGGAGCCAAGCGCCGTGCGCGGAGCAGCTGGGCACGTCGGGCTTCCATTAGCCACGGTGCTCGGAAAAGCCCAATCAAAGAGGGACTGAGATCAGCAGCCTCCGGAGGGCATTTCAAGGCCCTTAGTGAGTGACCACACTGGAGCTTTTTCCATTTACCTGGATTAAAATTTGTCACAGAGAAAATACAAGGAAATAGCATAGCATCTGAGAAGTATAACAAATAGCATTTGGCCAGCCATCAGGCTCAAAGGGGGAAAAAAAAAAAAATCCGCGGTGTAAATAAAGTGTAAAACAATGTTTGCATAACATTGGATTAATAGCTCTTTTTAAAAACCACGCTGGGATTAAAGAGATGCATTTCGTGTGCTGGGACTTGCACTCTCTTCTTAGCCCAATAAATGCCAGAAAGTACATCTAGGAGAAATAAAAAGCCTCGTTAGCCAAAAGTCTGCTGCTGAAGCTTTCCTTTTTCTTCCTTTGGAAGAGGAGCAAATGGCTGTAGTATTCCCGGAGCAGCTCTATGTATTTTCTAAGGAATTTTGCAGCAAAGCGTTCCCGTGGAAAGGGATTTCTGCTGCACGTCTCCCATCCCATTCACCCGCGGGTTTTGCCAGCCACAGTTTTGAAGGCGGCGATGCGGGGGGGAGCTGGCTTCCCATCCCCCAGCACACGCACAACCCGCCTGTTTGAAAGCCTGCCTTTCCAATAACTCATTCGTAGCCTCTTCTTCCCCGGCCCTGCTCCGTATTTTGCTGAAGTCAGTACTGGCCCTGTCACTCCTCCGAGAAGGCATGTGCTTAAGGACCGCTCGGGGGCTCTGACTCAGATCCGTTACCTTATTAGTGTGGAATAATCAATGGATGCCGTCTTTGATTCCTTCAGTTCTTTGGTTTGTGGGATCTTCTAATGACAGCCGTTTGCATTGCGCTGCCCGCAGTTTGGGCAGAAACAGGCTCCTGAATGGAGGCACCTCCAAACGTTGGTGTGAGGGCCACACATGGGGCAGGGGGAAGGGAAAACCACACCCCCCACATTTTCCCCAGCAAAGACGTGAAATGGATGTTTAGGCAGCAGATGCCTTTTAAATCTGGTGTTTCTCTTTTGTCCCTGTTGCTCCCGTGGTTGTTGCGTTGGAATGGTGTCCCAGAGCAAAGCGTTGCACCTCCCACCCTGAGACCCAAGTCATTCCTAGGTCCTCAGCTGAACGGGGTTAATATCAAAAGAATAACAGGCTGGGAAACCAGAAGCCTCAAAACAGCTACGGGTGAGATTTCTACCTGTTTTCCTGTACTTCTTTTCCCTTTCGCCTGCTCCAGAATCCCCAGGAGACTGTAGAATTTGCACCTTAATCCCAAAGATAATGGTAATTAAAAACTTAAGTCTCCATAAACAGATGCAAATAAATTAAGGAGGCAAAGAACTGAATTAGAGGCTAATCCTGGTGGGGTAGTGAAAGCAAAGGGGCCAATAATTCTTTCCTTCTGTTATTTCACCTGTTCTGTGGCAGGACGGGGCCACGGCACGGGGAGGTGCCTGGGTTTGCGGTGCTGGACGTGCCACGGGAGCACCAACCGCTTACGGGCAAAGCCCTGCCCGCACTTGCCGAGGCCGGGAATGGGACACGCTTCCCAAACCATTGCGGCCGATGCAGCGGCGTACACGTTAGTTGAAGAGGGACCAGCATGCCCATGTCTTCAAATCACGCGCTTTGCTCTGCCCTTTCACCACGGGTGCTTCGCAAGGACAAGCTCAGCAACCGGCTCATTCCCGAGCGCTGCACGTAGCCCTTTCCTCGCGTAGCCGTTTCCTCGCCCTCATCCTGCAGGGATTTCATAGAATCATAGAATCATAGGGTTGGAAGGCACCTCTGGAGATCATCTCGTCCAACCCCCTGCCAGAGCA
This sequence comes from Fratercula arctica, assembly GCA_947846985.1. Taxonomy (NCBI): domain Eukaryota; kingdom Metazoa; phylum Chordata; class Aves; order Charadriiformes; family Alcidae; genus Fratercula; species Fratercula arctica. Next base: position 33,038,498 of record CANTUZ010000012.1, read on the forward strand.
GGGTCACCCAGAGCAGGTGGCACAGGAACGCCTCCAGGCGGGGTTGGAATGTCTCCAGAGACGGAGACTCCACCACCTCTCTGGGCAGCCTGTGCCAGGGCTCTGCCACCCTCACAGCAAAGAAGTTCCTCCTCATGGTGAGATGGAACTTCCCATGGTCAAGTTTGTGCCCGTTACCCCTTGTCCTTTCCCCGGGCACCACTGAGAAGAGCCTGGCCCCATCCTCCTGACACCCCCCCTTTCAGTATTTATAAGCATGGATAAGATCCCCCCTCAGCCGTCTTTTTTCCAGACTGAAGAGATCCAAATCCCTCAGCCTTTCTTCATAGGAGAGATGTTCCAGTCCCCTCAGCGTCTCGGTAGCCCTTTGCTGTCCCCTCTCCAGCAGTTCCCTGTCCTTCTGGAACCGGGGAGCCCAGCACTGGACACAGCACTCCAGATGCGGCCTCACCAGGGCAGAGCAGAGGGGGAGGATGACCTCCTCCACCTGCTGGCCACACTCTCCTTGATGCCCCCCAGGATGCCCTTGGCCTTCTTGGCCACAAGGGCCCATCGCTGGCTCATGGTCATCCTGTTGTCCCCCAGGACTCCCAGGTCTCTTTCCACCGAGACCTTGATTTACTCGGGCTTTGTGGGTCCACCGATGTCCAGACCTGAATTCTGAAAGGCAAGGACGTAAGGTCTGTTCAGCTAGAAGAGAAGTGGGGTTTTCCCCTGTGTGCTCCCTTGTGCTGAAGAGTGCAGCGCACGGCGCTGCGCCAGCGTCCCACTGCTTTACCCTTCTCCGGAGTAGCTGGCTAAGGCTGGGCTTGCACGGAAGCATCTTGCATTAAGGCATCAGGATTAGCGAGGGTCCCAAAGTAAGGCTGTAGGACTGAAATCCTTCATTTTTATGGGCTGGAAGTGATAACGCTTATGAACTGAATTATACTTATGTCATGACGTGATCCACGCACTCTTACGGGTGGATAGGTATTGATTATCCATCAATATGGATTGATGGGGGATGATGATTCAAAGCCTAACTGCCAGGTAGCTGGGTGTCCTGGGCTGTTTATCTAGTTAATTAAATATTGCCGTGATTCAGCTTTTTTATTTAAAACTGGCATTTACTTGTATCCCCACGACGTTACCAGTACCCCTAAAATCAAGTCTCTCTCTCTCTCTGTTTCAGGACGGGGAAGGCCAGACCGCACTCCATTACGGTAAGCTGCCTTTTAGCTTGGTTGTTCCCTCTTAACAGGGTGGATTTGCAGCTGGAGTAAATGGTCTACGTACAGAAAGCAAATTTCAGTAGAAATATGAGCAGGGAAACTGGATTTGATTAACCAGCGGCTACCTCCGCCGGCAAATCCCAGCATGGTATGAGTAGGAGTCCTGGGAGAAGCAGCGGGGGAGACTGCTATCCTCCCTTCCTTCTCCTCTGCAAATTTCCCCTTAAATCCTCCCTTTCCCCAGAGTGAGCGACGCACTTTCTCCAGCGTTTGTCCTGTGCGCCTGTCGTGTCTCCCAAGACGTGGTTCTGCCACCTCCAAGACGTGGTTCTGCCACCTCCAGCCCCAGGAGTGGCTCTGGTTGGGGGATGTCAAGGTTGAGAGGAGGGTCTGTCCTGGCTTTAAGAGGTTTCGCAGGGGAGGGGAAGGGGACAAGCAAGGTGGACTTCACCTCCACGTGTCCTGGTGACAAACCTGTCTGATGGTAGCTGAGAGAGAGCAGCAGCTCCTCTACTACCAAAACCAGCAGAGCAAAGTTACAGTTTATGTCCCTCCTACAATTACATGCTAATTAGATGTGAGATTTTGTAGCAATCCTTTTAATTGAAAGCTTGTTCGAGGCTAAAGTGACATATGCGGAGCTGATGCGTGGGGAATAGGAAAAAAGGATCGATTTAATCTATATCATAATTTTTTTCCAAAATTAAGACATACCAGTTCTTATTTTATGCCTGCCACTGTGTAATTAAGAGCATACTTGTTATTCTGAAGTGTTTGTGTCTTTTTCTCGCTTTCTGATCTCTCCACAAGGACATCAGCAGGAAGGCAAAATTGCTTTGCAGACCATCAGTCCAAGGCACAGCATTTGGATCTGGATCTAAACGACCAGATTCCAGGGCCCCTGAACTGAGACTGTAATTACAGTCACATGTGACTTCTCCCCATGCCCCATGGGGGATGCTTTATTTTTCAAGGTTCTTACCCTTCTGACCGAAGGTAGCGGATCTGCTGCTGTCCGCAGAACGACAGCGCTCAGTGCCAGGTTGCCTCTTTTTCTGCCCAGCTCATTCCACGTGTCAGGCTTTCTCTCTCCCGGGGGGATGCTTTTCCCCCGCCCCCCCCATTCTGTCACCGACATCCACCTACCCCAGGGGTGCACGGTGGGTTGTAGTAGGTTGTGCAAAAGCAGAGCATAAGGTATCCGAGAGCACCTGCTTCAAGCAAGTTCAATACGTGAAAGTAGAGGGTGGATGCGTCGCCTCCTCAATGTAAATCCTTTGCAGGTGGATCCCTGTGGCTGAAGCAGGTTGTTTAACACAAGCAAACCCACATAACTGAATTAATTAATATTATTTCAGAAATGATTTCTCTGATCCACCCTGCCAGCTCAGGTGTTTCAATAATGACAGTTTTGCAGGCTTTTTCCCCAAATTTTTGGAGTTTTAAGGTTTTTTTTGTCTTCCCCTCCCTGTACGTTATCTTTGGGGAAGCCTCTCTGCGTCACTGGCACACGGCTCCGGGGTGCCCGCGGGTGCCCCGCTTTCCCTGGCTGACCATCGCTGCACCCAGGCTGTCCTCATTCCCTTACTTAGCTGATCTGGTCATAAATCACCCCGATCTCGAAAACAGCTTGTTAAATGAGAGAATGGGTTTGATTCGAGTGGCTATTGGCCTGAAACTGGAACTCACTGAAAAATCTCCTCGGTAAGCACTTCGTCACCAAGCCGTTAATTGCAGCGGGGAGGCATGAAAGCTTGTATGAAAACTGTCGGTGGCGGTGCTGAGCAGAGCAGCGCGTTTACAAGGCCTCCCCTTTTGTTAGGGGCTGTTCAGGGAAGGGTTAAATCCCATGAGCAAGGCCAGCAAGGCAGCCACTGCTTTTAGGGTGTCTCCATCCCTTTTTATGAGGCGGCGTGGCCTGACAGCTGTCCTTGTGGTGACAGCTCTCCTGATTACAGCCGGTGTCAAACTGCATCCTGCTGCGGGTTATAAATCCTGCCTCCTTCCCATCGGCACCGACCCCGGCTTTAATCGGAGGTTAAGTGGAGGCCAGCTGGCAGCGTGGTCCGAAGGCACCGGCTCATCGGTGGGACCCACTGAGGTACCGGCTCTCCTCCAGGCTGGAGGAGGCGGTCGGTGCCGGGTTGATCGGTATGAGCACGGTCTCCCCGCTCAACGGCCCGTTAGTCTTCAGCTCCTCTCCATCCATCCATCCACCCACCCGCCGGGAATACTAAAATCATTGCCGCTGCCTCTCCCAGAGGAAATCAAGGCTTCTCCGAGCACTTGTGGCCACGTGGCCGTGGAGTGGGCAGGCTCTGTATCCTCATGGGCGCTCCGGCTTCCCTGCAAAGCACCATCTGTTCGGCTCTTTCTCTGCTGTGGCAGGGTAGTGGGAGGGGACGCTGGCGGGAAAATAAATAATAAAAAAAAAAAAAAGAAAGAAATTCATCATCTGAACCCTGAGGATTAATGGAGTCGGAAGGCGAACTGCGCTGAATGGAAATCCATCTTCACCCGTGCCAGTGTCAGGGCTGCCGCTCCGGCCCTTGACAAATCGAGGGTCCCAGGGTGCGATAAATCCAGCAGCTGTGCTCGTCCCCGGGGGCGTCCCTGGCCCGCTCGGGGACGTGGGCTGTGCCTGCCAGCGGCACCGGATGAGGAAGCCACCTTTCCCCACGCGGGCACCAGCTCCCCATCCCCAGGAGCTGCCACCGCAGCATCCTTGGCACCCCTGGAAGTCTGTTTTCTGCAAGGGTGCTGTGCCGTCACCCCGGGATGTGCCCCCAGCCCTTCAGCTCAGCCTCACCCACACCCCCACCTGCTTCCTCACCAACCACATACCCCTTCCTCTATTCCCCTTTTTTTATCTTTTTCAGTATAAGCTCCAGTCACACGTCAAATTTAGTTTAATTAAACATTGCTGCTTGTCCCTTCGGGTCAGTAGAAAACTGCAGAGTTAATGCAAAAAGGCGCTCTAATTGCTACGTTTAACGGCAAAAAAAGAGTTAGTCGGTTATGTTGTAAAAGCGCCTGAAATATAATTAAAACCAACTGCTACCAATGCGAGAGGAAGCTGCCGGCTTCGCGGTACCGTAAGGCAGGTGGGGGCTGAGGCAGTTTTCAGCCTCGCTGGGATCTGCTCCGCACGGGCTTAAGGGAGAATCCGGGCACCGGGACTTCTGCTGCCGTCAGCCAAGCCCAGCTCTTCAGTATTAAGAGTTTTCCTGCTTTTCCTGGTTCTTACTTTTTTAACATCCTTAGGCAAGGTGGGAGAGGGAGCTGCAAGCTGCCAGGCGGTCCTCGGGACAGGGAAGAACTCGGGTCAAACTTGATTCTATCTCGGCAGAGTAAATCAGAGTTCAAAAAAGAGTTGCTAGCGGACGCACGGGTTAGAAGTAACAGCAGAGCGCTGGTACCAGCTCTCCATGGGCACAGGCCTGCGTCCTTGGAGCCGGTGCTCAGGAAAAGTCCAGCCAGCAGCTAAAAACCATCCAAATTTTCTGCAAGGAGAAACGACGGATGAAAGCAGGGAGCCAGGCAGCGCTGACACTGTCCTGCCTGGGACGTGCCGCCTGCGGAGCCCTGGGAGGTTCAGGAGGCAGGTGAGGGGCAAGGGTATATAAACGTGTTATAAATTATAAATCCATTATAAATTCTGGGTACAAAAGCAGGCAGGGAAGGCTTTCCCAGGCGGCACTTTGGGGCTCTCTGTGGTGCTGCAATAGCCCTTCCCGGGGTCTTCTCCCATCCTGGACGTGAAGGAGCATTAGCGGAACTGCACCCGGGCACCCTGTGCGTCCTCCCGGGTGATGCCCTGCAAACCGGCCGGGCTCTGGGGCCGTGGCTGCACCAGTAACACCCTCCCAGGGCTTCTGGCTTTTCATTGCTCTCACTCTGTCTTTTCTCTTTCCTTTGCGCTGTTAAATCCAAAGGCAAGCAATACATTGAGTACTGAACACTGCCCCGAAAAATGATGTGCTCTGCCTGGCCAGGTGCTGAGATGGCACTTCTTGCCTCTGGCACACGCATGGGAAGTCACCAGTGACAGCACCGTTCCAGAAACACCCATCACCCCCACCTCGGGTCAGGATCCCCGGACTAACCCTTCCCTTTCTCCCTCCAGCTGCCGCCTGCGAGTTTTTGGACATCGTGGAGCTGTTGCTGAAGTCGGGAGCCGACCCCACGCTCCGGGACCAGGAGGGCTGCCTGCCGGAGGAGGTGACAGACTGTAAAGCCATCACTTCGGCTCTGCAGCAGCACACCGCTGGCAAGACCTAACCCCGCGGCCACCAGCGGCGTGGGAGGACAGAGACGCTCCGCAATAACACCCCTTCTCTTCCCCCGTTGCCCTTCCGAAACGCCGTGGGGGTTGGAAGGGGAGCTTTTAGAGCAGAGGGGATGGGTGGGCTCTCCAGCAACAGGGCTGGCCGGCCCAGCGCCTATCCTGGGCAGGATGGGATCAGGGTTTTGCATGCTCTGACATTTATCAGTATTTGGGGGGGGTGTGGAGGGAGCGAGGGAGGGGAGCAGGGTCCTGGAGAAGGCCCCAAGTATCATTTTAATGTGTTAAACACCAATACTGCGTTGGGTGTCTCACCAGGGCAGCCTGTGCGGACCGGTCGGCTCCTCCGTGGGGAGGGGAGGGCGGCTGGGCCAGGTGAGGCACTCGGCTTTTCTGTTCGGGGGGAGTTTTAGTTTCTTATTTTTTTTTCCTCTGGGTCCAAACGAAATATTATAAATAAAAGCACAGCGCTGGGACGGAGCCTCTGTGCATTTGTCTTGCAGGGAGCGACTTTATTCCTTGGAAGCAATGAGGGCGGGAGGCAGCTCGGCGCTGGCGTAGCCCTTGGAAAGTTCTGCCCCTGGGGAGAGAGGGCTACAAAAGACGGCGGGGTTGTACAGCTGTCTGTCCGTCCCTCTAGTTCCCACCTAACATACGTAAGACAAGTGCTTTACAGCTAAAACGAACCTCTCCAAGCTGACAGGACTTTTACCAGGTCTCACAACCACTTTGCTGAATTAAGCAGCATTAAAACTCCTTCGCCGTCAGCAGCTCCAGGTCCTCCTGTCGCGTGCGGGTCCCCGGGGTGGCTCGTTCAGGGCTGGGGTGTGGAGATAAACCTGCACCCACCTGTCACCCTGTGGGCCTGTCTTGGCCACTTCATGGTCCTCTCAGCTGGCCAAATACCCAGAAAAATGGGAAATCTGTGTCGATGCCTCAGGCGCCGGAGTGAGGTGGGATGGGCGCGGGGCTTCCTGCATCCTCATGGGGTTCCCCCCCGGGCTGTGCCGGTGGGTCGGCCGTGGTCCAGGGGAGCTGCTGGGGATGGGTTCGTGCTTCGGGCTGACGCCTGGCTGGGAGGGGGCCTGCTGTGGGTGGGTGTACACGGCAAGAGGAGACCCTGGCTTCCCTGTGGGGCATTGTCATGCCACCTGCTTTTCCCCGGACAAGGAGATTTACAGCCTGGGGGGAGCGCAGGAGATCTCCATCACTCTGACGGGAAGCTGCTTGCCATCCAGTCCTTTCTGCAGCGCAACCAGCCTCAGGAAAATAAATGGAAGCACTCCCTCCGCTAAGGACTGGCTGGGCTGGAGGCACGCGTGGGTTTTGGCCCCTCGCGGCAGCTGCCGGCTTTTGCTAACGCTGACGAAGTTTCCTGCACTGGCCTGACCGCCGCCAGCAGCCGAAGCACCACCACGGCGTGGCTCATGCGTGCGAGGCACGGGGCAGGCTCGGTGGTGGGGGCAAAAATGGCTTGGGCAAGTTAATGGGCCGTACGGGCCCTTGTATCGGCCACGTCGACTTATTTTCCATCAACTTAGTATTGGAGGGGGTCTGATGGGCTGGGGAGCTGCAGGGATGGGGCTTTTGGGAAAAAAAAAAAAAAAAAAAAAGGCCCCTTCAGGGTTTTTTCTGAAATTTGAGCCTGAAGCCTGCTCCCGCTGAGCCTTCCGAAGAAACTGCAGGGACGGCAAGAGCAAAACTCACCGTGTGTATCTGTGTGCGGCCCCTCCGTGCTGGGGGACACTGTCACTGCCCGGTTGTGACAAGGGGCTGGTGAAAGGAGCAGGCGGGCCGGGGGCCTGGACGCAGAGACGCGCGAAGCGAGCTGCTGATAAACATTAACGCTGTGCAGCAAATGCCACGAGTCAACATTTCGGGTCCCGGCCAGTCCCTGGCGGGGCGGCGGGGGGGTGATGCTTATTCAATGGAAGCGATGCAGCAGCCCCCCGACCCTTGAGCGAGGACCCGCCGTGGCTTCTGCTCTCCCCCATCCTGCCAAGGTGGGGTGTGCCTGGTCTCATCGCAGCCATCGCGGCTGAAACACAATCCGTGACGACAGCAACGCCGCCGTCGGGGACGACAGCCGGGTGCCGATGAGGCAAAAGACGCCAACCCCGATGCGGGGGGGGGGGATGCTGCGCACGGAGCTGCTCCGCTGCCTTTGGGATGCGGGCGTGGGGTGGCATCAAGGTGAGGGGCAAGCGAGGCCGCCTTTGTGCGGTGCCACCATGCACACAGCAAAAAAAAAAAAAAAATCTCTTAAAACCAGGGCTGAAAAGCAGCAGCCGCGATGCCCGTGCTTTCAGCGAGAACATTTAGGGGCTGAGCACTCAGCCCTGGAGATGTTTATAGCACTTTAGGTCTGTTTGTGAGGTTGGAGCCTTTCCAAAAAATAGCAAACAACTAGGGGGAGGGTGGGGGGGGGAAGAAGAGAAAGACATATATTATTGTTTATAATCTGCTTTATTCAGCCAACCCTTTCCCCAGCAGCCCCGCGGATTGCTGTTTAAATCCCTCGCTGCCTTTAACTACCGCTACGGAAAGTGGTTAATGTGCAGCCGGCCTAAGCTTGGCATCTACTCCAGGAAATCACTTTAATTGAGAAGCATTAAATGTTAAAATGATTAAAACAGAGAAAGCCAACACACCTGTGCCCACTGAGTGCTGTGGTGGTGTGGCTGGGCAATGGCGGTGGGTGGCCAAGCCGGCACCGGGGGGGACCGTGGGCATCCACCGCCGTTGCTGCATGGTGGCAGGAAAGCTGCAGACATTTTGGGATGCCATGTGGCAGGGATGGAGATTCCCACCCACCTCTCCCTGCCTGCAAAAAAAAGCCAGGGCACGGCGATCGGTGTCGCTTGTCCCATCCAGGGATGCCGGTTCCTCCATCTGGACAAGACCCAGGGGATCCCGCCCTCCAAAAAGCCGTCGGTGCCGAGGCGGGTGATGCCGATGGTGGCCGCTGCCCTCCCGACGAGGAAGAAAATCCCGAAGACAGCAGCTTGCTAAAGAGCATCCCGAGTTTATTTGACATCGCTTTCCCTCCAGGCGAGGGGGTGACCGTACACATCTCATGCCAACGCACAGGGTACAAAAGCAACGCCCCGGGCCCGAATTCGGGGGGATTGGGGGGGGAGGGGGAAGGGGGTGTCTTTTCTGCCCAAAGACATGGCAATAAATAAGGTTTTATTCTTTGAAATATTTTTATTTTTATTTTTGTTGGGGTCGGGTTTTTTTTTTTATTCCCCTTTTTGCCCACCCCCCCACCCCAGGAAACAAGACTCTCACTTTCTGGAACTGTACAAAATTTACACAGCGAGGGGAGGGGGCGTTTGGCCTTCTCGAAGGGGGATGGAGAGCAGCAGATGCGGCTCCCCACACCCCCCCCTCCCCCCCCCACCGTCCCCCTCCCCCCCAGCCGCCCACAGTGCCCGGCGAGGCTGGGGGCTTGGCACAAAGCAGCACCCAAGGTGGGGGGGGGGGGGCACATGGGTGCCACTGGAGCAATTCCTGCAGCGCCAGCACACCCAGACGGGGTTTGGGGGGGGGGCAAGGAGGGACAGGGACATACCGGTGATGTGCTTTCTTGTGTGGCTTTTTTTTTTTTTTCTTTTTTTTTTTTTTTTAACACTTTTGTCTTTTCTCTCCTTTGCTTTTGGAGCTCCCCCCCTACACACACCCACCCCACACACCCCCCCACCTCAACACAGCCTCTGGCAGCAGCCAGCTAATGGGATCCGCCACCAGCTCCCCCCCCCACGAAGGGCAGCCTGGGATCATCAGCATCACCCCAGAGCTGGGGGCGATGGCGGGGACCCAATGGCCGAGGCAGCCCCATGGGGCCGGGGCAGAGCCAGGCACCCCGGGCAGCGAGTGTGAACCTGGATTTTATCCATTGGGATGAACGTCTCCAGGCTGGTGAGGGTGGGGGGGGGTGCTGGTGGTGCAGGGACAGACGGGCAAGCGGCTGTCACAAGCCCAGGGATGCGGGTTTTGAGAAAGGGGCTGGTCCTGCTCAGCCAGGAGCGACCCCACGGGGCTCACGGGCTGTGTCAGAACCTCCCGGGGCCTCCCTGGCTGCCTGCACCCCCCTCGGTCCCCTCGGCCCCGTAGCACTGTGGAGGTGGGTGGCTGATGCCAGGGGTCTCACCCCACCATCTCCTCCGGTCCCCTGCGTGCAGGAGCCTCTGCAGCTGATGAAATGTCCTTTTTCCCCTTGGTTTTGGGGAGGTTTTTGCAACACCCTCGGAGCAAACATTCCCCACCTTGCCCGCCCACCCTTCCCCAGCATGGGCCAGCCCCGCGCATCCCCCGCCACAGCCCAGCTCGGCCATGGGGCATCTCGGGCTAGAGGCGGTTTTTTTTGTAATTCTTTCCCATCGCGTGACCAAGGTAAAACCCACAGCGATGCACTGTAAGCACTCCTGCATGCCCAGGGGACAAATAACGTCCCCAAAGCCACCACATGACAGCTCCGCTCCCACCGTGCCCGGAGCGGGCAGCATCACCCCCAGGCAGCGGGCAGTGGCCCTGCCTGGATGTGTCCCCGGCCTCGCTAAAATAAACCCTTCTATAATATAGACTTCTCTTTCTGCTGAGGCTCCAGGCAAGCGCCGAGTCGCGTTTCAACTCCGTATCGAAAAATAACTCTTGAAAATAGCAGCGGTGCTCGGCCGGGGCGGCACGGGGCTGGCACGGGTGCGGGGACGGACTCTGCCATCCCTGATTGTCCTTCCCTCCCGCCGGCTCGCGCCGTCGCGCATCCCGCCGTGCCCCAGCCCTCGCCAGCGTCCTCGCCATGCGTCCCATGTGCCGACACCTCTCTTGTGCTTACACCCACCTTTGGGGCATCCATGCCCCCCCCCCACACACACCCCAGGCACAGCCGCCCCCAGCCATCGCCAATGCTGCCCCCTCCCTCCCTCCAGCCCTCCGGGGCCAATTCCCATGGGAAATCCTGGAAAGGTCCACCGCCGGCGGGTGCCCTCGGTGCTGCGCTTGCCAGCTGGGGAGGAGCGAGAGGGGGCCGGGGCGGGGGGCGAGCGGCGCTTAGAAAGGGGGGTGATCCATGTCGTCCAGCCAGGAGGCCGGGCTGGTGGGAAAGTCTGGGTACCCGACGCTGCTCCCTGTGGAGATGTCGGAGGTGGGGCCCCCCCCGGCCATGGCCCGCAGCGTCTGACTCACCCCCTGCGCCCCGTGGGCCACCAGCCCCAGGCTGCCGTCCATGGCGTAGTCCAGCCCGTTGAGCAAGGGCGGGTGGGACGGCAGGGAGGAGATGGAGGATGGCGACTGGGGGAGGCCGTAGGGACTGCCGTCCCGCAAGTCCTGGTACGACTGTCCCGTCCCCTCCATGGAGAAGCTGCCGTTCAGCAACTGTCCGCCCGCCACGTCCCCCACGGTGCCGTAAACCCTGTTGGTGTGGCCGAGCTCGGAGAGGATCTGGTCTTCTGCCGGGGAGAGGAGGGAGAGCAGGGGGGGGGTCAGCGCCGGGGGGAGCCCCACAGCCCCTCCACCCCACGCCAGCACCCCACTCACCACGGAAGCTGAGCTCGCTGTCGCTGACGCCGCAGTCCTCGGCCGAGCTCTCCTTCTCCAGCTTCCCACCCCCGCGGCTCCGCTTGACGCTCTTGTAAAACTGTCCCCAGCGGTGCCGTCCCGCGTCCTTCTTCAGCCGCTTCTCCTTGGCCCGGCGGTTCTGGAACCACACCTGGGGAGAAATGGGGATATCGATGGCACCACAGCACCCTGGCACCCAGTGTACCAGCACCGCTGCACGCCAGCACCTGGGCATCCCTACATCCCAGCATGCCAGCATCCCTGCACCTCTGCCACCCAGCACCCCTGGGACCCCACGTGCCAACACCCCTGCAACCCAGCTCCCATGCACCCATGCAAACCAGCACCCTGGCGCCCTTGCATCCCAGGAACCCTGCCACCCAACTCCTACACGACCATGCAACCCAGCACCCCTGCAACCCTACATGCCAGCATCCCATTTCCCACATAGCCGTGTCACCCAGCACTCCTGCCACCCAGCACCCAGGCACCCCTGCATCCCGGCATGCCAGCACCCGGCCATCCCTACATCACAGCATGCCAGCTTCCCTGCACCTCTGTCACCCAGCACCCATGTAAACCCGCAAGCCAGCACCCTGGCAACCCAGCATGCCAACACCTATGCACCCCGGCTCCCACACACTCATGCAACCCATCACCCCTGCACCCCAGCACGCCAGCACCCCTGCAATCCCTCATGCCAATTAACCCAGCACCCCTGCAACCCAGCTCCCACGCAGCCGTGCAGCCCGGCATCCAGGCACCCCTGCATCCCAGCATGCCAGCACCATGGCACCCCTACAATCCCAGCACACCAGCGTCCCTGCACATCTGACACCCCACATGCCAGCACCTTGGCAGACCAGCACCCTGGCACCCCTGCAACCCAACTCCTACATACCCATGCACCCCAGCAATCCTGCAGCCCTGCATCCCAGCACCCCTGCAACCCAGCTCCCACACACCCATGCACCCCAGCATCCCCGCAATCCAGCTCCTGGACATCCATGCCACCCCAGTGCCCCTGGCACCCCTGCAGCCCCTGCATCCTGGCATCCCTGCAGCCCCATGGCACCCCAGTGTCCCCCTTCACTAGGGGCAGGGTGGAGAGGGGCATCCTCACGGTCTCACCTGCACCACCCTCATGTCAAGCCCCGTCTCGGAGGAGAGCTGCTCCCGAACGTGCCGGGCGGGCTTGGGGGAGTTTTTGTAGGCGTTCTTCAGTGTCTCCAGCTGCTTGGCCGTGATGGTGGTCCGGGGCCGCTTAGCACCCGCCTCAGAGTCGTCTGCAAGCAAAGGAGTCCATACCAGCCCCAACCCCAGCAGCGTGAGCATCCCCAAACTGCCAGCCCACGGCGCTGGGGAAAAGCTCCCTAAAACCAGGTGCCTCAGAGCCCGCAGCAACCCCTTCCCGCAGGTACAACGCCGGTGACATGACCCATGGCCACCCATTGGTGTGATGTCCCACCTTGTAGCCCTTTTGGGGTGCCTACCGTTCTGCTTGGCGGTCTCGTAGTCCTCCTTGCAGACCAGGCGCCCGTCCTCCATCAGGTAGAACTCGTCGCCGGTGGCCAGCTGCCGGCTGCAGATGATGCAGGCGAAGCAGTGGAGGTGGTAGACGAAGTCCTGGGCTTTGCGGACCACCTGGGTGGGGGGGATGCCCTGCTGGCACGCCGTGCATTTGGTCCCGAAACGCCTGCAAGGAGAAGAGGGGAACCCTGAGCTCCCCTTCCCCGGGAGGTGGGCTTCGCCGGAGGCTGGGTGGGAACCAGGAGACAGGGCAGAGTTTAAACCAGCAATCAACCTAATTATGCATGACACTTCACACGGCAGGGGTTTATCTTCTTCAGTGTGAGAGACCGGCCTAATGGAGCTGAGGAAGGTTTGATTTTAATGGTTCTTTTAACTAATGCTTATAGGCTGCCTGATTTTTCCCCTGCAAGGACAGTGCATATTTCATCCACATTAATACCAAATGAATTAATTACGCCGCCCCGCTAGCATGATGAATCCCAGATTAATGCAGAATGATGGGGCTCTTACACCGTAATGACAGCCCGACGGGTGCGCCGGGTGGGACAGCGTGGGGTAGGCGTGGGCCCAAGCCAGCTCGCCAGCACGGCGGCAAGGAGCGTGCAAGAACAGGACAAGAAGCAGGGAAGGAATGTGCAAGAATAGTGCAAGCAGTGTGCAAGGAACATGCAAGAAGTGTTGCAGAAGCATGCGAGGACCATGTAAGAATTGTGCAAGAAGTGTGGAGTGAGCGTGCAAGGACCGTGCAAGGAACATGCAAGAAAGAAGTGTGGAAGCAACATGCAAGGAGCACGCAAGAAGAGGACAAGAAGCACGGAAGGAGCATGCAAGAAGCATTGCAGAAGCACGCGAGGACCATGTAAGGACAGCGCAAGAAGTGCAGAAGGTGCATGCAAGGAGCGTGTAAGAAGTGTGGAAGCAGCATGCAAGGAGCATGCAAGAATAGTACAAAGAGTGTGCAAGGAGCATGCAAGAAGTGTTGCAGAAGCACGCAATGACCATGTAAGAACAGTGCAAGAAGTGCAGAAGGTGCGTGCAGGGAGCGTGCGAGGAGCATACAAGGACCATGTAAGAACTGTGCAACAAGTGTGGAGTAAGGATGCAAGGAGCCTGCAAGGAGCGTGCAAGGAGCATGCAAGAATGGGGCAAGAAGCAGGGAAGGAGCATGCAAGAATAGTGCAAGGGGTGTGCAAGGAGCATGCAAGAAGTTGCAGAAGCAGGCGAGGACCATGTAAGAACGGTGTGAGAAGTGCAGAAGGTGCATGCAAGGAGCGTGTAAGAAGTGCGCGAGGAGCATGCAAGGACCACATAAGAATTGTGCAAGAAGTGTGGAAGGAGCATGCAAGAAGTCCGCATGGACCATATAAGAATTGTGCAAGGAAGGTGCATGCAATAAGTGTGCAAGAAGCATGGAAGCAGCATGCAAGGACGATACAAGAATGGTGCAAAAAGTGTGGAATGAGCATGCAAGGATCATGTAAGGATAATGCAAGAAGTGTGCAAGGAGTGTGGAAGAAGCATGCAAGGAACATGTAAGAATGGTGCAAGAAGTGCAGAAGGTGCATGCAATAAGCGTGCAAGGAGCATGGAAGCAGCACGCAAGCAACATGCAAGAATGGTGCAACAAGTGGAGAAAGAGCATGCAAGGAGCATGTAAGAATGGTGCAAGGAGCATGTAAGAATGGTGCAAGGAGCATGCAAGGAGTGTGCACAGAGCGCACGTCTCGCCCCGCAGCCCCCGCAGCTCGCAGGCACTCTGCTGCAGCGATCCTGGGGCGCCCATCGCTCCGGGTGCACCCGTGAGCCGGGTGCCGATGTGTGGGTGCAGCCCAGGCCATGGTGGGGTGCAGTTGCCCTGACACCCGGACAACAGCCGATAAACACCCGGCATCAACTGAATTAGCGGCGCGAGGGCGACACATGCCACGAGGTGGTGGCAGCGCAGGAGGAAGTGAAGAATAAGTGTCGATTCCACTGGTGTTTTCAGCGACAGATGGGGTGGGCTTTGGGACTGACATGGGGCAGATCCCCACCTCCCACCTGCTGGGTCTCCCCTGCTCCCCCCAGCACCCTGTCGGTGGGGTGCTGGGACCCCATGGAGCCTCCCGGCCTTGCAGCAGCAGCCCGTGCAGCAAAGCTATTGGAATAAATCAGTCCCCTACGCCTTAAAAACAGAGCCATCTGCTTCGAAGGAGGCAGCCCGGGAAAATCCAAGCCTTTCAGTCCCCAGCCCCATGGTTGCAGGGGTAGGCGGTGGCATTTGGGGGTGCCCAGGGGGTACAGACACCCCAGGCACCTCTCGCTGCCCCGCCGAGGGCTGAACATCCCCTGGTCATGCAAAATCACCCTGTGAGCCTGCGGCTGCCCATGCCCTCATGCCGTCCGGAAAGCAGGGTCACGGCCACCAAAGCTGGTCCCTGAAACTGTCCCCGAGTCACCCAGGGGTGGGCAGCAGGCACTGGGCATGAGTGGAGCCGGCCCAATTTCGGCAGCTGCCCAAAGGGGTGTTGGGAAGCAGAAGGTGAAGAGGGAAAACCTATTTTCTCTCATTTTCTGGGCTTGTATCCTAAAGGGAGAGTCCCCGGACATCTGCTGGGGAGACCTCAGCTCTCCCGGAGTCAGTGAGAGGGATGGGACAGGAGATGGAGGGAGGGAGGGAGGAAATGGAGGGGTGGAGGGAGGGGTGAGGGATGGAGGGATGGGATAGGAGATGGAGGGAGGGAGGGATGAGAGAAGGGAGCGATGGGATGGGAGATGGAGGGAAGGATGGAGGGAATGGAGGGAGGGAGGGGAGGGATGAAGGGATAGAGGGAATGGAGGGAGGGATGGGATAGGAGATGGAGGACAGGAGGGAGGGATAGGACAGACAGACAGACAGACAGACAGACGATGCTTCTCTGTGCCCAAGGCTGAGCCGGTGCACGCTCTGCAGCTCCATCCTCTGCCTGTTCATCCACAGCATCCCTCACATAACACTACTAAAGCCATTTTTTTAAAAAAAACCCAGCACATCGGGGTGTTTCTGCATCGCCTGGAGACAGCCAGACCCAGGACAGAGCTACCCCTGGCTGGGCACCAAGAGCTGCGATTTGAGGGAGGGAAAAGGAGATAAAAATCAAAAAAAATCTGGTCTTTTTGGAAGTGGCTCCTGCATTGCAGACCTGCCTCTGAATTTGGTCTCAAATCCTCACGTCCTCCGCAGGTTACCTACCCCGAAATCGATGCGCGGTTGAAATAAAGGTGAGGCGAGTGCCCGCGCGAGCGCCGAGACGCTATTGATTGGCACCAAATAATCCAGGCAGGACCTCATCTAAGAAAGTCGCTGATCTTTCAACTCTAATTAACATTGATTACACGCACCTTTTGGGCGACTATTTAAATTACTTGGAGATTAATAGGCTGGAAAATATCAGAAGTGAAGTGTTATTACCCAGGCTGTACTGGCTGCTTTGACCATCGCACGCTCCCCAGTTGGGAAGGAGAAATTCCAGCTGCATCTTTGGCCCTGATGGCTGCGGGGGTGGGGGGACGGATACGTAGGAGGCCTGAGAGCCTGGGGATGGGCAGGCAGGGAAAGTCCTGCCCAGGGATTAGTACAGGGCGTAATCGCCATCGGTTGGTTTAGCCGGCCGGCGGCAGGGGGTGGTGGGGAGAGCCGGCACGGCCAGGGATGCACAGGAGGCGATGGCATGGGGAGGTGGACCTGGTCCCCAAGCTGCAGCGGGTCCTTTTTGGCTGTTCCCATCACCTGCACCGGGGCAGCAGAAGGTGCCCACTGGCCAGGATCCGTCCCTCCTCCCCACAGGAGGTGTAGAGCAGCATCCCCTGCACTTCACGGCAATTCACCACCAGCAGAGCTGTGCTGCAACACCCTCTGCCATCCCGAAATCCCATCTGCGAAATCTGTGAGCGGGGAAAACTCAGCCAGGGACTAAAGGGAAAGGGGTTGTCCTGCTGCGCGGGAGCAGGGAAATGCCCAGGCTGGGGCATCACACAGCTCGGAGGCAGCTGCCAAGGAAATCAAATGAGGTTTTCACACTGCTGAGAGCACAGAAAGGACAAAATGAAAAAAAAAAATTTTAAAAAAACAAAAAAGGAAGGAGAGGAAAGGAAAGGAAAGAGGAAAGGAAAGAGGAAAGGAAAGGAAAGGAAAGGAAAGGAAAGGAAAGGAAAGGAAAGGAAAGGAAAGGAAAGGAAAGGAAAGGAAAGGAAAGGAAAGGAAAGGAAAGGAAAGGAAAGGAAAGGAAAGGAAAGGAAAGGAAAGGAAAGGAAAGGAAAGGAAAGGAAAGGAAAGGAAAGGAAAGGGGAGAGGAGAGGAGAGGAGAGGAGAGGAGAGGAGAGGAGAGGAGAGGAGAGGAGAGGAGAGGAGAGGAGAGGAGAGGAGAGGAGAGGAGAGGAGAGGAGAGGAGAGGAGAGGAGAGGAGAGAAAAGAGAAGAGAAGAGAAGAGAAGAGAAGAGAAGAGAAGAGAAGAGAAGAGAAGAGAAGAGAAGAGAAGAGAAGAGAAGAGAAGAGAAGAGAAGAGAAGAGAAGAGAAGAGAAGAGAAGAGAAGAAAAAGGTAAAAAGATGAAGGGAGAGAAACGGCATCAGCAAACCCCGGTGAGGCGAGCGAGGGGCTCCTTGCGCGGGTTTCTCCTGCCCTCTAGCTCCGAGCCGAGCCGGGGCCACCACCGAACCGCCGCAGCTTGCCGTCCCACGGGGGCTGAAAACCGGCACAGGGGAGGGACAGGAGCATCAGGGAGATTTTGGGGCTTGAAGAAGGTTAAACCCCGACAAGCAGCATCCAGCCTGCAGCAGCTGTAAACCACCACCATTTCCTTTATTTCCACAACAACAACAACAACAACAAAAGCAAGATAGATGAAGATTTTGGAGAAATTACGCTTAAAAATAGGCTGTGTGTTTGCCTGCTTCGCGGGCGGGGAGACGCCGCTTTCGGGGGGCTGTGCCCCAGCGTGGTACTCACTTGAAGAAATCCTCCTTGCAGTAGACGCTGCCGGCCCGGGAGAAGCAGCGCTCGGCCAGCTGCATCTGGCAGTCGGCACACTTGAGGCAGGAGCTGTGCCAGTGCCGGTCCAGGACCTTGAGGATGAACTTGTCCAGGATGTGCTGGTTGCAGCCGGCGCACTGGGGGATCTCTGGGCAGGGGGAGGAGAGAGATGGAGAGAAGAGCAGCATCAGCCACGGCAGCCCCCTGGCCCCTGCGGTGCTCCCACCCGGCCGCCGTGGCTGGCAAAGACCCGCGTTGGCTTGTGTTGGTGCTTTGTCGGGTGATGAGCTGCCACCCCTCGTCTCGCCAGTGTCCCAGCACATCTTCATTGACCAGCCTTCGCTAAAACCCTCTGGGGTAGCAAAGCCCCCGGCCGCACTATGCACAGACAAAAACACTTGGTGCTTTTCCCTTCTGCACCCATTTTCCAGGCCACATCCTGCTCCCGGCCACTCGTTTCCCTGCCTGCCTTTCTCTCCCTCTGGGATGGTGGCCCACAACTCCTGACCAGGGACATGGCTATTTGCTTCCCGTGGCCATCCCATGGGCCTGGCTGCCGGTGTGACCCAGGGGTTCACCCATGGGGTCCCAACTGTGACCCAGAGGTGCAGGACACCAACCACCTCCACTCCACCTGCAGAAGGTTTTTTTCAACATGGGCAAACACCTCTTCCCCTCTGCTCCCGCTGCATCCCACGGACCACAAGCTACCCACGCCAGCCACGCTGGCCCCACCGGCAGATGCCCAGTGCCCCTCTCCCTGCAGTGCCAGGGCACCGGGTGGCTTTGCATGGCCCACACTCCGGGACCCTGATTTTCTTGTGGTGGGGACAGCAGGTTTCTGCCTGCTTTCTGCCATCCAGCAGGGGTGTTACAGGTCCCTGTCACTGGAAACGCCTGGAAAACGTGGACTGAAGCAAGGCCACGCTGGAGCACAGCAGCAGGAACCAGGGATAGCGGGACCAGCCCCATCCAGTTCCCCCCCACCATGGCGCCCATGCTGTGGGAGGGTGCTTGGAGAAGGAGGGCTTTTCCTAAGGCAAGATGTACACCCAGCCATCCAGACTCCCGTACAATGGCTGCCTATAGACGGACAGCTTCTATGCATCTGGAGAGATGCTCTTTATCTCTCTCTCTGTCTGCCCGTAGTTCAGGATAAACGGGAGGCGCTGTAAAAGTCTGCAGGAGAAGATTGCCCGGTAAAAGCCAGGCACATCGTGCTGACACACAGGCAGGAAAGAAGATTGATTTTTGAGGGGGGGGGGAATAAAAAAAAAAAAAAAAAAAGAGAACACATGCCTGTAGCTGGAGCGTAAGAGCAGGAGAAATGTTTATGCATAAGGGCTGCCTCCCTCTCCTGCCGGAGAGCGGCCGACAGTAAATGGGGGGGGGCCGGGGGGGGGGGGTTTGATTGATTATTTTTTTTTTTTACGCTGCTACAAGTGCTGGGGAGGCGTAGGAGGGACTCCCTTGTCCCCAGGCGAAGTGGCAGAGCTGGGTGGCTCCTTCACTGACCCGCGGTAAAACAAGCCCCCGCGCCCGGCGGCTGGGCACAGCCGAGGGACAAGCGACCTGCCCCCCGCGCTCCCCCCCCCGCCCCCCTCCGGGTGTCCCCTACCTGCGGGGGGCCGGGAGCCGCCCTGCCCGGGCCGGGGGTGTGCCTGGGGGGGGGGGGCTCGGAGACCTCCTGCACCCTGCTCTGGGTGCTACCGGGAGGGGGGAAAAGGGGGGGAAGGAAAAGCGGGGGGGGGGGGGGGAGGCAGGAAAAGGAAAAGGGGGAAAAGGAGGAAAAAGGAGAAAAAGGGGGGGAAGGAAAAAGGGGGGGAGGGAGAAAAAGGGGAAAAGGAGAAAAGGGGGGGAGACAAGGGGGGGAAAGGAAAAAGAGGGAGGGAAAGGAAAAAGAGGGAGGGAAAGGAAAAAGAGGCGGAAGGGGGAAAAAGGGGGGGAAAGGAAAAGGGCGGGGGGGAGGCAGAAAAAGGAAAAAGGAGAAAAAGGGGAAAAGGGGGGGGAAGGAAAAAGAGGGGGGGAGAGAGAAAAAGGGGGGGAAGGGAGGGGAGGAAAAGGGGGGAAAGGAAAAAGTGGGTGAAGGAAAAAGGAAGGGAAGGAAGAAAAAGGAAAAAGGGGAAGAGAAGAGGGGAAACGAAAGAAATGGAAAAAAGAGGGGAAACGGGGGGAAAGGGAATAAAAGGGGAATGAAAGAGATGGGGAAAAGGAAAGAAAGAGGGAGGAAGAGGAAAGAAAGAAAGGAAGAGGAAAGAAAGGGGGGAAGAGGAAAGAAAGGAGGGGGGGAAAAGAGGAAAGAAAAGGGGAAAAAAAGAGGAAAAAAAAGGGGGAAAGAAGAAAGAAAAGGGGGGAAAGAGGAAAGAAAAGGGGGGAAAAAGAGGAAAGAAAAGGGGGGAAAGAGGAAAGAAAAGGGGGGAAAAAAGAGGAAAGAAAGGGGGGGGAAGAGGAAAGACCTGGGGGGAAGACGACAGAACAGAAGGGGGAAACAGGAAAGAAAGAGGGGAGAAAAGGAGGAAAAGAGGACGGGAGAAAATGGTATTGTTACAGCCTGAAACGTTGTTATTTAAAAATACTTCGGGGTACTGACACGTCTCTGAAGTGAAGGCAGCTTATTTTATCGTTCGCAAGGTTAGATAGTTACAATCCCAGTGCCCTTCAGACCATATTTATTGCCGGCATTTAAGCCTGCGTCGCATTAACAACAGTAGAATAAATAAATTTTAAAAAAAAAAAAAAAAAAAGTATCTACAGCTTCCATAGGTCGATCTTCTCCTTCTTGCTCTGAAAACACCTGGGTGCTTTGCTCCCCCCCACCCCCACCCCCTGCCCCAGCCCCACGGTTGCAGGTCGGCACCAGCCACATTTTCCACATTTCATTTGTTAAAGCTATTTCCGAGCAACGTTTCCGAAAGGCGCTGGCACAGAGGATGGGACACAGCAGGGCACCAGCCCCGAGAGGAGGCACGCTTGGTGCCATCGCGAAGTAAATCTTTCTCATCTATTTCATAAACACGCATGCACATTCATGAAACATTTTATATATATAAAACGTTATTTATATAAACGTGTATGAATATACATACACACACACTCACATGTATGTGTGTATATATATATATACACACACACACTCACAAACTAACAAACACAGCTTTCTCCTTCTTAAAGGCAGCAACACAGCTTAATTTCAACAAGCAAACAACTGCGGCAGATAATACACTATCTTCCTCCAAATTTCCAGCGAAAAAAAATATTTTTTTTGTTTTTTTTTTTTAACGAGACACCCATTTTTTTTTTTGCTTTTGATCTGTCCGTAGCTGTAGGGCACCAGTGAAATGCGCACAGGTCTGTGTGTGCGCACAGATGCGCAGAACGCGCATCGACTTGGCTGCTCTCCCCTGTACTAAATAATAATAATAATAATAATAATAATAATAATAATAATAATAATAATAATAATAATAATAAATTAATACATAAATAAATAATAATAATAATCAACGAGGGAACTGCCGGGGTACCAGGAGGTGTCCCAGTCACCCCACTGGTTTGCCTGGTGCACGCAGAGAGAAAAATATCTTAAATTCAAGCCCTGGGCTCTGCTTTGTGCTTTGCAACGGAGGCGGCTGTGCCGGGGCCGGCTCGGCGCTGCCTCCCCGCCTGCCGAAAGCCTGGCCTTTTTTTCGCTTGTTTTAACTAAATTATTTGATATAATAAGAATAATGTTAATGGCACTACGCGCTCCGTTGCTGTCTTTGCCCACCAGTGTCTCAGGGCTGGCTCTGTGCGCAGGGTGGTTTGATGGATGCTCCGGCAGGCACACCTGGGGAGGGACACAGCCCCGAGGCCCCCCGGGGGACCTGGAGATCACCCCAGGGATGCAAAACGCTCCCCCAGGGAGAGGGGGGGTCACCCCCCCACACACAGGGTGATGTGCCCGGGATGGGGACCGCACCGCCAGTGCGCATCCCAGCCTCCCGCCGGCGGCTGCCCGGGCAGGATTTGGCCGTATCCCATTAAAAGCCGTAGCCAGCTCTGCAATCCGCCCCCCCGCAGCACCCTCCCACGCACCGTGGCACCCAAGCGACGGCCTGACAAGCTGTGCCGGGGTCTGGCCCCACGCCGCCCGCCGGCAGCGCGGCCGCCGTTACCGTGATTTATTCGCGGCGGGTCCATCTTCCCATCCCTATCTCTCCCCGACGGAAAAGAAAGAAATAACGATGGAAACGAAACAAACTCGCGGGTAGGCTCCGAAATCCCTCAGACCGCAAAAACCTCCCAACCCGAGGGGGAAGGCGATGCCGGGGCAGCGATCGGGGAGGATGCGCTCCCCCCGCGCACCCCCAGCCCGGCCCCGCCGGCTCCGGACAGCACCAGGCACCGAGCTGGTAAACCATCCCCTTCTTTGGGCTTGGGTTGGTTTGTTTGGGTTTTTTTTTTATTTTATTTTATTTTATTTTAAGGGGAAGGGATCGTCACCCGCGGAGAGGAAGGTGCTGCAGAATCGGTGCCTCGGCAATGCGGGTGGAAACCGAAGCACAAAGGCGGTCCGGTCCCCCGGTACCGCAGCCCACACCAAACACCTGCCCGGGGACTCCTTTAAAAAGACTTTCTGCGGGGAGGAAACCTCATTCCCTCACATGCGAAAAAAAAAAAAAACCCCTCTGCAATTCATTTCCCTGCAGCGTGCAAACGACTTTCCCAGCGGCGATTAATCAATCCCGCCCCCCCCCAGCCCTTGGCCAGAGGCTGGCGGCACCCGGGCACGATTCCCACAGGCTTTGGCAGAAGTTTTTTTACTTCGGTGAGATTTGCAAAACAATATTCATAAATAACATTCGGAATTACAGTTTTAAAAATCCCCTCTGCAAAGCTGGAGCTCGGTTTGTCACGGGGGGAGATTCCCCCCAGGCTCGGCTCCCCAAAATCTTGCTGAAGTGGATGCCGTAAAACACAGTCCCTGCTAAAATAAGGAGGCTGTGCAGTGGTTAAATAGAGAGGGAAAGCTGCGATTTCATAGTGATTAGAAATGAAAATATCACGTATTTTCATCACACACACACGATGAAATACCGAGGTGTTGCTGGGGGGCAGGGGGGTGTGACCCCGGCGCAGGCAGCGGGGCTGAATTCCCCTTGGGAAGGTATTCCCTGCCCCGGGGAGCCCTGTACATGTGGAACCGGTGCAGGATCAGGCCCCAAAGGTGTCACGCCATGAAAGCCGGTGGCCGGGAGGTCGCAGCGGCCGCAGGGCTCGGCGCTGGAGCAGCAGGGCAATGGCAGAGCCACGGCAACTTTTATAGCAGCCCACTCGCATCTATTTTGGTCCTGACACTATATTTTTTGTGTGTGTGTGTTTAAATAAATAATAGTAATAATGATATCTCGTTGGATTATTTCCTGGTAAATCCTGATAGACGTCAGTTAGTAGAGAAATGTCAATGTCACGGGCAAGAGAGTTTGGTGGCACCCAGAAGGGCCAAACCAGGGAGCTTTGCTGGGGCGATTGCCGCTCCAGGGTGGTTTAGGCACCTAATTTCTCCTTAAATCAGTGGGGCCTCGGGGCCATAAAAGTGACCCTGCGGCTGGGAACCGGAGGCGTTATTGGGTCGCAGGGGGACGGTCAGGATTGGGCCGTGGGACAGACCCTGGCTGTCCCTGCACCGGCGCAGCCTGCGTGCTCCTGGCGGGGATTTTTTTTTCCCCCCTCTGCTGCAGTGAAAAACGGTTAAACGTCCCCGCCTGCACCCCCCCGGTGCCCGGCGACCGGACTGAAACGGGGGATAACGGGGACAACTCCCCCAAAAGCAGGATGGGGACTGGCCGCCAGGACTTGTGGGCTCGCGTTCCCCCCGCCCCTTCCCGGACAGCAGCGAGCAGGGGCACCGGCTCCACTCCCCGCGGAAACACCCACGGAAAACGAATTATAGCCGCCCGGTGGGGGCGGGGGACGGTGCGGGGCACGGAACGGCGGGGGAGGCTCTGGGGGCCAGCGGCGAGCGGGGCGGGGCAAAACCTGGTCCGCAGCGGGCAGTGGGCCCGGGGTGCGCACACCCCCTACCCCTGGGTGTCCCCCGAAATGGGGCCGGGCCCCCCGGCACAGCTGCTCGCCCCGGCCGGGCTCTCCCGAGGCTCGGTGCCGTCCCGCCCCCCCCCACCGGGGCTCCCTCCCCTCAACTGTCCGGGTGCCCCGGGGAGGGGGCAGAGCACTACCCGGCTCCCCCCGGCGGGCCACCCCGCCTCCGAGCCCGCAGGGACGCCCCGGTTCTCGGAAACGGTTTACCAAACGGAGGGGAAAACAATTATAACAATAATAATATTAACAACAACAATAATAATAATAGCCGCGCATCTCCAGCCCGGGCCGCCCTCGGAGCGCCCCCGCCACCCTCCCGAGCGGCCCTGGGGACGCGCCGAGGGCGCAGCGGGGCACGGCCGCCCCCGCACCGGCTCGGCATCCATCGGGGTGTGCGGGCACACGGGCTCCCCCCGCGTAGGGCTCGGCCCTATAGAAACGGGGGAGGCTGACGGCCCCTATGGCTGCCACCGGGGGGCCGGGGGGGGGGGGGGGGGGGGGGCGCGTCCCGCCGAAACACGCTCGGGTCCGTACACCCGTGGGGTCCATACGCATCCACGCGTACGTGGGTGCAGGTACCCCCCCAGACATGCTCATATACACCCCCACATGCTTATATACGCGCGAGCATGTGCTTTCACAGCAACACGCTACCTGTAGCTACAGAGTATGTATGTGCACATATAGGGATACAGGTGATTTTTGGACGCAGACACGGCGGCATCGCCGTCCCGGTAACACGCCCGCCCGCCCGCGGGTCCCTTCCCACCGCCGCCGTTCGTCCCTGAGGCGCTGCCTGTCGCGATAAACGATATAAGCGGGGGGTCGTGCGCTGCGGGCCGGGGGTGCGCGGGGGCGGCGGGGACCGGGGCACCGCACACGCACACAGACACACTTGCACACACGTGCGCTTGCACACGCACTTGCACACGCAGAGCCGGAGCCGCGGCCGCACCGACCTCCCCGTCGGGGCCGGGCCCGCATCGCTCCGCACGGCTCCCGTCCGCCGCTGCCCGCCCGCCCCGGGGCACGCTCCTAATTTTTACGTCTATTTAAACACGGGGGAAAAAAATAAAGGGAAGGGAAAAAAAGGGAAGGGAGCGGGAGGCACCTGCCCAGCCCGCAGGGCGCTGCCCCTCCAGCCCCTGCCCGCCCTGCCCCGCCGGCCCGGGGCCGCCTTTGCGGCAGGGAGCGAAGGAGGGAGAAGAGAAAAGCGTCCTTACGTTGCACCGGCACACCGAGGATCTCGGGAAGCCCCTTGACAGCCCCTTCGGCAGCGAGCGCGGAGCTTTGCATCATTTTATTGGCCCGGGGGGCGGCGGAGGGGAGAGAAGAGGGGAGGGAGAGATGCGGCCCGGGCCGGCGGAGCCCCGCGGCGGGAGGCAGCGCCGGGTCCCGCGGGCGGTGCCGGTGCCGGTGCCGGTGCCGGTGCCGGTGCCGGCCCGGGCGCGGCGCCGCAGCTGTGCCCGCCAGCGCCGCCCGCCTCCCATTCATTCACCCTGCGGGGAGCGCGCCTGACGTCACCGCCCGCAGGGGGGCGGGGGCGGGGCGGGCCCCTGGCGGCCAATCGCCGCCCGCCCCGCGCCGTCGGGGGCGGGGTTTGTCTGTCGGGGAGGCGGGGCTTGCGGGGCGGGGGCGGGGCCTGCGCGGAAGGGGCGGGGGCTAAGGGCGCCCCGCGGCCGCGAAGCGCATCGGGGCCGGGCCCGGCCTCGAGCGTCTGGCACTGTCGCGACATAGGGCTGTCGAGACCAGAGGCGCTGTCCGGTGCTCAGTCCGACAGTGGCATTGGTGGGAGAGACCGAAGAGCCACAGGTTCCAATCTCCACTGCTGGGGCTCAGGGACCTTCTCCCGCTCTGCAGGAGGGGGGGGCGGGTACCCCCCTTCGGGCATCCATCCCCAGCCCTGTCCCTCCTGCTGCCGGGAACAGGGGCTCAGCCAGGAGGGCACCTTCCCCTGCTCCAGTGGACACTGGCACATCACCAGCCCCTTGCTGCCGTGCCAGCATGAGTTGTTTCCCAGTGGCTGGTAACCCCCATGGGCAACCCCTGCGCTGGGCATGGCTGTCACAAGCTCTGCTTTGACAGGGCGCTGTAACGTGCCTGTGCTCTGAGGCCTGTCCCAACAGCAGCTCCCCCAGGGACACATCTGGGCATGGAAAGAGCCAACCCAACTCCATAGTGCTGCAGCACCCCCAAGCCCAACGGATGCTGTGGCACAAGGGTGGCGATGCCAAAGTCACAAGGCGACAGCTCAGTGACTATGGCTTCCAGAAGGATGTCCACAGGGCTCTGCCGAGGGAAAACCCTGGGGCAACACAGCCTATAGCACCAGTGCAAAACCAATGCATTGAGAGGTGGCAAAAGGAAGCTCACCAAAAATGCAGCTGAAGTTAGCTGGAGTGGGTGCCTCGAGCATTGCCCTTCCTGATGCTTACCGCATCACCAGCTCGAGGACAACGGTGCCAAAGTGCCCTGACGTGTTGTGATGTCCCGCTCTGCCCAGCTAACGGGGGCTTAGAGCACTGAGCCTGCCTGAGTGGGGTGAAGCCTCCGAGGAGGCACATAGGGCAGGGGTGGGAGGAGAAGAAAGGATGCCCACCCAGCCGAGAGCGCAGGCGCCCTTGGCTCACGTGTGCCCTTTCTGTGTGTGCAATGTGTGCCAATGCTGAAATGCGAACAAGGAAGAGGCTTTTCCTGCCTGAAAAAACCTGAACCAGCCGCTCAGGAAATGTGTGAGTCGGACAATGAGCTGCTGGTTTTTAACCCAAAGCTTCATTTTACCAGCAAAACCCCAGCTGGTTCATCTCACGCCATTGGGCAGAGACTGGTGTGCACTCATTGCAGGAGTGACCCCCCCCTACCCCCGCAGTCCACTGAGTCCTGAAATCAGCTCCCCACCAAGCGGGAGGTGAATCCCATCCCCTCCCCTCTGCTAAACCAAGCACTGGCTCTTAAGTGCATTAAGCATGCCCAGGCCACCACCGCCCCCAGCCACCTGCGGTCCCCAGCCCCTTGGGGCAGGGGCCGCCATCCCCCGTACAGTCCCCGGCTGGCTGGCAGTGTCAGATCGTGGCTCCCAGCCCAGGCACGCAGAAAGGCAGGTCCCTAAGGCAGATTTAGGGGAGAAGTTTAGCTGGACATGCGGACAGATGGACGGACAGACACTGCCCCGTGCCTCCCAGTCCCCACCACTTTGCATTTCCGACCTATTTCCCTAATTATTCCACCACTGCTGGGAGTCACCTCAGTCTCCCCTCTCCGGCATGCTCTGATTTATCTCTCAGCTGGGCTAAGAGCTCCTCCCACCCCCTTCTCCTCAGGGAATTCAATTTTCATTCATTTTTCTGCTTTGCCAGATCGATCCAGCCCCCTCTGCCCCGCTCCGGATCACTCATGGCAGCGGTCAGCGGGGAAAGGGAGTCGCACAACACTGAGCCGGAGCATTGTGCTGCCGGGGGAGTTGCCACCACAAGTGTCCACTGAAAAAAAAAAAAACACAAACCACCAGCATCTTCCTCCCTGCTTGGTCTCATCTTGCCACATCTTCCCAGTAGAGCCTTCACCCCTTCCCCACTATTGCGGTATTGCTTTGTCCCCCTCCATCCTTCGTGCTGTCCATCTGTTCCTCACGTTGGTAGGGTTTTGATCTCTTTTGGGTTTGTTTTCCCCAGCACACCCTGAAGTGCAGGGAGGAGAGGGTGGTCGAGGTCGGCATGAGCTACTGGCCCAGCAAACCCCCTTTGTGCCACCCAAGAGGCTGCCAGGTTCTGGTGGTCCCCAAGGAGGGGGGGGTGACATGTGAAGGGTGTGAAATCTCTCTCCCCCAAGCTTTCTCCTCCTCCCAAATCTAAAACAGGGCTAAGGATCAGTGGTGACCAGCCTGCGCAAAGGGTGAATGTCACCATTTTCAGAGGGGTTTATTTCCAGGGCTGTTTCAGGGGGACTCTGGCCCCGCACAGACGCCCATCTCCCTCCTCTGCATCACCTGGACTCCTTCTGGCCCTGCAGCCAGATGGAGACACCAGCAGAGTGACGTGATGACACAAAACCTGCAGACAAGTGGGGATGCTGCTCCCGCACCTTCCCGGCCGATATTAATTAATAATAAAAAAGCAGGTAAACCCCAGAGCCTTTGCCGAGACCAGGACCCAGCCTCCCCTCGTGTGCCCCCAGCCCCAGGCACACGGGAACTGGGGACACCGAGGGCAGTGTGTCGACAGTGACCAAGGGGAACATCGGTGCATCGTTCCCGGGTGCAACAGGGGTTTTTCAAGGTGGAATTGGGGGGGTGCAAGGAAAACCCATGCCTGGCTGATGCCTGGGGGGTATAAGCACAGCTGTGTCCCCCATCAGCAAAGCCTGAGCAGGCTTGGAGGTGCTGGGGAGCTCAGCCAACAGCAGGGCTTCATACCACCCATGCAGCAAGTTTGCCAGGTCTCAGCCCAGCTCCCAGAGTCCCCTCATGCGATGAAACCAGCTCCCCCAGCCTAAGGGGGGGGGGGTATGTGCTTATGGGTCCAAAGCTGCCATAGCCACCCTTTGGCATGGGGCCACCCTCCCCTCTGGGCAGCGCCAGCCATGGCACCCCGAGCCCCCAGGTACACAGCCCGCCAGCAGCCCCCCCCCATCTTAATTACCCCGATAATTACCCATGACCCTATCCCACATACACCCCTCTTGCCAGGGGTAGCCTGGAGCAAGGACGAGCGCGGTACTCACCAGCAGCTGGAGAAATCCTCTCCCCTCGCAGGCACGGCCGAACGGGGCGTTGCTAATTGTAATTGAAAATTAATTGACGTTTAAGCGAACCCCTGGTGATTTTATGGCCTGAGCGTGGGCAGAGGGGGGATGCCGGTGGAGAAAGGCTCTTGCCTGCAACGGGGAGGGAAAAGGAAGAGGGACAAGGCAGGAGCAAGAGAGTGCCGAAGGGGTGGGAAGGTGGCTGGGTGTGCAGGGGGCCGGCCACCGGCCTCGCGGAAAATTAAATTGCACTTGAGGGTAAATTGTATTAGGGAATAGCAGCCGCCTCGCACCAGCCTGCGGCCATTTGGGTAATTAGCCCTGGGGATGCCCCGGCTCGAAGCAGTGCTGGGAAGGGATAACCCCCATCAGAGAGGGCTGTTGGAGGGCTTAGAGTGCCTCCCCCCGCCCAGGACAGCCCATTCCACCCATGAGCATGGCCACGGCACAGTTTAATGCTCCCCCTGTGCCAGGGCTGGGGTGGGGGCCTGCCCCTAAGTCACCATCCTGGTGGGGGACGGTGTGGGGGACAACCCCCTGGGCAGCACCGAGCCCTGCGGCAGCCTCCTGCCTGCACTGCCCCATCTGTGCCCCACACCGGGGCTCCCCGGATGCCGAGGGGGGACACCCCAGTGCCACAGCCCGGGAGAGCTGGGGCTGGGAGGATTGGGACCACACCAAACAGGATTACGGAAAGTCTATTTACTGGACTCGCTTTTTTCCTGCGTGCACAGCAGCTTTAGCTCCCCCGGCCCCATAAATCTCCCCGGCGGGCCTGTCGGGGATGCTAATCTGGGCAGCCCTGCCCACCGCTGCCTGCTAACCCCCTGCCCGCGGCTGCCTCCACCCTGGCACCCACCTCCCAGCCCTCATCCCCTGCACCCTCCTGTCACATCCCCCCATCACATCCCTCACCCTGTCCCCGGCTTCCGTAGCCCCACCAAGATATTTTGGGGCTGGGGAGGGAGGGGGGGGGTAACCACGGTCAGCCCCTCATCACAAGCCCTGAGTTCCAGGCAGGGGAGCAGCTGGCTGGGAGGGGGCGCACAGGGGGTTATTGATGTTGGGGATAAACCCCCCCCCCCCCCCAGGGAAATCAAGGAGAAGGAGGCAGCAGGGCTGCAGAGATGAGACCTTCCCCATCCATCACCCGCTGGTGGGCAGGACCAGCACTCGGCGGGGGGGGGACGCAGCCCCCCCTCCATGCTGGGATGAGGCCACTGAGGACCCAGCTAAGGGACATGGCCAAGGCCAAGTAAACCAGCGGCGACAGGGCAGGGCTGCCAGCCCCACGTCCCATGGAAGTGTGACCATACACAGACACCAAGGAAGAAGGAAAGACAGAGGCAGAAAATTTATTTCAAGGGCAGGCGAGGGAGGATGAAGGGCTGGAGGAGGCAGAGCTCCCGGTGCCCGGGCAGCAGCAGAGCTGGCCATCCTCCTTCTCCATCCCACCAGCCCTCACCTCCCACCTGGGCAAAGTGAAGATATCAAGAAAAAGGCTCCAAATCGGATTGACACCCCCCCTCCCCCTTAATAAAGTTTATTATCGGCCGGGCTCTAATCCTTTTAAATCCCTCGGGCAGGGGGAAGGGCCGGGATTAGGGGAGGGCAGCGTAATCCCAATGAATTTGTTACAGGGGGATTTAGGCAGCGCTGGGAGAGCAGATGGCCTCAGCCCCAGCTCTGGAAAACAACCATTTTCCTTAATGATTCCTAACAAGGATAAAAGGGCAGAGAGAATCGGGGACAGGCACAGGGGGCCCGCGCCCACGGAGGTCCCGGTCCCCGGGGGGGGATGCCCACACAAGTCTCCCTGCTCTGGACCATGGGCATGGTCAGCACCAAACTGCAGCTCCACGGCTCATGCCAATTTTGTTCCAGGAGCTTCCTGTCCCCCCCAGGCTCCCTCCTCATCACCCTGCTTCAGGACAAGCCACAAGCCGCCACAACCACGGGCACATGCTGGCTGTATGGGGGGCAGCCGGCCATGGGTGCATTCAGAAGCAAAAAGCAGGAGAAAATGTACAATAATAACATTTAAAATTATTTAAAGGATTTAAACCAAGCCAGTGGCTCTTCCCAGGGTGATGGGGGAGACCAGAGAGGGGACAGCCGGCAATGGGGGGACGGCAGGGAGGGGAGGTGCTGCCCTGGTGTGCCTGCGTGGCAGGGACCAGCCGACACAGCGGGACCGGCGTCGGCAAAAATAATTTATTCCACTAAAACAAGCAGAGAGAGAGAGCAACAGTGAGGAGAGGGGGCAAGGAAAGGCAGGGGGGCCCTGGTCCACTTCTGAAAGAGGCAGGGGACACACAAAATGCAGCTGAATCCATGACTGCCATCCCCCACCCAGCAGTGTCTACTTTTTGGGGGGCTGAACCCCCACCCTCCTGGCCCCACTAGTGGTTTGATCCCAAAGGGCTGCTCCCCAGCACAGGACTGGGCTTCCCAGTTTGAAACCAGCCCAGTGCTGGGGAGCTCCCAAGGGCAGCTGGGTGCCGAGACACAAACTGCTGTCGGTGTCCCAGCTCCTGCACACCCGAAAGTATGGCACCGCGACCTGAGAGGGGGATGCTCTGACACCTCCTTCTGCCCCAAATCCAGCCCTCCACCCTCCACCCCCGCTCCCTGGGCGAGGTGACTGCTGTGAGCAAGGCAGCTCCAGGAGGGATGCACCAAAGCCCTTCTTGCTGGGGGACAAAATGCTGTCCCCAGGGGTGCCCCGGCTCAGCATCCTACCTACCCTTGGGGCAGCCCCTGGTACCCCACAACCACTCTCAGGCCACGGGGAAGCCTGGGCGGCCTTTCCGGGCACGGGTACGGAGGCGGAAGAAGGTGTACATGCCCAGGAGGCACAAGGAGGAGAGGAAGTAGAGGGCAACGCAGAGGCTGATGTCCAGGCGGGAGAATCCCAAGCCCAGCACCCGCAGCCAGGGGGTCCTCTGCACACTCTCCCCAGCCTCCTCCTCCTCCCGGACCAGGACACCAGATGCTCGTCGGCGCTCCCGGCCCACCCCAGCATCCCGGGGCAGGGCAATGGTGTCCCGCTTGCTGAGCCGCCGGCGCCGGCTGGCTGCCGCTCGCAGGGCCTGGCTCTTGAAGTGCTGCTCGCTGAAGGAGTCCAGGTCCACGATGTCCTCGCCCGCCTCCCGCAGCTTGGGGTTCAGCCGCACAATGCTGGGGCGTCGTGGCTCGGGGGAGCCCGGTCGCCCTGGAGCTCTCATCTCGTCCTCTGTCTCCTTTTCCTTCTCTTCCTCCTCCTTCTCCCTCGCCTCTCGTGTGCTCTCGGTGCCCAGCCTGGTGCCCGTCCTCTCCTCGGCCATGGGGACGGGGTCAGGCTCAATATAGTCCAGGTAGATGTTGGCGGGGGAGAAGTGCGCATTGAGGAAGGTGAGCACGGCCGGCTCGTCCCAGGCGTGCACCCCCCGCTCCTCCTTGTGGCACTGGGGACACATGTCCGGCGGAGGCCACTGCAGCTTGGGGAAATTGGGGTCCTCCGTGTCACCTCCTGCGAGGACCGGAGCCAGCAAGGGGGTTAGAGGGCACATGTACCACTATAAACACCCTGGAGCATTCAGCAGCTGGGGATGGGGATGAGGACAGGGACATTTGGAGGAGCTGTCTTGGGAGAAGGGGTCCTACGAGGGCACGCGGCAGGACCCCTGCAGGGAGCATGTCAGACCCAACTGCATCTCCGGGGCAGTCTGATGCCACGCAACCAGCTGACCCCTGTGATGGGGGACTATGACAACAGGATGTTCCCACTGCTGCACCCTAATGCAGCCATTTGCCAACTCCATCCAGGAGAAGGGATGCTCCTCCACCTTGCCTCCCCTTTCCCCTTGGGAATCTGCCGCGGGTGCACTCCCTGTGGCCCCCCTTACCTGCCAGGCGAGCGTTGACTTTGTTGTGGTGGGACCAGAGCCAGAGGACGGCCTCTTCCCGGCTCGCCACCCGGTCCATGGACTCAGCCGCCATGGCCTCAAAGTGCTGGGCACACTCCTGGCAGCCGAAGAAGTGCCGGACGTAGCAGCGCATGGTGCTCAGCACCTCCAACGGCAGCTCTGGGGGGAGGCAGAGGATAGTGAGGGGCCGGGAAGGCGAGTCTGGACACTGCAGTGTCACCGGCACGGTCCCATGGCCGAGGTGGCAGCCCTGCACCCTGACTCTGTGGCTCTTGCCCTCCCCGCAGACCTGCCTCGGGGGTGAGACAAGCCTTTGCCCGCATGCAGCATCCCTGCCCGTGCCACAACGTGTCCAGACACCTCCTCCCCATGACCTGACCCCCGCCCCCCACCAGGGACACCAGTACCTTTGTCGGGGCCGTTCTGTGCAGCCTGGACAGTCAGCAGGTGGAAGATGGTCCAGAGCCCGCAGGGGTAGCCGCGGAAATGGGGTTCACTACCCTGGCAGCCCACCCAGGTCACATTGGTGGGGAGCACAGCAGGGTGGGAGGCCTGGAGGACAGACGGACACGGTGTGACGGAGCTGGCGGATAATGCGGGGTGGGGTGAAAGGGGCAGGGGTGAGGAGAGGGGAGCAGGGGCCGGGGTCCCCACGGGTGCCTTACATCTCTGTTATTCTTCATGGCCTCCTTCAAGGTGTTGCGGGGCAGCTCAGGCTCCGTCCAGTTGCTCAGCCAGCCGTCCAGGGACTGCAGGTAGGTCTGCACGCAGGGGCGCCCGGGGAAGTACTGCAGAGAGGGGAGAGGGGTGAGGAAACCCAGACCTCGCCCTGGGAGCCATGGGGCAGCCCGCCGGCACCCCCGGTTCACCGGGATGGGCACTGGGCAGCACCAGCATCCTCTACAGCAGCATGTGCCGGAGGGCAGCACAGTCCCGGCAATGTTTCGGTGCCCAGCCCCGAGGGGCAATGGCGTGTCCCCCCCCATGGTGGCGAGGCGTGCGTGTTCAGGCTCGGAACCTTGGCCCCATCTGAGGGAGGCAAAAAGCCACTCTGACCATAAGTCAGCGCAAAGCCGATTAGCAGCAGCACTTTAAAACCACAGGCACTCTGGGGAGAGGGGGCAGCCCGCCAGCAAGTGCCACGGACTACAGACAGATGGACGGATGAACAGAGGGACCAACCCATGGGTAGGATGAAACCAGCAGCACACAGGGAATCGAAAGGAAAGAGCGTTTCGCCCAAATTTGCAGGGGAATTAATCTGCAACCTGATGTTTCTGCTGCAAAACACAGTTCCCCCCATGCTTCTTCGGTGAGAGGTTTTGCCATGTGATTCCTTGCTTTCCAGACACCGCTTTTTTCCACCTTAGGATTTTTCCTTCCTCATTGCCTTAAACACCTCTTGGGAAGGCAACAGTTAAGGCTGGGACCCGATGGCTGAGTTCCCCCAGCGTGAGCCCTGCCGGGCTGGCAGCAATCCTGGGGACACTGCTCCGTCCTGTGGATGACCGTGGCAATGGCAGCGCTGGCTCAGCATCCTCGGGGACGCCCCGGCGCCCACCACCCACCGGCACCCACCACACGCCACCCAGGTGCCTCCTGCCCGTGGCGGGGACCAGCTTCGCCTCCTTGCTGGGTCCGGTGCTACGGCTCGTCCTTGGGCAGCGAGGGGAAGGTTTGCAGGAAGAATTAAAAGCTGATCAAATAAAACCACTGCTGCTCCCCACTGCCCCAGCAAGCCTTGGACAGGGAGCTGGTGTGATGGGGGGTTTATTTCCCTGACCCTGTAGTTCTCATTAAAAAGGAAGGAGCAAAGAAGGCAGGCATGGCTGGGTGAAGTTCGGCCAAGAAGCCCGGGCTGGGACAGGGACAAGGATGGGGACAGGGCTCATGCAACCCCAGTGGTGGAAACCTCAGCTAAACGCAGTGTTCCATCACACCAGGAAATTAAATTACGCTGCTTCTGCTGGCTCAAAGCTCCTACACACTTTAATTTCACCAAGCCCAACAGAGAAGAAAAAAGGAGACCTTAAATTAAGTTCTTCCAGAGCCTGACTCAGAGTGGGAGTCCCTTTCCTGGACTATCAAAGGAGCCTGCAGAGATCAGCTCCCCAAGCCGAGCATCCAAGGCAGGCGGTCATTTACAAACCCCTCTGATCATCTCCGCCACCCCAGCAGGTGACAGCACCTCTTCTGAAAAGACCGACTGCCTCAACACCTCCTGCAAGTGCCAGTCCTGCTCTGCCCACCAATATCCGCACCCCACGTCTCATATGAAACTCTCTGGCACACGCCCTCGGCTCCCACTGGAACTCTGGGCTGAGTCTGGAGATCCACGGTGGCCATGGCACACACTCAGCACTGGGACACAGGGCTCACATCCCAGATCGCCATGCTTCGCTACCTGCAAGCCCTGGGACGTGGTGGCCCACACCCTACATTTACATTTCACCTTATAAATAGCTACATGGAGGCGTGGGCAGTTCCTCTCCTGACACCGAAAGCTCCTCACCTTCACGAGCGTGGCCACGTAGCACTTGAAGGCGGCCAGCTGGGCTCCCGACAGCGCAGCGGCGCGGGCAGCCTCCACCCGCAGCGAGTAGTGCAGCGTGGACTCCAGGTCAGCCATGTACACCTTGGAGCTGGGGAAGGCAGTGCAACACGATGGTCCATCAGCCTGTTAATCCGCACCCCCAGGGACCCAGCCACAATTCGGGTTTTTTCCCAGAGGAAAGGCACTGTCCCAGCCCGTTGCCCACCCATGGCCATGGCACCTCCTCCCTGCCCCAGCCCCAGCCTCCTGCAGCCACAAATCGATGGAAGGGGAGGTCTGACCGGTCAGCACGCTTTGGCTGGGACACGCGGGTCTCGTTGGAAACATCAACGGTTGTGTTCAGCTTGTAGGAGCCGCGGGTGACGCCTGAGAGCGTGCGCAGGTAGTAGGTGTAGAAGGAGCGCGCCTCCACGTGCCTGCAAGGAAGGAGAAGCCCTTAGCAAGACCCTCTTCCCTCCCAGACAACCCCTGGATCCCAGGAGGAAGCAAAGGAGACCAAAGGCTTAGCCAGACTGGCAACTCAGACTTGGGGAATGAGTGCGGGGTGGTCTGTACTCTCCACCTGCCCCAGCAGTGAGTATCCTGGCATGCAACCTGGAGCAGAGCTGAGCCCCAGGCAGCCATACCATGCTACCTCCAGGCAGATATGGCAGAGGGGTGGCTTGGTCACAAGCCATTTTCCCTTCCACCAGCTCTAGGCAGGGCTGGCAGCCCTGTTTAGTGCCCACCAGCAGCCCCCTGGCCCCCTGCCAGCCTGCCCGACCCAACCACTGTCTCCTTCCTAATGAACTTTCCCACAATTACAGAGAAGAGTGGAGAGATGGGGCGCAAGATTGGCACCCCACCAGGGTCCCCAGACACCCCTGCTCCGTGTCCTGCACTCACACAGGCAGGCGGGAGAAGGATCCGTTGCGGAAAAGCAGGTAGCCGGAGGGGAAGGTGGTGACGCCGAACTTCTCCACGAGCTCCTCCTCGGTGCTCAGCACCCTCCTCACCGCCACGTTCTCGTACTGCAGCATGTCCAGCGCCACCTGCAAGCCCAGCAGCCCCGGGGTCAGATGGGAGGGCAGTGGGAGCCCCAGCCCCACCAGGGATGCAGGACTATTTAGCACCCTGCATGAGACCTTACTCCTGCAAAGCGGTGTACAAGCCAGGAGGGGACTTTCCTGCCAAAGGCACCCAGGAGTTATCTGACACCAAGGATGTGGGCTTCAAGAGAAATAGGGATAAATGCAGCCATACCCACCTCCCTGCCAACAAAGGAGTCGTTCTTCTCGAAGATCAGTGCTAGGTACTGGTCCTTGTTCCTCTGGAAGAAGCTGAGAACCTCCTCTGTGCTGCAAGAGAGACGATGGCAGCAGATGCCTTGGCATCAGCTGGGTGCTCTGCCCTCCTGCCCGAAAGGAGCTCAGCCCTCGCCCCTGGGGATTCGGCAGGGGATGTCGGTGTGGGTTCAGCCCCTCTGAGCAGTCAGTTCCTCCCTGCTGAAGTTTCCAGCCCGATTTTCTGCTCCAGTTCACAGGCTTTGAGAAAACCCGCCAGGGTCAGCCAAGGAGGCAGAAAACAAAGCGCAGGCAGAGCAGGGCAGGGCAGGAGGGAGCTGCATGTTTGCCCAGGTGGAAAAAAATGGTAATGAACTTGAACTAGGGCTGCTGTATTTTGGCTAGGACACGGAGGCACCAGAGACCTGAAGCACAACCCCAGCCCAACCATCGCTTTATGAAAGTCAAACGCTTTCCCCGGGACAATCATGTAAATGGCTCTAGCCCGGTCAGGTCATCTGCATCTCCCTGGGACGCGGGTGATGCAGCAGCTGCTCCGTGCTTGGTTTTGGACCATGATTTTCCCAGAAACGGGCTCTTGGCAGGACAAGGGCTGCTGGAGCACCCCCCCCCAGCCCCCCCCATCATGCCACCCCTACCTTGCCGGCTCCAGTGGAGGACAGGCGGGTGGCCAGGTGTCCTGGCTTTGCTCCAGGTTGGTGATGATGACATGACGCAGGTCTTCAACAGTGGCACTAGGATCTGCAGGGGGACAGGGTACCAGAAATTCAGTCCTGAGGGAAGCCAGTCCCGTGGGCTGAGCCAATAGGAGCCACTCATAGCTTCTCCCCCAGGCTCGTCAAGCCCTCAACACACGGGGAACATGGGCAGCAGGGACATTCACACCCAGGGTAAAAAGCCCTTGTGGCTCTGATACTCACTGGTAATCCTTATCCCATCCTCTGCCTTCTTGCTAAAAGCTCGGAAGAACTGAAAGGGAACAAAAAGCCACACGTGGGGAAGCTGGAATGAGAGCCTTCAGAGTGGGGAGGCAGGCAGCATGGCCCAGCAGGCAGAGGCTCCTCCTAGACCGGCTCTGCCTCAGTTTCCCCACAACATTACAGCATGCCGACCAACACCTGCCACCACAGAGGGAGCTCCTGGCCATGGCCCTGTCTCAAGGGTCGTCCCTAGAGGGGAGTGATGCAGGCTTGGGG
The DNA here is from genome assembly GCA_947846985.1 of Fratercula arctica. Lineage (NCBI taxonomy): Eukaryota > Metazoa > Chordata > Aves > Charadriiformes > Alcidae > Fratercula > Fratercula arctica. The sequence continues at coordinate 33,075,837 of CANTUZ010000012.1, forward strand.
CAGGAGCCACGTCCAGCTGAGGTGGGGCAGGCATTGCCAGGGGACCCAAGGAGGCAGCCGGAACCTTCCCAGTCCTGCAAACTGCTGTCTCCTTGCTCCAGTGCTCTCACAAAGCGGGAGAACGGAGTTTATCCCCATTGCACCTGCTCCTGGCCTCACACAGTGGTGCCGGTGGCACAGCGAAACCGGGTTGCGTCAGACACATGTTTGCTTTGCAGGCTGGGCTGGGAGCACAAGCTGTTTGCAAAAGGTGTTTGGCGGGGTCAAGGGATGCGAAGCAAATGACTTCTTGGCGCTGCCACATCAGCACACCTCCCTGTCCCGGGAGATGTTTCAATCAATATCCCATGGGCGGTGGGTGCTCGGGCGGTGGGTGCTCAGGCAGTGGGTGCTTGGTGAGACCCCAGGGCAGGGCTGGGGCACAAGCCAACCTGCCCAGCAAACCCCCACATCTGACCCCACCTTGGGCTGAGCCTGTAAGCCAGGACTAAGGGCATGTCTGATCAAACCCTTATCCCCCTTGTTCTGCGTCAAGGCAATCCCAGCTTCCACTGCCTGCACCCGGAGTGCTTCACCTTTATCGCTTGTGTTGGAGCGAGGCTCTGCTTGCAGCGGGAAATGCTGCGATCCACGTATTGACACAGCGAAGGGGCCGGGCACAGGCCCAGGAAGAGGGGACGGCACCTCGCCAGCCACTGCAGGAGGCTCCCAGTTGAGCCCCGTGCAGCCTTCCCGCAGCATCCCTGCGCCCTCCTCCAAAACCTGTGCCTGCAGCCGCTCTCTGCTCTCCAGCAGCCTCTCCTAGGCATTTCCAATGCAGGTTTTAGATTCTTCCCCAGCCTCTACACTTCACTACAAAGCAGCAGTTTGGTTCTCCTTCCCTGTTGCTACATCACCCAGCAGTTGCACCAGCTGCAGCCCGGCCGCAGTTGTATTTTGGGGAAGGATGAAACAGCTCCAGCCCGCAAAGCCCCAAAGGGAATATTTTGGTGCAATAGCCCTGTTGGTCTGATTGAGCAAGAGAAGGACAGGCCAAAAAGAAAAGCAAAGCACAGTGAAACCAGGCAAATGCCCGGCACCCACGGCCCTTACCTTCAGCGTGGGGAAGCCGGTTATCCCAAAATCGGTGCACACTTGCTGGTTGGCCTCATCAGCACAGTCAATGGCTGCCAGCATCACCGCAGGCCTCCACTCTGCAGGGAGAGAGGATGCGGTGAGCACAGCTCAGCCCCTCTGAGGCCCCAAAAACCGCCCCGCTCCCCACAACGGCTGCAGAGACAGCAGGGATCTCCCGCTGTGCCAGCGGCACGGCTCCTCCCAGCCCCGAAATCATGGCTCGCCCCTCACAGGACACCAACTGATGGCTCCCCAGCCCCAAACACCCGAAGCCACGGCCCGCACTGGTGTTTGGCGCCCTACTTTTTGGGCGGCAAGAACACAGTGAAAGCCGTGTGAGGCGGGACCAGGCTTTGCACGCCCTGCCCTCGCCGGTGCCTGAGCGCAGGCAGCTCTGCCCGCGGCTGCCTGCCCATCTGGTTCTGCCTGCCCAGCCTCTGCCCCAGCGGGAAGAGGCTGCCGGGAGAAGGGGAGGAATGGCTAACCGCGTCTGGGAGAGAGCAGGGAACACGGGCTCCAGCTCGTCTCACCCCAGACCAAGGGCATGGTCGATAACCAAGAGGGAACCACTCAAAATCAGTGAAGGGGACACTGCGGCGGAGCCTGCCCAGGTGCTAAGCATCCACCCCCCTGCTGCGTCTCTCCACCGCCGCCTCCCCACGAAGGACCAGCAGGTCCCTGGGGTAAAAGAGAGATGAAGAAAAGGGGGCATGGAAGTATTTCAAGCAGCAGGCTCTGAAAGCCAGCAGCAAAACAGAGATAAAGGCTCTGAAATGGCTTCTTTTTAGTGTCAAGGACACAAGCCAGGGAATGCTCAGCCTCTCCTTCAAGTAGGACAGGGAGGGACACAGTACCAGCACATGGATGGAGCCTGTGCTGCCCTAGATGGGAGCCTGCTGGAGGTGGGAACCCGCTCGGACCATCCTGTGTCGCAGGTGATGGGGCAGACAAACCGCTTCCCACTGCCGTGGCACCAGTGTCACAGGAGGGCTGGTGCCAGGCCCTGCTGCTGGACTCATCAGCACGTGGGGCACGTGGTGCCCATGGGTCACCCCCATGTTAGCATCTTCCACATCTAGCCATTCCTGTGAAAATCCACCCGTGGGAACAGCAGTGAGGATGCTGAGCGGCATGGGGGTGGTTTCCTCGCCCCACCTCCGCGGGTACCCCATCCGTGGTCCAGCCTCCAGAGCAGGGAGCCCCGGGGGGACCGCGTTTTGGAGAAGGGCCAGGAGATCTGGCATTCCCCCGCAGGGCCCAGGCACGCACCCCATTCCTCATATCCTGCCCCATTGGGGAGCGCTGACGGCATCCCCTGGGAGGGACGGCATCCCCTCGGAGGGATGGGATGCTCGCTTCGGCTGGCGCTCTGACTCACCCGGCAGCGACCGCGCTATATCAATTAACACAATAACAGGGAGAAGCCATGCGCACCCCAGGATGCCGGGGGAGGCAGGATGAGCCCCGGCAGGGCGAGGGGCCCAGCAGCAGGGTGTGCAGGTCCCCAGGCGGGGCTGGGCACCAGCCAGGCCCAGGCATCAAGGTCAAAGCTGGGAAGAAACCAGCTGGGATCAGCACTCGGCCCCAGCACTCTGCCAGCCTCTCCCTACAGGCACCGGGGAGGGTCGGGGGGGGACAGTGGGACCCCCCATTGCCTGGGGTAAGCTCAGTCTGAGCTTCTCCCAGCCAAAGGAGCTCCAGGGATGCTGCTAAGCTGGGCCTGGCCATCACGGGGGGGCCCTGGGCACTGGGTGAGGGGGACTGGGCCTTCCCACTAGACCAGTGCTCCAGGGGGGCTGGGGCAGGGACGCAGGGGGATTTAGGGGTGCTGACAGAGGGTAGGGCAGAGGGCATTGAGGGGTGCTGATGGGGAGGGCGCAGAGGGGATGCAGGGGTGCTGATGGGGCCGAGGATGCAGGGCCAGGGATGCAGTGAGGATTTAAGAGCACTGATGGAAAGGAGGATGACGGGACAAGGATGCAGAAGGAATTTAGTAGTGCTGATGGGGAGGGCAGAGGCACAGGGAGGATTCAGAGGTGATGACAGGAGAACGGACAGGGATGCAGGGGAGATTTAAGGGTGCCGATGAGGATGCAGGGGCAGAGAGGCAGCAGATTCAGGGGGTGATGACAGAAGAAGACAGAGATGGGAATACAGGGGGGAAAACCAAGGGCAACGACAGAGGGAGGGTTTGGGGGTGCCGATGGGGCGGGCGGGCAGGGATGCAGGGAAGGGGGGGACAGCAGGGCAGGGGCGGACAGCCGGGCCGGGGACTCACCGCGGAGGTCGTGTGCCAGGGCCCGCCATGTGGGCGCGAAGTGGACGCAGTGCCCGCACCAGGAGGCGAAGAACTCGACGGCCCAGGCGCTGGGGGAGCCCAGCAGCCGCCCCTCCGCCCCCGTCCCCAGCAGCTCCAAAGGGTCAGCGGCCGTGTACAGCCCGCGGGGCTGCGCCGCCGGCAGCGCCAGCGCCAGCACCAGGACCACCGCCGGCCACCAGCGGCCCCCCCCGCCCCCGCCCCTCGCCCGCCGCCGCCGCCGCCACATCGCCCGCCAGGCCGCCCGCCGCCGCCCGCCGCCTTTAGGGCCGCCCGTAGGCCCCGCCCACTGGGGGGGGGGGGCGCGGCGGGGGGCGGGGCCACGGCGGCCCGCAGTGTGGCGCCCCCTGTCGGGCGCGCAGCGGGACGCCCCGCGGCAGCCCGCCCGGCTCCCCGACACCCCCGTGTCACGGGGATGCCCAAAATACACCCCCCACCCCCCACCCCCCTCAAATCCCTCCCCTGCATCGGCGGGGGGGGGAGGCCGCAGCGCTGCCCTGATGGGGTGCATAAAGTGATAAAATCCTGATAAAGCGAGGAAAGGCAAAAGGCGGCTGATTCAGGCCCAAAACTCGTGGTGCCGCCATTACGGTCATCCCTGAGGGGAGCCCTGGGCCTGAGGGCAGCGCACGGGGTCGGGCACCCTGACCTCAGCCAGCGTCACCAGGCAGCGCCTGCCAGGACACCCCGCACAACAGGCACCCGGGAGACCCGTCTGCTGTCGCCCCGACCCTGCCAGGGATGTGCAACAGGAATACCCAGCGAGGCCCCGAAACCCAGCTCCTCCACCCCAAAATAAGCAGGTCTCCCTCCCCGGCGGCCCCGGGCCTGGCCACAGCCTCCCCGGCCGTGCCATTGCTCACGCACACACCCACGTCACTGGCTCCCGGGCGGAAGGTGCCCGTTGCCCAGCGCCCCAGGGCAGAGCCAGGCACCGCCGGGATGGACGCGACCATGAAATCCAGCCCCCCCCCCCCCCCAACCTCCCTCCCCAACCCCTGAGGCCAGGGGGGGCTCCCCCAGCACCGGGGGTGCCTATCGCTCTTGAGGGCTGGTTTGCTGGCTCTGTCCCCAGGAAGGCCATTAGCCCTGCTGGGCCCCACCTAGGTATTTTAGGCGGACTTGCCATGCTAGAAAAACAAGCCTGCCAGAGCCAAGCCTTGCCGTGGCAGCGGAGGGCAAGGGCCTCGCACTGGGCATGGCTCTGGGGGAGCCACGGGGCTCCCCGCGATGGCCTGCCCATGGGGGGACAGAGCTCGTCAGACACAACCCTCGTGGGATTGTTGCCACGCACCTTCCGTGGGTCCAGGCTGATGCAAACGGGGTAGAAGATGGTTTGCTGCAGCCCTGCCAACTGTAATTAAATGTTTAAGGGATTATCACACCTTGCTGTCCGACTGGGAGGGAGAGAGGTGCAGCCCGGCCTGTGCAGGGCTGCTCTGAAACGTGGTCCCTCCCTGTTACCAGAGACACAACTTGTCTTTGTCCAGCTGGCGGTTAAAAGGCAAAAATCCCTGCGCTTAGAGATGTCATCACCGTTATTTTACCCTGGGCTAAAGTCCTTATTCTAAGGGCTCGTCAGCTTGATTAGGTTATCACAGTGAAGGAGAGGTGTTCAGCACCAGCATAATTGCCAGCATCCTCCCCATCCAGCTCACCCCTCCCTCCCAGGGAGCCCAAATTCCTTGAATCCTTTTTTAGATGCAAAAGCAGCATCTAACCCGAAGGCAGATGGGCAAGAGCCCGCACCCTGGGGCTCCGGCTCCTTTTGAGGTGAGCCATGCCATTGCTCATCCGCCAAAGCCTGGGGCTGGGGATGCTCCTGCTTCCGGCTGCCCGGCGAATAGCCGTGGTTGCCGACGACTCTGCTGCCAGGCTGGCACGTCCCATCCCCATGGCTCCCCAGGGAACAGCCTCCTTCAGAGGCAGGGTGTGGGGCTTTCCAGGCAGGGACTTGCCTACAAAGCCTTTTTTCCTTTTAACGCTGCTGCAAAGCAAGAGATGAGTCTTTTCTTTCACCTCAAACTGGGAAGAGCTGTATTTTCATTGCAGAACGCCCTGAGAAAGGGCATGGAAAGCCAAAGATGAAGCAGAGATTTTGAAACAAGACATTTTAGGACGGCCTTGAGAATAACTAAGATGAATTTTAAAAAAATTAAGAAGCAGTAGAAGTCTGGGAAGGTTTTAGAAATGCCCTCCCAGCACTGCCTGCCTTTTTGTCCTCTCTTGCTTTGCACCCCCTCACTGCTAGCAGAGCCTGCGGGCAGCAAAGCACAGGGGACAGGGGATGGGTGACGCTGGATGCCCAGCTGCTGAGTCCCCAGCCAGCCCTAAAACCCAGCTTTAGACTCCCTTGGCATATTTAGGAACCTTCTTGGTTTTCAGCTGCGCTGCACAGCAAAGCCTTCAGCACCCACCTTGGCATCCTTAACTTCGGGAAGAGATGTGTTTCACTCCTACGGAGCAAGGCCATGGCTAAGGACCATCATAGAGGTTCTCACGATGCACAAGTCCTCCTTCAGCAGCTGAGCGGTGGTTTTAATTCATTAAGCTCATCAGCTCTCAAATCTCCTTTCCCAGACTAACAGCCAGCAGGAATCTCCTTGAAGTCAATGAGGTGTGGGCAACACCAACAGGCTGAGAGCCTCAAAGGCCGCTAAGATCTCACCAAAATCATTTAAGCCCTGCAGAACTTGTTTTGTGCACCCAAAATGGATCATTTTCACAGACACAAAGAGCTACTCTGATCGCCTCTGTGCTGGGTTAGAGAGGAGAGGAGGATGGAGCAGTTGGGTTTTTACGTATTCAGCCTTGACGTGCTGGGAAGGACTACGCTTCAGAAAATGGAGAAAGGCTTTTACTGTCCATTTTTAAAAGCATGGATCTGGCTGCAAAACACCGATAGCTCAAAATGGCCAGCTAAGCTGACCCAGGACCTTCTCACTTCCCTTTAGTTATGAAGGTTCGGGGACAAGGAGATCCTGAAACAGACTTTCTTCCTTGAAAATTAAAGAACACGTTCCTACCTAATTGTGTGATTCCAGGAACTGACTCCAAGAAAAACACGCAACCAATGCAAGACTCATGATAGAATCATGGCAACCCCGTCACCCGGCCCCAGCATTTCGGAAGCCGTTTGGAGAAGTTCACATCCAATTCCCCTGTGAGCACCTCGGAAATACCAGTCGCAGAGGAGGCTCGACAGTTTTCCTCTCTCTCCAGCCTTCACAAGATGGGACTGATGAGCTCAGTGAAGCCCTCCTCAATCTGGAGCACAGCACCACTTAAAATGTGGTCCTTCTCTAAATAAAACCAAAAAGCCTCATTTCCCTGATTAGCGTCTCCAAACAGCCTCAGAGAGAGAGTGAAAATTGTGCCACCTGCCACCTCCCAGCCAGCTGAAGTCAGCTGGGACACTCCAATCCAGGTGGCACCAGTCACACCTCCACTAAGACATGGTTTCAGACAAGACCTTTGGCAGTGCCTGTGCGATAAAACCTGCCAGCTTCTGCGGCTTTGCCGAGACAGGGAATAACGTATGGAGTAGATGTAAACCCCAACTGCTTCCCACACCCTGCATCGGCTCTGCCGGGCTCACACCTACGAAGACCAGGAAAACCCCTTGTAGCCCCCACTGGTAGCTGGGAATTGCCGACTACGCGAGACAGGCTTGGTCGGATACAGTCGATTTCTACCTTTCAAGCCCAACCAGCCTATAATAACAATGGACGTAAAAGAAAATCCGGGGTGCATTCTCAGGATGTGATGAATGCATTCATGTAGTTTGTGTCTGCAGAGAGACTACGGCAGTACCAGCCCCTTTCTGCTATTCACCCTCTGCTGATTCATCCCTGCTCAAAAGGACGGCAGCGACGCTGCCCTTGCTCTTTTCGGAGGGACCTGGGGGGACTGGCAGGAACCGGTACCGTCTTTGGTATGTCAGGGTAGGAAACGTTTTACCTGCAAATTTAAGATCTACTTAAAGTCATAAATCATCACCATGACCCAGGATGCACAAAGCAGATGTTTTCCACTCCAGCTCATCTGCCCAGCTTCCAGGAGTAGATCGGAGGAGGCCACACCGCCCAGATTTGACACATCGTTATTTGGCAGCTGGTTTAATTGCAGCACATGAAACTGAGAATACCACACGGATGACAACGGAGCACTCCTCTGTTGCTGTGGCAGTAGTCCTGCAACGTAAGCAAGGTCTCACCTACCACGGACTGGTGTGCCCAATCACAGGTTCACTGAGCAGCACTGGCTCCATCACCTCCGCGGAGCAATGCAGCAGGACACGGACACCAGACCAGGCTCCTTGCTGAGCTCCTCAAGCCAAGCAACATGAAGGGCAGGATCCCCTGCAGCCTCCTTTATTTTGCTGCAATAAAAGAAAATAAAATCTCTGTGACACCCAGTTCCACCTCCAGCAAACTCACGGACAAAACCCTACTTCAAGTCAGCCTGCAAGGGGAAGCCACCTGAAACCAACATTGGGGAGGGAACACAGCCCAAGGGACACAGAAGGACTTGCACAGCTAGAGCAAAGGGCTGGAAAACTGTGGCCGAGAGAAACATTCAAACCAACCAGGCCGTCCTCACATAGCACACTTGGCAGGCAACAGAAGGCATCTTCGCCCCAAATATCCCCCCTATGCCCTGCTCCTGCCCAACCCTCACTCTCCCGAATTGGGCTGCTGCCCCCCAACAGCTCTATTCTCCTCCTCTTCCCCAAATTTCTGCAGGATCTTATTCAGGAGGAGGAAGGAAGGTGCAGGGCTGGGGCTACGGGGTTTGTTTGCTCCAGTTTCCAGACCTCACAGGGTGCCTTTCCCTCCTTTCCCATCCCGGAGAGTGCCCTGTGCTTTCAAACTCCATTACATCTCATCTGCATTCCTGCCCGCCAACGGCCCGTGCTCCAGGCTGGGTGCCAGCGGCCGGGCAGCCGCCCTCCTCTCCTTCCTGCGTGCTGAAGAGAGCTGCCGGCGTTCAGCAGCTCCCCGACAGCTCCTTTTCTTCTGAGGTCTGTGTTAATGAGAGCCCGGACACCGCAGAAGCCCTTGTGCTAGGCAGGGCGCAGCGATGACTGGAGCAGCGTCAACATTTCAAGTGCTTCAGCATTTTAGGACGTGGGATGGCTGCAGCTGGCACCACGTCCCTGGGGAGGCACCTGGGAGCGGGTGGCACCTGGGAAGGGAGGCACCAAAACAGTCCCACTCCATCCAAGGGGAAGGTGGCTGCCTGCCATTGCCCAACCCGGCAGTTTCACCAGGTCCACGGGTGAAATGGTTGTTGAAGGCGACTGCGCTCCGAGGGTTCTGGGGAGTTGCACAAACACCACCGTAGAAAGTCAGTGCCAAAGTGAAGCAACGTAGACTTGCAAATGAAGAAATTAGAGCCTTCATTAAGCTGATTACTGGGCATCCTGGGCAAGGACAGCAGTAGCAATGCAGCAGTTTGCTGTGTCACTCGCCAGAGCGCCGTGGCAGCGTTCCCATCGCTCGAGCCATTTTAAAGGGAGGCCAGTTCTTTTGCCAGAGAAGCACAAATCAATTTATTATTTTTTTTTTTTCAATGTGAAATGCACTCTAAGCCACTTCCAGGGATGGATGCTGACGGCTGCAAGTAGATCACTGTCCAAAAATACAGGACTCATGGAGCAAAATTGCTATAGGGCAAAGAAAGCAGCGACACGGATGCTCTCCTGCTGCTCGGTAATGAGAGCACAGAAGCTGCAGCACCACTTTGTCTCGGCTCTTTGGACATCAAACGACCTACCGCTGCGCTTTGGCCGGTTCAACCCCCCGAGCTCAGAGGGCTGCGACGTGCTGCTCTGTCTGTACAAGGGGCTGCGGACGCTGTTCCCAGCAGGCTCCGTCGAGGACTACCCCTACCGCACGCTGGCACCGCGGGACTGCAGCAAAGCTGCTTCCATCGTGAAAGTCCGAGTGCAGCAAGTCTTCCTCCAGGATGAGGTACCTCTGCTAAGGAAAAGCAAAGAGCAAACAACTGCTCAGCACAGTTCGAAGCCCTTACGATGGTTTTGTTCACGCAGGTCCCCCACATTTGATGCATACACCTCTCTCAGGCAGAGAAGAGTGGTGAGGAGTAGACTGACACACAGCACCCTCCAAGCCGCAAAGACCAACACTGGGTTTTGTAGACATCTGTAGTAAATGGGAAGCAAAGCCTTTTCTGCTGGGCTGTCCGGTAATAAATGGCACCAAAACACAGCAGAGCCACAGGAGCGGCTGCAGGCACTGAGAGGACGCGACAGACACGCTTGGTCTTACACATTTCACGCTGCTGCTCATTCGCCACGTGCCCTCACGCCTGTGGTTTGGCACCGCAACTGTTCAGCCGTTCTCTTAGAAAGCTTCAGGACCTTTCGCATGTTTAAGCGGGGTTGGGTTTTAGTTTGTTTTGGTTTGGTTTGGTTTTTTTTGCTGGAAAGGAAACATCAAAAATTTAGGAGAGTTTCACCAATACATAAAGTTTCCAGGGAACAATGTTTGCTCCCTCGGTGAAGAAGTGACTGGTGCCGGTAACAGCAGCTTTAACAATTTAGGAGCCTAATTAAGGGATCCCAAACAAGGTTGAAGCTCTGAAGAATTTAATTCCACGACTGTTGGTTTAGCATAAAAATAGCTTTCCCCCCCTCCCCCCTGAAATGTTTCAAACCATGAGTTTTTAAAACCTATTTTAAACAAACATGTGCAAGAAGTAATTCTTCTCCCGCAGATCATGCAGTGCACTCCTGCAATGATTATGCAACGCTATTTTCCGTTTCTGCTTTTATCAACACTCGGCTTTAACAATAAGGAAATTCTAATAATGTTATGATTATAATTAAGGCAACTCTAATGGGATTTTGTGGACTGTGATTGGCATTCCAAGTACAGCATCAGACAGAAAGGGGAACGTACAAGGGACAAATCTCCAGGACACCTTCAGAATTAGCAACCATTTGGGTAATTATAAAGCTCCATTTTATAATGAACCAGAAAACAAGATTAATTTATAAATCAGTTTATTTACAGATTTTGTTCTCTTAAAGTACATTTCAGTTACCAAAGATATTTACACTGGTGTACACAGGGACCACCCTGGTTATTTTACAATTCTTAATTACAAAAAAAAACAAAACAAAACAAAAAAAAACAAAACCCAAAACCAAAATAACCCCTCCATGTCCTTGGGTCTGTCTACTGTGCAAAGCTGCTCTGGATGTGAACATTAGCTGAAACTGGCCCAAAAACCGAGTTACCAGGTTATTTACACATACACAGTAAACGGGTTTCTTTTCAGCATCTCCACAACACAGTAGACAGGGAGACAGAGCCTCCCAAAAGGCGGCTTTGCAAATGTGTATCAAAAGGCTCTGCAAAGTCAAGGAAAAAACTAGTAAATGCAGGTTAATTACAGTATTCCTCTTTCATCTGTATATATTTTTGCATTTAACATTTAAATTACAAATAAGTTCAATAGTTTGCTTTTCTCCATTTTAGTTGATTTGTAAACACTTCAGATACGCTAAATACCTTGTAAGATTCAACTGTTTCTCTGCCGAAAAGTACTTTATTTTCCTAATATTCTTAAGGTAGCAAAGGGACATCAAAGTTGGAACCGCACGCAGTTCCTCGCAGAATAGTCACTTAAAAGGTCTCTATCACTGTGCTACTGAAGATCTGCAGGTACACACTTTATTCAAGTATTGCAAAAAGCTAAGGCCACTTTTTCAAGAAAGGGAAGTGAACAAGACGGGATTTTTCAATCTCTCGTTCCAACAAGCCTTTTCTGAAAGGCAGAAGCACTGCTATTCCCCAGCTCGGCTCAGGCAGCATCCTGCTGTGACAGGGGTGCTCACGCTCCTCCTCCTCACAAGCCTGGGCTTTCCCACTTGGCACAGAGATCCTGCTGAAGGGGGAACCACATCTCCCCACTGATGACAGCCACTGCCCCAAACAGCTTACAGGTCTCATAAATGTCTCAGCCTTGAATCATTTAACCAAGACCCAGAAATATCATCTTGTTCTAAAAATGAGAAGGCTGGGGGAGAGGAGAGAAATAGAGAATTCGGCCTCTGTGAGACTCCAGGCTTCCCCACACCTTCTCACTATCAGCCACGACGCAGACAGACCATTGCTTCATCACGGTAATCATCAGTCCACAAGTACTCAACACACTCGAGGTTTTGAGTATACACTCAGCTCAAAGCAACTCAACACACCTGAGGTATTGAGAAGATAATTCACATATGTTCAAGTCTTTTTAGGGTTGCTCCTATCAAGGATTGCTACCAAAAATAAACGGTGATGTTTGCAAAGGAATAAAGCCATTACTTAGATACAGCTTCCTTCTGCCCAAACAGCTGTAAAAATAGTTACGACTTCTGTTGAGGGTGCTAAACTAGTGCTATCCAAGCCAGCAAGACGACAGGCACATGATCTCCAGTGGTCCCCAGCACCTTGGCGGGCCAACTGTATAACCTTCTCCCTGCCGGCGCTCAGACGGGAAAAGCCATGCCAGCCCCGCGGAACAGACACGCAGAACAGCCAAAAAGGCTTGGGGAACGCAGGGCAACCTTCTCAATACTGGACACGGTATCTACAGAACAGAAACAAACTTCGTTTCTGTGATACTTCAGCCACAAACCTACGCTGCAGGTTTCTGCCGCCTTTCCGTAATTGCTACCTATAACAATAACGATCCTCGCTATTGAAGAAGATACACCCAGGAAAGGGAATCTGAGGTGGTGACCCAATCAGTGACACCATGCTGGTTAAATGCAGCAGCTTTAGTTTGCTTCTAAATTAAGCATTTGAGAGTTTACTGGTTCAGCATCGTGACATTTTACGTGGACAAGTGAATCACTTTGGGGGGAGAAAAGCTGAACAATGCTCCACCAAGACCATTTGACAGCCAGCCAGAAGGGCCACTACTATGGAGCAGACATGCATACGCCTGTTGGAGGTGTTCCCATACAACACGGCCTCCTCCTTGTTCTTCCACTCATTAAGGTCCCACATGAATATGGCTCACCATTAACTCGCAAGTGAGGTGCTGGCAACACTGTATCTGAGAACTTGCATGGACCTCTGACAAATCCAACATTTCCCAGTGCTGTCCCTGAAGAATTACCAGCTGTGTGTCATTGTGCAAAATGCAAATACTCCAATGATAGCTTTTAAAAAAAAAAAAAAGGTGGAAAAGAGAAAACAAAATGGAGCAGTAGCAGAGGTATGCATAGCAGGAAGCCCAAGAAGCAAGCAGATGAAAGAAATAGTAGAGATCTCCCCGCCACATCTATCATGGGCTGTGGCATCTTTGGGGCACCTCTGAGGGCTTCAAAATGTCCTTCTGCACTCCAGTGCGTCTGGAGAACCTGACTCTCCTCAGGGCCTTGTCCCAGGTTAGCAAACAGGGACATCCACTATTAAGGCATCAACGTCTGACCCCAGACTGTCGGTGTTCCTCCGATAACAACACAAGAATGGAAAGGACAGGTTAGGAAGGAGCACTCAGCAGAAGGAAGTCTGTCTCAAGAAGCTGGAGGTTTTGTGCGAGGAATACTGGAAGTTTTCTTCGCACTGGAAGTGCAAGGCTCTGGAAGTTTCCAGAACAGATGCTTTCTCAAGCTCAGCTGTCTCAAAACATAAGACAGTGCAGCCAACTGCACAGGACACTCTCCTATAACCCACTTAATAAATTACCTGAAAATAAATAAAAAACCCACAAGCACAAAACATGCAGATGGTCAAGCACTGGACACTGCTTTCTTTGGTGAATACACTCTGTTCTCTAAATTGTTCAAGTAACAGCTGCTCCGATTTATTAGGTGACAGTAAGGGAGGAAGCTGAGGGACTGAAGGCCAAATTTTTGGAGGAAACATTTTCCACTCCTGCATGTCTCGTGCCTGAGAAAGTCCTGAGTATCCGTTATCTGGGAGCAGCTGGTGCTCCAGGAAGAGAATAAGTGCTACACGGTAGGAGGAGACTTGTCCAGGGGTTAATCTTTCATGCTTGACATTAGGTGGCCTTCATCTTGCTCCACCTTGGGACCAAAGCAAGTTACATAGGAAAAGCAGCAAGAATTCTTTACTTGAATGCAGAAAGCAACATATCTGATTTCCCTGGACTGGCTGGCACCACACTTGGTACCATATCACAGAAGAAAGGTGAAAACCAACTTCACAGAGAAGGGAATTAAATGGGCTCTGGAGCAGAAAAAACTGATGCACATTGTTAGGGCTGCAGGAGAAGAGGTGTTAAGATTACAACACTCCAGTATGGTAAGTCTCCATTTATGACTAAAACCTGACCAAACCGTTTCTTCTCCAAATTACTCACATTTCTAAAGACAAGTTGAGTACTGATGGCTGACAGCCGTTCCAGCAAAGCATCCAGTATCCCACCTTAACCCAACCCTTTCAGAGCACAAGCTGAACATGTCAAAGCCCCAGGCTGGGGCCCCAGACAGCTGCTGACAGTTATGTGGCATAACTGCATTGGCACACGAACAGTCTTGAGCACTCCACAGTACAGCCTCGAGTGAGGGATCAGCTTGTTCCAAACAATAAATCCGGTGCGAGGTCTCCAGTGGCAGCGGATGCAAATTCAGGTTCCTTTAATCACAGCTGAAACGCCTTTAAACTCCACGCGTGGAAGTCCAGCAGCGGTGCTAGCAGGGTGGAGAGTGCGTCAGGAGTCAGAGAGGCCGGTGACTCAGTGGTTACGCAGCTGTAAGTTTATTTTCAGCACTGTCAGACAAGCAGCAATCTCTGCTGTTTCTCATTTATCTGGTTCAGTACCTCAACAGTGTCTCTGATTAAGGCCTCGAAGATCCCGTCTGCCAACTGCATCTTTACACACAGTTCGTCCTCGTCATAGTTCACCCACTGCGCTTCTTCCTCATGAAGTTCTTGCACCTTGGAGATTAGAAAGGAAAAGGCAAAACGAACATTACAATTCTGTTGCTCTAGGATAATACCCCCTGCAAAGTTCCAGAAAGAGTCCAAAACACGGCACATCTGCCAACAACGTATCTGTGTTTGTAAGAGATTACAGGAAATGCTTGCAATAGCAAAATGAACACAGATCTGTTTGAACCAGGCTGTTACACTGTATGAACATTTTCTACCTTTCATTTTAGTATCCGTTTTAAAGGATTTCATATTCCTGCACAAATTTTTCACTTGAAAGAACTCAGCTAATGGGATATTTCTTGGCCAACAGCAGAAGCTCCGCTAAAAAAGTCCCTAATTGTGTATTTGCAAGAAGCTGATTCCATGCAGCTTAAACTGGTAAGAAATCATGCAAAGGCCTTGAACAGGGGAAGAACTGGGGAAGGAAAAGAAAAGACTTTACTGCAGTTCAGTTTGAATAAGAATTAGGAAACCTAAAGGAAGTAACTAACGTTTCCAATTCTTCTATATAGGATGACAAAATGCTGCATGTGCTGTATGGTAGTATTATAAGGCATTTGCACAGAATATTCCATGCTTCATTGGATTTGAGAACATTATTACAAATGGAATTTTGTACCATTACAGCTAATAGACTAACTCAAAGAGTATTTATTTCCTTCTATTCCTGAATTGTTGACAAGCGAAATCCTGTTTTACAGGTCATCAGTAAATAAGCGTTTTAGTACCAGACAGAAATATATAATTTAATTCAGCAAATCAAGTCTTATCAAGAGCCTCTCCAGACTGGACATCTCCAACTAAACTTATGAAAAATTTGTCTTAGCGTCCATTTCAGTATTACAGCTACACCCAAACCAAAAGTTCAAACTTTTGAGAAAAGAAAGAGCGTGTGCAAACATCACTCATATTAAAATGACAAAGCAAACCTGCTGAAAGCTTTTTCTCTGCTCAGCTTCAGCAGAAAGCTCCTCTGACTGTAAATCCTACGCTCAGAACTCAAAACACATTTACACTGTCCACATAGAAAAGTGGGCCAGACACTGCCAAAATAAGGTTAAAACATACTGAAAATCTGTATGTAATAGTGTCATTACCTAAAGAGAGTACAAGAGCTATAGCCCCAACATCCTCTCTCCGTCTTTTGCCTGATGATAAACCACCCAGAAACTTGTGTGTTTTGAAGGTGACAACCGCTGTAGCACAATGATGATTCAATAACCCAAACGCTGTGTGAAGCCCAAGAACAAGCTGCTATGGGAATCCCAGGGAACCGGCACTGCTTCAGGGTTTGTAGCCATTCACAAGGCTTCAGTTATACACGGAGTTTTAGTCTGGCAGCTCCTTTCTCCCTCTCTTGAGAGAGCTTGGGGAGAGGGGCAGGGATCTCATCCTGCAAACAGCTTCAGAGGAGTCACACTGTATGCTTCCAAATCTCTGCGCTAGCACAGCAAGCACTCCTCAGCTGTCAAAGACGAGGTATTAATGGTTTCATTATGCTTCTTACTAATAAGGAAAAAGCAACAACATTGAGTGTTGTAGGTGAAAAATAATTTAAATTGAATGCGAACAAGCCACAGATAATTGGCTGTAAATTTGTGGGGGGTGAATGTCTGAAACAGACCTCTGAACTCTCTCTCAAGCAGAAACTTGCTGCCTGCGACTGGTATGTGCTGGCTGTAAATTTTGATAAACCCTGGGCTAAACAATAGCAGCGTGTCCCAAGTCCTCCTATCAACAAAGAGGCATAAGATAGAAGCACCAATTTAGAAGCTGATCACATGTTGTGAGTCTGTACCGCAGACTATTTAGACGAGGAAAAGCATGAGATAGGCGTCACAAAAAGAAGAGGTGGTGCCCAAAAGAAGGGTTCCCAAAAAGCAGAAGCGGTCTGGGAAAGAAAACAGGGTCCCCAAAGGGAGAAGGTGAAGATTCTGGCTGGAGGAAAGATCCTGGAAATGGGGGAAGATCCTGGTGATCAAGGAGGTGGGTGGAAACAAATGCCGAAGGACGCTCAGGGACCTTGACTGATGACATCCAAGACTGGTAACTGTGAGCAGCTGCACAATACCCACCAATGCGATTTTCTGCCCAAACCTCCGAGGCCAGCAGTGACCTCGCTGCTGGAAAGCAAAGCCGAGACCCAGTGAACGTAACACTAGGGGTGGGGGGAAGCAACTAAGTAAAAATAACTAAGCAGGTTAAAAGCTCTGATCTCACTAGTCCTTAAACAAACCCTAATATCCAGATCCACACTAAGCTGTTGTTTATACCGTCTCACTTGCAACAAGGTGATGGAACAGTTCCTTTACTGTGCTCCAGGAGGAAAAAAAGATAAAAAAGAGATTCACAGGACAAAGAAACACAAGTAAACAAGAGAGGACAAGGTAACTTGATCCAGGCAGAGAAAGGCTGGATGTTAAATAGCAGCAGAAAGAAAAATCGTCATCAGTGATTAATTTTCTCTTGCCTCTATCATTCCCCTCTTCTCAGAGGCACAGGGCACAATTTCCTTTGGCATTAGGAGGACTTCCTCGAGCACACTTTTGAAAAACTAGGAGAACGTGCGATTTGCAGCTGCAGGCAAGTCTTGTTTATACTTTATTCAGAACACTTGTGGAAACGGCCACACTGCTTTGCAGCCCTAGCTGCAGACATCTGAGCCAAGGAACTTGCGACTGCTTTGTCTAGGAAATGTTTGATCCATTGGTTGTAGTATTACAAACTTTTTCTAAGCAATTTGCTTATATTTGGCTTAGGTTTGGTGACTATCGTGGCTTTCATGGAAGTGGGCTTTGCATTGTCTTCAGTACATGCACAGCATTTAAGTTCTTGCACATTCTTCATGACAAAAGAAAAACTTTCCATATTTGGTACCAGGAAGTACCAGAGAGAAACTGCATTTGTGCAAGAAAAGAAAACCCCAGTTCTAATGAAACTGAATTCCATCCTACAGGAAAAGATAAATAGTGGCACAATGCAGAAGGGCTGTGTAGTACCGTTTGTGTTATGGTTTCTGTGCGCTCTGGTTTTTTTTTTTTTTTTTTTTTTTTTTTTTAAACACTCCAAGAAAGAAGGCGGCATGTACAGAAAAGAAAAAAAATCAGGAGATGATGAGGTAGCATGATCCTGCTGGCCATCTAATAAATGCCACAGTAGCCAAAAAATGACACTTAAAAGAAAATAACCTGAAGGAAACTTTAGAAAGAAATCAGTAAGTTGCAATTTCTGAAGGTTCCCATTCAAAACCATGAATATCTGCAAAATAAGCCACATTTAAGGAGTAAGGAGATCATTTGGAGACTGAAAAGGGCAAAAATCAAGAAATAAACTACTGCCTTGGAGGAACGCCAGTAGGAGGAAGGCAGGCAGGTGCATTCACAGCCCTTCACCCTCAGAGCGCCGGGAAATCTTAAGATGCACGACTGTGCATACGAGAGGGCTTCGATTCTCTTCTGATTGTTGCGCTCCTTTTGGGTTTAGATCTCGGGCGCCAGAGAAGTGAGCTTTCCAATTAAGAGATGGCTTGATAGGAACAGCCTTGCTTTGTTGCAGAGTTCAAAACTGCGCGGAGGGAAACACACTAGCCCTTAAGTCAACAGGTCAGAAGATCAAGTACTTTTCAGCACTCTGTTGGCAGGCTTCTCAGGTGTGAAAGATAAACACAGAGGGTTGGCAGTATCATCTGAGCTTTGCTTTCTCAAGGTCCGGCTAAAAGGGAAGGGGGGGTGGCAGGGAAAGCAATGGCAGAGTTTGTGCAAACAGATCAGCACAAGAAGTTTTGGCTGAAGACCCAAGTGAAAAAAAAAAGAAAGTATTGTTAGCACCTGAACTTAAATAAGGAAACATGAAGGTTCTTGCTGTAGTTTAAAAAGAGGTTTTGAAAGGTGCCGGCAGCCCTGATGTACCACAATGTGGCACCTCAGTCTACGTGTACAACTGAGATTCTCCCACAAAGCACAGCCAGCATGCATGTGATAAAGGTGGCAACACGAAGGGACATGAGAAGAAAGCAAACACCTAAACATTGCTTCAACTTAATTTTAAACAAAGCAGCTTTTTATAAATGTGAACCTCCTGTACTTGTTTACTGAAAGCCAAGATTTACTGTAAATGTTAATAACTGCAGCAACTATCCAGCAGATCAGAGCTCTCTCAAGAAACCCCAATACAATTGCTTTCTGAGGACGGAGATGCCTGATGAAAGTTAACAGAGCTGCAAAAAAGGAGAAGAGGCAGCTTCTGTCGCTGGCAGAAAAACCTGGGTAAGTATATTGGTGTCAATGCTGGGAAAGCGCAGCCAGAAGTGAAAATGCAACTAAAGATGCAGTGACTGGGGAAAGTAGCAAAGATCAAGGCAGAGCAAGGAGGTGAAGCACTAATCCATCCTGTTCTCCCCTTAATTCCCAGCAGGTTCGATGGCTGACTGCAGCCACCCACAGGATCCAGCGTCACAGAGAGCAGGAGCGCAGCACGGGCTGCTTCTACTGCCATGCCTCTTCCCCACAAGGCTGAACCTTTGGCAGAGACAAGAACCACTGGGAGAACTGGGTTTAGTATGATAAACCCAGAAGGACACATCCAGGGCTAATCAGGGAGAGATTAAGCTGGGAAGAACAGCTTGGCACTTGCTTCTGTGCCTTCAGAAGATATAAAAGGAAATTCAGCCATCAGCCATGGCTCCTGGTTTTAGAGCCGTCCAACCATCCAGGCAGACGATGCCACTATTTGACAGTCGTTAATAATATGCTGGAGAAGGCAGCATACAACAAATCCCCTTCCTCTCTATCAAAACCCCTCTCACCCTTAAGTCATGCCTAGCTCCTGGGTCAGAGAGTATTGGACAGTCAGATGTGTTCAATCCTCTCAAAGTCACTAAAATTACACAGTTGTCTCAATAGAAAACTGTCAAAGGATGTTTTCATTTGAAGGTTAGTTTTACTTCAAGGGGAAATGAAGAAGCTTAGAAGGACCTGTTACTTAAATGCAAATAACAGGAGCTTAAGAATGTTTACCTCTGCTTTAAGATGATCATGTTTTCTTTTAACAGTCTTTGTCTTCATAAGCAGCAAAAGAATGTGAAGAATCAAACAGCTCCTGTATGTACTCACATCACATCCCCTGCACATTGCAAGAAGTCTATATTGGCTAAATCTTCACGAAAACGTGAACAAAGCACTTTCAATTGAGATTTCTAAAGAAGCTTCCAGAGCACCTAAACCTACCAAATAAGTCTTGATTCCCCTTTCAGGAAATCGCTATGTTGTACTGCTTGAATATACTTTAAACAGAATTTGGAAAACTCACAAACTGACCTCTCAGGGCTACACCGTGAGTTACCAGCGGATAGGCCGCAGGTCTTGCACAGACCTGTATATCCACTTATGACCTTGGATTTACATTATCACCGAACTCATGACCTTAAGTTCAAGTTGGAGGCTAACTAGGAGACAGAGAAAGCTATCCAGATACTTCATGCTTTCTACAGATTTTAATAAAACAAGGTAAGGGAAATTGAACACCTTCTCCTTAGGTTTTCGGTTAGAAGTTTCTCTGATAGTGTCACATTACAGTATAAATTTGTTAGCAAATGTCACTGAGACTACCTTATTCCTAAAGCATGGCATGCTGCTATCTTCACAGAGTTATTCCCAGTCTTCAGCTAAAGTTTTATTACCATGTTCTTGGAAGAACAAAATAAAATTAAACACATTATTTATTAAGCCAAGCTTGTCAGAGCTCCATTAATCTTTAATGTCTGGGGCTGCATATAAATCACAGACCAGATCGTCTGAACTTCAAACTTACTCCACCTAAAGCACTTTGAATGCCTTCAACTAGAACAATTTTTCCAGTCAGGAATCTCTCTTTCCAGGTATGGTTCAAAGACATTAGGAAATCGGTACACAAGCATAATAGTTGTACTATTAGTTCTCTCAGGGATCCAAACATAGGACTTCTTCGTGCATGCTTTAGCAGCCTCTATATCCCAGAATCAAGTGTATCCCAGAATCAAGTGTACTAGGATATGCAGGTCCCATGCATAGATATTCTATTTACATACAGCTAAAATTAAACCCCTGGGAAAAAGCCTGTGTTGGAAACCTTCCACTGATGGGCAATTAAAAGACCAGACGACCCATGACTCGAAGTTACTTATAGGTGCGCGTGTGTGGAATCAATTTCAGGTATAATTAAGTGAACCATGGTGCTAATGACGACTCATATTCCCAAGCAGAACCTTCACTATCATTATAGCCAATAAAGATGTTAATCATCCTGCAATACAAGCCAACCAGTAACTTTCAAAAACTAGTACACACAGCCAGACATGCTCTATCTTACGCAGTGTTAAGACTGAACTGCCTTCGCCCCGGCAGCACCTGCATTCACTAGCTCATGACAAGTACTAGAAGAGCAGAAGTCCTGCTCGCTGCTTAGCTTTGAGGAAACGCTTAGCTGTGGCTACCATCTGGCAGACTGGTCACCTTTACTAGGCATCATCATCTCCCATACTGTTGAGTCCCATCTCAACGACTTTTGCAACCTTTCAGTTGAATCTGGTTAGCAGTCTGGTCTATGAAGTTCTCAGAATCACTGTCGCCAAGTTAAACAATATTACTTCAAAATTTAAAGTAAAGTAAGAAGGAAAACATATTCCCTTCCCAAAGAAAAAGTTTACTCTCCTTTCAGTCAAATATTTCAGTGTTTCCTTCTGTAAATTCATGCTTTAAACGTCTGGGAGTTGGCAAATTTATACTCCAGTCAAATCAGTAGCCACAAACAGAGAATTCACTCAAGTCACCTTATTTCACTGACACCAGACTTCTGTTTTTGTCAATAAGGTG
Organism: Fratercula arctica; assembly: GCA_947846985.1. Taxonomy (NCBI): domain Eukaryota; kingdom Metazoa; phylum Chordata; class Aves; order Charadriiformes; family Alcidae; genus Fratercula; species Fratercula arctica. The sequence goes on from CANTUZ010000012.1 coordinate 33,097,043, forward strand.
CTCTCCAAAATCAAACACTTTCTATGAAGATCTCACGCGCGCTTTGTATTCTTTAAACAGCATGATTGAATACTGAAACATACAATCACACGTCACACTTCAGTGGACAGTATCTGACATGACTGCTCATTTTCATCCACTCACCAGTATATGATCCACTCGGTCTCGTTTCTTCCGCCCAAATTTCATCATCTTCTGCCAGTCTGTTTTGTGATTAGGCTCCTTCCTCAGGCTGAACAACTTCAGTACTTCGGCTGCAATGAAGCTCTACAGAACAGCAAAGGTGAGATTTATCACATTTGAGCTAAGAAATGAAACGCGTGCACAAAGTACCTACTCTCAAACGTCACGTTATAGAATGTGTAACAGCTTTCTGTTTAGCTAAGAGACATGTGGTGCACGCAAGAAAGCTACGCTGAAAGTCTCTGAGGCAGTATTACACATGCAGAACAATTCAGAAGGTGTGTGTGGGGGGGAAATAAATGACACCCACTGCTGTAACAATCTTGAGAACAGGAACTTTCAATTAAACAGTACAGCAAACAGGAGATTATGACAATTCATTTTATGGGATTAAAGAAAAGCAGGGTGGGAGTTTGGTGTCCTTGTCCTGTGCCCCTGCTCTCCCCTGCCACATGCTTTTGAAAGTCTTCTCAACTAACAGAGCTATTTAGGTACTGTTTCTGTCTTTTCTATACAGGTAACGTGCTCTATCTTCAGCAGGTTAATCAAAATACAGTTAAAACCCTCCCAATTTCAGAAGAAACAGTACAGGTGGAAATCTTCATTGTGTCCTGATGAGCTGTATGGCAGGTTCTTTGTTGAGACAGTTTTTTTCCAAATGTGCAAGTTTAGCCTAGGTCCAGTCAGGCTCCAGCTTCTCGGGGTTGTGTCCTTTCTTGAGCACTACCACCAATAACAGACCTCCTCTCGCTTGCCAAGTACAATGCCCTCACCAGTCAAACTTTGTGTACCTCTGGGCAACTCCTGCTGTCCTCACTAAGGCTTGGCATAGGTGTGTCCGAGTAAAAAAATCCATCTCGTCCCATTTGGCCCAAGCCTAAAGTTGGATCCATGCCAATATACCCAATACAGAGTTCCACTGAAATCTGCTAAAGCAGCAGTCTGTCAGCATACCAATTTTACAAGACCAAGGTCATCCTGGTAGTTCTGCAGAGAGGACTAAGGTTTAAATGCAATCAGTACCAGCAAAAAGGAGAGGGAGGCAGATCTGTCAAGTAAAAAAGGAACATTTCGACCAACTCCCTTCCAGGCTTGTAATCTCATTTCTCTTTTCAACTCATCTCTTGCTGGATACACCTGTTATGATCTTCTAACACTCAGGCAAGTGCCAGTACAGCATTTTTCATCTTACTTTCCCTGCATGACAAAGATTTCTTCCTACCTTGATTTCACCTAGATCATTTGGATCTTTCACTCGGCGAAAGTAAGCAGATGCGATCCTACACGGTTTCATCCAAATAGGCTGATTTAGATTAGGATCCTCAGCAAAGATTTCCCCAAAGATCTCTCTTGTTAAATCAAATACCACCTTGACAAAGAAAGAAGTAAAAGTTAAGGCTGCTGCTGTTCATGGTAAACATTCAAAGGGCAAGAACAAAATGCCTGAAGACTGTACCTTTTTATAAACCTGCTTGTTTATTGTGTCTGTGTCCTGCTCTTTGAGGCTACTGCTAAGATCTGTATGAAGGCTGAAACTTTGAAGATCATGACCCAGCTCTTTCAGTTTCCAGAGTTCCTCAGCTGCTGCATGGACCATTCCTTCCACCTCCACCGCAGTATGAGGGACCGCCAAAGGCTCCTCACACAGCTTTGTTGGCACTTTCTGCGGTTCTACCTTGGGCAGCACTGCTGGCTCCTCAGCTTGCTTGTGCTGGACCTTATGGGAACTTAGGCCATAGTCCTCATCAAACCAGTCTTGATCATCTCCCAGCACACTCAGGAACTCCCGATTGAGCTCCAGCTCTGCCAGTCTCTTTGCAAGCTCTTCCTGACCACTGGCACCAAACACTGGACTCTCCTGTGAATGAAGAGCCACAGAGTAAATATAAAAGGGATGTCACACTGTTGTCTAACTCAACTTATATTTTTAAATGCTTTACTGATGTAACTGGCAATATATCCACAAATACTCAGAAAAATAATAAATAGCCCACAGTAAAATTAGAAATATTTTGATTCAAGTACCTGGGGTTTCTACCACTACTGATGAATGCTTTCAGAGGGTTCCTACAGATCTTAAAAGACTGTGACCTGCCCACTGTCTGTCCTAACGTTCAACTGTTTATGAAAGGCTGAGTGGTTAAAATACTGATAATGTGACACAAAACTTTTCACTTCACTTACCAGCAGTCTCAGAGCTAAATCAGCAGCCTAAAAGCTTTTAGCAGATGAGGGCCGTTTTAGCGCCTGAGCAGTGCTCACACTGATGAAATGGGCTGAAACTTTCTGTGATGATAATATATTGACATCAATGGCAAATCAGACAGGTTTATCGGGATCTTCAGCAGAAAGGCCCAGTCCTGTATCTGTATCATTAATGGTTGTTCTGAGGAAGCTTGAAATTCCACCACTCATGATGTATTAGTTCAGTGGATAGAGCAGTCTGACACCTTAATGACCTCCACAGCAACTAATTATGTTCGAGGATGATTATTTCATACCAAGAGTAGACAGAGGCAAGTTTACAGTTTATTGTATTTTGCCATTTTTAGAATAAGAACTGAGGGTAAGGATTAAATACAAACTGAATATGTAGGCAAGAGGCAACCTAAATGAAGTATTTTTCACTTTCATGTGCCAAAATGCGTCTTTCAGCCTGTAAGGCGACCAAAACGAGCTGTGAGCCGGGATAGGCAAGAACACACAGGTAGGAGACACACATACAGGCAGTCTCCAATCACCAAACAGAACTTGTGAGAAAACAAACTGGTGCCACACAGCATTCCTCAGATTGAATCACCATCAAAGGAACAATCAACTCTTAAAATCAGTGCAAGATGTGTGTTACTTACTGGTCGGGGACACATGTCTGGAGAGGAAAGTTCTTCTCTTTCATCTTCCAAATCCGAACTTAGAAAAAAGTTATTCATGCCATCGGGAATCTGGTTTTCTACCTGCTTGGATGCGGCACTGGATTCCTCCTTCACTTCACAGAGCTCCTGGTTGCTGAGCTGGATTTTCTCATTCCTGACCTTCTTTATTTGCTGTAACTGACTGACTGTGTCTTTCACAAAATCCCTAAGTAGACTGTCTGTCAGCAAACTGACCTTTTCCAGTTGGTCTTTTGACTTTTCTTCCTCTCTAAGCGGCAGTCTAAGCTGGGCTTCTAACTGGCTCTTTTCTTTTGTCAGCAAATCCAGAAGTGGAGTTGCAGGCTTCTCCACAACTCCAGGAGAGAGATCGTCCAGCTTTTCCGCACATTCTTCCCCTAGTGTCTTCTGCCTCTCAAGTTTTTCAGAAAGGAAATCTGAGATGTCATCCAACTGAACAGTGGAAACCTCACCCTCAAAACCAGAAATGAGAGGAGCAAGGCTGGCCTCCTCTTCTACAGCGTGCTTCAGATAATCCACCACTGACTGTTCTAGGGCAAGTGATTCAGTAGCTACAGAAATCTCCTTTATGCTGTTTACTTTAGAAGATGACTCCTCATCAACCCTTTCCCCAGCTGAGGCTTCTGAAACAGCTGTGTCTGCAGGAGCTTTATCCTGGGAGTAGTTTTCTGTTGCATCTCTGCTCTGGCTTTCATCTTCTTTGCCAGGTTTGGAACTTCCTCTGTCTTTCTGCTCAGCTTTGTGTTGCTTCTCCAGTTTATCATCAAAGAATGAGTCTTCATCCTTATTTGTGTCTAAATCGTTATCAATACTTTCTGTAATGCGAGAGATTTTTTGAGGAGGAGCAAAAATACCATGCTTTTCTTTGCAATCAAAATATTTAATACCATCGTAAGTTCCATTATTGTTCCCTTCAGGTTTATCCAACTCCACGCCAGCCCAAAACCCTTTGGCAAACTTAGTCAGACCTTTGAATCGCAATGTTCCAGGTTGGACTTTACTCACAAGTACTCTATCACCAATGTTGAAGTTCGGCAAACTATCTGTTTCTTCTGTGATCGAAACAGGGGCCCACAGTGGTGATTCAGTAGGGGCCTGTTCTTGCTCCACATCTCTGCGCTCAGTATTTTTTATAAGTTCTGTTGGGGACTTAAGTTCTAATAACCTCTCTGAATGCACGCTACCAGAGAGAGAGAAAGACCTGTCACTGAGATATTCACTAATTTCGCCATCACTGCCAAGGCTGGTGGACCTACTTCTGCTGGTTTGTGTGTGCTGTGAGTGCTCTGTCAGTGACTGAGCATCCCCATTAGGAGAGAGAAGAGATGCTTCAAAGTCATCTTTGTAATGTTGCCCAGGAAGTGTTTCTTCAACTGATGCTCGTTTTCTGGAGGAAGATCCTTCAAAGTCTTCAAGGTATGATGGCTCCTTTTGACTAAAGAGTTGTTCTGAAAGCAGATAACCTTTTTCCTCTGCTGATTTGTGAGAATACTCTTCTGCGCTCAGGCCAGTTACAGTATCTTTATCTGCCGGTCTCTGTTCTAAGATTTCTTCCGTACCATGAAGATTTGCCACAGCCAAACCAAAGAGTTCCTTCTGAGAGTGTTCGTTTTCAGAATGGAGGACTTTCTTTGGAAGGATGTCAAGTGAGCTCTCCTCTTCTTTATCTAATGTCAACAAGACATCAGAACTCTCCAAAGGCTTAACATGAGAACCTTCAGTCTCATATTCCTCAGACTTTATGTATTCCAAGTCTTCCTGTATCTCAGATTTATGACTGAAGGCAGCCTCGTCATTGGATGCTTTTACCACATTGTTCATTGACCTGTGGAGTATCCTGTTAATGTCTTTCACGTCTTTGAGAAGAGATGATGAGGGTACGTTATCTGAGGAGTCACCAGATCCTGCTCTGAAACTCCTTGGTGATATTAGAACAGAAGATGTTCCAGAAGGTCCTTCTGCATGAACATCTGTCACCTTCTTGGTGTGCACAGACACAGATCTCTCGGTTCTTGACGACACAGCATCTTGAAGGAAAATAAAAAATGAATTACAGCAGATTGTATAGCCTGCATTGCTTTATTGAAAGCTGCAACCACAGGCAACATCAAAGTTTCTATGCTAAAAAAAGATACAAACTGGCTCCTTGGAAACATGTATTTCTACTTGTCCTATGAACTTGAGCAACGTTCTTTCAGTTCCAGTGTTTTACAGCTCTCTTTTGGATTCTGTTCCTTGTACCAGTATTTCATAATGCCATGTAATACTGAGCCCAAGGTAAGGGCTCAGTTATTTGTTTGCAAGCCACAAATACAACCAAGATTAGAACGGCAGATAGTGATTAGATAACGATCAAAACCAAAACATTAAGAAGTATCTAAAAAAGCCTCCATTGCTAAATTCTTCATTGTTTTTGGTTTCCTTACTTTCCTCAAGTGATAAGGGAACAAGAAACAAAAGAAAGGAAAAAGGGTGTCACTTAATTATGGTTTCAAATAAACTTCAGGAAGAGTAAAACTAAGTACTGATTATACGGGAAACAGCAAAAGCAGAAGCCTGCTAAATAACAATAGTAAAAAATATAGCTTGATCATTACGGTTTTATGAAGTCGGCATCCTTTCTTAAAACCTCTTCTTGATTCAAAAAGGAAAAGGTTAAAGAATTTTAACACAGTCAGTCTTCAAGATTTTCTTCTGCAGTACAGATTTTTCCAGTTACATACCTCCATGTTCTGAAATGGATTCCAAAGACGCTCTGGATCGCTCTGATTCAGCCAGTGATTTCCAGTTTTTAGCCGTCTCAGGCCTAAATTTGAAAAATCAAATTGCATGAATCATGGTTACACCAGAGTGTGTTTTGTTTTGTTTTGTTTTTTTTTTAATAGATAAAAATGGAAATACAAGCATCTATAACTACAATACCACACCAATGATAACATAAACAGCTTGCTTTGTCAACACACTGTGACCTTAGAAAATAGGAACAGGGACAGAGAGAAGAGTTTGGCAAGTCCTGGGAAGTTGTTTTTAAAAAGACTAACCAAACTTTAGCTTTTTTTGCAGCCAAAAAAAAGAAAAAGAAATTATTTTTTTTTTTTACTTGAATGCGCTAAAATTGCACCATCTGCTGGAGAAAATCAAACACTTAAAGATACAGCAGAAAGTGCAGAAATCAGTTGACTTCTCTACATTTTAAAACCTAAGATTGAAACCAGATTTAATTTGCAAAGATGAACGGCAGACATAATGAGTGACCAAAATAGGAAAAAAATCCTTCAGGTCTGTAATCCCATACAATGGTTTGGCACAATTCTTGCACAATTGAAAATTATTGTTCAGAAACAACTTGAAAATAGGACCTGAAAGGCTGGGCAGGACAAAAGTGAGATGCAAATGATTACAAGGACAGTACATCTTATCTGGTTTGGGTCTGATGAGACCAGCAAATAGCTCAACAGGATACCAGCTTTCCTTGCACTCATGGCTTCTGGTAAAACAGCATTTACTGCAGTTTCAGAATAATCTCAAAAAGAAGAAATCCCAGTTACCTATGAAGCGGCGGTGCCTTGATCTTAGGTTTTTCAGCAGCAGCTGAGGATGGAGTTTTAATCTGAGGTTTGGCTGTGGGTGATGCCTCCAGATCTTGGCTCAGTTCTGCTTCAGTCTTCTTGATAAACTCATCATACGACTGCACATGGAAAAGAGTTATGGCCGTTAGTCTACTAAACCATAACTACAATTCAGCAATCAAAACCTATTAAATGAGTAAGGGATACACTTGGGTTCTCTGTGAAGCAATCTATTTAACTTCCAAAAGCTCTACAGTTGTGAATCCTAGAAATTTTAATACTTTATTTTCAAAAACATATTACATAAGCATCACTCTAATCCAAGCTAGGCTACTAATGTGTATAAACATACGTAAGTCCCCTGAACGCTGCTAGTAACCCATTATAGATACACATTTTAAAAGGGAATGGCATTTTTGCCTCAAGGTTCCAGTTCATTATTGAAAACAATTAAATAGCTAGAACCCTTCTATCCCAGTCCCACTATATCACAATAATGTGTCTTTCACAGCTGTTGATAAAATATTCTGCCAACAACATCCACACCACAATGATTTATCCCAGGCTAGCAATCTATTACTTTGCCCTTCTTCCTACTGTTCCTGACCTCCAGTTGTTTGATCAGACTGGCTTCCTGGGCTTTCAGCCTCTCCTTTTGTCTCTTTTTCTGTTCTTTTTTCAGCTGGTAAACCACAGACTTCCTTTTCCGTAGTTCATCCTTCAGGGCCCTGATCCGTCCTTCAATGTCACTTTGATCAGATGTGGTTTCTGAAAAAGGTTAGTTTTAGTCTTTACAAGCTTGCACCTCACCAAACAGTTGCATGCAAAGAAATGAACAGTTGTTTAGTAAATACGAGATACGGCCCAAGCAAAATATCAAAGAATTTAATGTCAACATGCTAATCTTAATATAAGATGACCCTCAAAGTGGGATCTCAGATTCACAGCACTACTACATAACATATGAAAAAGTGTTGCATTTTATTTAATTTAGAAGAGAAAGGCTCAGATACATACAGTAACTTGTTGCCAAACTTGTTCACATCAACTGCCGATGTTCACACTGCTACCTCATTAACTGCTTATGTCAGCTGCTGCAGAAATTAATTTTTTTCTGACGTATTTAAAAATATGACAACTCAAAGATGAATATATAATATATTGAAATATTTGTTTGTAATCATGATATAGAGTTTCAAGCTACAAGGTACACTTCATTGATGAGAATTTCACTTGCAAAAGCAGTTTAGGTTCCTGTCCCATATAGATTTCCTACCACCTTCTGATAATGTTCTACCTCTTTTCCCTTGGGACGCTGTCCCCAGATACTTAGATCCAGTCTCTGCATGATAACCCCATTCTCCCAGTAACTTTGCTACTTTCATTATTACTGCTGTAACAAACTCTTAGTCTCTCAGACTTTACAGAGAGGCTGCCTCAGCGTCTCGTTTACTTATTCTTTTCCACCCACCTGATTATATCCACTTGTTTCTTATTTTAAATGCATACCAACATTGTGCAAAACAAGATCCTTGCCCCAGATTAGTGCTACCACAACTAAGTATGAAAAACTCTTTGAAATATTTATCTGACATAGTCTTTCTGGAGCTCCTCCCTGTGGCTCACGTCCTCCTTCCTCTTCTATAGCAGCAGCTGCAGCTCTTATGAGAAGGATCTTGGCTGGTTTGCTTTTCTAATGCTCAATATTACCTATAATGTTTTCTGGACCAAAAGGCTTGGATGCTCATAAACGCCAATTGCTTTACTGAACATCCTAGAAAGTAAGTCACCAGTATTATTTGGTCAGCTGGCAGGAACAGCTAGACATTTTGCTGATCAATCTCACTTCTCAAGACAACAAACCACTATATTGAAGGATTTCGCCATCAACAACAGCCAGTAAATAAAATCAAACTACTGTATTCTTTTTCCATTAACAACTGTTGTTAACCATTTAGGGAATTAAAAAACACACACACACACCCCACCACAACAACACAGCACAAAAACAATGGAATCTCATTTGCTAATAAGGAATACTTTATGATGCCACTGTAATTAACAACTCCTCCCGAACAGTAAGTGACCACTATGTAATTATAGCTTTTCTTGATCAACTCATAAGGGAAAGATCTGCACATGCTTTCATCTTTGACGATCTTGTGTACGCATGCATCGGACTGACATAGCAATGACTTCATGACTACTCAGCAGCTTGGAAGATTTGTCTCTTTACAATGGAATGATTTATTGTGAAACCAGCACCATTTGGATGGACTTCCCACCTCTTCTACCTTTCTTCAGCATTTGAAATCAAATACTTCAGTTCTAAAAAGTTTATTTTCATAATCACTGTTGCCTGCTCTACTTTTCATAATGGCTTCCTTATGTGGTTTCTCAGTCGGAACTTGAAAACAACTTTGTCAAGTTGCTGAATGCCTCGCTGTGCTGCAAACTGCTCTCCAGACACAATCCCAATACAAATTACTCAGTGCAAATATGTAGGTGTTATGTATTCACTTCTCTATCCGGTAGGAGAACAGCTGCCTCAAAATTACTGTGTTTCTATTGCACTTATGTACATATTAACCAAAAAAACACCCAACATAAAAGGTTATTAAGCTTGCTACATCCAGCACCACGAAGACTGAATATGTAAGCATGCCAGTAAGTTATCCACCAATCACAAACAACAACCACTACATACAATAGAACCACCAAATTCTTTTTCAGATAAAGACTCATTGATCATTTAGGGAATTAAAGAAAGCAAGCAGGAAAATGGTATCCCATTTGCTAAGCAGCATTTTATGATGCTATATCAACTGCACTGTGGAATACAAGACGTTTCAGAGATTACAAGCGTAGAAAGGGTGAAAACAGACTTCACAGCTTAACAGAGCTGATGATGGTGACCCACTGAATGATGGCTCGAAGCCCTGCAATCCACATGACTAATAGGCTGTGAGAGCACACCAGGGAAAGGACCGCTCGGCACCAGTTCACTTCTAATACTCTCTCAGCATTTACTGGTAGTGAGACTGGATACTGGATAAAAGACTTGTGATAAAGAGTCCATATAGTAGATCTTGTATTTTATAGCTCAAAATGCAATCTTAGGCCCTATTTTACTGCACATAGTTCAAACCCTCCTCCAAAATTAAAAAACATATGTTCTGAAGCATCCATTCGTTCTGCACACATCAGTGCAGGTCCAACAGGCTCTGCCACGATACCAGAGCTATACTGCTTCTGGAGCCAGGTTGTGTTCAGAAAGAGGACGATCACGTCCATATACTGCTGAACCATATTTTGCTTTCTTACAACATGAGGGGTGGAGCAGTGTCCCCTGTTAAAAGCACAGCTAACCTTGGTATGTTTAAATTCTAGGACTACCTCAACTATTGACTCTATCTTCTTCACACCTGTTGGCAGGAACCAGCATTGCTTACTAAAGGAAGAGATAATATACAGACCACATATAGACCTTCTAACATTAAGACCTTCTTAAGCTGAAGCGATCAAATTACATCACGGGAAAACACCCTCTCAAACCCTGAAACCGTGGCAATTTCCAGGAATTTCTATTTGCCTCTCCACAACTATGTCTTCATTTCAAGTTTACTCTTTAAACGGAAAAGCTTTGAAAAAGCAATTTAAACCCAAGCAGGCGTTACACTTACCTGACTGTGTCATAGATAAAGATTCATCAGACCAGTTGTGAGATATCTGATGAGACTTCACAGGTGAACGTAGCTGTCCTCCAGTTCTATGGCTACCTTTGCTGGAATCTTGCTTTGATACAGATATGCTGCTTTTGGGAGGAGACTATGGGAGAAGAAAAGCACAAATAAGTAAAGCTTGTAAAGCTCAGTTTCAAAGTAGGAGATCACTGTCACCAGGAGCTGGTGACAAGGAAAGAACAGCATGACTAGAGAACATCTCATAAGCAGTGGTACCCTATCCAGCTATCTTAAGAAGAATTTAATCTTAGTTTGCTAGACAATAAAACAAAAATACCAAGAGCGGCAATAGCTGACTGCTTGCTTTGAGCCTAGATTTCAGTAAACGTGCTTAGACTACTCTATTACCACCTAAGTGAACCGACAGGGTTCTGACTCACCGGTGTTCAATACAGTTTATGTAATCTTATTTGCTAACAACCACAGCAATAGGAACTCCTAGTAAATATATCTGTGAAATCAAAAGGATCATTTCATGTAAAGGGTGCAAGATGACATTCTAAATCAGTAAAACAACACAGCGGTATTGCTCTGAGGCTAAGCAAAAAGTTCTGAGCACAAATATTCTTCCAAAATGCTGCTTACTGCTTCGACATTATACCACAAACCTTTTACACACCTTGAACATAACCTCTGGCACTTATTAGGCATTTTACCTCACTATCTTCTCAGCAAACTTGCCAGCAAAAAAAGTATTTGTAATAAGTCTAGATGAGCAGTTCTTTTAACCCTACAGACGCTGTTTTTTCCGTCTCATTGAGCATAGGCCAAAGTTATCAGGCTGAAACTTAACAAAATTATCAACCAAGCAGAAATAACAGAACAGAACAAGGCAGAATTAGCTAGCAAGCAGACATAATCTGAAACCCAAAGGATTGTGCATGAGGTTACAGCTTTGCTTCTTCATCCTCTAGCTATACGTTGGGATACATTACTTGCAAATAAAGCAAAGCGGAAAAACAGAGCATAGTTTCCATGGCCTCAAAGAATTTATACAATGGTAACAAGCTAGCCTACAGCTAATTCACACTGGTAAACTGGGTCAGTGTACCACCACTTCATACTGCATACCTGTGTGACATACGTAAAACATTTTGCAAGACTACCCACAAGTTTAAAAATATCTAAACTCTGTGCTGAAGCAATTTTTCCTCAAGACTTCAACGAACATCTGATCACAATATTTATTCACAGTAATGTAAAATGGTATTGCAAACACAGAGAATAGTTTAGTCTCAGCCTTGACAGCTGGGATAGCTATACTTACTATTTTTCTGATAGCCTTTTACAGATGTAAGAATACATATAGCATAAAAAGCTCACTCACAAGCTTGCCAGGTGACGTAGAGGACTTGAACTCTTCAGAATAAACCATTTCTTCATTAGCTGTGCTCTGATCTGGGCTTTCCGGCTGTTCATGGCCCATAATCTCTGATGGGACAGACTCAGCAGCTAGGCTGCCAAGATCTTCTGGGATAGAGCTTTCACTGTTTAGATGAGAGCAAGAAGGCACTGGAGACTCTTCTTCACTAGCCGTTTCTGAGATTGAATAATCAGAGAAAAAACAAAGCGTGTAAGAACTTGCACTGACTTATATGCCTTCAGAGATACTGCTGCCTGCATATAAAGTGGCAACTGCTACCAGTACATGTCAAATTGTAAGTGTTATTTCACTGACCTAGACACCAAGGGTGGAATATTTAGCAAGAACAAACACGTTTACCAGCGAACTATGATTTAAGACTGCCAGATGTTCTTAGTGATTGCTGAATGTCTAAAATAAAGAGGTTTTCAAGATATTCTAACATTTTCCAGACAACACACTCCAAAAAGATCATTAGGGAAACCTGTCCTTCCAGTTGACCATACCCCAGCAAGAGTCACCATTAGTCTGAAGAAGTCATGGAGGAGCATATAATCTGCAAGCCAGATCTTGAATTTAGAATTGATTGCTTCCTTTACAGTAGCTGCAGAAAACATTTTAATGTTATGATTTCATCATGAGTCTCTCAACTGGCAACAAGTAAAATAATAAGTTGGGTTTTCAATATTCCTGTTTACTAAATTCCGCAGGAGTCCCAGCATTACTGAAGCAGCCATAGAGAACTATTCAATATTTGAGCAAAGGCTGGGGAGGGAGAGGCACTTCTGAAGCAGGGCTGTGCTCCAATGCTTACTGGTAGATACAATTAATAGAAAGCAAGTGCATTTTCTCATCTGTCGATGAGAATTCAGCATTCATGCTGAATTTTTGTTCATTGGAACTTACTGACTCATAAACATATCATCTTTAAAATGTCTTACGACGCCTAAAATCCACATGACTTTTCAGCAACAAGTGTAATAGGGCATAATTCTGAATTCCATTTGTACATTCAAAGGACGTGCTGCCTGCTTCCAGCAAAGTGAGAAAAAAAGGAAAATGGATTGTTTCTAGAACAATCCCTGAAATTTCATTATTTTCTCCCACTGCAACCCAGTTCTCTGTGCTTCATGCTGAAGGTATGGTCCACTTAAGACAGAACAGTAAAGCTGTAGCTCCCAACATCTGGGAACTTATTTTTCCTCACAATAGCGTAATTTATACTAATTACATCCTAGCACACTTTAGCACAGTTGCAGATTTCAAACAGCTGTACTGCATAAACAACAGACGGAAGAAAAAAATGTTTTCAATTTTTTGCAAATGCAGACGAGGGGAAAGCAGCCCTTGATAAGGGCCATCCTCACCAACAGTAATAAGGCTAACAGGACAGACACTCCAACAGCACTACAGGGGAAAATGGTTTAAAAAGAAAGGAAGTACAAACCTAAGCAACCATTGTGTCAAATTACATTCTACTCTTGTCATTTGCAACAGTTCCCCCTGTTTCCTACTACCTTTGGGTTCAGTTCTCTGATCCCCCAGGTCTTTCTTGACTATTTTGGTTTTGAGCAGCTCTTTGTCCCAGGCAGCTAGAGCCTGCTTTTCTATCTGCCGTATTTCTGCTTCCTCTGCATCCAGGCGGCGTTTCCACTCCAGCAATTCTTCAGCATGTTGTCGACGCTGCATCAGCTTCTGTTCTCGCTTAGTTAGGAACCTGACAGAGCAGAAGACAGTGGGAAAACAGCCAACCACCCTCAAAGCTCCCAACAGCCAGATGCTCTATCGCCACAATTCCCAGAATTTTAGCTTTTCAAATTATTTTCTAGAATAATATTCACACTAACTACTATCTCCTAGACTTCTGATGTGCTGCTGTAAAAAACCCCAAACAAGTAGATAAGAATTTTTTTTTTCCTTTGCAGTGAAGTCTACAACATACTGTAAACGCACTGCTTACACTTTGAAGATCTTCAAAATCATTAAAGGTGCTACTAATTATTCACTAAAATGAACAGGATAAGTTCCCAATTTCAGGATATAAAAAGTACCTGTGGTGTTAAACTGGAACCCTCAAGAAAGCAGTAACTGTTTGAAAAACAGATCTTTCTTTTTGCTAATCCCCATGACAGAAAAACTGTAACCCCAGTTGCCCCACAGTTCTTTCCAAATACATAATTACAAGAGAAGGTGGATCCTGTATTAATAGTTCTCCTGAATTATTGGAACTTTTATCCTTCTTCCTTTAAGCATCATCTGTACGGATTGCCACCCTTGGAATGTTAATTGTCAGCCAACAGCATTAAGAGAATAAGGATGCAGGACTGTTTTTCCTAGCTACTAACAGATTTGACTGCTAGTTTAAGAGTAGATAAAAAGTAAAGATCACGCTGCACATTAGCAACTTTTTTTCCTTTCTGACAAGGATTTCTTAAGTGATCCATGAAACCTCAGAAATGGGGAAATTCTTCGATAACTTTGTAGGTACAAACAGGTTTGTTCACACATGGATACACTAGGTCTCTTTGCCAGTTCCTGAACAACAGTATCTCTGGTCTTATTTCTAAACATTGAAGTAACCAAGACCAGAGCTTTTAGCCTTTAAGATAGTAAATGGGAGCAAGTTCAACATCAATCGCACACACTTCCTCTGACATGCCAAGTCTAGAGAAGAGTGTAAATCAATCCATTCATCTCCTGCACTGAAATTTTTAAGATGTCACTGAATCACTCTGTAGAAAATACATGGTTTGCCAGCTCGAGCGAGAGTTCGTCAGTGGTACAGAAGGTGTGGTGCTTAAAAAAGTAGTCTTCAAAGACTTGTGATATTTTGCTTTGCAAATGCCTTTGTAAGTTTCAAGCCGCCCCAAACACTCAGCATCAAAGTTTTTAAGCTGCAAAGCAGATAATAATTTCATCTGTGCTTTTTAATCTCTCATGTTTCAAAAAAAACCTTTTATTTGCAGAGACTGGAGTGACCAACTGGCTAATCTGCAGGTCTCGCCTGCTAAGGGACATTTCTTCTTTGCTCATTTAGCATCCACTCTATTTGCTGAGAAGCGAGCTGGCAGTTGATCAGAAAGGTTAGGATTCAGATAAATCCTCCTCTAAGAGATTCAGATAAGGTAGACAAGTTATGATGTGAAGATAAAAGTTTCAAAAGCCAGTACAGACATGCCCACAATCTTTCCTACAGTCAAAAAAAGAGCAGGAGAAAACTGGGAGCATCTCAGAGTCTCTGGAACAGCTGCCACCTTCAAGCTGACAGATTCTATAGTTTATGCATTACTTTATCACTTCCCACAGACAAACATCAAAGTTGCCTACTCTTAGGCAAAACCAACAGATTAGTATCATTAAGAAACTAGACTACCAACATTAATAGCATTACAGACATGACATGGACGGTCATGCTTATATTATGTCTTTCACCAGATTTATCAACTCTTACTTTCAGACACACATCAGTTCCAATTAATCCAGCAGATCATGTATTTGGAACTCATTATGGAGGTCATTATTACAATGATCTCAGTGCAAAAGCAACTTTTTCTCCTTCCTTCACCCACTGTTTGATTTCATCAGAATGTCTGGGTCTTCACAGTTGGCTGGATCTTAAGGGAGGCAAGTCCAGTTGAAATAAAATACAAGAGAAAGATTGAAATAAATGGATTCAAAAGAGAACCCTTTAAAAGCAGATGTCAAATGAATTAACTGAGAAGACCACAAACAGGAGGAGAATTAACTAAATGACCATGAAAATAATCAGCACACAAAGACTACTTAATAAGAAAGATAAGTCAACAGAAGTGATAGGAGAGAAAGAGGGTTCCAACATTCAACCTATAAGAGGAGGATGATCAAAGCAGCATGGCTAAAGGTGCGGACCCTTTTATAACCCTGGGGTTTAAAAGGTCAGAGCCACAAGGTAGCACACGTACTGCCTAAATATTTACTACGGTCTAGAGGGTTCCAGTTGCAACACCAAGGGTACACCATTTATTCTCAAAAGCAGGGGCAGCTTCACAGAAAATAAATAAAAATGCAAAACCACATCTGGCATCTATGAAGCTGGAAATGGGGAGCAAAGAGGAAGCAGCAGCACTCAGATTACTCCAGTATGATTTCAAAGTCTAACTATTTCTCTGGGGCTAACATCACACATTTTATCCATCCATTCCAAATATTAACCCGGAAGCATTAACCTGCTGCTCTAACCTGTACTTGTACATCAAGGTATACTGACTTTAAGCCCGAACTACAGTTTCAGCAGCTATAAGTAGCAACCAGACAGTGGAAGCAAAGTGAACCATCTGTCTGCCACTCAGAACACAGTGGGAGTAAGAGATTAGAATCACAGAACGGTTTGGGTTGGAAGGGACCTTAAAGATCACCCAGTTCCAACCCCCTGCCCTGGGCAGGGACACCTCCCACCAGACCAGGCTGCTCCAAGCCCCATCCAGCTGGCCTTGAACCCCTCCAGGGATGGGGCAGCCACAGCTTCTCTGGGCAACCTGTTCCAGTGCCTCACCACCCTCAGTGTAAAAAAATTCTTCCGTGTATTTAACGTAGACTCTCTTCCAGTTTAAAACTGTTACCCTTGTCCTATCACTACAGACCCCGGTAAAAAGGTCTCTCTCCATTTTTCTTATAAGCCCACTTTATATATTGAAAAGCTGTAATAAGATCTCCCCGGAGCCGCCTTTTCTCGAGGCTGAACAACCCCAACTCTTTCAGCCTGTCCTCATAGCAGAGGTGTTCCAACCCTCTGATCATTTTTGTGGCCCTCCTCTGGACACACTCGAACAGGTCCATGTCTTTCTTGTATTGGGAACCCCAGAACCGGATGCAGTACTCCACATGGGAGTCTCACGAGAGCAGAGTAGGAGGGGAGCATCACCTCCCTTGCCCTGCTGGCCATGCTTCTTCTGATGCAGCCCAGGATACAGTTGGCTTTCTGGGCTGCAAGTGCACATTGCCAGTTCATAGCCAATTTTTTTTGTCCACCAGCATTCCCCAAAGAGCTTCTCTGCAGGACTGCTCTCAATTAATTCGTCACCCCATCTGTACTGATACTGAGGATTGCCCTGACCCGGGTGCAGGACCTCGCATTGTCTTTGTTGACCTTCATGAGGTTCACACTGGCACACTCCTCAAGCCTGTCAAGGGCCTCCTGGATGGCAACCCTTCCCTCTAGCGAATCAACTGCACCACTCAGCTTGGTGTCATCTGCAAACCCATTGAGGGTGCACCCAATCCCACTGTCTATGTCATCATTAATAAAGATGTGGAAACAGTGAGGAAACGTTCACTGATGAAGAACCTCTTGACTTTCTAGGACTGAACAGAGCATGCTCTATCAAAGAGTCTATCACTCGAGAAAGATACAGTTACCTGACCAATTGGTTGTAGATATACAGCTGGAATTTGGGGTGTAGGTTGGGAAAACAGACACTGAGAGAAGCCCAGTGGTGAGACGTAAAGACAGAGAAGAAGTAGTGAACAGGAGAGCAGTGTCTACAAAATAAGGAGGAAGAGTTTAAAACTAATATAGCAAAAAAGGCAGAAAGAACGAGAAAAGGACAGCATCTATCAAAGAACTTTAAAATTAATTGCATTTAACATTGTATAGTTATTACCCAACATTTGAAGCAGAAAAACTATACACTGTTATGCAGAAGGTAACAGAACACATACACTTATAACACCTCATTTTCTGTTAATTAAAGGCAAGCTACTTTCACACAGCTATATTTTTCTTTAAATTTCGGAAGGAGTTTTATTACTTTGATGCGGACTTCCATGTGCGCTGGTTAACATATCTCAACCTGATCTTTTTGCAACTCCTGCTATTCTAATCATCGATAGAGTATATTATTAGCATCAAATAGGATGCTGGTTTTGCAGTATGAACAACTTTGCTAGTCTGAAACTTGAAACACATTTTCATTCACCTGGCGAAACCTCAGTTAAATGACTTCTCCAAAGGTAAGCACCGGTGAAAGGGCGAAAAAACCCACGAGATTAAATAATGTATTTTTAAAACATAAGCTATTCCAGGAAAGTCTGAGATATACCTGTATTTCAACTTGCAGCTGCTATTTTGTTTGTTTGTTTGTTTGTTTTTGCAACAAAGTGCAGACTTGGTCTCAGAATACTCACATATTGCCTCTTTAATTTGAAGTACTAACTGCAGAAAGATAATGCGTATTTTTTTTTTAAAAAAATCTACAAAAACTTACAGCTCCTGCTTAAAATGGTATTTCTCAAAGAATTACCATTTTAAGCTAATTCCTAATTAATTATCATATTTATAGAAAAATAGCATGCTCCATATAGCTCTATTAACTACAATGCAAGCTAAGAAGCATATTAAGAAAAAGCAAAAGAAAATGAGCATTTAATCAGTTCTTCTATTGCTCAGATTATCATTAAAGTTGCATATGCAAGGAAAGCAAGGGGAAGTGGTTAATTCTCTTTGACAGAGCATGCTCCTGTTCACATGCAGGCTACACAGATCAATTAATTAAAGCAGAACTACTCTTTCACTCCCCTTTTAGAGAAATACTAAAGCTGTCTCATAAGTAAAAAAAAACCAAAGGATTTCCACCTTGCCATGGAGTACAGCACATCCAGCACAGCAGGCTTTCCACATTCCTTCCTCTAGTTGCTTGTACTCGTCATTCAGCTTCTTTCCTTGTGCCGTATCTCACAACCTGACCGATTCCCTTCAAACGGCAGCTTCCTATCATTACACCCCAAGCCAAATGTCTTACTCTATTAATAGTAATTCTTATGCTTTTTTACAAATAAGGACATTAGAAAAAAAGGTATCAAGTTGGCGCTATTTGTCAATCAATAAGCACTCCTATGACTATCGAAATACCTCCAAAAGGCGTGCCAAAGCAAGACAACTAGGAAGATCTAGTTCTAGAGAATCATTTGTGTTTACACAAAATGCTGCTTTCTTTGAACATATACAGCAATCCAAGACAAAACCCCAGAAACAAAAATACAGGACCACATACTTGACATCACACACAATTTCCACTTGTTTCTCCTAAAAGCAATTGTTTCAGCTCAAATCCTGCTATCCACCTTTTGAAAAGTATTCTCCAGGCGAGTAATATTTTGGACTGACGATTAAATCCACCTTTTGAAAAGTATTCTCCAGGTGAGCAATATTTTGGACTGACAATTAAAATATCTTTAAGAGCAAAACATGCTTCATATCGACTACTATCCCTTGTAACAGTAAGAACAATTATTTATTAATATGTAATTCTGCAATCATTAAGTGTTGCTTAAAAATGAAGGCACTTGGAAAAAATAAGATTTAAAAAAAGAATATTGACAAAAACACTACTTGGTAAAAAAGCATAGGAAGTCTTGAATATGAAAGTGTATTTGTCATTTCTTATAGTATTAATACGGTATTAATACAATATCAAAATTCCTAAGCTGTGACTTGGTTTTGTAACACTATATCACCATTTGAAATTTTGTATGCTGAATCTTGGGTGGAAAAAACAAGATAAAGACCCTTTTTTTAACCAAAAAAAAAAAAAAAAAAAAAAAGGATCAGAAGAAAAATCTTTTTTGCTTGAAACCCTAGAAGTCAGATGGCCTACAGATGGCCTACATGGCCTACAGAGCACATCCTTTTCAAGTCCCCGTCTTAAGCCATTTACCAACCCCAAAATATGCTTTGAAAAAGAATTGGCTGCTAGAACGATGGGGTGGTTTTCACATGACTTGGAATGCCAAGAGTGTAGTTTTGGTAATATGATGCTTCAGAAACTTGAAGTAATTTGTTATTTTGGTTTTTGAGTTTACCAGATCCTATCAGAAGAGTCTGAATAATAGCAATCAATTCAGGCTAACACATGAAGATCACCTACCTAGAACATGTTTTTGCTTTTATTCTAGTTACACCAAATCCTTACTTATTACTACTACTGGTTTTTATCTTCATTGCATACAAGTACATATGGACTAAAATATAGTGACCTACCTGGGTTATAAGTTCGAAAAAATTGTTTCAGTAAAGACTATTCCTTGCAGTAACTGGCAGTTACTGCAGACTTTGAATGGATTAGTCTCAAATAAGAATTTAAGGCTTCAAACTACTGAGCATGTGCTGGTAAAGCATCTGGGATGTTTAGTTCAGACAAAGTAATTCCTACACTGAAAAGATGCAGGAACAATTTTTGATTCAAAGCAATTTAACAGGTGATATCAACAGATTCAGCCTTAGTTTTCAGACCCAGGAACTGCACATATACTTCATTACTTCCTCTGAAGACTAACAAATGTTTTCAACTTTTTTTCCAACCTGTGGAGCGTACAGGAGGAAAAGAAAGTCCTTATTAACTGCCTGTCTGCTCAGTCACACACATACCACCTCCATTACTTAAGGAAATACTTAGAGAATTCATCCCTAGCTGGTTTTAATGCAGTTAGAACTGAAATTCAACAGCTGTTAGAAATCATGTGCCCAACAAGCTCAATGACTTCCCGTGAGCCAGATCTCAAAATCAGTTAGCAGGTTTTGCATAAGACTATTGCTATTTGTAACTTAGGCTTTTAAAGATAAAAATTGGTACTGTAAGACTGCAGTTTCACTCTCTATACTTTTTCCCTTTAAAATAAAAAGGGAGATAGAAAATACAGGCACCACTTTGACCACTTGACTTCGGGGCTCCCATTGCAAGAGGAACTCCGACAAGATGCACCATCAAGCTGGAGCCTGTTAAAGTTCCTTGTACGTACAAACATCAAAATCATTTAAACTGATGCGCTTTTGCCGACTCTATCAAGTACAAAGAATATTAAAACCAATCTACAATAAAACCTCGACCATGCGGTCTGCCAGCTAACAATGTTTGAATCTCAGTAGTCATGTGAGAACTGTAGCCTTTAAAATATTGTATTCAAAGATTAATATTACTGCTATTACTGCTTCTAATCAACTATTTTTCAGGTAACTCAGATCAAAGTGTATGTGATATCAATACCTCTGTCATTTTTCTGATGGCCATTGTTAGTGCAGATACTGTCCAAACCTACTCGTCCTATTAAAATAGTCAATTTTTGTGTAAGAAAAAAGAAAATTAGTTACTTTTCATCCATTCTGCTGCGCATTTTTTTAAGTTTCTGCATAATGCTACTAGTCTCACTGCTGGAGATTGAGATTGGGGAAGGGCTGCGTGTCTCGGCATCAGTTGGAAGTGGGCTAGAACCATTGCTCTGCTTGATGTCATCCTCACTGTGAAGTTCCTGCAATTAAGTGTTAAAAAAACATAATCAACATTGAAAGTAGGAAAAGTTACTCTACCATCTTTTTAAAAATTGTGTTAATTTAGCTTATTTCTCCCCAGAGTATATCAAATACTTCAGATAAGTCTGTCCACCTGCAGGTTGAACTTCATTTTCCAACTTCATTTTTATTTGACACAAAGTTTGTTAGTACACCCCGTTTCTCCATAATTTAACTTCTCCCCTAACTGTATCTAGAACAAAAAAACCCCACCAGAATTCAGTTACCCAGACAGGAAACCAATTTTTTCTACGCTACTATTAATAAACTTCTGACTCCCCAAAATTTGGTAAGGAGGCAGACCGTTACCAAAATCCCATCTTGCTATCTCATAAAGCAGATGCAGGAAACTTAGTTGTAATGACACTAATACACACACAAAAAAAGAAAGTTTTGGGTTTAGCACTTACATTTAGTATTTTGGGGTCTGACAAATAATCAAACAAAATGAGAGTCTGAGAGATCTAAGCATCAAAAACCTGATATTTACAAGGTCATTAGTTAAGGTTGAGCATTAACAAACATCACCTACTGCCCAGTAAAACATTTTATGACTTCTCCAAATGCATTTCCTTAAACAATGCTTTAAAGAAATTAAACATAAAATTGCTAAGATAAAGAGGATGAGATCGTTTGAGGCAGACAAAACTTCCAAGTGATAGGTCCAATCTAGTAGCGTCCCATTCCTACAAACACTGAAGTCAAATACCAGCAGCACAGCCCGAGAGGGAAGACTCCAGCTTCTGTACTGAACACTCACCAGCTTGTTTTCTCCTGCAGATTTTAGTTTTTCCTGCAGTTTCATTGTAGTCTGACGGATTCGTTCTATTTCTGCCTGCTGTTTCAGGATCAGCTGTCTCTCCTTCCGAGCAGCCTTGTTAGCCTCTTGAAGACGCTTAATTTCTGCCTTTTAGATATAAAAGATTAAGCATAAGAACTCTGACAGATAGCTCTCAAGAACACACTCTAAAGCTGCCACAGTGTCCTTGCTATGCGTTTAATATTACTGCAATTATATGATGAAGTAACCAGCCTGAACTTCATCAGCAAAGAACAGAAGATGTAAGTCTCGAGCAGTGAGATTACTGATATAGAAGGACCCTTTAAAACAATGTGTTAAATACTACTGAAATGCACATAAAAATTATTGGTAAGAAATACTGCTAGCTTCCTATTCAAAAGCCTGGTATGGAGTTTTCTCAATTCTTAGCTTTTACAGTGCCTGAAACATTTAATGGCTACACAGGGGTTTCAACAGGATTTTCCTAGGGGGCATCAGTTACCTTTTCCTGCTGTAATCTCAGCAGCAGACCACGCTGCCTCTTTCGAATGGGAGGCATCTTATCATCCTCTCCCTTGTCTCGCAAATGCCTGCAAACAGATTGGAAGAAAGACTTAAATAAGAAAAAAGTGCAAAACAATGAGCCTTTTACTCAATAAAGTAAAAAAAAAACGTTTACTTTTCCTAACCTGCAGAAGAGTATATGCCTGTACTGCATCATTGGCATGCTCTATAGTGGAATATTTTGTAGTGTTTAGAACGACACGCACAGCGGAAAAGGCCGGTGCAGGTAATACGAGATCTCACATGAGTGGGCAGAAGCTCTGCAGATGCTCATGCCCACCATTTGAGAAAGTCAAAAGGAAGGACACTTGGGTCACTACCTCACCATCCTATGTCAAACCCACAGTGACAAGAAATTGGAAGAAAATGTCTGGTGAACAATGGTACTCTCATGCAGAGAGTGACCATGGAAAAGTATTATTGATTAAATCTGGCCACCACTGCTTAGTGGTGGTCAGGTACTTCACTAGGTACTTCAAGTGTCATTCCAGAACAAAGCATATGTTAGGTTGGCAACAAATCATCAAGTACAACACATCCAGATTCACAAAATTTGGCCTGACTCAACTAAAATGACCTCAGATAGACATTAAGCAAATAAAGGTCGAACTGTTTGACAGTTTTATACCTTCTTGAATTAAGATTTGTAATGGTTGGGAACTACCTTCTCCGATTGACAACAAACATCCAATGTTCTTCTGTTTCAATGAAATTCTCTGTTATCACACTGCATTCAATGGAAACATCAAAGCACACTGACAGACTGGGTTCTGCTCTTTCCAAGTGACAATAACATTTGTATAGATTACTGACATCATAAGATTAGCTCAACCATTGATCCTTAATAAGGGAGGGGTGGGGTGGAAGCAAAATCTAACAAAAAAAATTCAAGTAGAAGTAAAAGAAAACAGTCAGTCAGCAACAGCGTATATTTAGAGCTGCCTTACTTTTTCTGGTGTTCCAGCCAAGCTAATTCCGCCTTGGTCTTCTCTTTCAGAGCCTTCTCCCGGAGCCGAAGCAGTGAGGACTGATGAGCTGCTCGCATTTCCTCCTCTTTCATGTATTGTCTTACCATCTCCATGGTAAATTTAGAGAAACTGTCTTGCCCCCCTGAGAATGGCATGCTTAGCTCCTAGAAGGCAAGACAAATTTGGCATGATTTGATAATACAGAAATTCCAAGGTTTTTTCCAATTACGAAGTGTGTGTGTATATACACACACATAAAAATAAGAAGGAAAGCTGTTTTTTGTCTGAGCTTTGTGAAGACCAGCTTTTTCTGCCTTGGGCTGCGTGACGGTTTTGGAACATCCCCTCTTCGGCCAGAGAGATGAAGCATCCTCATGTACTTCCGAGCTGTGCTTAGGCATAGTAGGAAGACTTAATTCATTGGGCTTTTATAACCTACCTCAAAGTCACTCCTCTTCTCCAAAGCCACGAGAGAACAGGTAGAGGCCCGGACGGACTGTTCCATAAGCCAAGTCATTGCACTTGTATAACAGTGACATACGGCATGACTCATACAACTCAATGTTTTGAGATGCTCAAAGAACCACAGCAAGGAAAAGAACCCTAAAGTTTGCAAACACAACTAAGAATAGCTCATTTGAACCTCATGAGCTCAACCATTTCAGTTCAATTAATTTACCTTAACTATGGTTGCTTGACTTACCTTGATAGAGGACAAAGCTGTTTTTTCTGGGGAGACTTCCTCATCAGAATCATCACGATTACCCCGTTTCTTCTCCAAATTATTTCTGCGATGACTCTCAGAGGGCAGCAAAGACCGAAAAGACTTTTCCTCAATTTCATCCTCTGTCATGGACTCATCAAACTTCAGGGAATACTCTGTTGCAACGGAAGCGGAATCTAAGGGAGAAATCAAGGAAGTGGTTTTACGCTCAGGTATCTACCATGAATGCAGTTTTACTCTGTCTCATCTCAGTAAAATTGGGGGGGGGCAGGAAAGAAAGGGAGATAACTACTCTAATGTGTAAAAATGGATGTTTAGAAGAGTGACCTTGAGATAGAGGGCATCATGAAAAACTGTTGTCTATCTTCAGAAGACGTAACAGACTTCCACACACAGGTATAACCACAATTCTGGGGCTGCTAAAACATTTGGCATTCAGCCTGCACATTCAGCAAGTGAACATTTGGCTCCAGCTAGCACAGCAGAAAGTAGAATGGCCCACAGGCTCCATCACTCTGATGTGTAGAATTTCAAAGGGTCCCATCCTCTGTTACCTCTTAAGAAGCTACCAATTCACCTGGGGCTCAGCTTCCTTCACACATATTCCCTCATTTATTTCAGAAACTAATTCTGAAACGGCACCACCCCTCCCCCCTTACCTTCAGATTCATCACAGACAAACAAAACAGCTAACCTTTTTCATCTGGCAGTGATAAAATACTATCACTCGGCAAGGAATCATCCACACCAGTATGAGCCTGCTCTTCAATGCTGCTAGTTATCTTTTCACGACGGGAAAGCTTTTTCTCATTCTCTTTAGAAGATGGAACTGAAGGACTCTCTTGGCGGCTGCTGGTACTACTGTGTTATCAAGAGATAATTTTTTTTTAAAATTACTTTGCACATTTCAAAATATTTATATTGCATTACTACTGTAAATGCCATGATTAACATCCCAGCAATAATCTACATGCAGAGGCTTTGGTTTTGTTTTTAAAATGCAGCTTGGCTACCTTAAAATTCCAAGCCTCATCAAGCTGCTGACTGACAGCAGAACTTATTATTTTTATTCTACCTTAAAATGCAAGTTGTTTGTAGGTATGCACACCGTCTCCCTGGCAATGAGTACTGATGATAAACCATTGCAAACACCTCTCCTTACAATTTTTAAATGGATGATTTTAAACGAGATAGCAATACTGTTTTAAATTAGAAGAACTACAGAGGACAAAATCATTCCAGATGGTCAAGATCAGAGAAGGGCTGTGAGAAACTTCATGGGACCTAACTAGATCAGGTAAGTGAACAGGAAACAAAAAACTAAAATGCAGTTATTAAACACAGGCAAGATACTGCAAAAGTAACACCAGAAATGATTCAAAACCTCAGACAAGCAGCATTCCAGGCACTTCATGTAAAATCTCAAGCCAGTGCAAAACAGCAGTGAATACAAAAACCTGAACAAAATGGCCAGATGCACAGAGAACAGAGTAGAAAATAATGCACATTACAGAGTAGGCACTTCTACAGGTCCCTGCACTGTATTTTCAGAAGGTATGTTCCAGTCTATGTTCTAGTCCATTTCAAAACAACACAGAGCAAAATGAGAAAGGCACAAAATGCAAATGTTTAGGACAAGGAAAAATACTCAGTTAAACAGAGACTTAAAGTGACTTCTAGGTTACAAAGGTGATGCGATAGAAGTACGCAGGTAGGCCACAGCACAGAAATCGGAATAACCTCAGCTCAACCATTTCTGAAGGTATTTCATCCAACCAAAGTCAAGGCCACATCCAAGTTCTGAACACCTCTTCAGCCTCTCTTTTACATCATGTAATCCAGTCTCCTAATCATCTTGGTGGTTGACCATTAGACTTGTGTCAGTACGTTAATATCTTCTCTTTACCAAAGAGCCCAAAACTGGACACTGCATTCCAGATACAGTCTCATAAGAGCTAAGCAGGGGGAATAACCATTTCCCTTCACCTGCTTGCTGGACTCTTGCTAATGAGAAAGCAGATGTGGAACTCAATTATTCTTAAGTTACAAAAGAGAAAAGTGTCCAATTCGAACAAATACAGCAAATTCGAGACTGAAGATATTAACACACAACATACTATTACACTGTGGACCACAATGTAGTAGGATTTTTAGTTAAAGACAAAGCAAATTCTGGTAGGCATGTAAACCTTCAAGTTCATGAATATAAGACAGGGTTACTCACTGACTACCTCTTTTTAAAACATACATTGAAGGAATTATCTTTATATTCTGTTGTACTTTAGTTCTTATTTATAGCAAAAAAACCCCTGTGTAATCTAAACTCTTCTTACCTCTGATCATGAACCTTTGATCTTGAGGACTCTGAATAACTATCAAACATCGGTGAGTATGTCTGTTTTGAGTCACCTCTCTCCTCTTTACCTTGCGATATGGCACCAGACTCACATTTCCTGAGAAAGGGAAGCGTTTTGAGTAAATCTGCATTGTCTTAAACAATAATAATAATACAGTTTGCACAAGCTTTCATCAGTTTACTAGAAGCCGTAACAGCTAAAATTTCTGAAGAGATCACTTAGGCTCAGACTAGTTATATCATCCCACAAAATGTTTGGAGCATCTTTTTCTTTTTATACAGAGCTTCAGAGAACCAGTTAACGTCACCTTTGGTGTACACTATTAAGGGCATACAAATGGAAGCTAAAGTCTTCTTCTTAAATGCTCACTCATTATGACATCCTAAAATTTTCTTCAAGAATAGGTGAAGCAAAACCTAACAAATTCTACTTCCCCCTTCTTTAGATGTGAAACATTAGGCAAAACCTGTTTGTATCAGTTCGGGCTCTCAGTTGTTTCATGAACTCTGAATGATGCTGCCGCTGGTGGTCAAACAAGGTGGTGACTGGCGCAGCCGGAGCGCTGACAGTATCCGAGATCTGTGCTCGTGTTAACTCTGCCATCTGCGTACAATAAAAACCAAAGGAATACAACGTGCTTATCAGCATCAAAATGCTTTTGAAAGAGAAAACAGTCACCCTTGCAGGCAATTTACTGATTTATTGAACGAATGTGTAAGACATGGTTTTGCAATGGTTCGTAATTACACACATGTCAATTTTGGTTGTAGGAGATGCCTATTGATTTATTGAATTGGAATTGGAATTATTGATATGAAACTGCAGACATGCAAGATACTAATTATTGTATCGTTCTAATCAACTTAACCAAACTCTGATCAATAGAATCATCCCCACATAATAAAACATTCCAGACTTACCATTACAATTAATTTAAAAAAAAAAACCACCACCAAAAAACCAACAAATAACAGAAATAATTGTTCTCTTTTTCACTTGAAAGTGCATGTTGACCAAAGAGCAAGAAATATTATTTCCATTCTAAAGGAAGCAACAGGTTTAAATTCCAATATCATGCAAACTGCCAGGTCTAAAATTGGCAGCATTAAATCAACAAACAGCCATAAATTTCTCCTTTTTAACGTACGGTAGTCACTGTGTACCTGACTAGAAATAAGAACTTCTTCAGGAATCACAGCAGAGAACGCTGATTTTTAGAAGCGTTAGAATTTAATATTTTTCTTCTTGTTCAAAGCTCTGCTTCTTGCAGAGCAAGGAACTCTGGTGGATTTTGAAGGTAGGAATAACCTGTATTTCAATAACTTCCAATAAAAATACTGAGTTTCTCCATTAATTTGTCAATTAGTGTCTAAATTAATTATAATGCATAAAATCTAATGAAAACAGGTGAATGATTTTTTAAAAATGGGATTGTTTGTATACATCACCCGCTATTTCATCTTTCATTAGTACGACGGTCAACTCTAAGCAAAAAAACTTATATAGTAGCATGCTATATTATCTCTTTTGCATAAGATAAACTTCTAATTGAAAGCAATGCAGAAAATTAACTCCATTCCTTTATACATTGGAAATTACAGTGTGCATCCAAAGCTATCCCAGCACATTGGTGATCAGCATTTCCATTGCTGTTAAAATAAATGGTTATTCAACTGAATATCAGGAGTCACTGTGAACACAGACGGAAAAGCTACTCTGCTAGCCCGTCATCACTGAGCAGATCATCCCCATCAACTAGCACCTCTTACTCCTGGATTTCAAACTTAAAGCAAGACAAGAGGTTAAAATCTTACACCAAATAAAAGCTGTCGTTGTTTCTTCTACCTTGTTTCTTAATTGGTTTCCAGCCACTTCGGCTCTATAAAAAAGACTTCACTACCTGCTATCAACAGCCACTGCGCGTATCTCAGATGCCCGACCTTTTCTGCTCCTTTGATGTAACTCGTTCTTGTCTATTCAAAAATATTCACGTATTTGGCAAAGCCCAGAACAAGTACATCAGTATTATTCTGCAGTCCCATTACCTATCATAAAAACAGGGATGAGCACCAGCACGTGCGCAAGCTGTGAAGAAACAGTTATGTTCGTATCCATCAGCCTTCTGTGCTCCATCCCATACCATTAATCCACAGTTACTGTGATTGCTAAACTATGAAGAAGCAAAAGCATCTTTTGGTTACTGTGTTTCTTACCTACATGTGAAGCAGCTGCTACATGTTAGAAACAACAAGTATAAAAACTGATAAACTGATCTATAAAACTGAAAACTAATAAATATTTTATATGCCACAAGAAGAATGAAAAGAGACTCAAAAAAAGAAAACATCGAACTCTGAACCAAGTTAAAAGCTCTGCTGAAGATCCTCTCCACTCTTTTTTATTTGTTGGTCTCCTACCTTCAAAAGTAATCAAGATTGCAATTCCCTGCTTTTCTAATTTAATTTGCACATGAAACAGATACAGAATCGAT
This sequence comes from Fratercula arctica, assembly GCA_947846985.1. NCBI lineage: Eukaryota > Metazoa > Chordata > Aves > Charadriiformes > Alcidae > Fratercula > Fratercula arctica. The sequence continues at coordinate 33,125,996 of CANTUZ010000012.1, forward strand.
CCCTGATGGAGTGCAACTCTTACAAATTAAAGATGTGTTCACTATCATCAATCTCTCCTGCAAGGACAAACTACTTAACAGTTCATTAACTGGAAGATCATCAGAACAGTGAACCGGGATTTAAGGCTGCTGACTGACTTCTAAGTAAGGATGCCAGAAAAGCTCCTTTAAAGTCCTATCTTTTGTCACATTACGAAGGTAAGAAGTTGCACTGAGAATGACACTGAACAGCGAACAACCTAGAGGCAAAGAAGTACTCAACAGTGAAATTAGAACAGCTTTTTCCTCTCACTCAGGGCCTCACCTCCCGGATCTGGTGAGCTGCATCTGTAGCGAGAAGCGCAGTTTCCGCCTGTTTGGCTGCAGCTTTGCATGGGGTCTCTTGTACAGCCTCCTGCCGTGACTGGACCAGATGCTGCAGTGACTCTGCGTGGACCTACGCAGAAAACACAGCCAGTTCAGCTCTTCAAAATTTTCTGGCTATAACAACTACAGTTTTCCTTCTCAAAACTTAGGGGGAAAAAGTTTGAAATTGGCCCTTAAGAGAAGAGCTTCTTTTCAGCTATATTAAACCCCTTCACTACTTCCACATGTTCACAGCTTCAAATTAAGAATACTCATAGGCATGGATTTACTTACAGCATTTTGCCTCTTACACACTCCACATTTTTTGAAGGGCAGCATTACCTGAGCTGCCTTCTGCCTTGCCTCGTCCAGTTGTCTCTGACTTTCTAAAGCTTCTTGTTCGGCCTTGATTTTCAAAAGAGCTAAATCCCGTTCATGGCGCTGCTGCTGTGCCTACAGATCAGGAAAGCAAGTTTTAATCATGCAAGTTAAATGTAAAGACCTTTTTTGCCTTAGCCACTGGCTGCAACTACCTTCAAAAGATCTAGATCTACTCTATCTAGTGGTGCCTCTTCCGCTAAAGTAAAATTTTCAGCCTACCGACTGACCCTCACCCTTTTTATGTAGACAGTGTAGACGCCACAGTGTAGGAAGAAAGAGGATTTAGGAGAGCAATTAATTCAACAAACTAGAACAAGAAATCTTGTCACCATACAGAAATTTCAACCCAAAATATCCTTTTCATGGAATAAGACAAATGATTCAGTCTGAACAACTACACTGCACAGCACTGGGACTCAACATCAAACCCAGTAAATAATCAAGTTTTTATTTTACAGAAACACACAACGAAAGCATTGATTCCAGCTAATAGCATATTAATGATACATATTCTTGAGTCACCAGTGCCTTATTATCAATTTAAAATAAGGAAGATAATAGACAGTAATCCTAAAAATTGAACATTATCAGAGATGCTCCAACACGTCCATTATGATTTCTCTGCATCGCTAACAAAAGCATAATTTGTCGTAATTTGATTAATTTTCTTGCAAAATAAATAAAAAAAAAAAAAGAGAAGGTCAAGACAAGGAAGTATTTTTCCATTACCTTTAGAATCTGAGCCAAAGAAACGCTCTCTTGCTGGGCAAGTGATATGCCTCGTGCTCGCTCTACATCTGAAAGCTGTCGCACAGACTCCTCAATAGCATTAAGGTAGTTCAATTCTGCTGATAAACGATGCTGAAGACCAGCAGGGGAGAAGCGCATGCATCCTGCAGGGTGAGACTTACTAGTCAACCTCCATAGACTTGTAGTGCCACACATCAAAAAATAAAGAAAAAAACCCAACCAAACTGCTCTGGGATTAGTATGGTTTTAACAGCACAACTCACCGGTTGCTGAGGCTGCTCCTGCTACAGACCTGCTAGTTCCCAGACTCAGGTCAGGGAAGGCTACGTTAGCCTTCAGCCCTGATGCTGTACTTCCAGAAGAGCCAGCAGGTGACTTGACTCTTTCTGCTGTATTGCCTACAGAATCAAACTGCAACAGTTTTTGGGAACCAGATGGGGAAGAAGTTGGCGTCTTCTGGGATCTTCCCTTGTCTGAGAAACTGATAGTGAAACAAAAAAAGAAAGGAGTCAATATTCTCCTACGTCCAGCCCCTTGAGAAGACAATGAAGCAATAACCTAGTTCTTCGTTTATATACACCAAACAGAACCATGCAAAAGGCACAGTCTTTTATGGTTTGCACAGGCTCAGTCTGCGTTTAGGAATGGCTTCATGAAATGAGTTCCGTACCTACATCCCAGTTTAAGTTTCTAGAGCACCCTATTTATCCCTCAAGTATTAAACTTAGCACACATGCACACACACACACACAAAAAAAAAATTAACATAGTAACTACGTATTCTACACGGCCAGACAAGCAGCTTCAACACCTCCTGTTAGGAACCTGGCACTGCAGGATGCAATCACCTGCATGTGTCAAAACCCATCTGTTTTGAGAGTCTGAGTGAAGAACTTTGTCTCCCTCACAGGAAATCAGGGCAGTATTTCGATATCAGAATATGATGAACAGTATTTTTAAAAAGCAAACAGGTTACTGTCGGCATATGGATGCAACTGAATGTGATAAACCACTGCCACAGTCTCAATCTTTTCCATCAAAATGCAATGATTGAAGGCCAAAACTTGACTTAAACAGTAAAATACTACAGAAACATTTCTTCTTAAGTGACAGCTGAAGACACTGCTTTGCAAACATACAGAGAATGATGCAGACACATCTTAAATTTACTATTCCGATTTTATTAAGCCAAAGAGGATTAACAGTGGCTGCTTAACCCCCTTAGGAAGATGTTCTGCTTTACTTGGCACATCTTCGGAAGTCGCAGGACCTTTCAAACCCAGTACTGGACATCAGTGAAAGTCACCAATATAAGCCAATACCTTAGAACCGCTCTACACTGACACAGAATGAGTGACAGACCATTCATATTATTTGTTGCTTTTTAGAAAAAAGTGCAATGAAAACTAAGTTGAATATTTCATAACCATCTTCATTGCACAATTAGAAGAAAAACTACATTCATAGCCAGACATGGAGAGGATGCAACAGAAAACTAGTATTTTTTCCTCTTTTTCTATGCTCTTTTCTGAGAATCAGTTCATCTCTAAAAAAGCATCCACTCACAGGGCTGGATAGGGTTATGAGCATTAGCTGAACACAAGTCTAGACAAAAATGTCTGTGGATCCTACTGAACAGAGCAAGATGAGTGCACAGGCTGACTAGCTATTCCCCCCGTACCCCCCCTTCTTACATACCATTTGTAGAAGTGGAAAACAAAAATATTATGTCAATGCTTCAGGTACTGAACCTGACAGGATACCTATATTGGCCAGTTATCCTTACAAAACCAGAGGGGTCATCTGGGGAGGAATCACTGTTTTGTTTTTTCTCTTACTACAGCCATCTACTTCGGGCTTTCACATTTAAAATACAGGGGTAAAAACATTTTCTGTATGCCCATCTTACTAACATTTGATCATTTCTGTTATTTCCCTTTTGCATATCCAAAGACACAGACATTTTTGATAACATGCCGTAACACTACCAAGCTTAGTTATATTTGCATACAGTCTTAAAAGGTTCATGTTACCTCATTAGGGAGTGTCCAGACAAGTTTTCCAACGTGCTGTCTGTATCTTGGTTCTGCTCATGATCTTTACTAGAAATTCTGCTACTTGATAAGGACTTCTTTGTCTGTTGGGATCCCCATTCTAATTCAGATAGCATTTTATCTTCTTCCACAGGAAAGTGGTGAGAACTTCCACTGAAAGAGGAGTCCAACCCTAAGAAGCAACAACAACATTGCAAAAAGTTTACATTTGGTATTCTAAGTATGAATATCTTAGCCGTCAGGAGCCCCAAAACAAATAATTGAGAACTTTCTTCCCCACCTAAAGATGCCTTTCAGTTAGATGCCTATAAATTCAACACGCAAGAAATGTAAATTTGGCAGCTTTCTACAGGAGATTAAGTTCTTTTCCTCATATTGTGTCCACTGTCAACACAACTGTCAACTCAGCTTTCATTTCAGCACGCTATCTAAAGAAAACAAGCATTTGACTCTTCAATACTGATAATTAGAATGAAGCGTAGCTTTCTTTAGGCAAGATGAAGAATTTTGAAAAAAATAAGGAGAGACAATCTGGAATGCCCAATCTTATTTTTCTCATCCTTTTATTGACTTCAAAAATAGCTTTTCCTTATGTATTCTATTGCTTATATAGTAAGACTGTACCAAATATCAAGTTTCTTCATGTATTTGTCACGTACAAGTTACTGTAGGAAGAAGTGTATTCATTAATTTGTGCACTATTGAAAACTGTCTGTGATCCAAAGATGAAGCATATACAAAGCAAACTTACTGTCACCTTCGTAAATGTGGCCATTACTCAGATTTCTCAGCAGCCTATTGGAGTTTCCTCAGTACAGATTCTGAGGATAGTTCCCCCACAATATTAAAATTAACTAATTTGTTAAAAGGCTGGTTTAGGAAAGGAAACATTTTCAATACTGTCAATAACCTCTTGCCTATGTAATTTCAGATGACTGCATTTTAAGGTCAGAGAATAATCAGAATCAAGAAGAATTTAGGAAAGGATCACTGGAGGAATACATAAATCCCTCCTATCAGTATTAGATTACAGTTTCTAGATATGTAGAAAGACTGCAATTTTCATAACAAGAAAACCCTAAAAACTCCTCCCAAACTAATACCCTACAGTCAAGTACTGCACTTACGTTCCTTTTTCCCTCTCTTTTTGGAGGAAGCAGATGAGCGAGAAGATGCTGCAGACCGTGGTCCAGATGAATGCTGAGAAGCAAGCTCTACAGATCGAGGTTCATGGGGAGACTTCCTGCTAGGAACTTCTTCCTGAGTGCTTGAATTACTGCTGCCAGCAACACTAAAAAGGAGCACATTGACAGCGATTAATGAAGGACTTCCAACTTCTGCCTTACACTGTGCACAAGAAATCCACCACGCTTTAAATTAGAGACAGATGGCTAAAACTACACTAATTAGCCCATCTCGAAAAGCACTGATTTTGAGATTAAAAACTACGACAGCTAGAACAGTAGGAAGTTTGACATGATATTGAACATACTGAAACATACTTCCGACAATAAGAAACAGTAAAAGATGGGTAACAACCAACCTTTCTAATGCTAACTCTTAAGAGCTATTTGACTACAAGCTTGAACAACATAAGAATGACTCCAAATATCACTGCATTTTAGATAATCTCTGTGCATACAGATATCATCAATAAATTAACAGAAATATAAGTGATTTTCAAGAAAGGATTACAAAAGGTTTGTAAATAAGGGGGTAATGCGTCATATACTAAATAATACCAACATAAGACCTATCAAGAAGTTTAATCAGAAAGAGAGCATTTTTTTGCACCTAACATTTTCAGTGTGCCTTTTACCTTCCTTTCTTCTGAGGTGAAGTACCACTAATATAAACAAAGTACTTGTAGCCTTCCCTAAGGTGTCCAAAAGATGTAAGTATATCTCATTACAAGAAAGGGGTCTTAGGAAATTCAGGAAACTACATGAATTCAGTAGTAACATGGAGAGTCTAGGATTTACAGTCTTCAAATTTTAGTCTGAACAAAAGGTTTTAAAAGTTCTTACAGACAATTTATGTATCCATTACTAAGCATTACTGAATTCTCACTGAAAGCAATTATAGGCTTTTTACAAAATTTTGAAGTACTGAAGGCATTTCAACACTTTCAAATACATTTTATTTTTTCTAAATTACAAAGACTGACCAATTGAGCATTATAGCAGCCACACAAGTTGGAGAACTAATTTTCACCTGACTACAAAGGCTAAGAACCTTGCCTAACGCTACTGGCCAGACTAAATAAGAAGAAAAATTAGACAGAGAACAGGAATATGTGACTCTAATCTTTATTTCTTAACCATACTGGTTGTTCTATTAAATGCAAGGTCCTAAGAAAACACCTAATCACTTTGACTGGTATTACAATACAGCATAACAGAAAAGATATCCACCTTATTATGAAACAAATTTTGCATTAACTATTTTCTGTCGAATTCTGCATTTTGATTTCTACGAGAAGTCTAACACACAGTTACCTGAGGTCACGTGCAATTTTTTTGTCTGTTAAAGTGCCACTTCCCTGCGATGAGGCAAAATCATCTTCGTAAGAAACCACGCTCTCTGGAGGGCTCGTGGCAGGGAGTAAAGGGCGCAGAAGGGTAGACCCTCCATTCGACCTTTCATCAAACACTAAAGTGCAGACAAAGAAGGGAAAAGACAAAAATGATACCAAATGCAAGTGTGGATCAAAGAGCTAATAAAGCTGCAGGAATTAAAATGCTCCCAACCACAAGTTACAAAAACTTCCTTTCAAACAGAAAGCCATCAGGAAAACAAAACTGTAGCCATCCCACATCAGTTTTAACACAACATAACAAGCACAGCCTTCTCTTTTTTGTTAATTATTGAATACTCTATTTCATTAACACACTCCAGCTAAACATTCTTGAAGAGCACAGTGCTTGAGAGTAGAGCCATCTGCAGAAAATGTAAATGCAATCACCTTTAAAGATGAAGGGAAATAAAATGAAGGAAAAAAGAATCAAGAAAACCCACGAGTTAAAAATCAACTACTCAGAAAATGTTCTTCCTCAAAATGAGGAACTCAAGGCAAGAGCAACAATACTCATAAAATGAAGAATAAATTTGTACAAAAAATGAAAATCAAATGAAGCATCCTGCAGGAGTCACTTGTAATGCATGTCCTAAGACGCTGACACTTGAAATGGGCTTGTTTAAGCAAGAGACTCTTCCTACTGATACACCAAAACCTTCCTTTCTCAAAATCAAATACTGTTACCGGAGTTTTAATTGCCGCACTACTTTGAGACATTATCAAATAACTCATGCGAGTAAAGATGCAAAGGGAAGTTCACATCACTCACCCACTGAAGTTACATGTTTCTAATGATATAGTAAAGCTGTATTATTCTTGTGTAGGAAGAACTCAAGATATATGCAAGCACTCATGTTTATGCCATGAAGTAAGTGCTGCATAAAGTATGAAATTCATCTTTCTGCCTTAACTGAAACAGGAATGATGTGTTATTACAGATGATCTGGAGTGTATATATAGCAGGAAGATGCACATTCCAGTCCAGAGGGTCTGTTCTCCATGGCGGAGAGAACCATTGCCAAAAGCACTCTGGGCAATTTACATTTAGTATGCAATTTTGGATTCAATAAATGTAAGCTTTATATTCACAATTCTGTAATGATGGGTGTTCTTAATACATGAAACCCAGCGTATGAATTAGTTACTGATCTAGAAATACAAAACAATCTAATACAAAATAATCTTCTCCAGCCCAGAAGTGTGGGGGTTTTTCTTTCCTTCTTTTTTTTCCTTAGACATGAAGGCAAAAGAAGGCAGAGCAAATCATTTATCATCCAAAAGGAAAGTGAGAAAGCCTTACACATATTCATGTTTGGGACAGCTAAAAGCACATTCCTTATCTGTGAAGTACAAAGCATAAAGAGTAGTAAGACTGGGAAAAGAGTAATTCACAAGAGCTTCAAGAAATTTTTCCATTTTTACCTTTTCCATGAAATTGGTAACTTTTTGCAAAGATGTTGATGACACCGTGGGGACTTCCCTTTGCCAGTTCCTCCCATGGCCCTTTGCTGTGTGCACCACTTGTCTGAGTGAAAAGCGGTAAATACTTCTCAGCTTCTTTCTGAAACTCCTTTATGGGGTCAAAAGCATTTCTCTCCCGAATGCAGAAATCCTTCTCTTTTAATGTCTCCAGCATCTTCAGTGGCAACTGTCTGTGGTGGCCTCCTTCCTCTTCAGAGAGGTTTCCGTCACTCAGGAGAGGCCCTTCGCTGATGGAGTCAATGCTGGACTCGTGAGGAATTACAGCTTTGTTTGGCGCGTAAGCCTGGTTTTCACGCCCTGGGGAGTCAGTCTGTCTCTTAGATAAATGTCCTAGTATCCCCTCATGCCTGTTAGCAGCAGGGGATCTCATTCCAAGGCTGACTGCAGCAGTATGAGGCCTGATAGTCTCAGGGAGCTTTTTAAATTCACTAAGGTTGCCTATCCCAGGAAGGTTGTCATCAAAGGCTGTATGAGACACACAGGTACCCAACATTTTTTGGATTCTGGCCGAAAAAGCATCTTCATTTTCCTCTCTCACAGGAGGACTCACAGCCTTTGCCCACCGCCCATCATCCTGGTTTTCTTGCATAAATTCATAGTTTGAGTTCCACATGGTACCATAATTGATGCCAGCCCCGGCCAATTTTTTGGCTTCACTTTCAATCCTGCTAGAAAGGGAAGCAGCTGTAGCTTTCAAAGCTTCAATCCGATCTAATTTGCTCTTATATTGGTTAGTAGTAGGTTTTACTAAGAGATTTTGCTGTGCGGTGGGTGAATTCAGGTATGGCTGAGGCATTAAGGTCAGCGATCCCACGGGGGCAGGATTGCCCCTCCTGCCTGCCAACATTGCATCACACTCCTTTGACAGAAGGTCCATCTGCTCCAGACTCCAGTGTTGGGAGCAAGGGCCGCCACTTGGGCCCATGAGAGCTTGTGGGTGAGAGAGCTGGACTCTTGGGCTCAACCTGTCTGGCTGTACCCATGGAGGCTCCATCAAGTCACTCCTGAAATGAAAAGTCAACACTTAAGTTGATGACTTATACAAGTACGGTTATTTCACATGAAAGTATCATTGACACAAATTTATTTTTCAGGAAGAAATATTTTTCAGTGGAGACAGAGGGGCAGGGAATGGGACAGTAAACAGTTACAGAATGTTATTTAAATAAAAATCAAAAAAACCAATCAACAAACCAACACAGCACCTTACAAATCTGAGATGCCATTTATGGTGTACTGTGTGTTTTAGAGTTGTAACAAGCTGAGCATTTGCAGCAGCAGCAAGTCTTTTCCAAAAGTTTCCTGACTTCAAAAGGGAGGAAACATCTTCTTTTTTTTTTTTTTTTCCCCTCCCCTTCTTGGAATTTCTTAGCCCCAGCCTTCCCCCCCCTCCAGGTGAACCCAGCTCATGTTCCACTGGAGCTGTCACTTCGGGTAGGCATGAAGAACACTTAGAGAAAAGGAGGACTGGAAATACAAGGATATTTGAAGTTCTGCAAGACGTTTTCTTTATTTCCAGATAATTCCCATTTGCTTGACAGGAGCTCTGTAGAGACCTTCCTTCACTAATATCACTTGCACATATTCTGAATACTAGGAAACCTGGAAAATCCCTCACAAAAAAAATGCTTCTCTGCTTACTTTGAGGCTCTCCAAATAACTTGTACAGCCCCTTATGTCTCATCTCTCCCCTACTATTAGTACTTAAAATTCTTCCTTACAATGTTACACTAACAATATTTACTACCATATGGTTTAGCAGCCTACTCTGTACGCAGCACTACACAGCATTCCTAGTGCTTCCTTGAACTCTTCCAGAAAGGAAACAGATCTCATTGAATTTATAAAGTCAGAGTGGATTTGATCAAGTTAAGATACAGGTAATGAAGCAAGTATATATTTAAGAAGGAGACATTCATCATGTAATTAAAAATGAACATACACTTGCACAACAGGGATCTTAAGGATATGCAAGAAACTTTGTGTTTTTAGTTCCTTATATTTAAGTGCTTGGTTAGGCACGCCGACTTACAGTAAGAAAAACTTTGATAATACCCTGAACAATTAAAAATGGGGAAAGCAGCATGAAAGGAAATAGGGAAAGGCTAGTTCCAAGCAGAAGGAGGTGGTTTTGGTACTTCAGAGACAGTAAATAAAGGCCTGAATCCACGACAGTAGATTAAACGGAAAGACTGAATAAATCAAATATGAAAAATCAACAGATGTATTCATATGATCAGCTTCTCTTGCCTGATGGCAATGACAGAGGAAATATAGTCTCCCAATATGAAATGCACATCAGCAAAAGATTAACAGCAACCACCATTCACTATTTCTTTACAGACTCACTAAATACCCATTGCCAAAACTTTCATATCCATTCCTGCATCAGCTTCCTTTTTACTGCAAGAAAACATTACAATTGCCATAAAGACAATTACTCTTGCTAGAATACAAATTTAACAGTCTAGTCTGTTTTCACCTCTCTCTCAAAAGGCCCTCAATGGCTCACCTCAGTAGCGGCTGCTGTGGTTCCGAAAGCGACATGTCACTACTTGAAGAGGCACTAGGAGGACGCTCTTGAGCCTTGTTTTCTTTGTCGGATTCCCCAGATGGTTGATAACCAGGTCTGGGCTAGAAACAAAGACAAGCAAAAAAATGCATTTTCAAAAGTCTGCAGGAGTTCAGAAGCTTTTGTCTCATTAAAATTGAAAAGTCTTACATTTCTCAGTGTAGTATCACATCTTTCCTACCACACAAAGATTTAAAAACATAAGACATTTACATTTTCATCTCAGCAGAACGTACTGGGAAAAATGCTTTGCTCGCATACCGAACTAGTTCAGCCAAACACATCAAACTGATATTAGTCTTTTACCATACATTAATCTTCTTTCATATTCCGTTTCTGATTGGCAAACTTATTTAACTCACTGCTGATGAGTTTCGTCCACTGACTGAACGCAACTTCAGACAAAGCTCTTCCATTCATTGTTTGACTGATGTTTACGGTTTTATTAAGAGACAACCTTTATAGCTGCTATTAGCTAATATCTGGAATTCCGCCTCTATTTATAACAGAAAGATAATTTCCATCCACCTTTCTAGCAGGCCTTGCTGTGCCAAAAAGCAGCCACTAGCAAGGAGGCTCTGGATCAAAACCACTATGTTTAAGCAAAACTTGCACAGTTTTCTTTGTATCCTTTCTCCTAACTGGTAGCCAGACCAGAACAAGTCATGACCTTCTTAAACATATGACCTCCTATTCCTGCAAACAACTGCAACACATTAAGTTAGTGAATCAGCTATACCTGTGCTTCCTGCACTGTAGGCAGCTGAGGTGGCTCTTCTAAAAACGTATGTTCCAGCAATAGTTTAGAATAGGTTTCCTGTAACCGTTTGGCTGCTGAAGATTCAGGGGGAGGCACATTCTTCACTTTAGTAAAAGCCTCCTTCTGCTTTCTGTAGAGTTCTTGGAGCCTTTTGTTCTTCTGTTCTGTTGCCTCCTTTTGTGCTTTCTTCTCTTCATTCTGCTTCTTCTTCCTCTCTTCTTGCTGCCTGATGATGTACTGACGAACCTCATCCGTATCATAGTGACGTTTCTTAGAGATTACCTGAGGTTCCTCACTGGCAGCTATCTTGTCCGGTTTCCTTTTGGTTGGACTGTGGCTCCTGGCATTTTCAGTAGGCAAAACAGATTTCTGATTCTGCTTTTCCACATCTTTCTCTTGCTTTGTACTCATGGAATCCAACTGCAAGTCATCGAGAATTCCACGTATCTCCACAGGCAGGAAGTCCTTATTTACAGAGGCATGATCTTCTTGGTTATCATCTGGAAGAGCAGCTTCCAGTTTCTTCAGGTTATTCTGAGACCGTACTTTACTCCTTGACCTTTCAGAACTTCTTGAAGAGGTTTTACGGGTAACATCCAGTCTAGAATCTGAACCTGTCCTTCCAATGCAACCTGATAAAGAATAAGACTCGTCAAATATTTTGGGTAAAAATCAGATTTGGGAACTACATGCCATCACTGAAACAGCAACAAAAGTGAGGACGAGGGAGGAGTGCAGACCGCACTGTAAATGTGCTTTTGTTTCATTCAGTGTCGTAGTCTGAATATAGCAGCCTTTGCTTAGCCTGAGCTCACACCCTTTATACTTTTACCAGCCTCACCACCTCACAGGCATTAGAAGCACAGCAGCTCCCACCATCCCTTAACTGCCCAGGATGCACACGGACGACATTATATAGTATCTGTAAGAATCACAATTCCTGTACACCAGGGATGACTAACCATATCTTACGTATTATATGCAGCACACCTGGGAAATTCATCTGGCTTGTGGTCCACTTCTAGCCATTCCTCTCTCCCCTAGCTTCAAGGTGCAAAGACAGACTGCAGGTGATCTGTATTCTTGGTTGCAACCCACTTCCCATCTTTTCCAGAGCTCCTGAGCACTGGAAATGTATGTATTGCCCATCAAGTCACATGGGCAGGGCAGGCTTCCCATGACACCAAGGAAAGTCCATAATCCACCCGGGAAGAGAGGTTAAGCATCCCAACCACGGATGAGAGCAAAATTCTCCCCCCTCGAATCCCAGGTTAAAAACAGGAGTTATTTTAATAAGAAACTGATTACATTCTATCTCAAAAGTCCGCTTTATTCTCCAGACATGCAATGTTATATAATAAATTAAGAACGATGAAAAAAGTCCAGTGATAAAAGTACAACTTACCAGCCTTGGCAGCTCTCTCCCGTCCTGTTCTGTCACTAGATACAGCCCTTCTGTCCTGTTCTATTCTGGGAGCTGGACCCAGTATCTTTTTGACTAGCTTTTGTCCCTCCCGCCAGGAGGATGCACTTATTACATAGTTTCCACCTGCACAATAAGTAATAAATAAAAGTCAAGCACTAGGTGGATTTTCCAACGTATCAAAGAGAAGCATTTATTGCAACCGTTAATCATTTCTATACCATTTAGTTCTGCATAAGTGGCGTGGCTGCAGTTACACAAAACGGTCGTAACAGTGACGTACCACTCACCAGCTGAATCACACAACTATCAGCGCTTCATGCCTACGCATAATATAATGTAAAAATCCAAAACACTGTAGCACATTAAAGCCCTACAGAAACTCATTTAAAAAAGAAAAAAAGGGTCATACAGGTCTAAAACATACAAACGAACGTTACTGGGGGAGATGGGAAATATTTCTGGAGGTCTGAAAAGACATTGCTCATCTCCACTTAAATAAGGAAAACAAGAAAAAAAGAGAAAAAGATATAAAATGTTGCAATAATAAGAACAAAAATAAAGATGGGAGATAAAAAAAGACTCATCTTCAAATTAAAAGAATATTAGCTGATACTCTAGGAAAAAAAAACAACTTCAGAGATTTTTACAGATCATTAATTGTTGAGACAGGTGTTTTCTGAGGAGGTTAAAAAATACCAAGCAGTAGGTTTTTCTACGCCAATACTAACTCACGGTCCTCTAGCTAAGATTTCTGTACCACGACTGAAAATAGTTAAGATAAACTCTATTAGCTGATACTTAATTCAAGAAGGGACTACCTTGCAGGTGACAGAAACCCAACCAAAATGTTATTAGTACTATTTTATCATCCTACATATAATTAAATGAGAAAAACTGTGTATGGTGGCATCTTTACCTAATATTGGTTAGATTAAATACTAGGTTTATTCAACTCACCTTTCATCCCACTAACTTCCACTATTATTAATCAGACATTAAAGAGCTTTGGAGAAAAGCATGTATAAAAAAGTATTAATAGCCTAATTCAGACCATTTAGCAGTATTTTATTGCTAGAAAAGTACCTAACTTGAGTACCCGATTTGCAGTTGATTTCTAACCGTTCAGTTTCTGTTTCTACCTCCGACAGCACTGCCTAAACAAACCCAGACCCTGCAGCATGAACACGACACAGCCAAACAAAAAAGGACTGTACTCTGGGCCTGACAGGACTTTGAAGATACCAAAGCAACTTCAAGTGAAATCCAGCATAGCAGACCAGTAGTATTTTGGTAATCCCAGTCCTCAATCCCAGCCCACCCCTTTCTTTTCTTCTTGTTCTTCTAAACCAGGAGAAAACCTCTTCAGTCAGAACCGTGGCCCACTATTGGTTCATTTACCAACAGTCCTCCTTGCTTGCTTTGTAAATTATGTAAGTATTTTATAAATCTGTCACTTGAAACACATCACTCCAAACCTCTTCGAAAGAGACTTATCAGCCGAAGGGGTTCACTTGCCAAACTCACTGCTCTCAATTACTTGTGTGTGTGTTTAAAAAGGCAGTGTGAAGTCTCATCTTCCTCTTCAAGTCAGCTGTTTGAACTAAAACATGCTAACGGAGCAGAACATGAGCTGTGGCTATTTATAGCCTTGGCTGTGTTAAGCAGTTTCTTATTGCCATAACTAGAGGAGGACGGACCATCATGGATATGCCACGTAGAGCTGGTTCTTATCTTCTAGGGATTTCAGGCCATCATTCTCCTCACATTTAATCCACTACAGAGAATAACCATTGCCAAAACTTGCAGCAATCTCTGTGCTCCTTCCTCACTTGGAACTGTCACAAAAATGTAAGTTAGTTTAGTATAGTTCCTTAAGTATGAATTGATCAGCATAGGAAGGAGCAAATCCGTGCTTATCACTTCGTTTTAAGTTTTATCGTTCATTATCCCAGCAAAATATTTACACGCAGCTGCACGACTTACGGCATGCAGAAGTGCATATTCACTCCCAAAAACTCTTTGTAGTAATTTTTTAAAGGCAGCTTTTCTTCTTAATAGGCCTTCTTCAAAGCGTTTACCGATTATGGGTCACTTTATGTAAAGAGAAATACAAAACCTTAAGAGGTGCAAGAGATTATTAACCTTGCATGTGTTTAAAGGGAAAATAAATTACTCTAATGTGACTGCAGTCGTAACTGCTTACTGTGTATGAAAATTAAAACCAAATATGAAGCAAATGTGGAAATCTTCCCAATTCTTTTGCTACTCAATATCAAAGAATAACGTGACTGGAAAACTAAGAGGCACTGACAGAATTAAACTGCAGTTCATGTCATTTTCTACTATAAGGCACTATTCTACGTCACCTGCTCACCTGACCATCTCGAAATACTTTAATTTTATTTAATAGACGGTGGAAATGTCATACAACAGTGAAATTTTTTTTTTTTAAAAACTTAATTAGTAAAAGAAAGAAACTTTCCTTTATAAATATCAAGATCTGTAAGACTTGCCAGGAAATGTGCTTTTACATTCTTCCACTAACTGAACAAAAAGGAATGGGTGAAGCCAGAACTGAAGGTGCAGGACAGCAACAACTTGACGTAAGACACAGAAGAACAACAGCCAGAGAAGAGCCAGAAGAACAACCTGTTCTCTGCTTCCCCGCTGAGAAATCGTACAAGCGAAGAGCTTTCACTGCAGCTCCTCCTCGCAGAGGAGGGCAATTTGGCAAGTCCCACTGGTACTGATTTTAATACCATCTCCATTCCTCCTCTCAGCATTATTCACCAAGCTGTAGGTCAGGCACTAACCAGCTCCAATACAAGCCAGAAGCAGGATCCACAACAGGGCTACTGCTACTTTTTATCTGTGTTGGCTCCCCAAAGAAACACACACTCCTCAGCAGTTTCTGGAAGGCGCACAGAGCAAGCGGAAAAGGCAGAAAATTAAAATAAAGCAAAAAAAGCACACGCTGCCAACCAACCAACAACAAAAACATACACACTCCCCGTGCAGCGTACAGCCTACAAGCATACTACGACAGCATTGTTGCACATCTGAGAAGACTTTGAAAGCAATATGCTTTAATTTTTCTTTATTTCTTGAGACAAAACTCATCGCTGAAGGGACACGCGACAGTCTTCCCTCTACAGTAGAGCTAGTCACCTTGTTTGGACTCTGAACTTGACAACCGTGTCAGTTTTTGCACTTTCCGCGCTGGTCTGGTTGCTTTTTTCTCTTTGTTTCTCTCACTAGGTTTTTCTTTCACTGTTGAACCCTCTAAAAACAAACAAAAGCTGTTAGGTGATATCCCACAGTGAAGAACACAGAATAACAAGCTCGCTTCAACGTTTACTTTGAAACAGCAGAACTCAGAGGAACACATCAAAATTCACTGACTCTCCCAGATTATATATTGAGACCGATTACTCCCACAGCAGCATTTTAAAATCCTCATAGCATGAAAATTTTGAATAAAGTGCTGTTTACCTCTGCACTGGAACACAGCAAGGCCACAGCAACACCATAATAGATCTTTACAAAATTCATTTCCAATTTTAAAAGAAATGTTGACAGTTTGACAGGAACAATTGTTGGTTCTCTTCTACTATAGGTATTACATCTTACAGTATTAATGTTCCACAAGACCATGTAGTCCCTTCACTCCTGAAACACACGGGCTGCTGCTTCCACATTAACGCATGACAGCACATTCACTCATTGCCTCCATGATGGAGCGTGAAATACAGGATACCCGTGCTCTCTACTTCCCGCAAAACTTGTCGCAGCATTTACCCAGTGATGCAGAACTGTTCTGAATCACCCAAGCCCTCATTTACAATGCCGTTAGGTTTTAGGCTTTAGAGATGCTAGGAACACTTACCAAGGATTGTGTCGTATTTTACCGTGTTTTCACATTAGGGCAAAGAATGAAAAGAAAACCTGGGATGTGGCTTAATCGCCACCCCACTGAGTGGGCTTCCCAGCTGCCCAAGGCACAAAGCAGAGACAAGCACTGTTCAAGAAGGACAGACAAGCTGCATACTCAGCCTCATCAGTCAACACTAGACATTTTCAAAGATTTTGTTACAGTACTTTAATTTACCTGCCTTGAAGATGCTCTCTTCTTAATCTCAACAAAAATGAACTGTAGCTAAGGCCACTGTTACCATTGTTTGCTTGCTCCTCTTCTATAAAGAACGTGATTAGACAATCTAAAACCCCCCACTGATAGATCTGAAGCTTTATTATTTAGATACTAATACTAACTTTTACAGCCCCTAATTTCAGCTGAATCCACTCTCTGATGGATGGCCACAGAAATATCTGGGACAGAACAACACGTCATAGTAAAGGATGTGGGAATGGAAATTTAAGAGTCTTTCTCCCTCTCAATATCCTTTTCTTACAAATTTTCCAGTTCTCTCTGAGGCTGACAAGTGTAGGGAAGACAGAATCAATACGTTAAGTACCAGAGGCCTCAGTGACTGCATCTGCAGAAATCCAGATTGCCTCCTCACCTCTTTTCAGTGACAAACAGTTCCTGATACCAGGAAACTGCCGGCTGCTTCCCACTCAATCTATTCATATTACAGCAATTTTGTTCTAGTACGGCAAATCCTGAACATCTTTAAGACAGAATTACCGGAAGCTTGAGGTCCATACAATATCCTTTAGCCTAACTGCTAAGCCAAGATAAAGACATTCTCCATGGTCTATGTTCAATGTAAAAACAGTGTTGCAGTAACGAACAATGCTTTTGTATATATTAGAGATTTTACAGTTTATATTAGCAGTAGAGAGCATGGAACCGTTTTGATAAAACTGACTGTACGCACATAAAACTCCACATGCTGTAACTTTAATACAGAATTAACACATGGATAGATAATCCAACAATCTAAAAAT
The DNA here is from genome assembly GCA_947846985.1 of Fratercula arctica. NCBI lineage: Eukaryota > Metazoa > Chordata > Aves > Charadriiformes > Alcidae > Fratercula > Fratercula arctica. The sequence goes on from CANTUZ010000012.1 coordinate 33,143,255, forward strand.
ACATTTGCAGTAAATATTATGTGCAGCACCGGCATTTAATTACTTGGAATCAGCTATACAATATAATCTTTTCAGGTCAGAAAGAAGACATGTTCCACAACAGCTGTTCTACGCAGGGCATCAGGACAGGCTGGACACACACAGCTCCTTCCTTTTGTAGGCAGAAGTCCACAGAACACATGATCCAAATGCCTTTTTAACTGGATCTCTTCAACGAAACTTTTCAAAAATTAGGATTTCTATAAAGAGCTCATGAATTGTTTATATTATGCCTATCAAAACTAAAAATAAAAAAAAAAATGAAAAATGCCAGTGTAGATTAAAAGGCTTTAGAAATTTGGCACTCCTTTCATGGACTGATGCTGAATGGTGTATTTGAAAAACAATTCTATTGAAAGGAAGTGGCTCTCCTTCCTGAACTTTTTTTACAAGTGATTCCATAAAAATTCCTCAGTACCTTTTCAAGCTGTACACACAAAAGAAACCTGAAGTCTAATCATTCCCATACCAGCCACTATACTATCAACAAAGACACCTACAGGTTTACAATCTCTTCACATTGTCCTACGGCCCTAAAATGTTTTGACCAATGAGAAAAGTTACTTTTAATATGCAAACTCCTGCAAAGCTAGAGGTTCTCAGGGGATTTTATTTTCCATTTCCTTCCTTTAAATTTATCCAATCTCTTCCCCCTTCCCCAGCTGAGTCAGTCAAAAGCAATTCAACCTTCCAGTGCTCCACTGTAACCAGCCTAGCAAATCAAAAAGCACGCTTGGGCATTCTACCCTAGATCACCCAGAGAAAAGACCTGCCAATTGTACTAGAGTTTTGCAGGATGAAAAATTAATAAAGACTGGGTCTTGAAGCAGTATGTTTGAAAATGTAAACCATGTATTATTGTTTTGGTCTTTCAGCAGCATAACTGTCGAGCAAATATACAGCATTTTTTTTTTTATCATCTTTGCTCAGTTTTAAGCCTCAGAATACTGTGTTGCTAAATGAGCTCATCACCTAAAAAAGATCCCTTTCCCTGGTGCAACAACAATATTTAATGTTTTTCAAAAAACCATTAAGCAAAGAGGACTGAGTAACAGTTTTCTGAGCTTTTAGCATTCAACATTCAGCTCCTACACCTTCATGTAGAATAAACCCCAAAGGTAACGTTCTGTTAATTTACCACTGCAAAACTACACAGTCCCCCCTCTCACATCCTATCCCAAGCCCCATAATACTGGAGGTAAAAGAGTTGTAGAGGAAATAAAATCTACATTATTTAAAAGGTTTTTTAAATCTTCTTCTGGGCTACCTGTTCTCCCCCTCTAAGGGAAGACCTCTAAGGAAATTGATGTGTACAGATCTCTGGGACACAGATTTCTCCAAGAACTTCAAGAGTTGGATAATTCTGATATAAAGCAATAAAGTTCTACAAGTTCAGAGATGCTAGACCAACCTAATGCCATATAATCTCACCACGACACATAGCTGGAGGCACATCCCTTTACTGCAGGCTACCTACTTCATTTTAAATAAGCATTCCCAGAGACTTTCCACTTTAGCTACCTATACATTCCAACTAAACCACTAACAATTCCCACAGCAGCTTCAGGACCAAAAATCTGTTAACACCATACTGAAACAAGTAGAATTCAGGCTTCAACATACTGTATATGGTGCACATATCACTTTAACAGTGTTAAAAATGGCAAAAAAAAAAAATATCTATATTGTTCCCATGAGATAACATAGGTTGCATCAATACCAAAAGTGGTTTAATTTTGTCCTTTTAAACAGCAAATTGCATTCACTCATGCAAGTATGTATAAAGAAGTTACAAAATTAAACAAAAATTCTTCTAATGAAAATGTCTCTTTTTTTGTTTTTGTTTCAAAGAAGGCATAACTTGATTCTTTTCAGTATTGGTTTTCTATTTAAAGTACTTTAATGAGAGAATGGGTAGAAGGATTTTTGTAATTAATTTTAGTGTTCAACAAGTTACTCTTCCTGTGGAGAGAAGTACAATATATTTAACATTCATTGCTTCAATGTTTTGTTTCCATGACTTTGTAGACTTGTACAAAATATATTTCTCTGCCTCTTAGAGAAGGTTGTGTGGCTTAATCAATTCAGTTTGTGTCTCACCTGTTAATTGGCGTGCTATATCTCTATACAGCTCCCGACTCATGTGAAATTCTTCCTCATGCCAGATCTTTCCATCTGGAGTGCGAATCTTTGTTTCAGCAGGATTGAAACCTGAAAGTAAACAATTTAAGAGTTTAAAATAACTGCATAAAATGTAAATAAAACTTTTTCAGAGTGGAAGGGGTGGGAAACTGCCAAGAAAGGAACTACTTGAATTTCTAATGCTAAATTGGAAGAAAGCAATATACCAGTCTGCCACTTGCTCACAGTTGAAAAAACAGTGGACTGGGTGAAGAAAACATTGTTAAAAATGTAAAAGGCTTTCTTGATCAATACAATGTTACTAAGCTTGGGGACCATAAAAAAAAAAATATCAAAACAACCCCAAACACTAATACAGCGAGCATCTTTTTTATAGTAATTTGTAAGAAGAGACGGGAAGAATTTCAAAATAATCCAAACTTCTGTAAATTGGCAAGAATTTCTTTTCTTTCTTGTCCATATCTGTTATCAAACCATGCTATCCACTCCCATATTGCCCAAAACCAGCTATGAGTCGCGTTCATGCTTTAACATGTTGCTCAGTGAATGGAACTCCACTCCTTCACCACGTATAACCAACAGGGAGGGATTCTGCACCTCCATACCTCTGTATGATGGAGCAGCAGGTGCAGCTGCCACTTTCCTGACTTTGGGAGTGACCGCGTTCTCCATGTTTGTGATCACGACAGGTTGCTCAGCATATCCCAAGTGCTGCCCTCTGCCACCTAGCTCTTCAGAATGCTCCCACTGCTTTCGAATCCGCGCCTTCAACTTCTCCAACTTAGCGTCATGCTGCCGCCGTTTCAAGATTTCCAGTCTGTGAGCACTAGAAGTACTCGTGGCAGAAGGAGAAGACACTTTCAGATCACTGTCCTGGGATGTGTTACTCTGAGGAGTTTTAGTGCTACTCGCATCTCCTCTGGAGCCACTGGCTTTTTCCTCTTCCAATCTTGGAGGTATTGCAACCTTAAGAAATGCCTCGCTATTCTGCAAGGCATCAATTGCTGGTCGGTCATTCAAATACCTAACAACAGTCTCATCTGCAGCAGAAGAACATGGGCTTTCAAAATCTCTGCTGTGTAGATCCCGCTCATCTCGGTCATGTATCATACAGCCCGTTATTTCAGTCTTTCCTTCTGCTTCGCTGAAGTCCAAACCAGAGAGCAGTTGCTTGGCCTCAAGTTGATTAGAACTGTGGTAAGACAGAGAACTGTATGTATCCCTGATGTAACAGAAGGGAAAAAAAAAAAGTCACCATCAGAAATACAACTGTAGGACCTTCCAACTCCCATGAATCAGCGTGTGCATTAACTAAAAGAATGACTTCCTATACCTTGTCTCCACTTTAAAGGCAAGTTCTTTTAAAGTTTGATCACCACACATTTAACAATGCAAGTCTGACGAAACTGAAAGAGGTTTCTGTTCAAAATTTCATTTTCTGCACTCTCTGTCTGAACAGGACTATATATAAAGTTGAAGAGCTGAAATTAGGGCATGTAGAAAATCAGCAAGCAGTAATGTCACCCTTCAATTAAGAAAAACTTTAAATAAAAACCAAGTGCAAAACTTAAGCATAATTAATATATATTCTCTAAAAAAAGCAATGCACACATGCACAGCTCGACAGCACGTTCATTAGCTGAGAAAACACATAATTTGCACCAAAACCCCCTACCCTGTATCTGAGCATTAAAGAGGCAAGCCCCCTTCAGAGTGAGCTTGCTGCATTGCAATTAATGTAAAACTTACCAAGAGCTTAGAAATTCAACAAACTAAGGATCTTCTTAGCATGTTTTATTCCCCAGAAAAACAGATTCTATATTTGAATAGACACATGGTACCTATGTTGCTAGGACAAAAATGTATTTAATATTTTTACTGATGAGGGGCTGAAGATGTAAAAATCCAGCACCTAAGCTACTGGGCTTGCTTCTTCAGCAAGTATGTTTAAAGAACTCATTTAAGCCAGGCCATAACATTGTACTTGTGAACTCCTGTTATATAGCATAGTAATCATTACCAATCAACATAAAAGTTGAGTGGTTTAATGCATAGAATTTCACCAAAAGTGTATATAAATAGACACACACATAGATTGTTCTACCCATTATTCTGGTTTTGTTTTCCTACACACACTTTAAGCATTGACTACAGGCTGTTCTCAGCAAAGGAGAAATGTGTTAATGTAGCGGCTCTGATGTTAATCCCCAAACTAATCCCCCTAATGTCACACAGTCTTCTTTCTGTAAGAAAGCTATTCTTTTCAATTGGCCATAATGGCATGAGTCCAACTGCTCTCATTTGCTTCGTTTCCACAAAGTCTGTTAAATTCACTACATGTTTTTAAAACAAAAAAACAACATATGCAAGTTATTCCAGACAGGGTAGACAACAGAGCTGTTCAATTAACAAAACTGACCCAATTACACAACTGATCCAAATCAGCCTCCCATGCAACAAGGAAGGAGAAAAACCTCACAGCTGACACAAGTGGAAAAGGAGACCAAAACTTTGACCTTAGGATAACAATTATTAATAGAGATGTAGTGGAATTAAAAAAAAATACCACTGTCCCAACTCTACTCTAATCAGTCTACAATAATTTGACTTCACTGGGAGAATGTTTAGAAAAAAAAGCAAAGTGTGCGTTAAAATACCATAAAAAACTATTACCAACCCAACCAAGCTATTAATCAGGGATGCCTGTGCAAAGAACACATATTGCTTATAAAACACAAGGAATTGAAGAAGTTATGGTAAAAGTCTTCTAGGCTCTGATATTACAGCAACTTATAACTAGTTTATTTCTGCTGCAGATTCTCTTTCTTTTTGAAAGCTTTTGAGGCATCTTATATTCACTACATTACTTAACATTGGCTAGGAAAAACAGGCCTTCCATATTTTCCTTCAGTCCTCACATCCCACCATGTTCTGTGGCCTGCAATGTTCTTTGCCACTTTTTCTCCTTGATATTGTTTTTATTTGGGTTCCTCATACACACACAAAACAAATGCGTCTTTAGTATTAGATATTCTTGCTCTATACTGTCTTCTGGTAATACGTTGGGGAGCATGTGCTGAAGAACTAATGAAACAAAGTCAGAAAAGCATGAGGAAATACCTTTTTGGCGCTTATTACTGAAATTAAATAACAAACCTAGCAGGCCACTGAGGCCACATACACATCAACTTGATGACCTTTTTAACACATTTGACTTTAAACTCATATTCACCAACAAAAAATAAATTTGTAACATTTTTTAAAATGGAAGACATTTTTGTCCAACATTACATGCTGCTCATGGGGGTGGGTGAAGGGAGGAGGCAAATCAATTTTTAAGGAGTTGTCAAAAACATCACCATTAGCTTAATTCTGATCTTTTTTTTTTTTTTTAATAGTCAGCTGTCCCAGCACTAACCTGTATGAAGCCAATGGTTCACGAAATTCCACACGATTGCTTTTTTTCACATTGCTTTCAAGGGTGGTCGCTCGAAGAGGGCTGCGTGAGGACTTATCCTTGCTTGATTTATTTTGGCTGGAGGACTGGGAAGCTGAAGCAGAAACCAAAGAATCCTCTATGTACCTATCTCTCCAGAAAGAGAAAGCTCTTGGGGCCAGAACAATTAAGAACACAGTTTTTCTTGGGTTAGAGCAGCACCCCAAAATAGCATTTAAAGTACTCCCTCTCTTTTTCAATAAGCTGATTTCAACAACTAGGAGCGAGGTGGTAGGTGCTTGAAACAATGATCATATTTAAAGAGAGATAATAATGCTTAAACATAAATTATAAGTAACTAAATCTGTGAAAGCTGACTGTGTTGCCACTAGAGGTCGATCTGTTTGTTCTTCTCCAGTGGCACACTACCAGAATGCTCTAAATAGTATTTAAAACGCGCGCTTATTTCTTAAAAGGAAATGCACTCTTTAAATGAAATAAAGGAAGCATCAAATTTAGCATTCTATCAGGGTGTAACAGTTGACAAACCTTAAAGAACATAAACAGCTAGTCCAGTGTAAACATAGGCATACACAATTGTTATCCAAAACCCCCACAAAAACATGGTATCACAGAATGGGATAAGCACTGCTCGCTCACAGCGTGGGGAAAGTCCTGTCACTCCCTCTAACCAAGTGACTCTGATAGCACACTTCCCTCCCTAAGCTAAGGGAAGAAAACATTCGTTTCTCCTGGGCAATCACAGTTTCACAAATAAAGATCATTAGGAGGAGACAATATGGAGGCAGGAAGGAGAAATCAAGTTTTCCCAGAATGCAGCGCCTTTACCCTGCCTTACACACCATGCCCTGAATAATACATACCCTTTCTGCTTATTTTCCTGCTAGTGCTAGCAGCGGGCTTCTTGGCATCCATGACAGAATCGAATACAGCTGTGCTGGTGGGAGCTATTTCCAATTTGTTCTCTATATGACGTAGCTGGAATTTGAAGGTAATGCAAATTAGAATATTGTTTTCAATTTTTAAGCTGCAGGGTTTTTCCCCCTACCGTGATAAATTCTTCCTCATATTCATAAAGAATAAAATTGCAGGCAAAAGCAACTTCACAAGGCTGATGTTGCAAAACTGTACAGTCTTATGGCCAGAAACTTATGTTGGATTATTAAGTTTTATTTAAAAATACTGTCTAAATTAGGTTTTGTTGCATAGTTTTGTTTCCATATATAGGCTGTTGCGAAAAAATTAATAATAACATGCCATTCAGAGTCTTAATGCTTGGCCTGACTGAAATATTAATTCCATTTGGAATAAATTCTATAATACTCTTTTCAAAATGGGGCATGACACGATTCCACACGTAAAACCCCACACCGATGCTCAGCTATTACAAAAGAGAGGGATAAAGCTATGGAAAGAGCTGAACTTCCCAAAAACACAAGCTGTTTGGCTTCACTGAAGCCAGGTTTTAGAAACTATTGTGATATCTGAGCAGTTAGCTTCCCACAGAAAGACAGCAATTCCAATGCTCAAAGATGGAAAATTCTGAAATATGCTGGCGTTGTCCCAGTTTCTGACTGGTTTGGGTGAGGAGAGTTATTTTTTCATGTTTTCAGAAAAATGAGAAGTCACCACTTTCTTAAACAGAAAGGTAATATCACACTCGTGACCCAGCAGGTATTACTAGACTCAAGACTAAGCTTGCTGTGACAAAAATTTCTTGGCCACTAAGACAAATAACAGACGCTCTCTTTAACCTCTCTCCCTTCAGAGAAGAAAGAGAGAGAATATAAAAGACAGAGAGACTTACGAGTTGAAAAGAAATTAAACTATTTTCTTAATAATACTATCATCTTTTTCTTCATACTATTTTATTATTAATATTTAATTAATGACATATATACAATATATACAACCCATATCAAGCTCCCAGGATGATGATCACGTCACTGGCAGGCACTGGGTAAGTCCCAGGCTGGATTCAGCGATGGACTGCGTGTGGAAAACTCTTTCCAAGATACCACCATGTTCAACATGCATGTACGCCAACTTCTTGCCCTATTTTCAGCTTGTTTAACAGACAATCACTGAGTAAAATACTACTTTGGTTAAAGTTTTTGTAACCATTAAGTGATTTGAAAAGAAGTAAGAAAAAAAACAACCAAGCAGTACTTACAGCAGCCTTAGTCTGAGAAAAAGTAGCCCATGCTGCAGTTAGATCTTACAGAGCAGAACAAAGAAATAGATTTCTCATTAGTACATGGAAAACAGTGAAATAAAATGTTGCTTCAAAACAATTTTCATGGGCTCACTAATTAAGTTCTTTTAATGACTCAATTCGAGCCTGTAAATCTCCTCTGTGAGAGGTTGTTATTACTCAAGACTCAACAGAGCAATAAAATATTTAATGTAAAATTTAATGAGTTCACTAAGTTAGGTCGAATGCATTATTACACTTGAAATGATATCTACCACACATTATCAAAGATGTTTAGAAGATAAAATAAAGCTGGTTATCTATCCCAACACAAATATCCTACACTTTTCCATCACACTGTAATTTAACTACTTTTTTTTTCCCTTCCATTTTCTTCTTCAGTAAACTAAGCATGAATACATGGTCACTGAAAGATTATACTCAAAAAACAAGCTTTGAACACGTGAATTTTGAACAGTAATCTTTCTGAATTGTACACCCTACAAACAAAAGAGAATCAATGTTTGCAAAGAACAAGCAGGAGGCACTAATCAACTTCAGCCTTTTAATCTAAACAGATAGCACGTGCTCTATGCACAATCCAGTTCAGTAGGATACAGTAATATTTTCCTCTAAAAATATTTACTCCTTCAGTTCCCCTCTTCTTTTGGTTTCTAATGGTTTTCTTCTAATCTAATGATTGCAACATCCAAAACTTTAATGTGTGTCAGAACCATGGAGAGTAGCAGTATTAGAGAGTTTGGGGGGAAAAAAATACAAAATAATCTTTTCCTTATAGCAAAAAAGTTGCCAATTTCATTTCAGTTAAGATGCAACAACACAAAGGAAGAGGGTTAAGGAAGTAGGACAGAAACAACTTTGCTTGACTTTGAGAGATGGTGCTTCATGTCTACAGAACACCCCAGTTTCACAAGATACATAATTTTAAAAGAAACTGAACGTATCGCAGGAAACAATCAGCAATAATGCCATCTTACAGAAAAAATAATCATCTGTCTCTACTTCCAAAGTAACTTCTAGAGTCCAGTTTTGTCATACTGGAGATCATAAGACTGACCTTGAACCACAGACACAACATGCGACTCAGTTGCTCTACAGACTAGAGCTTTCTTCCTCTCAGGGACATCCTGTAATTTTTTTATTTTTGCCCCCTCCTTTACTAAATTACAGAGTAATCATGGCAGTAAAAAGCTAACAGGCTTTCTCCAGATTAGGGAGACAAAAGTGCTGCAAGTTATCTTAGTGGGGATGTACTGCTGCTATTCAAGTGCCTTCAGCTCTTCAGCGCTTTGGAACTGAGCAAGAGTCAGGAGTGACAGCCTCTCAGGCTCTTCTTCACCTCTTTCAAGAGCCTACAGTTCCAAATTTCTGTTCCTGCACTGCTCCTCCTCTACAGCACTCAAAAAAGTCTGTCTCTGTGCCATCTTGGCAACCATATCATAGGCTGGCAATTCCTCATGCAGATCAGCAAATAGTCTCCAGATCAGAGTATGAAACTGCTATCTCTGCAAAAAGGAAGCCATATAACACACGGCCTTAGCTTCCAGATTGAGGCAGGAGAATATTTGCTATAAAAACTCCCCAAATTTTCAAACACCTCAGGATAAAACATCTTCCAAACCAAGGCAATAAAACAGAGAAAATCCGTACCTCTGGTAGAATCCCTGTTTTGGTTATGCCTCGGATTTTGTAGAGGCACCTCATTTGACTTGTTGCTCCACATCGTGTCAATTTATCTACAAAAAAAATAGTCATGTAAGAATTAAAGAGGTATAAAGTAGGAACACATGTATCTTATGCTAAAGACAACATAACCTTGATCACTATGATGAATGTTCACCTCATATGATGACTTCAAACACACATCATGAACAAGATCAGAAAATCTGCACCAAATCACAAACGTGTTTACAGATTGCAGTTTTTCAGAAACCATGTAATTTTGTAGATAGATTTTGTTCTTATTTGTTAGAAAGGGGAGCGAACTTGATAAAAGGAAACGTAGAGGTCACGCAGTTTAGATCATAGTAATAAGCAAGTCCGAAGATGACCACACTGAACTATTGCACATGAAGAAGTAACAGAGGCAGCACTACATGGCTTGAATCTGTAAATATTTGGAGAAAATACCCAATGCCACCAATGACAGATGTCACATGTCACCTATCTCTGTTAAAGAATAAGGCAGAACAGAACTGCGCGGGTGGACACTACAGCCAGGTAGAGACCGGACTGGAGATGCTGCTGTTTTCCTGTGAACTTCAAAGGCAAGACTCACAGTGAATCCAAAAAAGTACAAACTTTGAGTAGCAAACCAGACAGCCACTATCACCAGAGAAGTTTTTAATAAATGAATAAAGACAAGTGCTACTCAATCATGAAAGATAATTCTTAAAAGAGAAGGCAGGTAATTTATGGAAATAGTTATTTCTCATTGCTTTCATTGCAAGAAACAGGCTGTCATAGGTAAAGTTGTAACAGACTTTAAAGAAGTACTATATAAGAAAAAAAGTCAGTTTAAGAGATCTAAGGGGAGCTCATACAGCCACCAAGAACTCTGATTAGTCAGTACTGCCGTTACCCTCTCACCAAGGACCTCCTATCTGCTGGCAAGGCCTTACTGAGCTGTCTTCACAACAGTCTGAGGACATTTCTGTTATGGAAAGCAAAAATTAGGTGACCACAGAATTCATACAGGAAGTTCTGGACCTCTGAAAGAATCATAAAGGCACATTTTCCTCTCTCTTCTCTCAGGCACTCCCAGATATCATTTTTCTTATTTTCTTCATTTCTGAAAATTTCTTTTGCTTTCACTTCCCTACACAGTGTGCTGCATAAAATCGCATTCAAATATAAAGGTCATTCTTCTGATAAAAAGTGACGAAACATTCCACAAAATTAACACTGTGTACTACTCATTGGAATAGATCATTGCCTGTGTATTTTCTGACAAGGATTTTTATCATACATGATTTTAAGGATACTCACAGTGACAAGAATAAAGTTTGGTCCTCACATTCGTATTGTAAATACAGCTTGTATTTACAGCAGTAAGTTATTCCACAAAACTCTTCTTATGCCCCAAGAAAGACCATCAACAATAAGGAACACAGGCCTTCAAAAGACCTTTAGGTTTGACTCTCTTTAAAGAATCCAAATAAATGTTCAAAAGAGTGTGGAGAAGGTATGTGAGCTTGTATATGTAGGTACAGAAAAACACACATACATACACATTAGTGAAGTCCACAATCATGCAGAAATTCCAGAAAGAACTGGGAGGTGTTTTGTTTTTTAAGTATCTAGTTATGGGCAGTGAGCCAAGTGAAGTTAGAAAATTCTACTTCTAGGACAGGTGTTGCAGAACTCATTGATGCAGAACCACAGCTTTGTGCCTCACATCATTTATGCTGTAAATCATAACACTGCCCTGCCCTGGAAATCACCTAATTGATCTTCTCCATCACTGGAGCAAAGAGCTGCTGTGCTAGGAAAATAGAAAACAAGTATTAACAAAAATGGGGGAATTTTCCATAAAGAACCAATTTTGAGAGCTGCTGGAAATGTCGTTACTGTACCACTGTCAGGTTTCTTGCCTAAACATAAACAGAACAAAATCTATTCAATATGCAAATTTAGCATAAGAGAACTTCTAGACAAGCAACCATTTCTTATGGGATTAAGTAACCCTCTTCAGGTAATTGCTTGGGATTTATTCTTATCCTTAGAATTACCACTATAGATAGCACTTAGTCAGGGACTAGAATTGTCCTCATTATACACACACAAATCTACACAGTGTATTTTATGATACCCTTAGAAATGCAGTATTATAATATCCTCTATGTATTCCTTAGCTCTCCATGAAAAATATCAGACTAATAAAAAAAAAAAAAAATCTGAAATTGCTTGTTATATCTTTCATCCTAACACTCGAGTAAAAGCTGTCAGTCCTTTATCTCAGCCGGACAGAACACAAGTCAGACTGAAACAGTAAACACATTTTTGAGAACACCTTAGTTCTACTAATAACTCACACATGTGTGCTGATGATCACTAATGGTCAATAATTCTGTCTCAATGCTTTTCAAAAGTATGTGACATCCCTCTATAATATAAAGCCGCTCAACCTCGCTTCCTTTCTGTATAAGCTGGGAAGTAATCACAAAGTGTCCTGCTGTATTTCTCCTAAGGCATACCTGCAGCGCTGACTCCAAGCACACATTATGACTCCTACTGGCTTCAGTGCAGCCAGCTGAGACCCACCAAGCAGTTTTGCTTAACTCAGGCTGCTGCTGCTTGAAAAAGAGTCGTGTAAGAACTGAGCATTCTGGAGCTGTCTACAGTTTCAGAAAGGCAACGCTGCAGTAGCTTTCCGATTTCATAATCTTCGTAACCATAAGGGTTCGCGTTTTAGGAATTCCAACAGATTACTAAAATAACTTCTTTCTCTTGGTGTTCTCACATTAATAAGCAGCACCCTGCAAAAACCCCAATATTTGTATAATTCAATACCATGTCTCCGCAAGAAGTTAAACCAGACAGAGAAGACACTTCAGTGCTATCAAGAGTACAGCTAGGGGGTGGGGAAGAAAAAAGAAATAAATCAAGACATAGTTGCCATGTCTATTTATAGGAGTTGTATGCATGGTAGCAGACCAGTTAAACACTAAAATACACTGAAATTAATACTGAGCAAAGAATAATACTAAACTAAAAAGTTATGCAAAGAAATTTTAAATTATTTCTAAACTACATTTTACATCAATACAAAAGTTGTCTCAATGTCCCATGAACAGCTTCAAGAAACACGCTGTAAAAATTACATTCTGAAATGATTGCTTCAAAAAGATTTATTTTGCTAAACTAAATGACCCATCACTATTTAATACAGAGCGTAAACAAAGAGATTGAGCTCAACAGATGAAATGCCAAAGAACTTCTGAGGAGAGAGCAGTGATGGCAAAAGGTTATCTGCAAGTTGGATAAGGCTATGAGGATCTTGAAAAAAGGAGGAAGACTGCAGAATCTGCAGAACTGATCTCCTGGTTATTTGACTGCTCACTGGTAGGCACAGACATCCTACACAGGTTCATTAAAGGCTGGTTGCCAAGCCTCGTCTGGGGTGAATGGTTAGGATACAAACACCATTGTGTTCCGACATTTCAGTCCCACCTCAAGTGCCCATCTCATCCTTTACTCGTTTGTCCAAGGCAAGAAACCCAAAAAGCACACAAGAGGAGGCACAGCAGAATTGCTGCAGATAAGGACCTAAGAGAAACCTAGCATGGAAAGGATACACTCCAAACTCCTGGAAGAAACTAGAGGTGGGGATGGACACGGAACACAACTGTCACTGTCTTCCATAAACACTGCTCCTACGGGAAGACACTGAAGAGAACTGACAGATCAGAAAGCGCATGAAAAGACACCAGAAAGGAGGAAATGGAAACAAAGAGAAAACCACTGACGAATACAAAGGTAAGATGAGAAACCAGGTCTACATTTACTACCAAACATACCAAGGATGGCATTGAAAGGTACAACAGATAATAAAATAACAAGTCAACATAGTAAAAGGACATTTCAAAAGGAATGGGAGATACTAGAGTAGAATATGCTTAGCAAAGGTACAACAAAAATGTGAAGAGATGAAAAATAGGGCTGGGAAAAGGAGAAAGAAAAGTGGTGAGAGAAGCAGGATATAAAAAGGAAGAGAATGGAGAAAGACAGGAAGGAGAAACAAACAGAATGAGCCTTAGAAAAAAACAGCATATAGAATGGTAAAAAGGAAGAAAATAAACTAGTATACTGGTACAATTGTAAGGTTTTTCCAAGCATCCTCAGTATGACTTTTTTCTCAGCACAGCCTCACTAAGATAAGGAAAGAGGAAACTCAGAAGTCATGGCCCTGAAACAAGGAAATGGGAGAGGAAACTGAATCATACAGATGCAGAGATGGCAGAGAATGTGAGCAAGAGATCAGACACCACTATGTATAGGGAACAGTATTCCTCAAGACTTTGTTTCATATAAAAACACAAGGGATACCAAATGAAAGGGATACCACAAAAGAAGTTTTGCTAACGGTAGGGAAAGAAACAAATTATTAACATTGACTTCTATGGGATATTTTTAAATGCGTAATCCCCAAAGTGGCAGGTTTTGCTACAAACTGGGTATATAGTGCATGAGGCCAGCACTTCCCACAGTTTAAGCTACAATAAGGCAGCAGTGCCAACAAAAGAAGCCACCTTTTCCTTTCTTTATGCCTTGGTCTCTCTTGCCTTATTCAGGCAGAAAGTCAATGGGATTATGTGGCAAAGCAAAGTGAACTGGGAACATTTTAAAGTCTGAGAGTAGCTTTTTTGTTCTTTTTGCTTAGTTTTACCTATGTTGTGCCATAAGCTACAAACTGTGCAAGCATGAGACGGAATGGAAACATTGGGGAACAGCTGGATCAGTCCCAGTCCTGAACTAGCTGCTGTCACGTATCATAATCTACAGTCACGTCCCAAGAGCAAATGCTTGAAGCTGCTATTGCCTTTACCTCAAGGACAGCGAGTGGGACTGGGGAAAACGAGAACCATTCCCATCACCACCTTCTTACCTGTGGAGATACCACTGGAGCTCAAGGGCACCATGGGAGTCTACATGCCCTGCTGCAGCGTGTCCCACTGCACCCACACCTCGCACAGCACAGACTACTTGTTCATGGGGGAAACGGGCATAGAGATAAATAAAAGGTTTTAGGGATGTTTTTTTCCCTGTTTTCCACATACAAATAATTCAAAGTTGACTTCTGAATCCTAAAGACCCTCTGGAGCTTCTGTCTGTGCAGCTACACTTGTGCAATAACAGACATACACAGGTGGACAGACACAATCAGACTTAGTCAAACAAACAATTTTTCTGAGCCAGCCCACTGAAAGTGATGGAATTTCTATTTAAAGATGCCAGAAACACTTTCCATGCCTCCTCAAATACCACAGAATACGATTTATGATTATGTGCTTGAGTCTGGAATACAAATACCTTTACCTACTCATTGTTATGGAATCTGAGCTTTTACCATACTGCATTATCCCATTTAAACAAGTGCTAAAAATATCCATAATACATTGTTCTAAGACTTTTTTTGGTTATGTTTATGGGCTTCTAAAATGCTTTTGATAAAATGCTTTTTATTTTCCTCAACATTTTGAGAAAACTTCTGTCTCTCACTGCAATTAGATGCAAGTGATTTACTGACCTTCCTCAGGCTCAGGACAAGTTTCAGCGCAACAAACAAATGCATGATATATTTGTCAAAAAAGCGCCACATCTGCAGAATCTATAGCCGACTCTGCAGAATCGGACAGGTCCTCCCCGCACCTTCTTTCAATGCTTATTTATATAATAAGCCTTCAAATGAAATGTATTTCAGGGGCAAAGATTCTGAAAGGAAGTTACTATTCAAAAGCCAAGTACAACTCAACTGCACAATGCTTCACAGACACAAACTTCATCTTAACACTTCTCCACTATATTATCTCAAATCTAATCTCTGCTTTGCCCCTCCAAAATTATTTCTGCTACAAAGTTGGGGATTTTTCTTCCGATGGTGGTGAGTCTTCATAGGTAGTTTTGCTGGTATTTAATCTGACTGGCTTATAATATTATTTGACTTAGAAATATTTTACTGGTCCAGATTGCGCCGAATACCAAGAGCGAGGCCGTATGTAATGACAATGGACACAACAATGTAAAGCTGATGCAAGAAAAAGCTGGAAATAACAAACACCAACAATGCTCAAGGAGCTTGCAAACATTAGCTGCTCTGAATGAGTAAAATTTTAGATAACATTCAGTATTTTGTCTTGTAATGCAAACAGTAAATATACCATAAGAACTCACATTCCAATGTGACTTCGGAAAATAATAACTAAAACCAAAAAAGCTTCCAAAGTAAAAGAAACATACCAATAAAATTTTACATGTCTTAAGCTAGAAAAACATAAAAAAGCTTTTAGGGATGTTAAGGTAGTAAAAAAAAAAATGAGCAATCAAGATATACCACACACTTGCAGATAGAAAAGCTGTAAAGAATTTCAAAGCACAAGTCACTACCTCTAACTGTTAACGAGGAAGATAAATGACATCAACAGCTATACATCCATCAAATGTCAGAAAACATAGTAGAAAAATACAAATGTGTTTCAGAAGCTCTAAGATTAAATCACTGGCATCAGTCAGCTACTAAATTTGCATCCAAATTATAGTGAAGGTTTTTCCATAAATGAAACATTATTGAATTTGATTCTCTATAACTGTACGCTGAGGGTGGACATTTATAATGCCCTTCTCCTATGAGAAGATATGGCAACTTGCAAAAGTGTCTCTGCTTCATCACAAGTGATGTAAAAGTGATGAAAAAAAAAACTGGCACTAAAAAATGGATTAGTAGTTTTACTGAAAGTAAAACGCACTGAATGTCTTACTCTGCTGCGTCACATGCTAGGAGGTACTCTGAGGAAATCTATTGAAATGAATGTTGTGACAGCTAGTGTAACTTGATTCATTGTTCGTGAAGAATTCAGAGTACAGAGGAACAGAGAACGCATCCATTTATTAAGGAGACGCACACGAGGGGTTGCCTATCCATTCAGAAGTTCTGTATTTTCTTTCACTTCAAAGATCTTTGCATCTATGACAGAAAAGAAAATAGGCACCATACCCTAGTTCCAATAATAAATAAAATACTTCTGCATTTGTTTCCTTGGCCTTCAAAACAAAACTTCACTCCTTCCATCTCCAGTTACTAGAAACTGCACATTGGAAGATTTCAGGTTTTGCAGCCTATAATAATTCCATTCAGTAGAATATGCTTAAATTCTCCAAGAAGTCCTGTCTCATCTCACAAGGAACACTCCACTGTGCAGGAGTCTTCTTACAACTTACAGCAATCCTCTCAGCCAAGTACAAGAAACAGACCTGCCAATTTTGAGAGCCTAAGACAACAGCTTTCAGCTGCTCAACGATACCAAGGATGTACGAGCAGAGCAGCAACTTCATCCGCAGCTGTGTCAACTGCAGACTGATGCCTATTTTCTTCCAGAGCAAAATAAAGTGCATGAAAACTTAAGGGAAGAATGTTCCAAATGTCACTTTCTCAAGTTTGATGCCTTTGCTCTGAAATTGCATTCAGAAGTAGTGTCTGAAAGACGTCTCAATAACAAGATGAGACATTAAAAAAAAAAAACAAACCACACAGCAAACCCCCACAACAAAACCCCACAACAAGCAGAACAGTGACCACCAGTGCTGTCTCTGACCTGGCATTACAAAGACTGGTACCAGGACTCTGCTGAGAGCACTTTTTCTTGAACTAGCTAAACACAGCAATAAAATATTTTCTCATATTTAAATAATTCCATCCCACTAAATGTTGTAAGTGCCTAAACCCTAAAAATGCAGACTTTCCTGTTCCAGCATGACAAATCCACCCGATATATTTGCTATTAGCAAACATAACACATCATGCTAATATGACTGGAAAATAGCAGAGAAAAATGTAACTGTTTTTAAACTTTTACACTCTATTGCCATGGATCAGACTTAGTGTGAAATTCTGCCCTCAGTGAGAAGTGTTATTACAAAGCTAAAACACAGCCAGAATTTCTGTTAGCGTTCAGTAAGTTTCAATTGACCTAGTATAAATTGATTAGTTAATTTATACTGCTTATTCTTTCTCCAGTATATTGACAAAGATTTCAGCCTTACACATACAAGTAATTTTATTCTCAATCGAGTAGTCCATTAAAGTCTATTATATCATTAGCACAATGATACACATGTATCTTCCAAGCACTTATATCTATGGATAAGTTTTACACTCAGACATTCTGATCCAGCCACATGCCTAATATATTAACTGTACTGGGAAAGTTGTCTCTCTACACTCAACTACCAAACCCTTTCTGTTATCATTATTATGCCACTATACCTGTTCTTATATTTGTTTGAATATCATGAATTTTATCAGTTTAAGTACATCAGTAGCACAGTTCAAACAGTGCTGCTGTACTGATAAAAAGAGTCATGGTCCTGATGTAAATTTCTAAGGTAAAGCTGAGCAGATTTAGCACCTTGACAGTGATGAAGGAATGCCTATATTCCTCCCTACCTTCCCCAGAAATCTCGTCAGTCCTCTGTGACAGATGCAGTGCTCATCTGATTGACTCACAAGACAGTCCAACTCACTAACCCAGCAGAAAATTATTTACTTTTTCTTTTTTTTTGTTGGGTTAGTTTTCTACCAGTTTATCAAACTGAATCAGACTGCTGCACAGTCAATGCCAGAACTAGTAAAAGTGGGGGAAGAGAAGCAGCAGTAAAACTCACCTTATGTTGTGCAGCTTCACCTAACTGCCATGGCTATAGCAAGATAAAATAGATCTACCACTACGTTCACTAACACTCCTGATTCCAAACACATACCTAACTTAATGGGACTACAGCCTTCTCTGAGCACGCTAAAGTCAATGAGACTAATCACATTAATGGTTTTCTACACAAGTGTGTTTGATACAGCATAACTTTCTAGCAGAAACAAGCAGTCTGGTAGAGGAGTGCAAGGAGAGGCAGAAAAATCATTATACCTGAGTCAACAAAACCTTTAGAGTAGAATTCCAAGACTGGACTCATCCTCAATTTAAGGGATGCTTTTACTATGGTGGCAGAAACTGCTGATGAAGTTATTTCAAGACATGAAAGACACCATCCACATTAGGACTGTTATATTTATAAAGTCCTCCCAATGGTACAGTGGCAATCTTAAGCTATGCACCAGTTCAGTAAAACAAATTAACGCAAACAAAATGTTTTATAGCTTTTAAAGTCACGTTCTTTCAGTTGCAGCCACACCTAGCCTAGGGAGTCTACCAGAGCATGTACATCAATCAGCAGTATAATTTCCACGGTACCCTGGCCCCTTGTAGAAATGTGTCATTACAACATAAAATAAGTTGCTGTGTTTAGTGGATGCAGCGTACCTTTGTTTAAGGTAGCGTCACTCACAGAAACTGAAGCCTTCAACAGTTTACCGTGTTCGCGTGACCACACCTTCAGTTGCATTTAATTATCTAAAGCATTACCTAATGAAACTGTTGTAGCAACCAGAGTTATACAAAGAGCAAGCAGTTCACATAACCTAGCCTGTCCATGCTGACAGTCTGACAGAACATCGTGAGTTCACATGCAACACAACAAACAAGCGTCTGACCATCTACAGCTCCACACACATTCATCCCACGAGTGCTACACTTTTGGTCACCGTAGACTCTGTAGCCCTACAAAGTAGTTTAAGATGACAAAAATACAGAACTGACCTGTCAAGTTGTAAATTTTCAATTGCAAGACACTGGATCGTTCAACTACACAGTGAAACTATTTGACACATAAACATCTATATGCACATATGTACACAACGTGCCAGGAGACTTGGTTGCTGAAATATGGCTTACATCCAAAGACAGAAAGAGATAAACTATCCCAGAAAAACTACATCAACAGTAGGCATTATATCACAGAAAACTGCATCCATGGGAAAAAAAAAAAAAACAAACCCCAGTCATACTAGTATAAAAACCTTTATGCCAACAACAGCTCAAATGAATGGCACCAATGAAGCCAGAAAACGCTTGGGGCAGATGTTACCCAGGGATGTAAGAAGCACTTTCAGCGGGCAGACGCCGAGCGATCCCGGCCTCTTCCCGCAGCCCGGCCAGCCGCCGTCCCGGCGCAGGAAGCACAACCACAGCCTACATTTAAACTTTAAAAGCGCCGGCAGTCGCCTGACCCGGTACAACGGGGCGGTTTCGGAGGACAGCGGGTGCCAGCCGTGCCCGGCCCGGCCCGGGAGGCGGACAGCGACCCGGATCTTCACCAAAAAAACCCGGTTTCGGCGATTTTCCCATACAAGGTGAAAAGACAACAGTGAAACTAGAGCTCCACTACCCTCTCCCTTCCGCCGCTACCCCCCGATACAACAAGCAGTAGAAGACAAAACTAGAAAGAGACTTAACGGATAAGACGGGTACAGCAGAGGACGTCGGAGCCCGGCGGCGGCGCCAGCAGAGGCCGAGCCAAGTGACAGCCGGCCCGCCGGCCGGGCCCGCCGAGCCCCCGCGAGCGGCCGAACCCGGCCCCCGCCGCCGGCCCCGCCCCGGCTCCACCTCGCTCGGCGCCCCGGCCCCTTGCGGGAGGGCAGCCGCTAGCGGCGCCGGGCCGAGCGCGGCCTGGGGCGGCGGCAGCACGGGCCGCTCCCGGCGCCTCCTCACCTGGTGGCGACGGCGGCGATCGACGCCCGCCGCCCCGGAGGCAGGTTCCGGCACATCCCGCAGAAGAAGCAGAGAGAAGGGCGGCGGGAGCTGGCGGCGCGCCGAGCCCGGCTCCGCTGCCCGCCGGCGCGCAGCCCCCTCAGCGGCGCCAGCCCGCCGCCATTACCGGCCAACGACTGACACGGAGCGGCGGCAGCAGCGAGAGCGGCGGCGCGGGGCAGGGCGGGAGCGACCGGCCAAGTCTCGCGAGAACCGGCCCGCCACCGACCTTTCCAACATGGCGGCGCCCGACCGTCTCCCTTCCCCGCCGCCTCATCCCCGCTGGCGGCCATGTTGGGTGCGGCGAGGCCTCCCTGCCCCAGCGCCTCAGCCGGCCGGCGCGCTTCTCCCCCGCGGCGCCTCCGCCAGCAACCCGGCGGTGGGGCCCAGCAACCCGCCTACCTTGCTGAAGCCGAGGCCGGGCTGAGGTGAGGAGCGCAGCCCGGGCGGCGGGAAGGGCTGAGGGCGGCGCCGGCCGAGCGCAGCTTTCATGGTGGCCGGGAAGCCCACGCAACGGCGCGCCTGACCCCGGGCGAGGCGGATGGCGGCGGCTCCAGGCCCCGGGGCGGGGGCGGCCAGGGCCTCCCACCGCCCCGCCAGGCCTCCGGTCACCCTACGGGCCGGGGAGGTTCTAGTCCTCACACTTCTCTGGGCGCCAGATCCTCCCCCGGCCTCAGAAAAAACGTCATTTTCCACTATTTTCCTCAAAGCTTTCTTCCCCCCCCGGGTTGTGCAAGCTTGACTTGTCGGGTCAGTCCACATGCAAATGGTGTAAAAATTGAAGAGCTGGGGCACAGCTCTCGGTTTTGATGCAAGAACAGGACTTCGCAATGTTTATTAAACAGCAGCTGCAGAGCGGTGCCAGCGCTGATGCTGGCATTCCTGAAGCAGCTCCAGTCGAAACTAGGGCACCACTTTTTAGTCATTTGTATTCATAGCTAAGTCATCTTTATAGAATTGGGTTTTTTTTTTTCAAAATGAAAGCAGCTCTGATTACAGTCTCCCAGTTGCCAAATTTAAGTTCAAATAAACAACATTTGCAAAACTTCACAGAGATGACTGAGTACCCCCGGCTTAATTTCACTTTTAACAGTCATTATAAACCCAGAAGAGTTTATTAGTATACTATCTTCTATTGCATAGATTCCACCCCAAAGATGCATTAAAACCACCCACGTTTCAAAAATAGGTCTAAGATGTTATCCAGCTATAACAAGATTATTTCCACTCAGGAAGGAAACTTATTAGAATAGTAAAAAAGAAATTCTTCCTACAGTTATTTTCAGAATGTCTGCTTCAGGGCTTGTCTACAACTTCCCCGGAGTCTGGTTTGCAGTCATTAGTATGATTGTTTGACTACAGATGCCAAAGTTCTTGGGGGAGCACGGGGGCGGAGAGTTACCTACCCCAACCACTAAAGGTTCACTAAAACTGCTGGAGCCTTTTTTTTTTTTTTAATCAAAAAGGACTAAAATATTTTTGCGTAGCCTCTCTTCTTGTGAGTGGTCAACATTTTGCATACAAATTATTCCAATATGGGAACACCACACAAAAACACCCTAAACACTGAGAGACCTTCACAGCTGGGAAGCTTAGGCAACACAGAACTTAATCATGTCACAATTACAGGATACCCATCTAACCTTACTTTGGCTCTTTTACATACACAGACTAATTACAGAGTATGTTTTCCAGCATAAGTATACCTCCTTTGAAACAAGAGGTAAGCTTGATATGTTAGTGGTTAAACCTTTGAAAATGATTTTGTTTTGCCAGCTGAGCGGAAAAAAAAAAAAAAAAAAAAAGAACACCGAAAGATGAGCACAGCTCCAGTGGGAAAAAGTGGTAAGTAGTGCCTAATTCCCTCCTGAGTCCTCAGAGAGCAAACCTGCTCCTCCCAAATGCAGACAACTAAATAATAATAATGACAAATTCAGTCAATGAAAACAATATTACTACAGTGTATGGGATCCCTGATCACAGACTGGGGCAAATTAAATTATTACATTCCCTGTCATCACCCAGTGTTTGCTTAAATTTACTGCTTAATATTGCTGGATTGGCAGCCTATTTACATTATTCAGCACTTTTGTAATGCAATACCTCTTTAATTATGCTTTTAAACATAGCTTCTCGTTTCTGCTTGGAAGCAGTTAATCTAGTTTCATGCTCCTCCTTTTCATCTTCACACAAATAAGGCATCACATTAGGATTTTCTCAAACATGAAAATCATTTGTTTTCAGTCAGTCAAATAAAATTAAAAGGCAATGTTTGTCTACTGCTTTTGCTTCTACATGCCTTTATTCTCTGTATCTGTCAGTGGAACTTAATTGTAAAACTTCTGATTGCTTTTTCAAAGATTCCCTACCAATGGGCATAAAGCTCTGACAGGCAAACATCCCACAAAAAGAGAAAGACATTCTTATGGAAAATCCAATCGTCTTGTGAAATTCTCTAACAGTAGAAATAAAGAAACTGTTTACCTGCAAACAGCCACAGCTGAAAGAAAAGGAAGAACTGAACACACACTCCAGTTTGATGAACTGCTCACTAAACTGCGAAGCAACGGAGAAAACCGCAGCAAGCATTTCCCATGCACTGAAAGTGGTGGATGGAGACAGATAGTAAGTTAAAAGAGCCACAATCTCATCTTACACTAACTTGGTTATTGCAGCTTTAAGAGAGAGGTTTGGAAAGTTTTCCACTCCATACTACTCTTGCATACCCCTTCTAAAATTAGAAAGGGGCAGCTGGCTATTGCAGCCAAAAGATCGGCTCGAGCCCCCCAGACTTCCTCCCCCCTTTCCTTGACTGACGTGGCTCCCAAGAGCCACAGAGGAATTTGGGGAAGGGTGCTTCCACCTGTTGGACATGGAATGAGGTTGTCCAGGCATTCAATTATAAATCCAACTGTCAGGAGCTGACAATAAAACAGGACACAGGACAGCTGTGAGGACTACAGGACGCCCCTCTCTCCTTCTGTGTACTCCTACAATTTTGCAGTTTGTCTTACAGCAGAAACAATGCATGAAAAATTGTTCTCTGCGTGATTTGGGCTTATAAAATAAAGGCATCACTTCAGATTTGTTCTCATGGTTTTCCAGCTGTGCTATAGGGCCTTAGCACAGAATCTGGCAAGTTGTTCACACCTCCAAAACCTGATTCTTTTTTCCTAAATACAGCAGGCTGGCGATTGCACACACAGCTGGTGTGTACAGCTGCATCCTGTACAGCAAATACTTTTATGCCTGCCTTAACACTGAGCTCACCTTGCCTTTTGCACTCAGTTTGAGATGGATCAATTATTAGTTCAAAACATTTTTCAAAAAAAGGATATGAAAACCATGACTTTTTTCTAATTTGTGGAAAATGAGCAAATGCTTTTGTTGTTTTGAAAAAAAAATGGGGGGAAAATTAGTCCTTTTAACAAACCTGCGTAGCATGCTCAAAAGTCCAGTGCTCAGTGCAACGTGACTCAGAGCAGGGTGAGAGACACACGGTAACAACAGATGGGGCCGCGCATTGTCCTAGGTCTCTTTTACAACATCCACTGCTGAAGGCAACATGGGTATTGCCATCCTCCAGGTGCACGAAGGCACTGGAGTAACAGAAGAGGGGCCATACTCCACCTTCTGCATGGGCTGGCTACCTGCAAGGGGGCTCTCGCCAGCTGCGGGTGTCTGCTTGCAACCCAAGGAGCAGTTTGACTCTGTTTTCCAGCCCGGTTTGCAGAATGCGGGAAATTTTGTCTGCAAATTGGTGCGTAGCTGATTCTGCTCCCCAAAGATCGCGTTCTGCCCAAAGTTTGTATGCTGTAAGCTCACAGAACAGGAAGCATCCTCTTCTCAGTCCCAACGCCAGACCTAGCGTCTTTGCTCTATATAAGCACATTTTTGCTGTCACAGACTATTTAATTTGTTGAGTTGCTGACAGTTAGGGACAGTTCAACTTCAGAAGTGAGATTTCTCTAGAAGAAGCCAAAGTATTTTACAGTTTGGAAAACATCAAATGACTACATTTGCTGCAGGCAATGAAGTAATTATACAAGGAGGATAATAATCAGCTGCCTTTGAGCAACACAGACAGACATTACTCTTCACCTCTGGCTGAGGAGGAGTTACTTAATGAGATCTGCATTATGTACCTGTGGATATTTATTGAGAAACTTTTAAGGACAAAGCCACAAACAGCTACAAAAAAGACCTACTTCTTCAACAGCAGGAAGTCTTCTAATCCCAAGCCTTCCCATTCTTCTAGAAGCAGCTACTGTGTACAGCATCTTGCTTTTGATTTATTTTTCCAGACTAAGCAGCACACCATATCTTTGGAAATACACCTCACTCTCCCTACAGTTAACAGCAACAACAACAAAGTGATTCTCCTTTGTCTGGCACAACATTAAGTAGAACATTAAATCTTTAGTTTCCAGGCACCTTCCTATTTTGTCTTGAAACAGGAGAATATAGCTCTTTAATACACAGTAGTTGGGGGGTGGCAGTTTTAGAAACAGAAAATAACCTGGATTACATATGTTTTGTTAGTTTAAGAGCATAGAATCTCATGCTTTCATGACATAATTTAAGTCATTCTTGTGATTGCCAATTCTGTGAAGTATATACTTTTTTTTTCTAAGCTAGTTTTTAATAAGAGCGTCCCTCCAGTCAGTTCACAGTGCACTGGTTTGCAACAGCAGAGGTACATGAACATGCAACTAGGAGTGGAACAAGAATGAAGTCATCCCTTTTGTCAGCTGCTGACTCTTACATCAGGCTAATGAAACAAGTGAACCGTATCTTAAGATTAATTCCTCAGTTCTGATTTCAGCAGGAACAGTACAAGAACACCAAGTACAAGACAATTCAGAGCTATTAGACTTTCCTGAATTGTGCCCTGTTAAAGAAAAGCCCTAATACTATCAAATACATGCATCTGCATCCCAGTATCTACCACCCCACTCAAGTTTCTTAAAGGTTCCAAGTTTTGCAAAAGGTTGTATTTTAGGCATCTATATTTGGTCAAAGGTAAAAAAGAAACAAATCTTAAATACGTAAAAAAAGTCTGACCACTTAAAATTCAATGGACAAATCTTAAAGCAGCTTATAAAACAAACAAGTGAATTTATTTTTAATGATTACTAAAATAGTTTACATAATATACAAACAGATATGCTATCAAGACACACTTGGAAATAGGTCACAGTTTTTTTTTTTAAAAATATTTGTCCAGTGAAATGTCCAAAATGTAAATGCCATCTTTTCCTTCCTGAGCTATTCTTAAACATCCAAAACAGCAGCACTTCCATGTCTTTTCACTGTTTATATTTCTTCCCATTAAAATAAAAAGTACTATCCATCGCTGGCTCTCAGTGGTTAGAACAAATCCACCTCTGGTTTAAGTGACCACAGCTTTGTGGGTCTCAAACTGTGTTCTTTTATATGCTTAAGATAATTTTGGTCCATTCCATGCAACACCCCAAACCTTTGCTTGCACAAACAAGCCAGAAACTCCAGCACCTCAAGAGTTTTTCCTGGTTAAGAAGGACTTTTTGCAACAGGACAGCTCAAGGGGCTTGTGAATAAAGGATGGGTCCAAGAGCCACTAATCTCTCAGCTGTTACAAGAAAGTGTCCTATTAATTTGAGAGCACTCTTCACACAGTCCTTCATACTCAATAAAACCAAATGCACACGGACCAATAGTTCAAGAGCATACACCAACAGCAATGGCACAGAAGTGCTGCAATTCTCTTTTTTTTTTTAATGTAAAATAGTTACAATAGAAACAAGTACATGTTTCTAGTCTGGTGTGAGGGATTCTTGGCATGAGTCACTCTTAAAAATGTACTTTAAAAACATGCATTGCTAATCTGTTCTTCACTAGAAGCTTATACAGCAAGCAGCAGGTTATATGCAGACCCATGAAGAAAGGTTCTTTTTCTAGGATACCAAGTACCACAAATAAATAAATTCTCTTGATGCAAAAATAATTATCTTATTAAAATGAGAGATAACCTATGTCTTCCTAAACTTTTGTTCGGAGAGAAGATGTAACAGATCTTTAGTACACATGACCGACATTTTATCAATTCCCCCTCCAAATTTTAAGACTTGCAGAACTTTGACAAAGAGCAGAGAATTCCTGGAAGCAGTGAGGCAAAGAGGTGCCGAGGGATTAACTGACATTAGTACTACTAACATCAAGCAATCCTTCATACCTCAGCTTTTCTCACTTTCCAGAACTGTTCGGGGCAGTCTCATTTAAGGAAGAAATGCTTGCTGAAAGGTTCTCTACAAATCACAAATCTTTCAAGCAATTTTGCCATTTCTAGAAGTTGCCAGAGACAGCTGACATCTATGTTGTGATCGAATAGATCAAGAAAACGCTTGTGCTTAGACTCACATCGCTTTATCATCATTTTCAGTTTATGATTTTTCTTATGTTAGAAGAAAAAAGTAAGCAATTCTGGCAGATGAAGGTGATGTTTTTGCATCCTATTACCTTGTCAGATTCGATACCAGCTTTATACACCACCAGAAAAGGTTCCTCGTTGCAAAGCCAATAGGGAACCAAGACAGCTTTGGAAGCAGATGAGTGGTTCTGCACTAGTGGGCACTTACTTCCAGCTGCAGGACACCAAGCCTGAGTAAGTCACTGAACACAACTTACCAACAACCAGCAAGTTCTGCAGTTGGTTTAGAGAAGTCCCAGTTACTTTACCAGAAGCCACCCCGCCAGTTCATGGAATTTCTTTGCACAGAAAGGACTGTATGCTTCTTGAGCTCAGTAGTGACAGTGAGTTCTTCCCTGTTCAGCCATTGCAACAGAAATTTTCTGTCTTCCTCCTTTCCCGAGTCCTCTCCAGTAACTTTTATGCACATCCCTCCACAGGAAGGCCCTTTTCAGGCCAAACAGGCAGCACAAGATGAGATATACGGCTCCACAGTCCACTCAGCTTATCTGTGTCCATGCTATTATAAGAACTAGGAACATCTGATCTGGTAAACTTCGCCCAGAGGAAATCCCGGACTTTCTCCTCAACTTCTTGCAAGGTGAGGCTCTTTCTCAGCGACTGCTCATCCAGGAGAACTGTCAGCAGGAGAACCACATCCTTAAATGCTGCGTTTTCATGGTCACAGTACTTGTAAAAGATTAAGGTGGAGCCTGCAGGCAGTAACTCAAATCGATGCACCACTGCTACCTTCTTGCCTTCTTTGAACCCAGAGCTGAGCTCATCATCTACCTCCAGCTTGACAGCGTCACTATCCAATATGGCTTTGTCTGCCCCATTAATTTTTATTGTAGTAGCATTCTGGGAGAAGGCAAAAGCATCGGCAATCTCATTACTTAGGCATCTCAGCGCTTTCTCAGCTTCTTGGCCAGCTGTGAACAGTAAGATGGCCGGCTCCAAATGCAGATGGGAAGCATTAAGATGTTTCTCAAGGAACACGTGGGTTCTTTTCCACAG
Organism: Fratercula arctica; assembly: GCA_947846985.1. NCBI lineage: Eukaryota > Metazoa > Chordata > Aves > Charadriiformes > Alcidae > Fratercula > Fratercula arctica. The sequence continues at coordinate 33,170,929 of CANTUZ010000012.1, forward strand.
ATTGGGGTCCTGACTTTGGTAAGTATTTCTTAGTTTCTTCATCCGGGCCCGAAATGCTTGCAGAATTTGAGTATCTCTACTTGACAAAGTTGCATCCAGAAGACTGGGGATTCCACTCCAGAGGACATAAGCCAATAAGATACTAATTAACAGACCGAGTAACAAAGTCCAGATCTTGCGAAATCCTCTCTTAGATTTGCTCCTCCTTTCTATAGAGGATGGTAAACAGGAAGAAAACAAATGTTTTAAAAGGAGTGAGAAGACAACAAGGACTTATACAAGGAAAAAAACAGGAAACAGCAGAATTCAATGAACTCATCCCATTCTCAAGCTACTGGTACAGTAGATGAAGAGCATAAAAAACATGTCCTAGTTAAAAAAAACAAAACCACAACAAACTTTGAACTTCTTTAGTCACTTAGTGAAGTAACAGCATTAAAAAAAGGACATTTTTACACATTTCCAGATTGACTAAGAAACTGGACATTTTTCTGAAAAAGGATCTCTATCTAATCAAATGCAAATAACAGCTTAAAATGGTTCTAAAAAAGGTCAAGCTTTTTCCTACATTGAGGCTCTACAGAAAAAGCCCTATACAAAACCTGGCATCACCAGAATGGTTTCTGTGTTATTTCTCCTCCCTGTCCCCATAAGGATGAAATAGTTTCTGCAGCAGTGTTTGCATCTCAAACACTGGTGATAAACACTGTCAGAAAACGTTTGTGGTCTTTGGGAGTCAGCTTCACAAAGAGTACACACAGCAAGCAGTGCACAGGAAGCATATAGAATATCAGATATTTTGATTTGGTTTTGTATTTGAACAGTTAACACTTTTTTGACCTACTACAAGCATAAGGCTCAATTCCATTTCCCAGTAAGATTAGTGACAAAATATACCAGCCTCCCTGGAAACAGGAAAGAACTGTACACCTTATGCTACTTTTTTATATCCTAACTTTTACCAGGACAGCAACAACACAACTGTTAAATAAGAATACCACTAGGCCTGCCTCAATGGCAGCAAATCTTCTAAACACTACAGATGGAAGACCTTAAATTCAGGTGGAAATGCTACCTGTTATACAAGACACTTCCTTCCTTAGTGCTGAAAACACATGCTCTAGCAAGCAAGTCATCCGTTCTGGCAAGAACCCTCAGTTTAACACCAGCTACCACGAAATCTAATACTTGGACAGGCACGAAAATGGTTAAACGTAACACATGCATGAAATAGAAGTGAAAGCAGAAGTCTTACTTTTGGCCAAAGGCTGTGACTGCTTCCCTATATCAGTGTGCACTGCTTCCCTAGTCAGTGTGCGCTAGCAGCCCAGAAAGCCAATCATATCCTGGGCTACATCAGGAGAAGCGTGGCCAGCAGGTCGAGGGAGGTGATTCTCCCCCTCTATTCCACTCTTGTGAGACCCCACCTGCAGTACTGCGTCCAGTTCTGGAGCCCCTACTATAAGAAAGATATGGACGTGCTGGAGCGTGTCCAGAGAAGGGCCACGAGGATGATCCGAGGGCTGGAGCACCCCTCCTGTGAGGACAGACTGAGAGAGTTGGGGTTGTTCAGTCTGGAGAAAAGAAGGCTCCGAGGAGACGTTATAGTGGCCTACCAGTATCTTAAGGGGGCCTACAAGAAAGTGGGTGAGGGACTTTTTAGGATGTTGGGTAATGGTAGGACTAGAGGGAATGGATTAAAACTAGAGATGGGTCGATTCAGACTGGATGTTAGGAAGTTCTTCACCATGAGGGTGGTGAGACACTGGAACAGGTTGCCCAGAGAGGTGGTGGAAGCCCCATCCCTGGAAGTTTTTAAGGCCAGGCTGGATGGGACTCTGAGCAACCTGATCTAGTGGGAGGTGTCCCTGCCCAGGGCAGGGGGGTTGGAACTAGATGATCTTTAAGGTCCCTTCCAACCCTAACAATTCTGTGATTCTATACTGGACTGATCTTGAAATTTGCTTCTGTCTATTAAGAGACTAAGAAGGGAACATGAGAAAAATACTAAGACAACAATTTTAACCAATCTTCCAGTGGGGAATTTAGCAGGTAGTTGAAATCACCAAGCCGCATTATTTTCAACGAAAAGCTATTCTTAGTCATGCTTTTACATACAAAATTCTACGAAGCTTACAGGAAGGTTAACAAAGCACCTTTGTATAACACCTTGTTGAAGCGAACACAGTCCTGCTAAGTAGGAGCAAAGGCGAGGCTCTGACCTCATCCCGGGTAGGGCTGTATCAAGTATGGGACTTTCTGTTCTTTTCTGCATCATTTACCCTCCTGTGCTCAAGCAAGGCTAGTCTTGAACAAGGAAAATGACACGTTCGCCACTATTACTATCCTATGGAGTCCCACTCAACTGGAAAACTACATGTTCACCACTATTACTATCTGGAGAAGCCCCATTCAATTGGCAGACAAACTCTCCATCTACACTATTTGCCAAATGTCAGTTCTTAAGCTGTCTTGACAATCCTGCATAAAAAGCACAAGTCTCCAACCTATCACAAATCACCCCTGAAGATTTTTAACTCTCGAAAAGTTTCGCAAATAAAAATGGAGGCATTTCAAGTACAAGATGACAAAATGGCAGAGAGGTAACAACCTGTTATTTTCTGCATAAGGATTCCATATCCCAATTAAGTTTCCTGGTTTTGCTCAAGAATTTGAGGGACAGAAAAATGAAAGTTCAATTAACGGACATTTTACAGAAAAAACATAATGCAAAATATAAGTAGCAAAAGCAATGCAATATGTTAAAGGCATAGTCTCAGATCTCCTCTTCGTCTAGCTTGGGTCAGAGGCCTGCTTCTTCAGCAGTCAATTTCTGGGATGAATTGTGCTTTTAAAGCAAAATGCAAGCTTTCAACTTCAAAATATACTTGTGGTCTATTTATTTAAATGGGCTCAGACAGCAAAGTACAAAAGACATTATCCATAAAAAAGTGTTATGAACAACTTTACCAAGAGACCAGTATGAATATATACAGTAGAATTACTGGTCAGCATGTTTTCTGCATTTAGTCAGTTAATTAAAAAGACATGAGAATTTCTGGCTCCTTGTGAACCACAGCAACTGGTTCAAAGCTGAAGGCTCTTTAAGAATATATAACCGAATAAGGATAGTGTCAATGGTACTATTGAGAATAAACTGAACAAACACACGGTAGTTATTTCAAGAACACTAAAATAAATTCTATAACCTTGTTTCTGGATGAATGTAATTGCAGAAGGTGCTAAAAACAGCTCTGGTTTAAGCCAGAGCTTAACCGGCTTAATGAGCTACACTATTCTGTAATTTCAACCCCCCACCCCGATAGGGCACAGACATGGAGATTGTAATTGGCTAAGTTTATATAAGTCTTCTAATAGTTAACAGATCAAAATCACCTCAGCTCTGTAACATTTTACAATGTAGCCCTGTTTGCAGAGACTAGGTTTCATATTTAGGAGACAGCTGTGATTCATACCATAAAGGAAAAAAATATTTCAATTAACAGTCTAAAACCAGATCCTATCCTACCTGAGAATCTTGCCTTATTTACAACACAAACCGCATGAAGGCCAAGCAAATTATTTGTCTTGCCTAACTGAAAAGGCGTAACTTCTGCAGACACCTTAAAGCTTTCAGAGTTTCAAGTGATTTTCCAAAGTTCTTCACCCAGCACACAACTGGTCACTCCTGCAGGACCTATTATGTCTGGCACAGGAAAGAAAAAATACCAGACTAGAGAGAACTCCCTGCATCAATTCATTTTTCAAAGGCGTTCCACAGATTAACAGCTCCCACAAGACAAGCTTCTCTTCCAGAAGGCACTGTGGTTTTCAAAAAGACCCCAAATAAGCCCCCCGGGTTCTCCAAATTCAATTCTGATCTAGAAGACTTTATTTATTTATACCTGTTCAGGATAGAAACAAGTGCTGAGACATTACGAATGGAAGGCTACTAAGAATTCAGAACTTCTTTTTTTTCTCGTTTCAAATAGTCTTCCAAGAGGAAAAAAAAAAAATCCAAACCAACAAATCCACAAAAACAACCAAAGATAAAAATCTGATACACAATGAACTGGTCATTGGATAAGCAGACTGGAGTTTTCCAGCAAAGAAAAATGCTGCTCCTCTCCAGGAGTCTATGACAACTAATTCAATCACAGCAGGCCACTGTTACTCAAGGAAAGGCTAGAAGGAAAGGTGATGCGTACAAGCTAATCTAACATTCACTGCTACCAACAGGTGAAGGTTTTGGGTTTTGTTCCCTTCCTCAGCTCACCCCCACAATGCCACCAGCACACGCTCTGCATTTACAAATTGTCCCGTGAGTCAACTCAATTTCCTAACCCAGCCAAAAAAAAAAAAAAAAAAAAAAAAGGGAAGTGGGTCATTTTCTGCAGTCAGCGAGCTGAATAACCTCACAAAAGGGCTCTGGCATGTGCTGCCTTCTCCTGCTTCCACTTGTATCTACCTCCTGGGTCCCTTCCCACCTTCCCAGACAGAGCGCCCCAGGGCACGAGAAAAACCATAAGCAGAGGAAAGGAAAGAATTCTGTACTTTTCACCTAATTACAGGGAAAGATTAGGTATCTTTTTTTTTTTTTTTTTTTTTTTTTTTTTTTTACTTACTCTGTGGTGTAATTGAATGATGCTCTTGATTTTTCTCTAGGAAGTCAGCCTTTCTTTCTGAAACCAACGCACAAGTGAAAGAACTTGGTTACCACATCAGGGGTCCGAATAAGACAGACAAGCCATACATGCTTTTAGCTCTTTCTATGAAATCTTCAAAGGTTATTAGGGAAGGAGTATATGCTGTACTGCCAAACCAAGCCTGCGCCATGTGACAGCCTCTTGGACCTCTCTGTAGATGGAGAAATAGACTGTTGTCTACTAGAAAGAGCTTAATTTTGCCCTTCACCCTGCTTTTCCTGATATCACACAAAATTGTCCTTCCTATTTTTCCTGTTCAGTCAGTTTGCGCTCACAGTTGCTTTCAGTGCTCTCCCATAAACACTGTGTGAGTAGGACTCTTACTGACTGAATAAACACAAGCCGCTACCTACCTCACACTCTGACCAGTTAACCAGCTCTCCTAAAACCCTCCCTTACGTAGTGTATGTATTTGGAGGTATTCAACCCATCTGTAGTACTGTTACTACCTTCTGCTGGGCTAAAAAGTATCCCCTGTTTTCTTCCGCATTGTGTTTCCTGATTGCTTCTGTCACACACATCGAGAAAAATCTCTTGAGCAACGAACAGAAAAAGTGCTCCCTCACTTTGAAATCACTTGGTTTAGTCAGCTTCCCCCTGCTAATGTCAAAAGTAACTCATCTTTTTAGAAAAAGAACAGTTTTATTTTGCTTTACCTGAAGCAATGAAACATCCACTCTCATAAAAGTTTTGGAAGGAGTTATGATATTAGTTACCTTTTTGTTTTGCTTTTCAAAAAAAAAAAAACCAAGAGATGGGTATGTATTTATCAAAGTTTAAAACTGCGCTTTCTTGAACTTTAAGGTTTTACACCCAAGCAGATGACTGTCATACTACAATCAGTTTTAGTTCGACTCATGGGCAGGAGTTCACCCTGAAATTTTTATTTTAATTTTTTTTTTTTAAAAACTTCTTCATCCATTCAGATTCCAACTCAACAACTCCCTGTTTTGTGACAGAACTGAAAGAATGTCATTTTAGCACATTTAAGCAATCGTTTCTTACATCACAGAAGAGGTACTGATAAGACCAGTGTTGTTACCTTTTAAGGGTGTATAAATGTTTGGTTGATGGCCTGAGGGTTTCTCGGGTTCACGACTGTCATAAGCTTTTTCCTTTATTGGATTCTCTTGAAGAAAGTTAGTTGAAGAACTGCCTGTCAGGAGGCAAAAAAGAAAAAAAAAATAAAAGAGAAAGAGAGGATTGCTATAGATGCAGTATCATTTGTGCTCGTACCATCACAAAACTGAAGAACCAAGACGGTTTCAGAACATACATGATCTAAATCAGTGATTTTCCCACGACATCACGACTTTCTTAAAATTAACCAAAAGCAACTAAGGCTTGAAAAGATTATGGTAAATTTGAGTTCACTATAAAGTGTGTACACCACCACACTTTTTTTTTTTAATCTCTTTTTTATTTTATTTTTAGGAGTCCTTGGCTTAAGAACACTTGGAAAAAAAACCCAAAAAACAGACATCGGGACACCAAATGCTAAAAGCCAAGAAATGCCTTACACTAAAGGGATTCAGTGTAAACTAGTGAATACACAAGCATGGGAGTAAAGAGAATTCTTCCCACAGCTTTGGGCACACAACTTACAATAATTGTGCTGTCTTCCATAGCATTAGGCAGAGGGGAAAAGAGAGAGAAGCAAATATAGAACATAAGTCCCCTTTTTATGTAGTCCAAGACATCCTCTAGTTGGGTCTCTTTCTCTCTCTAATTAACCATAATGGCAATCTAGGGCACCTATGCTCCTAACTTACTTCCCTCAGGCAGCTGGGAAGGATCTAAACCAACACCTTTAGATTGTTTGCCAAATTACACAGCCATTCAGGCACTGAAACCCAACTTAGTTAATGTTACTAGGTTGAAAGAATGAAGCCCTGTTAAGGTGACAGGAGTCACAGAGCAAAGGTCAGGGCTGGAAAGCCAGTCAAAAGCGGAACACCAGGAGAAGAGGTTTGAAAGGATAAAGTGCAACCACATGGTGGCCCAGATTCAAGCAGGGGGGGAGTTCAGGTATGGAATGAAAGCTGTAGTACAGCTGTGGAGCAGAGACTGTGACACAGCAATCAAGCTGAATGGCACAAGCCGAGGAAACAGCGAAGGGAAGAATACAACTGATAGAACTTTTTCTCTGTAACATTCACACTGGGCCCTTTTATTCTTTTAACAGCACTGGGTTCTGCCGGGGTTTAATGTGTTTCTATGGCTCTTTTACCATACACACGAGGGCAACACACAGCTTGCCATCTAGTGTTTATTAATTTTACTTCAAGAAAAAACATAGCCTTTTTCTAATATGTTATGGCAACTTTAGCATGCCAGTGCACGTGAAGCATACAAAAGGGGGTGGGTGGGGGGGGGGGGAGCCAAATGCAAAACACAAACACAGGAGAAAACTGTAAGTTTTAAACTAAGATACTAAGTCACAGGTACAACAGTAAAGTATTTGCACATAGTGAGTGGGATACTGTACTTTCAAAACCATCTTAAAAATCTCAAGTGATTGATTTCCCATCAAGCTAAAAATGAAAATACTCAAATTACTTGATCTTCAAGAATGCCAAACAACATACCCATAATATTTCACTATGCACTGAGGTTTTGGAAGGAAAACCTCACTAGCAGCAGCGGCTAGTAATCACAAGACCTAGAAAGATCTATGAATCTAAAGAGGGCTACTCATGCAGTCCATACTTTTTAATTCCTCTCCTCTCCTTTGCATTGATCAGTACTCTGTGTCTCTCAAAGCATTTTTAAAAGTTGTTGTAAAAAAGAAAGATTTTAATATATACAACTTTATTTCTCACATGAAGACAGACTGTGAATCAGCACCTTCTGTGACGGAAAGAGTATCAGAACAAGCAAACAGCACACACAGCATCCCCTACAGAGAAAAGTAAACTGCCCCTTTATGAAGTTTAACTTTCCTAGAAATATATACAAATATAAATTCCAGTCCAGATGTGCCTGTTCTTTCCTTGCAAGGCCTTAAGCATCCTACCCAAAGGATCATTCCTTCCTCCCAGGCAGCTAGTGAAGGTTTTCCAATGCACCTCAAATCTACGGGCCAGCCACCTACTGCACAGTCACCTGCCAAGAGAGAGTGATCTTCTTACTACCCTCATTTCATACACCAGTTTAATCTAAGGGATTAGAAATCTAAGGGCTCATAAGATACAGGTTTATAAACCAAAATATAAAACCACTATTTTAACATAGTGGAACTTGTTCTTTTAAGTCTAGAACATATCTCCCCCTGTGGGTTCAATCTTTTTTCGGCAGAGATAAGCCTGCAACACACTGCAATGTTCCACAGCAACTACAGCCAACACAAACTTGAGTGCCAAAACCACCTAGTGCCTGCAATTAACTCGCAGTCATACACTCTACCATTTTAAGACAACTTCAATGGAGATTGCTAACATATATCTTTAGCTCATTGATGTAGAAGACACCTGATTCAAGGCAGGGTTTGTAGACTCTTAAAGCTTTTTAACTCTAGAAGCAAGTTTCCTAATCTATATTTAAAACCTCAAAGCAGAAGCCAGAAACCAGTTTCTCCAGTTGTGGTTTTGCTTTCGTTCTGCTCTCAGGGAAGCATGACAACTACGTCCTTATAAAAATCCACCCTGCTTGTCCCGCTGCCTCACAGACTCTGCGTTCCCTAAATTCTGCAGAAAAGAACCCCAATACTGTATAGCTAGAGGTGGGAGAACTCAGGGTGGGGGGGGGGGCGGGGAATTACTCCTTCACTTCTATATAAAGCATTAGGGTCTCTTAACATCGTACTTTTATGCCTGTTGTAACTATAAACAAATAGCACTGTTAAGAATTCAGGGAGGTGGGGGGAGGACATCTCTCCCTCCAACCTCATTTTTAGAGACATCTACATTAAAAAAACCCTACTCAGCTGTACCTCCTAAAGCAGCCCAACCACATTCAAAATACTACGCACGTTAGCACCCTACTAGCCATCATCTGAGAGTAACAACTTCCCACAGCTTTTTTCACAGATAAACCTTTGTACTTTCCCAAAGAAACACCCATAACCTCTCTCCTCCTCCCTCAAGATAAGATTTTTTCCACACCTAGTGGAAATTCTGCTTCTGAAGCATAATATTGGCAGCCCTTTTTAAGGGCAATGCCAGATAATTAGAGCCATGCACTGGAGCTGTAAAAAGAGCTTGGTGACAGCCCTGTCACAAGAATACAAATGGGAATGGAGAATAGTCTTAGGCTAGCCCAATTCATCCATCTGAGAACTGACACGTACTAATATATACAGTCCAACTCAAAACAGAATAAAAGGGAAGGAAATACAGACAATTTGCTTGCAGTTTTCTGATGGAATGACAGGCTGAAGCCATGTGATGGCACTACACAAAGTTAGCACCTCTCCAAAGTTTTGAGAAGGACACAGTTTCCGTCAACTAAAGAAACAAGAAGGTGCTGCCCAGAGCTAACACAACACTGCCCAACAGCAAGCGCCAACATGCGCTCAGTGCTTCAGAGAAAGGACAGGCAAGCCCCAACGCTGCTCACCATCCACAGCACAGCCTTACAGCGATCCATTTTTGCAGCTCAAGATGCTTTATTTAAATTCAGCCTTTAAAAAAAACCAAGCAGTGTTAGGAAAATCAGTCAGTCCCCATTTTAACGCTGTGACAAAATACTATTTCAAGTGATGCACCAGGTAAAACAGTCACCTAAGGGCTTTGGCATGCTCTACATGCACTGATCCTTTTGGAAGGCAGAGAAGCACTCCCTGGCTTTTACATATGGAATAAAGATGTCAGCGGGATTTCCTCACCTGTACAGAAGAGCCACGCTAATACCTGCAAAGAAGCTAAGCCCCAATAAACTCCATTTTCCTCCTTGTACATTTCAGCACACGCTGTAACCTCTCTGAGTCACAACCTACCTGCCGCTCTACACGCTTTTATAGGGGGTCGGGTCAAGGAGTCTGGATTCTCAAAGGGATGCTCCTCTCCTGAAACGAGAAACAGGTGAGAAATAGGCCGGGCAGCTCCGCTCAAGCCCACCAGACTCCAGCCCGACAGCCTTCCAGAGGGCCTAACATCCCCTTCCAGACTCCCTGGGACACTCCACCGTTTCCAGCGGGGCTGTCCTGGAGGGCCCCCCCTCGGGCTGCCCCTGCCTCCCTGCCCAGCAGGCAGGGCGGCGCGGGGGAGGGGAGGACCAGCCCGCCCGCCCCACTTCGCACCGCCCCACCGCTCCCTCAACCGCAAGATCCACCGCGGGGCGCTGCCCGCGCCGCTCACCCTCCAGCGCCCCTCCGGGGCTGGGCTCGGCCGCGGCCTCCGCCTCGGCCTCCTCCTCCCGCGCCGCCGCCGACAACCGGGCGCTCTTCCGCCTGTACCTGAGCTCAATGGCGTCAGGCGGAGCCTGCCCCTCGCTCCCCCCCACCATCCTGCCCACTGCTGCTTCTGCTGCCGCCCCGCCGCGGCGCCGCAACCGCCGCCGGCGCCGCCGCCGCCCCCTGCCCCGGCCGGCCCCGGCCGACGCCTCCTCTCCGCGCCGCTCGGGACTGAAGCTGCCGCCTTCCCGCGACGGGGGCGGCTCCGCAAACCTCACTTCCCGCCGGCCCCGCCGCGGGGCGGGATCAGCACCCGCCGCTTCCGCTGCCTGCGCACGGAGGGGGCGCCGCGGCGTCACGTGGTACAGCGGGAGGCCCGCCATGGCCCGCGCGCCCCGCCGTTGCCCCGCGCGCGCCCCGCCGCCCCACCACCGTCCCCCCCCTTCCCCCGCCCGCCGCCCCGCTGAGGGAGCGGGGCTGCCACTGCCTGAGCCGGCCGCTGTCGCGCCGCTTCCCGGCCGGAGGAAGCCGAGGGAGGGCCGGGAGCGACCGTCCCGCCGCCCGGCTGCGCCGAGGCTGCCCTCCAGTGAAAAAAATGAGGGAGCGCCCGGCGCGCCGAGCCGCCCCTTCGGCCGCGGCCTCCCCCAGCTCGGTGGGGCCCCCGCGGGGGCGGCCCCTGAGGGGAGGACGGACCCGGCGAGCCGTCCGGGCGGGCCTCGGCCCGCTGCCGCGCTCAGGCGGGCCGTCCGGCCGTCCGGGGCAGGGAGAGACGCCGCTGCCGGCGGCTTCTCCTTCCCCTAGCTGAGGGGCCGAGGCGGGCAGGGAGAGCCTCGGGCAGCCGGCGGGAACCCCCGAGCCGGAGAACCCCAATGGTGGGAAGGAGTGCTGGGTGCTCCGAGTAAGAAGTGCCCGCGCTGTACAGTTGCTGATTACTGTAACAGCGTGCACGAGGGTTGCGTTTGAAACTACCACACACCTGCCTGTGCCTGGTTGTCCTGTCTTTCGACAGCAGACACATGTTTTCTGTCACCTCTGCACAGATGCTTACAAGGGCAGGTAAGCCCAGGGCTTATCAACTTAGGACCAGTTTGGAAACAAGTTGCTAAGCAAGCAGAGGCATTTTTACAAATTCTGAGGGATTTCTGCATCCTGAAAAAGACAGGATTGAGGAAGATGACACTGATGCCTGTAATGGCAGTATCTTAATCTACAGTTCTCCATATGCCCACGTTTGTGATGGTATTTGTTTTGCAGGGTTGTAAATGGAGTAGGGGTGTGTGTGTGTTCGGTGAACTCAAACAGGAAGGCTGTGTGAGGGAAGTGCCATTCGGTCTTCAGTTCTGCAACTATCTTCTGCGTACGTGCATTTCAAAATAAGAATTATTTTAATGCTATACTAGCACACCATAAGTGTTCCAGTTTCATCCAGAAGCAAGTGAATATTTGTGAGAGAAATTATGCATTCCTCCTCCTGTACCAGCAACAGAGTAAAACACTGCCATTAATTAAGATGTAAAAGCAGAACACAGACATTGAGCAATGTTTTCTAACGCAAAACCAAAAGAGGATGCAACAAACCAGGAATTTTGAAGTACAGCTGAACTGCCAGTGCAGTTCAAATGAAGTAGGAAAAGACCTGCCAGTGACTGGCTCATGATTTCTGACGGGGCGGAACGAAACTAGAGCTACAAGTAGTATCACTTTATTAAGAAGTTTCCAAAGAAAGTCGCTAGATGATTATGCTGTGTGAATATTTACATAGCATGTCCTTTATAATTCACCTAGTCACTGTTGATTCTTCTGCAGATTGAGAGGAAATGTTATTCCTATTTAAATAAAATCCTCCCTCAGACTCGAGTTAAAAGAAGACTAGATTTGTGAAGTTACAATTCTACATCCCATCTTGTACCTCATGACCTTGTGAACGCTAAAAGAAGAAAAGCAACGTTACACAACATCAACCTGCAGTTTTGGTAACAGTTTTGTGGTGGTGGATGACTTCATGTCATAGACCCACTGGTGAGTTCTCCTGACAAACTGCTTTTCAGTAACGGGGTTCTCAGCCCACACGGGCTGAAGCTACCCCTGGATTTTGTCACGCACTCGCTTCTTTCACTTGCTGAGCTGGAGTTCCGCCACTGGTTTCATGACACTTGTGCTTCTGTGGGAAGGGTGGTCCCTCTGCCCACTCCCCATTGCCTCCCATGGTAAAGGGACTGGCTGGTTTTAGGGATGTACAATACTTTGATTTTTATGAAGCCCTTGATACCTGCAGCTCCTGGCCGCTTTGGTCACCTTGGCTGTTCCTTACTTATGGCTAGAAGCAGATCAAGTCAAATGTGCCTTTGGCCAGGATGTGAGATGGACGTCAACCAATAGCAGGGCCCCCAGAGAGATGTTGGTCTCTGTAGAGGACTTGGACTTTTTCCTTCCAGCTTTGCCATGCTCCCAGGTTTTACAGCCTCTACTGCACCCGCTGAGATGTTGGCCACAATAAAAGAATGTGCTGAATCTGCCAGGGAGGGAGGTGGACTCTGTCCCCTCCTGGCCACCGGCAGCAGCGTGGCTCTGCGGGTCACGGAGGAATCCACTGCCTTTCTGTGCTGCTGGAGAGAAGGTGCAATCCCGCTGTTGCTACACGCACTGTGCCCACGCACAGCTCCCACCTTCTCACCTTCCTGGTATGACCAGGGCCGGAGCGGGGGGCAGCTCCTGGAGACCTGGGGAGAGACAGAGAGGAATCAGGGCACCCTGTGGCCACTCCCGCCCAGGACCTTCTGACACGCTGCCTCCGTGGCCCCTGGCCAGTACAGTTTCCTGCACACAGCATAAAGGTTTCCATGTGAACCCAATGTTCTACCTGTTTTACAAGTGTCTCAAGGCCTAGTATGGGAGGATTTAGTGAACCCAGTAGTCAGATCAGCCTTCTGCTCTCCGAATTGAGGAGTCCCAGCCATTTAGTGCCTGCTCCTTACCAGCACGGTTCCAGGTGCCTTTCCCTGTGCTTTGTCTCAGCCGTTTGCCACTGGGCTCCTCTGGGGATGTTAGTGAAAAGGCTGTGAGCTGAGTTCGAGGGGGGTTGCAGTCTCCGTGCTGCTGCTCCTCATGCTGATGCTTTTCCCCCAGCGTGCCCTGCTCCATGCCGCCACTTCCCATGAAACATGTCCTGGGCAGGGGGTTACAGGGACGGGGTTGGCACATACTTGTTCCCTGTGCAGGTGCAGCAAGGCAGATCATCATTTTTTGGAAAACCATTGCCCAAATGAGGCCAGGAGCAGCTACCTATGCTCTTTCTTGACCTTCTCCCTGTTACAGCCTCTGGACTACGCTGGAAGGGCAGCCCTGGGGGGGGCTTCGCATCCCTTGCCCTCCGAGCTGATGTTAAAGACACTCCATTTCACAGCCCACAGCTCCCCAGCCTCCCTGCACTTGCACAGTGTGACATTTCCAGAGTCTGGGGTTTGCTGGCTATGTGTTTGGATTGTTTTTCTTGGGGTACTTTTCATCTTCATAAATCAACTCTCAGAACAGTTGCCTCCTTGCCCTCATTTAGTTGTTTAAACCTGCAACGCCGTTACTTAATGCAGGAAGCTGCCAGTCATCCAGTGTGCCTGAAGGAAACTCTGCACAACCGCAGAAATACAGCCAAAGAAAGAAGTTATCATTTCCTGAATGCTCCCAAGAATCTCTGCTGTTGACAGGGGAAAAGCCGTCCGCCTTTGGCGAGACGGAAGGACAGAAAACTACACCTCCCAGCAGGCTGCCGGGTGCCCGTGGAAGGGCAGAGTTCACTGTCACGTTGACAGCGGAGGATTAAGGGTGTGCATTGGGGGCACAGGCTGTCCCGCCACCAGCAGAGCCAAAGGGCCTCTGGGAGGGGCAAGCGGAGCGGCCAGCACTGGCCTCCTCTTGCTGCCTCTCTGCTTCACTTCGCTGCCTCGATCGGCTCCAAGCCTCCAAGACCGGGTAAGCGTCCAGCTCTGCAAACCACTTTGTTCCTCTGACTTCCTTCTTCTGCCAGAGCGTCACTAGCGGGAACAGCACAGGGAGGGGAGGGACGAGAGCCGGGCGGCAGAGAGCAAGCAATTATACACCCCCCACACACCTCCAAATCTTGTATTTAGCAAGAAAATTCGGCTGTAGAGACAGTGTGGGTGGGGGAAGTTGCCGCCCTATGCTAGCAGAGCTGCTGAGAAGGCCGGGCTTGAGATTTTTGTATGGAAATCCACACCAACCGCTCGCCAGCGGGCAAAGTTTCTCGGGAGAAACTTTTTCCGTGCCACCTGGTTTTCCGCAGGCAGACATTACGCTCGTGAAAGCCATCAGCTTTCTCAGATTACGACAGCGAGACTCACGCCATGCTGCACGGCCATCCCAAAGCGCTCTATCAGAGGGGGGCAAGTATCACTGGGGGAGTGTAGGAGAGTCAGGATGTGATTCCAGGATCACAACACCCGGCCAGGGCACCGCTCATCCCCTCGGATGGGCGTGGGGTTGGGTGGGGGGAATGCTGCTGCCTGGGGGCCAGGTGGTGTTTCTGCCAGTGACTTCGCCTTCCAGCACCACCGTCTGCCGATCCGACACACCAGAGGCAGGAAGGTAAGGTGGAGCAGGCTCATTGCTCTGTGTCGACCTGGCTGTGAGATACCAGGTGCCCGAAAGCACGCAGGGCAGCCTGCTGAGCCCCAGGTGCCAGGCCTGGCATCTCAGAGCACAACCAAGTCCATCCAAGTTTATCCGGGTGAGAAACCAGTGCCTCACCCTGTTGGCTTGTCCCGAAAAAACTGTGGTTTGCATTAGTCCTTGAACTGCGTGTAGCCTGCCGGGAAGCAAAATAGCTAATAGCCCTTGTGCTGAAGGATCACAGTTATCAGGGACGTCCTTCCATTTTCACACCACCTTGGTAAGCATGGAGGGAGGAGCCGCCACCTCCTCCACCATGAATCACTGCTCCTGTGTTTGTGTTTATCAGGTTTATGGGCGCTTAGTCGCAATTGCTGAGGCCAAGACGGGATGGTATCTGTGAGAGGACTCAGTCAGCCACTTGAACAGCAGGGAGATACATCTCCTTATGACCAAAGGAGAAAGTGAAACAAAACAGTGCAGAAGCCAGGACTCCTAGGAAGAAAGAAAATGGAAAAGAATCCAAGGGTGGATCTGTGTGGAGGTAAGTGAATCCTATGCTTACTCCATCTACTAGCAAAATCCCTTTGCAAAGGGATAAAAGGGATAAAACCAAAAAAATACCCTATTTTCCAGGCCAAGAAAAGCAAGTTGCTATCTTTGAAGGGTGAAAGATCAACAAGTGACTTTCAGTTTTGGATTCCCATCTGCCACAGATTTAGACTCTGTGTCCAGGATGGCAGCACAAAGAAGGCTAAAGATGGAGCTCAAGACTGGGAGAGCTCTCTTCCCTGCATCCCAGTGCTTCCCATCTACAGATGCTTAAATAATAAGCCAGTTTTCCACCACCTACGGATGGGAACCTCTGAACGAGGCAGGGCAAGAAGCACTGTTTGTGCCCAGCTTGAATAGCAGCATACCTCCGGGTCCTCACATTTCAGTTTCTACCGTGTGCTTACATTCTCCAGGTGCCTTGTTATGGCTACCACATCTGAGTGATACCATGATGTTACAACCAGCTCATATCTATCCTAGGCGGTGAGAAGTTTTCCCACAATAATCAGCAACAAGGAATGTAAAAATTATGCTGCAAAGGCCAGCATGTTCTAACATGTAACAGGTGCAGCTTTTTCTGTTTTCAAATTAGTAGGGAGTTCCTTGCCTTTTTTATCAGTCTTTATTCTAATTTTAGCATAATCATTTCTGTCATTGTAGTGCTTGATCGTTCATAAGCAATTTTTCACAAATAGTGCCTGAAATTTGAGCTGCACTGTTTGGTTTTGTAAGATTCAGAAAGTGTTGCAAATGCTTATGTTCAGCCTCAGAATTTCTCTAATGAATTATGCTCCAGCATTTGCTTTTAATTATACGTTACCACAGCTCTTTGGGAGAGCAGCTCCAGAACAGGAGCAGACGAGGAGCACCAGCAGAGCTAACATTTACATTCAGACAGATGCTTGAAGTGCGTTGGCCTAACTGTTCTGGCTGGTACTCAACAACAGCCTTAGAAATTCTTCAAATCCATCACTTCAATTTACCAACCTAGGAAAACCCACTGTCTTTGGAAGATGTGGCAACACACCCTACCACTTAATGAAAGAATTGCCTGCCCGCCCCACATAGGACAGCGTGGGACATAGGCTGGGATTGTGTTAACTTTCCTCATAGCAGCCTGTACATTGCTGTGTTGTGGTTTCAAAAAAAAAAAAAAAAAAATATTGATAACAGAGCAGTGTTTTGGCTATTGCTGAACAGTGGTGGCACAAAGTCAAGGCCTTCTCTTTTCCCACCCTCTCCCCCTGCCAAGCACATAATCTGGGGTTGGCAGAAGATTGGGCAGGGACTCAAGGTGGGCAAAGGGATATTGCAAACAGTGTAACATCATGCTCAGCAACAAAAACTGGGGTACAGGAAGAAGGAGAGGGGGTTGGCTTCCAAGGTAGCTATTGCTCGGAGACTGGCCTGGCATCAGTCTGCTTGTAGGAGGTGGTGAGCTATTGCATTGCGTGTGATTTTCCAGCCCCTTTCCTTCACCTATTCAGCTTGTCTTGATCTCAACCCATGAGTTTTCTCACTTCTAGTCACACTGTTCTCTCCCCCATCTCACTGGGGGTAGAAATAAAAAAACTGGGAGTGTTACAGGGTGGTATTAAAGCACTGGGTATTCTTGACTCATGTATGGCTAGCTGAGCTTGTGAACTCTGATCCCAACAGCTGGGCCAGCCCAAGATGAGGTGGAGAGCACAGCAAAGCAACCTGTGCCACAAGAGGCCACCCAAGAAACACCTGAGCAGCAAGTGACAAGAAGGTGCCCTGAGAAGTCCTGCAAACAAGAGGAGGACCCTTTGGTCTCTAAATCACCAATTGCTGACAGAGAAGAGACAATACTGTTGGATTCAGCTGGCCCCACAGTAGAGAAGGTCCCCCAGAAAACTGAAGTATCACCAGAAGTATCTGGGAAGACAAGAGATGGTGCCTCAGAGACATCCCAGAAAGAAGACGGCTTGGCTAAAGGTGAGTCTCTCCCCTTCTGTGTGTACAGCATTTCCAAAATGCTGATAACCTGGGCCTTTGCTTAGAGGAAGCAGAGCAGGAGAAAGGGTTGTTGGTTCTCCTGCTAAGGGAGACTAAAGGGCTACCGAGATGCTGAGGGGACTGGGACACCTCTCCTATGAAGAAAGGCTGAGGGATTTGGGTCTCTTCAGTCTGGAAAAGAGACGACTGAGGGGGATCTTATCCATGCTTATAAATACTGAAAGGGGGGGTGTCAGGGGGATGGGGCCAGGCTCTTCTCAGTGGTGTCCAGTGACGGGACAAGGGGTAACGGGCACAAACTTGAGCATGGGAAGATCCATGACAACATGAGGAGGAACCTCTTTCCTCTGAGGGTGGCAGAGCCCTGGCACAGGCTGCCCAGAGGGTCTCCGTCCCTGGAGACATTCAAAACCCACCTGGACACGTTCCTGTGCAACCTGCTTTAAGTGAACCTGCTCTGGCAGGGGGTTGGACTAGATGAGCTCCAGAGGTTCCTTCCAGCCCCTACCATTCTGTGATTCTGTGTGTGATTCCTGTGCTTCAAGAGAGACTAAGCTTAGGTCCATGAATTTTGTTCCCTATGTTCCTCCCCACAGTAGAGAAGAAGGTTCTCCGGGAAGGTGAATTATCACGAGAAGAATCTGGGAAGACAAGAGATGCTGCCTCAGAGACATCCCAGAAAGAAGACGGCTTGGCTAAAGGTGAGTCTCTCCCCTTCTGTGTGTACAGCATTTCCAAAATGCTGATAACCTGGGCCCTTGCTTAGAGGAAGCAGAGCAGGAGAAAGGATTGTTGGTTCTTATGAAATTCAGTGAGTCCAAGTGCAGGGTGCTGCACCTGGGGAGGAATAACCCCATGTACCAGGACAGCTTGGGGGCTGACCTGCTGGAGAGCAGCTCTGCGGAAAGAGATCTGGGAGTCCTGGTGGACAACAGGATGACCATGAGCGAGCGATGGGCCCTTGTGGCCAAGAAGGCCAAGGGCATCCTGGGGTGCATCAAGAAGCGTGTGTCAAACAGATTGAGAGAGGTCATCCTCCCCCTCTGCTCTGCCCTGGTGAGGCCACATCTGGAGTGCTGTGTCCAGTTCTGGGCTCCCTGGTTCGAGAAGGACAGGGAACTGCTGGAGAGGGGACAGCAAAGGGCTACCAAGATGCTGAGGGGACTGGAACACCTCTCCTATGAAGAAAGGCTGAGGGATTTGGGTCTCTTCAGTCTGGAAAAAAGATGACTGAGGGGGATCTTATCCATGCTTATAAATACTGAAAGGGGGGGGTGTCAGGAGGATGGGGCCAGGCTCTTCTCAGTGGTGTCCAGTGACGGGACAAGGGGTAACGGGCACAAACTTGAACATAGGAAGATCCATGACAACATGAGGAGGAACCTCTTTCCTCTGAGGGTGGCAGAGCCCTGGCACAGGCTGCCCAGAGAGGTGGTGGAGTCTCTGTCTCTGGAGACATTCCAACCCCGCCTGGAGGCGTTCCTGTGCCACCTGCTCTGGGTGACCCTGCTCTGGCAGGGGGTTGGACTAGATGATCTCCAGAGGTGCCTTCCAACCCCGGCCAGTCTGTGATTCTGTATGCGATTCTTGTGCTGAGAGAGACTAAGTGTAGCTCTGCAAACTTTGTTCCCTATGTTCCTCCCCACAGCAGAGGAGAAGGTTCTCTGCGGAAATGAAGTATCACCAGAAGAATCTTGGAAGACAAGAGATGGTGCCTCAGAGACATCCCAGAAAGAAGATGACTTGGCTAAAGGTGAGTCTCTCCCCTTCTGTGTGTACAGCATTTCCAAAATGCTGATAACCTGGGCCTTTGCTTAGAGGAAGCAGAGCAGGAGAAGGGTTGCTGGTTCTTGTGCAGAGAGAGACTAAGCGTATGTCCATGAATTATATTCCCTACAGCCAGGCTGGCCCATGATAAAATGGACAGCAATGGAGACAGACCTGTCCACCAGGGAACACAGGAGGACCAGGAAAGAAGCAAGCAATGTGAAAGCTCCTACACAGCAGAGGTCTATGTTTCATCAAGAAGCAGATCACTGAGCTCTGATAGTGAAATGACACATTTGGATGTGACTGCCACAGAAGATGTCACCAAGGCCTTCTTGGCAGAGAAGTGCACCAGTTCCCCTCTCCAAGACTGGGAGCCAGAAGAACACATAGAGCAAGAAACACAGGACAGCAGATCCCAAGTCACGTTAAGGAACAGACATGGGACTAAAGGTGAGCTGGTGGCTGCACACTGCTGCTCTTCCACCGTGCACGTGCATACACTTTCCATAGGCATTAAAAAAATGGTATGGTGAACTCTCTAGTGCCCATTGTCAGTTTTCCAGAGTTGAGCAGGAAAGGTACAAGATATTAACTGGCTTCTCTCTTTCTCTCTCCTTTGGCTACTGTCCGGCTTTGAAAGGCATGAAACCACGCTGCGCTCTGCATCATCTTTCTCCTTCACCTGCCCTAAAAGCAGGGGGAGCCAAGACTCAAAGCAGTATTAACCCAAAGCAGAATTTGCTTCTATCTCTTTCCTCAGCTGGAAGCTCCTGGCAGCTCTGTTGCTTTTTTTATTACAGCCCAACTTAGCTGTTCCCTCAACACTGAGTGGCACGCTTCTTTCTCTTACTGTAGGGCACACAGCCCCAAAGCCAGAGGCTCAGTCCTGCTTGCAGAACATCACCACTGAAAACACAGACCAGAAGGCCAAAGAGTCTTTCTTGCTGAAAGGTGAGGAAAAGAAGCTTCCCTTGTGTGTTACTCATCGACCAGAAGGCACTAATCCTCCAGGAACAAGTAATGAAGCACATTTAATTCTTCTTCTCTCTCAGGACCTTTCACAGCCTTTTCTGAGGGTTTGAGGGAAAAAACATCCCCTTAAAAATAGGCTTATAGTAGCAGCTTTCCCTCCAGCTCTCCAGCCTCAAAAGCAGGCACACCATGTTCAACATGCTGGGAGTACGCTGACATGTCTTGGGAGGTCTGAGGCTGATGGTCCCCCTTCCCAGTCCCGCTCTGTGTCATGGGGCCCCAAGCAGGAACTGTGATGCTGATCTACACCACACATTTCTCCTGGTAGAAAGAGACCCTGCTTTGCCATGGAGGGGGACACAAGCAGTTGTGTCTGGACATTGCTGTCCTCCTTTTCTGGGCAGGAGCATGGTAGCCTTTGTTCACCCAGCATAGCTAGGAGGAAGGCAGTGAGCAGGACACCTTAGCTGTGTCAGACCCCTCCATATGTGGAGGTAGGTGCTCCAAACGGCCACAGACCTTAAAGAAAACAGAGCGGAGGGAAGAGAAGAATGCTGGTGGCCGGCTGCAATTTCCTCAGGAAAATTGCACTGTGACAACAAAGCTGTAGCCTTGCCTCCATCTCTAGAGCTGCAGTCCTCCACAACTGGCATGTAGGAGCATGGGTCTCACCACATGGGACAGGCAGCCTCTTCACCATTCCTGGGCCCCCAGAGAGTGTGCCAACCTGAAACACTTTCCTGGGGTAGCGGGGAAGGTCTGGGAGGGAAAAAAAGAGCCCTTGTAGCTACTTGACCTTGTAGCCGGTCATTTGGGACTGACTTCTGTTCCCCATCTCGGGACTCTCCCCTGTTGAACAGGGCTTGTCATCGCGGGCCTCGTCTTGCTCAGCGTCTGCATATTCTGCTTTGGCAACCTGACCTCCAAGGCACAGCAAGCCCCCAGGAACCCCACGGTGGAGGCCTTTCTGTCCCAGTTTATCCAGCTGCAGGACAGGTTTCCAGGGCAGAGTCCCCATGTGTGGCTCCGCGGGCGCAAGTTCTTGCAGAAGCACCTCAATGCATCCCATCACACGCAACCGGCCATCATCATCTTCACGGCCGCCCGCAAGGGTGAGCGGACATTGCGATGCCTTAGCACTGGTGTGGCTGACACCTACTCGGCCGCTCTGCATGCCAGCACGGTCCAGATTGATGGCGTGGATAAATCCAGGCTCCAGAGTGACAAGGCCAAGCTGGAGGTGGACTCAGAGCTCAGCTCAGCTTTCCAGGCTGGGGGCCGTGCTGCGGTGATACACCGCTTCGAGCTGCTGCCGGCAGGGGCCACCCTCATCTTCTACAAATACTGCGACCACGAAAGTGCTGCTTTCAAGGATGTGGCCCTGCTGCTGACCGTGCTGTTGGAGGAGGAGATGCTGGACACCCACATTAGCCTCCAGCAAGTGGAAGAGAGGGTCCGTGACTTCCTCTGGGCCAAGTTCACCAACACTAGGACCCCCAGCTCGTACAACCACATGGACTCCGACAAGCTGAGTGGGCTGTGGAGCCGTATCTCCCACCTGGTCCTACCCATCCACCCGGTGCAGACCATCGAGGAGGGGGGCTGCCACGTCCACACCCAGCCCAAGGGGCAAAGGCTGCCAGAGCCTTAGGAGGAGTTGGAAAGATGGTCTTGGCTGAGTCTAGCGCAGGCAGAGGCACAGCCAGTGCTATTTCTCTTCAGTTTGTGTCCTGTACCTTCCTGGGAAGAGTTTGACAGGTGCCACCTGGCCAGATGAGTCTTGGAGGTGATAAATCACACGCCTCCTTCTGGCAGATGGGAGGAGTGGATGTTTTAGACTGCTAATTGCGCAGGAGAGCATCGCTGTGTGGGCAGGCAAAAGGGAAAACAGGACTTTGCAGGTAGCATTTCTATCAGGAAATACACAAATAACATACACAACTAGTACGCCAGAAAGATACTTCAGCGCAGTAGCTCTTTCATTTCTCCCTTCCCCTCAGTTTGCTATTGTTGTATACATCGGTCTCACAATGAACTTTGTCTAGAAGGTTTCTCTCTTTGCAGAGAGCAGCTGGAACACAGGAAGGTCAAATTCCTCGAAGTCCAACATTTTGAAGGCATGCTTCAAAAATGCATTGACCAGTTTGCTAGTCAGAGGTTTGACCAGTCAGTCCTGATAGAGTCCCACTTGCACAGACTGATTGACACCCAGCAAAGACCAGATCCTAAATGCAGGATGTTCAAACAAACCTGCAATTCTGAAATCCCATAAACATCAATTACAAGAAATTTCAGGTTGTCAGCACTTAAACACTGCACTAAAGCAGGGGATCCCATATGCCAGAAAATAATCTCTGAAGACAGAGAGTAATAAAACAGAAACCACCTTAGCGTCACTCTGACAGCATGCAGCCTCAAGGGATTGCACAGATAAAAGAATGAGTACAGTTTACTGTATATACAGAATACGGTTTAACTTAATGCTGCTCTTTAAAGAAAAGCCCACTCTTGATCCCTTTGCCACCACAAGGCTATGACCACCTCTGTGGTCTGATGCATCAGCTTTGGTCCTACACGACAGATTGCTCTTCACCTGGACCTCTGGTCTGAGCATAGGGCAGGAAGCAGTCTGCTTGCCTTTCCCCAGCTAACTTTTATTGAATGAATGTAGATGTTAATGTTGATATTTATTTCAAACCATATAGGGTAGCACACCAGGTCCTTGCCCTCTAAAGCTGCATTTACCTCCCTGCTAGGCTGCTGCTGTTCTGGCATATGCCAAAGCAACTAGGAGCAGAGCTGGGATTAGCTGGTAAAGACAAAATCTTTGGTGTTAACACTAAAAATGCTCAATGAAGCAGGTTGGTTTCTTACCATGCCTCCTCTTCTGCATCCCAGGGAGAGAAATCCGAGTCCGGGAAACACTGGGTGCCCCTGCACACTGCATTTCTGCAGATGCTCTAGAGTAGAGGAGCCAACTCAGGGAACACCTGGGGGCAGGTGCAGGTCACAGTATTTATAATAACCCAACAGTCAGCCCCAGGTGCCAGCCCCTTGTGCCTACGGTGCTGCCTGCTGGAGAAGGAGCAGCTGTAGCAGAGCACAGCTTATTTCCATATAAGCAGCACAGAGCCTTGCAGAGCCAGGCTCTGTGTCTGAACAAGACACAACTTAAGAACACTATGGTGTTTTTACAAGCAGTGCATCTGAGTGCTCTTTACACCAAACGGCCCCAGGTGTTGGCCGGGTCTCCTGCTGATGGTGCCTTGCTGATCTCCCCCACTGATGGCCCAGCTGAGGCACAGCCATGCACCCTGAAACCCAACCTGTCTCTTTTTCCCTCCTGCTGCGTGCCTTGTCCTGTCTCAGGAGATCTGTGGCCATTAACTTGGAGGAGGGGACAAAATGAAGGAAAAGGAGGGGGTTATTTGATCATATTCTAGCCAAAGAACAGACTTTTTGATTGGCTGGGGACACGAAGACAAGACCCCAGGGGTTTTAACCACGACAAACACTGGGCTAGATGTGAGAATTACCTGCTGGAGCCCAGCACCAGCAGGACAGCCCAGGGCATAGTTTTGTACAAGACACGGGTTGCTTCCTCCCCTCCCTCCTTTTTATTGCTATACACTACTTTGGTAACAGAAAACACTGTTTCTGCTCTGCACGGTTCAGTATGGGTGTTGATCTAAGAACCGGCAAAGCGTTAATCATGTTATGTCAGTATCTTGAGGGAAATCTGTATTTTAACATTATCTCACGCTCAGTTTTATGTACTGTGTTTGTAATGCATAGCCAAGGTATGCAAGGGCAACTTTACGCCGCTTGGGCACATTGCTGTAAGCATTATCCACCCGAGCTGTTCTAATACAGATATATTTTTATGACCTCTTAAAGACAAAATACCTGCTTGCTTCTGAAACAAGACTTCTATTTAAAAATAAATAATGAGATTGTGACAGAAACGAGCAAAGTCTTCGAAGTGGGACTGGAGTCTTACCGTATCTTGTTTATTTTTTTTCTCTAGCTATTTTCGCTTTATTAAGCAAAAGAGATCGTCAGATTGGGCAAAGTTTTATTTAGGTCAGGGCTGTATTGTGCAAACAAAGTGAATATTTGCTTTTTCTGGAAAAACCCCAAACAACCCTTCTTTCAGTTGTTTGGGACAAACATTCTAGCTTTTTCAACTAAGCACAAAACTAAAAACAAATCTACAAACAGCTGCTGAATTCAACCCAAACTGAAACATACTGAGGTTTGCATAATACTTAATGATAATAATTAAACTGAAATCCACTGTCAACTGAAATATTTTAGAAATACAGAAAGCAAATATTGCTCATTTCAACACCCTTGATCAGATCAGTTCCACCCAGTGTTGCACCACCTCAGCACGCACAGTTTTACATTAGTGGTGAATTATTTTGCCCAGCAAATAATGGCCTAAACAGAGAGAGGGCTGAAAAAAAAAGAGGATTTACCCTGTTATTTGGGATTTTCTTTAGTCCCTTCCCAGGCTCTGGCAACCTAAACACTCATAACATTGGCGTCTGTTTTCAAATAGATGTTCAGGTGATTGATTACCAGAGGTAAACATCACTCTTCTCCTGTTGTCTGATGTGAGAGGACAAGATTTGGTCCTAGCACAAAGATTCAGATGAAAATCTGGTGTCACTAGGTGCAGTGGTTGCCGGATGCCGAAACCAGGCTGCTTTTTCTTGCACATGAATTCAAAAGCCAGTCCAAAGGGAGCAGCTGGACGAGCTCCGAGAGCGTCTCCAGGAAGAAGGGTGCACTGGTGGTTTTCCCCTAGATGATGCGCTCACCATGATTTATGTTGGTAAATAGCATCATCATCCTCATACCTGCTCCAAAAAACAGGTTGAACCGAGAGCGAGAACAGTGCCTGCTGCTGAAGTGAGACGGGGAAACCAGGGCAGACAAGTCC
This sequence comes from Fratercula arctica, assembly GCA_947846985.1. Classification (NCBI taxonomy): domain Eukaryota; kingdom Metazoa; phylum Chordata; class Aves; order Charadriiformes; family Alcidae; genus Fratercula; species Fratercula arctica. Next base: position 33,195,815 of record CANTUZ010000012.1, read on the forward strand.
AGAGGCTGCTCAGCAGTGACTGTGCCTCTCTGTAAACTTTGGGACTAAATCTGCAGACAGTTCAGAAAAAGGATCTTTAATATCTACTAAGCAAGAGCCTCGTGTGAGTCCCTAAAATGGCTGAGCAGCACTTCCTCAAGAGGGAGAGATGCCAACACAGGCACAAGGCCAACCTTCCCACCCACCGTGCTGAGCCACAGCATTTCCACACCATCCCCTTCCTCCCACACCCTGGTGGGGCTGGCCCTGGGGTCACTTCTTCAGGGACAGCAGGACCCTCAGCAAGGTCCTCCAGCTGTTTTCTCTCTTCTCCCTTTCCGTTCGGGTTCCTTTCTTCCCAGACTGTGAGTTAATTCAGGAATGTTGTGTTCCAGCATGTGCTTCCCCAGGCCATGGGTGCAGCACCTGCAGAGCCCCCGGCAAGGGAGACCACCGCAGAGGACGTGGGGCACAGCTGAGAGCGGACGCACCCACGGCAGCTCCGGAGGAACTAAAGCTCCCCCTTCCCACCAGCTCTCTGACGGCTGTGACAGGTCAGAGCAAGACTAGGATGGAGCAGGGCATGGTCCAGCTCTGCTCTGAGGTAACTTAATTTATTCCTCCTGGGTACCACATCCACCTGCGGTAAGGACAGCTCTTCCCTCCAACTGTCCCCCAGCAGCTGGTTCATAACCTCTCCGGCAGCTTCTCTTCCTGCACACACACACATCGCCCAAGTACGGCAAGGCCATGGGTTTGGCTGGAGCTTATGAGTTGCCTGCTGTTACGTCAATACTAACACTAAATTCTTTTTCAATTTCTCATCTACAAAAAAAATATAATAAAAAAAAATTCTTATTCTAATTGGCTTATTAAGCAACGCATCCCCTGCCCCAACTACCTTTCCCAGTTTTTTTCAGTCCAGCTTTTCTGCAGCAGCAGTGCTGCAGGGAAAGATGTGCTGCCACAGGGTGCTCCAAGACCCTAAAAATTACTTTGAAAATTACACAGCAGCTCAACTGAGGGGCAAAACCAGTTCTGGAAGGCCAGTCTGGACTGCTCCATGACAAAACTAGCACTGATTGTAAGTGTGAGCGTGCCACTGCCTTGTGAGCTGACATAAACTTGTCATCCGCTCGCATTTAAAGGCGAGCGGCCCAGCTGGTGCTGCACAGGCTTGGCATGCCACCCTGCTCTGCCTGCAGCATCCCTGCCCCTGCGACAGGCACATCGTGCCACATGTCTTTTTACCCCTTTGCACCAGCACAGCCTAAAGCTGGAAGGATGCAGGAAGGGAAGAGGCAGGGAGTGAACCCAGCTGAGCCACATTTCTCCTGTTTAACCTCTGGGAGCTCATCCGCAGCTCCATGCGCGGGCAGGCTCCACTGCAGCCTGGCTGGTCCCTCGGGGGTTGCTTTTCAGCCTACAAAACCTCCACTGTAAGAGAGATTTGCACATATTGGGAGCTTCAGACGTTTTTTTATTTTCCCCCTTTGCGTCTCCAGGGGAAGCAGCCGTACAATGAATCACATAAAGGAGCTTGGCCTCAGCCTGTGGGACGTGGATTGAAGAGCCTGCAATGAAAAGGCTTGAAGAATATTGCTTTGCAAGCGTGTCCCCAGCACAGGGAAGGGGCAAAGCCATAAGCAGACCTCCCGCTGGCCTCTCCCTGATTTGGCCGGACTGCGCAGTTATGCTCAGGCCGAGGAGAGGGTTCTGCAGATCCCTCCTGAGGGCACTCGAGAGCTGAGGATCCTCTCAGAGCCAGAGCAGAGGCAGCAGCGTGGTTCGACGCGAGGGATGGAAACAGCCTCCCCACACCATACCTCCTCTGAGGTCTGCTCCATCCTCTGCCCCAGCAGCCCAGGGACCACTCAGACATCTCTGGGAATCAGTTTCAGGTCATGGAACGACCTGAATGCTCCATGGAGGAGCAGACCTGGCCTCTTCCCACACTTACAGCTTGAGCGGAACGAAGCCACTGTTTTCTCTATGTTAAAACAGAGCTGAACTCTTGGAGCTGCTCAGAGTGGTGGAAAGAAGGACCAGCCATTTCCCTGGTCAGAGCTTGTATCTGCAGAGTGGAGCCTTGCACCACACAGGTTCCTCCTCACAGGGATGGCAAAGTCCAATTGTTTCTGCTCCCAGGGCCAGGAAGGGGCATCTGTGCTGGGGCAGGCACCAGGTAAAGCCAGCTGAGTTACTGGGACTGTTCATCCAGAGGGATTGACTAAAAACTCAGAGCAATGTCCTGCAAGACTGCTATCAAAGACAGGCTCCCTCCAGCAGCGTGGTCAACAGGACAAAAACACACACACAGAGAAATAAAGAGGTGTCCAAAGACCTTTACACTCCAGGCCAGAGCCTCACATGCATTTTTCTAAACCCTCAGACACTATAATTATGATCCCAGGACTTTCCCCACGGCTTCCATCTGTGACATCTGCAAATGAGCTGTGAGCAGAATAAATTCCTTCAGGTGATGTTAGGGGATGGTCTACTCTAGTCCTGCAGGACCTGCTGTTGCCACAGCAGGTCCTGCAGGCAACAGCAGCCACAAACACCGGTCCTCCTTGCCAAAGGCAATACGCTTTGATTGCCCACCTGATTGTGTTTGGAAGCTTTGATTGCCCACCTGATTGTGTTTGGAAGCTTTTTGGAGAAACAGTTGGCTGGTGAAACCGGTTCGATAAAACAAGAGGTTGAAATCCTAAGCAACTTCCAGAGGGCAAGGGATGAGTGCGAATCATTCTTCCTAAGCAGCCCGCGTGTCTGAACGTGGTCGGCACCTACAACGCAACACTCTGGCTGGCCTCAGATCAATTCTGGTTGTGGAGAGACGGTTAGGATGAAACCACGTGAATCTGCTCTTGGGTGCTAACAAAGGGCAGATCCTCAACCTCATGAATCCTTTAAACACTCCTGGTGGTAATACAGACTTACTTTCTGTTAACAGGGCACGTGGAACTGGGAAGCAATTGGAGAAATGTCCCTTGTAATGGTAGGGCTGAACGCAAAACCACCACGGGCTGCTGCACAGGCAGAGCTCAGCCTGCTCGCACACCTAATACAGACCACAGCAGAACCAGTTGGCCCAGTTAGAAAGTGGCAACTTTACTCTGTGGTCTAAATCAAGGCAGTAGGAAAAAAACCCCATACAAATCGGGAGAGAAGGATTACAAACAATTACAAGACTGGAAGCTGTTTGGGTTGTGGTGGCTGGTGATGGTTTAATAAAACCAGGAAGGTTTTAAATGTATTAATTGGTTCAATAGCGCTATCAAACCTTTCCATACACTGGTTACCTGAGGGGGGTGTCTCAAGACTACGAGGGAACCTTTATCTCCCATACCCTTGCTCCCACATTGACTGAGAGTATTAAAAATCTCCTCTGAATGTCAAGAAAACAACCACACTGCTTAAACTCAGGATGTAAAATGGCAAGCAGCATTTTAACGTTGTCTCGCTGCCTTCCACACCGCACTCGCATCACCCCTGTGACCAGAAGAGGCTCAGGAGTTGCGCTTGCAGGATGAGAGCTGGACTAGCACGAAAGGTCAGGAGAGAAAGGTCACCGAGGGGCCCTGGAGGGGACAGCATCGCAAGCCACCTGGATTTGCCCCGTCACGCTCCCTTAGTGCCTCACACGCAGATCCCCCTCCCCAAATCGTCCCTGCACTGAGCGGCACTCCGTAGCCTGCTTCTGCCTCCCAGGGTGGCGTCTCAGACGCTGTTTTTTAGGCGGGCTGACAAAGATCAGATGCACTGGACCAGCGTTGCCATCGACTCACTCGCTCAGCTGGAGCCAACCCCCCTTTTCTTCTGAGGCACAGCCTTTCCCCCAGCTCTCTGCCTCTTCTCAGCTTTGCTCAGCCTTGCTTAGCTGCAGGGCAGGAGCTGGCTCCAGAGGGACATTACACCAGGCTGCAGCAGGGCAGGAAAGCCAAGAATCAACTCCGAAGCTTTTTTTTCCCCCCTCTGCCTTTGTAGAAGGCAGCTCACAGGAGCAGCCATATTATTTGTCATCGCTCCTCACCCTTGCTTTCTCTGGATGGGTCATAAGTGGATCGCCCACCCCCCATCCTCCCCACCCCCCCTTACCCCCGGCCTCGTAGCAAACAGCTTTGATCAGGCGTCCCCAGTTGCTCCCCCCTGCTGACACCCCTCCATCAGCCCTCTCCCCTCCCTCCCTCCAGCTTGAGGCTGAAACCCTTGGTGGGGAAGAGACACAGAGGACTCGGATCACCTTCCCACACTCATTACGGCACACCTGGCAGGCAGGAACCGCTGGTCCCCAGACACCCTCCCCAAGCTGGGGATGCCCAATGCCATTTTTGCACAGCCTCTGTCCGTGGCACCCAGCAGCCGGGCTCCCAGGAGGGCCGAGGTGCGCGGCACAGAGACGCGCAGCATCTCCCCAAGGGCCGCCTTCTGATCACAAGCACAGCAGGGGGGGTCCAGAAAGGAGGGGGCAAGCTAGCAAGCAAGTTAGCAAGCAAGTTGGCCACCTTGTCCCTTTGAAGTTGCACGGTTGGCTATCTCAGTGTTGCAACCTGAAACAGCAGCACCTGGAGACGAGGACTGGCAGATTTCTTTAGGCTGGAAGGACTGAGAAAGCTTATGGGGGCTTCTGAGGTGACATTGCATCTTCTGAGGAGGCCCCAAGCAGAGAGCAGACTGGTGCGAGTAGGCTCAAGGGCTCTGATTTTGCAGTTACTGCACAGAGACAGGATGCATGAACCGAGGAGGTGGAGAACAATTTTCACACGAGACTTAAGCTGGGCTTTGGTACGTCACTTAACAAACCATGGCCGAGAACCAGGGCCCCCGGGCGACTCTGTCATCTCTTACTCAGGGCCAGGTCATCAGGCTGGCTCACTGTGTGGGCACGGCTCGCCCACGGCGCCAGCAAGGGCAGCTCCCCGTGTTGGGGGTGATGCTTCCCCCCACCCCTTCCCAGCATGGAGCACGCACTGCCCTCCAGCCCGAGCCGTCCCCAAAAGGGAACCCCCCAAAAAAGAACCAGAGATTGCCCAGAAAGGGCAGCAATCGGGTAGCCAGCGGGTTTTGTGCTGGAGGAAACGCAGGGAGGGCTTCGCTTGGGAGCGCGGGGTCCGCGTGGGGCAGGGGCGGCCCGGGGGCGGTGAGGGGCTCAGCAGGGACGGCCGGCTGGGCCACGCCGCCGCCCCGGGACGCTGCGGGGGCCGCCAGCCAGCTCCAAAAAGCGGCCACAGAGACTCAGGGAGGGGGGTAGGAGGGGGCAGGCAGAGGCTGCCCGCCCCTCTGACTGCCCCACAGCTCGCAGGCGGGACGCGGGACCGAGCCCCGGGGCGGCGGGGCCCGAGGAACGCCCGCCCCCCCACTCCCATCCCCATCCCCCGCCGAGCGGCCGCGCCGCGGGTCGCCGCCCGCCACCCGGCAGGTTGTAAAGTCATTAACTCCCTCAGCCATGCCGGTCCGCGCTCCGGCGGCCGCTGCTCCTGCTACCGCCGCTGGTGGGCCGCTCCGCCGCCTCCTCCGCGGCGGCCGCAGCAGCAGCAGCAGCGCGGCATGGCCGCCGCTCCCCGCCGCCGCCTCCTCTGCCTCCTCCTCCTCCTCCTCAGCGCCGCCGCCCCCCTCGGCGCTAAGGTAAGCGGCGGCGGGTGGGCCGGCGGCGGCAGAGCCTTCCCTCTCTCGCTCCCTCCTTTCCTTCCTTCCTTCCCTCCCCTCAGGGAGCGGGGGCCAGAAGGGGCGCTCCGAGCTGGCGGGGCCCTGCGCGGGGCTGGGTGGCCCGGCCCGGCCCGCCCGGGGCAGCGGGCGGTCGCCTGAGGGGAGCGGCGGTGGCGCCGCCTCGCCCTTCCCCGCAGGTTTCTCGTTCCTGCCGGGGACAGCCGGGGCTTGGGGGTCCTCCCGCCGCCCTCCCTCGGTGTGGAGGTGCTCGAGAAGGGGGTTTTGTCATGTCTGCCCCCCAAATTTACCCCGAGGACCGGACTCTGCCCGCTCCCCGGCGGCCTGGCACTAACAAAAGGCCGATGCGGGGGTGAGGACGCCTGAGGCGGCTTCCCAGCATGAGCAGAAGGACCGTGGGGGAGCAGGGCCTTTCCCTGGTTGGGGGTTCACCCGGGGCTGCCCCCCACGTTCATCCCTAGCGGAGGGGTTGACTCCAGTTTAGGGCTAAAAGCAAACAGATTTTCCTCTTCCCTCTCCCTCCTGCCACCCCAGGCGTGGGTTTAGGCAGCCGCTTTCTCTGCTAACGGTGGGGTGATCGAAGCCCCACGCTCACGTCTCTGCTCTCCCTCCACAAAGGACCTCCTCAGCCTGGCCCTCCCTCCCCACGACACACTTGTTTCACAGCAGCGACAAAACCCCTCTGCTAGCCCCCTTCTCCTTTCCCCTGGCCTGGGACAATCCGCCCCCGTTATTGCGGCAGGGGGGGCAGAAATCCCAGCTTCCCAGGGCGCCGGCGGTGCCCCTGCCTTCATGGGTCACTGCCTGCATTGTGGCTCGGCGCTCCCGTTTCCCCGAGGGGAACCTGGCCGCGTTTCTCTGCTGCTGAAGGGATTCTGCTCTGCTAAAGGATGGGGGGTTTTGGGTTGTGTTTCCCACCCTCCCCCAGGATAAAGCCATGGCTGGGGTGAAGCAATCGCACATGAGCTATCTTAAACACAGAGAAGACCGGAGACCACGGTTTTGCTGCAGATAACCCAGGTTTGAGGAGCATCAGCGTCTCCTGTTCTGGGGTTGTCTTCGTTTTAAAGCGCAAGCGTCTTGTTTCCACTGCGTTTTTACCTTCACACATTCGCTGCCTGCTCTGTTTACCCCTTAACTGTAGGGCTAAGTCAGAGAGAAGCTTCAGGCAGAGCAAGCCAGGTCAAGCTAAACAGATACGAAGTCCTTCATTTAGGACTGACCTGGATGGACTCCTCCATCAACATGTGTACCCAAGCCTTGGCTGCGCGTGGTCCTCCCTGCCCCCAGCAGCTGTGTTTGTAGAGCACCTAAGGCGAGGGCATCTGGGGCTGGGAGGAGGGCTGCTCCGATCACCCCAGGGTAAGCACACACCGGCACTGTTGCCTGATCTGCCCCAAGGACTCCCGTGCCGCAGGAGATCCTCGCGGAGTACTCTGATTAAGGATGGCGTGGCAGATGTGGTTGGTAGTATTGATTGGTGCCTCTGGTGCAAGACGGCGCACAAAATGGTCGTTAGGGGATCAACCTGCAATTCCTCTTGCTGCCCGGTTTTCCATGTGCAACATGACTATGCAAAGAGTGTCATAGAAGGCCTGAGCCTGTAGGTAGGGTAAGCATATCCTTTCCTACGTGGGGCTAACTGCAGTCAGTGCTTCTGAAAAACCTGACGATAGAGATGCCTTTTATGCACATTGCCTGTTACTCCCTTCTTCCCCTTCACAGATTTCCATCCTTTCTAGTGGCTTGCCCCAGAATAAGTGCGTTATCCCACTTGAAGGGAATGACCTAGCTAACTTGGATCAAGCATTTTAAAATGACATGCGGCACTTGCCTGTGAACTTTCTGTCACGGCAGGATTATGAACAGTACTTGATAGTTCTCCGCTGGCTTCTGTTCTTTCTAATTTGCTTCTCATCTGTGCCTCATTATATGTCCAGATTCCTGTTACTTATCTGCTGCAGTATCACATCTTTAGCAAGCTTACCATTTTTCCCCAGATTGTTCTTTCTGATCCCGTAAAAATTACTCTATATGTTGCTCATTTTACCTCAGGGTACCTTCACCTCGTGGGAAACTCCTTCTCAAATATCTTGTTTCAGTTTTTCTAAGCAAAATTTGGTTTTGTGTCTGTGTCCAACATTGAATCTCTCATGCAAACTATCTAGCCTACCCAAATAGGATAAAACAATGACAGGATGAGAAATAACTTTACACAAACACCAATTCTTTTGTAAAACATCAGGGCGCAATTGCACATGCTATTGTTTTTTACAGGGCTGTGGTAGAATCTATCACCACGGCTTTAGTCAGAGCATGACACAGGGAAGCCAAACCAGGGGGGCTGAACATGGTCATTCATTTCCAGATAAAAATCTGATGTCCGTTCCAGGCATTAAGACATCTGAAGCTACTTAGTATTTCAGCAAATAGTTTGCTGTAGGAGAGACGCCCTTACGTAAAGGGATCATGAAAACTTTTGGTAGAGGACATGCAGTTAATGACCTCAGAAAAGGTCTGTGAAGAATTTATTTCATTTTCAGCTGCCGTTTCTAAGTAGTCTTATAAGCTGTGATAAGGTCGAGCAGAACAGTTTACGACATCTACTGTGCCCTTCAGTGGTGGGCCAGCCTTTAAGGCACGCTGGACTGCAGCAGAGAGCCTTCCCGCCTCCCCAGCTCCTCTATTAAGGGAACTAGACAGGCATGTTTGTGGTCTCTTTTCCCAGACAGCTTTTTTCCGGCACCCAGGCTCTAATGAATCTCAAGATTAGGCACAACAATAAGCAACACGGGAGACTAGGCCAGCGACACGGTAATTGCAATTATTCCCAGGTTTCTGAGAAACCCGGCATAGCTCAGAGCTGATCCAGAGCATGACAGAGAGTCGGCGGAGAATTTATTTTAGCCCTTTCAGCCCTTCAGAAAGACCGCCTGGAAATCCGATAGGATGTCAGTCCAGGCCCACCATTCTTTCCAGGGCTGAAGCATTTTGTTTGTGGCAGCCTTTGTTTGGCAGGGGGGCAGAGGGGAAGCAGCTGCTGAGTCTTCAGTTAGACAGAAGAAGCTTTCAGTGATGCTAGCTTAGAGACCGTCACTGATACTGGCAAATCTGGGAGACAGATATTTTGTCCTGGAAAAGTCCCTGCGGGTTGGGGCTCAAAGCTCTGGTGTCGCCAACAAGAGGACGGGGGACAGCCCTCACCTACTCAGTTGCATGGCTTCCAGCGTAGGTGCAGAGGCACAGAAATAACTTGGTTAGCCTCAGAGAGGAAGAACTGCAGCTGTTTAATCACCCCGTGCCAAGCCACAAACGCCCCAGGGGAAATCTTGCGGAGAGCACCTGGCTGAACTGGAATATGGTCTGTCTTTTCTGCGGATGTAAATCCTAGGCCTTATATTCCTCATCACCTCAAGAATCGTACATGACCCTCTTACCTCCTTTAGGCAGAGCCCTCACCCAAGCCCAGGCAGAGCCCTGGACCTATGCTCGTCTCCTGCTGTGGTGTTTCTAGCCTGCGCTGCTTCTGTGGTTCTGTGCAAGTTAGAGCAGCTTCAGCATCTCCCATACCCAGGAGAGTGCAAAAGGGTTGTTGTAAAGCCCCTTTGATTTCTTCTTCTCCAAGGAGGAGGTGGGGGTGGATTCGCTTGGCCAGAAGGTAACTTTTGGGATTTGCTGAGGGGCTTGGGAAACTAAAACTGGGAGCTAATCTAATCTGGAGTCTGCTCCGCAGTCCTTAATTTATTATCTGGAAATTTGGAAAATGCAAGTATCTCTAATTAAAACCAAGAATCATTTGTGTGTCATGGTTAATGCAGATTTATTTCTGACAATGTAATAAATTCAGCACAGATTGGAACCAGCTGTCCCAGCTCTAAGTACCTGGAGTTCCCCCTCCATGTCACCAGGCCTAGGCCTCGGATGCAGTCATGCCGTAAGTCTCACTGGCCAAGGGGACGGCTCAGCATTGTCCTTGCTTACACAAGGAAATAAATGCTCTTAGGCAAGGACTGGCAAGGGAGCTTGGACATGGAAAACCTGAGAGCCAAATCAATCTACTTAAAAAGTGATTGATTCCTCCAGCAGAGAGAGGAAGCAGGAACAGGGCTTATGGATATAGGGGAACACATTTTATTAGGGGAAAAAAAAAGAAGTCTCTCTGACTAGCATCCTTCAGTAAATCTTCGTTTGGGCTCCTGTCATTCCTCAAAGTCATAGCACAGAGAGAAATGGAACCTATTCTAACTGGAAGAAAGAGGCACACAAAGGCAGAGACGCTGATCTTCCCCAAACCTCAGCTCTGCCACCACACACCAAGTCTCCTTGCATCCAGGCAAAACACCCAAGAGCGGTAAACCTGAAAAGGCACCTGCAGCTTTCCACCACTCCAAATACACAAAGTCTTTTTCATATCCAGGGGTAGGTCAGTAGAACAGGTTATTTCACTTCCCTTTGCCCGTTTCCCTTCTGTCCCGTCTCACCTATTTGGATTTTAAGATCACTGGAGCAGTGTTATCTTGGGTGTTAACAGCTATACAGATTTTTTTTTCCACCTGGGGAAAAGCTATGTAAATATTGCAGGTTTTGGTCCACGTGCCTTCCCTCCAGGCAGTCCATGCGCCTCATGTAACTACTCAGTGAAGTGGTAGGACACCAGGTCTGATTATTAGTCCAGCTATGGGAGAATCTGTATTGCACTGAGCTCTCCACACAGACACCAGATAAATCATAGGCATTCTCCTTCCTGACAGTTGTGAAGAGCTCTTCCCCTGCAGGCCTTGAGATGCTTATCACAGAGAAGCATAGAGGGGGTCAGGGAAGATTTTAGCTCAAAATGCATTCCGATAAGAGACTTTTGATTTCTTTCCTTTGTAAACGTGGAAATTACATAGTCAGCATTTCCATTTGCAGTATGATAACATCCAGTCAGAGAAAAATTTTCATAGGATGAAGACTGAGATGATAATTTGGAAGTAGAGAAAAAGGTGTTTTTGAAAATATGTCTGTTTCTTTTAAATTTCATTTTTCTCTGGAGCAACTCAGCTACTGGCCACAGCATGTGGTCCCTGTCAGGCAAGTCAACTCCAGCCACGACATCTAAATACAGCAAAGAGGGTTTTTTGTATTGTTTTTGAAATCAACTCTTGTAATCACTACAGTAAAGCATCGGGAAACACGGTGCTGTTTGCAGCAGAGTAGGTTACTTTCAACATGCTTTGGCTATCACCAACAAGAGGCACTATGCGCGTTTCAACCATGCTAAGTTACAACTTAAGAACATTTGCATAAAACCAGCTGCATCTCCTCTGCCCAGAGGATGTTCTGTTGGCAGACACTGTAGAAACAACAAGTTCTCAGGCAGGAATTACGCTGCAAGATGAAGAACACTTTGGCTTTATTACACCATGAAAGAGCGTAAATCCAAGACACAGTAAACCAAAACAGGGAACAGAGCGCGTTTAGTGATGAGGAAACTCTGCTGAGTTTTCTTTCACATCCACCTGTTACGCTTTGCAGATCGGTTCTTCGCAACAGGACTATCAGCCACTGCCACAAACCAGCGTGTTTTGCTAATAGTAACACTGATACAACTTCCCTGAGCCCTTGCTGTAACATAGCAGACTTCACACACGCACACAAATTATTCATTTTCTTCTACTAATACTGAAACACTGTCAGCATTTTCAGCTGGATAAATCCCTTCCGATCACTGTCCCGTGTTAAACTCATCACTGCATTTAACAGTACTCACAGCTGTATTTCAGTAAACAGCAAATTAGTTCCTGCACAGGCTAGGTTGCTAAAATCCCTGGGAACTTTTAGGCCATCAGACACTAAACAGGAAAATACTGCAAGGAAAAAAACGCACAACAGCTAAAACACAGAGTCCCTTACCTGCTGGGAATTGTGGAGGCACAGCCAACAGCAGCCTGCTGCAATTACCACATTGGGGACAAAAGAACTCAGGTTTGCCAAATCTAAAGGCTCAGCCCCAGCAAGGCATGCCAGGAGAGGGAGCCGTCCTTCTCTGGGCATAGTGGGGTGCACGGGGAGAGGGGACGACAGCAATTGCAGGAGGCTCTGGTTCTGAAGCACTCTTGAAAATCACTTTTCTGAGGGTTAGAGGGTGAGGAGCTCAGAGCCGAGCTGATTTAGTCACAAAGAGAAGTTTATTTGTTGAAGTGCACCTCCAGCAAGTGACAGATGTGTACCCCCAGCTTGCCTGCAGGCAGGCCTCCGCATGGCCAAGCACCGCAGCTCTTCCTCTTCTCTCCTGACCCAAGCGGGCAGCCTGAGCTGTGATCTGCTGTTCTGTCTGACCCGGGCTGAGCGCGATGCTGTGGGGTCAGGCTGCAGCTGACATTACTGTCACACATGTCCAGCCTGACAGCCCTTCTCTACATCTTGTCATGAGATCCCACAGGCATCCCCCTTCCCAAAAGCGTAACTCAGTCCTGGAGGGAAATTTCAATTTTGAGATGTGTGAGCCTGATGTGGCCCCATAGCGTCCTGATCCTGCCACAGTTGTCCCAATCCTGCCCATTTAGAAGGTGTCCAGGTGACATAGTTCCTGGGGAGCTGCCTTTGGAAGACCCTTCTTTGCCTGGGGTGGTGAGGAGCCAGGTTCTCCAGCTAACCATGCTCTGTTTCTGTCAGGACAGTAGTGAGGCAGCAGATGGAGCTGGCCCCTGGGATGAAGAAGTCACCAAGTGGTGGGGAGAGTGGAGCTCCTGGTCCACCTGCTCCCGGTCCTGTGGCGGAGGCGTGATGTCCCGGGAGAGGCACTGCTTGCAACAGAGGTGAGTCGTGTCCCAGCTTGAGTCCTTGGCCAGGTCTCAAGTGACAGAGGGGAAATAAGGTACCCCCGACCTACATTTTGGGGTCAAATCTCCTGGGTTTGCAGGGTTGGCTGTTCCTTCTTCTGTGGCATCTTGAAAAGGAAAGCGGCTGTTGCCCGTGGGGTAGGTGGTGAAGAGGCAGTGGTGGGGAGGGCTGACGAGGGAGAAGCATGTCACAGTGGGGCAGGCAACAGGCCCCCTGAACACATCATCCACTCAGCCTGGCTCATCTGATGGGGAACAAGGGGTTGGTCCCCTCCTGGGCTCTGCAGGGGACTTGAAGATGATGGGGTTAGGGGCTGGAGAAGGCTAGCTCTGTTTCTCTTCCCCTTTCCTTCTCAGACCCTTGCTTACCGTGGCTGCTCTGGCCACCGTAAGCCTGATTTGCAGCCAGTTTCTGTGCTAAGGACTTGGGTACATATTCGCAGACACCTTCTGGGGACTTGATTTACTCCTGGCAGCAGCCAGCTCAGCCATGTCTCAGCAATTTCCCCTCTTTATTCCCTGCAGAGCTTGCAAGTTTTTTTCCCCCCTGTCATTTATCTGGCTGTCACCTAACAGCATCTCCATTTGTCCCCTACAGCCACATTTGTCCCCTACAGCTGCTACAGTCCTGGTATCAACTGGACTGGGTTTGTGGGAGTGGGGAGAGCTGGGAAACTTCAGCTGCCTGAACTCCTGCTGCCCCCTCTGGATCACCTTGCCACCAAGCCCTCCTTCTTGGGCATCTTACTAGCCTGCTGCTCCAGGCTCATGAGATATTAATGACAGCCAGCATGCTGCAGCAGAGCAAGCCCATGGGGGCTGCCCGCCCCACACTCTGCCCCTTTCGCTTCTGCGTGAATGCACCGCTGAGCGGAGGAAGCTCAAGCTAGGGCCCCCAACCTGCTCTCCTTCCTGCAGCAGAAAACTTCTTTTATGTGGGTTGGTTGGCAGCGTGGTGAGGGTCCAGATGTGCTGCAGTATATTCCATCTGGACACGGCCTCCCTGCTAAGCGGGCTGCTACTGCTCCTCCTCCCCAGCACACCGCGGCCATCATGGGAGAGCAGTGGGAAACAGAGGGTGGGAGGGAGCCTGGGGCTGTCCCACATTCCCCACAGCCAGAGCAGCCCTTCTGCCCTTTGCCTGCTGCCAGGAGAGAGATTTTTCCTTCCATTTGGCATCTGTTCTATACTTGATTCCACAGATGGGGAGGGGAGGGCTTTGCTGTGGCGTTTTACTCCAGGGTTCAAGTCTGAATTTTTTAAAAAAAGCCCAGCATAAAACCCAGCCAAAAGGTTTCTGCAGCTTCAAAGAGAATGGCTTAAGTGTGAGACAAGTATGCCCACAAAACAATTGCTGCCCGAGTCTGCAGGCAGCCTCTGCTTCACATGAAACTGATGGCAGTTTTCAAGCCTTTTGTTGCAAATTTAGGCTTTGGCTGCATTCTGTAAAGCATTGCTCTGGAGGCACAGCTGCAGTACCTCTTGCCAGTCCAGCTTGAATATGCCTACAGGGTTCTTCATTACGTAGTGCATCCTAGGTTCCCAATACTGTTAATGCATTGGCTGCTGCTGATCTTTACACAGACCGCATTGCCTTAATCTGTGGTCTCAGCCATTCTCCCTATGCCTTCCCAGCTTTCAAGAATTTTTTTGCCTTTGCATCAGTCAAGGACTCCAGTATCCCCTGGATAACTCCTGCTGGCCAGAGCTAAAACATCGAGTGTTGAGAAATTCCTGCAGTTTTGGTCCATCATGCACATCAAGCCTTTTCTGCTTATCTTTTAATGTGGCCAGTCCCCATGAGAGGTGCCATCTCTCTGCCTACTGCACAGTGAATCCTGAAGTCACTGCAAATCCTGGGTGCTTCCATGGGAGTGTTGGATCATAAGGGTCTATTGTCCTTTTGTCATATCAACCCTTTTGGACCTCAGAGTGAAGGGACACAGTGGTGGTCATACTGCAGTTGCTTCCTGTCTGCTCAACCTGCCCCAAAACAAGACCAGCCTAAAAACCACTGTCCACCTAGGAGCACTGAAAATGTGTTTCAGAGGTGTTGGCTAGTCTAGATCCAGAAAGCTTTGCTCTGATAAAACGCCTGCCTTGCTTCTCCCCTTTAAGTCAGGCCCGACTTCTCTGCCATCCTCAACATATTAGTACTTCACAGACCTCCAGCTCATTGTCTTTCTGCTTTGCAGGCTCCAGATGCCCCAGGGAACAAACAGCAGCATGTGTGTTGGTCAAGCCAAGCACTACCAACTGTGCCAGCAGCAGGTGAGATCCACTTCCAGCACTGACTGGTCCTCACTGGGGGATGCAGGACTCACGGGGTCACACTTGGAGCTGCCAGAGCACCAGCACTGGGGGTGCAACTGGCCCATCAGAGGGGTGCAGACAAGGGGTACCATCCACCCCTGGAGCAGTTGACGGTGTGCCTTTGAAGATGTGGGAGATGGGCTCTACTCTCTGGGACCAAGAGGTGGGGAAAAGGATATAAAAACACACTTATTGTGGGGTGGGGGAAGGGATGAAGCTTTTCCAGTATGCCTTTCCCTTTGCTGGAAGTAATTTTTGCATAACTGTTAAATCCAGCTGTCTGAGGGACCCTTGCCAATGGAGGCCTGGCCTTTCTGCCTGTATTATGGCACCTCAGAGTCCATTACTGATCCCTTCCAGGGTGGAAAGAGCATTTTCATCCTCCAAGGATGCAGCAGGGACAAGCAGCTGTCACAACCGTGGCTGTGACATAGGGAGCTTTTGATCACATTTATTCCCTCCGTAGCCCTGCCCAGCCAACACAGCAAGCTTCAAACAGCAGCAGTGCTCCAGTTTCAATGCCAAAGCCTTTGGGAAGCGCTACTACCACTGGATGCCCCTCTATCCAGGTGGGTTTTCACAGCTTCACGCAAAGGATCAGGGTGAGAAAACACCCACAGGATCTTCTCAGACACAGGAGAAGGGGAAGGTCCCAGGGGACAAGGCATGGATGCTCCTGGCTGGTCTGGAAGTGCTTCCCTATGCTCCCTGCTTTGGAGAAATTGTTCACTGTCTCTTCACAGAACTGCTCCACCCAGCCAGGCCTCCTCTCTCACCACATTGCTCCTGTTTCAGATCCTACTTCAGCAAGCAGTGGTGGGCAGACAGGACACAGGCTTCTCTGAGTTGTCTTGGCTAACCAGCAGTCATCTTGGCAGAGTGGGTGTTCACGCTCTTTGTGCATTCTACCATTTTGGCTGCCTCTGTCACCCAGCATGCTTCCCACTGGGTTGGTGGTGGGTTGTTCCAAACAGGATGCCCATCCGTTCCCTGCACAGGCAAGACAAATTAGACAAATTGCATCACGTAGGTTGCCAGATGGCCCTTGAGGTCCAGATTGAGCTCACCTAAGATATTATTCTCTTTCCATTAGCTGCCAAGGGGACAGAGAACATCTGGACCTCTGGCTCCAGTTGCTCAGCTACATGGAGTGTAGCTGGCCACAGCCCCACACAGTCAGTACCCCTCTTACAGGTCTTGCTTGCTATTATGTATTTACGTGTGGCCTGGGATCTGCTGAAAACAGATTCCCATGTCTGGCACAGGGGATGGCGCTGCAAAGGAGAGAGGGTATGGCAAGGAAGAGGGTTTGCCAGCAAGAAGCGTTTCTGCTAGGCATGGTCCCCCGCTGCAGCCTCATACCATGACCCCTTTACTACTACAAAATAGCTTTGGGGTCTCATCTCAAGCAGCAAGAACATCCAAGGTGATATTCAACTATCAGTATGGATAAGAGTAAAGTCCACTTCCTCCCAGCCTGTCTCTGAGCACCTTGATCTGCCTGGTGACTTTCTGCCTCTGTCCCTTCAGATGACTACACCAGTATCTCCAACAAGCCATGTGACCTCCAGTGCACCACCCGGAGTGGAGAGAGGCAGCTGATGGCCCGAGCACAGGATGGTACCTCCTGCAAGGACAGGACCTATCAAGGGGTCTGCATCAATGGGAAGTGTGAGGTGAGGCTCTGGGAGGAAGGAGTACAGAAATTGGGATTGTAAGTAGATGGCTGGACCTGCTGGTCATCACAACGCCAGGGGTCCCAGCAGGGCATTGATACTGAGGTCTGTCATGGAGTAATTACATTCACTCGTGAATGCCTGTGGGCTAGAACAGAGCAGAGAAGTTCACAGAAAAGGAATTATGTACATCCACATGTTCCCACTGAGTCACAGCACTTTTCCTCCCAGCACAGAGACTAGAATTGCAGGTTTGTTTTCATAGTTATCCAATATATAAAAAAATAAAATCTTACATTTGATTTTTCCCTCAAATGGCAAAGATGAGTGTTGATTGTATATAGTGTCACAGAGAGGTACCTTACAACCTCAGACAGGCTTGCCTTTGATGCAGCATCTCCTGGAGGGTGATGTACATTGCTGGCCTAAACGCAGAGACGGAACTGAAACAGCTTGCCCCAGTCTTACTCCATTCACCTACATGCACAAGCCCCTGCCCCGGGTTCAGGCGCACAGTGTAGATGGTTGCAAGTTTCATAGGTGAATTTCTGCTGCTGTTGGATTCATTCATTACTCCACTCCAAGCTAATGTACACCCTTTCCGCCCGAAACCTCACCAAAAGAGCATGGTGGCACTTCCTTGAAAAGACCCTGACCTGTGGAGATAAGCTGGTCCAAGGAAACCCTCTCTTCTTTTATTCTTTGCAGCCAGTTGGGTGCGATGGGAGCCTGTACTCACCCCGGACGATGGACAGATGCAGGGTGTGTGGAGGGGACGGCAGCACTTGCCACCGTGTCTCGGGCAGCTTCCGAAAGGCAATCTCACAGATAGGTACTCCCTGCTACCACAGTCCGGAGACTTCACCTGCTACTTCTTACCACCAGCTGGCATGAAGGGTGACTGGCTTGAACGTGGGTAGGAGTTTCCCAGCTGCTTGGTGGAAAGAGCTGAAGAGCGCCACCCCTGCTTAAATGCCTGTATTTTGTCCTTTTCACTTAATCATCAGAGGAGATTGGTTTGATGTGCTGTATATTAGGCTGGTAAGGTTTCCCTTCACCTCTTTACAATAGGAAGCAGCTGGGGATCTATTTGTTCCTATTGATTTTGGCATCTTGCTCACCTCAGATAATGGGAAGAGATCAATGAATCTTCTTTTATTTGTGCTGCGTGTTCATTTGAAACTTAAGCTCCTGTGATGAGGGTCATAGTGTTTGTTTCAGCCTGCGCTTAGTCCTCTGCTTTCCCCAGTCCTAAGGCTGGCACAGCTGAGGGACAGTCCCTCTGAAACTGGGCTGAGATTCATCCCTCGCAACCTCATGGCCCATTCCTCCACCCACAGAAGGAATAGACTGTGGTATGCTCATTAGTAATTAATTAACTGTGGTTTGAGGATGTTTTGGAACACCATTTCACACTGTTGTTTCACTAGTCTGCCCTACTCTCCACAGACGCCAGACTTAGAAAAGCACTCAGGCCCCTTTCCAGACCATGGGTACTGGTGGGTACTGGTGCTAACCCCTTTAGCAGTACAGGTACAGTTTTGGTCTCCCATTCCAGTCCTCATAAAATCTTACAGGATGGACAATACCTGCATTTCTAGCAGGAAAGACAAGCTGCCAAACCATGTAACTTTAAGAGCCTTCTTATTTCCTCTCCCTATAAAGGTCAATTTTTATGCTACTCCTGAGACAAATTCTGTTGAGTCAGGAGCTGAGAGGACCTCTGTTCAATATCAGCCCTGATCACTAGTAAGCTTTTTCGGCGCTCTTGCCAGAGAGAGCGTGAGAGCAAATTCATCCACACACCTAAAGCCAGACTGTTACGCTTGTGCAGTTCCTTCCTGACTCCAAACCCAGCAGTGCCCAGGCTGAGCCCGAGAGACCTGTAATGGCGATCTGTAATGGGACTTCAGAGGGGAGCTGGGATTAGAGCTCACAGACTGGTGCAACGTGCGTTTGTGTCCTTAGCATCCTGCCCCTGAAGGGCAGTGCTGCCCTCCTACATACACACTTTTCCCACAAGCTGCTTTTCCTACCCAGAGCTTTTTATTCTGTCCTCATGATTTCCTCACCCTCTGTTCCCGTTCCTCAGGTTACGTGTTCATCACCAACATCCCTGCTGGTGCCACAGACATCCTCATCATTGAGCGCAGGAAAACAGAAAACATCCTAGGTAAGCAGAGGAACCGGATGGATGTGGAGATCCCAGTTTAGCTGCCTGGGAGGTGGGAGGAGGGCTCTGAGCACCCCCGTCTCTTCTGTGAGAGAGCTATCTATGAGCATTTCCTCCAGGGTAGCACAGGGGCACTTCATCTCTCCATAAACCAAGTCTACCACGTCTTCAGCAGCCATCAGTAGGAAGGACATGTGGAAACCAAGCTCACTGTGGGCAGTCCCTGTTGTGAAGACATTTGTGGTCTTGTTGGAGAGGGAAATGAAAGCAGCAGGCATTGAACACTGCTGATCTGACCTGATGCGGAGGATGAATGCTGGAGGGCCTGCGGCTTTTCTCAGTCACGAGCTGTTTGCCCTCCTCAGTAGCAGTGCAGCCCTGGTGTTCTGCATGGGGTATCACATTTGTCCATTTTCTTTCTCTTTGAAGCACTCGCAGATGAATCCGGGCATTTCTTCTTCAACGGCAACTCCGCCATTGACAACCCCCAGAACTTCAGGGTAGCTGGCACGATCTTCAAGTACCGGCGCCCCTCAAGCCTGAACTCAGATGGGCTGGAGTATATCATAGCTCATGGGCCCACTAACCAGTCTCTGAATGCCATGGTATGTGAGGAGCTAGTTTTAGGCTTTTCTGTCTTGCCTCTCCCAAAATTGTGAGCCTCCCTCAGACAAAGGGAATATTAACCTGGTTCCCAAGCCAAACCTGAGCGTGTAGGTGGCTGAGGAAGCCAGATATTGTCTTGGGGGTGGTTTCCTCTCGGATTTAGGAGGATACTATCTTCTCCTAACATCCATCACAAAATGGATGTGGCTAGAAGAGATCTCTGGGAAATATAAGTCCTTAAAATACAAATGCATTTGTTTTCTTTTTCTGTTTTCTCTAGTACTACAACTTTAATGGGAAAATGCCACACATAACGTACGACTACACTGTACCACGGACACCACCTCTCCGAACTGCAGCCCCTGCTGTAGACAGACCCCTCTATCATCATCTACCAGAGACCAGCCAGAACCATCCCATCCCAGCCAACTCCAGAGCTGCCCAGGACTTCAATGCCACGTGGCTTTCCCTGTCACCAGATGACACCAGTGAACAGCTTCCTTTAAGAGAAAGGCATGAAGATTTAGGCTTCGGCCACCCACACTTCTTCCAAACCAACTCCACCAGTCAGACTCGGGACTGGGGCTGGGAGCAAGGTGAAGAGAAGGAGAAGTATGACTTCCAGATAAGACAGGTCTACCATGCAAACACAGGAGAGGAAGAGGAGGAGGAAGCAGCAGCAATTGGTGGAGAAACAGAGTTGGGTTGGTTGCTTTGTTTTTCCTTCTCTCCCATTTTGTTCATTGAAAGCAGACATCCCACACTGGTCTTCTTGAAATCTAAGGTGGCTTTACGATCAGGGCGGACAGGAGGGAATGATGATCAATAGTGGGGTGGAGGCTGTCAGGAAGCAGCAAGGGCCAGTAGTTCTGTAAGGGAAGGGGAGCTGGGAGAGCGTGGCCAGGATATAGATCAGGCAGGGCAGTCCCATGGCACCTGAGCTTGGCAAGCAGGGCAGTGACAGCAACAGGTCCCAGCAACAGTCCAGTGACAAGCAGGTGACAAGTCAAAAGCAAGGTGACAAGTCAAATCTGAGGTCACTCTGGGAAAGCCACACAACAACTCTGGGACAAAATACACCTGCAACATTGCTCAGGCCAGGACTGAAGGCCTGGGCCTGAACTTAAAAGGAGCTTCTGAGCAATGGGCAGAGTGTGTGTGTGAGGTTGGTCAGGGCAATTAAAGCCTGTTGGTGCACCCTGGTGGCAATTTGCGAGGACAAATACTGAATGTTTTTTGCCTCGTTAAATATCACATGTAGAAGTATAAGCCATCCAATATATTTAAAGCGTCCTTGTACTTTTCTTCCAGCTCTCAGGTTCAATCAGATTTCCATCAGCACAGCTGTACCTTACAGCATGAGGAGATCTGAGCTCTCAGAGAACAACCGCATAGCATCCTCCAGGCTTCGTCTCTTCAGGCGACTGTGTCACCGAGACCCGCACAACACCGCCTTCTGTAGGGAGCTGCAGCACCTGGCAGCCAGGCTGGTGCCAAGGAACTCCACAGCAGGACTATGGACTGAGACAGCTGCCCGGTGGCCACAGGGCCTCCACAAAGCGCCGGCCCGTAAGAGCTCACTGGAGGACTTGAAGGTGGAGGCATTTGCTGGGAGTCAGGGGGAAGCAGCCAACTACAGCATGATGGCATCCGTGGAGAACCCTTTGCTAGGTGCCAGCCCAACCACGGACATCAGCCAGGCAGAGCCTCTGCAAGCCCCTGGCACTGAAAGGTGGCACTTGATTTCCTGGCAAAACAGGAGCATGGTTAGCTGGGGAGGGAGGGTCAAGCCAATCCTCTGGTAGTCTCACTGCTGTCCTTGATGTCCCCATTCACCTGTGTCTATCCATGGCAGCCGCTGTAGTTGTAGATGCTGACCAATGGTGTGTCCTCCAAAGAGTGATTGTCACAACTGACCTGACACAGAGCTCCCAGAACATATTTCAGGTCCCACTGCCTCTAAGGGATCCATTTAAATGGGTGCTGAATGACCTGCGAGGCCAACGTTGATGTGATTGTAAAGAAGGCCAGGAGTCTACAGCATGTCACATGAACATGTTTACCACCACGTCATGCCCCTTCTGTCCCATTCCTCTGGGCACATAAGCTTCTGTAACTTCAATAAACATTTGTCAGGAGACTGAGGGCCAACTTTTAAACATTTCTGGCAAGCCGCATGTGAACTCTCCGTATCACATTATGTGATACTAAGAGGGACCTTGCTTGAGCTCTCCTTTCCAACCTAACATCATACCTCTCAAGGTGATAGTATGAACTGAGGCTGAGGGCACCTGCATGGTTAAAGGACCATAATATCCACAAGACTCACAATGAATGATGCCTCCTCTCAGAGGGATGTTGGTCCACGGCTATCCACAGCCTTGCTACTTGAATTCAGGAGGAGGATCAAGGCTTTACACTGTCTGTTCATCAGTGGTCCATCTTGCCCAAGGCGGGGGAGATGGAGAGCAGAAACACTGGGTTTCTTCCCATCTTCAAAGGCAGCAGGGAGGAATTTCACTGTTTGCAGCATTTTTTCATTTTTAGCTCACACCACCTCCTTTTTCCACAGTAATGAGTTTGATGTGAGCCCCGTGGGCCATGACGACATCAGCTTGGCTGACATGTATCGGTGGAAAGTCTCAGCTTATGCCCCCTGCAGCTCCACGTGCACTTCAGGTAGGATTGGCTTCAAGTGACTGATCATGTGAGGTCCTTGTTGGCTGTTGTTGGAGAGAATACTGGTATTTTTTAAAATGGCAGGTAGATTTTCAGATGCAGTGAGCACTCCAGTAATGTAATCATGGTGGGAGGAGGCTTTTGGATCTGATGGAGCCTGACCAAGAGGGTCTTGATTGCCCAGCAGGTATCAGCACCTCCTATGCGATGTGTGTCCGGTATGACGGAGTGGAAGTGGATGAAGCATACTGTGATGCCCTAACCCGACCAGAACCTACTCACGAATTTTGCATGGGGAGAGATTGCCAGCCTCGGTGAGTGGAAATGACATCAACTGTCCATGGGGACAGCATATCTTTATAAGGATCATTTTCTGCTCAAGGTGTACAGCTGTTTCTGGGCTGGAAGGTACACTTAAACAGCTAAGCCCTGGTAAGCAAAAAAGAGGGGAAGGAATGTCTAAGTTGCCTGCTGAGGGCCAAGTTGTCTTTCAAGACCAGCACTGCCCTGACACAGAGATGTACGTGATGAGCAGATTCATAGCAACAGCTACTGGGTGAGGGAGTCCCAGGCGTGCAGGCACTCCCCAGCCACCCCGTGTCCCCTGTCCCCCTTACCTGGGTTTTCCTTTGTGCTTTCTCTCCTGGGGACTGCTTGTGGAGGTGGGAGACCAGCCGGTGGAGCGAATGCTCCAGGACCTGTGGTGAGGGCTATCAGTACCGTACTGTGCGCTGCTGGAAGATGCTGGCTCCAGGCTTCGACAGCTCCGTTTACGACGACCTCTGTGAGTCAGCTGGGCTGGCCAGGCCCATGGAAAGGAAAGCCTGCAAGAACAAGGCCTGTGGGCCCCAGTGGGAGCTCTCTGAGTGGTCCGAGGTAGGCAGCAGGGGAGCTTTACCCCCAGAGGTAAGCAGCCAGGGCTGGGCTGGGACCTGGAGGAAGGTGGCTGGTGGATGTTGAGAAGCCCAGTTGCATCCTGGGGAAACAAGGATTTACCTTTACCCACAGCTCCCCTGTTCTGGCAGTGCTCAGCAGACAAAGGCCAGTGCAAAACATTTTTGAAATGTCACTTCTCAAGCAGGACATCGACCAAATGGAAGCCCTGCCAGCAAGAGGCTCTGCCTCTCTCTTCCAGAGGATCTAACTAAGGGTGAATGGGGATATAGAGAAGTTAAAACCCAGCAAAATCCCTTTGACTTTCCACAGCCTGCTTGGGACTGGGCCAGCGGCCCCGTGGCTTTGAACAGCAGCCCAGGCACCAGCATCTTGGAGTGTTGGAGTGCTAGGACCCAAAGTAAATAAGTGGCAGAGGTAGAGGCAGACCCACCTTTTTGTGTCCCTGCTGGGGCCCTCCCCCTCTCCCTTAGTGCAGCCGGAGGAAAACGGGAGGAGGCATAGCTGCCCCCCTTGCCTTTGCTCATCCCCCTTGTTCTCTGTGTCTGAGCCCCGGGGCTGACTCTGTGTGGCCATTGCAGTGTTCTGCCCGGTGTGGCACGCAGGGGACAATGAAGCGGGAGGTGCGCTGCTCAGTGGAAGCATCCCTCTGCAATGAGTCCCAAAAGCCCAGCAGCGAGAAGGCGTGCACAGGCCCGCCCTGCGACCGACACTGGACCACTTCGGATTGGGGCCCGGTGAGTCCGGAGAGTCTGCTTCTCCTTGCACCCAGTGACGGGGAGGGGCAGGGCTGGCAGGAGGGACTGGGTGGGCAGTGATGCTACTGCTCTCTTTTGGCTTTCTTCTGGCAGAGAAACTAGCTAAAGAAACTAGAATAATCTGTATTTTTGCATCTCCATACTGAAAATTTTGGTTAGCTATTAAGAGCTCCATTCATTAATCTGGGAAGCTCACGGCACCTGGAGAATGGAAGCCCCTGACAAGTTGTACCTCTAAAGACCTTTGAGATCCAGTGCCACAGTCCCAGTGGCAGGGCTAGGCTCTGGACTTAGGTCTTCTGGCACCACCGCCCCTGACCCCTGCACCTTCCTGCTTTCTGATGTGTCTAAATGCCCTTTATTCCTCCAAGTGCTCAGGTTCTTGTGGTGAGGGACGCATGAGCCGCTTCATCACGTGTCGCAACCTGGAGGGCAAAGTGATCTCCAACTCGCAGTGTGACCCAGCCACCAAGCCCCTGGCTGTCCATCCATGTGGAGACAAGAACTGCCCTGCACACTGGGTGGAGCAGGAGTGGGACCAGGTAAAGCCAAGCCCAGCCCTGTATCCTCAAGCCTCTTTTCCACCCCGTATCCCACAGGAGATGGTGGGAGCCTGGCTCTCTTGGCAGAGCAAGGTTGTATGGTGTGAGCCGTGGAGCTGTACCCTTGTCCTAGCTCCTTTTAGAAAGAGGGAAGGGGTAATGAATACTTGTCCAGCTTGTCCCCTCCATACCCTGTAGACCACACCAAAGTTTTTGTCATTTGCCGCCTTCCCAGGGACCTCCATTAGAGGGCAGCAATGTCCTAACGAAACCTCTCCCACCTCTGGCTCCCAGCTGGCAATTGCAGACACCTCAGCAGAGCTCTTTGTCGAGAACCCGCACTCACCCCTCCCACGATTTTGGTCCCACCATTAAAGGGAAAGCCTCAACAAAACCAGCTTCGTCTTTGATAAATAATAGCCAGAGGTAAACCTGAACCACAGCCCAGATCCCTGCCCTGAAAGTCATGTCTGGACCATGACTGTGTACTTGCCACTGGACTTAGGAGTCCAGTGAACATGGTCCAGGTGTCCCATTCTACTAAACAACCGGTCTCTGCCCATCTGCTTACTCACCTTCTGTTGCTCAAGGTCCAAAGGCTTTAGGCTTCCCGATAAGAGCTGATACAAATCCCAGAGCACCCAGAAGGAACACGTTGAGTCAGTTGTGGAATTTTGGCTTTGTCTTTAAAGTCTTGAGCAAAATAGGGATTCACAAAACACTAAGGAAGAAAGTTTCTAGGGAACCAGAGAAGCAGCCAAGCTCTCTCCCCTCCAACCATAGCTAAACCTCTGTTTTCCTTTTGCTACCCTTTGCAGCTGTTGACCTCATTCAACTGACTCTGCCTCCAGCACTGGTAACAAGCACAAACTGGTTAAACCTGGGGACCCAGGGCAGTTCTGTAACCCTCCCCTGCTCTGGCCTGTGGTGTGGGTCACAGCCAATGCTGCAGTGCAGTTTTTCAGCTGTGTCCAGGCTATTAAACTCACCTGAACTCTGACAGACCAGCTGAGCTCCCCACCTTTGTGTGTGCCAGCTTCTTTGCCTTTGCTGTGTTCTCCTGGCTGATCAGCTCTAAGGATGGATGCAAACCAGCTGTGTTTCACCTGCCACGGTGAAGAAGGGCACAAAGCAGTGAAATTGTAAACTGGCAACTGCCTCCATGAGTATCGAGGAGCAGAGCTGAGCTAGAATCAGATCCTGCCTCTTGCTGCTTCTCTTGGCGGTGTCCTGAGAGAGTGAGGCCTCCCAGCTAAGCCTGCGTAGCTTTGGGCTCAGCAGTACTTGTCAAATCACCTGCAGTGCGCCAGTTTGGTCCCCTTGGGCCCACGCAAAGCTTGTCAGTACTCCAAGATGTAGGTTGCTACATGAATATGCTATGTGGTTTTTGAGAACATAGGTACATATAAAATAAGACAGACACAGCTTCTTGTAGCCTTACCTTGGCTGCTCCAGGTCCCTTGCGGCAGCTGCTCTCGAGGCCAGCCAAGGTGAATTCAGCATTCCCAGTGCTGGCTAGACACTAATTAGCAGCTCTTGTCCTCGCTCCCTAAGAAATTCATGTCCTTTGCAGACACCCATTGCTCTCGTGACCTGGGAAGCACTACTTCTGTTGGACTAGTGTTAGCATACGCATATGCATTAAGCACCTTGCTTCTGAGCAGGCTGCCATCTCACCTTACCTAAGCATTTGTTACCTGGCTGTTATGTTCTCTTTCCCAGTGCAATGCCAGCTGTGGGCGAGGGATGAAGACCCGGGTTGTCTTGTGTGCGGGCCTGGAGAATGGTGTGTACAGGGAGTACCCTGAGAAGCGCTGTGAAGCCTCTCAGAAACCTGAGGAACAAGCTGCCTGTTTCAGGAGGCCATGTTCAACGTGGTTCACTACCTCCTGGTCTCAGGTAGGGCTTGGGGTGGTGGGGAAGGGGGAGAGGAGACCTCATAACCCTGGTTAGGGGAGTATGACCTGCACTGAGGATTTCTATCAGCCTGTTCTGCCGAGGGCTTTGTTAGGTCTGGATGGGACCGTGAGCTCTGCTCTTCTGCAGAGCAGGCAGCGGGACTGACACGCGGGAGCTGGGGAAGACCTTAGAGCATGTGGGTTATTGCCTCAAGCAAGAGCGTGCACCACACTGCAGGCAATACAGCCGTGTCTCCTGCTCTGCCAGGAGCTCTGTCTTTCCCTGCTTTCCCTTGATTTTAACTGGGGAACATTTAGGGAATGGGAGAACAGGGGAAGCTGAGCCTGGCTTGCAGCAGCCATTTTCTCCATCTTCTATCACAGCATCAACACTCAAAGCAAAACCAATGCCGAATTGCATTAAAGAGATGAAAGCAAACTCCTCCCTTGCTCTGCCCCAAACCCGGCTCAGGGAGGCTCTCCTCCAGCAACAAAAAGGGAGCATAATGGGATTTGACCCAAACCTCAACAACGGTGTCCAAAGCAGGGACTGGGAGGCCTCACTGTAAGAACGAACTTGGGAACTATAGAAAAATAAAAAAAACCTGCCTCTCACGATCGCTTTACTCTGTCTCGATTCCGACAGTGCAGCAAGACGTGTGGTGCTGGTGTGCGACTGCGTGAGGTGAAGTGCTACCAGGGGGAAGCACTGGCTCAGGGCTGTGACCCCACTTCCAAACCAGAAGCCAGGCAGACGTGCCAACTCCAGCCGTGCCCCACAGAGGCACCAGGTAAATCTGGGAGGACAGGGAGGGAGAGGAGCCCTGGGGAGCCCCTTGCTCTGTCCACCCCTGCTGGGGAAACGCATCTCCTTTTTAACCCCCTTCTCCACATGCTTCTGCTCCCCAGAAGAAGCCTGTGAAGACAAAGCGACGGCCAACTGCGTGCTGGTGCTGAAGGTGAAGCTGTGCTCTCACTGGTACTACAGGAAGGCTTGCTGCTGGTCGTGTCAGCTTAAGTCACCCTGACTGCTGCCAGGCCGTACTTCCCTTCCAAGTTCGGGGCAAGAGCTCCCTTGAGCCAGACTTTACCACTTGAAGCCACCCCACTTGGCTTGGCTGTGGAGCCAGTCCCTGTAGACCAGCCAGCTCAGTGAGGAAGGATTCCTAGGACTTAGCCATCACTGTTCCCTCTCCACCAAGAGGATTTTACACAAGACAAACCATCATTTCCTAGAAAGCTACTGAGAAGTGAGTTGGGGAAAGCCTGTCCCTGCTGTCGTCACCTCCGAAGAGCTCCAGTTGGAGGTGGTGGGGCGCAGTGGCCAGCCCCCAGCAGGGCACAGACGGCAGCAGCCATATCTCTGCTTTGCCTTGCAGATTCTTCTACAAGGGCAATTTCCAAAACACACCAAAAAATTCTGTGTCACAATAAAGAGCTAAACTGTAAAACTGTGGTTGTGGGATGCATATACCTAGACCAGAGGCAAGGGAGGCGGAGGGACACAAGAGGAAGGGAAGCAGCAGCAGGAAGGGTGGGGAGGAAAAAAATCCTTGCAGCAGTACAGCTTCCAGATAAACCCCATTTTGTGTTGCCTGACAAAGAACAACACTGACTCCTGTTTAGTATTGCAAAGTCCTCGTTTATTTCTGACATTGAATTTGGACCCATAGCTGAACAACAAAGACAGAGAATAATAATCTGAAGTGGAAAAAGTCTGGAATCCCTGCCCCTACCCCGTCCTGTTCCTCTGTCATCCCCAAAACCTTAAAGCGCACAGCTGCATCTCTCTGTTCCAGCCCTTTCAGACTCACGCGGTTGTCTGTAGCCGTGCCAGGCTCAGGGTGTTGTGTCAACTGTGGGGATACCCTCATCTTGGCCATCCAGCTACCCTGGAACTGCCTTGCTAGCCTTGGCACCTCATTAGCAGGCGATAGGTCACGCTTAATTTGCATGTGATGAAGATGACGATGTGGTCACCTTCCTTTCACCAGAAGGGTGACCCACAGAAGGAAACCCCCCCCCCCCATGTTATTCCCACGCTCTGGAGGTCACGGCCCGGCACGTGCTGCTGTTGCGGAGGAAAGCCAAGAGGTAGAGTTGGATGCCGGGAGCCGCCGTGCCGACGAGCTGGCTCTGCGCCCCCGGAGGGGCCGGCATCGCGGCGACGGCTGGCAGAGCCCTGCAGGCGGCAGCCCACGGGTCATGCCGGGACGTACTAACTTCTTGTGGCTCCCAGCGGGACAGAGACCTAGCTGAGCAGATGCTCTAGTGGGAAAGGATTTATTGAGTTAGCCAAGATTTTTTTTCCAGTTCCAGACTATATTTTCGGGGAGGCTGGGAAGCAGTAGGAGCAATGGACTATTGGCCAGTGGGATCCAGAGCGCTTTGCTGCTGCTGACTTCCATCTTCCCTCCTGCCTGCCCGTAACGTGAGAGGACGTTTAAAGACCCGCTATCACTGTTTGGAGAAGGGAAGGAGACTTAAGCAGCTGGACTGAGTCTCAGGATAATGGAAATGCAATGTCATTCTGGGACCGAGGTGGGGGAGATGGTGGACGACGTTTTTCTCAAAAGGCTGTGGAAAATGTGGGCTGGGGCAAGGTGTTTGGTTACAAGGACAGTCACCACATTTGGCATTCATCTGACTCCTTTGGGTAGTTTGGGCAGAGGTGACAAGGCATGAGGTCCAAAGTGTAAATTAGCCTTTTGCCTGGTAATGTAGACATCTGAGGCTTCCGTAGCGTGCACCTCCATGCTGAGACCTACATTTTCTGTGCATGAATGGGGAGGTTAAGTCCAAGTCCTGTGAGCAGCAGGATTATTTCTAAATTACGGTGGTGAAAAAAAGCCCAAATCACATTTCGGAGCAGTCGTACCCTATATTGCAAAGGCATGGCAAGCCTCTCCTGCCATGGCCTCCAGCAGCGTCCGCATGGCTGCCGGGGTCGTTGCTGTCCGTGTCCCTCCTCCCTGCCATGAATGGGAAGCGTTCAGCCGAGCGGTCCTGCACCGGTTGCTATGGAAGTGCCTGTGAATTGATGGAGATGTCCTTTTAGTAATTTTTCACCTAATTTGATTCATGGAGGAAGAAGGAACTTTCCCACATTCATTTTTGCAGAAAGGCAGAGCCACTGGCTGTCATTACCAGCCGCAGAGCCGGTGAACTCAGGCTCGGGTCTCGCATCCTTTTCTTCCAAAAGCAAAAGAGGGGGGACCCCAACGACCTGAGCATCACTCTCCCGTGGGAGGTCGTGGGCCCTGCAGAGGAGCAGATGGCACCCAGTGGTCTCTGCTGTTGCTGTCGAAAGAAAAAAGCCGTCCTAAAGCCAACCTTCCTCTGGTTGTCCAGAACTGTCAGGGTGGGCTGGTAGGGCTTCGAACGCTGAAGGTGACCAAAACTACAGTCCTTTAGGGGTGCAACTCTTCCCGTAAGTAAAATCTTGCCATTTTTATGGGTCCAAGTTAAAATTGCTCCTAAGAAAGGCTGTGAAGAGTAGAAGAGGTGGGGGCTTCGGCTGCAGAAGGGTCAGCCTGGGCCCGTTTGCGTAGGTGAGCGGTTTTGCGAGCAACTTTGCCTCCCCTGGCGGTGATCTAAATTCAGTCTAAATTCATGTCTTGAACTTCTTCAGCACGTGCAAAGACCAAAGCGGGTGGGAGGCGGTGTCCTATCTTACACTCGAACAGAAAAGCTAACTGCTAGCGGCAACTAACGCAGTATGAGGGGAGCAGGATGACCTGGATCTTCCCTTCTTCGCTTTTCCGTCGCCGAGGAGCGCTGCCATTCCCAGCTCAGCGGCGGGATCTGCCGGGGGCGGCAGCTGGTGGGTGGTCACGCATCGCTCCGTGTGCCGGAGGCGGTGGGACATCGCCTCGGGTGGCTGCGTGGGGACACCGGAGGCCTCGCGCTGGGCTCGGGGAGCCGGGGGAGCCTGGGGTAATTAAATTAGGTTGTACTGTACATAGCCCTCGTTAGACAAGTCCCTTCAGGAGATAGAGTAGAATAATAATGACACTTATGATGGGTTCGGAGGTGGCCGGTTTAACGTCACCCTTCGAGGTCTCTCTCGTCTTCTCGCCCGTAAAGCTTAGCCGTGCCGGGCAGTTCCGCAGGAGGATCGTGCTGGTCTGGGGCTGGGTTTACAGGGTCCTCCCTGCGGGAACCCCCCCCCCAGAGACAAGTGAAAAGCCCCTTCCCTCGAGCGGGCGCCGGCTGTGGGCACCCTGTGCTAGTGGCAATGGTGACTACACCTCCGTGCTGATAGCCCGCGGGTTGGGGAAGCTCTCGCGGAGGAGGCCGTGGCGGCTCATCGGGTAGCTTTGCAAGGTGGCCATGTTGATGGGCGGCCCCATCTCCTTGTAGCACGCGGGGGTGTAGGTGACCCTCTCGCCCCCGTTGCGCACCATGTCGGCAGTCCGGATGTAAAAGGGGGAGGCGTAGGGGGAGCAGGTCGGGCAGTAGTTGTGGGCCCCGTGCTGGTTGAGCTCGCTGGGGAGGGCGCGCAGGGCTGCCCTGGCCATCCACCATGCGGGAGCTGCAGGCGTTGCAGGTGCCCAGGTGCGAGTGTGCAGGAAGGTCGGGCTCTTCCTCTTCTTCCTCCTCCTCCTCCTCCTCCTCTTCCTCATCGGAGTCATTTTTCTTGCAGCAGTAGTACTGCGCGAAAGGGGAAGAGGGTGTATGAGGGGAAGCGGAGCAGCCGGTGGCCAGATTCGGCTTCACATTTGTCCCTGCCACGTCCCCGCTCCCCTCGTCCCCCTGCCCGGGAAACCCCCTGCTGCTCCCCTCCATCGGTACCCGGGTCCTGCCGAGCCGCAGAAGCCAGACAAAACCTGGACCTGAGCGTGCTGGGGGAGGCAGCTGCCGGGGAGCTCGTCCTCCCCCCTGCCAGCGAGGGTTGCGAGGGGAAGGTATTTTACCGCGCCAGTTGGAAAGTCCTCCAAGTAATGGCTGTGCTTTCCATCACACGGGCGCTGCTGCATGGCACAGACTTCGCATTAACTTTTAAAGAGCAGGAGGCTGGAGCTAGCTGTTGTTGAAAGCCTCCTCGTTTAATTTACAGGGGGAATAAAAAAAAATATAAAAATCTCCATCTGGTATTGCAAACCCAGCCAAGCCTACACCTATATTAGCATCGGCCGCAGAGCCTCAAAAGCCTTTGGGGAGTCGCCCCACGCCAGGAGGAGGAAAAGCGGTAACTCTGCAGCACCTGGGGGGAAAGGGGGTTCTCAACTCCCTGCCCATCACAGGCAAGAAACCCCCTTCGAGACGCCTCCCGCGCCAGCAGTTTGGCCTGGGGAGCAGCAACACCGCCGGGGTTCGTGGCAAGATGGGGGACGGCCACCGGGCTCACCTGTAGCCTACAGTAGCAGAGCACGGCAATGATGCACAGTAGGATCACCGTCGCTAGGATTCCCCCGGTGATAACAACAGTTCCCGCTGTCATCCGACCGATTCTCCATCAAACTCTGAAAGGCAGGGCCACAGGGCCAGACACGCGTCACCCTGGGACACAGAAGTCACCTACCATGACTTTGATGTCACATCACAGCCCATGAGGCATCCCAAAATATGGCGTCCCTGCTCCTCCCTCCCCAGCCGGAAAACTATCACCCAATATCATTCTCCCTCTCTTAGCGAGAGGACATCTGAGATGCGGCACCATGTCCGCTCGGTGCCATCGCTGCCTCTGGCTTGGGGTCAACCCCGCAGTCCACCCACAGAGCCCCCGTCCTCGCTGAGCCAAAAGGGCTGATTTCCACCCTCCCGGCAGAAAATACAGCTTCTGCTTCAAAACGTAGAAGCAAACCTGGGTTTACATTGGGAAAAGCCAAAGGGGAGACTTTGAACTCCACAACTCTGGCAATCTGAGCCCAAAAAATGCACCCCAGCTGCCTGCTGGGCACCGACGGGTCTAACACGGGCTTGGAATGAGCCAAGCAGCCCCCACCTCCGTCCCCATGCCACGGAACCCGGGGGCTACTTACGTTCAGTGACGGAGGGGTTGGATGTGGCAGGAGCAGAGGGAGAGGTCAGCCGTGGCCCACCAGCCTCCCTCCCCCGCGCTTCCCCGCTTCCCCGGAATTTGCCCTGCTTTGGGACCCGCGGGAAGCCCCACTTCACATCCCGCATTCCACAGGGACGGGGCTCCTGTGGTGCAGGAACTGCGCCCCTGGGAGCCTCCGTGGTGCAAAGAGCATTTTGGGTCCTACGGATGATGATGATGATTATAATTATTACTTCCTTTAATTTGGAGCAGGGAAAGGAGGCATTTCCCAAGCTCGGAGAAATGCTCTGCAGGCCAAGACTGTGCTATCAGCAGCTCGTGAATCACGCAGCTTCACAGGGCGAAGGCCTGGCTTAGTCAGCACTCGGCCTTTTCCTCTTTAAAATCAATTATGGAGGAGGCGGATGCATCATCTCGCAAGTGGACAATGGTTGACGTGCTGCTGGGAAAGGAGCTCTCCCCTCCACCCTCTGTGGGGCAGGCGAACCCCAGCGTCCCCCCGCCACCCCGCTGGCACCTACCCAGAAAAGGACAGGCAGGGCGTCACGGTCACGCCGGCCCCGGGGTGGCCGGCTGGGACAGGCAGCGCTGCATGGCCACGGGGAGACGCCGGCAGCCCTGGGAGGGAGGACAAGGAGAAAAACCCACTGTCAGCTCGTGCCCCCCCCACCCAAGGGGACTGCCCAGTGTCCCCATCCCCGCTGATACCACCTCCCCGCGGTGGGGCTAAATAAATTGCTTTTTCAGGGAGACCGGCAGGAAAGGCGGGTGCTGGGAAGGTGGGTAAACCCAAACCGCCACGATCCTCCACCTGAAACTGGCCATTTCAGCAAAAGCGAGAGAGATGCACCCAAGAAGCGGGTGCAGGAGCCGTCCCGCGCCCATCGCCCCCGTCACCCCCACCCTCCGGCAATGCCTGGCGCAACCGCATTTCATTACCGGTCCCCGCGTCCCTCCGGTCCCCGCGTCCCTCCGTGCCTCGTCCAGAGCAAGGCTAATTGATAGGGCCCAAGTGCCAGCCGGTTGCAGCCAAGGAGATCTAATTACCTGCTCACCACAAGGCCTTAATTGACGGAGGGAGGTGGCAGCTTCCAGATGAGACCTGCCCAACTCTGCCCCTGCCCCTCGCTGCTGCATGTGCTGTTGGGCACCACAGGGAACCCCCCCCCCCGCCTCTAAAAATCCCCCTCCCCCTCCTCACTCCGCTGCAGTGATTTGCAGGATCCTGCCAGCCGCAAATTGATTTTCAGCTCTTGGAAAGTTCCTGTACGAAGCCAAAAGGCGGGCACGCATTGGATTTCCTCCTCGAGCTGCTCTCGCGCATGAAACAAAGGGGAAAAAAAAAAAACCCTGAGAAATCAATAGGTCCATAACGCAGCTAATATCTCCATCCATCAGGGGACCCGACGCAGAGCTAATAATAGAGACCAACACGCTCGGCTCCTGCACCCCATTACCAAACTGCACCCCAAAACATTGCCAAGAGCGAAGGGCACCAGGGACGGCGGGGGGACACGTGGGGGAGCCTCCGATGGAGTTATCACCTCCCCAGGTGCCATCCTCAACAGGGAAAAGCTGAAGGTGGGTGGCTGGAAAAGGCAAGCGTTGACCTTTGATGATCCCCGACAGGGACGCGCCGTGAGCCGGGCGGTGATGGATGATGCAGGCGGCCGTTCGTGTCCAGAGAACTTCATTTCGTGGGCGCTGTGATTTGATTTAGAGCTCAGAGAGGAGCAGCCAATTAGCCCGAGGTTTGGAGCGAGCAGGCTGCCTCAGGGAACGACCCTGGGTGGGGAGGGACAGGCACTGGGCACCCTTTGGTCACCTCCAAGCCCGGCCAGCGCTGCCTCGAGGACAGCTGGGCTTCCACGTGCCCCATCTCCGGCACTCCCATTCCTGGACTTGCCAGGAACAGTGTTCCAATGGCCCCATTCAGGAGCCGGGCTCCTGCTTATTAAAATAGAGAATGTTAAAAAAAAAAAAAAAGGCAAAAATTAAAACAAAGCAGAAGAGAAGTGTTGCCTTTCCTCAACTCTTTGGAGGTGATGCTCTCGGAGAGGAGGAAGTTTCCTCCCCTCCTCCCCCCCAAATCCTGCTCACTGGCAGCCCAGCAGTTCATTTTCTACCCAGTTAGTGCCTATAAAATAGTTTGTGCCTATAAAAGAGCCTTCTCTAACCCACAGCTCTCTTCTGCAGGGATGCAGAAGGGGATGCAACACCTCCTAGGGAAGGAGCAAGAGCCCCAGTCTCAGGAGTAATTGAGGTCTTGGGAATTCTAAGGTAAATATGCCCAGAAAGGGGCAGGACAATGACAATGGCCTTTTCCAGCCCTCGCAGGGGCCACACAACAGCCCCCGCAGCCGCATCCCTGCCACCGGGGACCAGCCCACGTCCATTTTCCATCTGGCCCCTGCCAAGCACATCCCAAACTGTCGGGAAAGGGGCATTTTGGGCTCCACTGGCTCAGCTCCCCCAGGGCTTGAGCACTGCATGGCCCCCCCACCCCGACAAAAGCGCCATACGTTCTTAGGCATCCCCGAAAAGCCTCGGGCTGCCCTGTGAGCCGAGCCCAGCCCTGCGGCTTCTGCTCCCGCAGCGGGATGGGACGTGGAGCCATGGCAGGGGGATGCACATCTTGCAAAGCCAATCTCCCCGGGGGCGCAGTCCCATTCCTCCTTCTGGCTTAAAAAGGGAGTTGAGGGTTGTTTAAATACTGCGTTACCCTCCCTGCCCCTCCCTGGCTTTCGGGAAGCGATCAGAGGCAGTAGGCAGTGGTGTCACACTGTCCCCGATGGGGACGGGAGCGGGCGGAGGGAGGGTCCCCGGCCGTATCGAACTCCTCCGGGCAGGCGTGCAAAACCGCTTGCTGCAGAGATACGTTTTCTTTAATTGATGTCGCCTCGCAGCGCAAAGTTACGGCCTGAAAAGTGACTCTGGGAATGAGCGGCATCACAGGCTTCTATATTTATTCTCCTTCAATGACGTCCATAGCAGATTTGCACGGTTTGCAAGTCGATGGGGAGGTTTTTGCCAACCGCCAGCACTCCCAGCCCAGCTGAGAAACTCCCATCCTTCCTCTCCCGGCGCATCCCACCAGCCCCGAGCTCACCTCCCCATCCAACAGGGGTCAAACACTAACACGAGAGCTCGGGAGCGGGTTTCAGGCTCGGGCTGAGCACGGCTATTTGCCATGAGCATCATGCCGAACCTCGCCAATGAGTCCTGCCCCAGTCCGGGCTCTGCTCTCCCGGTTTTTGCTCTGCAGCTCACGGGCTAATTCAATGAAATGTCTGCCTGGTAAATTAGCCCAGCCGCTGCCTTACCAGAATCATCTCCCAGAGCCTAATTGGAAAAAAACAGCATCAGGGCTGCCTTTTCAAAACAGATTATGGCAGCAAACAACAGGGCAGCTCCCGGGTGGCTGCGTCCTGCCCCTCGCGGGCTCAGCCTGGTGGGATTCTGGTGGATTAACCCACGGTCGCAAACCTCAGCCATGGGAGGAGGACGTGAGCAGCACGGCTCCCCCCAGCCATGGGGCAGGATGAGTGCCCGGGGAGGGCTGCGACCTGCAAACTCATCACACGTTGGACGCTCTGTGCTACAAGACCTAAGAGGCCGAGCCGAGCCGCGGGGGAGCAGAAACAAGGAGACCCTCCCAAATGAGCTGAGCCCAAATGAAAGTTCACCCAGAGAGTGAAGGCAATGCGGGATGCAAGAGGATGCGGGGGCTGCACCCAGCCGACAGCCCCCCAGCAGCCCCAGCACTCGCCCCCCGGCTTCTTGCCCAGGTCCCAAACCCTTGGGTCACTTTGAAGCCTTTAATCTTTTAATTAAGGGATCCGTGGGGGTCGTTGGGGAGCTGAACCTGCTGCCCATCCCAGGCCCTGCGGACGCTGAATTTTGGAGGAGTTACAAATTGCTGCTTTGATTTGCCCTCGCACGTCAGCCTGCTTAAAGCCTAGCATTCAGGTGGGGGCGGGATGGGGCCAGCCCCTTCTCACTTTTGATAGACTGTTAATAAACATATTGAGGAAAAAGCATCTTTAAGGCATAAAAATTGCCCGTGGCACCGGGCAACTGGAGCAGCCCCGCTCCCTCCCGCAGCAATAAAACCCCTGTGACCTGCGCTCGGCTCCGTGGCTGGTTCTACCCAACTTATATTTGAGTTCGGACCAGGCTGTGGACAGAAATCACAGCGGTGGCTGGGAAAACGTCGATTTCAGCCTGCTGCAGAGAACACCAAAAAGGGCTTTTCCCAGCGGAGAGGGTGTTCTGTGCACCCCGTTTCCTCCCCCAGGCGTTTTTGTGCCCTTCGGTGCCTCGAGCCGCGCGGGGTCTGGCCCAGCAGTTTTGCAAGGGAAACGGCAGCCAACACCCGGCTCCTTGCTCCCGGCCTCCGCAAGGACAGCCAGGTCGCAGAGGTGACACCGTCCCCGTCCCCCCCGCTGAGGCTCCAGCAATTTGCAGTCAGTCACCAAAACCGAAAATCCCGTGCCCTGCCGCAATCCCGCCCTCGTGTTCCCTCCACCACCCGCACCAGCTCCCCGGCGCCTCCTCCCAGCCCCGCTCCTCCCCAGCCGAGGGACGGGAAAGAAGAAATGCTGACAAGGTTTTCAAACCACCTCTTTTCTTGCAAAAGCTTAGTGGGAAAGGCAAGTTATTAATTGCAATTAACAAAACACAAACCACTTCCAGGGTGGAAGCCGCCAGCCAGTCCCCAGCTCCTGGTTCGGCACGAAGGGCTGCGCTCCTGCTGCTAACACCGTGCTCCCGACCCACTGAGCCCAGGAGAGCCCCTCTCCTGGCGTCAAACTCTTCCAAAAAACACCTTCTTGCCAATTCAGGTTCGCTCCCTCCCCTGCCGGGCCTCCTCCTGCCCTACGGGAGCCCAGGAGACCTTCCCCACCGGCAGCAATTGTCTTTACAGCCACATAGGACTCGGCATCCCCCTAAAATCTCCAGCCGTGGCAGCGCCGGGTGTGCAAAGCCCCGGTACATCCTGGGACTGGCTGGCACATCCCCGTCCCCATCCCAGGGAGACCTCCCAGCACTTCACAGGCTCTTGGAGGAAGGGCAGCTTTGCAGCCTGGGACGTCTCAAGTGCGGATTACACCAGTATCTCGTTACTCAGGCATCTCATCTGCCCTTTATCTCCTTAAGCCACTGTTCAGATCCTATCTCGCCTGCCTGCATGGATTAACTGGAGCCACGCACAGGGGTAGGGACAGAGGGACACAGAAAGGACCGTCACCCCATCCTGTCCCCCCAGGCACACACACCAACATGCAAAGCCCACGACCAGGGCTACAGCTGGATCTAGGCAAGTCCCTATAGAATCACACGCCCTTTGCAGCCCCTCCTCGTTGCAGGACAGCTTAAAACGCAGCGCAGGAAAACAACACCTCCCTCCTCATCCCCCCGTGCATCTCCTACCCGCTGCGTTTGCTCGGTCGGCTCCTGATCCGCCCAGCTCTGGAGCCACGGTGGATGGGTGCAGCCCTGGACGTGGTGAAGGCATCAGACATGGGCAGCCCACGCTGGGAAGTGGGATGGGAACGTCCCTGGCCTGACCCACGTGGCTCATCTCCCGCCACTGCGCCCGGGGTCCATCCTGGGGCTGCTCCTGGCAAACGCCATGGCCGAGCCCAGGCACACGTGCTGGGCAGCCGCTCCGCCATGGTCCCAAAATAACCAGCGACAAAACCGGTGGCATCAAGCCAAGTCGCACAGAGAAGGGCTCTTGAGATTATGCCCCACGTCAGATCCCCACCGGCTCTCCGGAGCCAGCCGGGACCTGGCCAGCATCCCTCCCGTGGGCACCACCCCTCCCAGCACCCAAATATGCCCCGCGACGAGCAGCCACGGCAGCAGCACCTGCACTGGGAGCAGAGCGAGGCCGCGGGGAGCCAGAACGCTGAGTGTGAGACCGACCCTGGCCAAAAACCCGAGAGCATTTTGCCGCATGTGAGTGCTAAAGGCTCAGGACCATGCCTGTGGCCACAGCCAGCGGAGAGCCGGAGCCCAGGCTGGATCCTGTCGTACCACGGATCCCTGGAGAGCAAGGACTTGGGTCTGATTTGCAGCCCACGTTGCCCCTAAATCCCCTGTCACAGCAGCGCCCGGGTGTTCACAGTGTGCAGCACAGGAGCGGGATCCCCACGAGCACAGGAAGGAGCGGGAAGGGTTATTTGCTTCCACCCCGACGTCACCCTTGGTGTCCACAGAAGCTCGTTGCACCGCTGTAGGTATCCCACGACTGATTTAACCCGCTGGTAAAGCACCGACACAGCACCGGTATTGCCCCAGCATCAGCCAGCATTCCCAGCACTTGCCCTGGAAAAGGCGAGAAGGCACCAG
The DNA here is from genome assembly GCA_947846985.1 of Fratercula arctica. Lineage (NCBI taxonomy): Eukaryota > Metazoa > Chordata > Aves > Charadriiformes > Alcidae > Fratercula > Fratercula arctica. The sequence continues at coordinate 33,234,185 of CANTUZ010000012.1, forward strand.
CAAAGCAAAATGGGGCAGGGGGGACCTCTTTTAAAGCTCTCAGCCTCCAGCCATCCACACCGAGGCCTCAGGGGGGAGGAAGGTCCATGTGATGGATCAGGATCCTGCTGATCCCGCAGCCTGGAGACCCCCTCCAGCAGCGTGACGGAGCCAGCTTCCCTTCCAGGATGCTCCGCTGTTCATTCCCAGCCCCGGGAGGGTAGTTCTCCAGTACCCTCATTGCTCCAAGATGAAACCTTCACCTTCTCAGCACCTATTTATTTTCACACCAGTGGGCTCTTTCCATCAGGACAAGGGGACGGAGACCTCAGCTGGATCCCTCCGTTCCCCAGGGGCTGCAAACCCAGGCGGCAGAAATGCAGCCTTCTCCCCAGTTTGATTTTCTCGCTGCCCTACCCCGGGAAGGTGCGTTCTCTGCTCTCCAGCGGCGCTCATCCCACCGGGAAACCCAGAGGCACCAAACGCATCTTCACCCCGGCCACAAATTTGGAAGAGGAGGATCAATCCCAGCAGAGGCATTGTGCAACACAGTCCGGAGCATCCCCGCAGAGCATCCCCAACAAGATCCAACCGAGCACAGCAGTGAGTTTACCACTAAAGATTATTTTTTTTTCATTAAGCCAGTTTCTCACTGGCTTTCTTTGAAATGACTCCCAGGACAGCTTCTCCTCCAGGCACCACCTTGGTATCTCCCTCCTTGCCCTGGACATCGGTGCCATTTCACCCTTTCCACCTCGTTTCCATCACTCCCATGAAAATCCTCTGCTCAATTCCCACCCGGATCTGCCCTCGCCGCCCTGTCCCCGTTGTTCCCAGCCTGACGTATGATACAGGACTTGTGCAAAACCTTTCCGTGGAGCAGCGAGCTCTGCTCCTGAAAGCAAAGCCCGGGGGAAAAGGTCTGGCCGAGGCTGGAGCCTCTGTGATCCCATCGGCTTCAGCCCCCCCCAGCCCAGCACGCTCGGGCAATGCTGTCTGAGTCGCGCCGGGGCGGATCGCTCGTGCCTCCACGTCACCCAATTTATTTGTTTTGCTAAAATAAATTATAAAATTAATTCTTCCGCTCAACCTCTGGTTTTAACTCGTGCCCTCCCACAGCCTGGATAACGCCATGGGGCCAGCGGCTGAAACAGCAACCGTGCGTCTGAGGGACGCTGCTCCCTGGGGACACGCAGGGGACGTCCCCCCGTGTCCTGCCAGCATCTGCCCTCCCGCCTGCCTGCGAGCGTGCCAGCGAGACAGCCACTGCAGAGGGATTAAATTAGCAAAGGTAATTAGGGTCATTAGGGGTAACTGGGCTGTTTACCAGTTGGGTGGAGTGAAGGAAGATGAGCCTTGTGTCTGCCCATGAGGAGAGAGGCCACCAGCATCCCTCTTGGCTCACGAGCTCGCTTTAAATCCTATTCACAGCTAGGAAAACTATACGGATGGCTGTCAGTGATGCACCACACTTTCCCTTTCACATTTCGGTGCTCGCCTCCCGTTCACCTCCCTCCAGCCACGGGGCCGGCTGAGATCTCCCCCAGCTGCCCACCAGATCCAGATACAGGTTACAAACGACACGGCCATCAGCATCTTTAACAAACCAGGAGCCGAAAACCAGGGCTGGTTACACCTCTGCCCGCTTCTAGCTGGGCAGCTGCCCTTCAGCATCAGGGAGCAGATAACCCCCAGGCCACCATTCCTCCAAAAAAACCCCAGCCCTAGGGCTGGTTATAATTTAATCCCGCTCCCGCAATAGCTGCAAACCCGCATGGTGCTTGGGAAACATCCTTTTTTCCATGGGGAAAGGGAGACGGCGGGCGCCATGTCCCAGCCCTGGGGAGGAGGGCGCGGGGAAGCGCAGCCTCCTCCTGCGCATGATGCAAGACCTGCTGCTCCCACTGTCAGCATCCCCCCGGCGTGTGCGCTCCGAGTAGAAACAGAGATTTATTTTAATGACTCATTAATGCCTAATTGCATTCAGGCAGCAATACAGAGAGAGGAGCCTCCCACGTGCGGCAGCACTACAGTCAGGAGGGCTCTCAAAGCCGCCCCGCAAGCGCAGGGCAGACAGACTGTCTCTTTTCGGCGGGGCCAGGCAGCAGGGCCAGATGCTGGCTCTGGGGCAGCGCGGCTTTGTGGTCGGGATCCAAAAAACAACCCAGAAAAGTCTCTGTTGGTCTCTTCATTTACTCCTCCCACCCTCCACAACGCCCAGGAGCTGCCGCCTCCATCTGCCCGGCGTGATGGTTGCCACCGGCAGCTCGTCCCTGAGCTCCAGGGAGGAGACAAGACGTGCCCCGGAGCTTGGATGCCCGTTTCCAGAGCCTCAGACCAGCAGCTATTTCAGGGGTGACCACCTCCTAGCCTTAAGGACACATGTTTTTAACCCCCCTGTGGTTTTAAGGAGCCCATAGTGGGAGCGGGGAGCTCAGCAGGGTCGGATTTGTGCAGGAGCCACCACAGGTCTCCCCAGCAGGGAGCCGGACACAGCACAGGGAAAGGATGAGCTGCTCTTCCCGTCTCAGGGACACCGTGGACGGGGAGAACAAGGTGGTCATGGTAAAAACCAGAGAGCTTGGAGGGGGAGCAGCCAAAACCCCACCACCTGCAGCCCAGGCACCCCCTCGCTGCTGACACCACCCATGAGGAGCTCTGGGATCTGCCTCCTCTGCTTTTTTGGGTGCCCCAGATGGCTCTGCCCACGTACCTCGTCCTTCCTGGTGGGCTGCAGACCCAGTGACAGCCACGTCACCTGTGGGGACAAGAGTTTACAGCCACCCTGACCCCCAGGGATCCCCGTCCCCAGGACACACGCTGGGCACTGGGGGTAATGGCCTCGCCGGCAACTGCTGCCTCTTCCCGGCATTGCTCCACCGAAGCCGGCAGAGATCCGGCCTCACCTGCTCCCGCTGCTTTCGGTAGCGTTCAGCCCTCCTGCTAATTGCTTCAATTAGCAGAGGGAAAAATTTTTTTCCAAAGGCTTTGCTGCCTCACTCCTCGCGTTGCTTTCAGTCCTGAGCAGGTGTAAAACCCTGCCGCGGGGGACGGGTTATGGGAGCACGTCTTCCCCCGCCAGCGGGTCTGGGCAGGGAAACCCGTCCTGCCGTTCTCCACCCGCACAGCCGGCATGGATCAGTCTTTGTCAAACTGCAGCTTTCTCGTTCCGGAAAGCTGTCCCATGCAGGCATGAGAAAGCCATGGGCCCCCTTTCCCGCTCTGCAATTCGGATGCCTGCGGTACCCAGAATGATCCCAACCCGGTGCCATGGGAGGACAGCCCACACAGGGACAGCCACCCCAAGGGATGGGCACGGGTCCCCAGCTGCAGCTCTGCTTTCCAAGCCAATGGCAATTCATCCCTCTGGGACAGCCCATCTGGTGGGATCCTGGACCCAGGGAGAGCCGAAGCCATGCATTGCTTCAGGCCGATGGAAGGGCACAGCGCCCAACCCCGACCCTGCTTTTTGGGGTAAATCCAAGCAGAGTCACTCCAGCATCAGGTCGAGGAGTGACTTTTCCATAAAGCCATGGGAAAATCTCACCCACGGTTGCTTTACGGGATCACTCACCCTCCTTCTACCCACCGCATCCCAGCCGGGGCGAGGAGGTGCAATGCAACCGGGCACGGACGGGTCGGCTCTGCAGAGCTAAACTCTTTGCTGGATTCCAGACCAGCTATTTTTTTTCTAGTTGATTTATCACACAGCGGGGATACAGACCCATCCATCGCTCAAGATGCTCCACCTCGCCCAGCCCGCGCTGCCGGATCAGGCGGGAGCAGGGCCAGCCGGGATGGTCATGCACGTACCATCACACGCGCCCAGCGAGAAGGAAAACCCGCCCCGCCGTGAAGTCTCTTAATGTCTCCTGCAAATGAAGTGTGAAACGTGCTTTCAAGAAAACAAGGGTAACGGAGCCTCAATAAATATTTCAGGGGGAAGGTTGGGCGGGCAGAGACGCCAGGAGGGATGGGAGGCGGCGGGAGCTCCGGTAGCAGATGCAGCAGGGATGGAGGCTGGAGGGGGAGGCAGCCGGGGCAGGGAACAACAGGAACACCATGGCCTGACCTTATTTCTATTTGCCGCTTGCCCTGGGGGCTACTGGGTTCAAGGCATCACCACAAAGCAGACCTGGAAAGGGGAGCAGCTCTTGTGCTCCCGTTCGTGTCTGTGGCTAAGGTTGGTGATCCTGCCCCAGCCGGGAGCCGAGCTCCTCCGAACGCCCCATCCTAATGCTTCCCAGCGGACAGGCAGCTGCCTGGGCCTCCCGTGCATCTGTGCACCCAAAATGCTCCCACGCAAAATGGCTGGAGGATGCTCAGCAGTTCTCTGGAGAGGAGGGTTTGCTGAGTGGAAAATCCTTCGCACCTGATTTCCACCCCGTTAAGAGTCTTTTGGGCTGGAGCAGAGCGGGGCTCCGGAGCTGGTTCTCCTCAGGCCTGTGGTCGGGCCGAAACCCAGCACTTTGGAAAGAGGTGGGAGAGGATCTCGCGTCCCAGCGGAGACGGTGCTGGAATGGGATCGGGCTCACTGATCCAATGTTCACCAGAATACTGAGATCGGCAGCCTACTGCCGCCCTCCCCTCTTGGCTTTCCAACAGGTGAAAAAGCCCTTCCTAGAAAAAGCCTTTTCTCCCCCTCCCCAGCAAAGCCCAGGTTAGAGCCCATCGGATGCCATGGGGACAGCACCGAATGCCAACCAGCAGCCCCAGTACACCCAGTACCCCACAAACAGCATCACGGGGAAACTCTGTGGCTCGGATGAGCAAGGGGCAAGGCTGGTAGAAGGGGGAAAAAGAACCCACCCTGGTAATACAAGCCTCGGTTGGGGTGGAATATTCCACCACACCTTAGAAAAATCTCTCTGCTGGAGAAACAATCAATAGAACACAGACAAAATCCAGCTGAAAACACTAAATGTTTCCACATGCCCTTTTGAAGGGAATAAAATCCTCCAGGATAACCTTAGGAGAAAACAAAAGCCAGGCGAATAACTGGAGCGCAGGTCTCCTTTAATTACCACAGCACGGTGAGAGATAAAACAGAGATCCTTCAGAATAAACAAAAGGATTTGATTTCCTCCACTTCAGCAAAGGCAGACACCATTTCCGCGGGGAGGTTTGGTTGGGGATTTGTTGGGCCGTCATGTCCTTGCTGAACGGCGAGGCTTTGGGCTCCCACCAAGGGAGCAAGAGGCTGAGCCCTGGGCTTGGGACTTTCAAAACTTCACCCAGCTGCGAAGAAGTAGGGTTTAGAGACGGGCAAACTCAGCCCTACCCACCCGAGCAGCCAGAAGAGTTAACTTAGCCAGAAGAGTGGCTTAAAAAACCCAGCTCAGCGCAAAGTTGGACCTCATAACGCCGAGAGAATAAGTCAGGACCTTGCAGGGAACCACAACCCTGGAGCTTCGGCCGGACGAGGCCGCGGCGCAGGGCTCAGCGCAGCCCTGGGGTGCCGGGAGCGGGATGCCGGGAGCGGGATGCCGGGAGCGGGATGCCGGGAGCATCCCAACCCGGGCAACCCAGCCCGCAGCCCCCCCCACCGCCAGGGCGCCCCTTCCCACCGCAGCCCCAAATTCAAGCGAGAGCCTTTCCCTCGCCCCGACCCCTCTGCAAAGCTGCGGTGCCCGGGGCCGGGGGGGTGAGGGCGGCGGGATGCCGGAGCCGTACCTGGGCGCCCGGGCCGGGCAGGAGCGGGCGGCGGCGCAGGCGGCGGCGGAGCCGGGTCCGGCGGCTGGCGGGGGACGGGGCGGCCCGGGCCGGGGGAGGAAGGGGAGGACCGGAGGAGGAGGATAGCGATAACAATAACAGCGATAATAATAATAATATGAAGCAGAATAATCACCGGAGCGGAGGAGCGGGAGAGCCGAAGCGGGTCCGGCCGGCGGGGGTGGAGGCGAGCGGGGGAGGAGTTTGCCCGGGGGCCGGAGCTGCCGCCCCCGAGCGCCGCCCCCGCAGCCCCCGGCCCCGCACCCCCCCACACCCCCCGAAGTTTGCTGCAGGGGGGCGCAGCCACGGGCTTTTCCCCCCGAAACTCCTCCGCAGGGGAGCCGGGCTGGGGCAGCCGGGACGCGGCCCCCTCAGCCCCCGGGTGCCGGCCCCACAGGGGAGGGGGCAGGGGGGCACCCGCTCAGCGTGCCCCCAGCCTACACCCCAGTGTCTGCAGCTCTCCCGGGGGGAGCACGCACTGGCAGCATCCCCTGAGCATCCCCAAACTCCCGGATATCCCCAAGGCACCCGCAAGCCTGAACCCTGCAGCACCCTGGGCACTATCCTGGTGCAGCATCACCGAGCCCGGGTCCCACAGCACCCCTGGGCACCCCAAACCCACCCCCAGCAGCCCCGTGAGGACCCTCAGCCTCATCAGTGTCCCCGGTGCTGCCACCACCACCACCCTGGCCCCGTGCCGAGGGTCTGGAGGCTCCAGCTCTGGCTTGACCCACCCCCCTGTGTCCCAGGTGATGACACCCTTCTGGCCGCCAGCGCGGGCAGGGATCTGGTGCTGCAAACAGCCCGCAGAAAAACCCATCGCACCACCGGGAGAAGGGTGAGCTGGGGCAGGGAGGAGGATGCCAAGCCTAGCCGGTATTTTTCAAACAAGATTACCCCCCCACCCGACGACTCCCTGTAAAACAGAGCCAACCTTTAGCACACATCGGCTTCCCAGCACGAGACTGGCTGCACTACGGCACTGCCGGAGCTCGGCCCAGCGCTGCGGTGCCCCAAGTACATGCCAGCACTGGGGAGCCACAAACACACATGCATGCAGAAAGGTGTTGCCCCCAACATGTGTTGCCAGCTGCTGGGAAGCTTTGAAGCTCCAAACCAAGAGTTTAAGCTGGAGAAGGTGCAGCTTGCGGCTGGCATCGCCTTTGGAAACAGAGAGCTGCTCGCCTCTGCGAGCTACGGTAAGGATAATCGAATCTCATGCCTTGCACCGCGAGCTGACTGCTGCGAGCGTGAGGATTGCTGCGCGAGGAGAACATGTGTTCGCCTGCTTCGCTCTGATTGCGGTCTCTACGGGGCACGAGCACTGCTGCAAGGCAGTGCAAATTGGTGGGATTAATGCAAGCACCCCGTTACAGCGAGTCAGTCGAATCCTCCTCTGCCTCAGTTTCCCCATTATTAAGGAAGGGACACCACCGATACTTTTCCTCCCTGGAGAGCAAGCTCTAAAGCTGGGGAGAAAACACCACTCACCTTCTCCTCCGTCACCCTCGCCATCAGTCAGGGCATCCAGTTGGCCACGGATTGCTCTCCCCGTTATCCCAGCTCAGCCCTCGCAGCTGCTTGCTGCTGGTGCCAGGAGCCCGACCCACTGATTCCTCCCCAGGATCCAGCGGCAGAGCTGAGCCAGGAGGGAATAAACACTCATTTGGACGCAAACGGCTTTGCGCCTTTAGCAAAAGGGCAGTATGAATTATGAAATGCAAAGGCGAGATAAGTGGATCCTGTCGCAGCACTTACCCTCTCTGCTGCAGGATCTGAGCGTCTGTCGGCTGCGGGCGAAGGGCTGCGTGGCACACACGTACACCCGCACGCAGCCCGGGCCAGCAGGGAAGCCTCCTATTCCCCTGCCGATACAGAAATCCACATTACCAACCCCGGCACATCAGAGGCCTGGTAAATACAGAGAAGCATCGAGCGAGAAAAACGAGCACGCGGAGTATTTCTGCGGAGGGTAGTAGCATTTTCCCTTAGCTGGGCTTCAGAGCTGCCGGAGGGATGTGCAAATTAGAGACGTCCAGGCGAGCACAGAGGAGGAGGAGGCCAGGAGAAGTGAGAAAGTCACTTCCTGGGCTGCTCTGGGCAGGATGCGAAGAGGTGATGACAGCCCAGGATGCATGGAGAGCCGCTTCTCCTCTTGGAAAGCGCTGCCAGGGCCACAGGAGGCATTATTACGGCTAATTCAGGAACTGACATTTTGCCATTTCCATGGAAGGACGTGGAAAAGAGTTTCTTTGGGATTAAGGAGTCACTTGGCTAACACCGGGATGAGACTGCTCAGATCCAGATCAAGCTGCTCCATCACCCCCGTGGCTCCGGCCCGAAGCAGGCGGGCGCTGCAGAAGATCACGACAAAGCAGACGTGAAACAGCATCGCTCTGGCGAGCAGGGTTATCAGCTCGCGTGATTTCGCTGCCAGTCTCATTTTTTTTTTTCCCCCCCAAGCCATGTTCCCTGTCATCAGTTCATTATTTTTTAAAGCAGCATGCAGGCGACCAAACAGAACACAAAAGGTGGGATTCCCACCTTGGTGGCAGTTGGGAAAAGCTTGGAAACGGGAGCACCAGATGCTCCGCAGCGGGGAAGAAAATTAAACCCAAAGTTGGTCTTTTCAGTTGATGCGGTTTTAAATAAAACATGTGGCTTGGGAAGCCCAACTGGCATATTTGCTTGGGCTTAGTACTGCTGGTAAACCAAGGAGCAGCTTGATCGATCCAAAATACTTTTCAAGTTCTTGTCTCAGTTTCTTTGCTGGTGGGGGGGAAGGAAACACAAAGCACCTGCGAAGCATCCCTGCCTCGCCAGCACCTCGGTGTCTGCCACCTCTGGGCGCTGCAGGCAGCTCAGCGCAGCTCAGGCCCTGGGTGCACAGGTGTCCTGGCGACACAGGGATCCTAAACCTGCCAAAATCTCACCCTCCGCAGCCCTCAGACACCGCAGTACCCGCGCGTACAATTGACTTTAAAGCTTCTAAGTATCGCAGCTAAACTCAGCTCAGCTCAGGAAGCTCGTGTGAGTTTTACGGGATTCCTTCTTCCCAGCGCTGAAAAGGACTTTACTGACTAGTTTTAAAACTAAACCACAAAATACTTTTATTCTGTTCTGGTTCTCTTCTCTTGCAAAAATCTAAGCCCCCAGGCTTCAGTAGTGCACACGGGTGCTTCACTCCCGTATTGGGATGAGCGTTCAGCCGAGTAACGCAGCGAATCCTCGCTTAGGTCCTTCTCTCGCAGCACCCGCACACGCAAACCCTGCAAGGCCTCCCCGTCTGTGCGCGCACACACGGCCACGCTGCGGAGAAGCCCGGCGCTTGCGGGTGCCCTTGCATTACTACACCTTACCCCCGTGCACCTCAGCACATCAATAATTTCCTTCCTGTTCAGGCAAGCGCTTCCACTGGCCCAAAACGCTGATGCCGGAGGATGCTCAGGAGCTGCTGGCATGGGAATTTATTTTGTTCGATGCTGGATCTTGCTTTTATTTTCATTGTTAGTGAGCCTGGCGTGGCTGTATCCATCAGAAAAAGCCTGACGGTGCAAAATGTCATCCCTGCCAGTGCCCAGCCTGCTCCTCATGGGTTTGAAGCTATCTCCCTGCCTTGTGCGCTCCAGACAGCAGGGCTGCTGGCTGTAAATGGGGGGTGTTAGAGCATGGAAAGGACCTTGGGAGTCAGCCAGAGCAACCTTCAGCCCTCCTGTGCTTCTGGTGGGGGAATAGGAGCATACACAGGGCAGTTATGGCATCTCAGTGCGATGCTCCAATCCCCTCACTGTACCTTTTTTGCTCCCAGCGTGGCCCTGGGAGCACATCGCCCGCAGTCTCCCAAGCCCGCTGCTCCCTGGGGAGGGCTGTGGGGAGTGCAGAGTTAATGCACAGCTTTCCCCTCCGCAGCACATTCCCGACAGATGTGGATTAGTCATTATACACCTCGGTGGGTTCGCTTTTGCCTGCACAAGCTCTGGAAAACACACCCAACCGATCGCACAAGAAACATTCAGCAGAAGCTGCCCAGAAGCCCTGACCTCTCCCCATTATCCCAGCGAGGGGGCTGGGGGTGATGCCACACAGAGGTCACGCATGCCCGTGGGTCAGCGTCAAGGAAGGTCTCTGCACAGCTACACACCCCCAGATCTGATATGCTTAGGGCACTGCAGAGAGCCCCCCATCCCAGTGGGTGGGAAGAGAGACATGGCATGGTGCCTGCACACCCATTTAATGGGGTGGATGGTTGTTTTCCTCTGGGAGCTGGTCAAAGGAGGTCACATTCCGCCCCCCTCCCCGTTCCCAAAAAAAAAAAAGGGGGGGGGGGGGGAGATCCTTCTCCATCACATGCGACCGCCTGGGAGCTGCAACTGGGGCAGCGAGGGCCAGGGCTGCCCACGCTGCACAGGAGACACACTGGGACACACAGGGCTGCCCACTGCGGTGGCACCCTGGCGTCCGTCTCCGCTCTGGAGGAGAGGCAGAAAGAGCCTCGGGTAATGTCGTTAGGCAAGAGTTATGCTGTCTCCTTCCCAAAGAAAGATAAATGTCATTAAAGCTCAGGCCTTGTGTATTTTACATCCAGACATGCAATGAATATTCCCCCTCCCCTCCCCGGGTGGGGGTTTACAGCTTTCCACAGCAATTAGGCAGCAGCGTAGTATTAACCCGTCACATTCCCGGAGCACCAGCCTGGGAGCCAGACCCTTGCACAAGAGCCACTTTGACTTTGCTCCTTGAGCTGGTTCAGTACGTCCATCCCGGGCATGGGAAGCAGCAGGAGAGCCCGGGGAGACCCAGATGCAGCACATAAAGCTACCAAGGGGAAATCCCTGCAGCCCTTGGGGTGCACAAGCCTTGCACATCCCCGGTGCCAAGGGGCCCTCGCAGCCCTCGGCAGTGCACGCAGAGGCACACGCAAAGCAAAACACACAGAGAGCATCCCGGCTGCCTGGCGTTCACACAGGAGGCTCTCCCAGCTCCAACCCGGGGATGCTTTTCTGATTTATGAGCCACCTAAAGTCATATTTGAAGCAGTCAGGAGAGATTTTTATATTTTTTTTTTTCCACCCCGTGCTGCGATTTTTAAGTGCCTGGTTAAGGAGCCATTGGCTGCTCAACATCCGTCTTAGTTATTTTCCTTGTTCAGTGGCAAATGTGCAACATGGAGCTTCATCCCTGTGCTCCTAAGCCCCGCAAGGGGCTGTGGATGCTCCTTACCTTACCCCAAGATAGTCAAGATACAGGGAAAAAAGTCCCATGTCAGATTCTCAGCCCAAAATTGGGACGTTTGCCCAGGTTCATCCTCCCCCAGGAGACACCCTGTGAGCCATGCAAAGAGAGCAGGCTCCCTCGCAGGGTGTCTGGGCAAGTTTGGGGTTAAAAGGGGGGGAAAAAAAGGTCAAAATCTGTGGCAAAACCACCAGTTGTATCCAGTGGGATGGCTCTGAGAATGGCAGCACCCATGGAAAACTTGGAGGAATTAAAAAACCCCTGTTGATTTTCATCCCCTTTGCCCAGTGCCCGTGGGGAGACAGGATTTTCCCTGGCCAACGTGGGGCTCCCGTGGGGAAAGCAGCGTGGCTCTTGCCGTCAATAGTGGGTGCAGCGCTGCCCTGGGACACATCTTCCCTTCCACCCTACCACAAACGTGACGCCTAAATATTTGATGCAGCCAAGTAGCTCTTCCCAGCACCAGGAAGGAAACGCTGTGCCGTGCAAGCAACCCAGGGCTCTCCAGCAAGGAAAACAAGCCCTTGGGGGTTTTGCCCTGTCCCGGTGCCCATGGAAGAGTCCCAGGTTAGGGGAGAGGGGCTGTGGGGAGGCAATGCTGGTGGTAAGCAGGGGACTTCCTTGGGCACCACGCTGCATTGATCAGCTGAGAGATCTCTCTGCCTGCCAAGCCGCAGCCCTGCTTGGCTTGGTGGAGGTTCATCGATCGCCACGGGCACGGCCGCAGCACTGGGTTCGTAGGAAAAACATGCCCTGCGGGATTTGCGGTTCACGCGGCTCCAAGCAGGGCCAACACCAGGTGTGGGGACAAGCCCACTACAGCCTGATGGTCCCAGGGGAGTTGGGGTGATGCTCAGGGGAGCGGGAAGGAAGGACAGACAAAGTAGAAAATTAACTCCTTACCACACGTTAACACCGACCGCTTCTCCAGGCTCGTGGTAACACAAGCTCAGAGGTTCAGTCGGAGCATCGTCGCAGGCATCAGCCTTGGGCTGCCCATGCAAGACGGCAGCACGGGGCAAACGGGATGAAGCCAGGCTCCTGTGCTGGCCAGAGAAAAGCTCAGGAGCTGCCAGTGCGGGGAAGGGGGTGCAGAGGTGCTAACCCGATCCCGACCAGCACCAGCATCCCTAAGCCCCAGCACAGGGCAGATCTCCACTGTGGAGGCAGCCCCCGGAAGGTTTTTTCCCCCCCCCTCTTTCTTTTTGCAGCAGAACCCTCTCCAGCCTCCCTGGCTGCCTTTCAAAGCCACACTCTGGCCATAATCAACACAGCAGAGCCTGCCAAACCCTGGTGCTGGCTGCTGCTGGCCATGGGCAGGCGAGCCTGGCTCCGCTCTCTTCCCTGGCCTCTGCCAGCTATGCCCGAAAACAGAGACATTACCCTGATGACCACCCAGCCAGGTCCCAGGCGCCTTTAGGGCTCTGGCTCTCTGTATTCACATCTTCCCTGCCCTTCTTCACGCTGTTGTCATGTCAGCTCCTTCCCAGGCAGCTGCAAGCCCACAGGCAGACGGGGCTGCAAAACTGCTGCTGACAAGCTCAGGAGAGCAATGGTAAGATGGGCTGTTCCTAGAGCAGCCCCCACCCTCCCTGTGGTGCCCGGAGTGTTGGCACCCTGTAAATCCTGGGAGGTGCTCATGGGGTGGGGATGAGCGGCAACACCTTCCCCTCCCATTGCTGAGCCGCGCAGCCCATTTTGCGAGGCTGGGAAGGATGCTCAGCCCCAGCTTCTGGCCCATTAGCTTCCCTTCCTGCAATCACCTTCTCCGGCTGCTTTACCTCCTGCTGAGGCACGGGGAGCCACTTGCAGCAGCACCGGGAGGGATGCCCGGCTGCACGCAACGCAACGTGAACACAGCCACGCGTGCTGCAACAGGAGGTCATGAGTGGGTTACTGAAATGCAGCCGTGCTCCCGGAGTGTAGAAGAGCGCGGGCTGAAGCAGCAGTGCCGAAAGGTTTTCCAACATCCTCAATGCCTGGACAATGGCACTTGCTGCCACCACAACTCCTCTCCATCCTGCTCCCAAAGAGACCAGGCCACCAAAATGAGCTGGTCTCACACCTCCTTGCAGCCCCCCTGATGGCTGGAAGTGCTGGGGAGGGCAGTGGGGGTAGAGGCAGCCACAGCCCCTAAAGCATCCCTGCCTCCCCAGCCCCTGCCCGCTCCAGTGTAGCCCAGGCTTGTCCTCATTTCAGGCTGGGCAAGCGGCGGCCCGGCCCCAGAGGTAGTGAGATGATGCCAAACCTCCTAATGGAGCTTGACAGCACTGGGATTAAAAGCACAAGTGAGATCGCAACCCCTCTGCAATCAGCTTCTGCCTTGGAAGAGCTGAACCAGAAAAGAAACCTCCTGGCAGTGGAGAGGGGTGGGAGCACACACGCAGAGTGAGGATGGCAGGGGCTGGGGGGGGAATCTCACCCATCCCAAGTCCTCCTCGCTTGGCCTGCCAACATATCGTCAATAGGAAGGAGCCAACCTCCTCCCCCTGGCAGCACTAGTGAAGGGTTTCACCAGCAACAGCCCCAATTCCAACTGGTCCCCGTGGGTTTGTACTTCTACTGCCCTAAACTTCAGTTGCAGAATGGCCCACGCCATGCGCTGCTCATCCCTTCCTCTCCATGCCTGCAAACTCAAGGCATCGCCCAAGGACCCTCCTTCTCCCTCTTCTTTGGGTGCTATGCTTGGAGCGGTGCCATTGATGCTGGAAACAACACCCAAGCAGCCAGGTCTGAGCTGGAGATGGGAGGACTCGCTCGGATGCGAGCGGGTGCTCAGCAGGACACCCGCAGCCCCTTTTTTTGCAGGATGGGGTGCGCACAGACCCTCACAGCTGGCACCAAGCCCCATCTGCCCCAGAGCACAGCCCTCGTTTAACTTAAAAGGCAGCACTGACCACACTTCCCACCCGAAGGACACTCCAGCAGCCCTGCTGCCCCAGGCCTCCATCTTCCTTCCTGCAAGCAGGAATATCTCAGCATCTCCCCCAAACGGGCTTTTGCAGGGATGAAGCAGGGTGAGCTTGCACAAACCACACTGGGGATGGCTGCTAAGCCACCCTCCAAAATTCAGCAAGGTACAAGCACCATCCCAGCCTGTTTTCATCCGAAACCTGGCGGCTAGAGGCTGCTCTCCTGCCTGGCCGTTGTTTGCTCCCACAAAATACAGGGGAAAGTGAGGATTTTTTACTGCAAGAAAAAAGGGACCCACTTGAGGGGGCAGTGCGCACGCTCAGGAGCGGTGGGAAGAGCTGATGGGTTTTGGCACAGTGCTCGGGCTGAAAAGCTAGCTCCAGCTCCAGACCTTGTTTTGCAGTGACCTGTACCGAGAATTGTCTTTTTCCTTTTTCTTGCCAAATGGAAAGAAAGAGAAATCCTTCCAGGTCAGAGGAAAGAAAAGCATTTACTCGTGGGTCAAGTGAAACAATCTGATGCAGGGTTGAGTGCACTTTTATCCTCCCTAAAACATGAAAAGATTCAATTTCCATCTGAAAAAACATCTAAAAATAAAGAGAAAGGCTTTTGGGGGTCAGAAGCACTCGATTTTGGTTTTTAAGCCCAAATGACTTGCTGAATTGAACCCCACTTTGCAAAGCACGGGTTGACCCAAAAGTGCAGAGGGGTGGGGATGAGATGGGCTGATGCATCGATCCGGAAAATTTCAACCACACTGAGACAGCACCAACCACAGCGGCGGCAGCCACCGCAGGGGCCAGCCTGGAACCCCCCCCCCGTCCCCGACATGCAGCCCGGGTACCCCAACCTCAGCTCCTGCCAAGCCCGGCATCACACCAAGGTGTTGGGAGGGAGGTGTCTGGTCGCCTCCACAACACTTTGTTCATCTGAAGTGAGCTGTCATTTTCCAGCCTCCTCCCCACCAGCCAAATGCTTCCTGACAGCCCGTTTAAAACTCAATGCACACAATTACCACCAGCTGCTCACAGGCATCACAAGAAACTCTTCCATAATGCCCCTGAAACAAAATCCCTGCCCAGAGCATCACTCCTCACCCTTCCCAGACCCACCCACACCCAGGGGCTGCTGAGGTGGTCCTTCTTGAGCTAGTCCAGGTCCAGCTCCACTCTCACGTGCATGGCCCCAGCTAAGGGGACCCCAAATTTCCTCATCACAGAAATGCCAGCACCTGCTTCCCACCACCCCCCTGCAGGGAGTAGAGCTGCCCTCCCCAGCTCCATGCACCAGGGAGGCCTGACCCCAGACCCCACACATCGCCTGAGTCCATTAACAAGTCCCTGGAGCACACACCTCACTGGCATTTTGCTTAACCCCGGCTTTTAAGGAGAGCTGCAGAGCTGTGCCGCCTTTCAATTTTTAATTTGCTCTAAACATTTCAGTCCTCTCCCCGGGGGACTCCCAGTCAATAACCTCTGCCAGCAGCAGGGCCGCCTCACAGCTGTGGGGAAGGTGGCAACTGGGGAAAAAGGAGAGGAAAGCAGCTCCACCCCAAGCTGCTCCCCTTTGGAGGAGCCAGATCCCTTTGCATGCATGCATGCCCGCCCCAGGACAAGGGGCACCGCTCCAGTGAAAAGGCCCCCAGTGCCCCACGGAGATGCTCCATGGAGGAGCTCCTCAAAGAGGACCTGACACCTGCAGAGACAGGGTTGTTGCAGGGTGGAACACCTTCCTCCTTTTCATCAGACACCTCTGTGGGGTTGGGTCCCTCTGAACTTCACAGCTTGCTCAGCTTTACTCCAATGCCGCAGCACGTGGCCCTGGCACAGCCACTTCTCCTTCCCCACCGCCTGGCACCAGCACGGTAAAGCCCTGGAGCAGGGACATGAATACAGCATTACTTTCCAGTCCCAGAGGCATCTTTCTCATTTTCCACTGCCTTAAGCAACAAATGTACAAACAAGGACCTGCCAGGCATGAGAAATGTAACCTGAGCTGCTCTGGGAAGGGAGATGCCACCGGCACAGCTGGGAAGATCAGCCCAGGTCACCCTGGAACAGGGGTGGGTTTTCTGTTCCCCAGGTGCTGGGGGTCCTGGTTCAGTTCTTCACACACGGTTTCTTGATTGAGAGGGTATGGAAAACTAATCAAGCACTTGCAGACATGTAAATGGCAAAAATTCACAGGAAAAAAATAATACCCTGAGCAGTTAAGCATCACAAAAATTACATGGGATTGCAGCAAAGCTGTGTGCCCTGCCTCCAACAGGTATCCAGGGAGAGCATGCAAAAAGGGTGATACACAGAGGTAACAGCCCAGAATATGCTCCCTCCTGCCAAAAATTTGGAGATTAAGGAGCTCCCAAATCCCAGGGGATGCCTTGATACTGCTTTGTGCATGCTGGCTCCCTCCCATGAATTTGTCTGCTCCCTTTCTTCAGTGTCCAAACCCTCCCCTTCCAGACCCCCACAGCATGTCCCCATCCCCAATTTCCTAGGACAGCCTGCAATAAGCAGCTGTGGAACCCATCCTCAAAAGCCCCCCGTTACACCTCCATGCAGCCATGGGACCCACCATGCCCCAGGCAGGGAGCGGGGACAGAGGCAGCCCCAGCTGGGCAGGGGGAAGCTGCCCCCTCAGCAGGATCATTTTCAGCTCCTCACCTTCCCAGAACCCCAAAGAAGAGGAGTTTTAGGCTGAAGGGAGCCGAGCCACTGACAGCTGGCCTTGGCTGCCACCTAGCAGTGACCCAGCAGCAGCAGGGACAGGGTGACAGCTCCTCCAACCCGCTGGCTCCTGCTGCAGCCCGGGGAAGACATGAGGGGCTCCTGGGCACACCCCACCCTAGACCCAATTCTCAGCTCCCTGAAACCAAAGGGGACTTCTGCAGCAGAAAGGGTGCTGTTGGCAACAAGCACTCCATCCCCCACACAGCTCCCAGCGAGCTCAGCTCCATTTCATCTGCGCCCTACACTAGGTGACGAACACGTGTAATGCAACCCTCCAGCTAGAAGCCTGAACCCCTGAATTTCCCCACAGGGTTATACAGACCCTGTTCAAGCCATAGCTCCTCATTTCTCTGCTTCCATCTCTGTCATTAGCTTTCCATCCAGTTGTTTCCTAACGAGACCCAGATTTTCTTTCTCTACTTTTTTTCAGCCCTTTCACATCCAAACCCACCTCGAAATGCTGAAATGAAAACAAAATAGTCATAGAATCACAGAAAGGTTTGGGTTGGAAGAGACCTTTAAAGATCATCTAGTCTAATCAACAAACTTCTTATGCTGGACTTTTAGCCATTACAATATTAATGTTAAACCCTATCTTGAGCTTTTCTTGGTGGTTTGCAGTGAAGCATACCTCTAGCATGTTTGCAGGCGGGCACAGAGCAGCCCTTGAACCCTCTGAAGACCTGAGGAACAGTCTAGGCACCAGCAAAACAGCTGAATGTCAGCATTCATAACCAGGGCACTTCTATTTTCACAGCTTTTCTCTGCATTAATAAACTCAAGCCCAAGAGGATTTCTTGACGCAGGCAAGGAGCTACAAAAACATGGCCGACATCAAGCGTCAAGCTTTCTCTCACTGGATTGTTTATAGATCTCATTCAACACCTGCAACACAGGATTCCTGATGCTTCATACATATGGCATTCTAATTCATCAACAAATAAGAGCGTCTTTTTCTTGGGGAAGGAGGTTTCTTTTTGCAAGTTACCAGCACTTGAGGCCTGAGCTGGGACACGATGACCTCTCCTAACAGAAAGGCATGTGTAGAGCATCCACGGTGTTAAAAACCAAAACCATCTCCCCACACAACATCAAAACTGCTCATTCACCGAGGGAGGGAGGGATAGGTAGCCAGTTTCCCTCTCCTAAACTTAAAGGATACATAACACAATGTGACACTCAGATGCTCTCCTGAACCATTACATTGAAGAACAATAAATCAGTATATCACCAGTGTAACAAACCCAAACTATTTTCCTCAAAGTGAAAGTAACATTTACCACATGTACTGGGCACATCTGAAACATTAGATTCCAAGTTTTTCAAGGGATTAAATTTTTCTGAACCAAAAAAAAAAAAAGAAAATGACAGCACAGTCCTACAGAGAGCTTTTACTGCTCTAGGTAGCCTTCCTCAACAGCTCCTCCAGCTTCTCCCCTCTTCTCACACCTTCTGTCTCAGGCTTGGGGGCCACTGAAAGTAGTCACTGGAAGTGGCTAAGCGTGCAGCTGCCAACACCGCAGATAGCGTGGTAGGAGGGACATACAGTTTCTGAGACGGCCTTTGGTCAGACAGCCCACTGGCACGGCACAGGCCAACTGCAAGACCCCTGGGAAGGTCTTCATTCTTCATTTTCTCTTCATCTGCATAAGGAGGGAGACAGAAAAGAAAGACGGTATCTACATTGGCAACTCTTAAGAGCTCCAGTTTAGATTCAAATTCCTTTTGCTTGGACCTTACCAGGTCACAGCAAGAGGACTTTCTACCGCACATCTATTCGATGAGCCTGACACAGTATAATCCAAGAGCCTCTCTCCCTCTCCTCCCAGTGCTCACCCCTGTCTCCCCACAGGTGGGAAATCAGATATGAATTGACTAGCTCCTGCCTGGAGAACTCTGCTTCCACTCCAGACAGATGGCAGACAGCTCTGTTCCAAGGCACAAACAGGCACTGCCTTTGGCAAGTCAATCTACCTCGTCAATCGGGCAACTCTCATATGGGTGTTGTGAATTCTTTCATCGTTTGGGAGATGGAAGATGAACACCCACACAGGGAGCTTACAAGGTTAAAAAACGCTTTTGACCCTTATGGTTGAGAGATTGAGACACTCAAAGTATGAAATGAACACAGGCTAATGTATGGAGAGGAGAAACAAAGACTTCTGCATGAAAGCAGCAGAAAGTCTAGAAAAGACAACAAAAAAAATCAACAGAGAAATAACCCTCAATTCATTTGTTCCCATTAAACATTTAGAAAATCATTTTGCTGCACAAAGGTGAAACCGATGCATTGCATCCAGCCATTTATTATAGTCACATTTCCATCCCACAGAAATACTAACATTTTCATCTGTTCTAGCAAAGAAGCAGCACCAGTCCTAGCATACCCAATAATGAGTGCAAGACTCATAGCACGGTAACAGACTGCTCAGCTTTTAGCTGTGTTAAATTTTACTGACAAATCTATTCGTACTGTTATGGTTGTCCAGCATAAACGGTATTGCCATAAGTAGAACAGAGGGATGTACAGCTTCACGAAGTTGGGCCTTGCTGGAAAATCTTTCTATCTGATCAGGGTCATCTTGACTCACTTCTGCTGGTTGCTTGGAGTAGATAAAGGAGGTGTAAAAGTCTTCCACTGACTTGGATAAGACAGCAGGCACTGAGGACTCTCCAAGAGAATGAGGTGTCTGTAAATGTATATAAAAAACTCAGGAGAGGGTGTGATTAGTGCACACTCAGTTCATTAGCTGCCCTGATCTTTATTATCTCTCAAAGTCCACAAAGAACTGCAATGTCAGCAACCGGATGATTAAAAAAAAAAACAAAACAAAACAAAAAACCAACCCACCAAAAAACCTCGTTACTCACAACCTTGGCCAAAGGGCAGCTTCTCCTGCACAGCAAGCTGAAAAGAGTGACAGATTATTACAAGATACAAATCACCACGTCTTAGCAAAGACTTAACAGCTGGCTCATCTCTCAGCAGCCCCACGCAGAACACATGGTGGCAACAACAAAGGGATTTTCTGCAAGGGAACGGGAATCGAGTCACAGGAAGTCCCTCTGCAAGGGTGGACACTAAAAATGTTTGCTAGCACTGGAAAAAGCTGGGATGGAAATAATTAAAAAAGAGGCTGTGCAGTTTACGGAAGAGGCAAATGAGACAGGGTACCCTAGAGAGTGCTGCGAGGAAGTAAGGAAGTATCTACTTCTCCTCCTAATTTACACAATTAAGACCACCAGCATTGAAACGGAAAACATGAGCAGTGAAAACTGGAAGGGAGGGAACGGTAATGCTGTAAGTGCTACAAAACCCTGAGGCCAAGCGATGAGCAGGAATCAGAGAAAGGAAACCTTCCTGTCTGTCCTCATTGATGCATCTTCTCCCCCCTAATATCTATAGGCAGGATTATTTTTTCATCCCATGGTCTTTCTTAATAGAAATTCTTTTAACCTCTTCTGAATACTGTAACAGAGTTCACAGCCAGGGACAGAAAACGTGCCCAAGACTTCTCCGATCCAGTTAGAAAATTCCTATGCTTTGAAACTCACATAGTTTAATACTTGCAGGGGAGCGTTTACGTCAGCTCACGAGGACCCTATCACTATCTGCTCACCTGCCTCCATCTCATCATACTTTCTCCTCACACTTGCAACCAGAAACTTTCCTCTTCTCTCATTCCCTCAAGATCCTTTTCCCCAGCTTGCATTCTCTCCATCCCTTTCAGGTAACAATCTCCAGAGCCACCAATTCTTACTGCTTTCCCCCTCTGTCCAGGAAGTGCTTTGTCTCAGCCACTATCAAGCTCCAGATGTGTAAGGAGCTGTGGTTGTCCAAAACCCTGTAGGCACACTCCCATTTCCAGCTCTGCAATGCCTTCTGTGGCTCAACAAATCCTGAGTGATACTGGCTCCCCACTGAACCCAGAGGGGAGCGTTCGCAAAATGCCATGCTGCAGGCCCTGTTAGACTCATCATTAATCACTATAAGAAGTAAACTTGCAGCACCAGTGCCACATAATGCCTCAAATCACAGCCCAAAACGCAACCCTCCCAAACCCACCCTCCTAACTCAGAAAGAGAGGGCTGCATGATTCAGAGTAGTCCCACAATAATTTCCAGTTACTCACAGTAGCCCTCAGGACTGTGAATGGAGGGGAAATAGAGGAGTGAAGAAGGGCCAAGTTTGATCTATGAAGCGCTGAAACGGTCAGTCTTATTTCCACAATACCTTGACATGCCAGTGGAGCACGAGTGTATCATCAATAACACCAGAAACAACAGCAAAGAGAAAAAATGTATAGCTCTGAGCCCATGCTAATAGCCAGTCATTTCTTTGTCAGTCACTTAAAAAAAAAAAATACATGTCAAAGCAATGAAAGGGTTACTCAAATAACCTAAAAACAAGAACAACCCCTCTCAATGGCAATAGTTGAGAAGAAAACCCCTACCTTAACCACTGTCATAAGCTCCGTAAGAGTTTCATTTGTATCCTCCTGTGCAACTTCAGGCTCTCGGTCTGCTGTTCCTGGGACACTCACTTCATCCAAAAGCGTCTGCACACCACCCTCTGTCTCCTTCTTAGCAGACAGGTGCCATTGCTGAGGAGATGGACAAAGCGAGAAAAGGTACAGCTTGTGTGGGCAGAAGGAAGCAGGATGCACTGGAGCAAATTACAGAGCAACCAAATCATATCCCTCAGAGATTAAGAGAGAGAGAAATGCAAAGGAGCTTTTCTCTTCTGCTCTGAAGTTTTAACATTTCTATCTGGAGAAGTCTGGGCTACTCGGAAAGGACAGAAAGAACACGGAAGGACAAGAAATAATGTGGGCAAGAAACTAACTGTCACTTTAACTTCTCTCCTCCACAGTAAAATTCATCACTTGGAAAGTATAGTTTTATTCAAGCAATGTTTTCTGGTTATTGCTTGCTGCCTTATAAGAAATTTTACCATGAAGTGTTCTAACATAGCAGAGCTGATACAACAGTGTCCAGTCATTTTGCACTTAAGGGCCAGGGGGGTGGGGCAATGTTGTTAATCCTGACAAAGCAAATCTTAGATTGGAAAATGCAAAGGGAGTTCCCCACTGCTAAAGAGGAGTTACCAGAAAATGCTAGCTGAGCAGTTAACAAGTGTCATATTAGACAGGTTTCATTCCAATTCAAAACATCTTGAGGAATTTTATAATTGATATTGATGATCATATTAGTGATGCAAAAAGGAAGTGTCGTGGTTTGGGTACAACAGAGAAGGAATTGTTTCGGGCAACTAAACAGAATAGCAGAGAAGGAAACGTTTGAAGTCTTACACAAAGAGAGATCTAGAGGACTGCAATTTCTGGAAAAGGATTCTAAGACCCTTCACATCAGACAGGAGAAAACCTGAATGCATTTACATTCCTCTAGTCTCCAAATTGCCAGCTGTATCTGACACTTACACACATGGATCTTGCTACAGTTAATCAGATTTTCCATAAAAATCACAATAAACTCACATTTGCAGAGTCTCAGTCACATTAATTTCTTCCAAATACATAAAGATGCTGGTTTGGGACCTCCAGTTCAAACGATGTATCGACAGTGCAAGGCCATTAGTATCCAAGATATACAGCTTATAAAGAGTTTTTCCAGCACAGAAACGCAGTTGGCTAAAACAAAACCTAGGTAAAATGACTACTTTACAAGTTACTAACATTACACTAGCTTTTACTCTTAAGAGTAAACAACTCCACAAAAAACTGCATGGGACTAAACCAGTACACGTTTAACCAACCCCTGGAACTGATTTAATTGAACGATAGCTATGCCACAGTCAAATTCTCACCTGGTCACACAGTTCAGCCCTGCCCAGCTTTGGGTGTGCTGCTTCACTGTCTGCATCTAGAGATTCCTGCTGCAAGCAAAGGTCTGGCTCCACCAGTTCAGCATTCTCCTGCTTTTCACTGGGCCGAACATACAAGGCTGTAGGATTCAGTTCCTCAAATCCCTAGGAAAAACAAAGCAAAAAAAAAAAAAAAAAACACCAAAACCCACAGTACAGTCAAGAAAACCATATTGTAACTACCACAAAGAATGAAGAGGATTCAGCAAATTTCTAATAGGTTTTATGAAGAAGCACACCACCACAAAAAAAAGCTCCAAATTCTTGCAGAAATTGTCTTACTACAAAAATCAACTCTTCTCCCTCCAGCAACAAAACTACTCAGCAAAGCCTCCCTCCCCCCAAAACTGAACATACACATGCAAAAATACAGTCACAGGATCTAATCCTGCCAAAACACACATTCTGCATCTATTGAATAAAACAGATACAAGCACTCCAGGCTGTAAAGCCTGAATTTCTGCTGAGATATAAAATTGTGGCAGTACCTTTCTAAGGGTTTTCATATCCACACAGTTCTTACTGAAACTGAGCTGGTAATGACACAGATGGGTCTAAATCATAAATGCTCTCTGCACTGGTGTACAACCTGAATGTCTGTCCAAGGCACAATGTGCAATGTACCATGCTTACGCTGCCCAACATTGTACGTTTCACTGGCAAAGAGACTTTTTAAGCCAAGACCATTTCCATAATTCAGTTTGTTAACGGCATAACTAGTCTTCAATGCCTAGAGCAGAAAAGGCCAAAATAATATATTTAACTATCTTGTTCCTCAGTCAACTGCCCCTGCCACTATGCAGCGCTACTTTAAATCAGACAATAAAATCTAATCAACTTGCTCTCATCAATTGTTTGGAGGAATCAAGGGCATCAACTTATGAATAACAAAACTTGATGGAATTAACAACAAGTAGTGAAGTAACTAACACATCTCTTAACCTCTCAATTCCACCTCAGTTCAGCCTTACGCTCAGAACATCTACAGCTATTTTACTTTTCCATGTTATTTATAAAAGATATGTGTCAGCTCCAGATGAATCTGTAATACTGACAAGCTGATCAACTTAGGAAAAAAAAATCAAAACCATCTAATCCATTGATAGAAGACAGGATGAAAATAATTTGTTCTACTAAACCAGAACATCTCTGCTGTGTCATGAGATTCCACCTTAACCAAAAAGCAAGTTCTCACCACGGAGTTAGACACCATGGGATGCAGTCACAAAATGGTAAGTTGCAGGAAAGCAGGGAATACCAGTTTTGCTCTTCATAAAACTACTTGCTTCAAGCTAAGGATCTTCCCGTTACACACACACAGTCAATCCCTCCTCTGCCTTTCCTTTCAGCAGTACACGCCTCCCTCCTGACCTGGGAAGGTATGTTCTCCCCGCACACATCAGCGCATCCCTCATCCCTCAAGACACAGTGGAAGTAGACATCCTCCTCGGTGGACGTGTCACACAGGAAGAGATGCAAAATGCCATTCACATATTCATCCACGATGCCCACAAGTAGCTTGGAGCCACACAGCTTCTTAAATAGGAGAGTTGCTGCATTGGACCACGCATCCTGAAAAAGAAACAAGAACGTAAAGTTACTATAAACAGACCAACATCCACTGCCTGAGACTTTCCCTTGTGCGCACTTGCCAAAAAGGCAATTAAGCTAAGTCAGGCTAAGGACAAATACAGGGAAGTCAGGCAGACAAGCTTCCCAGCACTGGGAATCAACCTACCCCAAAGCCTGCAATGCTAGTTACACTGTGAATGCCCTTTCACCCTAAATGCATATTTCTAAACATCGTTTGATGGCATTCACCAGTGATTTTATCACAACTGCCTAAAACACAGTTATTTGTTGTTGTTTGGTTTTTTTTTTTTTAATTCCTGAAATCATGTGATTATAAGTGTTAAAAGTGTCAAAAGTTTTTAAGAAGCATCTAAGCCTCACCACAATGAAAACTGTGATTCCTTAACCACCAAAAAACAGAGGAAATAACTTTTTAAAAATACTGTCTTTGAAACACAGATGAAGCAACTCTGATCACATGCTTTCCTTCTCAGGTTTCCCAGCACAAAGAAACTTCCCTATGATCTCTGTAATTCTTTGGCGATACCGATTGCATCAAACCAACTCACTTAAAGCTCTGTCACAGAAGAAATTTTTAAAACAGAGGGCTGGAGCTACCAAGACTTCAGAAGGACCGTGAAGAACTACTGTCAGTGGAAGAAACAAGTTTGTTCATTTGCTTAACAGCAGCTATCTGTTTCTGCAACAATATAAGCAAGAATACTCTGATCATAAGGAAAACAGAGAGTGGAATGGCAATCCCTTGCAGAGACACAGACTTACAGAGTCATACTCTGCTGACAAGCAGCAATTCTGCTGTAAACATCAACGGGACCTGAATTAATTCAAATGTTTGCCCTTATCAGGGGAAAAGCCAACATCTACTTGATAGCTCTCATACGAATGTCAATAAACAAAATTGCATGTGAACACAGACCTCCACAGGTTTTACCCATGCCAAGGAACACGGGATGGCCTGAGCAGGGAGCTTCAAGTAGCACCACCTACAATACAAAACAAAGCCATCACCATTATAGCAAAAAAAGAGCAAAACCAGGCAGAAAAGTAGAACTTCCTCCTCTTCTGGGTTTTCAAATCAGAATAGAGGGGCACATATTGGATTTTGCACTTATGATTGAAACCCAACAGCAGCTTTGGAAAACATTCGATAGCCAGAGAATGGGCACAGCAGAAATAGCAATATCAACTAGTCCCTTATACTTTCCCTTGCCCAAGCATCTTCCCATCATAACCCCTTATGATTACAAAGTTAAGGACAGAGAGCAATGACTTTTGAACCAAAGAATGTCAACGGCCAGGAATAAATAGAGTCAGATGAGAGAGAAGAAGCAAATACGGAAAAGAGAAGAATAATTACCTCTGACACTGCATAAGCATCCCACTTGGATGGATGTCCACTCAGGAGGATGTTTACATCCATTCACAGAACCCAGGAAGGAGGATTAGGGAGCTTGCCCCAAAGTGACAGAAAGTGGCAGAGGAAAGACTGAGGAAAGAAGGCAGAAACAGGAAAGAATTTCGCCCAAAGTCACTGCGAGGGAGTGATGGACAGGGTTGATGAGCAAAACAGGTCTTAAACAATATCACCTCAAGCATTAGCATGTAAGCAAGGAAGTGCCTGCAAGGCACCATTATGGAATAAAACCAGATTCTTTCTTGGAAATCTGCATGCTGGGATGTCTTTCTGAAGGTGGCTGGGAGTAACCAAGTCATGCTTGACCAACTTGACTACCTTCTATGATGAAATGACTGGCCTGGTAGGTGAGGGGAGAGCAGTGGTTATCATTTACCTTGACTTCTGTCAGGGTTTTGACACTGTCCTGTAAGATCCTCATAGAGAACTTAATGAAGTATAGGCTGGACGAGCAGACAGTGAGGTAGACTGAGAACTGGCTGAAGGGCCAGGCCCAGAGAGTGGTGATTAGTGGTACAAAATCTAGTTGGAGTTCAGGAACTAGCAGTGTACCCTAGGGATGAAACCCGGTCCAATACTGTTCAACATCTTCATTAATGATTTGGATGATGGGGCATATCTGCTGATAATACAGAACTGGGAGAAGTGGCTGACACACCAGAGGGTTATGCTATCATCATTCAGAGGGACCTCGACAGGATAGAGAAATGGGCAGACAGGAACCTCAAAGTTCAACGAAGTCTTGCACTTGGGGAGAAACAACACCATGCACCACTACATGTTGGGGGCTGACCAGCTAGAAAGTAGCATTTTTACTATGAGGGTGACCAAGCACTGGAACAGGTTGCCCAGAGGGGTTGTGAAGTCTCCATCCTGGAAGACATTCAAAAAATGTCCCAAGATGGTCCTGTGTAGCCTGCTACAGATGGCCTTGCTTGAGCCGGGAGGTTGGACGGTCTGACCTCCAGAGGTCTCTTCCAATCTCAACCACTCTGTGATTCTGTCACCCATGTGTAATTTACTTACTTGAGGAATCTCAGACAAGACTTTCGGACAATTTCGAGGTTTCCGTAATCTGGGTAGAACACCTCTACTTCTTGGTCATTGATCACACGGTGGATGATAACGCGGTACCACCATTTTGAGACCATTACACAGCAAAGCTGTCCAGGCTGTACTGAAGACTCAGGCATGATATAACGATCAGAAACAAGTTTATTTGAGTAACAGTGTCTGCAAAAGATAGCAACGAAAAACTGTGCTTGGTAGGATGCAGGAGATGAACAAAGAGAAATATACAGGGCTTCAGAAGAATCCTCATTTCTCAAAGTCCCCATGATGTGAATTTTCATGAGTTGTTTTAATAGAATCATAGAATGTGTTGGCTTGGAAGGGACCTTTAAAGGTCATCTAGTCCAACCCCAATAGATGCTTTGCATCTCTGTTCTGCTATACTTAAACTGAAATGTCAATAAAAAATGCAAACCCAAACTTCTAACACTTGAATGATATTCTTGGGGTCCAACAAAAAGTTAATAGGGATTAATCAGAGGCTGAATACAGTTATTCTAGTCATTAATTCTTAACATTACCTTGACATGTCAGTGCTTCTTATGAACCAGGTTCTGCAGTACTGTCTAATACACACAGTATCTGTCTGCAGAGTCCGTAATCACACTTTACATGTGCCCCACGGACATCAAGCATTTACTTTGGCACACAAATAACAGCAGCTGTAGTACTGTCATGGTGGAATAGAATCCCAAATGCATAATGTAACTGACACAAAGCCATTGATAGGGTTTTGCTTTCAAATATAGATATGACAAAGGCCTATTACCTCTTGCTTTTTTGATAACTGTTGGAGATGAAGTAAAAGCCTCAACCGAGCACACAGGCAACAGTAGCACAGACAATAGAGAGGTGCAAAGGAACCCTGAAGTTCTTTTCCATAACTTTTCCAGGCTTTTAAAGTTTAGGACTGTCTAGGACATAGCCAAAAAACCATGAATGGAATGAGTAAGCATTATGAATACATGCTTCAGTACAGCACCGGCATCTTCATATCAAGTAATCAAGCCAGCAGTGACCATAACTAACAGCTGGGTGCCCTGTTCCCTCAATGCAAACACATTCACAACAGGTAGTAGTACTGAATCAGCATAGCACGTACGCACCTCATCTCAAACATCATATCCTGCAGTTTATCAGATGTTTCCCTGCTGCAGATGTGGATGTAGAACTGGCTTGGAGACACAACAAATTCCACAAAGACTCCAACCAAGCACCTTGTCTCCAGCGGTGGTAAACTGCAAAGGCTTCTGTCCTGAACAGCATCTGGGGGAATTTCTGGAGTCATTATCAACGTGGCTAGTAGGGACTGCTCCAAATCTTGAGGCTACAAAGGGATAAGAGGAAGGTGGCACTCAGATGTCTTGTCATGCGCTGAACACACATGACTGGCCTTTCCATTAAGGTAAAAAATAGTTCTGCTTTCCTGAGGACCTGTGAATTACTGAGTATCAGAGAATCCCAACAAATTTTGCAAACTTGGATTAAAGCTTTCCCTGAGATAGAAGCATTCATTTTCACACTCAGTCTCTTCCTTCCTTCTTTCTTCCCTCCAGTGTAAAGAGGGGTGCAACAAAAACACCTTGCTCATATTCCTGCAAGGAATAAAGGAGAGGAACTGAAGTTGTGTCAGATACTTAGACAAAAGTATTGAATGGCTATTGCTAAAAAAGCAGAATAAAACAAAAACCCACACCAAAAAGACCAAACCAAACACAACCTACCTGTTCGTTGGATTTTACACAAAAGATGCTATTTCTATGTTCCGTGACCATGACGGAACACATGACCGAACCATCAAAACTCTATCTGAAAACGATTCAAAAGTTAGACGGCACAAATGCATCTCGCTTTCACACTAGAGCTATTTCCCAAGGATAAAACCAAACAAAACCTACACACTCTGTTCTTTTCTCACTCTAGACAAATTTGTATATCAGTGAGTTGTTAGCACAGGTTAAAATTTTGTGTTATTCTTTAGCTGCTGAAAACATTATTTCACTTGAACTAGTGCAGATGGGAACCTTAACCACACATCAGGTACTTTTACTGCCTCAAGAGCTTTCTTTTGTGCCAATGAACAGCGCTCCTCCCATTATCACAGTCAAAAATATTCCAGTTTTACTCATCGTGAATATGCTACAAGTTAACACTGCATTATACATTGGTCAATGTATGGGACATTTGTCTTCCAGCACACCCCCCATTGCTTATCTGGCTAAATTCAACTGCAGACAATGGGTTTTTGCAATACTGGCTCTTTTAACCATTGTTTAAAGAAGCAGATGAGAGTCTCTCCTTCTGCAGACAGAGTAAGGGCTAATGCTCTTGAATTTTTTTTTTTTTTTTTTTTTGAGTTAAGAATTTTGAGTAAAACATTGAGTCAAACAGTGAGTTAACATTTTTGAGTTAAAGTGCAACTGAGGGAACTCTTGCTTGAGCAGCAGCATCACCTCTAAAAAAACCTTATATTTCAGGATTTCCTCTAAAAACTGCCTAGGAATAATGACATTTCTAAGGAGAACAGCTTTGCTCTGAGAATATCAGACTGCTATGTGCACACATGATCTTTATAATCTAGCTCACACATTGGTAGGGACAATAGACATCTCTGTGAAAGATGTAAAGATGTGTACTTAAAAACATGTTTAGAAAAAGCATCCCAATGAACAAGTGTTTGTACGCGAAGTAACACGTTCCAACGTGCTTCCCTCCCCGTGAGGGATTTTTTAAAACAAAACGGCAAACTTGGTGTTTCATTGAGGAATACTAGTTATACAAACACCTTCCAAGACTTATCCTGCTAGGATCTTTAAATAGGTTCCCTTTGCAATACATGGGAACAAAAATCTGACTTGAGGTTGGGGTTATGAGGACCACATCCTCCCCACAAGCAGACTTTGATCTAAGGGAATTCCCTGTGAACTTCATCACACCAAACTAAAATTTCTTTAAAGGATCAGAACAGCCTGCCAAAAATCTCTAAAGGGTATGTTTTATGAAGTGTCACACAAAATCCAACTCATAGTCCCAGGCTTCCAAGTTCATTAGTACACCAAACACCAAAGTCAGGAAGAACTCCTGGGACCCTCTCCCTACCTATACCCTCTAACCATACAGTTGTGTACAGGCACAAGATGAGCTTAGCAGAGAAAATACCTCTCAGTAGGAGGATTTTCCTGAGAAAAAGAAGGCCTAAAAGATGCTCAAAACAAAAAAATGGACAAATTCTCCATTTGGCAGTTCAGTGCTTCTGTACTGTTCTTCTCCATCCCTTTCTAAAAACCCACTGCTCAACAAAACAAAACAAAAAAAACCCCCAAACAAACAAAATCTCAAAATTTTCAAAGTCCAACCAAGTAGCAGAGTTGAGACTGCAGGAATCAAGGTCTCTGAGGACCATTCCCCAGCTCTGTCACATAGCTGCTTGACACTTAAGCCCTGCCTACTGCAGCAGGGGGAATTCCACACAGCTAGTCTAAGAGCAAAGTTATTAAAGTCCAGTTACAAGTAAGTACACCAAAAGGCACCACCACTATTACCAAGGAGCACGATGATGCTTAACTGACCTTAGATGATCTGTAACTTAGATCTCAAGACCAGAAAGAGACAAGAGAAAGACCTAGTCTGGATGGCAATAAAGCTACATACCAGGTCAGTATGAATCTGGTAACATCCAGACTCATCTAAAAGAAGTACAAACATTTTTGGAAGCAGCTGCACATCAGCAATACAAACTCAACAGAAACAAAAGCAATAAAAAGAGTATCACCACCCAGATTAGAATATGATAAAGCTACAGATCGCTCATCCAGCCACTTACTTGTTTGAGGCCATCACCCAAATCTACTGGTTGTGTTTCTGCTGGCTCTGACTTCTCTTCTGTTAACAGGTGGAAGCTTTCTGTCTCACAGCTGGGTTCCAAAGGAGGCATCTCAACTGCAGGTGCTGCTGCAAAGACAACCATTTGGCTGTTATTCTTTGTGGGACTGATGCAGTGTTACATATTAAGCAGAAAGAGAAGACATCTGAAAATGAAAGTCTGAAAGCACTGGTGCTGTTTTCCTCATGTCTTGTAGCATTCACAGCCACAAGGATTCACTTGAGAGGCATCTTTCACTGTATTAATAAATTAAAACAAAACGTAACAAAAACCACTTACTCTTGTAAGCATGCTAAGGGTTAAATAATTGCTAGAATGATGCTAAAATGAATTTTCTCCAGAAAAGGCAGGAATTTGGCAAGAACCGTGTGTGATTTTCTGCCTTCTCTCATAGCTGTTATGGGAACGCTGAGGACATCTGCAGTCTCTTCTTTTGTGGAACGCTGTAGCTGTGCCTTTCAGACTACCACTAAACCTTCAGTCTCAAAAAGCACATCAGAAAGGCGTTACCAGCCTGCAGAGCAGACTTTCAGGAGATCCTTCTAGTTTTGTTATCTATTGCCTGGAATGACTAGAAATTCCAGTCCCATACACGCATTCAGGAAGTCTGTTCTCTGAATGGGCTAAACATGCCTTCTTTCACCTCACACCAAAAAACAGTGGCAACCTGTAGAAAACTTCTAATTAAGCTCTCTGCTACCAAGGCAACTCCCTTGTGACAGCTGCTCCTGCAGCACCCCACAGCCCTTCTGTGCTAAAACCTATGGGAACCGAGACTACTACAGCAACTGGAAATGCAGCAAAATCCCCCTGAAACACAGTTGCTTGGCCACAGTGCTTATGAGAGCTACATGCTTTCAGTTAAATAACACACTGCCTCACCTTGCGGCACCTCTTCCTTCGCCTCACTTTGCAGCACCTCTTCCTTCTCTATCTCACTTGCCAGGTACTTCTTCAGGGTCAGCAAGGAACCTGCTCTGGTCTGCTCAACCACAATGATATCAGACACGCTCCTGAGGACTTCAAGCATGGAGAAAAATCCATATTGCGTGTACTGGAATGCCCGGCCAAAGCGCCTGAAGAAGGCCTCATCAAAGTCCAAGAGCATAAGCGGTGAGGAACTCAGCAAATCCTGCAGCTCAGCCTTCACTGTCGCTGGCAGGACGGGAGCCCTGCCCCTCTGAGGGAAACTCTGCGGATTCTTAGAGGGAGAAGCAGCATCTGCCTTCACAGCAGCACCCCTCCGTGCCCTAGCACTTCTCTGTCTAGCAACCAGTTTGGCGATCGCTTTGGTGGTCTCATCTGCAATGGCTACAACAAAAAGAAATAAACTATTAGACTACTAAAACAGCAAACCATTAAAAGCTCTACACAGGTGAAGCTCCTCTTCTTTCCTTTCTTTCCTCTTCCCTCCACCCTTTCCAGAAGCTGATGTCTCCTTCAAAAGCAATCACAACGAATCGTGGCCGATTTCCAGCAGGGCAACCACTTTTCCTCTCCTTTATAAATGTGTACTGAACCATTTTTAACAGCCAACAACCAATCTGCAACCTCCTCATCCCTATAAATCCAGATCTAAGTAGGAGGATGGGTCAAATTCTTGGATACAGGATCACAAAAGGAAACCCAGTTGCTGCGAGTTTTGTTCGGAAAACAGTAAATTGCTCGTCGTTCCTCACAGCCAGAATCACAGTAAACCCCCAGTACAGAGCACCCACCCGCCCAGGCAAGGTCTCCCTGGGGAGTAGCCCAGGTCTTTTCCATGCTGTTAAACAACTTTTTCTTGTCTTTCTGTAGCACTCTAAAAAAAAAAAAAAAGTCATCTCACCTTTCCCAGTCAACTCTTTGCACCTACCATTTGTTTCCACAGCTCTTCCCCAAAGAAAAAGAAAATTAAAAAGGTTCTTTGAGACATACTGAAATTCCATACTGAAATGGGGTCAGGTAGGGAGACATTTACAGCTTCTCCCAAGAGGCCCCATCCCTGGTTTTGGCTCCTGCTGTAGACTACATTTACAGGAACAGCAATGCTTACCAGTTCTAGTGTATCCATAAGAAATGTTACTGCAGTTTCTAAGGTTAAGTGCAGAAAGCAAAACGTACTCAAATAACTAGAAGCCTCTGTGATTTTTCAGGAGGAAAGAATGGAAAAGCATTAAAAGGTAGATCAAAATACAGGAAGGAACATCAAAGACAAGAAATTAAACAGAGCTGTATGAGAAAAATAACAGAGATATGTGACCTACAGCTCTGGGAATTCATCCTGCACACACCAGTAATTGGTTCCAAACAATTCCTCCACCCATAAGGAAACAACACCTCACCTTTGAGGATAAAAGTGCCTTTCTCGTAAGAACAGACTCTGACAACTTCAGGCATATCTGCCACCAGCTCCAAGGTGGACTGGAAGCCCAGGTCACATAGAGGGAGAGGTTTGCCAATCATGGCCATGTACTCTTGCTCTAGCTGTGCTGGGGTTAAGCCCTCTTTTGAAGCCATTAGCAGCGATCTCACCTCCTTCTTCAGCACCTCCATAAGCCGCACCTTGTCTGCACTAAAGGGGCAACAAAAGCAAGCATAAAACAACTTGTACCGCAGCTGCTCAACTACAGGCAAAAGACTTTTCACCACTTAGCAGCTAACAGCTGGTGGGGGGGAAAAAGGCAGCAAGCCAGGTTCAGCAACAGCCACTACCTATCAACCCCTGTATTCCCTTGTCTGCAACCCCGGGAGCTGCCACCCTTTGGCACCCGCTGTCACAGCAGAGATCACAGCTCCTCCTGCATTCGCTGTCTGTCCCCATGGGATGACAGCCCCTGCACGCACTGCATCCCCCCAGAGTTTAGTGCACCCCTAAACCCCTGCCCTCTACAAACCCTGCTGCTCCACAGATCCCTGCACGCCTAAAACGCTGAGGATCAACACACACGCCCCCGACGGGCTCACCGCCCCTCAAAGAGACCCCTGTGCCCTTAAACCCAGCCCTGAGGATTCCCCTCTCTACCCCACAGAGCCACCACCCCTCAAAGAGACCCTTGTGCCCTTAAACCCAGCCCTGAGGATTCCCCTCTCTACCCCACAGAGCCACCGCCCCCTAAGGAGATTCCCCTGCCCCTAAACCACAGCCTGGGGACTCCCACAGAGACCCCAACGGGTCTCACACCCCCCCCCCCCCCCCCCCCCGAAGAGATTCTCATACCCCAAAAAGCACAGCCTGGGGGAACACCATCCCACACAGAGACCCCAGGGAGGGGCTCTGCTGCTGCCACCACCCCCCCCAGCGCCGCCCGCACCCACCGCGCCATCCCACCGCCTCCCTCAGGAAGCGGCAACACCCCCGCTCCTCTGCGCCTGCGCGCTCCCTTTCCCGCCTTTCCGGGGCGCGAGGGCGGGGCCGTGAGGGCCTGGTAGCGGGAGGCTCCTGAGGCGGGTGTTGGCCCGTTGGGCAACTGAGGGGCCTCCTGCTGCCGGGTGTGTGACAGCCTGTCCTGTGGCGACCGACCCGTAGGGTCCCGCCCAGAGCTGCTGCCCATTGATAAGAAACGTGAGGTGCGTCCCCCTTCTGAGAGGAAAAGCTGTCACGTTGCGAAAGAGTCGGGGGGTGTTGGATGTCCCACGGGTGTGTCTGAGGAGAAAAGCAAGCGGAGCCTGGCCGAAACCCAGCCCGAGCAGCTGTTTTGCTGCTGCTTAAAAAAGGCCACCTGCCCTTTCGGCAGCTGGAGGCCATCTTACCCACACTGGCCAAGTGAAAAAAGGTTTCTGGAGCACTTCTACAGCAAACACAGATACCGTATGAATTTATTAATTAATGCCCCGTTTCCACCCAACTTTTGTCCTCTGTCATTAGGCCTCTCCCTCCATTGCTTCCCCGGTGACCTGCACGAGGGAGCAGAAAAAGCAAGCAGCTGGTGCTTCTGCCCTCCCTGCCTGCAATATCCTGACTCCCGGCAGGCCGCAAGTCTCTAATAAGAGAGGAATCTGTGATAAAACAAGAGCAGCACCTCCCTGGCCGAGAGCTTCCCAGCTCCATCCAGCTGCTCCTCCACACTGGAGACCAGGCAGCCCTGAGGTCAGTACTGTCCTGTTGACAGGGAAATCACGGCTTTATGTTCCAGCCTTGTCTTGCCGTAGTTTGATTTCCAGTCAGGTGCTGGTTTCTTTAATATAGTCAGTGACTTTTTAAAAAGTTTCTTGCGGAGGTTTCTGCAGATGTCACCACAGGCTGTGCGGCATGAAAAGAAAAAAGCTCCTATGTTTGCTCTGCCACACTCCTGCTGTAGAAAACTAGGGAGGCATTTAGGCACAAACTCTTTTGTCAATTTAAATTCAGCAGCTTTAACCTTGCACCCATTCAGGAAAGTTCATGGCCAAACTGGGACCAGCTAATTTCCCTCCCTGCTAAAATTTGAGGTGACCCTAAAGAGAGGGACTTTGCTGCCAATGTCCCTCTGCTGTGCCAGCCAAAGGGTTTCTAGAGAGCAGACCCGTGTGAGATGCTACTCGCCCAGCTGTTCTCTGCAACACCCCCTCAAAGCACTCCTGAGGAAGCCACTGGTCTCATCAGTAAAGGTTTTTCACCCTGGTGTTTATTGCTCTGGGCCACTCTCACCATTTGAGGTCTTTGGAGCCACGTGACTGACAAGTGGCTAAGTCAAATCTAAAAGTTTAGATTGCTTTTCAACAGCTTTGCAGAAACCATCTACTGAAAATCATCTGAGTGCTTCTGATTGTATTGTATTTCCAAAGGCAGTAAGATGTAAAGAGAATGTCCTTCTGGAGTTCACCCTGTCCAGGTCTAACCTTCCTTCCCATCTCCACAGCAGCGTGCGATGAGAGCAGAGCAGCTGGGAAACAGCTTGCTCACTTCACTGTCCATTATGTCTGACAAGCCTGTGATAAACTTGAAACAAACCTCCTGGATCTGACACCTCCCCTTCCCTCCTCCCCTCCCTAGTTTTCCTGCCTGCAGCAATAAATTCAAGCACGAATTCATCCTACAGGCATCTGTAGGATTCATCAACAGGCAGCTGCATGCACCTCGGCACAGATGAGGATGGATAAGAGGTCTCGGAGCTCTTCCAGGGAGTCTCATAGGAGACGCAGAGAGTCCCCAGTTACACAGAGCAAACGAGAGAAGAGAGAGAGCAGCAGAGAAGGTGGCAAAGGAAGGGGAGACATAAAGCAGGAGAAAGCAAAGGAGATCAAGAGCACGGCAGGGACTGACGGTAGGGTGCACACGTCCACGGTGGTGGATGTGGATGATGTGATATCTGATGAAGAAATGGAGGCAATGGCGTTGCTGGACAGCGAGCAGCAAGAGGAAGGTATGGCTTATTGAAGGGAAGGGGCTGGAAAACTATGGGCTTTTTGACCCAGCATGGGTCACAGTGTGACTGCTGTCTGCACGGTGAGTGTCAACACACCCACCTTGCACAGACATGTAGTTATCCTCAGGACAGGATATGGGAGACTCCAGCCAGCCTCTCAGCCAGCTTCTGCAGTCAGTCCAGGCTGATCAGCGCTGTCTAGGAAAGCAATGAACTTTGCAAAAAGCATTTACATCCCCAGCATCCTTTATGTTTCAGCTTTCTGCTCCCCAGTCCTGATCATGTTCTATTCTCTTCCTTTTCGTGCTTGTCCTTCTTTAGGTAGATGGAGTTAGCCTTAATGCCAGTTCACAACGCAAAAAACTGCACTGCAGGGAAGAACTGCACTTGAAGTGCACACTTGTAGCTCCCTTTCTGGATGACCCTAGAGAGCAACTCCTCTCCAGACCATGGGTTAGGCAGATTCCCAGCCTGCCATGACAGGAGGGAGCATCACAAGTCTTTTTGCAAGATGGCTGGGCCTCTTTGGACCCAGCACCACCACAGATGCTGTATTACAGGATGTGTATTACAGGAGCCAGCATCACTTGTCTGCTTCCATGCCAGCAGTTCTGTTGCCCTAGAGTTAAAGGGGTTCAGACTTGCTCCTGTCTCTCTGGGGACTAATTTTTCAGAACTGCCTCTTTCTGCCTCAATTACAGGAATCCCAGCTAGTGAGCGGTGCTGTGGAGCTATAGTGATCACGCAGATTCGTGGGATTCCAGGGGTTTTGGGACCTGATGGCTCTGCAGAGAGCTCCAACGGCAAAGAGGCAGGGATGGAATGGCTAGAAAAGATAGAAAATGGGAGGGATGCAGGGATGCTAATTTCACTGCTGGAAAACATGGTCCACCCTTTGTGTCTAGGTACATCCAGAAGTAATCTATCTAGTTTCATGCCATACCTGCAGATTTTCCCTCAGGCAGGAGCACAACAAAGGGCAGCCAGATCAAGACGACCCACACTCACTTTGGGGAGATGTAGAAGGCAATACTCACGTGGGGCTTACCACCCCAGTCAGCCTCCAGCACCTTGGTGGGACTGCTGTAGAGCAGAGGGAGATTTCAGCAGCACCAGTGGCTTGGTCCTGCTGTATTAGGGAGCTGGGATGCCACTGAAATCCTCTTCCAAAAGTATCTGAGATACTCTGGTAGGGGAGAGCACTTCAGGCTGTGCATGTTGAAAGCTGCCTCTTATTTACAATCTTTCTCTTTGCCGCTAGCTTATCTTTGCAGATAAGCTTCTGGGATCCCAGCTCAGCCAACAAGTTGCCCATTCCAAGCTTTTAAACATTGCTTGGTGGCCACAGGTCTTCAAGCTAAAGGCTGATCTCTAGGCAAGGTGATATGGAGAATAATGGCTCAATCTCTGCCAGTAAAGCAGAGACAAAATCTGTCAATCCATCCTGGCAGCTCCTGGCCACATGAGACAGGGAGTATTCTTTAACACAGCTCCAGAGAGAACCAAATGGTTCACATACACCGGATCAAGGCAAAGGACAACACTAAAGCTGATCTGTGCAGGGACTTGTCAGGCCATCAGTATCTTGGGAGCAGATCTCTTTTAACAAGTCATGTTGAATTTCTCCCTAGGTGTAAAGTCTCCGGGTCTGGGCATCTGTGAGTGGCTTCTGACCATCTTGTCTTTCCTGCTCATCATAATGACCTTCCCCATTTCTGTCTGGTTCTGCATGAAGGTGAGAATAGTCATGGGGCCTCTCTACATTTAATATTCAGTGTCTCACATGGCTGTAACTCACTGGTTGAGCATGTGTCGGACATGAGCATAAAGCTTTTTTCGTCTAAGGCTCTGTTTACACTTCTTCAACTCATCATTCATTTTTACTTATCCTTTATGATACATTGCTGCTACAGAGGGCTGCACAGGGATCCAGTCACTGCCTACCAAATACTCCTGCTGCAATATCAGTATCAGCAGACAAGGGCTTAAGTTTCTCTTTTTTAAAACAAATTGCAGGTCTGTTAACTTTCAAACATAACCTTCATCCTAGCCAGCCCAGAGCTGGCTACATTGCAGCAGCAGGGTAAATAGGTTTTGAATTAAAAATTTTAAGAGAGACTGATTTCTCAATTAATAGCAGATTTTCCCTCTTCCTCCCCTTTTCTCAGATTTCTAGCATGGCTACAAGTAGGCGTATTTTGTTTCCCACTTCTCAGGAAATTTCACATGCATCTTGTTCTCAATGAGAGTGTCAATATTACGATTTAGGTCTTACACACGTGAGCACAAGCACACATGGTTCCCTTGGAGGCTAACAACCAACATGCAAAATTTTAGCTCAAGGTGTTCAAGTTTGGCCAGGCTATAAGGAAGCAGAATGCTGGCCTCTTCCTGGGAAACCCTGGGTAGCTCTAACATGGGCTGCTCTCACCAAATCGTGGGCTGTCACAGGGCTGCTCCAACGCTGCTCACACAGGCAGCAGTTCTGGGCCAGGTTCTCTGCAGGGGTAAATGGACTCAGTCACAGCTGACTCCACTAAGTCATACCTCATGAAATTCTCCCTTTGCAGGGCTTTCCCAGAACAGACATCCTCCCATACCGGTGAGGCCCCTTTCCCCCATCCTACACTTTCCTCTCTGACCTAGTTTTTGTTTCCCTCTGCAGGTGGTGCGGGAGTATGAGAGAGCCATTGTTTTCCGACTTGGGCATCTCCTTCCTGGCAGAGCCAGAGGACCTGGTAAGGTGTTTACTGAGCTCTCCCCAGCCATGTCACTCCTCTTCTTCATGCTCTACCAAAGCTCACATGCTGGTGCCCTCCAAGCAGACATGGCCAGACAGGAGATGGGATGTCTTTACTCCTTCCTCTGAAGGGCCAATAACTTCTAATGGCTTTTCCCATTACAGAAGCAGCCTCAGAATTTGAGCCTACATATTGCTGTTCCTTTGTAGCTCTACATGCCAAACCCTTCCCTGTTCTCCAGAGCAGGAAAGGCAGTTCCTGTGGTTCTGATGAGCACCAGCTGCCTTTCTCTTCCTCCCACAGGCCTTTTCTTTTTCCTTCCCTGCCTGGACACATATCACAAGATAGACCTCCGCCTCAAAACCCTGGAGATCCCCTTCCATCAGGTATGTCTGACCCTCCCCATATTAATTTTTGGATCTCTTTAACATTATACCTTATGCTTCCAGCCTTCATCCCTGCATAGAAAAGTTTGAAAGAACATCTCAAAGTAATCCTAACACC
The DNA here is from genome assembly GCA_947846985.1 of Fratercula arctica. Lineage (NCBI taxonomy): Eukaryota > Metazoa > Chordata > Aves > Charadriiformes > Alcidae > Fratercula > Fratercula arctica. The sequence continues at coordinate 33,273,167 of CANTUZ010000012.1, forward strand.
CTAGAAAATGGAAGGCAAAAAATTCACCATAGTGAACTTTATTGTTTTTTAAAACTACTGCTTTTAATTCCATTCAATTTGACATGCTTTAGTGGTAACCCAGACCAATAGGGAGTAGCTGGGCCAGAGATACTTTTTCACCCACCACACTGAGAAGCGCATGCAGTGAGGACAGGAGTTCAGACTGAGATCTTAACATGATGTAAGGGATGTACTCCACTCCTGTATAAGCCTAGGAGGAAGAAAGTGCTGAACCTTTGCTTCTAACCCTTGAACATCCAACCTCTCTAGCCACAGCCCCTCTTCTCCTTTTGGGACGCGTTGTCTGTGCTGCTGCATTGCCAGTGGGACTGTTTTTGTCTGGTAGCATCTCCAGGCTCACCCCCATGGTGTACAGCAAATCCTTCTGGAGATACAATAACCAATCATACACCTCAGGACACAGCCTATGCTCTCAGAACAGGAATGGACCAGCCAGCAGTGGGCAGAGAAACACAGTGTAGGATGACAACCTACTCACAGTCTCCAGCTCAGCAGCTGTACTGAGGAGACAGACACAAAGATGCTGCTCAGGGAACTGAGATCCAGAAGTTATATAGTTTGCCCAAGGTCAGGCAGTAGCAGATGTAGAAACTACAAAGACTTAGCCATCTAACTAGTCTTCATCATTCTCTTAATTGCATGCTTTTCTGTGCTATCTTAGAGTTGTCAGAACCAGCTCCATCTCCCCTACTGTCTTCTACTCAGGTGGTGACTAAAGACTTGGTTACCTTGGAGATAGATGCCGTCTGCTACTACCGATTGGAGAATGCCTCTCTTCTCCTCACCACCCTGACCAGCATCTCCAGTGCCATCCAGCTGCTGGTGCAGACCACCACAAAGCGCCTCCTGGCACATCGAGCCTTCTCTGAACTTCTCTTGGAGAGGAAGAGCATCAGTCAGGAGATAAAGGTGCTTCCACAGGGGGGAGTTAGCAGAGCAAGGGGTGAAGTGAGGCTCCACAAAGAAACTCAGGTGATCAGTCTCTCAAAATCACAGACACTGGTTTGCAGAAGGGTACAATAACAACATGTGCAACATGTGTCTCCTTCACAGAAAAATGGGAGATTTTTCTTCTGTTTTTTTGTTGTTTGTTTTTTTTATTCATATCACCTTAGGGGAAGGATATACAGTGTGGGCCCAACAGGCGGCCATGGTGAGTAGCAGACAGTACTGTGTGAGGGACATGAAGGAATCACTTACATGAGTTTCATCAGTGCTTTGTGATACGCCAGCTTCAGTACTTACCCCAGAGAGGAGATTCTCACAATAAATGTATTCTGCAACCTGAGTGAGTTGCCGTAAACCTAGCATACCTGGGATCTCCAGCAGCAGTTCTCTGTGGCTGTGACACATGTACATGATCATACCACTCAGGAACTGTATGTTTCCTATGCAACTCAATTGGTTCCATACTTGAACCAGTACAGACTAGTTAAATCATGCAAAACCCCTGGTGCAAACACAAATCAGAAGTAAAGTGAGGGAATTAATTTTATTTCTGAGGGGCCTCACACAGTAGCACACAAAACCTAATAAATCTGCCTTACAGTCCTGCAGTTAACTGCCTTGAATTAATGTCCTTGCACTGTCTTACTCCTTGTAAGGGGACTAGGCCAGGGCTGGTGTTCTCCCCATGTTCTAAAAATATTCCTCTTCACAGGTGGCTTTGGATGCGGTCACAGGCTGCTGGGGGATCAAAGTAGAGAGAACAGAAATGTAGGTAGGAAATGCTGGTAGAGGAAACTTCCCTGGCGCTTTGCAAGTACCTGTCCTGCCCTGCTCACTGCTGCCTACTCCTCTTCTGCTTTGCCTCTGGCTCTCTGCCTGCAGCCATTCTGCAGAAGGTAGAGCCTCACCTCTTGCCTTCCTATTTTCCTTAGCCCTTTCAGTCTCTGCTTCATGTAAAACTTCCACATGCGAAGACTGTGCTTGCTCCTGCACTGACAGCCAGGGCAGAATCCTTAGCTGGGATGTCATCACCATTTCACTGCTGCTGCAGGCAGAGTTTGCACCCGATTCTGGTAGCCCAAGAGGCACAGCAGGCACTGAATCTTCTGTGTCCCACTCTAGATCAAAGGCCCCAAGGTCTTAGCACAGGTGGGGATGGACTCATCATTCAGAAGCCCATGCAGAAAGATGGGACTTGCTTGTCACAGAGGGCCATGGAAGAGAGAGCCAAGCAGTGAATGAGTAAATCTATGAACAGAAGGAAATTCCTGTGCCTGTCTTGAGAGCAGTCTCCCAGTGGATTCTTTGCTGTCTCACAAAGAGAGAGCTTAGACTTCATGCCTCAGAGGCACAGAGAGGTCTCTCTGCTGCCTAGTGATCATGCAAGCCTGGTCATTAGAAAACTAGGCTGGAAAAGAAGGATGGGAATGGAGGTAAAAGGCTAAAGTGAGACACGCAAAGAGGAACACCCAGGAAGCAAAGAACATGAGTGAACTGCTCTGCAGACACTGACTGATGAGCCCATTTCAAGCCTCAGATTGACCATCCAGTGCTGCCAGGAAAGCCTAAAGCCCAGCTAATCCCTGTCCTTTACTACCCCAGCAACAACGTGCAGCTGCCTGCTGAAGTCCGGCAGTCCCTGGCTGTGGAAGCTGAGGCCCAGAGACAGGCCAAAGTGCGGGTATGCCAACTCTGAACGCTTCTCATCTCTTTCCAAAGCATCCCTCCTTCCTTTCCAACCCCTGCTTTAAGGTCCCTGGGACATGCCACACAAGGATACAGCTTTGGAAAAATACGTTTGCTTTTATTCCTGTTCAAAGGCTGTGTCTAGCAAGCAGAGCTGCAGCAAGAGTCTGGGCCAGCCCAGGGGAGTGCCAGATCTGGTACCTGGCCTACAGGTAGAACAGAAAGATACGCAAAGAGGTCTGGGGTTATCCCTGGGCCCACAGTGATCCCCATGCAGATCTCTTCCTCAGGGTTTCACTCTCCTCTAGGAGCCCAGTGCAGGGCTGTCACCACTGTCATGTACCCTGTGCCTTGCTAAGCCCAGGCTGGTCTCCATCCCTTGCACTGAGCTGCCCAAGAACCTGGATAAGGTTGGTGTCCAGCACCCCTCCACAAGCCTAGCCTGGGGGCTGCCCTCTACCATGCTTTTGCAGCAAGGGTATGCCCAATTGTGAGCCCTGATGGGCCTAGTAAAAACAAGTTAGACATGAGCTCCCAAACTTTTGTGAGCATCCAGAGGTGTAGTACATGCCAAGATCTTCAGACAGCAGGAATATTATAATCACACTGGCCCTGGGAATATCATGGTGGCAACCTCCCTCTGTAATGAACAGTCCATGCTCCCTTACTGCCAGGCTCACAAAAACCTTCTTTATTCCCCTGCTTGGTAGGTGATCGCTGCTGAGGGGGAAAAGGCTGCTTCTGAGTCCCTGCGGATGGCAGCTGAGATCCTGTCCAGTGCCCCTGCTGCTGCTCAGCTCCGTTACCTCCATGCACTGCACTCCCTTACTGCAGAGAAACCTCCTGCTTTCATCTTGCCCTTGCCTTTGGATGCCATGAACTTGGTCTCTCCAGCTACCCACAGCCCTCCGGCAGTGAGCAGCCTCCTCACAGCTACCACAAAGCTCCCAGAAAGCTCGGAAGACAAGAAGGACTCACCCATGCTCTAAGACCTGTCCCAGAAATGGTTGCCACACTGCCCCTGGTCAGTCCTGCTCAGAGACGGGCAAAAAGGCTGATCTACTGGCAGCCTACTGGCAGGTCCTGTTCTGGAGGCCTAAGGGAAATCAGCCCAGGCCTGTAATATAAAGTGGATTGTACATGGAAGAAGCCTCCGTTTGTTTTGGAAAGGGAAAAATACTGATCACAAGGAGCAGGTCTGGCACGTATGTGGGCAGGGGTTGAAGGAAGAGGAATGTCATCCCTTCCCCTTCACAGGGCCAGATGCACGCTGGCACCCTTGGGCCTGACCCCTGGGGTCTGATCCATCCTTGCCCCATCACCTTGGCAGGAAGGACAAACTAGCCCTTATGTACTTAAACTCCCCCACCCCAAACTGAGCAGCCGGGCAGGCGGGGGTGGGAGCCTGACAACTGGTGGGGGAGCAGGAAGGGGCTCAGCACACAGGCAAGTTGGTGGGTGCTGCCAGCCTCATTCTCCTGCGACGAGGGAACGAGCTGGGTCCCATCCCAGGTGTAGTCCTGCATATAGGATTTCGGTCACCACCCATGTGCACACACACACAGAGACAACCCAGGTGTTTTGCCCTGGTTCTAAAATAGGAGGAAAAGGAAGAGGAAGAAAGAGCAGCTTTTAAGGCTTGGCACTTCCCTGCAAGGCACATCATCTGTGCGGAGGAAAGGCAGGCTGTGCTGCTGCTTGCTTCCACTGGAGGGTGAGGCAGGACAAGATCGGAGCTTGTGGCCATCTCTAAACATTTTAGAGGTGATGGTTTAACCCGCTCTCACTGAGCAGCCAAGAGGGCATCCAGCACCGCTGGGAAAGAGCCAGTACTCGACAACAGTAATACCTGCCTGCTGCAGCTGCCCTGGTAACCTCCACACACAGTGAAGGAACAGAAAAAGTCCTCTAAAGTCCTATAATCCTCAACACTCCTATCTTTCCTGCCAAAAGCTATTTGAAATGACCAGGAACCTACAAATACTGCAATCCTGTCTCTTGGCAAAGATATGGAGCACTGTCAAAGGAACCACCACTGCATTTGGTTTCTCTGATCCTGGTGCCCTTTTGGATGTCAGCTCTGCTCCTGTCCTTTTACTTGACCTGCAGCATCTCCCCTTACTTCAAAGCAGACCTCTCTTGCATGGACATTCCCAGGCCCAACATTCTGCTGCTGGTGGTCTGTAGAGGCCAAGACAGAGGGCGCTTTGTGGCCCTTCTCTTAATTGCCCACCCAGTAGCTGGCCATCATGCATGTGCCTAGCAGGGGTCGCTCACTCTTGCATTTTCACTCATTTTATTCAGTTCCACTTTCCCTGCTGGTAACAGGGACACACATTGGCACATACCATTGGTAATACTTCTGTGTGTCACGAGGATAGCCTGCAGGTACTGGCTTAATACTGCTGCAAAGGACAAGGATCCCTTGTCTTCTACTTCTACTAAGTACCACATATTCTGTATTTAATCAGCCCCTTCAGCTCCCTGGAGTCCTCTTCTCAACACTCAATGCTCCCATAATACTCGCTCCACAAGTATTTGCTGGCCTTTTTACAGCAAGGACTACTGGTGAGCCAGCCCCCTTACAAGTGGCTGAGAAGTGGGAAAAATCCACTTGTGAACTTCTCAGTGATCACACAAGGATCCGTGCTCCAGGCGTAACCTCACATCTAAATCATTGTGCCACTGCAATCCTCTCAGGAGAGAGGCTCCTCCTTGTGTGTCTGTAATAGATCTCAGTAGTGATCCACTCATGGAAAACTAGCTCTGGGAAGTGGAACAGCTCTGTAATCTTCCATTTGGTGAACATGAGCTGTGTCATTACTTCTCTAAGGCTGGTTCTGGTTATTTCTCATGCTGCTGGGGTAGCCCCCTGTTTCCCAACCTAGGGCAAAAGGGCATAATACTACACAGAGTGAGCTGCAGATCATCCTTTCTTTGAATGCTTCTCTGTGTGCATTTCTAACTCCATGTAAAATGATCCATCCAGATCAAGATTCCTTGGCACATCAAGGGCCAACATCTCTACAGAAAATGTCTCAAAGGAACAACTGTGAGCCTGAGAAAGAACTGTCAAGAGACATGCAGTACTACATCAGGGCATACACATTACCCTATTTGCATTCATGTTTGCGGAAGTCGGGCATAGCTTTTTCAAACATGTAACTTTTCTGCAGTTATGGAAAAGGCAAATTATAGCTAAGAGCATCCTCAGTTCCAGCAGGATCTTCTCTCCTCTACATATCCAGAGCTGACAGAAACTTGTCGTTTTACCTTCAGGAGATATTACATTCAAAAACTTTGCAGAAGGAAAACATAATTTAAAAACGTACTTCACGATTATTAATACATGATGTTTCCAAACCAGAATTTACTCTGAGGGAGTTGGCAGGGGTTGTCTGAGCCGATGTGATTCCTGACAGTTTCACTGCCTGCTCTTCCAAGCTGAGGCAGGGTCAAATTGCAGAGTCATGCCAAACGCAGGCAGCTCTGCTGGCCTTGGAGAGCTTTATAACTATACAGACTGCCCCAGCTTGGGGACCCGACAGAGGCAGAAGACATTGGTGGCCACCTGACTGGGCAGTTTGGACTATTGAGCCAGTAGGGGTACTGCAAATGGGGAGCTAGGGGGCTCAGTTACCAAACACAGAAATCACAGAGAGATGGGGCATTTAAATGCCATCCCAGTGCACTGAGCAGGTGAAGTGGCATCATCTGAAGTCTGATTTTGTGACCTTGGTTACAGGCAGTTCTCCTGTGGCAGCAGTTTGAGAAAGGCCTTCAGGATCATGCACAGCTTCAGGCTGCTTCCTGCTTTCTGAAAGGACAAGACGTTGAAAAGAAGAAGATTCAAAGATGAACAAAAATTTGTCCATACAATTCTGTACAATTTCTGTACAATTTCTTCCTAACCAGTCAGCTGGTAAATGGATCATCTAAAGCTCAGCGGATGGAGGAGGTACCCATTATCAGATACATGACCAAGCCATGCTGGCACTGAGAAAAAAAACCTTGATACAAGAAGAAAGAGATGCAAATGACTTACTTGCATGATCCCACAGGGATAAGGCAGAATGATATAGAGCAGCAAGAGAGACTGATGAACACAAACAGGAGGCAAGCACAAGGCAAAGGGAGGGGAGGAGGGTGCACAGGCAGGAGAGACCTGGGTAGGAGAAAGTCAAAGTAGCAATGGTATTACAAGGAAGACAAGCTGTACAGATATTAGAGCTGTGGGAGGAGGTAGAGGACAAAGACGACAGATGTGGAAGAGCCAGTTAGAAGAACAGCATAAATGCTGAGATAGCACAGAGATGTTGGGGTAGTGGATGAGGAGTAAGGCAGTGGATTGGGGGTGCGATGCTACTATGAATGAGCACTAGAAGCTACTCAGGAATTGCTGTTCTTTAATATTCGCTTTTTCTGGATCCCTTGGACTGGTCAGAGGTAGAAGCTTTGGGACTTGAGGAGCAGGCCCTGACTTCTGAGACACTTTCTTGGAAATACTTTTCTGAAAGAAAAACAAAGCAACAAACCAAAGCCATTAGAAATACTGCAGAGTAAAAAATGTGCCCATGGTATCACATTCTTAACAAATTAGCCTCTCCTCCTGCTTTGATGTCAAAGAGATAGGATACACTGAAGGATTAAGGGAAAAAGTTTTAATTCCCATTCTTTCTTCTTCTCCACATCTTATCTCTCTGCAGATCCAGTTGAGAAAGGACACAAGGAAATACTTTCATCTACAACAAACACATGACCTAAGAAAATCCCTGCCACACCATATTGGTGAGATCAGTAGGTCAGCAGTGTTCAAACAGCTCCTGGAGACAGCAATAATGTCCTGTGCTGTAAATACAAAAGGTCTGTGGCTTCTGAGAGTGAGGGGACCTGAAACATGATTTCTTTTCTACCCCAAAATCAGTGATCCTAAACAGATCATCTTGACTTTAACAGGGAACACTCACATACAAGGAAGATGAAGCCCATTACAGTCACCTCCTAGATACAGACCCTGTGTCATATGTCAATCAAACATAATTACTTATTTCAAAAACAGACCAAGTTCAGCAGTTCTTTCTGTCCCAATCTAGAGTAATGGTAAAAGCCTCCTTGCTTGGCCTCTGACAAAGAGTCTAGACAAAACCCGAGGGTGTGCCCAGGAGGAGAGGGTCCTGCACTAAACAGATGAATAAGGCGTCCTTAAAGATTGCTTCCCTCTGTGAGTCTAGGAGAGGGCTCAGAATATTGATTCTCCTGACCTTGCCCTTCTTTGTGTGTGGCTTCTGGGATGACTTTCACTTCTTTCTCCAGCTCACTCTCTAGCTCTTTGATTCTCTGCAGAGCTTTTTCCAGCTTCTCTTCAAGACCTTCAGACCTCTCCTCTGCATTCTGAGCACGGATCTCTGTTTCTCTGAAACACAGAAGCAAAGATAATGCTGAAAGCTGAAATCTAAGCAGCTGCTGGCAGGATACCTAAAAGAAAGATTTAGAAAGCTGAATTGTTCAGTAGGATTGACTGACTCTATAAAACACATTTATGGTTTCAGAGAAGGGCATTGTTAAAAGGTCTATAAGGGACTTCATGGCATGTCTATATGTAAACCGTGGAAGCTGAATTAATTTTAAAACTCAGTGTTTGCTAGCAAAGGGTGAGATGCTGGTCTTTATTGTTCAAGGATAAATACAGAGCACAATCAATTCTATTAGCAAGGCTAATGAGATGGGCTTACCCTGGATAACGCAAGCTCACCAACAACACAAGAAGTATGAGGGAATGTAGTTCAGAGTGCCCAAGACTGCCTAAGCACGGAAGTCATCACCAAACACAAACCTTAAAGTGATTCTGCATGGAGTGTCCCTTCATTGTCTTCCCCACACTTAGGCACAACGTTGCGTGGCTGTACCTACCAAGCTCCTGGGCACTAGCAGGCCCTAGAAACGCTCATCTGCATTCACATAGCACCCTGCAGTGCTGACAGGACCTGAAGTATGAAGAAGACTTGCAGAAAACCATCATGAGTACCTCTGCAATGTACCTCATGAGTACAGAAAATCTGCACAGAGCTGAAGGAGAGCTGACGTGGGTCATGTCTTCAGCTAACATGAATCACAGTCAACGGCCCAAGACAATCATAATGGAAGGAAAGCCAAAATTAAGCCAACAGATATTGGAGAAGCAGAACCTTGTCAGAGAGAACAGGCACTTGCCTGGGATGAAACCCTGCCCTGCTCACGCCCAGTACTCACAGGAGCTGCACTTGCAGATGTTCCAGCATTGCGAGGGCTTCAAACTCTTTCTGTGAAAAGGGAGTGGACGGCTTGGTGGCAGTCATCTCCCTCTGGTTGGGAAGAGCAAAACCTTCTATAAGTGAACATGAAACCAATAATGCTGCATTTCATCTGCAGCACGCGCCTGGTTTGGTGCTGGTTTCTCAGTGCACAGTCACAACGCAAACAAGAGCTCAGCATCAGCAAAACATGTAAAATCAGAGGCTAGTTCAGACACTGAACTGATCTCAGCATTAAAAATAGACTAAAATGCTTTTCTGACTCAGACATGAAAGTCTCACTGGCCCTTAGTCTTGGGTTGCTGGTGCATTCACTGGGTTACAGAGGTTGGAGATGGCTGTAGCCTGACCAGGAGTGAAAAAACTAACAAAACAATAATAAAAGAGAAAGAGGCAGCTTCTCACGGGGTCCAACAGGCATACATAAGTTTTCTTCATCTGAAGATGACAACCATGGTGTTTCTGTAAAAGTAACTGTTAAAAGGCTCCTACTCTAAGCTTTGGAAAGTAATTGTGATTTCCAGGGATTCATTTCTGTAAAACAAATCAAAGTCCATAAACACTCCTGCGTCTCCCACTGTCACTCTGCACTAGTTGCCCACCTCTAAAGCATGAAGGGCAAGGCACACTCAGCAACACCGCTGAGTAGGAGTAGGACCATCCAGTGACAGTTTGCTAGAGATCCACAATTCCTGTACCTCTGGGCTCTGCTCTGGATGACTGACTGGCCAGGGAATGACTGCAAAAGGCAGGCCCATAGGACTTCTGAAGAGCAAGTTTACCAAAGAGCACCATCCCAAGGGCAAGTGGAGAAAACAAGGACCTCGGAGGCCAAAACAACCCGAACTTCTTGCTTCCTTGTTGTGGGATCTCCCCGAAACTCTGAATCCTCTTCAACTTCTCCCATGTGCTCATCACCAAACCTTTTCACCATGCCAGACTCTGCAGATACTCCTGGTTCAGGCTACACGTATCGCCCATTATTGATCCCACAGAAGTCCCAGGGCCGTGGCAGTAATGCAATTTGTCAAGAGGACAAATTGCAGCTGTGGTAACTGTGCTATTAATTATTTAAAATTGCAAAAGAAGAGGAATCAGAGAGAACACCAGCACCTTGCACTGCCCCAGCAGGCCTCACACAAGTGTTAAAGGGGGTCTCATAACAGAGTAAACAGCTAAAACTCAGCTGCAAATCTCTGCCAACAGGCTAAAACCATTCATGCAGTGGAGACTCCTACCCCTGTGACCGAAACGATGTCTGACTTCAGTGACTTCAGGTGGACGTTGGAGTCATGTCCTACATATCTGATCATATCTGCACTAGCTTCTTTGTCCTCAGTCTGATAATCCATGCCAGCACCTGGCTGCTGCTGAGAGAGAAAAGGAACAATAAATAGGAGATACCACTAGCTTAGCGGCATTCCAGGCAGCTGTAAGGCCATGTTTCACATCGCATACACCAAGCAATAACTACTAAGGCCCTGCAGGAAAGTAGCATATTGCAGCTACTATAGTCACCTGTGTAATAGCCATTTCCTCCTTTACTTCTAATGTTTCTTCCTCTGTTATGGGTTTCCTATTGCTGTTGGCATCTTCAGCTTCAGGCTCTTCCTGAGTCGAAGAAATGACAGTGTCCTTAAGCTTAAGCTTCAATTGCAATTCCTGTAAGGCACCGTAGGATCAGGTGAGTAGCACAGTCCCGTTGTCCATCCAAGTAACCTAGGCAAATCTAACTGGTCTCTGACTTTCTCTTGTGCATATTTAGAATCATAGAATCTTCATGGTTGGAAAGGACCTTTGAGGTCATCGAGTCCAACCATACACACACACAAAACCCCCTACAATCTCTGTCACTAGACCATGCCCTGAAGTGCCAAATCTACACATTTCTTAAATACCTCTAGGGATGGTGACTCAACCACCTCCCTGGGCAGGCTGTTCCAGGGCCTGACCACTCTTTCAGTAAAGTAATTCTTCCTAATATCTGATCTAAACCTCCCCTGCCGCAGCTTCAGACCATTTCCTCTGGTCCTGTCATTATTCACCTGGGAGAAGAGGCCAACCCCCACCTCTCTACACCCTCCTTTCAGGTAGCTGTAGAGGACAATGAGGTCTCCCTCAGCCTCCTCTTCTCCAAACTAAACGTGCCCTGTTCCCTCAGCCTCTCCTCATGGGGCTTGGTCTCCAGACCCCTCCCCAGCTCGGTAGCTCTCCTCTGGACACGCTCCAGCACTTCAGTGTCCCTCTTGTCCAGAGGGGCCCAGAACTGAACACAGCGCTCGAGGTGAGGCCTCACCAGTGCCGAGTACAGAGGCACCATCACTTCCCTGCTCCTGCTGGCCACACTATTCCTGATACAAGCCAGAATGCTGTTGGCCTTCTTGGCCACCTGGGCACACTGCTGGCTCATGTGAAGCTGGTTGTCCACCAGCAGCCCCAGGTCCTTTTCTGATGGGCAGCTTTCCAGCCACTCTGCCCCAAGCCTGTAGTGTTGCTTGGGGTTGTTGTGACCGAAATGCAGGACCCGGCACTTGGCCATATTAAACCTCATACAATTGGCCTTGGCCCATCGATCCAGCCTGTCCAGGTCCCTCTGTAGAGCCTTCCTACCCTCAAGCAGATCAACACTCCCACCTAGTTTGGTGTCGTCTGAACTTACTGAGGGTGCACTCAATCCCCTCATCCAGATCATTGATAAAGATATTAAACAAAACTGGCCCCAAAACCGAGCCCTGAGGGACACCACCGGTGACTGGCCGCCAAGAGGATTTCACTCCATTAATCACAACTCTGGGCACGGCCATCAGCCAGTTTTTAACCCAGCAAAGAGTACACTTGTCTGTGCCATGATTCGCCAGCTTCTCCAGGAGAATGCTGTGGGGGACAGTGTCAAAGGCCTTACCAAAGGCCAGATAGACAACGTCCACAGCCTTCCCCGCATCCAGAAGGTGGGTCACGTGGTCATAGAAGGAGATCAGGTTGGTTAAGCAGGACCTCCCTTTCCTAAACCCATGCTGGCTGGCCCTGATCCCTTGGCTGCCCTGCACTTGCCGCGAGAGCTCACTCAAGATGATCCTCTCCATGATCTTTCCTGGTACCGAGGTCAGGCTGACAGGCCTGTAGTTCCCTGGATCCTCCTTCCAACCCTTCCTGTAGATGGGCATCACATTAGCCACCCTCCAGTCATCTGGTACCTCCCCTGTTGACGAAGATTGTTGGTAAATGATGGAGAGAGGCTTGGTGAGCTCTCCCGCCAGCTCCCTGAGTACTCTTGGGTGAATCCCATCCGGCCCCATAGACTTATGTGCATCCAGGTGCAGAAGCAGATCATTGACTACTTCTTCCTGGATTATGGGTGGGTTATTCTGCTCTCCATCCTTATCTTCCAGCTCCGGAGGCTGAACACCCTGGCGATAGCTGGTCTGACTATTGAAGACGGAGGCAAAGAAGGCATTAAGTATCTCAGCCTTCTCCTCATCCTTGGTTGTGACTTTCCCCCCGCATCCAGTAAGGGATGGAGGTTCTCCCTGGCTCTCTTTTTGTTGATGTATTTATAAAAACTTTTTTTGTTGTCCTCAATGTTAGTGGCCAAGTTGAGCTCCAGCTGGACTTTTGCCTTCCTAATTTTCTCTCTGTATAACCTAACGAGCTCTCTGTACTCCTCCTGAGTTGCCTGTCCCTTCTTCCAAAGGTGGTAAACCCTCCTTTTATTCCTAAGTCCCATCAGAAGTTCCTTATTCATCCAGACTGGCCATTTTCCCCGCCCTTTAAACTTGCGACATTTGGGGACAGCCAAGGCTTGGACTTCAGCCAGCTAGGAGTATGAATATATTTCAAATCACAAATGAATATGCTAATTACTGAACATTACGTAAGGCCACGGCAGGGAGAAAAAGAGAGGCAGCACGCGAGCTACAGCACTGGCTGTACAAAAAGCCATGAACAACATCACTTTGATGGGGGGCTGAGTTCAGAACTGACGCAAACAAGTTGTTCAAGACAATAAATCTAAATCCATTTCCTCATCATCTGAATTCAACCTGTTGTGTATGAAAGCGGACCAATGCCAGGCCAACCATCTATAAACCACATCTAATTGTCACAGGCAGTCTCAGACATTCATTTACCCACATAAGGAATTAAAGCAGATGTTCAGCCTGATCTCCTGGGCAAGGCAACCACCAGGATTCCAGGCAAAGTCCACACCAATGGGTGAAGCAAAAGCTATCACGCACTACAGGGAACTGATCTACCAGTAGGGTAAATTGTCCCAGCTCCACCGAAGCTCAGGCTTTGCCTTAGACCTGACCTCACGAGAAGCACTTGTGATTTTTAAGCAGTTTACAGTCATAACACCCCATAGTTCTTAGCTGCCGCTTTGAGTGCGTGCAAGTCTCCATGTGAAACCTTCCCTCAAACTGAACTGTAGCTACTTCCTTAAGGTAAAGTTTTGAAGCAGACCTTCGTTCAAACTGGTTCAACCTAGAACAGCAAATGCAGTCTATGTATACCTCTGATCCAAACAGATTTCTCAGTTTTTCTAAATCCAGAAAGGAGACAGGAGTGCCTTTGATCTCTGAAAGGAGAAGGCTACACACTTGAATCCAATTACAATACTCAGTCTGGGAAGACATAAAAGAAATTGATTATTCAAGGATTACTGAGCAGAATAGCTGTTGTTATATTCATTCAGTCAGTTAAATAATTCCATTTTTCTGTCTTTATCTATTCCAGGGACCTACCTGGATCCTTCCATCCTCACCCTACAAAGGAAAAGGAAGACCCATTTCTCCAAGCTTTCTGTCACTGGCTAATCACTCCCACCAACTAATTCCTTCAACAAGCTCCTCCTCAGGCCAGTGCAGAACATCTCTGTCACCGTCACTACCCCAGCCCATGTAGGGAGAAATGAGTGGAGATCTCAGGCGTTAATTTTCACTTGCTAAGGTAATGCAGAACAGAAGCACAAGTATTTTCAGTCCCTGCAGAAAAGCTGCTTACACTCCATGAAGCAATGTGCCCTGTGCTCAAGGAAGCCTTGGGCTTTAGGAAGGGTTTACCTGTCGCATTCCTAAAGTGGAGGCAAAGCTCAGCTAAACACTGACGATGACAGTGTTAACAATTAAGAGCTTTACCTGCAAGCGTAGAATAAGGAGGTAGCAGGTCAGATCAGTTGACTGCAAAAAGTTTCAGCTTCATCTGTATATTGCACCAAGCACCTTTAGGAACTCCTAGGCACCGCTCGAGTCTGGATGTACATGGCTCTGACAAGCTTTGAACCAGAGGTGAATCTACTGCTACTCATATGAAATGAATCTCACAGGAGAGCCCTTACATATGTACCCTGAAACAGGGTAGGAAAATACTAAAACTGAACATGACCTGATCCAGGTTTGTCTGCTTTCCAGGACTGCAGAGTCAGTAGGAAACCTGGGGGACCAGGGTAATCCATTGGAGTAACAGGAGTCTTCCTCCTCCTTGAAACCCTCACATATATTTCCCTCTACCGTTTACAAAGCAAATGCAGTCTCACCTACCCCAGCCCTAGACAGCTGGAAACATAGGCAACTTTTACCTTGATCTTATTCAGCTCCTCCAGCTCAAAATCAGCTTCTAAATCCATTTCAGACCGTTTCTTTCGAACGATTGCATTGACAATATCACGGCAGGAGCTGCAAAGATGCAGAATGTCATCAGCCCTGCAGAAGAGCCCTCAAATGCTTTATTACCTTCAGCCAGGATCCTGCTGCTGTCAGCAAGGTGCAGGAGCTATCTGCAGACCTCTGCAGCAGAGAAGTCTCCAGAAGAGCAATCCTTGCCTGCCCCACTCACACAACGACCTCCTGGACAGCTTGTGGGTGCCAGTGTTGCACTAACCCGCAGCGACGTGTGAGAACAGATCCTGAATCAGGTGGAGGCTTTGCTCCAGATGACCTGGGCTGCAGACTCACTGCCTGTACTTCTTTTAGGTCCTCTGGAGGTCAACCTCAGAAGGGCGGGCAGAGCCCATGCAATCACAGATCCCAGCATGTTTTATAGCAGTACTAGGTATAAAGCAGGGACTGCCGTTCTGGTTAGGTGTTCCTATCTTATTAGGCTCCCTACAAATTCCAGTAAGGCCCATTTAGGACCTAGGAAAAGATCCAAGGACAGACGAATTGACGGGATCTGTCGCCATGATCTCAGCACACTACACATTTTTTCTTGAGAAAGCCCCCTTAGATGAAATTGAAAACCTCTGCTGATACCTGACTATAGAGCCAGAGAGTCTGCCCATGTCCGCAACAAGCTCCTCAGCTCCATGCTGTAGCTTACGAGCCTCCAGAAGTCTGAGCTCCTCATCAGTCTCGGTGTCTGACTCTTGCCACTGGGGACACTCCCGGGACAAGCAGTCTGCTGTCATGTGTCTCAGCAAATTCACCAGCCACAGGGTCAGGTTTTGGTGCAGTTCAGTCACCTGCACAAAACATCAGAGCAAATTAAACCAGTAATAAATGACTGGTCTTGCCAAGTAGTCTGAAGTCGATGCATTTCACAGAAGTCAATGTCCTACCTAGTTCAATTTGCAAACTGACCTAATGACAGAAACATTTGGTTTTACTACTTTTTCTCCCATATTCATTCCCATTATAAACACATCTTCTGTCATGGATCTGTCCTTCTCCCAGTTCTCGTTTAGGATCATATGCTGCTTATCAGCCACACGGTGCTCTCTCTTCCAGAATTCAGCAATAAACCAAAAAACACACACCACACTTACAGAATGTTTTAAAAACGCATGGTGAGAGCCTCTGGTCTGCAATCCTGGGAGAAAGAAGAAAAACCACAGAGAGCTAGCAGCCAAAACAGTTCTCTGAACGGGAAATATCAATGTTATTCCAAAGGAAATGCTTCCTAACGATGAAACAATAAAATTGTGTTCATGTACTGTATAGGAGACCTCACCGCTATTTTTAGAGGAGTTCTCCTCTGCTCCTTTGGCCAGAAGACAAAAGCCACAACTCAACTCAAACGGGAAAGACGGTGTCAAAAGAGAAACAAGCATTCCTCATACTTGCGCTCTGGTCAGACAGAAATTAAAGGAAAGGGTGAATACTAGATATAGTGCTCTTAACCCTAGAAGTTTCAGGCTTGCACTTACTTTTTCATTAAGATGTGTGATGCTCTTCTCAGCCTCGTTATTCATGGACAGAACCCATTGCTGAATCATCTTAAAAAATTCTCTAGGTACCACGCTGAGAAAAAAAAAACACAAACAAATCCAGAAACAAAGTGACCTCTAGTGCACCAGACCTGAGGATCTCCTGTCTCAAAGATACCTTTTGCTTCCCAACTCAAGGAAAACTACGTATTTTAGAAGACCATATGCTGGAAACATGATACAGGCGTTTTTATTAATGCTATAGTTGTGGGCAAACTTGGCATTTGCAAGTAATCTCTTACTTGTTATGTTACGCATGTGCTCTGCAAATAATTTATTTCCTGATGATATTTATCAAAGACAATGGAGCACCACAAGGAGGAATATGCCCCCAGAAATCTGACTGTAAGTGAATCACATATTTTTGGTTTTCTTCAAATGTCAAGATTTCCAAAGCAGGTGGCAGTTCTGAGGGAGACGGTGATGTTCCAGGACCGATATTGAAGCCACCAACTGTTTCCACAGATATTGCCAAATCAAAGCAAATGAAAGGCAGTCGCCAATCATTTTAACACTTCAGCTGATCACGTTTATCCCAGTGCCAGGGTCCCCCTCCCCCCCCCAAAAAAACCCCATTTCTCTTTTCTTGGGAGTGTAGTTTAACGTACAAGGCCAGCCCAGACACAATTAACACCTCTGTCCTTACGGGAAATGTGGTTTCTTATCACTCTCAGCTTCATCCAACGTGCTGGAGCCTATAGAGCTCATCACCGCAGTCGCCTGGGCCAGCCACACAGGAATCTTGTGATGAAATGCCCGCAGCTCAGCTTCGTGCGTGCCAGAACCTCTCTTCAGCTTTTGCACCTTGAATAACCAATCTTCCATGCTTTTCACCAAGGCTGTCAAAAACCTAGCTGTGACCGCAGGGGAAGAAAATACGAACCTTTAATTGTAATTCTCCTAGCCAACAAAAACAAAGCTGGATTCAAAAAGGGATGCCAAGAGGGATGACCAGCCTATGTGGGAACTGGCTACACTTAGGACTAAGAACGAGCTGTTTAGTAAGCACTGAATTCAAAGCAAGCTGAAAGAAAATGGGCTTGATTTGAAGCCCTGACTTTCCTTCTTCTCTTGGCAGATTTGGCTCCCTCATTGCATAAAGGCTTAATACAAGTCTTTCCAAAACAGCTTTGCAGTTACAACCCAGCTCTTCACAGACACAGGGGATAACGGTATGCACAGATGTGCAAAAATGCATGGACAGGGTACTAAGTTACTTGTTCATTCCCTCATCTGGCACATGCTGATGGATAATCTCTGTTTATTGGGGAATACGCTTGAAATGTAACAATGTTTGCTCCTGATATCCAATGTTTAAGCTTTCTTTAAATCCTGGTGATGTCCTGGCCTCCGTGACATCTTTTAGCAAAGATGGCATGCTATGCACATGGAGTTGATGAAAATTTAAAAAAATATTTCAATAATTTTGATGCATGGCTTGGTTCCCCCACTGTACAGCTGTGGGTTAGGACTGGTTAATCCTCTGGACTGGGAGAGGTGCAATGAAGTGGTGTTGGGATGTCCAGACTAGTAAGAAAGGGAGGAGGTTACCTTCCACAGGGCGGAGAGTTTCAGAGCACACAATGGGAGCGCCGCAACCAGGCATTGGTTTTTAACAACGAGGGGACCAAGGAGAAGTGGTAGGAATGAAATTAAGTTTTCCTGCCATGCAGCATCAGCTTAAGAGGAAAGAAAAAGGAGGTGGGTCCCAGGAGGGCATGGGATGAGGTAGAACAGTCACTTCTGATCGCTTAGCTGTGGTTTAGCCATATTACCCCTTACACAGTATTCTGGATCCTTATTAAATAGTGGCTTGCTTTGTGGAGGCTGTCTATATCATTGCATTTATCATATAAACTTAATCAAGTTCCCAGGAAATGGGAATACCTAACTGGAGCTCACCGAAGAGATCACTCCAGACCCAAGTGCCAACTGCAGAGTCAAAACCATCTTATTCTCACAAAGGTGGTACACTGTAAAGGCTTTAAGAAGTGATCAAGGGAGACTGAATAAAAGCAGCCAAACCTTATAGATTTCATAGAGGTCCTCTCTTACATCTCCCGTCTAAAACAATCTCATATCTCATTGTTCTGTCTGCATCTCTAACCCTCGTCATCAAATACCAAAGCCTTTGTATTTCTGGCACGTGCTGCTTGAGATCAGGTAATCAGATCTTAGATAAGTACTTCAGGTAACTGAGAAATACTTCAGGTAATTGAGTGCCACTGCCTTACAGGACAGAATTACCATGTTCTTAGTATCCTCTCTTACCTGTTCCTTACAATCTCTTTCATTTTCACTGTTTCTTACAGAGGTGCAATGTAAGGAGAAGGGATACCTTGTCATTTCTACTGAAAGGCCATAATGAAAAAGCCAATCCAAGCCATTCAAAATACACTCCTTGTATGGATCAAGACATTATGTTTCCTGTGGTCCAGTTCCCAAAGCCGTTGTTAAAGTAAGTTAAGATCCCTTTTTCTGGATTTCACTGGCTGAAGCAATTTGGATCAGATGTCTGCGCTGTGCTGCCTCGCCCTTTGTTCAGATCACCACTAACTATTGAGGCTTCTGACAGTCTGCAGTTAACTTTTTGCCGTGCTAATGTCTGGCCAATTATGGCCTCATTCCTTCTTCTTTCTCTCACTTTCCAATGCGAACTACTGGGAATATTTATTCCCTTTAGGGGCCCCTTAAGATGGACAGACTTATTGTTCTGTCTCAGCTTTCGGTAGGCTGAAATATAACACGTAGCATAAGATAGCGTAGAGGAGAGCACAGGATAACCCTGAGTGAAAGAATAAGACGACAGTATGAGCAGCAGTTTAGCACACCTAGCAGTTCCTGACAGCACGCGTTCTGTTTAGTTTTAGTCTGCTAAAAGGAAATATGATGATTAAAAAAAACAGAGATGAAACAATTCTGAAATCAGACACAAGTCAAGGTCTTGCAGAGGCAAAGGTTGAGAAGATTAGTTGCAAATTACCCAACGTACGTTTGTTATTTTACACAGGACATGATAACTTCATATCAGCAAAGAAAACATTCATTTACATACTTTATTATCAAGATAATTCAATATCTAGATTAAGATAACTTTGTGTTAATGGTAAAGTACTAAAAAAAAGTATTACCCTCTGAGACAGTGTTATCTGGTTAATGATCTCCAAAGTGATGTTTTACTTTACATTTTAAATATCCATTCTTTCCTTTTATGTTTATTTTCTTTTCTATCCATAATCACAAACCTCCCACGCTTCCTCTGAACATAACACATGACTTGCCTGTGTCAGATCTGCATTGCATGTTCTCTGCATGGTATCACATTTAAAATTTCAGATATTCTTTTTACGTGTGACTGCAAGTGAAGTTGCTTGGAGTTTATCCCCTGAATGCTCCTGATTCCCAGCACGTATCCGGGGCTCAGACTTTAGCTTTTCACCTTGGAAAAAGCCTGTACAAATTATGTCGACTGGTCCTTTATTACCCACTGCTTTCCTGGCATCCCCAAGGAAAGACTGAACTACAGAATTTGTCATTCCTTACCGTGATTCCCACTTATCCTTATATTGCATCGCTGGTAGAGTTCACAGGCCCTTTGGTTTATTTCTTCCAGGGCAGCGTGCTGCGGAGGCAATGCTCCAGCAAAATCCCGGTGTCGATTCAGCACCGTTTGTCCCAGCTCCATCCAGTGCTCCTGCAGGCTGGCAGCGCTCCTCAGACTTTCTGTCTTTCTCAGGTGCGCCTCCCCTCCATACTGCTGCAGGTCTGCTTTTAGTATCTGAAAGAAAAGTAGCAAGCTCGCCATGCCCCCAGATTTTGGGCTGACCCCTGGTTGCAACAGAAAGGTGATGGAAAACAGCTAAGAGAAGTGTGATGAATCCATGAGCGTAAAGATGTCACAGTGAGTAAATAGCACAATAAACTGGAAACTTATTGGTGACAAGTCTGAGCGCTTCTACAGATTAATATAATTTATCAGTCACCAGAGCTGTCGTCAGACAGTGCTCAATGCACGACTAAGTTTAATGCACTGTCTGAACCATGGTATTGGTCAATTATGATTTCTCTTGTGTAGACTCTCTTAGCTTAAGCTTCAGCACAAAAGATTTGGGCTAATGTGTTTTCATTCACATTTTTGATGGGCAGAGATGCTTGCTGTGGCTCAGCTAACATGTGGCAATTTGCTGAGCAGATACCACTCAATAATATGTCCAACCCCCCAAATCTTACATTTATCATGTTCTTGATATCTTGTAGGATTTCATCCAGTAGTTTTTCATTCATTGGAGAGGAGCTAAAGCAGAGGGAAAGAAGGGATGAGAACTGAGAGAAAAAAATTCCTTTAGTAGCCAAGGTAAAACCAAGAGTCAAGATACATACTCCACACATACCAAGTTCCTGATACAAATTGTAACTTGAAAGAGAACTAAAACCCACCAGGCCCTGCTCAACCAGAGATTTTTGTTCTCTCACTCAGCATAACACAGACACTAGGTATCAGTTAAGAAAATATGTTGCTTCCAGCAAAGATGAAAATCAAAGCACGTATTGAAAATTCAGACATTATTAACCCAATGATTGAAATCTATGAAGTGGTGTCTTTTGTTAATGCACGCACTGTGTATATTTCTGCATTTTGTGCTTGCATTTATACTGTGTTTTATTTAATATATCATAATGAACTAACAAAAAGCCTGCAAAATATAATCACCTTAACATAAAAAATTACTTTGGATTTGAAACATCGTATGTCTCAGAGTCTCATTTTGTATCTGTACATCAGAGAATTAAATGCTATATTGACACATTAATGTGTGCGCATTCAAGTTAAAATGAACCAAATAGAAGAATTCTGTTACAACAATGACAACTGCAGGAAGGACGCTCTGGTTCACAGCGGAAGGGTACAATCCTCGCTCCACTGAATTCAACCACAAACCCACACAAACCTTCTTTGGAGTTGCCACGAGGGACGTGATTACCAAAATACATGTGTCGAGCAGAAAAGCAGAGCAGTGAGGGACCTAAAAATGGCACCAAATCTCACTGCACCTGAGAGTCAGTGCACGCTTTGCACTGGGCCAGCGAGACCTACTGTCACAAGGCAAAGGCTGAGCGAGTCGACTGCTACCCCCAGTCCCTCTGGGCCACTCACAAGTCACTGCGATGGAGGTATTGAAGCCATTTGTTGAGGCTGCTGCAGACAGTTTGCAGTTTCCCCTGGCTGGACGCCTCGGAACGCTCTATTTCTGCTCCAGTATGACCCAATCTCTCCCTGAACTGCTCAGTCTCTTCCTGCAGATCAGCCAGGTCTCCCGTGTCCTGCACACATTGGGCAAGAGGGTGGGAAAAGGGACTGTTGTCACAATTATTTTGATCCTAGTTGGAGGAATTCTCCCTTTGCCCTAGCTATTTTGAAATATGTACATATCAGAGATCTGGGAAATGTCTGTAATTCCACAGCGCAGCCTTCACAAACCCTTTGAGACAAGACTAGGGTGGATCAACCCTCCCAGGGCATGCCAGAACTGGGCACTTCACTCCTTGTTGCTTGTATGCTACTGAGATACCATGCAGTCCCATAGCTACGAGGCCAAAATTACACTAGCCTGGATCCGTTTGCGTTTTATGAAGAAGGAACAGGGAGAGGGAAGAAAGTCACAAAGAAAAAAGGGGAAACAGAGGAGAAAGAAAAGTCTGAGGTAAAGAAAAGGGGACATGGAGTAAAGAGAGAAAAGCAGAGAGTGAACTCATTCCAATTTTAATGCTTGTTTGAAACTAGACCAAGATTTGAAAGTTCAAATAACAACGGAAGTACCGAATGCTTTACTGAGAACCGTAGAGCTACCTAAGCCACGCGTACACACACTTTGAACAGGTACCCATCACAGACGGGCCCCTACCTTTGAGGCCAAGAGGACTATGAAATGCTTGAGAACGTTGATCAGCGTGTTTCCACTAACATGAAGCTTGCGAACCAATGTGAGCTGGTTTCTGTCTATTATCTGAAAGAAACTTTATCGTCTGCCCTCTTTTCTTCTGAGAGGAGAGGCGTCTGACAGTAACATGGGAGCTTTACCATAAATGAAATGGAGATCAAGTGGTTGAGTCCACTTCCCTTACAATTGAATCTCTGATCTCCCCAACAGCCACAGAAGTTCTGTGAACAGATTATATACTTGAACGAGATAAAGTAGGAGATCACAAACAAGTGGGACACAAAACAAGGAAGCACAGAGTTAACCAAGAATGATATTTTGTGAGGAAGTGTAAGGAATCTGGCTACGGTATTCTAAATTATGAGGAACAGGAAACTTTTTAGTCAAATCCATCTCTGAATGGAAATACCAATTTCACAGAAGTTCTTCCTGCATGAATCTGGAGATTGGTACCAGAAATGCTGGGTAAATTAACCAGATTCTATTTAAAAACCACACATGTGAAATACAACAGACCTCAGGAAATGAGGTCAGGGCAGGTATGAGATGTGTTACTACCCAATCGTATTGAATAAAACTGTTCTTTGGGATGAAATCTGCCTTTGGAACAAGACTGCTCGCTCTGATGGCTTATACCTTGCAATGTTTGACTGATCTCCTGCACCTACCTTCAGAGCCAGGTCATATGCTGCTGAGCTCCAAACATCTCTCTCTCGGGCTACCAGCAGAACTTGCTCTTCCAGTCGTCCTCTCTGTAATTCGTATAACTCCCGATACTCTTCCCAAAAGCTAGAAGAACGGAAAGACAATGAAATATGTGCACCCGTGTTTCTCATCCGCATTTATTGTCTTTCTCCCAAGGGTTTCCTTAGCCATTTCCTCTTCCTTCCTCGGTCACCTCCTGCACAGCCTGTAAATTCACAGGTCCTTTTCCCTGAGCCCTTACAACACCTTTCTGTTATTTCCATTGTGAGTTTCCGATCAGTATGAATACAAATCTCTGTAAGTGAATCCACCTGCCTAAGCACTCACCGCAACTCTGATACCTAAGAAACTGAGGATTTAGGTGGCTGGTATCTGAGGATGTCCACAGGCCCTCAGAAGTTCAGGCTCTGCTAGACTATGACGAGATCAACAGGTGTGAATGTGGGGTGAAGAAAAGGGAATGCCAGCACCTGAGCAACAAACACAGCTTTCATGTCTTAAAACTAGGAAAGTTTTGAACAGCTTTCTATTCCTTTGAGGAGTTTAGGATTTATAGAAAAATAACGGCATTTGTCATAAACAGTGAAGTTCTCATTCCCAGAAGGAAATCAGTCCTCACCTCGCCTTCCCACCAACCCCAAAAGAATGATACCAGCAGGCTGCAGAAATCTCCCAACCTCAACTTCAAAAGCAACTTACTTTACATTCACCTTAGCCTCCCGCGTGGCTGCAGCTAGCTCCTCTTGAGCTTTTTCTGCTTCTTTGGTCACCTTGCGGTCACGTTCTTGTACCTCACACAGCTCGCTGAAACAGCGGGGAATGGTCTTAATGCAACTTAGCCCAACCCGAAGGTCTCTACTCCGGCACACACAGACTGGTGGGCCCTACACTACCATGCAGGGCTCTCTTCCTCCTACGCAGTCATCACACTGTAGGGGTGAAAGGCACCTTGAAGACCTCCTCTTCCCATGCACGCGTGTTGCTCCAACAACCTCTTTCTGCAGCCCCCCACCAAAGAACCTCCAGCTTGCTAAGAAAAGGAGATGGCTTTGACATTATTTGGCACTAAGAGGGTGCAGTGAGAATGTGAGGAAGCTCAAGTGCGGTCCCTGTAGCTCTGCTTCAAATCCTAACACTGTCTTCCTAAGCCTAGGGCATAGAGATAATTACTTAGGAGCAGGCAGGATTCATACCTGGCCAGCTGTCCAACAGATTCTTTAAAATAAAGTAGTTCTTCTGTAATATGTCTGTTGACCACCCGCTGTGCCATCATGTTTTTGTAGAGAGTCTTCATCTGTTCAGGAATCCGCTCCATGAGACCCACGTACCTCTGCCTGCAGTAAAAAGAGTAAAAAAGGCTATTTACCTGAGAGTCCAGATCTCTCTTACCCATCTGAAGACCCTTTCCTTTCACTGCACAGGAAGCTATCTAGAAGGCAATCTTTTGAGGGTTTGGACTGGGGATTTTAAACTCTGGAACAATTTAATTGCTACAAATAGTAGTAATCTGAGCATGGGAACACCAGCTGTGAGGGAAGTACCAGCTGTTCTACGCGTTGAAAACTTCCACTGAACGTCACACCAATAAGGTGCCCATGCTGTCGAGTGTGGCCACAGTGCCACCGACTTCAAGCTCCAGATCACCTAACAGAGGCTCGTTAGCCCTGGTTGTTAACTAGGCAGGGTAATCCTATTTCACTCCTGGCATCAGACCCCACGCCAATTACATTGCGACGGGCAAGCTTTGCTGAGCAAGGACATTAGGGACAATCTGCAATAGCTTATGCTGCTCCCAAGAGAGCGCTGCCATAAATCAAGAGGGGGATTAACGGTGCTTGGCTAATGATGACCTGAGCTTTGAAAGCAGCTGTCCTCTCTCCATGCAGTCCACGCTGACCTGCCGAATGAGCTCATGGAAAACAATGTTGTAGATGTTCTGCTCCGCCTTCATCAGCTCCAGAGCATTGTGCAGCTGGCAAAACAGGCGAGAAAAATCACAGCCTTGCAGAGCCTGGCCAGCCTACTCCTTTAACAACAGAGGTTAGCACGGATCTCCCATTTCTTCTGAAGGAGGTTTGCCTTTGAGGACAAAACACTGCTAAAGGTATAAAGGAGAAGGGAAAGAGCCATCCTGCATGCATTCACAGGTTCGTTTTCAAACATGTTGTGCACTATCCCGACTACCCTCCTGTCAACGTCCATGGGAGCTTCTCTGCTAATTGCAGCTGGAGTTTCTGCTGAGGCAATGCTCCATGTTTTTCAGAAATCATTCCCCATCCATTTAAACCTCCTCCATTACTGTGCAAGAATAACAGAAAATAAGGCCAAGTAGATGTTCTTTGACATCTGCTTTTTAGATGTATGAAGGTTTCCAATGGCCCATTTTGTAACACAGCAGCCTATCTCCCAACGAAGAGATGAGACAGCTACTGCCTTCGTTCCTCCACAGTAATAATGCCAAATGCGTTCCTTTCTGGCATTTTTGACAGAAATGTAACTTCCTACACCAGCAAGCTAACTGCTTGTTCTTTGTGGATCAAATGAAGGTGAGCAGAAGCTCAGGAGAGGAAATCCCTGGTTATTACAGGACCTACAGACAGCTGGGTTGGGCAGAAACTAGCTGCTAGGAGGCACCTTAAGCACATCAGGGATAAACAGTGAGGAAAACAGGATCTTATTTTTCCGGGTACAAGAAAGTTCTTCGGGTCCAAGCAAGTTATCTACCTGTGAAGGTCCTGTTACTCTGATTAGCTTGTCTACTCCAGCTTTTTCCAACATGCTGTCCATCACCTCCATCAGCTGGATGACCTCTAACCTCCCAGAAGGTTTCCTGACAGACCAGAAAGAGACACATCGTTATTCCATATAGCATCTTATGATATTTTCCCAGGAAATGAAATTCAAACAGCTGTTTTTTATCCAACAACAGCTTCATGCAGAGTGATACTTACATGGATGGGAACAGCCGTAGTTTCTTTTCACGGTCTTCAAGCAGCGTTGTGTATTTACTGAAATGAATACAAACGTTAGGACTTGATCAGAAAGCAATCCTTCCAGTGCCAGCTACAGGATCCCACTCTCTCCTTCAACCTCTTTGCCCCACGTATAAGCTGACACAGGTTGGAGAGGCAGAGAAGGGTCTACAGGGTTGCTCTTCAGTGGAAGCATCTAGAACCTAATGTGAGAATTGAACGTCTCACAGCTGTTCCCCCACCTGGACCTCCTTCTTCTTGCCATTAACGACATAAATCTTGTAGGAACCTTCTCCCTTTAAGACCTCTCACGGTACTTGGCTAAAAAGTGACCAATGGGTTTAAAAGTTGGTGGTGGGGCCAGAAGAGCACCACATCCCCATCACACCCCCCAGAGACTGATCACAGGACACCATCAAAATAAGGTGACAGTATTCTGTTACATCATGTTGGCAAAGAAGCTGTGAGGATTTCACTCCTAATCTTAGTATTTTAATCCTTGAATCTCCTTTAAATTTAGTAGGTCGTCCAGAGAGACCAATGGGAGTCTCAGTTGCCTTTTTTTGGGCAAGGCTTGGTAAACCCAATTCAAAATTCACAGCCTGGAAAATTAAAACAAAACAAAAACCCACAAAGAAACAAAAAAAACCCTTGAGAGTGGTCAGATCCAAGATGCCACCAGGCCTATACAACCAGAAAGTGAGAGTAAGAACTACTCAGAGCCTGCCCAGCTTTGTGGCAGAAAGCAATTCTAAAAGAAAAACAGAAAAACTAATCAAAATTATGTATATAAAAAAAAAAAGCGGCAGCAAAAACCTTCCAAAAGTTACTTCAAGGGATCAAACCAGACTTCAGCTCCTGCGTTCATGACCAGCTACTGAAGCCCCCCTGAGAAGCAGTACTAGTGTTCAGGAAATTCTCTGTTAGCCACCCCAAAGCAGCAGGGGCGAAGAAAAAGAGGGTGACACCTTGCTCTGCAGGGTTAACTATAGCCTGGCTGTTAGCATGGGATTTGCTCCCATTTATACTCTCCCCTTCCCAACGGCAAGAGGTGTCTTTGGGCAGCGCCCTCAGCCTCTCATCACTTTATGTCCCGGCTCTGAGGAGTTGAGGACAAACCCTGGTAAACCAGAAATCGCTCACCCATCGAAGTACTTCAAGGGCAAAACTCCCCTGTTCTTCACGATGTGAAATTCCTTGGGAACCAGAGTATCTGCTAGGGTGACTCGCTAGGGATGGAAAAGAGAGAGAGCACGAATCATCAGCGTAAAAGATGTGAACACAATCCTGCTTCCTTCCCAAAGAGGGCACGGGTTTGGCAGCCCGTAGAGGGAAGCTCATGTAGTGGCTTTTCATGCTGCTTTTCCCTTTCCTGCTCCACACATCCAGAGCCCAACAGAAACAATCTACATCTGAAAGCGGATTGAAATGACTAACACTGAACTGCGGCAGGGAAGCCGGGGAGCTGCGAGCCACAAGGGGAGCTGATGAACCTTAGGATCAGGGTAACATCGGGACACATTTATTAGGACCTCCCTTCTCCCAGCCAGTGATACCCACAGAAGAACACCTGAGCGGCAGCACTCACAGGAGTACATGGGACTGTACCACGGCTCCCTCTCCGCTCCTGACGACCCTCAGAAAAAGAGCTTCTGTCAGGCATTGCTTCCTTAGCTTCTTGGCCAGCCGCAGCGTCACACAGGTAAGAGACATCCCTGAAATGCAGGGGAAGAGCTCGTTCACTGACCCACCCCACAGGCAACCCACCAACTTCCAGCCTAAGCCACACACGGGTTTGTTCTGCTCAGCCCGAGACCAGGCTCATGGCCAGGACTCCCTCCCCTGGGCCAAAAAAGACAGATGAGATCATGGTTTTTTTAGACAGATTAATGTTTTTTAGGCATCACCTATCCATTTTCCGTATCTGCTGCCAACATCCTATCACATACATATGCAACTCCAATAAAGAGCAAAACATTTGTCACTTCCCAGCACTGTTAAGCATCTCTTATTTAAAAAAAAGTGTAAAGCTATTCCCTGCTAAGTCCATTAAAGCCAAAAGAGCTTCTTTTCTTAATCGTGGATCACAGAGCATCCCTGCGAGCCTGGCATCCTTTGGAAGGATGGTTCCAAGAATTGCTTGTTTAGCAACTCTTTTATTTATTATGCCCAAAACATCTTTCCCTTGAATCTCTCCAGCCCGAACTGGGATGGGGCAGCTGGTCCATTCAGCCACCTACCATAAAGAAAAGACCAAGGGAGAAATCTAGCTCGGCGTTCCCAGCTCTAACATCTTTCCATCCCCCTGGGCTCCTTATCCCTTCTTTGCTTACCTTCCAGCACCCGTCAAACTGACAGGGTGGTCTGTCAGGTGTCTGAACTTGCTCCGACGATTAGGATAATGCCAAAGCCGATCTGGGGGTTGCAGGCAGCCCTGCAGACAAGGCACACATGGCTGTCACTTCTTAGCGAGAAATGCGCCAAGGAGCAGGAGAGGTCAGGGTGACTGTCTGACCAAGTTCCACATCATTATTTCTATCTTGGGGCTAAAGAAAGCGGTGTGGACAACACAGCCTCGGCAGGGGCTTCACAGCCGCACCAGGGTGGAAGCGCCTTTTGCAGGCCCTGGAAGGCAGCACTTTGGATCCGCATCAAACTGCGCCATCAGAAAAAGTGATGCAGCATAAGATAAATTTATCTTACAAGGTCGGCAAACTTTCCTTTTGCCCAGGGAACAGACAGGCAGCTCTGGAGAGAAAGAGGCAGGAGATGGGAACACACTCACCCTGAAGCCCACTGGGGTTTTGGTGGTTTGTGGGGACTGTAAGTTCTTTGGGCTGTAGAGAGACCTGCTGGCGCAGGTCAGGCTGCGGAAAACCTCTTCTGGAACAAATCTGTGCTCCAGGGAGGAAGAAACAGGCCTGATGCGGTCAAGCATCCTTGAGGTAGCCCTCAGCTTGGGGATTTCTGGAAAATAGCACGTCAGAAATGTTTCAACAGAATTTATTCTACTGGTGAAAGAGAAAGCAAAACCGACGATAAAATACAGGGCTAAGAAAAGCCATGACAAGATGTTGACTCCCTTATCCCAAAGCAGGATCAACTCTATCTAAAACACAGGCAGCTAATCCCATTTTTAGCAGTTGTTAGATCTTGGGTGAAGCCTAGAACAGTTACCGTCTGACTGTGGGAGATGAAGCACTAATCACACAGTCGCGCCAAGCTGCCAGGTATGCAGACACCAAGGGGTGCTGTAAACAATTAAAGTTTGCGTGTTTCTGTAAAGCCATTTCCCTTCTTAGGGACTGCTAGCCACCAGCTTTCTGCAGAGATATTAACATGCTAAGATACCACTAACTACCGAAATAATGCAGAGAAGCGTCCTGCTGTTAAAGGGGAGTTGGAAGGATGGGGTCAGACGTAGGACCCCAGCCCAGCCCTACCTGCCGGGTCCTGGCCTGTCCGCCCGGCACCGCTCCGCATCCTTCCATCCGCTTTCGGTCCAGGAGCCAGCACTCCCCTCCTGGGCATGGGGAACGTTTATTTTATTTCAATGCTTAGCCAAGGAAACGTGCAGCAGCCAGTCCTCTAGAAACAGAAGGAAACAGGGTTAACAGCTTTTGTTCTTATTATTTCTTGTAAGAAAACCCCCTTACTCCTGACACTAGGTAAGTTGGGTAGGAAACCCCCCCCCATGTTTTGCTGCATCCTCCATAGGGTGCTTGTTTTTCCATCTACAAACTGCACTAAGAACAACTGCTTCTCTCATATATTTAACTGGGCCAGATATTTAATTAAATTTGTCTCCAATTATTAATCTTACCAGTTTTTCTTCTTAGCAATGACTTACTAATAAAAAAAAAAATTCGTATTTCCATTAGTTTCATAGTCTCCATGAATTCTCTTCTGAAGCCTTCGCCCCCGCCCCAACCTTGCCAATATATGTTGTTCTTTATAAATGCTCTTTGTATTAAAACTTTTTGACCTCCTTATCAGCTGTATCCTTGTGTACTGTGGTTTCTCATTAGGTTAACTACATTTCTTCGCCTTCAGATACATGTTTGTGGGTGTAGGTGTAATCAAGGAGTAATCTTGCCAGGTAGTTTCTTGTCTCGGTGCATAAATGGTTTCTTGCAAAGGAAATATAAACATTCACTAAAAAACTTCTGACAGAAGAAAACTTCTTTTTCCCTTTAACAACTCTGTTTGGCAGTACACGATATTCCTACCAGAGAGGATGGGAAGATTAATGGTGCTGTTCTGTAGCAGCTACGGTTTAAGGACGCAGCGAAGGCTTGACTTCGGAGCACGTGGCGCACAGCTGGAAAAGAGCACATTAAGTTCTTGGCACACAAACCCTTTTCAGGCCCACAATAAAGGCAGAAATCATCAAACTTGATATACATTTGGCAGTTGCTCCAATTTAACATGCATAAAATTGGGAGAGGTTAGAAACTCTGGTCTGTTCCAAGAGCTATCAGCTCTTCTCCCGTGCTCCTCTCCAGCACTCCCAAGGATGTCCCCCCCTCCAGCAGAGACGTGATGGCCCATACGCAGCTTATGAAACCCCAACTACCTTCCCCAGCCGGTATTGAGCTCTGACATTTCCTGCTGCTGTTTAGGACCTGAAGAAGGGCTTGTGTAAGAGTTTCTTCCTATGCACCCAGCCACAGAGGTCTCCTCCCCACCCGCCGGGGGCTCTCCCTGGTACTTCCAGACTTGGGCCTGCCCAACATGGCCCATCTCTGTCCCTTCCCCCTCCCTGCTCTCAGAACAGGGAAGACTTGCAGCCCCGGCTGGGAGGGGGCTCTGCCAGGGACCCCCCCATACCTGCCAGCCCTTACCTGCTGGAGCTCCTCCGTGGCTCCATCACCATGGAAACACAGGGCTCTCCCCACAACACAGTGATGCCCGCCCTCCCTCCCCAGCCCCACAAGGTTCTGACCCACATCTCCCCACAGCAGCCACCCTCCCAGGAGAACCACCCTGCACCCAGGCCCCTGCACCCACCCCAACCCCAAAATCAGGAGCCGCAGAGAAGAAACAGGCCAAGGCAATTTTTTTTTTTTCCTCCCCTAATAGCAAAATATATTTCAACTGCTGTAATACAGTAGATTATAAACAGCTCTTCTGCATGACAGAACAGGGTACAGGTTGTGTACAGGGAACTGCTGGTGGCAGGGCCATGGCCTGTGCACAGCTCTGCTTGTGCCCCTCTCCCCGGCCACCGCAGGTATAGGGGCAGTGATGGCTTCTCGCCCCGGCCGCAAGCGCGGGGAGAAGAGGTAAGGCTGAACTCGGCTGGCTCAGAGATGCTGCGGGGAGCGGGTCCATAACCCCGGCTCGGAGGTACTGCGGGGAGCCGGTCCAGAACCCTGCTGCCGCAGAGCCCGTGGGCTGGCTCACAGCTCAGGCTGGACCGCCGTCCTTCCAGCCCATCTACATTCAGAAGGTGGGAGTCACAAACAGTTCGGTTCTGCTTTAGCTGGTGGACTGAGTCACAGCAACCACACACACAAAAAAGTACATCAGGATTTCCCCCTCCTCCCCCCTACAGCGTGTAGCACGTGCCTTACTCAGACGGCTGTCACCGGATAGGATACAGTTAGCAGCTCAGAGGCAGGACTGCTTCACCTCTGAAGGCTGGAAGTTAAATATTCCAACAGAAAGGACGAACTAGGCATGAAGACTCTGCAGAGGTTCAGTCTTCCCAAGAACAAACTATTATCTGCGTGACAACCGGGACACATTTCACCATATTAATACTGATTTTTGTGATGTTATTGAGCAAGGAGCTGCAGCTGTACCGGATGCCATTCCAAAGCTGGAAGCTTCCCACCTCAAAACTGAGGGAGTTACCATGGAAGCAAGCTGCATAATTCTTGCGTTGGAAAGAACCACAGAAAACAGTATATACTATTATTAAGAACTTGTAAAGGGCAGGTTGTGAACTTTATCCATCCTCATTGTTGACCAGAACACCATACTGCTAGCTCTGGCACTCACAGCCTAAGAAAACTCAAACAACCATGGTATAATTGATTCTAATTAAACAAGCAATGTGCAAAAAACTGAGTATTTCCCCTCCAGTACTCTTGAGAAAAATGAAAATAAGCCCACATTCAAAAGCAATTCGAAAAAAACCCCACACCCTTGAAATTGAAAGCAATCCCAATTGTTAATGCCCTGACAGCATGGTTGCCAGATGCCTTGACCTACAAGGCTAAAAACCTCAACCTGTCAAAAACTAAGACTAGTTCCAACAGCTGAGCATCGCTTTCTGGTTGCCTTTTGCTTGCCAGACGCTCAAGCCCTGAGGCTTCAAACACCCAGGATGCTGACAAAGTAAACGCTGATGTTCTTTATTAGGCACGGACAGTGCCTGCTGCAAGGGAGACACCAAAACCTGGCACAAAGTACCACAATTTGATCTCCTTTTGAGAACACTGAGACAGTAGCAAGACCTGACATGGGCATCAGGAAGACAAATCAAGCCCCAAATCCATCACACCCTATTTGAGTGCAATTACAGCTGTACATAAGTGTTTTGAGCACCGCAACTAAGTAGTACTGGACTGAATTTCATCCTATATTAAGGAGGTGACAAAGCTGTTTGGCCAAAGGGTGGGATGTTTTGTTTGTTTTTTAAAAAAGGAGGCTTAGTTACTCCAGCAGTTCTGTCCCTTCCTCCCACAAAAGGTACAGTGAAAGTTTTAGGATTAATCAAACTGAATGAGGAGAAAGTAACCCATTTGATTTTCAGGATTTTATATACTAATACTGCCAAGTTTCAGTATATACATTTACTCTGTCCTCTGAAATTAACCTAGCTGTTTCAACAAACAAGTTCTAGTACGAAATATTTCAGAGGAGAGCCACATATGCAAATGGTGTATTTGGCAAATTTGACCTGACACAATGTCCCTTCTGAAGGCCCAGATTCCTTCTGACAGGAAACTGGAAACCTGGAAGACTGTAAGTATCGCCTAGCTTTCATGAAATTACTTTTGACTCGGGTTAGTAAAAATAGAAGCCCAAAAGACAGTTTTAAGTGGACTTGGAGACAAGTCCACCAACAGCCCCAATACTGCTGGTATCCAATACCTAGGCTGTAGGTCAGTAAGGAAAAGCTGTTACTGAGAAGTGCCAAGAACATTTGAGTAATTCAGAAATCCCTGTGACCAAAGTTAAGGTACCTCCATCCAGTTACCCTCTCTCTCCAGTAATGGGAGCTGCAGTTCCAGCAAGACTGGAGAGATATGTACCCACATACTATGTAAGTTCCCTTTTGTGCTTAGCATCTGACAGAACAAGGAAACTGAAGGGACTCTGCCTAATTGATAGATATTGAAACACCAAAAATCACACAATACTGCTCCCTTTAGCAGTGTGCACAGGAGGATGTCCTACCTCTTCAGAAAGAAGAGGGCAATACCTAGGAACCTGGTCTTCACCTGAAGTCCCCACTGACATAAGAGCAGACACAGGCAGGTGAAAAAGCAGCTCCGACTCCAGCCACTGCGTCGACCCTCGTTTCCCACTGACAGCAGTGGAAGCTGCTACAATACACGTTGGTAAGAGGCACCGAGACGTGCTGGCATGTTGAACTGGACGTAGCCATTTCAGATGAAAGTGTACTATGTACCTGTAAAGTCGATTGCATTTTCTTACAGTTGGGTCACAGTCTTTCAGATCTTAAAGCACAAGCTCTTTTACAAGTTAATTGTGTTAAAAATAATTGATTATCTGGAGCAAGAGAAAGGAAAAGATAGAAGAAAAAAACCCTATTCCTCAAGTCACAAAGGCCTTCAGAGAAAAAAAATGCTGTAAGTCAGTTGGGAACTTAATGAATATAGAAAAAACAAATTTTCAGTGTAAAAAGTCATATCAGACTGCACACACTGTGCCCTGCTTCTGAACTTGATTCTCCAATGCCGCCACGAGTAAACTGACAATCCCCTCTTCCTCTGCCCATTTTAAATCTGTAGGCAGCCAACATACACAGAACGTGGCTCAAAGCCATCCAGGAATACTCTGGCTATTTTCAGAGCAAGGAGGCAAATATCCTGTTGCTCTGCCACTTGTCCGCATCACAGCGGCGGACAGGATCACAAAGAAGAGAAGTTTTGTAGATATTCCATTACCAAAAGGGAGAAAAAAAAATTGCAAAGGCATGGTTAAGGAAGATGGACGGATGCCAACAATGATCTACTAGCAAATCTGACTAGACTATCTACTGTCCAGCAGCAACTTGGGGGGGACCCCTGGATGAGTAGGATTCCAGTAGACTCCACCATCAGCTCAATGTTTTACTCTCAGGAAAATGGCTCAAAGTGGGACAGCATGTAGTAAACGCTGCCTATGAAGCCTGTTGCAATCCAGGTCAACTGGTTTGCCTCAGTAATGTTTAAAAAAAAAAAAAAAATTACAGTTTCTCCCCAATAATCAGGAGGCACAACTTCCCTTAGAAAATGTCCATTGTGAGTTAGGTCATTGGTCCAAGTACTTGGAGGACAACTTTCATCTTCTGTGATGACATGGCCAGAGCATAGCATTTTTACATCTTCACATGACATGACCATGAGCGTGGTTTTAAGTAGTCCAAGAACGTGGGCTGCAAAACATGGAGAAGCAGTATGTCAGTCACAGGCAAACAGCACAGCTGTGGCATGGTCAGCTGAAGTCAAACTTCCCCAACAGGAAAGATCAAACAGTATTTTCACATCCTGCAACCCTGTTCTTACCCTCACAAAGCACTGTGTAGAAGCGTAGCTACAGTCACAACCGGCTGTTTGCCTGCCATCCGCCTTACCCCTAGTTCTGACACATCAGCTAAATGCTGGCTCTAGTAGCATGTTGTATCAAGAAGCCAGTCATTTACAGTGGCAAACTCTTAAGTGAGGAGAGTCAAACTTAAAATGGAGTTTGCCTGAGGACACTGTTAGTTAAAACTGAAATCAGTTAGGACAGCAAGAAGTTCTACATAGTACAGAATCTGGTATCAAGAAAACGAGTTCTAAGTCAGAAAGCAACACCAAACCCCCAAATCGACCGTTTATAGGCAACCAATTCTCACTGCCACCCACTCTAGCCTGGGAGAGGCACACAATAGGCTCAGTTTTTGTGGGCGTCTTAGAAGTGTTTCTCCTGACCTCATCAGCCATGAGCTGCAGTTCCATTCACGCCGCCTGAATGGCCTAGCGTACTCTCAAGTAGTGGCTTATGTCCTCAGAGATGTGTGAAAAACACCCTCAGTTTCAAGTAGTGGAATACCATCCGCATAGAAAGAGCACTAATGAAAGCACTTTTGTTAGAAAAAGCTTTCCTAGATTCTCTGCAGTTTCTAGACTAAGTAACTCCTAACGAACAGCACGCTGCCAGAAGGACTAGTGCCATTTAACATCTACCCTGTCCCTACAGCAAGAAAGGACAGTGATCCCACAGGAAAGGTCAGTCACTCACATTTTCCACAGGGCAGTACTGGCGGGCATACCACTCCTGGCTATAGAGGCAAATGATGACACCTTGGCCCAGGAAGAGGGAAGTCCACATGATCACATTCCAGATGGGCCCTTTCCGACGGTCATTAAGGACGAAGTTGAAGACCACTGGGAGGAGGTCAAACAAGAAGCATTGTTCAGAAAAGCTCAGGATTAAAGAATCAAAGACCCAGTGATTTCACTGGATCTTTCCCTCCCTTCACTTAATCTCTGAAGCAACAAGGCTGCTCTGTGAGGTCAATATAGTGCAAGAAAATCTGATTATGCTTGGCAGCAAAGCAAATACTATGAGATGACTCTGACACTTACTTCCAATAAGTTTGCCAACAAGCTGGCCCAGCTGTATGCCTCTGGGCATGAATATTGTTTGTGTTACGGGGGTGACCAAGAAACGCTGGCAGAGGTGGCCTAGAGACCTGTCTTACACTATGACTTCAAACTTGCTGACATACAGCAATTCAGCTAAAACTTCGCAAAGA
The DNA here is from genome assembly GCA_947846985.1 of Fratercula arctica. Taxonomy (NCBI): domain Eukaryota; kingdom Metazoa; phylum Chordata; class Aves; order Charadriiformes; family Alcidae; genus Fratercula; species Fratercula arctica. The sequence continues at coordinate 33,308,929 of CANTUZ010000012.1, forward strand.
GGAAACAGAGCTATTAAAATGTGTACAGCGTCTCATGAACAGCAGTACATGTATGCATGGCTCTCCCTCCCCACCCACCTTGCTCATCTGAGTCCCAAGCTCGCAAAGCCAGTGTGTGTATACACATATATCTACTGAGCTGCAAAAATCCATTCACACAGTTTGGACCCACAATTGCCAATTCTTGGACAAGAAACGTGTGTTAGTGCCTAAAGGATAACTGACATCAGTATCAGAAAAGCAAAGCAGGTTTGTTTGAATAAAAAAAAAAAGCCACAAACCCCACAACCCCCTCACATACCATCTCCTAGGAACTTACTTCCAAAGCACATAAACAGGAAAAAGAGAACTGGATAGAAGAAGCCGAAGCAGATGCTCAGAACATATTCATGTACAGCAGCTGATACTGTGAAGACCGACAGCATAGCTGCTGCTTTGAACTTCTTACCAAAAAACTGGAAGAGAGAAGAATACAACAGTATTATAAGCTATTCTGCTGTGGTTTTAGCTTGTTTGTTTCAACATTGTTTTGGTTTTTTGTTGTTTTGTTTGGGGGTTTTTTGGTTGGGTTTTTTTTTGGTTGTGGTTTGTTTTTTGGTTTTTTTAAACCTGAGCTAAGAAGGGCCTCCTCCAGGCATATGTAAAATGCTAAGTGCTTTACAGACCAGCTTCGATTTTACGTGTTTTTCTTCAGGCGTGTTTCTGGTGTCCTGCATAAGTACTCAGGGTGAGTCCACTCGTGAAATACCTACCACAGCTCATCAAAATAGTGCAACATGAGCTCAGACTGCTGAGTCAATCCTTACGCTCCTACATCTCAGACCCACGCTTTACGCATATTGAGGACTTGGAAGTGAGCAACAGATCTCTAAAAAACACAGTGGCTACCCACAACAGCTGAGGCAAGACATTTTCGTGCTTCTCAATGGACAGTGACGCTGCATCTTGACAAATGTACTGTCTTGCTTGGTGGTTAAATGTTTAGTTACCAAGAAGAATATATCTGCTTGTTACTCACCCAAAGGAAGTCCCTGTAGGCATAGTAATAGAGCCAGTCATGTACTACCACATTCCAGGTTCGGTAGTAGTTTGCATAGGAAGTAGAGTTCCACCAGTCCTGAAAGCACAGTTGAAAGAGTATAAATCTAACTAAGCATAAAACATTCTACAGGTCTTTTCTGGGATATCAAGTTGAAAAATATCGATCAGAATAATACCAAGCTAATATAACAAATTGCACCATGAAATAACACATTCCATTGAACTTTCAACATTCTACTCCATATATCAAAGTTTGGTTTTATCCCAAACCGCAGTGGCTGAGATAAGAGAATTAAAAGAGTGCTAATAGAGCTATTGGATAGGTCTGGTGGCCAGTTCTGTTTGTGCACAGGGTACATTACTTCAAAAACGATTCAGACTGCCATGCCAAGTAGAAATCAGATCTGTTCTACAGCACAGCAACAAACTTAAGCCCTAACAGCATAAAACAAGCAAAACCCTGTGGATGCTTTTTTTGGTAAAACAACCTTCAGTTTTCTCTTCTTTCTTTTTCTTTCCTTTTCATTAGGAAAATTAATTTTAGAAGCTTTACAAAGCTTGCTTGAAAAAGTATAACTCCTGCTTCTTACCTTGTAGAACATCCTATCTGCAAAGCGCAGCATCTCAGCAAATGCGTTAAGCCAACAGTGAAGGAACGCAAAGAAAACCAGGAAGAGAATCAGTACACCTAGAAACAAGGTAGATTCAGACTGGTTTTGTAGTGTTTTCTCTCAGATATAAGCGTGAACATGTAACACAGTCAAGACTGTTCTTATAGGCACTGAGGCAGATGAGCTTTGTGCTACCTACACAAAAGAGTAAAAGCATTTCTGTTTCTCACCACACCAGGTCATGCTTAACCCAGAGGGAAACAGCAAGGTCACTACCGAGCTTAGAACTTTGAAGACAGTTGAATTCAAACCCAAGATTTTATTTTGTGCTGCTGACTCTAAAGTTTAACACCGTAACACTGAAGTCTGCCCACAAGACCTCCTCTACTGATTTTTGCTGTCATTAATGCATCTCATATGAAGCACTTCCCCTCCCTTTCGCCTCTTCCAGAAAGATACAGTCACTCAGGAATCTGGGTCTTACCTGGCAGAATGGAATTGAAGATACAGAGGACCAGCCCTCGAAGATTGAAGGTTTCTTGACTACTGTTGTGAAACAGAGGAATGCAGAGTCTCACAAAGATGTAGTAGGCATAGAAAAGTGAACCAAGCACCTGGAACGAAAAAAAAAAGTGTAAGTCCGTAAGAGAAACACACAATTAACCCATCACCACTTGACAGCTCTGAGAGAGGAACAGCAGCTGCCAGCAGTCAAAATTATTTATTTTACATTGCCGCTAACAAACTTCCCTAAGCGTCCAGGCAGAAAGTAAGCCACAGCCATCTCTGTAACATGTTGACAGCCAGCAGCAAAATCAACTTGTCTTTTCTACTACAGCAGCTGTACGTTTCTCCTGGTCCTATCAACTCAGAAGTCATGACAAAAGATTTGTGCCAATGTCAAAGTAAGTTGGGGAAAGTACCCTGTGATCTAGGTCCAAGACAAGGGTAGAAATAATTGAAAAATGCTTACTGTAGTTAAATTTAATATTAAAGCTTACTTTTCTTTTATCCCAAAGGGGATGTTTCCAGGCCAGACCACCCCAGGCCTTCTTTGGCTCACGAACCCATAAGCCATGGGCTCTGGAAGTTGAGGTCAAAATGCAAGTCATTGCTTTAAATCTTTAAATACTCTGACTGCTTTAAGCCAGGTGTGTGCTTTATCACCCTCTTTTGTCAAAAAGCAAGCAGCCAAAGGCCTTTTCATGCCTTTTTTCCCCTGCCTCTTTTTTTTTTTTTTTGCTTTTTAAACCGTGAATGCATTGTGTGACAGGAAAAGTTTCAATCACGTATAGCCATTACTTGGAATCACATCCATAAGAAGTAACTGAAGCTCACATCCAGACAAATGTGAAAATCGGGTCAACCTTGAACCCAAATAAGCACTGAGTATTTGGACGCCAGGCCTAATTAATTCAAAATTGGTCTGAATATCTGCAGACAGGTAGCTGTGCCAGTGCATTACAATACAGTTTCAGTGTAAAGAAAGGGGGCCAGAGCACGGATATTGCACTCCACACACACACATGCAGCTTCTGTTTGTATGGAATGGAGTCTAACGGCTTATTTAAGCAAGAATTTATTATTTTTCTTTGACACAAGCATTGGCGCAGCAAGATCACCATTTCTTTTTTTAGTCACTGAACTTTAGTCTTTTCTGGTAAGCCCACGCCAAGTAAACAGTGATTTAATGCCAAATGGAGAACTGTTTAGCAACAGAGTTTAGATGATGTCTGAAAGGGCATTCTTCAGAAAGCTGCACTACTCACCTGTGCAAACTTGGTAGCTACATAGCCCCATCTTATCATGGGATTCCTAGGAAAAAGAACACATGGTATTATATCTAAATAGGACCTCAAAGCAGCAAAAACCTCCCTTCAGTTACCGACTTTACTGATCTATACTCTGAAAAAAACCTGGTTTTTGAGTTCTGGAGTTCTTAATCTCCTGACATCCAAGAGAAGTCTGCCCAAATTTGCTGGTTCCTCAATTTCAACTACAGCAGGACAACTATGGCAATTCCATAAATGGAAAAGTATCTGGAGGGCAGCATTATACAATTACGTAGGAGGTGATGAGCTGCCCAATAGTCACACAAAGGACTGCTGACTTGACACTGTCAAAGTGCAACCCAGCAAAGTACAGAAAAGTTTGGGAGTTCCCATTTTTAAAGGCTTCAGCCTACCTCCTCAAACTAAAGAGGCAGAGCTGCTTATTAGCACCACATAAAACACACAAGCCTACGGCAGGAACTGAGCGTCACTAGATATTGAGCAGCCAGTTCTTAACTTGTTTCACTTCACGTGCACTTCCCAAAGAAATAAAACCAGAGCTGTAAATTCAAAATACTATTAGAGTCTTCACGACCAAGTCCTGCTCTTGCTAGGTTACTGACTTAACCACATCTTTATGACAGCTCTAATTCATAAATTGAATAGATTACATTTGGGGATGCTTAACATTGACTTCAGTTTTTAGACTAATGTTCTATTGGTGTTGCTCACATTACCTGGGATAGTTGTCTCTGTAGATCAGGGTGGGAGCAAAGAGGAAGTACAGGTATTGAGAAATTCTGGGAATAGGTACTGTGCCTGGAAGAAGAGGAGATAAAAGAAAACTCTGCAATCTTTCTGCTTACTGAAGTTTTTTTGGTTTCCCCAGTACACTTTTCACAACACACAACCCTTATCACCTCAAAAAAACATCAGTCTGGAACTAAGATATGGGATTTGCAGAGAATAAACCAAACTAGACTTCTCAGATGGAATTGCTCCCCCATGAAGCATAGTTAACAAGTGAGGGTGACTAACAGTCACTGCAGTGCTAACACTGCTAATGATATCACATTTCTTTCCTCCTAGAGAAGATGAAGCCATAAGGCCTGTACTAACACGTGGGTTAATGTTCAGCTCTGGCATGCCTTGCTGAAAGAGCTTCTGTGCTTCTACAGTTGCTGTCATTTCAACTACAGCACTGAACTGGGGGTGTGCAGGCAGCCCCTACACACCTTTTTCTCCTAAAAGCAGAAATAAGGAGTCCTGTTGAAGCAAGACTTAAGACAGAGATGACTTCGACCTGAACAGTCTAGCTCATTGCCTATTACCAAATGAGAAGGTTCAGACTGATATTATGATGTAGAAGGTCAACCTAGAGCCTCATTACCTGCCCATCCAAAGTCACCTACTCAAATCCTACCTCTCCAATTCATAAGGGCAGCTCAATGCAATGGAGCAATGGTTATGCACTGCTGTCAAAAAAAGCAGGGCAAGATACTCACTAGACTTGTCCTTCACAGAGGACAGGACTCTGGGCACATTCTCCCGGACAAATGAATGAGCCTTCATAACAAGACGGACCTGTAAAAAAAAAAAAACCAACAAAATATCAGTTTAATACTCTCACTTTCCTAAGTTCCCAATAAAGACTGCATCAAGCATTTTAAGGCAACACCTTCAACACCTTGGTTTCTCTACCATTTACCCCTTGTACAAGGAAAGGGCTGCTTCCTCTGCCCACAAGCCTGTGTGACTGACATGAATTTAAAACACTGCAAGGTGAAACATGCAGTAACAATCATAACTCAGGAGAGTCAAAACACATCCCATTTACACTCACAAGACCACAGCATATGCAAGGACTCTGAATTACACCAGTAAGCCACTAATCAATTAACACTGCCTTAAAATTGATGCAAAAAAAGTTAATAAAATAGCTCTATGCATTTCAATAAGCCACTATTTTAAAATCTTGAAACTGACTCGGCGAAGTTAGATGTGTTCTACGGTAATTACCACTACATTGGGGTAAGGTGGTGCCACACATGAATAGTCCCTGAAGGGCCAAAAGGAGGCCTAGTCCAAACTTAATTCTTCAAGCCTACACTCGAATCTCTGGCCACCCTTGTTTTAACCTGATGGTCTGATCAGCCCTCCATACTCCTGCACTCTTCCCCCGCTTGCACCAAAAAAGAAAATTACACTTCATTGGAAGTTCTGAATACAAGACAAAGACAGTTGCATCTTAGGAACAGAAAGGAAAACAGGAACCACTTGTTGACTATGTAGTTGCCCCCCCCGCCTTTTTTTTTTTTAATAAAGAGGAAGTTACAGCTTCCCTGTGAACTACAGCACAACTGGTTCTTAAAATTGGTTTTAAGCATTTAGCATCCACAAAACAACTAGAAATGAATGGAATTTCAGCCTCGAAGTATGTTCAGAAAAAAAAACACAGTAAAATCTTAAATACAGGGTAAGAAAAACAAGTGGTTTCCAACTCAAAATGAAATTTGCTATCTACTTCTCATTACACTTGCTGCCTGTATGTCTGTCAGCAAGTCAAAGACAAACTCCATCCACGGCTCTGGCTTAATTTAATGAATAAAAACAACACTTGGCTCCTTAGGAAAAAAAAAAAAAAGGATCTTTTCCATTTTGAAAACAAGATTCAATGTATCTGAAGACACTGGGTAGGGACCTACCTGTTCCAGTATTACAATAAAACGGGAAGCTGGAGGCAGGGCACATGTTATAGCAATATAGGTTGGTCCAAATCCAAGCCCAGCTGTTTGGAAGAGCATGAACACCACCCCATAGAAGAGAGAGTGGATTCTACGATGGGAGGAACTGCTGTAGCCTTGGGCCCACCAGACGAAAAGGTTGTATGGAATGATAACTGTGGCACAGAACATGCACAGCCAAGTACAGAAGACAACTGGGAACTTTCCAAAAACAAAGACCAAGAGATCAAATCCTAGGACCAGCCTAGAAGGCACAAAGAAAGAGACAATATTCAGTGTCCATTGTTTCATTAGAAATACTTCTATTCCACTAAGTGGCTACAAAATGCAAAGCATGTGCAAAAGATCATAATTGTTTGACAGTCTAGATAGAAATGACTGTGGCAATTTTCAGCTCAGAAACAGAGGGCTGTGTGTGGCACATTCAAGTGACCACCCACAAGCACATCAGCAACTAAGAGATGAAGGACTCATGCTATCAACGCTGTCAGGCACAGCTTACCTTCAAATCCCAGACAGCTTAAGCACATCTTTAAGATCAGCATGTGCTTTAAGAGTAGGCTCAAGCTCATCCCTGCTAAGAACAAGCATGTGACTAAAGGATCCACTGCTGAACCAGGGTCCAAAAGAGCTTTTGGGAAACACTCCCAAGACATCGTCACTATTACATTAAGAATCAGTTCTTCCCAGGAGTTTACCACCTAAAGAGGCTTTTCCCCCATCTCTGTGGGCATGAGATATTTTAACATCTAGCACTCAAACCTAATTTAAATCTGCTTTGTGAAAACTGTGAGCATTCCACATGGATTCAGTTTACAAGCCACCCAAAAGGCTTAGGGTCATTAGATTGGCAGTCCAAATATGTCCACATGGTGCACACCAGGTACTTTATTTTATTAATCAAACTTAAAACATAAGGACATAAACAAAAGGATGTTCAACCTTACTGGCTATCAAAATCACCAGAACTCACTCCTATGCATAAGCAGCTCTTCTAAACCAAGGTCAGAGGAGAAGGTAGTACAGAGCACACCAAAACAATTTATTTGTTCTCATGTGGAGGCTCAGTTGCAAACTGGATCCAAATTATCAGACCTAACTGAGAACATGACAATGATTTTTTTTTTTTTTTTTTAAAGTAATCAGAGAACACAGCCCTATTAGTTGATTTTGGAGGTAAATACCTATTCTCCCCCAATGTCCATACACTATTAAGTTAGGATCAGCTAAACAATATTCAATAGTGCACGAGCCTGTTCTTATACTTAGACAAGAGGGATAATGATTCTAATCAAGATACAGCTCTAGTTTTGTAAACTGAAGATCAGATAATCAGCAAGATAAACATGTAATCCTACTTGTGTACATGGGATACAGCTTGCCAAAAAGATACTATTTAAAGCAACAAGCAAGTGTGAGGAAAGTAGTCTTTCTCAATCTTATCCACAACGAGCTACCTGCAAAGCACGATATTTAACAGAGGCTGTGCCAATATCCTCGAGATTTTTCCCCAGGAAAACCAAAAAGTTCTATTTTTATTTAAGCACAAGTACAGTGTTCCAGAACTGTCATTTTTAAACAGAAAGGACTTCTGAAGTATTTAAGTTTTTCTAAACACAGTCCTCCTTCAAGCAACGCAGGCAGCGGAAAGCTACTGCCTTGTGATGAACTAAATACGTTAGGCCCAAATGCGTTGGTCATAATTCTTATGTAATACACCAATCTGTAGGATTTTCCTAACATCTAGCTACCTGATTTGAAATTACCATATCCCCTCAACAGGGGTTCCGACATACATTTTTTAAGTACGTCAAGTTGACATATTTCCAACAACATCCCAAGGAAGGATTTCTCCTCTTTCTGCACCATTCTGCAGTTTCATATACCTCTGGTGCTTTGGAAGAGAGGATTTCCCAGCCCTGGTCCCTGTCTTTCCGAAGCGTTCTTACCTTCCTTCATCAATGAAGTCTACTAAAAGCGTGCTGAGGATGAAGACAATGAGAAGAGCGATGAACATGTGGTAGATCGTCCTGATGTGACTCACTTCAAACAGCTCACTAAGGGAGAGATATAAATGCTATCAGACCATTTGCATAGCACATCACACCTCCAGCACGTTAGCTTTCAAAGTGCTCCATGGTAAGGTAAGATGACATCACTGCCATCCAATTCAAAGGGCTGAAGGTAACGCAGTTTGAGTGCTAGTCTACACAGACACTTCCTCAGTTTATCCACAAAGGACGATTAGCCATTATCTTAGCGGTACTGAGAGGACTGTAATGAAGGTTTACATTTGGGAAGTTCTGGAAAGAAATAGAGAAGCTTAAATGGATTAGTCCACAGCGGTTTGAACGTAAGACTGTGGGCGGTGGTGGGGAGAGTATCTCAAAGCAAAGGCTAGTTAGTTTGCTAGCCAGGGTATTTTCAGTTAAGTTAATGGAAAATGTATACTTCAGTTACTCACTCCAAAAGGGATCTCCTGGCAGTAAAGAACTTCCCATGTTCTGGAGGGGCCCTCAAGGTCCTGTAAACAAAGAGGAGAACACGTAAGACAAGAAAGGAAATAAGGCTTCCAGGGAACATAACCTTGTTATATGAACACCTTAAAACTGACTTACTTGGCTTTGTGCAGTTCCTTCTCTGAGCAGGAAGCTGGGAAGAGGGAGGTTGAAGATGAGGAATCCAGGAGTGCTGATTTTGCTACCAAACTGTTCACAAACTCTGTGAAGTGACTGTCCACTTCCTTCATGAAAGCTGGCTTCAATTGCTGACAGCAAAAACAGAGCAGAAAGTTGTTTCACTCTCTGGATACATTTTCATAAAATATTTATATTCCTTTTTATCCCAGAGGAGGGCACAGCAAGGCATCAAGAAAACATTCCTGTACCATCTGCCAACAGTTGGAGCCAACTTGGACAAGATCAGGGGCTTATCCCAGCCTGTTCATACACCTCAGGCCAGAGGACTTTGAATAATGTTTGTCTTCTCTATCAGATGCAACACAGAGGAGCAAAGTAAACATGCTGATCTTCATATATATTATCTGGAGTGGAGGGTATTTCACATATTTTATGGTGCCAAGAAGGTTGAGCTAAACTTAATAAATAAGCCCCAGAAAACATTTCCCAATTTTAATCAGTTACATCCTCAGCATACAAAGCAAGTACAAGAAGATTTACTTTTTAGCCTACCTAGTGTTATTGAGGGAAAAATGGACCTTTTCACGCTTGTGGCTAAGCAATCACCACTGCTGTTCTCTTGCATTAATGCAGAGGTGATCTCAACGAAATAAATGCAGGAAGAAGGACCAAATTTACCCTTCCACTGATACTACTGTTTGAATGAAAACTTTCGTGTACCACTAAAATAAAAGAATGCACAGAAAATTTTGACTAAAGCAACAAAACAGGGTAAAATTGCTAAGCATTAAGACTGAGCAGTGAGAGGGACAAAACTGGTAGGAAGCAAGACTGAAGTTCAAGAATTCAGAGGATTAAATATCCCAGTTGAATCTCCTGTCCTCCCTTTTCTTCAGACAGCTTTATACAGGCTATCTTCTCTATTACAGCCAGTTGTGACAAAGTTGCAGCGTTTTTAGCCTATTCCTATTTTTCTTCTCTCATTTGATTAGACAAAGCCCACTGCTGGAGCATCTGGTTTACTAGAGACCTTGACTTCTAAGGGTGTGTGAAAAAATATTGATGAGCATACCCCTCTCTACTATCTTTTGCACTGTATCAGTGCATTTTTCCAAAAAAAAAAAAAAAAAAGAAAAAAGGAGATAATCAGCTGTGGGTAAAGCATAGGCTACCCTTGTCAAAGACTGCTTGCTTCACCTGATAAAGAGTTTCTTTTCTAAAGGAAAGCATTACTTAACCCTCGCAATAATAAGTTATCCAGACAAGGACCATAATTCATCAAACGGAAGACTGTAAAATGCTAAGATGTTTTTTGTATACCTTTTGTCCTGCCTGAAGACTAGCAGGCAGGTGTAACTCATTCCTGTATTTTCCTGTCTGCAGTATAGTTCGATCTGCTTTTTAGGTTTATAACATGAGCCTTCAAAGACCTGATCTCCCACACCCTAGGCAGAGTTTTTAAAACTATATGCATTTAGAAGAAACTGAATAATAAAGTGTTCAAAGTTACTTATTTATGCAGAAAGTGCTACAGGTCTTTGTTGTGGTGCAAATTCTCTTACTCTTTATATGCAGAGAGGATCCTGAGATTTGCACAGTGGCATAAGCATTATTCTTATGACTAGAAAAAAAGCAGGCAAAATTAATTCCTTAAGGAAAGAAAGAGGCAACATGAGTTCACTGTATTTCAGTGAGAACTTTGGGAATCTAAAGATCCTAAGATCTCTGGCACTTCAGAAGACAGTGGTTTTAAGACTTCTGAAAATTTAACTCCTCAATATCCGGTCCTCCAGACACCAAATGGTTTTCCCAATACTTGAGCCTAGTGCTGAAACACGGCTGAAAGCTAATGTCTGAGTGTCTGAACTATAAGCCTTTCTAGAATGCTCTGCCAGATAGCCATCATCTTCAGCACAGGAGACAGGCAGTTTTCAAGAAATTATTTCAAATCTAATTGCACACTGTGTTTTGCTTTTTTATGCAAGTGTCTATTGGCAACATTTGTCTGACCATCCTTTTGCCTGGGATTTTTCAAGTTTGCCCCCAGATGCAAGGCCCAAGCCTTCCTATATGATAACTACATATTATTTCATCTAGTCTTCCTATTGATCAGCTGCTTAAGAAACACATATCTTTCCCTGATCACCTTCAGAATTCCCAACTGCCACCTACTTTCTAATCTTTAAGGTCGAAAAGTAACAAAACCAAGAAATCCATTTTCAAGGAGGGAAAGAGCCTGTAAGTTGCGCGCAAAAATGATGCTTCCTCAAAAAAAGCATTTGTGACACTTGAGCTCATTTGTCAGTAGGTATTTATGTTTCAGTGCTAAAGAAAGCTAGAGCAGCATTGTTTTTGCTAAAAAGGAACAGGCACAAGATCTGGAAAGATAAAAAGTCCTCTCTAGAAGCAAAGCTTTTACCTAACAAAATATATTAATAGAAGATGCATTCTTACAAAATGCTACTGTCTAATGTGACAGCAGCCAAGCAAGTTTAACTCTCTGGCAGGAAATATAAGACCATCTGAAATGAGACCACACAAACCTAGAAGACCCTGAAGTCAAGACCACCCAGAATTCAGTGGTCAGATCCAGAGAGACCTCTTGAAACAGAAGCTGCAGTAGGCAAAGGAGCAGATTAATATTTAACTTAATAAAAACATTTTTCCCCCATTTGGCAAGCTGCCAGCATTGAATAAATAAGCTTCACCACTGCTTAATGAAACACCAGCTCATAACAGCTGGCTACCCTTAGATATCACTTTTCAGAGAAGATTGTCTCTTGCAAAGATGTGGATTTGTTCCTTTAAAACAGGAGAAAAAAGTTAATTGAGTACTTTGGAACTACAACCTGTAACAGAAGACACCAGTGCTCTCTGGCACAGCCTGCTTTTACAGCATGCATGCACATACCACTACCAAAAAGAGTCAAATAGAAATTTCTGCTCCTCTTGGAGCACTCAAATTTCCATGCCAAACAAAGCACTATTCATTCCTAGCAAAACCTGTCACCTTATTTAAAGACTCTCCCCTTCTTTTCAGCCCAATCTCTTCTCAGCAAAAGTTTAACAGAAATTACTTCCTTAAACTACCTCTTCCCTTTACAGTTAGCACTCTGTTGAGTTTGCCTCCTCCTAATACACTCCTCCAGGGCTGACAACAACATATGCATGTGTTTGGATCTGAAGAGCAGGGTGTGAGGTCTTGTTGGACTAAATAAATACAATATAACCAGAGCATAGACCTTACAGGAACTGTAATTCTGTACAACAAAGCTTCACAACATATCATGCTATATTATCAACTCTTACTACTGCCATTCAGAGGGCCATCTACTTCAGAAATGGCCAGGGTAACTGCGAGTGCTCAATAAGCCACGTGCATTCCACTCAGTCACCAAAGAAATAAAACTTAAGAGAATGCACCTCACAACAGTCTTCACTATGACAGGGCACGGATACACATGGATGGCCTTGTTGTAGCTTCCCCCAGAGAGCACTTAACCAAGAGTTTCCTAAAGTATGCTTGAAGTCTTGGACAAGGAACTGGGCAGGTCACTCAGCTGTCACCATTAAGTTTTAAACAAAAGAGTGAGATCATTACAAAAAAGATAAAGGGGGGCAAGTATGGAAAAAAATGCTATGCCAGCCAGAAGCTGGCCAGTAACGGGAAGTCAGAGAAAGTTGAGGGAAGTAACCCTGTAGCTTACTTACAAAGAGAAAGTTGCAGATGTTCCCCAGCATTTTACTCATTCTAACAGATTTAGTGACTTCAGTCACTGAAGCATAATGACATCCAGCCCTGACCAAGTGACAGAACACACCATTCTCAACTCAGAACAAAGGACTAGATTTGCAGGCTGGACTGAAGGCACGCTACTTCAAACAACACCTAGCACCTAACAAATCCCCTTTAAATCAGTGGGAGTTCTCAGTGACCAGCACTTTTCAGAAGTCAAACATCTGTCTAGACAAAAAAAGGGCCAGGCACTCCAGGAATTCTCAGGAATTTTGCAGTAGATGGAGGTTTTTACTTAGCCTTACAGCTATTATTGTAACTTTGAGGAACCTTAAACAAATTTGTAAGCTGCTTAACCCAGGATTTAAAAACCTTAACTCCCCCTCTTTTGGGAGAAGCTTCAGTAATTAAAGTGCCGCTGATGGTTTTCTTCAACTCTCTTTGCAGATAAGAAATCACTTTGTCTATGAACTAGCATGTCTCAAAGCTAGTGGCCAGGAAAAAAAAAATTAGAAATGAGACATTCCTGAAGAAAGAAATCCAAGATCAAGTTTTCCCCTTGCAACCAAAGAGCGTTCCCTGGAACTTGCAAAGCTACATGTGCTTAACAGTCAAAGCTTTCTCCTGCAAGCATCTACAACATAGTAATTTGCAGTGGCTGTTTTATTTGCTGAGAAAAGATATGAGGCTTGCTCTACCATGTCCTCAGTAAGAATCGTTCAGAGAAGGCAACGTACAAAATAAAATTCAGAGCTGACTATCCCTCTAACGTGTTGAATTTTAGGAGTTCCAGCACAAAAAGCAGTACACCCTTCACAGAAGACATTTAAATACACTTTAATTATATCTGTTATAAATGGCACACCATGTATGGAGATAAAAAAAGACTTTTAAACAGGAAAACATCTCAAAGGTGCAAGATATTTTTCTCTGTCTTGGAAGCATCCATTCGCTAACAGTTCACATAAGGGTGGCACACTACTTCATCTTTACCATGGAATTCTCTGCAATAAAATGAAGCAAGAGTGCAGGACGATTTGCCCTGAAGAACATGCATGCTACAAAACAATGGTTAACAAGGAGGGTGCAGTTCATTGTTAGCTAACTTCATTTAATTTGGGCATAAATCACCTTAACATAAGCTAAGACAATGGCAGCTCACACAGATGGAGGCGACGTTAGAAACACTCAGTGCTATTTCTTTGAGGTTATTGCTTACTGACAAAAAGAGTGGGACCAAGGGCCAGGAAGGTCATCTCCACAGCCAGGGCAACAGAAGCTCTGGCATACAGGTTACATGCTACCCTTTATTCAATGGATAGCAGGACACAGAGCATTTTAAAGACTAAAATGCAAGGAGACTAGCTGATAATTCCACTGCCAAAAGTTGGTGGTGAGAGAAGTTCCATTTGATTTACAGGTCTCAAAGTTCATTCTTATCTTTGGACTTCAACCTATTGAGGTCAAATAAGACAGAACTGCATTTGATAATACTAGCTCTCTTGTGCAAAGTCAGAAGAGAGGAGGAGGAGAGGGTGGGCTGTATAAAAGTCACTGCACTCAAGCTATGACTGAAGAGGGATATTTGTGTTCCAGGACTAGTGACTCTCCAAAAGACATTCAGGGTCAATTATCCCGCTCCTCCCCACCAGCACACATTAGAATATATTTACCTCAGCTTCTGCTATTAGCTGCATTTTCCTTGTTATCACATGGTCAACATCAACCCGGCCTAAGGAAGGAAAGCAAATATTTAACAGTTGTATTTTCAGTGATGCGAGCTGAATGTCAGAAAACACAGAAAGCACAACATATAGTAGCTCAGTCACTGATTTTTCATTGGCCCTTCTGACTTTTAACAAGGTCCCAGTAAATCCAAAACTAAGCTGCAGGAAATTAATAAGCTATGATCAAGTATTGTAAACAGACACTCAGGATCACAGAGCTATAAGGCAGTCAATAGCTGATAACATGCTGGATTTTTTCAAAGACTTTATTTTCCATCAGCAACTCTGCAAATCTTCCCAAGGTCCCTAAACATATTCAGCCTTGAAGCAGTGATTAGAACAACCCTTAGAAGGTCATATCCATGTGTGCTAACCTTTTATCAGAGCTTTATCTCATGCACAGTGAACTAGACATAAGATTAGGTTGTCTGGAGGTCTCTATATTGCCAATAGACAAGGCAGCCAAATCACAACTATGCATAAAATAACATAACCAGCTCTCAAGACAGGCTAAGCAGCAAGTTGGAAGGTTATTCAAACACAGGTACTCCCACTCCTTTCGTCCCCCAAGAGAAGTGCTAGACATCAGTCCGACTGTATTCCTCAGTACGTTTCATCGCTTAAGCGGTCAAGTCTAACCATGCCATGAACATCATTTGACTTTCATCATTACTAATACCTTTGGCTCATATGTAAAGCCTCAGATATCACCTTTCTTTTGCATAAACTATACACATCCGAGATGCCTCTATTACATCAAGCACAACATACACAAATCAGACATTTAAGACTAGTTAAGTTTTAAGACAAGGTTTGTCTGCAATGGTTGTGAAGTGCTGGTGTTTCACTTCTCCAGTGAGACAGAGAGCTACAACACAGAAGATAAAGTCACTTAAAACAGAGTGTTATGCATATGAAGGAAAAGCAACATTAAAGCAGCAATACCTATCCACCCCCCTAAAATAGTAGTCAGGGTGAAAAGATAGCAACAAACCTTGCCTTGTGCATGTCCTTTGGCAATTACAGCTACAGCAGTACCTTACGCAGTAACACAGCTAGAATTACAACTTGCATGTTCAGTATTTAAGACAACATTACCACTTTTAGAAAAAAAGGGGGTACTAAACTGATTCTCTAGTAACTTTTTCAGTGAAGCATGAGCTAAGAGATTTGCAGCAGAGATGTCAATGTTGTGGTGCTGTGTAATGAGAAGGCAGATTCATAGCAATATCACAGTTCATAATGCAGCATCCTTGTCTTGTCCCCTTGTATGTGCACAGCCTATGCACACAAAATGCACAGTGTGTTGTTTTAATAGAAGCAAGTGCTGTGATGCACGCTAGTCTGAGGGTGCTCTTATGAGCAACCAGTAGTAAAAAATTTAGGTAGACCTGCTCCAGAGATGACTCCATGAATTAAATGAAACAAGAGACTACCTTCAACAAAGCTATGCGCAGTTTCTAGCATGAATTCTGCCCCCTCCCAATCAAGCAGGAAGATCGTTTTTTATCTATAAAAACTGCTACACAAGCTGTAGACTTAAAAACAGACCAGCAAGAACAGCCTCTTACTTAGTAGCCTTGTAATGTAACAAACAAGGAAACTGCTTAACACCATGAATTTTTGGCTGCATGTAAAGATCCATTTTTACAAAAATAGAATTCCTGGTTGCTAAGCATCTCACCTCCAAGACAAAAAAAATTACCTCAGCATTTAAGTTGATCGTGCTATTACACTCGCTGAACAGCAGCAGTTTGGAAAACAATTTGAGGGAAGAGTGTAAGATACCACTACAGTGTCCCTGGTCCCACTCAGCTCGTGCACTTTACTGGTCTCAAATGAATTCCTTCCCCCCACACCCCCCAATAAATTAAAAAAATAAAAATCAATTGTTCCACAAGCAGAACGGTATCCCCTTCATATCATCTCATTGTCTCTATTCCCTCACTGGCCACTCCACAACTGTATTTGTAGCCCCCCCCCACCATTACTACTATGCTAAAAACCACCTGGGGCTTACCTGCTAGAAAGCAGGCCAGGCACAACTAATGTTTTCCTGCAAAAAGGTTAAGAATTTGTGTCTCTTATCCAGCTGCCAAATTCCAAGACTATCTAAAGCTTGCTTGAAGCCATCCAACATGGCCAAAGAGGACAGGACACATGAGACCTAAGGGATTGCGTATTTCCTTAGTAAGCTAAGCTAAAAATAAATAACCCCTGCTTTGACCATGTATTTCCTGTCAGATCTTGCATTCAAAGCCTCAGTTATAACTATCCAGGAGTGGCTCACTTTGGAAATAAAACACGCTTTTTGACTTACAAGGCCTTACAGATACCTAATATACAGCTTTAACGGTTGTACAGAAAACCAGACCAGTCTCTGACCTGCTGATGTTGTTAATTGCTAAGTTGTATGCCGTGTCCCTCCTATCACTTTATTCACCCCCACACCAGCGTGTACGCACAGAGTAGACTAGAGATACAGCATCTTCTAAAAGGCTTTAAAAATCAAGCTTTCCCTACCTTTAGTATACACGTCATAAAACAAAGTAAAACCACCTGTAGGCTTGCTGCTTCTTTTCCAGAACAAAGAGCCTCCCATAGAAGAAAACCCACCCCAAAGCAACAACTCATTTTGCTGTGTTGCATCACCCCATAAACTCAGGCTGTGTCACAAGGCACACACCACAGAACACATAAACTCATCTTCTTGAATCACTCATCTTCTGTTGTGCAAGCTGCTACTTACGCTACCTTCTGTGAGGTCACTTGAGAAGAGAATCATCACATGATTTTGAGTCTAAAAGGAATTGTGCATTGCTGAGAAGTCCAAATCTTCATTTTCCTTTGACACTGAAAATGAAGACTGGATTGCTCTGTATCATCTTGGGATTGCAACATCATTACAGAATGGTTGTATAGGTTGCACAATACAAGCAAGCACATCTTAGCATTTAAAACAGGATGGGATATGCCTTAAGAAAACAGGAAATATATTTAAAGTCATAAGGAAGAAACTCTTCTTTGAAGACTAATACGAAATAGTAGCAAATTTCACAGGAGACTGAAGCAGGATTTGCTCACAGGGAGTTTTAACTTAATGGGAGTTGTGTTCCCTTCCCACCAGCAAAGACATTGATAAGATCTCTAGCTGACCACTTGGCTTTGGCTCATAGAAACTGATCCTTGTAGGATGTGACACCTCTGCACAGCCCAAATCTCAAGCAGGTTCAAAAGTCAGAAGAAAAAAAAAAAATGTAAGCTTTGTTTCCATAGGAAACTAGGCTAATAAAAGATCACCTGAAGATTGAGAAAGCTTTGTATAAAACTTGTGCAAATTAAGTTCCACAGAAGATTTACAAACTACCTTTCTTGAATTAACTCACTGTGCCTTTTTCAACCTACTCTTGTACATGTCACAGATTAGTGACATTTGGGATGACTAGAGAAGCATTCCATTCATATCACCTGTTAGTTTTGCATCTTGGGATCCAACACAACCAGTAAGACACTAGCCAGCACTCTACTATGTAAGCTCTCGGAAGTTAACTGTGTTAAAAAGCATTCATTTTATTTAACCGCTACAGTCTGCAATTACCACCAACGGCACAAGTGGGAATAAGTCATTTGAGTAAAGCTGTGGCTTGCCTGCAGTGTTACAGTTCCAGCCTGTAGTGACTTCACCAGCTGCAGGAGCTGCCTGTGGCCCAGCACTCTGAGCCATTGCCACTCAAACTGTTCCTGCATCAAAGCAGTAGGTTTATTATCGAGCAGTTAGAACAACCCAGAGAGACTACTGCTACCTAAAATCCCCTCATGGCATTCAAGACAAAAATGCCTCTTCACAGAAAAGCAAGCACACGAACAAACTTTAGTTTATTGCCACACATAATTCAAAAAAAAAAGACACTTCTCAGAACAACAAAGCACACCACTCACAGTTCAGAAGCATTCTCCCCTAATGATGTCAGCATCTGTTTAGCATCAGGATCTTCATGGAAAGTCACAGATACAAACTGTACCCAATAGTGCCCTGTTCTAAAAGAGTTTAAAAATATTATCTTCATTATTTCTTGGTCAGACAACTTACCATTCAAGAGGTTAAAGCAACATAGGCAGAAGGATTTCATTACTGTCAGATACCAGGATTCAAAGGCTCCCTCTCTAAAAACACTGAAGATGTTATCTGAAGGAAAGCAACGTCAAAGCCAACCTACTGCAAGGCTACTGTAAAGAGGGGAAGTCTTCCATATCTGGCACAATACAACATATGTTAATTATTTGATGGTAATAAGCCTTATTCTGACTTAAGGTATTTTTTTTGGCCACTCAGCAGATAGAGGCAAGTTATGACTAGATCACTCCCAGAGCTCAGCTGATCTTAAAGAACACATAGTCCATAGGTCACTTATGCTACAGCTGGGCAAAGAATTCAGTTAAAAAGTAATTTCTGCAGGGATATGGGACCCAAACAGCCTCTTCACTAGCAGGAGGAAATACCAGTATTCTCTATGCCCACAGGCTCTTCAGTGAAACTACTCAACCTTCACCAGGCTTATGGGTTGCAAAACACGGGAGCACCTAGAATTACCCGAATCCACCTAGTCTCAGACAAGACAGCTCTGATCCATCTCCCTGAAACACATCCAAAAAACTCACTTCAAGCAGCTTAATCCCAAATTCATTAATCTGTTAAGAAATAGCCTGTTGATACAATGAACACCAATTGCTGTGAGTCAGACAGCAAACCCTGAAGTTTTCCAAATTACTCCTGGTTCTAGAGCTCCCTCGTCCTACATCTATCAGTAGGCAGACACAATTCATGCAGCTTCATGAACTTTTGCACTGAGAACGATCAATAGTAACCTATTCATTGGAAGATAACAAGCCCTTTCTAAGGCCAGCATTACCAAACAGGCTCACTCACAGCACTTACATGCCACATAGCTTGTTTGCAGATCAGTCTCTGGAGACACTTCTAATCTTTTTCTGATTTCCGAGGAAACAAGGGCAGACTCTATAACTATCAGTTTACTGTTTTGAATGGTCTAATCTTAGCATTTTAGAGGCAAATCGGATACATGCTTAGGAGCCATGTCCTCTCTAACCTTTTAAGATCTGCCCATCCAGTTTCTATTACACTCATTCCAGGTAAGTTTTGCTGCAACTGGTACTGCCTGATATCAATATCCCATTAAGCAGAACAACTTTATATTTATTTATATATCTCCAGCTGAAAACTTATAAGACTAATCTTATTAAGGAAGCCCGGCTTTTGACAGCAGATTATTGCTGCCTAGATCACCTGTTGACTCTATGCCAGGGCCAAATTAGTTGTATAATTACGACACTGGAGCCAATTCAAGGAGAAATGATATATGAGACTGAAGTTCAGCTGCTCTGCCAAAGTGAAATTACAGGCTGAATGATTACAGGATACAAATACATCAAGGGACAGAAAAATTCTTTCAGCAATCTCAAAGCTACGAATACTTACACATTGCTATAAATTCGGGGGTACACGAGTACAAACTGCTCATTCTTAGAGCTCAGCAAGCAATGAGACAGTTTTCAGCAGAATTGGCAAGACAAGGAAAAAAATAACCTAATCTATACAAACAGTAGTGTCAGACCTCATGTAGCTCCATAGCCAAAATATGGATTAAAATTATTCTTCCAAGCAATTTCAGATCAGCCAGAGCAATTGAGTTTTAATAAAGAAAGGATTAATGGCCTAGAACTTTCTGTAGGAAGTTCACACGCTTCTGGAAACAAGTCAATTGGCCCTTGACACATTAACTCTTAAGTTAAAAAGCAGATTGTGTTTGCTAATCAGGGAGGAGCAAGTGGGAAATCACTTTAGCAATTTAGTTTTTCGGCAGAAGTAATTGCTACAAAGATGTTACAATATTTACTTGTGTACAAGATACTGTCTTGACCTGTCTAGAATCCCTTGACTGCAATAAACAGGCGTCTTGTCTAAAATTCAACACAACACCCAGTGTTAAAAACATTTAAGTATAAAGAGAATGTTGCCAGGCATAGCAGTCTCATGCTGCCTTTGTATACATCAGGACTAATGCCTTAGAAACAGCTATTCAGAAGTAAATGGCTGGGACAAAAGAAAGTGAGAAAAGTCTGTGGCTACTCCTTTTGAGAAATTCTTCCACCTCAGCTCTGCTTTCACAGGAAGCCCTACCTACTTAAGGCAAGCATACTGGACTACGTGAAGAGGCCACTATCTGAAACACCTGAACACTTTAACTTCGTAAAGTTTCAACCTTTATGCCACAGAGATACTGATCTAACTGCACAGAGGAATTCCTGACCAGAAGGATGCATCTTCCTCCTAGGCCTATAATGTGGTCAGACATCAGAGACCGACTCAGATCTCCTACCTCCCTGCGTCCCACAGAAGTTGGAGGCCCCATCCCTGGAGGTGTTCAAGCTCAGGCTGGATGGGGCTTTGAGCAACCTGGTCTAGTGCGAGGTGTCCCTGGCCATGACAGGGGGTTTGGAACTAGGTGAGCTTTAAGGTCCCTGCCAACCTAAAGCATTCTATGATTCCTGTTGTCCTCATCACTGTGCTGAGGAAAGTCTGCAGAAACCGTTACCTGGTAAGCATCTTTGTGACACTTCTGCTGAATTGGCAGCAACCCTGGAAGGTAAGAGGCACCAAGTCTTAACTAACCAGGATTCCTACATGCTGCCCTTCACCGCAGTTTGTACTGTAATAAAACACATTGCACTGTTCTAAGTAAACCTACCAGGCACATGTACACACATGAAAGCTCAGTACACTTTCATGAGATCTGCCCCAGAATGTTTACTTGCTACACACCCACAGCATCTCACCTGCAGTGACATTATGCCACATCTCAGCAGTATTAAAATGAAAGGCTTTTAGACAGGCACACCTACCTATCAAGTGCTAATTATCACAGCTATATTTATTCTTTACCCACAAGCTTGCAAGAACTCAAATTCATGCATAACAGTTAAGGTGTTTCCATAGATAAAAAAGTAGAAGTCTGCTTCTAAACCCACCATAACTGTTTTCCAGTAGCCATCAACTCCTTGCAATTTTCTAAAAACAGCATTAATGGAACAGTCCCATTTGATTAAATTAAAATGATGGTATCGACAACAGCTTAAAATCCTTGTTCTCCAAGTAGTTTGTGGCACGGCTTTCTCTCCAATGTATTTTTTGCAAGAAGAAACCTGTCTTGTCCTAAACTTAAATTTGCTCCAACTCCTGTTTCAGTTGAAATAAGTGCTATGAAATAGTGCCAATATATTCAGAAGCATACCAGTAAGAATTATCTCCTTGAGTCACTGGCACCAGGGTTTTGGAACTTACACTCACATGGCACATTGTAATAAACTAACTTAGCTTTTTGCTTATTCCATCTCCCAAAGAGAAAGTACATGCCGCAATTTCATCGCTAACCTCCTTATCACCGGGCTGGAATGTAGTACAGCATAACCCAGGAGTTAGAGACAGTCACAGAGTCCACAGGCAAAACCACTCAAACTCCACACAACTGTCCCTGCAAATCAAGAGATGGGACATAGGCAGCAGTGACCCTTCCACAAAGCCAACTATAAGCCACATTACTTTTAAGGTGACCACAATATAAATGAATATTATACTGTTTATTGTTCTACCACACCTTCTAAGGCAGCCACAGTTGAGACCAGACAGAAGGGAGCTGTTTTGACATTAACAGAGCCCCACAGGAGCAGACAACCATTCTTTGTGGTATCCTACCTCCATCTGTCTGTCAGGATGGATACACCAGCTTAGCCTGCAATGTCAAAGACCATTTTGTTCGATCTTGAGGAAGTCACATACTTGAAGCTTGTAAAGAAAGCAAGATGAAGTTCCCAGGAAAAGCATTTATCAGCATTACCCAAAACTGTTGTCAAGACGCATTTGCATCATTTGCGGCATTAAAGCACCTCCTCCTCATCACACACACTTCTCCTGTAACAATTAATCACTTTCTTTACTCTAGACCCATATAAGCACTGTAGTACGCAGCCCCCAAGAGAAATTTCATCAGGACAGCACTCCAAACAACCTAAACCTGCTGAAGAATTGCAGCTGGCAGAGAGTTCCACTTTGGGAGCCTTTTTACAAGAAGAAAGACTGAAATGAAAGAGCAAAGAGGCAAGGATCATGAACTAGAAAGGACACCTTAGAAGAGATCACACGCCAGAGATGCACCTAATCCTGATTGAAAGAATCTCACCATTGCTTGAGTTTTGAAACGACCTCTCGCTCTCAGGTCTCCTCTGCGTTTCTTCTTTCTCAGGCGTCTTGTGGGTTGTAGTGGAGCCAGACTGGCGTTTTCTTACACAGTCTTCACCTGCCATTGCTGCCTAGCTAGACCAGAACAGGACAGCACACAATTAATGACAAAAGAAACTAATTTACTCTGTGTTGTTCAAGAATAAATTTATATAGCCTTCTTTACACTAAGGTTAGACTTTCTTCCCTCCATTATGAATTCAGAGCAAGGGTAGGGGAAATTAAGCACACACTTGTCATTTACTGTGGATCACACTTCCTCTCCCTTACTCGAACCGGTAAAGGAACAAAGTAACCTAGCAAGTTCCCCCACCACTACCAAAACATCTCCCCATGGCTCCCTCCTTCCCCTACAGACCTTTTAAGTATTTTAAATGACTTAAGGCTTTGGGAAATCTTTAAAAGGCCAAGAAACCCTTGAAAATGCTTTTTGATAGTCAGTCGAACAGCAAAATTTATCTTCAGAGAGATCTGGCAGGTTTACTTTGCAGAATCACCCGCATTATTTCGCCAGAGCCAAGCCCCTTCCTGTCAAGTCTTCAGTTCTTACTGAAAGAGCAGCTTCCTCAATAGATCCTTGTACTCTGCTCAGCCAGACAACAGTTGCGTTGCAAACCACAGGAAAACAGGAAGGGAGAATCAGGTTTGAACAACACCAGATTCAAAGACAAAGGTCACTGCTGGCAACAAGGCTGCTAGCAGGGAACACCTGAACCACCACAGCTAGGCTGAAACCAGAGAACTCTCAGCTAATGAAAAGGGGATTCTAATTTTGTCACGAAGCGACATTCCAGCATATTCTCCACAAAATTCAGCTGAAGAAGCTCTCAGGGATGTAGCTACAACCAAGGACAATTTTCAGAACTGGTCTTACAGAAAACCACACACAATTTCAAACTAACGCTTCTCCTTTTTGATATATTTTTTCACCTTGGCACAAGCTCTTAAGTAGACATGTGTTTTGTTGCTAGTGAACAGAATACATGCACCAGCACAGATGAGCTGTTAGAGACAGGCAAGAAAAATTCATGTACTTGTAGAAAAGCTAAGAAGGCAGAACATAATTATTTAAGGACGGATTTCCTCAGAATACTGAGGCTGGCACTTCTGCAAAAGGGAAATAAGACTTATGATCAGTCATTTTCAGCAGTCAGCTTCCTGTGTTTGTCCCTCTAGTAGAGCAGGCTCCCATTCTCCTTTTGGGCATCGCAGCGTGTAGGGGGGAAAAAGTCCCAAAGCTTTTGCGACACTAAACAACAAATCACTAATTCAATCACCAACACCATTTTTTTCAGCACTGCCTCTCTTAGCTGCCTCTGTCTCAGGCGATCATGGCCAGGTCTACAAGCTGTAAAACAAAAACCATAAAAATGACAAATTTCCCACGTGGCTTTGTACAACATCTGATAGCTCATACTATGAAATTTAAATAATGCAAAAAGCACTTACATGAAGAACAGAAAGAACCAGACAATAATATGGTAAATCTTCCTACAGTAACTATGCTCACTGGCACAGAAAGGTAGCTAGTAACTACGCACACTGGCAGGACATACCCACTTCTACCAGCTCTGTACACAGTTACTGCTGCAACCCTCCTAGTCAACCTGTTCTTGTGAGCCGTATCTGTCCTTAAAGCTGCAGGTTTTCCAGACCCAACAGAGGGCCACAAGTAAATCTTTTCTTGCTACACTTTTCAACTTCTTCAAGAGTTGAAGGCACTCCTGCTCCAGTGCAGAGTGGTTAATGTATCTGACTGAAAGATGTTACGAGTTGCAGGATGGGAGAAGGAAAAATCACGTGCGGGGAAAAAAAACAAAGTTAAAGCAGTTAAAGCAATTAACTTACAGAGTTATTTAATTCAAATAGGTGAAGTGATCACAACAAAGCCTTTTTTCACACAAAACAAGAACTGTGCTAGGGGAAAATCTACAAAACTAAACATTTTCCTAGACTAGTTTCCATATGACTGGAGGTATAACATTACAGTACCTCAGCAAATAATAGCACATCAGTGCCTAAAGAAGGCATCAGACCTTCCCTCAAATCTCTGTAGAGCCACATCAATCACAACACAATGCCATGGTAAGTCCAAAATGTTCACTACCTCCTTCCCTAAAGGAGATCGCTCCTCACAATCAGTAAATAGTCACTCCTTTCACCCCACTCTGGGCACTTGCAGGGCATCTAGAATCACAAACGCGTCCCATTATCAGATTTCCCAGTAGAAACTCCCCGATTTTATCAGCGTGACTGCGTTATGATACTTGTAAAAGGTCTCAGAAACCTCGAGTTTCTCCATCTTCCCTTTCGAAACACCGTCAATTAGAAGCATGCCTTAGGAGAAAACCAACACCCTATAGGAAGTAACATCTTTGCATTTCAAAAGGCTTGGTAGCCCAGCGAGGGCGCATCTCCTACCTCCAATACCGCTTATGCTAAATAATAACCTTGTCCCAAACACCCTTCCGATTGCCTCCGGCCCTTGAGCATAACGTTAGCCGGCAGACCCGGTGCTGCACCCCCGGTGTCCGGAGGGCTCTTCACTACGTCCCGAAACAAAGTTAAGGTCGTTCCACAGCCCACCCGCAACGCGCCGAACACCCAGCAGGGAAAAAATAAAACAAACAAGCAAAAAAAAAAAAAGCCCGAAGCCTGCAGATAAGAAGGGGAGCTGCCCAAAGCACTGCCGAGGCTCCGAGCCCACCTCACAAACACAGCCCCCTGCTCCACCAACTCCCTGCCAACAGCCGCGGAAAGGTTACCCCGTGGTACCCGCTGGCAGCGACCAGACCCGCACCCACCCCCCGCAACCCCCCTCAAGCCCTGAGGGCCGCCGCCCCGCTCCCCCGACCCGGTGAAAGGGCTCCGGGCACAGCTTCCCCCCTCCCCCGCCGCCCTCAGCAGCACTGCGCCGGGGGGACGCCGGTGCTGCTGGGGGCCGGCCGGGCCTAAAGCCGGCGGTGGGGGGACGGAGCGGAGCCGCTGCCACGGAGCTAGCCGGGCCGGGGTCGGAGGGCCCGGCCACCCTCACCCCGTGCGAGCGTCACCTCAGAGGCGACCGCGCCGCCGGCTCCCCTCAACAGCCGCTTCCCGCCCTCCGCCGCGCGCCCCGGCCTCTTCCCGGGGCTCGCGCACGTCACCGCGCAAGAAGGGAGGGGGGCAGCGGGCGCCACCGCCCATTGGCTGGGAGGCGTTCCGCGGGGGAGGGAGCGAGCGGTGCGGGGGCGGCACGCGCCCCTCTCTCCTCCTCCCCAGCCCCCCTTCCCCCCCCCTCCCGGCTTTCCTGTCAGGCGTCGCGGAGGGAAGGGGCCGTCGCCGCCGCCTCGTCCCGGTCCTTCTTGAGGCGGAAAGTAAAGCGAAGGCAGAGGTGCCCCTCGTCCCCGGGGTCGGCCGTGACCGCCCTGCCCGAGGTGCTGGGTGGGCTCGGTCAGCAGCCGCGGGCAGGCGCGCCCCCGCCATAGAGATTTCCCCCCCCCTTCCCATACCCCCCTCGGCACAAGGAAAACTTATTTCAGCGAACAGCCTTGACAGAACTCAAGGCTGGGGGGCCTGGAGGACACGGCGGTGGCTTTATCCATCCCCGTCCTTCAGAGGGAACACAAGGGTCGCTTAACAAGCGCTTCCCCCGGGGTCCCTCCCCAGTGGGCTTCTTACAAATGGCTTTAAGGGAGCGATGGCAAATATTTTTAAAGGGAAGTAAAAATGGAGCACCTGCCAGTTTGAGTAGCACCCCCCCTCCCCCAAGAAGTAGGGGTTATGTACCAAGGGGACGCTCACCCTCACGAGTTTTACCCCGGGGGAGCATAAGCTGGAGCTCACTGGTAATGGGGAGAGCCGAGAAGGGGGCCTGGCTGGAGAGGTCTTGTTCCAGTCCCAGCCTGTGCTCCAGAGGGTCAAAAACTGGGTGAAAGACTCAGATTAGCACCCTTGCTGTCCCTCTCTCCCCAGGCAGAGACAGGCTCGTGACGGACGGTGAGTCACAGGAACACGTCACCAGCACACAAACTCCAGTAACCTCTCAGGAGCTGCATTTCAGCGCGTAAATGGAGTTTTCCCAAAGTCAGGAGAGCTAAGCCACTACTTTCTTACCGGCAGGTACGTGTCTGTCTTTCTCCTCACGGCTTCAGGTCTGTGCTATGCACAATACGTACCCAGGTGCACCTTGAAAGGTTGTCCCAAAATACGGTACCAAGCTACAATGAGGTATTAAAACATTTCTATCTGTTAATAATAATAAAACAAATTCGTTTTGACCAACACATACCTGAGAAACACTGTTTAAAATGTGTAACTCTGCTGGAACAATTCAGAACGGGTTTTAGCCTGTGGGGACTCGTAGCAGAGCCGCTGAGTGAAAAAGTCTGAAACAGATTCAGTCTGCAATGTGCATTCATGCTATTATCCCACCGCCCATCTTTCATGCTGCTTAAAAGGAAAGCTGTCACAAAAATTAAAAGAAAAAGATAAAAATGCTATCATTGTTGAAATGCATGGGTGATAGCACCAGGAATTTTCACATAACTTTGCCCCTGTTCTTAAGAAGTCAATTTTAACACAATGCTGCTTAGAGGCTCTCAAGTCAGGCTATACATGATCACTGGTGCCCTCATGCTGAAAATGCTGTGCTAGCTATTTACACTGAAGTGTCTTGTGGTGCCAGCATCAGCTGGGTGAGCAAGTAGAAAAGCAAAAAAAAAAACAAAACAAAACAAAAAAACCAACAAGCCTCCAAAAGATTCCTAAAGGTCAATAAATTGTTGATGAAACGGATCATCAAATTAGTAAAACCCTAAATCCGGGTGGTAGGAAAATGAGATACATTTAATAGAAAGAAATGTGCACCTGACCTTCAGAGCTAGTCAGTTTGTTTTTCTTATTTTGCCTTAAAGAGGCAGTGGATAGGTCCCATCAGATATCTATTAGCACCTCTGGACAAGCCTCCCAGGCCAAAGCAGCATGGTGTGATGGGCACTGAGCTCCCTCCCTGGTCTCTCGGTCTTTCCTCAGCAGAGCTGTTTCACAGCCTACCTTCCCTTCTGTTTAGAGGCTGCTTACCTGCAGCTCACCGATGGTGAAAAGCAAAGCAGACGCTCTTGTTACCTTTCTTCCCATCCTTTAAAAAAATAAATTGGAAGAAGGCATTGCCACCTCTGCTTCCTGCCACTCATGCCCTTTGTCTGCTGTTGTTTTCACAGGTCCAAACTGCTGCACTGTTTCATCAGCTCCATCATTTACTCTGCTTGTCACCATGGTGCTTGCAATCTTGATTTTCTAGAGTGTTTTACATTAATCCCATGAATTGCATTGCTCAATGATTGCCTAACCACAACCGTTCCTGAGCACTCCTGGCTGAATCACTGCGTGGTCATTCCCCTTTGTTGATGTGGGAACCAGTGGTTCTGACAGCCCAACCTTTTGCTTAAGCTTCACTTGCTCTCACCTACCCAGTGCCAGGCAGCAAATTGATTTCTGCAGCAATGCTTGTTTCCCCCTTTTCTTTTTCTTTCTTTCTCTGTTCCTCCCTCCCACCCCCCAGCAGTCTGCGTAACAATTTACAGATCTCATATACACTTTATGTACCATCACTTTGGTGACTGCAGACATGCTTGATGCAGTGGTCGCTGGTTGAGCCTGCCTTACACCTATCAGCTTAGGGGGAGCATAAAGGCAGGCCTCTGCTGTTAATGCTTATGTGCTGCCCAGGGTGGATGGATACATCCGCGCAATGACTGGTGGGGTCTGTGCTGCCCAGGGGAGGCAGAAACATGGGCTGTACTGGCCCGCTTTATGGAGAGGTGGGGATGGCAAGGGAGGTGAGGCAGAGGGTTGAGGCTTTCACAACCCCTCTATAAAATCCATGTCTGGTCCTGTTCCTTCTTGTCATTTTTGGCACTGCTGCAAAATAGATGTGATTAACACTGCCTACTTTTAATTCTGTGTAACTCTAATTTATTTTCTATTTTACGATTTTGGGTGTCAGTCAGCCCAGAAAGTACGTAGCTGTGGCTGTTTCTGATACCTGCATTTATTGACCAGAATGATTAATTCCTTTAAAATTTCTGTCTGGGCTTTAAAGTCAGTCAGCCGAGAGCCTCAATACTTTCACATATTTCAGTAAAGTGTAGTATGTCCTATAATAAGCTGTTTAAAAATATGGTTTATAATTTCCCAATATGTGTGCACAATAGCAACATCCTAATGTATAAATGAAAGAGCTCCCTCAAGTGGTTAAAAATATTGTTACGTTTCACATAAATTTGTTCGTTTAAAAAAAAAAACCAACAAAATGACAGTCATGTTAGGTCTGTAATGTAAAGCCAGTTACAAATGTAGCAATGAATGAGCTTCCATTTTTGCATAACCATAAAAAATGGTGTGGATGTAAGACTGAGGCCAAAACTCAGTCAGACAAGTGCTGCAATTAAAAAAGAAATAAAATTAAGAAACCGTAGCAAACTTCAGCCTGATCTGATAATGCATGATAGAATTTTGGCAGGAAAATTGTAAACTAGCTCCAGCAGATATCACATTGTTGAGGATGCCTGAAGTGTTTATAAATCACATGGACTGCTTTTTAAAAACGCTGGTTTGAGTTTTCACAGTTCCTGCTATCATCATGTCAAGATTTTGTGTGTAATTACCCTTGCTCCTCTTTACTCTGTGGGAGGTGTAGAGTTTTCAAAATATTTGGTGAAAAAGATTCAGATCAGCAAACTTCAGAGGAAAGACAGAAGCAGCAGGAATTGAACTCTTGACTTCAGCGAGCAATTCCTCGCGCAGTTACTATCCAAGCGATGAAGTTGCTGGTTTTGGTGTCAGATGAAAGAGTCAGAAAGAAACAATCGCATCTCTCTCAGCAGAGGGCAGTGGTATCCTTACTCAAACATCACATCACTTTTTGCTACCGAACTGAAATCATCCTTTAAAAAAAAAAAAAAAGTGAAGCCCTACTGCCAGCCAGCAGGTTGTTGGCTTCCTCTCCAAGCTCAGAAATTCAAATGTTGAGTTTCTTGCCACGACCAAGCAGGAGGCACAACAGCCAATTTAGTTGCTGTGATTCCATTGCTGAAAAGGGAAACTTGCATTTTTTTTTGAGGAGCACATAATTTTTCCTTTCCCTACCATTTTGAAGTAATAGAATGAATATTGCCAGCTGGGCTGGTGTAATAGTTGTGCTTTTATTTGTTTAAATTGTGTAGGTTATTTCTTCAGTATATTTTAAAAGGAGAAGATCCTTCTAATCTCGCTAAACATCAAATCATGGAAGGTATTGACTCTGTATATGTATAACTAATGTCTAACCCTGCTAAGCTGAACTGTGTATTCCAAAACTGTTCTTTATCCTCTGTGATATACCAGCTTTATCCTTCTGTTAGGCTCAGAAACAATTTCACTTGGGTCCCAACCACATTATATAGTATAATGATTGTGACACCAGCTCAAACCAATCTCTGATTTATTTTGCAGCATATTCTGTGGCTTATTAAAATTGCATGAAAATATTGAACTGCCTCAATACAAAGGTCTCTAAAGTTGTTTCAGCAGGAACACACCACATTAAATGTGCAGTCAGCCCTGGAAGAGTGACTTTGGAGAGATTAGTTCCAGAACAAACAGGTCTAGTTACTAGTATTGACTCTCCAGCTTATAAGGGCTTTCTGAATATTTTTGTGGAAATGCAGAACTGAACTTGGCCGGTGTCTCCTTCCCATTCCTACAGTAGGAACTGTACGTGTTCCTTGTGACTCCACATATTTCCAGCTGTGTTACACAGCTGGGACCCTTCCTTGTGAAGATAAGACACAGCAGGTGGAAGAGTAGACATTTTACACCTAGTTTAATGACTGCTTACTACTCTGTAGTAGTAATCTCTTCCTCTCCATATTCCACAAAACTATGCATCCTTTTTCTTTTTCCTAAGTAAATGCAAAATAGCTTGCTACGACTTTCCCAATAGCTGCTAAGGTGCTTAGGTAGAAAAAACTGTGTAAGCCAGTTTTTCTACCATTTTGCTGTCTCCCATTTATTTGTTACAGTATAAACACGCTGACTGCTGAAGAACATGGAAGAGAATCAGTGCTTATGGAATGACTGGTCCAGGGTGATTCCCAAGTCAGTTGTTTGCAGGTAATCGTACAGTCCTACTTATTCTGTACTTTGCAAAGTGCAGGCTATGGGGAGTAATAATTTTCTATGTGCAGTAATCAACCTTTTCACTTTTCCAGTGTGGGAGATTTCCATGGCTTTCTCCACTCCCCAGTTGTAGAAACAGAAGCATATTCTTAGTGCTGGGCTTTCATACACCAGCTATAACATATATATATATATATATATATATATTTAAATCTTTTAGACTGTCCTAAAAAAAATAACATTATGAGGCTGTGGGAAAGGTACTGGACTTGAAAGGTGTGGTGGAAAAAAACTTGAGGTGCTATGGTGAGAACAGATCAGACTCTTGGAGGGAGTATGAGATCCTTAGGGTCATCAAGGAGAGATCTTAATAAAAAATGTCACTTAGGTAAGCCAGCATGCTTGCAAGTCTCATGGGGAACACCATGGAGAAATCTACGAGCATCAAAATGGCAGCTGGAATCATAATGCCAAAGTGGTTGATCTTTGTAATGAAAAACACCCAAAAATATGAGGACAAGGGGAAAAATAATCCCCATCAAAACCAGGACATATTTCTTAGAGGAGAACAAATATCTTCAAAAAGCCATGGAAGATTGACTCTCTGTTGTAAACTAAGAAAACACATTTTCAGCTTTAAGTGTCGGACATTTCCTCTTTTCCACTTTGTTTTAATCTCTGCAAAGATAGATGACATCCACCAAAAGTAGTCCCAAGCAGAAGAAATTTCTAAATCTGCCCAGCCAGCTCTTTGGCTGTTTCCATGGCAATGAGGCAGCATGTCCTGCTGCTCTCCCTTCTGCAAGAGCCTTTCCCAAGCTTTATAAAGACAGCCAGTGCCATGCGTTTGTAGCTCCCCTGCCAAAAACTTCCCTCTTCTCTGCTCAAGGCCATTCCCATCTGTTCCTTTCTGCTTCTCCCTGATTTTGGAAACACCTGGTCAGAGAGGGAATCCATCCACGTGTTCACTTCTCTTCTGCAATGATTCAGGCCAAGGAGGAACTGCTGATGGTTATAGAAGTTGAGGGACTGGGGAGGGCAGTGGTTTCCAACCTTCCTCCCTTGGAAAGAAGTTGTGGGTGATGGTAAGGGAGAGCACTGTAGGAGCCAGGAGCATAAACAAAGCAGAAAGAAAGAAAATCCAGATTCCTGTCTAGTCTCCCAAAAGAATCAGACTGAAACTTGGCACCTCTGGCCATAGCAACAAGTAGAGCAGTAAAGAATGTACAGACTTGGTACAATGCACTGCTTATTGAAGGAGATGACAAGCACGAAGGAACACTTCCAAAACCCTGAATTCAGCTAGATCTATGTCATAGCTGAGTCTTTGGCAGTTCTGAACAGCATTTCACTGAAAAAAAATAAAACTCAGAGTTACGAAGCTGAAAGAGGAGCTTTTGCTGTTAGCTGAAGGACTACCAAAAATGGGAGGTTATAATGGAACTACACTGGGAGGTGAAGCAATCTGCAGGGTTTGCTGCAGTTGATCTGCATTGGGCTGAGTTGATGTGGTTACAAAAACATCTTTGTGCTCAGCACTATTCCGTTGTTGGCCTAGTGCCTTGAGGCTTAAATGCTTTGGAAATATGGATGAGGAGATGAAAACTTGAGCTTGTTTAAAGGATTTAAATCTGAAGATGGCAGGCCCAGGAGAGGGATTCTAAGTTCAGGCATGTAGGTCATGCAAGAGAGGTCTTGTCTTCACTAGCAAGTTAATATGAAATATAGTAAAAGTGTTCCTGTTAGTTCAACCCTTGCCCACACACAAAAAAAAATCCCTCATTTCATAAAGTGGCGGTAGAAACATGAATTGACAAACCAACCAGAGAACAGGGTAAACCTTGAGTGAATTCACTTCATCCTTTGCCACTGCCATTTCTCTACAGCAGGGACGCACGTTAGCACCATCAAAACCACCAGCAGTGCTCACTCCCCACAGTTTTTCCACTTGTGCTTTCCTCACTGACTGCTTGCTCCTTGCTTCCTGTTCATGAGCTTATTCACCCATTTACAAAAGGCTTCCAGTGCCCACAACAACAATCACCCATCTTCAGCACAGAAGTCTTTGTTTTATTATTTTGAAATTGTGTCTAACAAGACCTTATTTTACTGCTGCCTGCTGATCAGACACCACGTTATGGGAGAATCACTGGCATGGTGATACTGTAGCCTATGATTTTAGGAGGAAAGATTGAGGCTGAAAGCTTTCCGGTGACATTCCAAGTAAGCTGACATGAGGTGAGCATCCAACATGCAAGATCTCAGTGCTGAGGGAAAATCAGAGGGTTTCATCTACTCAGAGGAAAAGTGTAGAACTATAAATGCTAACTCAGTAACTCCCCAGGAATGAGCATGTGCCATGTTGAGACTGAATGCATCATTAGCAAATCCCTGAGGCCGGATCTCTATTTCAGACTGTGCAGTATAACAGTTCCAGGGAACATACAAACAGAGGATGCTGATAATTTCACAGTTCCTGCGTCCCTGTGAGGCAGAAAATAGAAGTGCTCTGAAGCTCTTTCCCGGGAACACAGAAGTAATGTTTTCCAGGGCCATCAAAAGCAGAGGAAGGTAGGTATGTTCTCTGTAAACTGTGAGAAAGGGAAACGGAATAATCTGCTATCATGGCTGCTAAAGGAGTCTCTTGGCTGATCAGGCAAGCTCTGTGGACGGAAGCTATAGAACTGGTCCCTTGCAAAAGAGACGCTGGAGAGGGATGTGAAGTTGGCTCAGGTAGATGAAAATCTCAGAAGCACGTACAATCCATGGTGGATTCACGCCATATCAGTGTCTCCCCTAGCAGCACAGATTATTAACGCACCTAGTATGCCTGCCCTTTATCACAAGCAACCCATGAGAAAAACTTCCAAGACAGATGACTCAAGGTAATTTTGTAGTGTGACTGCATCCTAAGAAAGAGGAGACAAAAAGGGAAAGGCAGACAGCCTGGCGGTCTCTAGCGTGCTGAGGTCAAATTCCCCTTTCTGTCACTCTCGGGTATGAGAAAGTTGAGGACAACCCAGAGAGGTAACAGACATACTCCGTGTCTGCTGGCAGAGACGGACAAGGCACCAGGCAGACTTAAACATACGCACGTGTGAGCACAACGATATAATCTCTGACTATCAGAAAGAAGATGCCCGGGTTTCGCTCCTAAATGTCTCAACTTCTCTGCATAGTTCGGATTGCACAGTAAATGCCTCAGCTGTATGAAATGTGCTGTTGGCTCTGGGGAGGTATTATTTCAGGTTGGCTGCAGCTGGGAGTACGTGGCATGACTTCAGGCCTCATTAGATGCACACTTGACAAGTTTTCTGCACAAATATAAAGGGAAGAAAGGTTTTCTTAAGAAAACAAGACTTATACAGTTGTCCTATGTGTGTGGGGAAGGGAGTGTCTCTCTGTCTGCCCCAGCGGTCTTTTACCTCCCAGTAACTTTTGAACCTGTTGGCCAATTTTACGCAAATCGGATGGCGAGACAGAGGTTCCAGAAACATTCAGTTCCTATGAGTTTCATGAGAAATTCAGCCTAGTGAGAGGATAGAGTCTTAATTAATGCTCTGAATGGAGTAAACCTGCAGATGAACTCAACTTTTAGTGGAATAAGAATTTAATTTGGCAGGGATCACTGGAGCCCATCTAGTCCAGTCTCCTGCTCAAAGCACAGACAGCTTCAAAGTTAGATGAGGCTGCTCAGGGCCTCACTTTGAAAACTTCTGAGGTGTCAGAGAATCACTCTGGACCTCAGCGTCACAAAACAAATGTATCGTGTGCAACTCCTTTGGCTCTGCTGATCAGGGAATTAATTTTCCCCTCTTTTAATGAAGGCTTAGAAGTGGCAGCCAATGGTAAAGCCTGCAACAATCCCTACACCTGTCAGTCCATAGGACACTGCTTATGTTAAATATATTTAACCACCAGATAGTTACTTTATTTTATCATTCTGTGTTAGTTAATGATTAAAAGTACAAAGGTCAGACTCAGAGACACAAGGCTTTGTATATCTTACTGTTTGATTTACCAGAAGCTATAAGGGAAGGAGCGTTGCTCTGTATGAGTGGGAACTAGAGGCTACATATCCAGCCTGACAAGCTAATGAGAACAAGTCATTCATTAACAGAAGACTTGCTGCTAGGCAAACACACACAGCTGGTATGGGAGAAGAATTTGGATGTGAAATGAGACAGTGTAGTTGGTTTTTTATAAGACATTTCCTACTTCGGCAAGTTTACAGTCTAAATAAAGACCACACACAACACATTAAGAGCCTGATCAGAGGAAGATTTGGGCTTATGTCTTTTCTGAAAGGTTTGGTAATGAGCAGAGAGGCAGAATTTGCAAAGAGAATGGAAATATTTGCATGTTTAACAGAAGGAGCAAGTTTAAATTTAAGTGAGATTTGATTACAAATGTATATGCTGCTCTCTTGGGTACCAGTCTATTCTGTGCACACATACATATGCATTCACAGAAACATCTTACAAAGTCCTGATGATTTTTCCTGTGTCAGTTGTATAATTACATTTTTCTTTAGAGTAGTTTAATGCTACTGAGCATTTTTTAAAGAAATAACATTAAAGTTGGAAGCTGAAAAGCAGGGATATTTAATACTACATAGCTGTGTCAGGTGGGAACACAACATCATTTGAAAGATAATCACTTACAATTCTTGCATAATTAAATAAAAAAGCCTGCCAAGGTAGAACCTGTCCGGACTTTGTAGAATGAAACAACAACAATATTTTAGACCAAACTTTGACTTTTAAAAGTGATTTAATTATTTAGGACCATTGCATAGAGCGTGGCACCATGCACAGCCAGGGCACATGGGCATTTACCAAAGTGATCCAGAGCAAGGCTGGATTCCTGCTGTCCTAAATTTCTAACATGGAGCACCAATCCTGCAAGAAGTTGTACCCTCAGGCTTCCTTACAAGATCAAAGACTAAATTCAGAAGCATGTACAATTCAAAACAATACTAGGAATGCAATCACAGAGAGATTAATTATTGTAACAAGGGCTAAACTGGAAGATACAGTTTTCAGTATAATTTAAAGAAGGGAAGTGAAGGTGCCAGGAACTCACTGGCTGGCAAAGCAGTCTCTGCCTGAGTGACAGTGTGAGGAGGCAAGAAGACAGAGGTGGAGGAGGTATAAGAGGAAACTAGCACATGAAGCAAGGAGCATGGAGATGAAGCGCTGCCAAGTCTTAATTCTGTCTTATTCTAGCTGCACGTCTTAGAAAAACAAGATAAGGATGTCGGTTTTTTCCAGCTAATGTAGCCTTTATGTTGTTTTGGACTATCACGGTGGTTATTCTAATTCAAATACAGTACAGCAGTCATCAAAGGAATCTAAGGTGGGATGAGGTCGGTCTCAGAGGCATTGATAGAGGTCATGCAGTACAGTATTGTGCTCTGAAGCGTTTGCTATCCCTTATCTAAATGTCAGCTCTCTGGCTACAAACCTCTCAGGGGGAGAAAACAGAAAATACATGGAGAAAAGCTTCCACCTGCAAACTAAAGAACCCCCTTTCTGTCCAATGAGCTACTAAGATTTCAAATTAGTAACCCAAAAAAAAAAAAAAAAAAAAAAAAAATTAGGCTCTTAAACATGAATTAAGGCAAGCCAGGAATGCTCGTGGCAGAACACTCCTATTGACCCACTTGCAGACAAATGCCTAAAATCCTGAATCATCACCAGTGCTGTCAAGGGACCTCATAATACCTCAACAAATGTACTTTACCAGTGATCACACTGTGCAAGCTCAGTACTAATTTGCAACTCCCAGCAGATGCACAGACTTGTCATCATTTTTGTTGGGTTGAGGCAACATTTTCCAGGGAAAAAGGCAAACAAACAACATTCTTAATGTTCTTATTAGCATACCCTACTACAACCTTTCATACCTTAAACAGATGCTTGGGAAGGGTGGTGCAGCTGTAGTACTTACAGAAATATATCAGACAGGAAAACAACTACAGAAGAAGTGCTCTAATCTGCTTATTCCATGTCTCCCCACTTCTGGCTTTACTCTGATGGAGGCTGTGAAAAGGTTATGGGTTATATGGTGATGGGTTCTTGCAAAATCTCAGCGCAGTTAATGTGTTCCTGTTTACAGTTAATAGACATGTACACAAGGACTGGCCACACAGTTATGATCTGTGAGGACGGTTAGTTACACAGTAAACCTAACACAAAAGCACAAGACCAAATAAAAGAGGAATCGTGACGCTGTAGTGAGCTGGCTGTCTCTACACACGGTCACACTCATCTTTTCCACTACACCACCATACACCCAGGTCCTTTTCTTCCTCCACACAGAACCCTTCATTTGCTTGCTCTCCCGGTAGGTGTCAAAGTTTAGACTAGCAGCTGGCAGCGTCAGAATAGTGGTTTGAATATGGATAATGCTGAAGCAGTATCAAAGAGATGACAAAAGGGGGAAAGGGCTAAGTTGGGTGGTAGGATGCAGCGTTTGGGCGAGGGTGTGTGTGTGTGAAGTTTTTATTTTGGCTATGGTAGAAGAAAGAACAGTTATTAACAGAGGAAATTTAATCTGTCGAGGGCTGCATGTGAACCTTTCTGTGCTGTTGAGCAAAATCTGTCAGAAAACCATACTTCTCCAGAAAGCTTTTTTGTTCGTAGACCCTCATTGAACAGGCTTGTGAGTATACCCCAAGCTATCTTGCATGCACTGTGCATAAATTCAAATTTAAATCATAGTAATGATTCAAAAAAACTCTTAATACAACACTGAAACACTACCTGTTGTGCCATGAAAAAACTGTGCAGACAGCACATTTTAAAAGCTGTAAGTCAGAGAAGAAAGGGTGAGCGCTTGTACGTTGCACCAAGAAACAACATTCTCCTTTGAAATGGCTCAGCACTTACAAGCTTTCAATGTTTATTGCAGAGTAACTAACCTTGTGTCACGAAGCCTTTATCGTATTTTAAAATCTTCTTTTTCCTTTTTTTTTTTTTTTTTTTTTTAAATATCTTTTCTCAGAATGCCTCCATTAAGGATAAGAGGTGGCTGCCTGGTTTTCACACAGGTGAAGTTCAGGGTGTTAGAGGGACGCTGAGCAGCAATGCCACAGGCCATCTAGTGGACATAATACACTGCCTTTGCAGACATCCCAGGGGAGTTACAGCTATCCTGAGCTCCACAACTTCTTCTGGTATTGCAATAAAAACATAAAAATCCTGACATGTTATGCACATGTATCCCTTACTCTTGAGAACTCTCCAAATGCCTCCTTGATCAGCCCTCTGTTGTTCTAGGCACTTAACAAATACCTTAACTAAAACCATCCATGTCCTAAATACCAGCCAAGTGTTCAAGACAAATGTTTCTCTGTGTAGCTTTGCTACATAGAAGGTATATGAGCGAAGAAGAGCAAAGATTACCCCTAGAATTAATTTTCAAGCCACCAACTGCTTGTTAATTTTTCCTAAGTTACAAAGAGAAACTCCCCAGTTGACTCAGTTAGGCTCAGGAGTCTTCAATTTGTCCACAGGCTTCTTCTGTCACAGAACCTGTACTTCAGGCAGATGACAGCAGCGCGCTCGTGACGTGTAATGCAGAGCATGTAAGACTGCTCAGCCTGCAATTACTTGATTGTGTGATTTTTGGAGCAATGCATTGTCAGTGCTTAGAAGAAGCTTCAAGAAATGGATATACAGTGAATATTTAAAGTCAGTTCAGAAGTGTTTCTAGAAATATCACATTTCTCATCAGGCACATTACTGTAACCTCAGTGCTGCCTTTGTTCCTTGGTCCTTTTTATCCCTTACTCACAGCTCATGAGACAGCAGATTGACTGGAAGCCCAAAATCGCCAGGAGGACAGTAGCCATTACTGATGCCTCATGAATACAAAGTGCCAGACCTCTTCAAAAGAAATTACCTTCTCAAAAACAACCTATTCCTGATACTACATGAGGCTGATAGCATCTCAGTTGATAATAACAGGTAGCATTGATACAGATTTCCCCTCTTCAAAGCACTTTGTAATCTTTGCATGGTTAATAACCATGACGCTCTGTGAAGTAAATACTTATTAGCCCCCACTTTAACAATAAGGAACGGTGTGCTGCAGTGTCATTGGTGACTCAGAAGCACAGAGCTGTTTTCAGTTTGGGGAGCTTCTTGTTCTTCTAGCAGGCAATCTAGAAGGGTGGTTGGTCACCAGCCAGGGCTTGACACCCCCTGTTTATATACTACTATATAAACGTTGCTGAGAGGACCAAGTGGGGTACAGTTTGAGAGTAGGGCTTGTTTAGCACACAACCAGCAATGGCTGGGGCACTGGTTTTGAAGCTTTTTTAATAGGGTATAGCATGATTTTAAAATACTATATCATAGCAAATGGTAACCATGCTGCAGCCCTCTTCCCCTTGCACCAGGCCTTTTTAGAAAGCCCCTGCCTGTCTCCATGCCCAGCTAAGATGTTTCTGTGTCAGACAAGTTACATGCAGTCAGACATTAACGTAACCCACGGAGAGCTGCGATATGTGCATAAACTGCTGGTATGGAGAATGAGGGATTTCATGAGATCCGAGGAAGAACAGTGTTTAAACCCAATTCTCCTTAGTGCACTTATGTACAATAGTCTCTTGACACTGGCATCTTCTTTTAAAATGCTAATGGCCTTCCTCTGGATACTTCTTTAGGAGCAGCAAGTAAAAGGCATTAGGAAAGAAAAATACTATTTCTGTTGATTTTTAAAGAGTGGTTCTATTCTACATGGCAACTGCAAATGGCACGAGGGAGTTCTATGTTTGTTGTCTCTCTACAGTCTCTAGAGAACATATATTTTGTTTACAAGGCAAACCATTTATAAATGCCAAACCCTGCAAATTCTATCTGGAACAGGACCAGGAAATATCTCCACTGCGGAGTTTACCCATGGCGGCCAGTTCTGCCTGGGACTGTCCATCCTGCAGAGATACCCTCTGCTCACACACACACACACACACATAACCATGCCCACAGAAGGTCCTGGGCTGGGCAATGTGTACCCCCATGCTACACCCCAGATGTTCACAGTGCTATTTTAAGAACTGTTTTGTTGTGTGTTATTAGCAAGTCTGTCTGTAATTCCTGATCTCCCCAGTGTTCTTAGTCCATTAATTTAGTGAGTTAAGGCATTTCTGACTCCACGTGCTCCTCACTCCTATTTACTCCAGCCTGCGTCAGAGCACACACCAGCCCAGCTGGATGAGCCACCTGTATTTTAGGCAGAATTATTATTGCAGCAGTTTGAGTGCATGTGACAGTACGGATAGCATTTCCGTAGCACCTCATGACCTTAGGTAGAATATGACCTTAGAATTCCTGTTGCTAGGAATTTCATGCAAGAAAGCTGACTTTCATGGAGCTCAGAGAGGAGCTTGTCCTCACCTTCCCACTCCAGGACAGCCACGCAAAGGTTGGTCCAAACCACAGGTTGCTGTGGCTCCTTGGAAGCTGGCTGGCCCTGAGCGTTACCAAGCCAATTTGTCACTGTCGTGTCAGTTCTCAGTGATGTGGTGAGGGCATCCAAGATGAGCCACACTGTGGCTTGTCCACGATGAGGCAACATTGCCAAAGCATTGCTGAAACAGCAGCTATCATGCAGAGTGAAATAAAAATTTTAAGTGCCTAGGTCCTCTAAGCTGCAACAGGCACCATCGTCTTTTAAGATGAAACTTTCTCCCTTCTGCTTTGGAGAGCCTTATGCTGATATTACAGAAGGTGAAAGATGACAGTTTACCAATTAGTTACAGAATAGAGCACGCGTTCAGCCACCCGATGACAAGATGCTGCTGCCAACCACCCCTGGCCACCAACATGCCTGATGTTCTTCACACAGCCATGCCTTCCTCCTCCTCCGCACCCTGGCCAGGAGAGCCAGAGGCGGAGGAGCGCAGGTCCCAGTGGCAGCGCGGGGACTTTGTGGGGGGCCTGGTGAGCCCTCCACGCTGGAGGAGACAGACGGGCACGGCTCAGGACAGGCCCAGCACTCCTTTCTGCAGCCGGGTCCACCACCCTGTCTGGCTTCATACCTCACTACGAACCTGCCTGGGTTCGCCGGCGAACCAGCCTGGCTTTAGCCCACAGGGAAAGCGTGTTCAGGGGGCCGGGGCTCAGCCTCGCCATGAGGGGGGCAGCCCTGGGGCCACGGTCGCGGCCTTCGATCGGGTCGCCGGCGCCCGGCCTCAAACGGCGGCCGAGACGGGAGGACCCTCAACCCGGGGGTCTGGCTCCTCAGCCCATACCCCCTCGCTGTGCAAGTCCCCGCCACCGCCACGCCGCCCCTGTCACCGCGCCTGTGTGACCGCGGCGGGGGTGGGGTGGGCGGCGTCCCTGGGAGGACCGGAGGTGGCGGCGGGCGCCGCTCTGTCCCCTCTCTCCCGGCGCTCTGTGGTTTAAGATGGCGGCGGGGGCTGAGGGGGCGAGTCCGTGAGTCCCAGGCCGGAGCGCCGCGGGGGCCGGCGGGGGCGGCGAGGCGGGCGGGAGCCGCCGGGCCGCGCCGGGGGGAGGAGCGGGGAGGCCGCCTGCCGGGCCGGGGAGCGGCGGCGGCATGTGAGCGCGGGCCGCGGCCGGCAGCGCGGCGATGGGGCAGCAGGTGGGCCGCGTCGGGGAGCCGGGCGCCGGGCTCCAGCCGCCGCCTCAGCACCAGCAGCAGCAGCAGCCGCGGGGTCTGCGAGGAAGCAGCGCGGCGAGGCCGGCGGGCCGTCGGCGGGAGGCGGTCGGGCGCACCGCCGAGGGAGGCTTCAATATCTTCACCCAGCACGGTGAGGGGCCGGGCCGGGCCGGGCCGGGGGGGCGAACCGGGGCTGGGGCCCGCCTGCGCTCGGCCCCCGCCAGAGAGTCGGGTGGGGGGCTCGGGACGAGATCTCCCTTCCTTCCCCTCCCTCTTTTGTTGTTGTTGGTTTAACTGGGGGAGGGGAGAGTTGTTGCCGGGGGTGAGGAGAGACGCCTCTTGCAGGCGGGCAGAGCGGGGCAGCCCCTGCCACGTCCCGGGGGATGCTCGCCTCGGCCCGGCCCGGAGCCTGGCGGCGAGATCGGGGCCGGAGAAACTTCCCCCGGAGCTGGGGGGAAGGGACTCCCCGCCATCCACAGCAGGACCGAGGTGGCACCACTGGGAATCAAAGCTTGCAGTGCTTGGTAGCTGTCACTGCGGCAGTTCCTAGCTAAGGTTTTGTTTACAGAGGTAAATGTTACATGTGTTTTGTCTTTCTGTTTACTGAGGCGCTTATAACTTGCTCTTCTAGATCTATAAGTCTCTGTTGCTATAGAGCTCCTGACAGGGCAAACGATCTTGTTTTGACTGGGGTGTTATAGCTGCCATCTGATTCTCAGTTGAAGTTTTTGCCTGTCCACTTCTATTCTTATTGCGGTAAACTGATACCGGAAATGTTTAATGCAACATGAATACAGTCTGTAATCTCTCTTAGGAGGAGCCCACAACTTCAAATCCCTCTTTGTAACTACGGTTGGGGTTTTTTTATTTATTATATCTGTTTGGCAACATCTTAATATAATGCGCAAGTTTTGGAAGGCATGATCAATTGAAATCTGTCTGCCTTGACAAACATGTTGAGAATAGATGTGTGTATGCATCTCTAATCCTAAATAACTGACTCTGCTATGGAGAGCTTGGCTGGTTTGGTTTTCAGTGAAGAGGGGCTGCTTCTGACAATACATATTTTCTTTTGCTCAATAGAATGAGCATAGGCAAAAAGATTAAGGAACATGCAACCAGCAGTTTAAATGTAAATATCGTCTGCTGTGACTGCTGACGCGTAAGTATCTATCAAAACAAGAGTGCAGCACTAAATCTGGTTCTTAAAATCTCAGTGTTATTGCAGCTTTTGAGTTCAGGGAGCAGTATCAACTTTAAAACCAAAACAGAACTCTGCGCTTGCTGAAACGCCTGACCCGCTATTACCACAATTAAAACTAAGGATTACTATTTTATTGCATCTTTCAGCTGTAATATCATCAACTTAATGTTTTACTCTGTCGTCTTTGTATTTTTGTACTTCAAAAGGCACTTTGGCAGAAACATTACTATAAAATAGACTAATACTGTAAATTCACAATGTTAGGAGCTGATCTTGGAAGTTATGCACGTACCCTTTCAGTATGCTGAGGTCTAAGTCTTTTAGCAGCAGAGTAAAATTGCTGTACAGACTGCAAAGTGTGACTTAGCAGGCAAGAGCACTCCCGGTAATGACTGTCTTTCAGTGTTTTGGTACCAAGTCGACTGATTCTTGCTCTTACAAGGCTAGGGTGGAAAGGACGTTTGTGGGAAGTGCAGTACACCACGTGAGGACATGTAGTTACTTCCGAATAACACAGTTGAGACTGACTCAAGCACATCTTTTCATTATTGCTGCATGTTTTAGTAGTAATTTAGTTCAGCATCCTGAACAAGTCCTTCTAGCTCCTCCCTCCACCATACTAAATTTTAAAGGTAGAAGGTAGGGAGAATTATCTACATGTAATGGCAGGGAAATTGAGAGAGAAAGCTTTCCTAAGCATGCACGCACACCAAATAGACAAATTATGTGCTCTGCTCTAGACCTAGAAACAAGAATGAACCTGGAAAGTCAGCATGCTCTGAATAAAACTGTGCAGTGGCATATAAAAAGAACACTTCTCTGTGATAACGGCAATTGTATCTTTAAAATAATGGGATAATGACTATTTATGTTGCTTAGGTTATCTGCTTCAGTGGTAAGGTAATGAATATCATTTTACTTAGGTCTTTGTTGCTCCTGTTATTTTATTCGCAGTCTGTAAAGGAAGATGTGTCTGTTGAAAATAAGATACAGCTTTTTATTTTAGATTTTGTAAAAGGGGTGGGTTTTTTTGGTAATCCAGTTTTTGAGAGTTTCAGGGCAGGCTTCAAACTCCCATCCTGTCTTGGTGAAAACCTGAGCTGTGTAAATTGTTCCCTGCGTCTATGCACATTTTCCTAGAAATGAGTGAACAACTATTAATAATCTATAGCAAATGCTAGTCAAAGTTGTGTACCTGTTTAAATACTTGTCTTGGGTAATAACCAAAGATTTTTGTCATGTCCCTGAATCTGGAGTTCACTTGCTTTCTCAGAGAAATTGTGTTCTTGTAATCCTGACTCCCCTTGTCTGAGAGAATATTTTTTCCCTCAGAACTTATATTCTTATTTTTCATTTACTGGCCTTGTGCTCTTGTTTTACTTAACCCCGGCTTTCTGCAAGCTTTC
Source organism: Fratercula arctica (assembly GCA_947846985.1). Classification (NCBI taxonomy): domain Eukaryota; kingdom Metazoa; phylum Chordata; class Aves; order Charadriiformes; family Alcidae; genus Fratercula; species Fratercula arctica. The sequence goes on from CANTUZ010000012.1 coordinate 33,352,888, forward strand.
TTTAAGTGCTGTGCTTCTTTTGCTGAGATGCTGTGATTGCTGGCGATACTACTTGATCCACATTCCTCTTTTCTAGTCATTTCTTTCTGAACCTGATCCTTCCATCCTATCTCTAGAATGTGTATTCACAGTATATGAAAAGTGATGGAAAAAGCACAGGATTATGAGCTAGCACTCTTGGACCACTGAGTAAACCTGCCAGTCCAAGGATGAGCCTGGATTATCTACCTTCCTTGGCCTTCCTTCATGCATTCATTGATGTGAGAAAGAGCCTCGTGACTGGTGCTAGGCCCTTTACGGGTATAAATCTCTGCCTCAGCTCATGTTGTCAGATATCATATCTAATGTGCCAGGAGTGACGTAAACCTTTCTACGTACTCTTGCCAAAGTTCATTTTGAGGGTGTCCTGGTTCTGGGGTTGCTTCTTCTGGGTTGTTTATGAAAAGGATGGAATTAAACAATGTTTTCAGCCTCAGACCCATTTTGCTATAGGATTTTGAAGAACAGGTTTTGTCAGATCAATAAAGTTTAAAATCTCTTATGCCAGGCTACCAAAACTGAGAGAAGAGCATTTTTACGCAACTAACTTGAAGTGTAGTTACCCCTGAAAAATCAAGAGATTGAGTTGAACTAGTTTGTCCCAAGTGTTTGCTGTGTTACAGTTGTGTACGAGAAGCACTACAGGTATACAGGCACTGCCTACTTCAGAATGTAATTTTGGAAGAAGCAAGGAATTTGGAGATGTTTTCTGATTTATGGAAAGAACAGGGAAATCTGCATTGTGGCATCCCACTATTCTATCATGAGAACAGACACGTAGGCTCCGGCAGGCCTCAGGTCATGGTAGTATTGAATTCTTTGAGCACTGCTGTACAGTTGGGCAGAAAAGTCCTATGCAAGCTGATAGACTGATGTGATTTGTTAGCCATGGAGCCGGGTTCTCCAGGATGCAAAAGATAGTTCTGGATTTTGCAGCCTTTTGCAATTAGCCCTTCAAAGTGCCCCATCACGAGCATTCCTAGCATGTAATCTGTGACTTATAAAAGTAAGCAATGGATCATCAAGCATGTCGGTTGCTAGTAATGTACTAAAAAGGAAGAGTGTAAACAGAAGGATTATTCAAACACCGGTGTTTCCATGTACGCTGCATCAGAATTAACTAGTACCACAGGGACAACAACTCAAGAGGGAGAAGCTGTTGTGAACACTAGTTATTGATCAAATTCTTAAAGTTCAGTGCAACCAGAAAAGATAAGCAGTACTTGGTGCCATTACAGGATGAGCTTGCTTTCCCTTTCAACGAAGGAACAGGGGAGAGAACAGGGAAGTAGTTTATCTTCTTATCCTTTCAGTAGTTTGTTTGAGGGAAAGGGGTACAACTGATGACAACCAGCAACTTCCAAGTTGCATTGGCTCTACTTGGCTCCTCGTATGACCTTCGAACAGTGACATGCTCTAATTTTTTCTGAAGAGCAGTGATAACTGCCTTCCGTTCCCAGATATTCTTTGGAATGGTGTTAGCATGCTTTTCATCTCCGAAAAGATTTGCTGAGTGTTGTAGAAAACATACTGCAGTAAAATCAGATTATTTAAATCCTGGCTAGGAAGCCTTTGCAATACCTGTTTGCAATACCGCTACAGTTGCCTTGGTGATATATTTTGGGGTAGCGGAAGGCTCTGCCACGCTTGAGCTTTTGATCCAGCAGGCGCAGGACATTTGTTCCCTGTTTTGTTTTCTAGAGGAGGAGTTTAACAACCTTTTACTATGTGCATCAAGGTCAGGCAAGATAAGCCTATACTTTTAAAAATAAAATTATCATTAAAGCTCCCCTAAGGCAGTTGGAGTGCTATGCCACATGATAAAAACATTCTAAAACAGGAAGAAGCATAAATAACACTATCCCTTTGAAATTCAGTGAAACTGAAGGGCTGGATGCAGGAAAATGGAAAGAAGGAGAGAAAATAGGGTCAGTTTAACAACTGCACTTTGTGGGCCGCCTAAAATGTTCTCTATTTTTCATTCCAGTGAAATGCAGCTAGCTCAGGCCAGAGCTACTTGCCCGCAGACTTTCCTGTCAGTAAATGCTCTGTGCAGATGGAATATAATCACTGTATTCAGTGCCTGACTCTTTGTACTGTTAATCAGAAATCTTGTGGGACCATAATGTATAAATAACTCTTAACTAATTGTTTGGGGAATAAAGGATAGTTTCAGTTAAGTGTCTAGAGGAACATCTCCCGTAGAACATAAAATTATAGGCGTGTTCTCTATTGCATCATTTTCCATGATATCTGAATTATTCCTACAGATTCGGTTGCATTCAGTACTCATTTTCATACCTTGTCTTAAGTTAGGATTTTTGCATACTGTATTTCTCAAGTGAGGACTCTACCAACTTGATGGAAGGGACAGTATAACCCAGACTACTGATCTATTAGAATTCCTGGTGTATGTATATTTCCTATGTACTTTTCACATAAACAGGGGAACATAGTCTGAAGAAGGTAAGACTGAAATGAAGTTACTTCAAAAGATGTTAGTCAGAACTAACTTAAAAATCAAATCTCAAAGGCCCAACAGATCTCTGATTTCTCAGTTCTCCACATGTAGCAGATGGTGTGGTACAAGTTGTTCTAGCAATATTTCACAAACTTGCTATTGCTTGCAAGTGCAGTGTTTTGTAGAAAAAAAATTTGTGGGGTTTTTTTGGAAATAGGGACATGGCCAAGTGAACAAATCAGTGGAAAGTGAACGTGTAAGCTATTGGACACAAAAGCAAATTGTCACAAGTGGCTTAAATAATCTTTTTTAATCTAGCAGGACTGATGGCTCACATAATTATAGTTGGAAGATAGTTGGACAATCTCCTAGATGCTGTAGCAGGGTTGGCTTCAGGAATATTTTATGGCTGGTGCTAATCACAGATTCTGGGACAGTAGGCTTGAAATCATGTTTTCACTGGTGTTCAGGAGAAGTGACCTGTTCTGTGACCCACCCACTTCAGCATATGTCATGTTTGTTCTTAAAGCAGGCCAGACCTTGCTGAAGGCAAATCATACTTTTTAGATATTTGTTTTATAGATAAAGCTAGATCGTTAGTGTGATTTATTCTAGCCCATTTCTCTTAGTTGTCACAACTTAATGTTTCCAGTATACTTGTTATCCATAAACTGTCTTCTAAATACTGCTGACAGCTAAGTAGTTCACACTCATAAGAAACTATGTTAAAATCCAACTAATATAAAACAAGAAACAGCAGTTTATACTTATTCCAGTAAGGATGCGTGTGAAAGTTATTACAAGTAACACAGTTAGGTTTTGTTTAGTGACTTGCCAAGTTCATTTTCACCTTGTTTTATTTCAAAAAGCCAAGGATGGATGATCACAAACTAAAGCCTCTCCTACACTATAACTGTTTCAGAATCTGATATCCTAAATCACTGCTTGCCAAATGGTTAGTAGTTCTTTCAACGGTCCGTAATTATGAATGATGCAAAGTTTGGTAGCAGTAGTGCAAATGGCCCCTTGACTGGCTTTGCAGGTGAATTGGCAAAGTAGGCGTACAGGTTCCTTCTTAACAGCATTCAGAAGGGTATTTACCGGTAAAGAAATATTTCTCACAGTTGTTTGGACCACCAGCAGTCTCTGTTTCCCTCAACACAGCAGGAGAGGAACAAAAGCTTGCGCTGAGTGGAGTAACAGAGTTGACTTGTTGGGTCTGAAGTAATGATTCTCTCACCATTACTGCATCATCCCTGACATTTCTCTGGTTTTGTGGTTATGAAATACTTTATTTTAAAGGCTGATCTTGGTGTTATCCGTAGAGATTATTCTCTCTAGAATAAGCGACTGTTACAAAACCATTGAGGCTTCCTGTTGGTAACACTGTAAACCACAACAACAAAGCTTAGTTATATTACCCATATCTGCTTAGGAAGTTTCATGTGCTTTGTGGGCTTCCTATAAACACATGCACATCTCCCAGTACAATTGCTTATCTGCAACTGTGTATAAATTAACTTTTTAATAGGTGGCTTTCAATATCAGCTAAATCAGCACAGGAATTTAAAAAAACAGTCCAGAAATAACTTTGACTTTTTTGAGGGGGAGACAAAGATGCACAGAAATACTTCACTAAGAATTGAATTGGTTTTATTTCAATCTTTTAGTGTTCTTTGAAGGCCATTTAAATGTATTTTGTTTAAGACTGAACTCATTCAAGAAATGCCTTTCCTCTTCTCCTGTCCTTCCCTCCCAAACATTGTCCTTAGGCTCTTAATCTTACTATGATACTTCCATTAAAAATAATTACAAACGTTAATAAACTTGGAGCTTCACTTACGTTGATTTGAAAGTATTCTATGACAATAGGAATGTGAGAACTTCGACTACGATTATGTAAGAAACATACCTCTTCAATGAAGGAAAACTCATTTTGTATAGGACAGTTCTGCATCCGCTCATCCCGTAATTTGATAATACTGGTTTGGGATGGGGCTCTTTCCTGGTTTGTTTGGTGTTTTGTTGGTTTTGTTGTTATTTAATACTAAAGTGAACCAGAAGTAGCTGCTTCTTGTTACAAGCTATATATGGCAAAGGCATAGGAACCATCTCCTGCTGCTGTTGGGGTGACTTAGGAATCAAATTAGAGGATAGGAGGAGGAGAACATTCTGGATTTGTGACCCTGTGCACCTCCCAGTCTATTTCTCCTTCTCTTCTCCTACAATAATCCCAACTACAAAGCATCAGGCGTGTCTCTGCTGTTCCTATTTGTCATCATCTCAACTAGGATATGAAGGACGAACAGTTATGGAGAAGAGTATCTCTGGAAAGACAGATAATGCTGGAGAGGAAAGAATGGGAATAAGGAAAGACTGGGAAAAGAGAAAAGGGTAAAAGATGATCTTGCAGCTTCTCCTTGATGGTGAATTTTGGTACACTAGAGATGGTATTTCGACTGTTCAGCTTCAGACATCATGTTTTAAAATACAATCTTGGGTATATTTAATAGTTGTTGAATGAGACAAGTGGGCCTTCTAAACTGATCTGTGATAAGTTAGAAGTGGATTACTGACCTGTAGTGGGCAGCATACTGGTTGGGAGGTTTCCCTACATAAAATAGACTAGACTATTTTAGTTGAAAGGGACCTACAATGATCATCTAGTCCAACTGCCTGACCAGTTCAGGGCTGACGTGGCTGATGACTGATATCAGGAACAAAAAGATGAGAGTTCCAAGCTCCTGGAACACCAAATGTTAATTTGCAGGACTGTTTGTTTTGGGAAAGAAAAACCCACCAAGATCTCCCCTTGTTCCCTTCTCACCAGAGGCAGAATCAAGTACACTGGAATAGTTAATACATATTCACTCTGTAGAGTTAACATGTGGGATTTACAGAGAGTTGGCATAAGATACCAATAATCACTTTCGTTGCAGGTTGAGTGTGCTCAGCACCATGGCTAATTTTGAAACAGGTGTCAGGCTTGCTTCTGGTTGAAAGAAATTATATTAATATTTGCTATTACAATGGTAGTATGCAGCATAGGCCATGAAGCGTTCCTGGCTTTTCAGATTCTGTGTTCAATGAGACCCATAATTTTTGGAAAAGTTGACTGTAGAGAGTACTGTGCCTGTACAGTATACACACCAAAACATACAGGAATTGCAAAGTGAAGAAACACTTCCTCATCACAAATCTGCATACACTCGAACATGGCCTAGCCTAGAAGCTTGTTTAATTATTGTCATATCCGAGTAGATTAGTATTACCTCCTACACTTGCCCTAAACATTGGGGGTCCGAAAGGTGTTTACAGAGCGTGGGTCTGTTTTCTAGACAAAAAAGGAAAACGTTTATACTTTCTAATTTTGTAGCCCATGAAGATAACCCTTCAAACCCAAGCTGGAGTGTAAATTAATATAATGAGGCCTTTCTTAGCTTACAGGGTCAACTGAGTTTCTCAAGATTCTTTCAAAGGCTTTGCTGCTCAGGGTTCATTTTCCTTACCAGCAGTGTCATGGAGTTAACAAGACTGTTCAGTTTTACTGCTGCTATTCAGAAACCTGTGGGAGGCTGTGCAACTGATGAGAATATCAATTTTGTGTTGCTACTTAGAAAAGCCAAGAGCAGAAGCAGAGACAAGATACAGCTATCCTGGTATTTCTGAAATGTACTTAATAGAAAAAAACTGGAAAAATCACTTAATTAGCCTTGAAGGGATTTCAAAAGAAATAATTTTTACGGTGTTATTTCCGGTCCAGCAATCTAATATGTCAGAACTTGCCAATTAATGAAACTATGGTGACTGTTTAGCAGTAAAAGAAGTCTGTTTATGCAAGCGTTTTTAAAATTTATACAAGTTATGTCATCTAGGAAGAGTGAAATGGACTGAATCTCAATAACCTTGAAGATCTTTTGAGACTGTTAGTGGCATAGCTTCCTTCCTCCGTTAAGTCACTGGGTGCAGCAGAACTCAAGCTTATACTGGCCTGAGCTGGATTGCATAAGCTTGTGTTTGATGCAGTTTTTTCTTAGAATACAAGTTTTAATTGTAAAGCTCTACTTCAGTACAAGTGAAAGAGAAACAGCATCCTTTGTCTGAGAGCTGATTTGTGTTTCCTTTTCTCTTATAAATTAAGGTTTTTCATCTTTTCATCTATAAAGCAGCAAAGAAACAAAAATCAGTCTAGTAATTGGCAGTGCTCGGGCTCAGATTTGAGATACTAAAGTTAAAATAGCAAGTTCTTCAAGCTTGAACGTTAAATTGCTGAGTGTCCTACGTGTGCTCTTTATAATATTGTTGATATTAATAGAGTCAAGTCTTGGTAAAGTTACTCTTAAAATTGCGCCTCAATCAAAGCATAAAGGCTGTGGTATAGGCAAGCCCTTGAACAGGTGTTCTAAAAGTTGTTTGTTTGATCACTTTGTGGCGATACCACTCATTTCTGGTTTGTTTTCAAACCTGCTTTTTTATTGACAGAATTGGCATCAAGTAAGCCACGATGAGCTTTATCATTTGTGGCAGTAACATATATAAATAGTGAGAGCGAGCGCTCTGCAGGCCCTGGAGAATTATTCTGCTTTCTCCTGGATAGGCAGATGAGTGAGGTTTTGGTAGGTTTCTCTTTTTTTTTTTGAGGCCAAAAGATGTGTACAGCTTGGGGAGGGATGAACAGTGCTTTTGTAATTGATACCAGTGTGAAACCTGCGCTCTGGCCCAATTACCCAGTCAAGCACAGCAATATACTTTTCCACTAATCATAAATTGTATGCTTGTTATTCAGGATGATGTTTGTTGGTTTTACTTAATTTTGATTTATGGCTTTTTTTTTTTTATTATTTAAAGCCCAAGAGTTAACAGAAAGCAGAGGTACTTTATTAGATTAAAAAGGCTTTGTCTAGAGAAGATCCTTAGAGTAAATAGGAAAATGGAATATAGTGTCTTGCGGTGCTAGTATTTCAAGTTATATTTAGGTTTTTTGTGCAGGATCTCAAAAAACTGGGTATTAAGTTTTGCAACGTAGCTGTGAGGAAGCTGATTTTTCATGTTAAAAGAAACTGAGATTTTTTTTTTTGAGTAAACTAATACATTTGAGTCTGACAAACTACAGAAGAACAACTAGCCCACTTTTCATAATTTTTTTTTCTTCCAGGGGTACACGAGATGGCTTAGGATTGATGTGCAAAAATCAATAGATGCATAAATGATGATTTGTGTAGCTTGCCATGGCTATCCTGTGAAACAGAAGTCTAGCAGGTTTAATTCTTGCTTTTGTCATAACCGTACTAAATCTGTTTTGTCATAAATTTTCTGTTTTTAGGTCATCATAATTAAACATATTTAACTTCTTTTGGGGTAAAATGTTTAAAGAGAGCATTGCCCTCTAAATCAGAGTCATTTAATTGTGTGGTAATTCCTGCAATTTAGAAGTACAGATATGCTTTGAGAAGTTGAAAGAGGCCAGAGGCTTAAGTCTGTCAGAGCTAAGCTTGTCTGTTGTCTTGTACAGAACTTCTAATTCTTTCTTATTTTGATGTAAGTCTGCATAGTTTCCAGCTCTTTTTTGTCAAATGGTTAAGCTAAGTTTGAATAAGACACTTAGTATGTATGTGTCTTTCCATCAACGCACAAGCTTACACCATGAATATAGTAGAGGTGCGATGATTTTTCCTGTGTGTGCTTTGTTAGTATTTCTGCTAAATAAAAAGTTTTTCTCATTTTAGGGGAAGGTGAAAAAGCATATAACTGCTTCTAGGTGCAGCCTAACTCTAGAATAATGCTCAGCTGCCTTCTCAGTACCTGCTCAGCCACAGGCAGATGGACTTAGCCCTGCTATTATACTCACTTGTGGTGTTGGCTATGGAAACCGGCATGCCTTAAGGCAGCGTAATTATAAGCTGTTTAGACTCAGGTGAGCTTTGGTAGTTTTGTTGCATTATGCTTAGGGGAATGGTATCCCTAGGTGCTGAGTATTAGCATGTTTTCTGTTGTGCATCATGTGTTACAGAACTACACTGCAGCTGATATGCATGAGCCATTGCCAGTAAGCATTTTGTTCCTCAACAGGAACAGCACTTGAGTATGAGGAACCTCTTACAGAGCCTTTCTGCTTGCTTTTGCCTTCCCCTCTCCACACAGAGTTCACCTTGTTATGTTCGAGCAGGGAAGCAGGCTTTGAAACGCGCTGCATTGTCAGCGGGGAGCAGGTGAGTATGAAGGAGCACAGCCTCATGCTGGGCACAACCCCCACGTTAGCCGAGGAGCCCGGGCAGCACACAGGAGGCTGTGTGAGTTTTAAAGAAGATGAAAGGATCAATTGCAGCTGCTTACGGAGAACATGAGTATCCTGCCTACCACGAGAGGGTGCTACAACGCTTTGGCATAATTTGTCCATTGCTACAAGGTTTTTCTGTTAAGAAAAGTAGAGGGTTTTTGCCCCCAACATTACTGCGTTACAGGGAAGAGTGTTTTAAGTAACTTTTGGTTTATGAAAGCAGGCAATATCCAATTATCAAAAGGCAGATGTAACTATCTTAAAATTTAAGGGAATTCCTGTTTATTTTGCTTTAAGAGCTGAACTGCTTCCTTTTCAGTTGTTTTGTTTCTGTTGGGCTTTATCCTAGATAACTTCATCTGCCAGTAAGAGAAGTTTTCCAACTTGTTTATGTGTAAGTATGCAGGCAACATGAGCATGAAAAGACATTAAATCCGATACTTCTGCCCTCAAATTAATTCTCATTGCTTCTGTGCACGTCTGTAAAACAGCAATAATGCTTGCTTGTTTTATGGAGATGCTTAGACTTAACTTTTGCATAAACAAACACAGAAAAGCTGTCTGCAGGCTAAATGCTCAGTGATGCACTCCTGTCTCATCCTGTAGGCTGTTAGAGAAACATGTCTTTGTTGTGGTTCTAGCCTGTATTTCAAAACACTCGTGGCACGATAATAGGTCTGAAAGAAGATTAGTGTTTGTGTTAATTGTTTGCCTTGCCTTGAAATGGAAGCTCAAACACTGTGCTTTGCTGAATGTTATCTATCAAACAGCCATAAAGAGGCTGAAGCTACAGTGAATTAGCAACAAGGAACTTCAGTATACTGTCTTTGGTTGTTTAACAGTAGAGCAATACAAACAAAAGAGTGAATTGCAGTGAGCATTCATGCAGTTGGGTTGTTGGCTGGCAGACGATATCTCTGCAAAGAGGTCCCAAACCTGGTGTTGAGGGCTTAGGTACGTAATTACAAAAAAGATGACCTCACACCGCTGTGGTGTTCATCATTGACGGCTCAGCTGTGGAGTAGTTGTTACACTAAATGGGGATGCATTTGTTTTTTTCTAAAAGTCACTTATTCCCTTTAGTACTAGTCAGCAAAAGGCCACATTGAAAGAAACACATTAATCAGTCCTAAACCAGACTACTAGAAATGAGGTATGAAAATCTGTTTCAAATACAACCAAGACAGACTTCCTGTCTTACATACTATCATGGAAAAGCAAAGGCATGACTTCTGGTATGGTGTAGCTCTCCTCTTTTTTTCTCCCCCACATTTTCCTAATTTGTTATGAGGTTGAGATCTTACATACATTTTAGGCTTTGGCATCCGGCTTTGTTACATCCACCCATCCATTATTTCCTCTTACAGAAACATTAAAACACTCTTCATCACACAGTGACCTGCTATGCTCCACCCCCTGAGCCTACAGGGAGGTGGGCTTGTAATTTTTGAAACCATAAGAGCCATTATAGAAGCATCATCTTGGTTTGTTAATAGTGTAGCAGGCTTTAGTATATGGAATAAACCTCTCTGGTACAGTGGTGCTTCATATCACCAAACTGAAGGTTACCCTTCCAGGGATTGCTCTTGTGCTTTCAGAAATTAGGTAATGATCCTGTGTGTTGAGAACAAGTGTCATTCTGTAGTGAATACTGTGTGAAATGAGGTTGTCTGAGGGTTAAAGGGAAACAGAATTGAATATCCAGGAACTGGTGCTGGCAACAAATTAGGAAGAACTGTTTCCTCTCCTATGAGCATTTAGTATTCTTACTCAGCTGCCTGTATCTTTATTTGGAGCCATAGCTGTTCTGAAAATGAAAAAGTTGATGCACAGTGTCTTTCTGTCTGACTCTTTCTGTTCTTGGGGAAAGCTTGTTCCCAAATTCCTTGCCTTTGCTGACAGACAAAGGATGTCAGCTCTAAAACCAGGAATACAGACATGCAGGAATTGAAGAAAATTGTTTCTCCCCATGAAGGTACCATCTTTGTTTAAATAAAAAAAAAGTAGATACTGGCATGAGTAAAAATCCCTGCAGTAAGAAAACTATTTTCTTTAGTAGTTAGCTATGTAGTCTATTCCCCCCCTACTGTTAGAGTAGTAAGTTTATAAAAGACAGTATTTTGTCAAACAGATAAGTGAGAGGCATGAGTACACAAGATGGTTTATGCTACAGGTCTCTAGCAGAACTACTAACACAGCACCCTTTCCACTGGACCGTACTTTTCTTTTTCAAGTTTGACTGTAGAAGCTTTCTATTATACTTAGCCCTATGACAGATTTTCTTCCTTTTTTGATGCTTGAACTTAAAGCTACTTGTTTTAATCCTACTTATTAGTGTGAAGAAGTGTAGGAGTTTTTGTTTAGAGATTATCAGTAGTTGAGACAGTAGCTACAAAGATGAATAAGATTTTCAATATACAGAGATATACATTTAACAGATACAAAATCCTTACAGTATGTAACAAAAGCTCTAAGTACCACACTTTGGGAAGGATGGCTGATCGACACCGGTTGGAGTCCCACTTTGCCATAGCTTTCAGTCTGATATTTAGCAAATGACTTTGTTTCTTTGCTTTAGACCTTTTTCTTCATAGTACAAATTTTACCCTACTCTGTAGGACTGTCAAGAGAATAAAATATCAAAACTGTGAGGCACTCGATATATCAAGTGCTACAAAAATATCCCCTGTAGTATCAAGTCATAATATTAGCATGCCCCAACTGAGAATGTTCTGTAGGCTGTGAATTTAATGCATGCAAGAATAAGCATTTACTGCTAGTGAAGGGTACAGCATGGTTAGCACTAGTGAGGGTAGTCACCCACAAAACAGGTACAAAACAGCCTCGGATCCGATACGTAGTCTTTCTCTTCTTTCTCTTCTCTTAAATTACTGACAAAGTGTTTCAGCAAAAATTGTGGATCTTATTGTTCAGTTGTAGACCTTTGAGCAGGCTAGATAGTTACCTACCAGAGGATTTGGAAATAAATCTTAGAAGAATTAATATCCTCATTGGAAAAATATCACTGCGTGTTGTCACAAATCTGGAGAACAGAACAATTCAACCTCCAGAGAGCAATTACCTAGATTTAGAAAGACTTCACTGTTTGGGGTGAGATTCTCATGCTGCTGTTTCCTGACTGCCTGTTGTGTATAAGAACAGGCACGTCACATGTGTTCGCTCTCAACTTTGTATGTTAGCACTCCTGCAATTTTAAATCTGAAAAAATACAACTGCGCATCTCAGGCCTGGTCTCTGAGGAGGAATGCCGAGCCCATTCAGCAGCGTGCCTCCAGAGACAGCTGCGCAGTTAGCATTCGTGTCTGCCAGGGTCTGTGCTCTCCACAGTGATCCCCACCCCAAAGCTGCAGACAAACGCAGGAGATGAATCTCAACAGCTGCAGAAGGCTCAGTTTATGGATCTTAATTAGGGTAAGGAGTTATTTGAAGTGTTTCTTTTCATACATCTCTCATGATGGTTATAACAGCTACATATCCGCATTCAAGTTGTCAAGATAATGCTACCCTCTTCATAGAGGTTGAGTTCTGCTGATCTGAGCGTGTGTGAATGCCACATCCCTCTAAACAAATAACGCTCATATAGACCATAGTGTTTCTCTATGCTCTACCACTGTGCTGTCAGGTCTCCTTCCTCTTTTCCCCTGCCCAGGTTACAACTTTTTTTGCACGCACTGATTTTTCCAGTTGTATTTTTTCCTTGAGAGTAAGCTACCACCGTTCTGTGATATACTGCTTTCATAACATTGGCCAAGTGCCCAATAAAACTGGACTGAGACCTCCACACCCAGACCTGAATATTTTTCCTCCCCAATTTAAAGGGAGGAACTGCATTTTATGTATTTGTCTTAGATTACAGCAACCACTTTCATGTGTTAAGAACAAAGCCAAGACTGTCCATTTCGCCATAATTACATTGTACCTGTCACTACTTAGAAGCCCTGCCCTTTTTTTAACTTTTTTAAAAGTTAAATCATTAGATTCCATATAGTGTAATTGGGTGAGTCATTCAGTTTCAGTCCTGCTGCTGGAGCATGCATCTATTGTGTCTAATGTAATTTCCCCTTAATGGGGCCAACAGTAGCAGCACCAGTAGTAGGAAGTCCGTTATAAGTAATCCGTCTACAGTATTCACAATACATAATTTTCAAAAGATTCACCAGCGATTTTCAAAGTAAGAATACTCACGTTAATTTTTTTTCTAAGGTGGAGAGGGTTATAAGTTGATCTAGAAAATACCTAATCTTGAAGTAAACTCTTAACGGGGATTCAAGCCAGCTATACCCTGTATCCAAATTATAGTATGATAAAGCTGAATTAATGAAAACTTGTCAGAAGAGAAGCTTGTCCCCGCAACCACTGTGCTCCTTTACCAGTACTCGTTCTCATCTAGCTCTGTGGCAAGCCAGTCCGGGGAGCTAAACCAACAGAAAACTCTGAAGTGCTGGTTTGATTTCCTGACCCAGCTTACCGCACATGAGATGAACACGGGTGCGAGCATGCAGGAGGCGGCAGCTGGGAGCAGGGGGAACCACCACCGATCTGGCAGCAGCCGCCTGCTGGGTTCATTTAGCCAGTCTGCACCCTCAAAACCTAAGCAAAATAGTTCAGTCATTTTGTCTCTTATGCCTGGGGGAGGGCTATACACAGGCACTTAGCATTGTGTGTCTTTAGCAACGCTACTATCTGAAGCAAGTCCCTGAAATTTGTCCTTTTAGAATCTTTGAAATTGAGAAGTGAGTTAACTCAGATGCTTAAAGAGTCAAAGGCACCATCTCTCCCTAAGAGGTTACTTCCTCAGGTTTCTAAGAATACGATCACTTCTTACCTGGTTTAAGGGTGGGGTTTTCTATCAGATATTTTACTTAAGTGCTCATTGGGTTCTTGGCCTTAATGGCTTTTTACCATGCTACACATGTATGCTTTGAATGAAAAGCTGATTATAACCCAGTGCCCGTGAGCAGCAGCTCTTCATTGCTGTCATTGAGTTGATGAGACTGACAGCTAGAGGAAAAGGCTGGCTGTCCTTCAAGCTGAACTAGGTGTGAACTTAAAGTTGGATAACCAGAGGGATTATCTGACCAATATTTCTGCCAGAAGACTCTCAGTTCCATGAATAAATCTTTGAGTCTAGTTTCTCTAGTAATTAGGAATTAAGTTCTTACACTGGTAATCTGCTGCTGCATTTTAACTAGACCCAATTCTCAAACTAACAGTCACATTTGACGTTATTAGTAAGAGAACATGCCAACCTAGATTAGTCAGTCCTTTTGAGGGGTGATTTTGCTTGGTGTATTTGATCATGACAATTTGATGTTTGCCATTACTCAGCTTTTCCAGCTTCAGAACCTGAGGTGTGGCCCTGCAGGTTTTATTTACTGATCTTTTTAGGGAAACTTTTTCCCCCCCCGTACTCTATGCAGGATATTCTCCAGGCTCTCATCTTTTCTATTTCAGTCTTCGTCTTCATGGGTGCTTCACTTGGTCTTTGTGGGTGCTTTAGAGGTTTTCCTTTTTTTAAGGTACAGGCAATCTGCTGTTCATGATGAAGGCGTGACCGTAAGAGGTGCTTGCCTCAGTCTCTGCTGTTTCGTGCAGGAGCTTTAGCATCCTTGCTGGAGGAATGGAAGTGTGCTGGCTGCTTCCAGGTTTCTAAATTTCAGCTCTTAGTTCAGTTTTTCAGGGACTGACCATGCAGGCCTGATAAAAATTTAACATTGTTATGCTTGTATGGTTTATTTTAGATTGTAAGAGACTTAGATCTCAAAGCAATATGTCCATGTAAGCATCTTTCCTTGCCTCACTTCCCTCACTGTTTTTGACGGTTTTGGCATCTGCTCAGTTCTATAACCTGTCCAGGAAGTTTTTACTACTAAGCAGCCCATAGTGATACTGGCTTTAAGTGCTTAAAGTAGCTTGAATGCAATGGGAAGACTGTTTCTGGCAACGATGTAGATGAGCAGGAAACATGTCATTAATTCTAAAGACCCTTCAGATAACTTTCAAATATTAATCAGCTTCTGGTTCTATAAAGTCCTTCTAAGCTGAAAGACCCATTTTAAACTTACATGGTACAGCAGCTTTCAATCTGAAGTTAACTGTATCTGCTGTTAACTGTATCCCAATGGCAAGTGTTGAACTCTTGCATGTCTTGTAGTTTGCCTGTAGTTTTTCAAAGAAATTTGAGAACTAAGTAACATGTCACAACAGTATGGAATCCTGATAGAGAAATGCCCTAAAAGGCAGGGTTTTAGTGGCATCTCGTGAAGCTGGCAGTGATTGACTGTCTTGCAGTAGTGCTAAATAAGAGGTCTCCATAAGGATGAGACAGAGAAGCCCTTTGCTGGAAGCAGTATCTACACGGGATGGTAATTGTTCTGCTTTCTAACTACTGCACTGAGGAGAGCTACAGTTATTTTGAAAACATTTAAACACAGGATTGCCATAGGTAACAGCTGTAAATAATAGAAATGTAACTGAAAAATCTTCTCCCAAGCTACCAAAAGCCAGAGCAGCTTTGTTTTCCAGTACCTGGACAGAAGGTAGATGACAGCATTCTGTCCCTTTGCTTTAAAAGGCTAAGTCAGAACTGAGGACAAGTTCACCATGCTTTTGGTTACTCCGATATCTGATTTGGAGTTGGTTTGTACTGTATGAGGTTCAAGAGGGAGAATGATTTTTGAGGCAACTATTTGCAGGACTGCCTGTTGTCGGGGAATTTCCAACTTCAAGACAGCACCTGGTGTGCTGGTATCAGCCCAGTACTGAGCCCTGGCCCCAAAGGAAGCACTCAGTGTGGCTGGTTCTTGAGGGGATACAATATACTCTGTGTAATCCAAGCAGTCAGCTGTCCTGACAACCTATACAGGCCAGCAACAACTGGGAATGTTTTTGTGTGGAGTGGGAGGAAGAAAGAATGAGGTGGAACTCTGTTGAATTAGAAAAAAAAAAATGTATCTTGACAAGATAAAAGGACCTTTCTTGGCCTTTCAAACCAGAAGATGTGGGGATGCTGTAGGCATCCTTCTGGATGGCACAGTTAGATGTTGGTATCAATCTCAGTTCAAAATTTATGTTTCATAAAGCAACCCTCCTAAATTAAACAGTTTTACATACCTCCCTCAAAGCAAGCTGTGTAGCACAACTGACAAAAATCCTGCTATGAAACTGAATGCAGGTAATGGTTTTTTTTCTCCTCAGAGATCTTATTTTCTAGTTTAGATTAAGTCGTCTTGTGTTTTTCCAGTATTTGTACTTTCCCCAGTAATTTCCCCATTCTTTGATTGATGGTGATAGAGTCCAGATAATAATCCTCCTGTGGGCTGCAGGTACTCCTATGAGCTATACGAATGGCTTGATTTCTCTGATTTGTAGGACTTAAAAGTCGTATTTTTGTCCTGTTCACGCACGTCATGTATCAGTGATAAACTCGTATTAACTTGAACGGCAGTTTCTACACATTTCTGTGTGTCACTGCTACCACTGCTGCAGATGTACCACAAGAGGCAAGGTAATATTGATGCATCCTCCCCGTTCATGATGTGCTGTAGTTCCCGGCTCTATAGGGAAGCACGTTACTATCCACAGTAAAATCCGCAAAAACTGGTGTTGTAGATGGATGCAATTTAGGAACTAACCAGCACTTTACAGAGGGAGAGGAAACAAACTGCTGAGTGAGCTGCAGTGTTAGACCTCCCACTGGGAATTTCCAGCCCTTTCCCTCTTCCTTCCTCCCTCAGAATATATATAGTAAATAAAGTAAATTAAGCATTGGGGGAGGTGACACCTCAAGGCAGAAGTAGTAAGAGAGGCTAGAGTCTAAAGCTAGGCTAGAGCCTCCAGTTAAGAAACAGCTGACAATATACTGACCAATCCTCTGAGCATCCCAGTCGTACCACCACAAGTACTGGCAACAGGAGAGATGTCTCAGACAGCTATGCCAGCATTAAGTGGGAGGAAGGCTCTTTAAATAACTAGCAGTGGGTCTTATTCCCTCACTGTGTCAACATGGAGTTGTTTCACCCTCTGAACAGGAAAAATTAGTCAAGTAATTGTGTAGCAAGCAAGTGACAAAATGAAATAATTTTTTTGCTTTTTCTAGTTGCTGGATCTGTTCTAGAAGGGATTGTCATTTTGTGTTTTGGTTCAAAAAACCTCTAAGTGACATGGTGAAAATCAGAACAAAAGAGGACCAGATTTGGTTAAAACTGGGGGAATAGCACTCAACTTCATCCCTGAAGCAGTCCAAAAGAGCACTTGTCTATGTTTTGTTTTTAGAGCATCTGCATTTTGAGGGGGCTAAGGCAGCATTAGTCCCTTCCCCTCTCATTGTTAGCCTTAGCATGCTTTAAAGTTACTGCGCATAATCCAGTCTGGAAAAGCCTGCCTTGCTCTTACAATATAGCTTGCGTTGTCTGTCTCCTCTTATTCCAGGTGGACAGAAGGTTTTGTGGTTACCAATTCAATAAAATAGGATTTCATTTAGTTACGACTGCCTCAAAACCCTTTATGATCCTAGACAAATCCATGTAACTGTTTTCAGCATTTCCCCAGCACAAGGAGGAGATGTTTGCAGTGTTATAGAAAAACAAACTGTTAGTGTTCAGGTTAGCATTGTAAATTGGCAACAGATCTTGTCTCTTGGGGGGGTTTGTCTTTTGACAAAATATTAGATAAATCTGGAATTGCAGCTACCTCCTTTATGTTTGTCTGTAGATCAGATTCTGTCCTCGCTAGCCTAATTTAAGGTTAGTCTAAGCATTTTACATGCAGTTTCTGGTTTTTGAAATGCCAGTCTTTAATCTGGTCAAAATATTTGGCCCGATGTTTCTGGGGAATCAAGTCACTCATTTCCACACTGTTGTAGTTTGCTTTTCTGTACTGCTCTGAAAATGAATTACTAGAAAAAAAAAACCCCTCATCATCTACAGGATATTTCTGTGCTGTTTGCATCCAGGTGTATTCAAGTTTCCCATCTCCTGCAGTGTTTCTCCCTGGAGACAATTGTACCTTCTTTAACCACTCTTCTAGTTCAGCGGTTTCCCTTGCAAAGCCATTTTTGTCTTTTTTTTAGATGCTCCTCACCATAGGACAGCATTATCTGATGACTTAACAAGGTCATACACTGTGCTAAGCACTGATTATAGCATATCACTTGCTGGAACACATTAATATTTTTGTTCAGTGAAAAGGTGCTACAAATGAAATGGCTATCAAATAGGAATAAAGGAAATGTCTTTTACTCAGCTTTCTAACTTTTCAGTTCACCTGTTTTTAATTAAAAGGTGCTATCAGACTATGACAAATGATGTGAAGAGGAAGCAAGAAAATAGCAAGGTGATAAAGTCGCTAAAAATAATAAGTAATTAAAGAGAGTAGAGACAAAAGTTGACTGAAGAATTGCAGGGGGTTGCAGGTTGGAGAAGCAGTACAAGGTTCAGTGTAAACATGAGGAGGGTGGTACACAGAGGAAAATGTTTCTGGCTTTGCATATGAGGTATCTAGCCCTGAGCTGACTACTACAACCATAGAAATAAATCTCTGAGCTGTAATAAGACAGTGTCATGACAACATTTAGAATTATAGTTCAAAAAGAGCTTTAGGAATAGAAAAATACATGGTTCTGCCACTGTACAAAGCTATGGTTGGAATACTGCATATAATTCCAATCTGGTTACCTGGAGGGGTGAAAACTCAAAGGAGGACTGTTTAAAGGTGACCAAAGGCAGTAACAACATCAGACTGCCTAAGACAAACTCTTCAGCCTGGACGAGAAGTAGCCGAGGTAGAATAAGATAAAGGACTGTAAAAGTCACAAGTGGCAGGGAAAGCACTGACAGGTAGTGATTGTTCAGGATTTGCCGCTGTACAGACTGAAGATAATCAAACAAAACTAGCAGGTGTCATGTTCAAAACAAGTAAGAGCCTGTTCTTTATTCTACAATGTGCAGTCGAGCTATTGGTAGCATTGCAGCAGGATATTTTTTATTTGATGAGTTTTGTTTGCATTACTTGAGCCAGCAACCGGACAAGATAATGGAAGAAGCCTGTTAGTAAGTTTAACTACGACAACCCCAGCTCTGACTCAGAAAGACCTTGAGCTGCAACATGTTGGAGGCTTGGAAAGTATTCTGGAATAATATCATTATCCTTTCCCCAGGCAACTTCTGTTAGCAATGGCAACAGCAGGGTGCTGGGCTGGAAGTGACCCAGTACGGTGGTTGTTACGTGACGGAAGAATCCCAGTTGTCAGCTAGCTGACTTGCTTTTGACATTCTTAAGTGTTCTGCTAAATCCAAGAGGCAGGACTTGTTTTTCCGATCATACTTCCTTTAAATGTTCTGTAGCTTTGATGTTAGTAATCAAGAAGTACTTGTACCTCATAAAAAGAAAAAGTAATCTCAATGCCTAACTTTACAGTAGATGTTACCACTGCAGTAGCAGATGTACATAAAATACGCATTTGTATCTTAGCTGCATAAAATTCCTCCAAGTTAAATGTATTAGCTAGTCTTACCTCTCTTCAGTAAATTATTTTTACAACACTTTTTCTTTTACTATTCTGACAAAAAATATTAGATCTCTACAGAATAATATCAGTCACAAACCTGCTTAATTGTATTAGCATTTTCAATCCAGATACACTCAAGTTATTAATAATCTTTGTCTATTAATTTCCAGTTATCCTTCTTTGTAGTAAAACTGATTTTATTACTACACCACAATTCAAACAGTCACTTTTTTGTAGTTTTGATTACTTCTAGAATAGCAGTATTGAACTTGCTCAGTCTCACTGTCATCTCTTTTCCTTCAAAGCTGTATTATTTCTGCCATAACCCAGAAAGGATTTTCCAAAAACTGTTATTTCAGTGAGTACATTCTTGTCTTAATACTGGACTCAGACACACGAGGGCTAAACACCGCTGTTAGATTTGAAAAAGCAAGTGTAGTGACACAGCCTGAAACTGCAAAGCTGTCGGCGCTGAGCTAGGAATTCTCCTCCTGCCGAGGCTGGGGTTTGTGTTACCCAGGTTATTTAGCAGCTGTTGGAAACAGCGCTGCTGAATGGAGTCCCTTGTCTGGTCAGCAGAGCCAATGACAAGTGTCTGGATTTTGCCAAGGGGAAGCGGCACAGCAGCCAGTAACTAAGTTTAGTGCGATGGATGTGTTTCTCTGACTTCATACATGCGCGTTCACACTGCCCCCCCCCAAAAAGTGAATCAGCCCATAGGGCTGAGAAGGAGCAAGAGAACTAAAACTCCCTCAGACAGGGTTCGGATGAATGTCAGACTGGGGATTTCCTGACAAGCGTCACATTAACAGTTTTCCCCGGTTCCGAAGTTAACAAGACGGCATGCAATTTTTGGGCAAGTATTCATGCTAAAGCTCGGCTTTTCTTGGAGGAAAGGAAACGCTGGTTTATTTTCTAAGACAAATATATCTCAAAGGAGGCAACATCACAAGAGTATTTTAGTCAAATGAAGTAAATATTTTAAAAATGAACCCCCTTCTTTGTTCAAGAGAAGAAAATGGCTGTGGACAATGGCTTGAACAGCGTATTGGTTGCTGACAAATGAGGTTGACAGTTTTGTGATTTATTTTTAGCTAGAGATTTTTTTTTTTTTTAAAACAGAAGTACTGTGTAGCTTTGGCAGTTGCTGCATATTCAGTGTGGGTGGATGGAACTGAGAAGTCGCATCTGTGCTAGCAAGCTTTTTGGAATTCCATTAAAAAATTAAACTCATGTACTGGAAACTGAAGCTGTATCAGCTCACCTGGGGAGCTCTGCCCTCCGAATATCCTCCAAAAGGTAAGCAGTGCTGCCTGTCCAAGGCACTTGCAAAAATAATTACTTGGGCCTCAAGATGTGACATCAACTCAAATTTGGGCTGTTAGATTCACATTTTCTTTCACTCCTGAGATTACAAGTCAGTGAGTTAGTCTCTACCCTCCCAAGTTTTCCCTCTTAACTAGAAAGGCTAAAAATAAATTCCAAAAAGCCAGCTGAGAAACAGTTTAATGTGGTCATTGTTCCAGGTGCTGGGTCTGAGGAGCGTATCTAATGCTGTAAGACTTCTAATAAGATGTAATTATGTCACTTGGAAAGAAGCTTGGACATTTATGTCATGTTAACTCAAAGGTCTGATCAGCTAGTGCTTTACATCTGCAAAATAAACCTCTCACCAGCTAGACTTTGTTAGTGGAGGTATTTCTGGCTTGCTTAGGGGTTGGTTGAGCCATGATTTTTCAAGTAGTCTTTTTGCAGAAGAGCACTTACTTCAAATGTTTGTCTTAACACTGTGAGTAAATAGCTATTCATTGGATTTGCTTAGAAGCAGACAATATCTTGACTTTGATCTGCCCAGGATTAACGACTCCTCAGGAATTCTGTTGGAGTGAAGTGTAATCCACATTAAGCAACTTCTGTCCCAAAGTACTGATTAAAAAAAGTGCTAAATGACTTGCTGTAAGCTGTCATAATGTTTGACCGTCCCACCTTTCCTGGAGAAGGACTGGGTGACCTAATCTTCCTTATCCTTCAAACTGGAGAGGTTTACTGGAACTTACCACGACAGAGGAAGAATGTCAAATAGATTTTTGATCTTCATGTATGCAGTTTCCCAATTATCTTTGAAATCCCTTCATAGCACTCCTTTCCCTAAAACTGTCAATGTGGGCGCAGTTACTGTCCACTGTAGGCAGGATTCAGAGGAACAGAGACTGGAACCTCATCACCTCGGTACTCAATGGAAACAGGTATGTAACACAGAGCATCTACAGGGTGGTTTCTCTGCTTGTTTCTAGGTAGCAGCAATTGCAAAGCTGACTGGCTTTATAGGAGCTGAACAGCTCCTTAGTAGTTAAGGTAACAAATACTTTGATACAGCATTCAGGATTTTGCAAAGACGTTACATTTGTAGCTTTTTGTTCTAAAAATCCTTTTTGTATATAATTTTAATTGCATTAAAATCCTTCCCTCGCTTCAGGAAACTGTTTTTTGGGTTTTTTTTTATTATCTGTTGTGCTGTTGGGTTTTGATTCCTTACGCAGAGGCACGTTAAAAGAAGTCAGTTTGGTACTTCGAGTGGATTCTGGTGCTTCTGACCATTCCCAGTACCTGTGACAGGAAACACCCACTGCACCTTTTAATAACTGTTAGGTCCAGCTCTTCTGCGCTCACATGTTCCTCACCCTAAAGTGGTTTTTAAATGCATCTAAAAACCTGCATCATTTTGCTAACGGCATTTATCCAGGAGTCATTTTCCTGCCTGAGTTCTGTGAGGACAGAAAGTCTTAGAGGTAACAAGAGCCATTCTATTGAGTTAGCAGAGTTTGTACTGAAGATGATCAACACTTCATCTACTATGAAATCCTCTCTTAAAACAGCAATGCTACCAAATGCTTCAATAGAAAGTTTGGTCACTTCCAGCCTATACAGCTGTTGATCTTTGAAGAGCATCATGCATTCAACAAGGGATGAATAAAGGTTTTCAAATGAAAACTTTGGAGCTTAAGCTTGATTTGTTTCATACTGGATTCTGCACCAAAAAGATACTTCTTTACCAGATATTGGTTGAGGAAAAAAATAGAGAAGTGCTGCATTAAGTTGACATTGGGAGAAATGGTATACATGTGTGTCACTGACATCTGAGCAAAGAAATGGGCTGAGGGACACCTCTGTTTGATAGCATTAATAACAAAGGGAGAGGATAATTGGAATCAGTGAAATAGAAGACAGACTGTTCCTTCTACACCATTGGTTTGCACTGTTCAGGTAGACAGGCAATGTCTTGAATTTTTCATACATTGGTGTAATTAAATCAATAGAGATCAATTTGTCTCTGTCCTCCTACCAGTTAAAATTCAGTAACACCAAAAACCCAAGCCTTGTCTTCCCTTGGATTTTATATCAAGCTAGCCAAAAAGCATGTCTTCAGGTGCCACTTTTTTTACCCACCACTTTTACCCTTGAAGAAGTGCAGGGGAATATCCTATGCAGCAATTCATCATGTTGCAAAATAAATTTGCTCTTAAGAGGTGAGACATATCAAGGGCTTTTAGGTTTCTCCATATATTTCTCTCTGATACCAAAAATCACTTTTATTAACCTTTTCCATTTCAGATATATTTTGATAGTTGAGGCAACACAGTGCTCCCAGCTTGTCTTGGAACAGTTCTTTTTGTATGATGCGAGCTGTTCATCATGCAGTTTTGTCCCTGACTCTGAAGTCTCCTCCTATTCTGTCTCTCCCAGCCTGGTACCATAAATAGAAACCTATTCCTTGCCCATCCAAAGTTCTTGGCTTGGAGCTGTATTTCTTGGCTTTATTCAGTGGGTTGTTTACAGTGCTTAAACCTGGCACCACTCTGTGGGAGGCCCAAAGACTAACTATGGATCTGTGCTTAGCTCAAGCAAACCACGTTATTAAGGGTCTGGCTGCTTGCAGGAGAGGAACACCTAGGAATGGCATTTAGTTAGGTTGCCTGCCTTTTACCAAAGCCATATGTGAGCTGTCTGACCCTTTTAAACTGGTGTTTTTCATGGCCGCATGTATGTCAGCAGAAAGACTAGGTGGTCCATTTAGGTGAGGGCTTAAGTCTGTTAGAGGGTAAAGAAAGTTCATAGGTCTGCTTCTGTGCTACCACATTACTAGACAGCAGGAACTTGGCCTGTTCAGCAGTGGTTTGCTTTTTAGTATGTAGTTTGCCTTGAGTATTTTTGCTTAGTAGGAAGCGCCAAGACTTGGCTTCAGAAACAAAGCTACTGTAGAACTTGATGCTGTTCCAATCGTGTCAGCAAAATAGGAAACCCACTTGCTGCTGTGTTATCAATTTTGTATTCTGCCTTGTATTCATTAAGGCAGAAATCCTCCCACCAACAAGCTGGTTAAAGATCTCGAAGTCTAGTGATGTAGACTGATGTACGTTTTGAAGATGCGGTGGAAAATACCGTTATATTAACAGTTGTTCGTTACTTGATGGTCTACTTTCTGTACTCTTAAGTTGACCAGTGTCTGTTCTTTGGTAGTCTTAAAAGCAGGCATATAAAATGAGACTGTATGTAAAATGGCAGCATGGATATTTGTATTGGTATTTAGTTTGAAGACTTAAAATAAGGTGGAAGATGTGGCATATGGAGGGATCTTAGTGGCCTTCTATTCAAGTGTCCCTTTGTGAAAAAAAGGCATGTGAGAAGCCAGAAGATGGAACACCATATACACACCATATGGGTTTTGATGTAAAATGTTAAGATACCAGATTGACACTGTATGCAGTATATTTACCCTATAACCCTTTCTTTGTCTCTCTTCCTTGCATTGACAAACCAGTCACTTTGGCCTGCTGCCAGCACCACGAAATCCTTTTCAGAGCTGTATTTCCATTTACACATTCTTTTGTTTGATTAAGAGACATTGACATTTTGTGCAGAAATTCAGACCATAGCCCATTTTTTAGGAGCTCCCTGAACTATACATTTCAAAGTAGCGTAGTCAGCAAGATTTCCCTTTATTCAACTTTTTCCCACTGCGGGAAAAAATAGAGAAATGCTTCTAAATGGATGATTTAAGCTGTACAGGAAGGGTAACCGCTCTCAGGAAACGGCTTTGAAGGGCGCCACAGGGAATAGTCAAAAGAGCTGGGAAGAGCTGCTGTGCCTGAAAGGTGGATTCTTCCACCGAGGAAGCTGAGTATACCAGAAGTAAGATTTTATATTGTGCACTTACTGTGAAGGGAATAGGATGCAGATGTCAAGGTGATGGCCTACAGTGTAAAATATCTAGGAAAATCAGTTGTAAAAGAAATAATGCTCATCTAGAAGGTAGAAAGATGCTTGATTTTATGCCTGATTTTATTCTGCATGGGTGCATTTGACAGGACCTTATGAACAGCTACATGCTGCAGGGACACCCCATGTCCTTCCCACTGAGAAACACCTTCGGGAGGGTGGGTGGGTGGAAGGGTGCCCTGTTAGAGGAAACTTACAGCCAAAATGTTACTTGCCTATAATGCCGGTGCTGGCCACTACTTGATTCCCATCAGGAGCTTGTCAACAGACCAACCAACCATTAGGCTTTGGCTAAGAACACTCTTCTGACAGAGGCTAAAATTGATAGAGTCAAAAGGTATATTTGCAAGTTACATTATTAATCCAAACAAACTTCCTGCTAATCCTTCTTTGTTCCAAATACCAATTACTCATCTGTTGTATTTTAACTGACAAGTAAATTTGTTATTTCAGCTAAGGTTATTCACTATTACAGCTAAGACTAAATTTAGCCAGAAATCCATATGTAGCTTGCCATTTTCTAGTGCCATTTGAGACCCACCTGAGCAGTGTGTTTGTCACAAAGCTCATCCATCTGTTTCTGAAGCTATGCTGTCTTCTGCTACAAATTCCGCTTATTCTTTGTATTATCTTATTCTGTGTATTAATACATAAGCTAAGGTTAGTTCAAATACCAGCATAACTGAGAGTGCTCAGAGCACGTAAGAGAGGGGAGAACACAATAAACCACAAGAGGCAAAAACAAAGAGGAAAAGAGGGAAAGCCTAGGTAATCTTAATTAAAGGTTTCTCAAGCTATAACTACTGGGTAGCATGCTGCAGGATTCACTGAGCTTGGTTTTGAAGGAGGAGGAAGAGAGGCTGCCGACTTATCAGAACTTTAGGAAGACAACAGTAGTGTGGGTATCCTAGGATATTTTCCTTGTCTGGTTATTTTTTCCACACACATTAGGCGATTGTGACAGGGGAAGTAATTCACGTCGCAGGACACATAGGGAAAAGCAACTCCTTGTCACCACAGCACAGCCACAGCTTTATATGGTGTTTTTTCACGTCCACAGCCTTCCAAAACACAAAACATTTAGAATAAGCCAGGTTGTTAATTTCTTACCTTTAGCCTGATCCAAGTCCTCATCACGGGGTGCAGTTGCCTTTCATAGAGAATGGTGGAGTTCAGGGATTATAGAAATGCTGCTTTTTCTTGGTGGGCTGCAACAGCTCCTCTCCCCCTACAAAGGCCAAGCCACTTGCTTCCCTTTCCCTGCTCCCTTTTATACCCCTCTGCAGGCCCACCATCCTCCCAGGTGTGAGACTGCCATGGCGATGGCTTGTTCTTTAATCCTTCCTTGTCCACATGTTAGGAGGAGCCTGTTCTGCCACAAATCATACAACATTTGCTAGAAAACTAGGGCTTTTAAAGAATTTGTCAAATAAAGCTTATATTTTTTGGGGGGTAGTTTGATGGTGTCCTTTCAGAGAGCTGTCCTGAGTCTTAGTAAATCATCAGATACGCAGCTCACACTGGGCATACTCTACTGCCCTTGCTTTTTGTTTCTTTCTGAAATCCTGAAATGTCCAACAGTGTTTTCTTGCTCAGTGTTTGTACATCTCTTAGATGTGTATTTTCACTAACATCGTTTCCTGTTGATTCATGTAAATAGTGCTCCAGCAATGGTATGTGGAGTGGAAAAATGAATCAATCTGGGCGGTCCCCTTAATGGGTGATCTGTTTTGTAATTTGTACAAAGGAATTTCTCCAAGGAAACTGTTTGCTTTCTTCCCAAACACTTTGTTGCCTAACTCTAAGTGGAACAAAACTGGGTCTTTATAGCTCATCTCGAAATTGTTTCAACTTGCAATCCAGTCCCCACATCCTCTGTTTGTTCAGCGTTCCCTGGGAAGCTCCACCCTCACTTCCAGCTAATAACCAAGCTAACCCGCAACTTGATTTTCCCAATTTCTCCTTCGCCCGCTCGGCAGCGCTTGTTTTTCCATTGTCCACCAGCCTTGCGAGCAGTGACCGTCCGCATGTGGTGGTGGTGTTTGTGCTGAACGTGGCAGCCCAGGACTTCTCGTGTCAAGCAGCCTCTTCTGCTTGCTGTGAAGCACAGCATGATTGTGGGGACCGTCCTCTTCCAGTCTAGCAGCTATGGCAAAGAGGGCAAGCTGCTCTGCTGCCTGGGCGAGGAAGCCTCTGAGCCTGGTGTGTCGAGTTTCACAGGTATGATGCTCAGCGATGTAACGCTGTGCCATCCCCCTTCCTGTATTTCTCTGAGTGCTGGCAGGAGGGTGTGGGTCCTTTCAAGTCTATCTTTGTCTTGTAGTACGAGACCAGCCATGGGCAGGACTGAGATTGCCTGCTTTTATCCGGCTTCATTTTTATGAGCAGTATTTCAGGAATAGAGACCATTTCCACACTTGATGTGATTCTAAAATTTAAGATTTAGTGTGTACTGCCTTGTACTTTTGAACCGAAGAGATTGGTAATTGTTGTGCTGTCAGCGCAGGGTGCGGTAAAAAACACCCCTTACATGTTGGCAGAATAGGAAAAGCATTCATATCCGGAGAGAAGCAAATTGTATTGTGGGAATAAAGAAAAGGAAGGAGATGGATGAAGCATAACCTCTTTGCATGATCGTGTATTAACTTCTACACTAAATGATGATGTAAGTTTTCCATTGTATAGGAAATGAAAGTGGTCATGTATGATTTATGGTTAGCCTTTAAAAGGAGCTGATATAAAACAAAACTTCCCAGCTCATTTCCTTGCTCTTGGTGTGAATAGAGCTTGCAGGCTATTCTGTTGGGGGGGTATCACTTGTGATATGCTTTAGTTATCATATTTTCCGTAATCAGGTCTATGGAATTATCATGTTTCACTGACCTTCCATATCCTTACATGCTGGATGGTGTAGATGCCATGCTGTATTGAGCAGCATAGGTTATTATGTCATAATAACCTGCAATAGGTACTCTTATATCCTGATAAATTCCCCTTTAGTAGCTATTGGGTAACCTTTACAGTTACTTAAGCATCCAGGTCACTCTAAAAATGAAAGTGAAGGAAGCTACTGAGACATGAACTCTTAAAAGCATTATTTAGGTAATGTGATTTTTAGGTAAAGCACTATAGCTAAGTGATTGAAGCTCCTCATCAAACATTAACTTCTGCTGGCTTTTTTTGTACATAAAGTGGGTGTTAAGAATGTGTGCCAGCCTCCCAGGCATTCCCGAGGAAGCAGTAGTAGTCCCACATCTGCTCTGAATCCTCACTGGCAATCCGGCACAGCACCACAAATGGTTTCGTGTGGGCAGAGCTGCTCAGCGCTGAGCAGCAGGTGGCATTTCTGCTGGTTTTGCCTTGGCTGTAGTGCCTGCTGCTGGGCTCGGCGCGGGCAGGCTCGGCTGCTCACGGGCTTTGCTGCAGCAGCTCTGGGCTGCTTCGGCCTTACCCATCTGGCGCATGGTTAAACGCCTTGCTCCCTGCTGTGAAACAGGGTTGGATGCCCAGTTCATGAGCTTTTCTGGCTTGAGAAAGAAACTTAAAGTATGCTTTGGTTTAGAGCAAATGCATCTATTTTTGTTTAAAGCATTTCACATTTCAGCAGATACATAACTGAAAGTAAGAAGTTATTTAAACACCATTAAGGTATTTTGGAGCTGAAAGGTCAGATATTTTTTGGAAACACTGCCTACTTTTGTGTTTGCTCCTTAGCAAAGATGGGGAAGTCAGATTTCTTGTACAGCACATTTGCTGAGTGACTTTGCTTAGGGCACTGAAACACTCTTTCTAACACAAGACACTTTACAAGTATGAAGAATGTATTATTTAATTAATACAAATTTGTACTCCATAAAGAAACCTGGATTTAGGAGCTGGTGTTCTTTCCTAGTGCTTAACAACTGGACATGCATGTGCACATAACCAGGCCTAAAGAAATTACAGTGGGTTGTTGGCAGCCGTGCTATAATGTCTGAGCAGACATTGGGATTTCCTTTCTTTTTCATCATGGCACCTAGTCTGATGTGTTAGTACATTGTAAACTTAATTAAAGGCGATGGTTAGGAACAGGAAGCGTATCTAAATACTGTGTCTGCACATAATGAAATCAAAGAAGTGACATTTTGGTAACTTAATTTCTATCACTTGTGTTCTTGCTAGAAGCATCTTGATAGGGTGCTACTTTGGCAAGGCTTGGGAGGTAAGTTATTAAGTAATTGTAAGATGAGCAGGTTGTGCAAGCAATATAACTCTGAATGATTACCAGAAATGCAATCAAAAGCCACTTAACTATGTGTTTAAAAACAAAACAGAACAAACCTCAACCATTTACTTTCTCTTGTACCTACAATACAGTCAAAAAATTGCATGGAGATGTTGGGAACCCCCCTGTGTCCTTGTTTTCCAGGCTTGAGCTCTGTCCTGTGACACAGATTTGGCATATGCTTGCCTATTACTTGGAAAGTACAGGCCTCTTCCTGTTTTGTGTCTCGCTGACTTCCCAGTTTTCCCATCCTGTATTGCATTTGAACTCTTTGTTCTCTTTTAAAAAGTGCCTTACAGACTAGCTCTCTCACTCACCAGTATAAATCTCATGGGAGTGCAGGGAGGGGGGTATTATATACACACATTCTCTGGCAGTGATCTGCTTAAAACCCTCCTGAGCCTGACTTCTCAGCCCCACAGAAATGGGCTAAAGGAATGATTGTAAAATGAAGAAAGCCTCCAGCTTTTTAAAGGGGATTTTTTGTGTTTGGTGCATTTAGTTAAATCTTTTCACAGTGAATTTCCATAAGTAAGTTCAACAAGAGAATTTGGAAATGCATGTTGGGACAAGAACTTATGCCAGTTGTGCCATCTGAGACAATATTTATATCTTTACATCTTCATATTTTTTTGCCCCCTTGAGCAGCCCACATGTATGAATCTACATCATCGCTCTTTCTCTTGTCTTAATATTGAAATTTATTCTGCTACATGTTCCTGTAAAACTTCTCTATGGGTTAGAAAGCCAATGGTAGTCTTGGCATAGCACTGCCATGAAGTGTTCAGACAGTTTTGCTTTTTACTACAGTTCTTTCCAAAACCCTGTGTATTTAGATTGTTTTCATCATGAGAGAAACTGTGGAGACTTTTTGCTTTTGTCTATAAAACAAGTCTGATTCTTCCCCCCATCTGCCTTGTACTATCAAGTTTGCATCAGTTCTCTTCTGAAACAGCAAAACAGAACTGCCTGGATATTCCGAAACACTGCTGCTAAATACCTGGCATCATCCTTTCTGCTTTCGGTCCCTGTCAGTTTTCCACCTCTTATTTACACAGCCTTGGAATGTATCACAAATCACCATCATTCCTGCTGATACCAAATCAATTACTGTCCCAACCTATAGATCTCATGTGTGCCATAATTCAGTGTGTCTTACCTGTGTTTGTAATGTTGGTTTCAGATGCAAGCTACGTACCTCAGCCATAGAAATGATAAAGACATAAAACACAACATTTCAGTGTCAAAAGGTTTCCTGCACTACTTCACATAATAAAAAAGTGCCTTTTTAATTCCTTTTTTATTTGTGAGTGCTTAAATACTTTCAAATAGAGGTGTATATAAATAAAAATATATATGCTATAAAAAATATTAAATAGAAATTTTATACACATAGCTTACTAGTTGGTATATAGGCAGTTAATCACCTTCTTCAGCCCCTGTTAAAAGTAACCTATAGAATCAAGAGTCAGCAAAGTGGGTATTGAAAACCACTGATCCAACATGTGCAGATGTGGTGTTCCCATTCCATAAAGAGCATATAATGCAGTAGGAGCTTCACTCTGCTGTACTCTGGGTTTTGATCCGTATACAATTGTACACAAAGTCATTTCCTCTTCTGTTCTTTCTTCAGAGGCCCTGCACCGTCCCTATGGTTGTGATGTTGAACCCCAGGCACTGAATGAAGCCATCAGATGGAGCTCCAAGGAGAACCTGCTTGGAGCCACTGAGAGCGATCCCAATCTCTTTGTTGCACTTTACGATTTTGTAGCAAGCGGTGACAACACGCTCAGCATCACCAAAGGTAAGGCTGTGAATCGCAGAGCCCCTACTAGCTTAAAAATTAGCAACAGAAAATAGAAAGGAGAATCCGTCCCCGGATAGGAATAGGGAAGAGTGCAGTTAGAGAAGATTATCCTCTGAACTGATGGTTATAGGCAGATGGTCTCTCACTCGTGTTGGAGAGACACCTACTGGGCGGTTCTCCTAGTACAGACACAGCTTTGTGTAACACTGCTCAACAGTCTAGTCCAGCTACGGCTCTTCCCATTCTAGGCTCCCCAAATCACCGGCCCTGTGAGACACCTATTTTGGGGGTGTGGCAGAGGAAAACATTTAAATTATTGATGATAACAGAATTTCAACTGGAGCAAAATCAAGAATTAAGAATGGCACAGAGATTTTCTATTTCTGTTCAGTGCATATATCAGAATATGACCTGCTGCAAAACTGTTCTAAATCAAATGCCATTTAAGGGGTCAAGATGGAGACAAACCTCATCCCTTCAAAAAGAAAAAGTCTTTTTAGTCTAAAAAGCTGGACTACAGGAAGCTTTTTGAGTTGATCATTATCTTCAAGTAAATTAGGGAACAATGTCCTAGGTATTCTGTCTGAAACTTTACTTCATAAATACTTTACATATACCAGTTTAGTTAGATCACTGCTGCAGATTTTTATTGTTAAGCTACAAGTGCAGGCTTAGTCAACTGATAGTTTCTCCCTTAATGAGACCCAATATATTGCACTGTGCTTATTTTGCATTTTTCTTTCTGGTCCTAGGTGAGAAGTTGCGAGTCCTGGGTTACAACCAGAATGGTGAATGGAGTGAGGTACGTTCGAAGAATGGGCAGGGCTGGGTGCCGAGCAACTACATCACACCAGTGAACAGCCTGGAAAAGCATTCATGGTACCATGGGCCAGTGTCACGCAGTGCAGCAGAGTATCTGTTGAGCAGTCTCATCAATGGCAGCTTCCTGGTTCGTGAAAGCGAGAGCAGCCCAGGGCAGCTATCCATCTCGCTCAGGTACGAAGGACGTGTTTACCACTACAGGATCAATACCACCTCAGATGGAAAGGTAAGGATCTCTGGATAATGCTGTGGGGAGAGGAAATAAGGATATTAATTAAGAGGTGGTACAGAATCTCAAGTTGCAGACTGTTGAGTGGGGTGTATGTGAGAGAAAACGGGTCCACTGGTTGATTAACATAAAAAAAAGAACACGGGCGCCAAGATTTCGGTGGTAACTCACTGAACACCACTTTGTAAGAAGTGCAGGTAGTACTTATCCAGGCTGAAACCAGTTAGAGAGCAAAGCAGTTGTGGTTTGATGTGATATCCTTCGCATTGATCCACTTAGAACAAGCAGAGCTTTGGTAAGTCAGCAGTTTTGATCAGCATTTTGAAACCTTGATCAAATAGCAGTACGATGAGTTGAGTGATGCAGAAACTGGCCTTTAGCTTGGCTACAAGAATTCCAGTTTCTAGTCCTGTAAAGCACGAGGCAGGAGTCAGCACTGCTCTCAAGTGATAGCTTATATCTGGCTGCCTTCTGCAGGTAAACATCTCAGAGTTTTAATTTGCCAAGCGAGATGAGAACAAGTACTCTGAAGTCTGGTTCCCTTACCTTGTTTTCTTTAAACTTGCTAGAATGGTTTTACTGTACCTGTTTTCCAGTGTTACTGAAAGCTTCCAGCTGCCTTCATTTAAGTAGATTCCTGGTTTGTTGTTAACAGGTATATGTGACAGCAGAAAGCCGTTTCAGCACACTAGCAGAGCTAGTGCACCATCACTCAACAGTAGCAGATGGACTGGTGACAACTTTGCATTACCCAGCACCCAAGTGCAATAAGCCCACTGTCTATGGAGTGTCCCCCATCCACGACAAGTGGGAGATGGAGCGGACTGATATCACCATGAAGCACAAACTTGGGGGAGGGCAGTATGGCGAGGTGTATGTTGGTGTCTGGAAGAAATACAATCTCACGGTTGCTGTGAAAACATTAAAGGTGAGTTTTCAGATTGTTATGCACTCTTCATTTGGTCACCATTTATGATAACGGTAAGGGAATTGTAATGCTCTCCATTATACCACCTAATGATACGGATATTAGAAAATGGAGTGTACAGATCTGCATAAAACCTATGCTTGAGAGTAGCTTTGCAGAACAAAGTCAGCTTACCAAACTTGCACCAGTGCACGTGGCTTAGCAATAATTTAGAATTTTGGCCCAGCAAGCACCTACAGGAACTGCATGTCCAAGTCAGATCTGTAGAAATGGTTACCAAGTCCACTTCCCTTCCCTCAGAAGAGTTGTGGAAGCTTTAAGAAATCAAAGGTCTTGTAAATATCTTCTGCAACCTCTCCTCTACTCCTGGAAAAATTCAGCTTCTCCGTTTATCGTTTTGTTCAAAACCTTCTGTTTGTTTCAACATTAACAGCTACAATTCTACGTAGCCCCTAAGTAAGGGAGATTTCAAGCTTAGTTTTTATAGCTAGGCAGGGGGACTAAGTCAGCGATCCTGAGAGTCTTCCTCTCACCAGCCACAACTGCTTTGATAGCCACAATAGCTACCAAATAATAAAGCCTATCACTTTCTGGGTACTGCAGATCCGTCACTTGGCCATGCTGCAGGCCAGCCAGGCAACTTTTCAGGGCTGTTATATTTTGCTTTGGTAAAAGCCAAAACAACAGAATGGAGACAAGGATACCATCAGTTATCTTCAGCTAGGATACGTGGTGTTAAGCAAACCTTGGTCATGAAGATAAATTTTCCCTTCTTTTGCCTCTCTGTTTATCTAGGAAGATACCATGGAGGTGGAAGAGTTCTTGAAAGAAGCTGCTGTGATGAAGGAGATCAAGCACCCAAATCTAGTACAGTTGTTAGGTTAGTGACATTCCTTGCTCTTCTGTTCTTACTTTAGTTTCCACCAAAATGAAATCTGTCTTGTTTAAAAGCAGTGGCAGATTTTCGGTATTTCTGTAACTTTTTGAATCAGGTCAGGTTATGAGGTGCTGTTTTTCACAGCTTACTCTTTTATGTAGTATTGGAGCTAAGAGACACTAATTTTAACTAAAGCATCAAATATAGTCACATTAGTAGACAGCTTTGCTGTTGAGGTGTGACTATGCGTTATATAAAAGTTTGCAATATCAGCCTCCTGTTAGTTTGTATCCTTGGCCTTAGACATGCGCCAGGGGTCAGTTGTCAGGGTCAGATTCCTTTTCTGCTGTCTTAAATCCGCTTTGCAAAATTATTTTCCAAGACTTATTTTTCTGATAGAACAGAACAAAATTATAAGACAATTCAAAGTGAAAAGAAAAATATTATATTGGAAGTACAACAAATACTGTTCTTCATACTTCTCAAATCAGAGACATCTATAGAAAATGCTGCACTGAATAGAACAAATTAGTCCATAATTAAGCAGAAGACAACCAGATTGCTGCTGCTGTAAGGGAGCCTGTGTTATCACCAAATAAGTACATGAGATCAAGGCTGTGGCAATGCAAGTCAGATCAAACAGCACATGAATGGAAGAAATCTGCAGGCTTTACAGCTTGGCTGTGCCCTGTTTGTCTCGCTGGCAAATGCGTTATACGATGATCGCTATTAAATAGTCTGCATAGCTGTTAATTCCACATGTACAAAGATTCTTAAGGAGACACCCTAAACCTTTACTAGTCTTTAATTGTCTCTGGACTTTTGCTGCTTTCAGGAGCAAAGCTGTCAAGCCAAGCCTAGGATGAAAGGAGAAACGTGAAGAATGTGAAGGCTTTTAATAATGGCAACTATTCTGTACCCATTTAAAAAACGGGCACAGAGGAAGTGTCTGCCCAGCCCTGTCTGGTTCCAGGAGCAGAGACTAAAAGATTGCTTATCAGAGAGATGCATTTTTGCTCTTTCTGATGCACAGTGCAGTTGTGTTTTACTCCTGTGTGTGAGTAACGGTATGAGCAGGCATTCAGCAGTGCTACAGTGGGAGTCAGCAGAGATTTGACATGAGTATCCTGTTGCCCTCCTCCTCTGCTAATACATACTTTGTACATAATTGCAATGACTGCAGCAAGTAGTCATCTGAGGAATGTGTGAGAATGCTGCTGTAGGAGCAGGTCCCACTGTGCTGATCACTTACCCAGCTATGACACATGGGAGTGCTTCACATTACTCTGCAGTGACATTTCAGTCTGGAAATCTTGCCAGTTGACAGGTACCTACTTCCAGTTGGCCAATCTTTAGCATTATGGAGGAGGGGAGGGGAAGAAAAGCAAATCATACATTTTCAAAAGAACTCCTATTTCATTCTGTAACCCTCCAAAGAACAGAATTACTCCTTTGTGTATGTTAT
This sequence comes from Fratercula arctica, assembly GCA_947846985.1. Lineage (NCBI taxonomy): Eukaryota > Metazoa > Chordata > Aves > Charadriiformes > Alcidae > Fratercula > Fratercula arctica. The sequence goes on from CANTUZ010000012.1 coordinate 33,387,862, forward strand.
ATAGGAATAGCGGTGCTTTGATAGACTCGTTTCTCTGTATCCATAAAGTGGAAGTACGGATAAATAGACAGAAGCACTGAATTTTAAGTTGGGCTGCATTGATCCGGGTCTTGCGGATGGAAGTCTTCAGTTTGCAAAGAAGCACTCACTGGTACAAAACAAATGGATATTAAATCAGGAATTGTGGTAAGCTAGGGAAGAAAGGGAAGCTTTATTCACGTGTTCCCTCCTCCTCACTGCTAGGTGTATGCACCCTGGAGCCGCCCTTTTACATTGTGACAGAATACATGCCATATGGGAACCTGCTAGACTATTTACGGGAATGCAACCGGGAAGAAGTGAGTGCTGTTGTGCTACTCTACATGGCCACTCAGATCTCCTCTGCTATGGAGTACCTGGAAAAGAAGAATTTCATTCACAGGTGGGTAAAGTCACATTGAGCTGGTAGGGTTTCAGATTGCAATGACGAACAGGCCACCAGCATGGTGGCCCAGGAATTCTTCCTTTTGGGGAAGCTTATTCCAGAGTTAGGTTTCACCCTGAGTTACCTATTGGCTGTTTTGGTTTCAATACCGTCTTGCAATACCTTCTTCCCATGACATTCATAGCATACTTAAAATCTTATGCACAACTGTTGTCCTGTTCTGATGTGCCCCCTGTGTGCAAGACATTGGCAACTCCAAGTCCTGTTTTAATCCAGTCACATAAAGCTGTGCCATAAAGCTGTTACCGGTGTGTGATGAGATGCTGCTCTCATCCTATTCTCAGGAAACATAAACTTCTCATCGTAACACCTATCATTACTGGAAATGTAATAGAATTTAAAGAATGAACCCTAGTCCTGATTTACCTTACTGCTCCTAAGAATAAGTCCACTCAATTTCTGACATCATTCAGACCAAAGCTCACATTGCTTTTACCTACTGTATTCAAAAGCCCTGCTCTTGACCAGTAGTAAAGAAGTGTGTTTTTTTCCTTTGTACAGGGACCTCGCAGCACGGAATTGCTTAGTTGGAGAAAATCATGTGGTGAAGGTGGCTGACTTTGGCTTAAGTCGACTTATGACTGGAGATACCTACACAGCTCATGCAGGAGCCAAGTTCCCAATCAAATGGACGGCTCCTGAGAGCCTGGCCTATAACACCTTTTCAATTAAATCAGATGTTTGGGGTAAGAAAACTCCCCTTCAGTATTCTTTTCTTTTTCATTTTGGTTTTCTTTGCCAGCCTAGACAGTAACTTGCTTTCTGGCCTAGGCAGAAATGTGAGGAGGAGACGGTCACATGCCAGGCCACAATTTTATGAATCAATAGCATTTTTAGCACGTAATGTCTTCACTTAGGCTGGCCTGAAAATCTGTAAGAAAAGGACGCTGCCTCAAGCTGCAGTAACGAGCCACAATGTAATGAGTAACACAAGAGGAGGGCAGACTTATGACCACGAATTTTGTTTTCCCCCTTTTTCAGCCTTTGGGGTGCTGCTATGGGAAATTGCTACCTATGGGATGTCACCATACCCAGGCATTGACCTCTCTCAGGTGTATGATCTGCTGGAAAAGGGCTATCGGATGGAACAACCAGAGGGGTGCCCTCCAAAGGTTTATGAACTGATGAGGGCATGTGAGTATCTTCTTCCAGTTTGGGGGACAAAGCCTGGGAGGGGTGGGAGAAATCTGTAGTTAACTCTGAAGTCCTTGCTGCTTATGTGCCATTTTGTTAGCTAATGTGGAAGAGGCCCCGTCACCTGAGACATACCTGGTTACTGATGCAAAATGAGTCTGGTCTCTAGGGAGCAAGAATTCACTCTCAAAAACTGTCATCTATGAGTACAGCTAGATAGTACTTTGTGGCAAATTCTACTGGTATTTTGTCAGTAGGACTCCTACTATGGAATCACCAAATTAGAAGGATATTTAGCTCTCTGCAAACGCAGCATCTGTGCAGGAGACATGTAGTTGACAAGGTTGCGCAAAATGCATCGCCCAAGCATGCTACTTGAGTATTGGCCATGAAAAGCTCCCTAATGCTCTGTAACAAATTGAAAACCTACTAAGAAAAGACCAAAAGATACAGTGTGCTGCAGGAAGAGAGCAACAGAGTTTAAGAGCATTGCCCATCTCCTTCCCGCAAGAGAGAAAGTCCCGCAAGAACAGACAAGAAGTTGGGCAAAGGGCTGAAGATCCTAGGGAGCAAACCAGTCCCTGCTGCTGAGTGAGGTAAGCAGCTGTGAGCAGAGAGACCCTGTCGGTGTGACCAGCGTGGGAAGAGACCCCTTGGTTCTGACTCAAGCAATCTGTGTGGCCCTCGATGTACAAGACAGGCAAACCAGGGCTTAAGGGGCCATTCTACAGCCTGTCTCCAGCGATGCCTGATCCCCAGCACGTCAAAGAAAGTCAGGGTGAACTTCAGTTGTGAAACAAAGAGGCTGAGTAATGATGAAGGATGCTGCTTCAAAATCCCTTCAAGAAGATGACAAATGCCCAAGAGCAGAGAATGGTGATATTAACAGATAGTGCTTCCAGAAAACATTCTCCTAGTGCAGATTTCTAACTACAGAAATCACACTTTTCTTCATGATACCCTTCCGTAACTTTCCAAGCATCGTCTTAGATCAATGCACTCTCTTCCTCTTTCCCCCACAGGGTGTGCACATTCTCCTTTGGTAAGGCCCTGCCTGAATTTCAGTATTAAGAGCATGTGTGATCAAAATGTTACCTGGAGCTTTACACACAGGGTTATCTGTGACTGGGTTATATGAGTTCAGTCCAAACAGCCGGGCTAGCAAACGTGGAATTCTCCTTTGCCGAAAAAAGTCAGGAAGAGGGATGGGGAGATCGGAAAAAGCAATGGAGTTGGCAGAGAGCTGGGATTTTTAGAATTGATTCCTTTCTCTCAAGACTCGTGAGGATATGGTAGGGTGCCTGACTGCTGCTATGAATTAATATCTGTGAATGACTTTAAAGCCTGTTTTGTAGTAGGAGATCAGAGTCTGACTGCTGTTGAGAAAGCTTATGTATTTTCTGTCTCCTTGGACAGAATAAAAAATCATCTCCTACCTGTTTCAGGCATTGGAACTTGCTCTGCTTTCTCATATTGCAGGTTGGAAGTGGAACCCACCAGACCGACCTTCCTTTGCTGAGACCCACCAGGCCTTTGAAACCATGTTCCACGATTCGAGCATCTCAGAGGGTGAGAGCCCTGGTTGCTTTATTTCTGAAACAGTACTGGAGTTTATCCCCCAGAGGGCTGTCTCTTATGGCTCATCTGCTAGCTGTGGAGGTTGTGGGAGGCTTTGTCCCTTACTTAATTTCTTATTTATAAGTTTGCAAATACATGCTCTTAATTGGTGCACAAATACTAAATAAACTTTAGTCATATACCTGTGCAGGTAATTTGAGCACCAAGTAATTCATTTGAGCACCAAGATTCCAAAGAGTTAATTTAAAGAGTATTGTCTCCTCCGTTAGAGGAAGCCTCTTGTTTCCCAGACTGAAGTGCAAGGAATAGTGAGTGATGCAGAGAGAGAAAAAGACGAATGCATACCACAGTCCACTACTGACTGCAGCAATTAGGTCATGAAATATTCTATCGGCTTTCATTTTTAAGAAGTGTGCCTTAATCTCTGGATTTTCTCCTTAGCCGCTTCTGGGAGCAAATCTGCACAGCTCAGTTCTCAAATGTAATCAACTGGGAGGTAAATACTGGTGAGAAGTGTGATACAAGACAGCAGACAAGCAGAACTGTCTCAGCATCTTCTAAATTTTTAAATTAAATATGAATCTGATCCATCCACTTCCCTACTACAGAAAAAACACACCGCATTGAATTCTACTGGGGAAGATCTATCATAGGCACATCAGCTGGCCCACACAAATGCCAACCTGGGCATGGCCAGGAGATTTTGTGGGTTTTGGGGCTTTGTTTTGTTTGGGTTTTTTTTCAATTACATGCCTTGTGTTGATGTTGGGAAGGAAACACGCAGTCTTCATTTCTAATAGGGAAGTGCAGTGCTTTGCCTCAAACAAAGCAGCTTAGATCCAGATCCAGAGAGGACAGAACTTTTGGGGGATCCCAGGAGCATCAACGGGAGGCACTTTAATTAAAAACAGAGGCAAGTGCATTCAGTTCTGGCTTTAGCTCTTGAGCAGCCCTTAATCCAGCAGAGAGCTAGATTTGTACCAGACCTCTTGTATAGAGCCTACCACTGTTGGGGTTTTTTTTGCTGAATTTATAAAGATGTAAATGAGTTTGACAGCATTCTGAAAAACATCTTACCCTGAATACCTCTTGCTTGAGCAAAAACGAAATCCATAAACTATGTATTTCTCAGTGATGTATCACTTCTTGCCAGTATGGGCTTGCAGTAAAGACCCAAATTTTCTTTTCCTCTTCCTCTGCTGGTCTCTGTTCCAACTATTCCCTTTTTGATTTTGGGTTTTTTTTTTTTACCTTCAGAGGTAGCAGAGGAGCTTGGAAGAACAGCCTCCTCCTCATCCATAGTTCCTTACTTGCCCCGGTTACCCATGCTTCCCTCCAAGACCAGAACACTGAAGAAACAGGCAGAGAACAAGGAGAACATTGAAGGAACACAAGATACTGTGGAGCACTCGGCCTCCAGCTCAGCACCAGGTATGGGGACTGGGACAGTGGCAGTGAGGCCACGTGTTCTGGGATAGGCTTGCTGCTGGTGTCAATTGCCAGCGAAACAGGAGAAAACAGAATAATGTGGCACGGGAAGGTGCTTTGCCCTGCTATGTCATTAGGGCTGTTGGCCACCTCAGCAGCCCCATGATTTACTAGCAAATAGAAAACACTGCACCTTGTTCAATGTTTTTTTAGTAAATCCCATTGTATTTTTTTCTTTTAAATTTAGTTTTGCTGCTTTTTTTTTTTGAATGACAGCTTCAGAACTGAAGTTGACAATGCAACAAGAGATTTTCTTTTATACTTGTGGTATTTGGGGAAGGAGGAAAAAACTACAGGAAGGGAATAAGAACCTGGAAGAAAAGAGCAACTTTGCTTCCTCCTGAATCGTCTCCTAACTGGCCTCCTCAGTACAGAAAACAGACAAGTCACATATGCAGAAGTGGAAAAAAAGTAAAAAAAAGTCAAAAGCACACCAGCCTTGCACAAAAATAAAAGTACTAACTTCCTCTCTCAGTCCCTCTCTGCAGAACCTGGGCAGCTATGTACACCACGCTCATAAAGCCCACTGCGGGATAGGGAGGTGGAAATGGAAATCGATTTTGCAGATTCACAGTTGTTTCTTCTATCTAGGTTTTATCAGAAGCACACAGCCAACAAGTGGGTCTCCTGCACTGCCTCGCAAGCAGAGGGACAAGTCACCCAGCAGCCTGTTGGAGGATGCCAAAGAGACCACTTTCACCAGGGACAGAAAAGGTGGCTTCTTCAGCTCCTTTATGAAGAAGAGGAATGCTCCCACACCTCCCAAGCGCAGCAGTTCCTTCCGGGAGATGGAAAATCAGCCCCATAAGAAATACGAGCTGACGGGTAACTTTTCATCTGTTGCTTCCTTGCAGCATGTGGATGGGTTCTCTTTTGCTCCCACGCAGCAGGACACAAGCCTGGCGCCACCGAAGTGCTATGGCGGGGGCTTTGTGCAGAGGACCTTCTACAATGATGATGGCACTGGTACCAGCAGTGGTGGGGGCGTAAGCACTGGTGGTGGGTGGTCGGGCATCACTGGTTTCTTTACACCACGCTTGATTAAAAAGACACTGGGTTTACGAGCAGGAAAACCCACTGGCAATGAAGAAGCTTCAAAGCCTTTTCCAAGGTCAAACTCTACATCTTCCATGTCCTCAGGGCTTCCAGAGCAGGATAGGATGGCAATGACCCTTCCCAGAAATTCCCAGAGGTCAAAAATCCAGCTGGAACGGACAGTGTCCACCTCCTCTCAGCCCGATGAGAGCACGGGGAGGGCCAATGACCTGCTTCCCAAAAGGTTTGAAGAAGGCCCCGCTTTGACCAGAGAGAGACCAAAAGCCAAACTCTTGCCAAGGGGTGCCACAGCGCTCCCTTTCCGAACCCCCTCTGGATCGGAAGAAAAGGAGGGTCCAGGGCTAGCAACGGCTCCGAAGGGCAAAGAAAAAAACAGTGGCCAACGGCCAGGGGCCCTTGAGGATGGCGAGAGACCAGGGTGGTCATCTCCAGTAAAGGCTGCAGCAATACTTCCAACCACTCATAACCACAAAGTGCCAGTCCTAATCTCACCCACTCTAAAACACACTCCAGCAGATGTGCAGCTCATTGGCACAGACTCTCAGGGTAACAAATTTAAGCTCTTATCTGAGCATCAGGTCACTTCTTCTGGCGACAGGGACCGGCCCAGACGGGTAAAACCAAAGTGTGCTCCACCTCCACCACCAGTGATGAGGCTCCTACAACAGCCAGCTGCCTGCTCAGATGCAGCAGAAGAGCTGAGCAACGTGGCGGGAGCGCAGCACGGACTGGAATCAAGCGAAGGGAGTAAGAAGGCAGCAGCAGCAGCACCTGTTGGTGGAAAATCTGGGAGGCCGGTGATGCCTCCACCTCAAGTGCCTCTGTCATCGTCTTCCACCTCCCCCGTGAAAATGGCCAACGGCACGGCTGGCACAAAAGTAGCGCTAAGAAAGACCAAACAGGCAGCTGAGAAAATCTCCGCAGACAAAATCAGCAAGGAAGCACTGCTGGAGTGCGCGGATCTTCTCTCGAGTGCCATCGCCGAGCCAACACCAAACAGCCAGCTGGTGGACACAGGGCACCAGCTGTTGGATTACTGCTCAGGCTACGTGGACTGCATCCCGCATACACGCAACAAATTTGCCTTCCGGGAAGCCGTGAGCAAACTGGAACTCAGCCTGCAGGAACTGCAGGTGTCCTCAGCAGCTGCTAGCGTCCCTGGGGCAAACCCCGTCCTTAATAACTTATTGTCATGTGTCCAAGAAATCAGCGATGTGGTGCAAAGGTAGCTACTGTCAATCTGGGTAAGACAAATACACATGGGGAGGGGGGGACTTTTTTTCTGTACTGATGCTTTCAAAAGGAAAGACTGATACTTGAGTATGTGAAGTACCTCAGATCACTGAGTTCTCCTCACGTTTACAGGTTCATCTCAAAAAATGGGGATGGAGAGGGTAGATTAAAGCTGTAAGGGGCAGAACATCAAGTATTTGTCCCTACCTAGTCAGTCGGATCTGCTTGGTATGGCAAGGGCAAGGATGTTCCTTGCTCCTCCCTTGGAGAGGCAGGAGAATCGATGACAGGTTCTTGCTCTGGGAAGGATGGTTTGACATGTGATAGCTGGAGTACTGGAGTGGCTGCAGGCCACTCGGCTGTACAGATCCTCCCCTGTCTGCACTAACGCATGCTTTGACCTCCTGACAAGGCAGAGGAAAGGCCCAGGGGCTCCGTTGGGCACCAATGGTCTGCAGCCCGAGCCGGAGTAGCTCTGAAGGGGGAAAGTCGCGTGCGGTTGGGGGAAAGGTCTAATGCACTGACAGTATTCAGAGCTGCTGGAGGTGGATGCACTAGCCCAGATGGCTTACTTCCACAGCGCTGTTGCTGCTGTAATGAGAACTGCAAAATTAGTTAATATATTAAACTATCCCTTTTCCCTCCCGTCCACCTCATCCACCACATGTTCTCACCTTTGTTGTATCGGAAGCGTCAGGGATGCTGGGCAGACTTACCACTGGAAAACCCCCTTCCCCACCACACAGCCTTCGCTCAGCTCATACCTATTTCTAGTGGTCTAGCACGGGTGCTGCTTGATGGTCTTTTGTGAGTAGTTTGGGGCTCTTTCACAACTTGCCAGTGTTGTTATTGGGGTGGGTGGGTTTGGGTTGTTTTTTTTAAGCTCTAGACTGTTTTTAACTTGTTACCAGGTTGACTCCCCAGTTCAGTTTCATCACCTTGAAGGCCCCATGGTAGGCAAGGCAGAGCCTCCGCCACGTGCCCTCGCTGCTGCAGGGCTTCCTGGACCAGTCCCTACTCTTGGTGTAACGTTAACACTTCACACTGATGGCTTCCTGGGAGTTGTGCTAGTGCTTACCGGTCTTGTAGGCTTTCAGCTCCCCTGCACGTGAAGGTGACTTAGGTGCATCAGCACACAGGGGAATCACAGCCATCTTTTTATTCATTCCTGTATTTTAAAGGCTAGACCAGAATCTCATGCTGTGGCATAGGGACTGTGCACTTCTCTGCCTGAGATGTGACAACAAGTGTTAGGGCTCTGCCTCGGAGAGCTCCCACTGGGTTATAGTCTCTGATGCCTACTGACAATCCCAGAATGAAAGCGGTCGTGTGGTTGAAGTTGTCTTCCTTGGTCCTAGTGCTGTTTGTAGACTGTTGTGGCCTCAAAAAAGCTGGTCTTCTGCGGATACGCACAACTCCCTGAGATGTAAATGTACTGGCAAGTAGGAAGACCTTAACTGTTGGTTTGCGAGAGGAAGAAAACAGGCCTGATATACCTGGCTCCAAATACACGTTACCCTGCATGCTGCTGCTCACGTCACAGTGTTGGTGATGATAGAGGGTCTGGCTTGCTTTGCACCTTAAATCTTTTATTTTTGGCTAAAACACTTTTTTAACTTGTTTTTAAAGTGTGACTGTGCTGCTTTTAGTTTGAGCATTTAGAGTTGAGCTGGGACACAGGTGTGAATTTAGAAGATGGGCACTTCCATGTCTGTCTGGAACCATTGCCCTCTTGGTGCTTGGAAGTAGGCTGGGCTGTCTCAGCGCCTGGCCCTGGTTTTTGTCATGGAACATAGTGAGACAATAGCCTGAAAAATCTTGAGAAATGTGTGAGAATCCTCATTTTATTACTGGTCTGTGGTAAGCAAGGTTGCGTCAGGATGCGTGAATGCACACCAGTGGAGCAGTTTGCGAGGTAAAATGGACCACGTTGAACTTCACTGTCCAAATAAGTGAAACGGTGGAAAAAACAAACAAAAGCAACTCACCCCAACTGACAGGCATTGAAGTGAATTAATTATTCTTACAAGTCAGTTTTACTCCCGTGTGCTGGTACCTAAGCGGAGCCAAATGAAAGTCCAGCGTGGGTTACTCGTCCTGACGTAGCAGTACCCACCAAAGCCTGCTGTCTCGTTCTGCAGTAGGCGCTTCAGCGTGTCCCGGGCAGCGGGGTGGGAGAGGCTGTGCTGGGGCTTTTGCACAGCAACGCTCAGCCCAGCCGTACGGCAGAGTACCAAACCCTTATCCCGTAGACTTTACCGAGGGCTTTTGTGGTTTACCTTATCTCTTTCAGTCATCGTTACTGAAGGTGTGCATCGCTGCACACCAAACTGGCTGCCTTGGGAAAGGTGACCTGTAAAGGGAAGGCGGCTTGTGGTATTGCTTCACGTGGCCTTTCAAACCACCAAAAGGATTTACAAGTTAGGGGGGAGCTTTCTTTGGGGCAGAAGGACAGGTCTTGTTTGCCCTGGCAGACAGTCGCATGGTTTCATCATTTGTACTACTACTCCAGCCTCGGACAAACGGACTGAAACTGAAGGGATTCTCAGGGGAAAGGTATTTTAAACAGAAAATTTTAAGGCTGTTAGTCCAGTTCTGATGAGTGTTTTGAACGAAGACCTTTTTTTCTTCCTGAATGCCAGCCTTCCAGAAAAGCTCCAGCAAAAGTAATAAACTAGCAGACAAGTCCTGGAATTTCTAATTGCTGCAACTCCCCTCTCGGAGCCCTTGCTGAAGAAACTAACTGTGCCCCAGTGAAGGACTGGTTCCCCTCCACTCGTCATTCCCCGCTTCCTTTCAGATCCCACCTGGTTTCTCCTCCCCCATGGCAGAGGTGGCGGGCAGTGGGCACACAACTGAAGCAGCCATCTGCTTTTACAGAGTCACAGAATGGCTGAGGTTGGAAGGGACCTCTGGAGGTCACCCTGTCCGACCCCTCTGCTCAAGCAGGGCCCTCTAGAGCAGGCTGCCCAGGCCCACGTCCAGACGACTCCAAGGATGGAGACTCCACAAACCCTGGTGGGCAACACAGAAGCCCATTCAGTTCTGATCCCTCCAGTGGAGGGAGAACACAGAACAGTGGAATTAGGGGCTTTGCCTGTCATCACTCCTACGGAGAGTGTTTTCTTACTTGTTGCTTTACTCACACAGGGTAGGCAGATGGTGGCAGAGGTAGCGCTGACTTGACACTTATTTCCCCCCCCCAAATAGGAAGCTGCAGAATCACTGCTGGTTCTGATGCCAAACAGTGTTTTATTCCCAAACTGGAATTCTCCCCTGCCCTCTGGCTGGATAGCAAAATAATGATATCTGGGCAAGCTGGTTCTGCTGTAAATCACCATTCAGTTGTTTCTCCTGCCATAGCTGCTCTCCTAAAACTGTTACCAGTCCTTCTGCCTTTTGTTAGGTTTGCCTTTCTGTTTAGCCTTAAAGGTCTCTACTGAAGCAACTTCTCTGCTTTCAGCCTTGCACAGTACAGTCAAAGTAATGTAAGGATGGTGACGCCCTGTTACTTGTCCCAGCGACAAGCTCCTCTTACTCCACTGTTCAGGGTAGGGGACAAGGCATCATGAACTCGTACTGTGGTTCCTCACCACTGGCAGAAGGCCTTGAGGGGTAAGGATGCAATTGCAGCCTGGCTCCCTCACTTGCACTAGTATGGGCTAGAACTTAAAATAGTCTTTGCAGCAGAGGAATGGCATCACATAGGGCCTGGCAATGCCAAGCACAAAGCATGCGCTCACACGGGTGAGCTGATGTGGGGCACTTTCTCTTCTGGCTACTGTGGGGAATTGGCTGACTCACAGGTGCAATTCTCTCTTCTTCCTGCACTGTACACCCTTTTCAACCCCAGAAGCGGCGCACTCGGCTGTCTGACTGGCGGCACTTCGATTTAATCGTATTCTTCATTAGCGCTGCAAGGGGTGAAGCTGAATTAAGAGTCTGGGTCTTGGGACTGCATCAAATTTAGGCACTGGGAAAGAATTGAATGGAGCGGCGTTGCTGATGGCCAGCAGGGGGGAGCTCTCTGTTCCCCTTCTCTGCACACAGGACATTTCTCCTGACCGCCGCTGGCCTTGTGCCAGCGAGACACAGTCAAACACACACGCATTGACATCCCGACAGGTGTGCTTCTGCAAGAGTTTTATGGCACGCTGCTTTGCAGGCAGCGGGAACTAAACCCCACAGCGTGGGGCAATGGCTACACCCAAACCTCCCTGAAAGGCAGCGGGTGTGTGAGTGGGGACAATGGGTTACGCTGGGCAGCCATAAAGAAATCCAGACCCTTACCTAAGGCAGGCTGCCCCAGCGGCTCAGGCGCGCCACATTTTGCTTGTCGGCGCTCTTGGGCATCAGCAGCTGTGACAAGCACCAATGAATCCAGAAGATTTTTTTTTTTTTTTTTTTTTTTTTTTTTTTTGCAAGTGTATCAGGCTGCTGTCTTCTCTTTTCAAACACTCAGCCCAGCCCTGCTGCTGATCAGCAGCTGGCAGGAAAACCCAGGGGTGGCGACTAAAGCATGCTCGGAAACCTCCCACTTCAGCGCGAGTGGCACCATCTAGCGCAGCTGGGCGCTGGGGCTGCACTCCAGTTGCCTGTAGTGCAGAACAAAACCTTCAGCCTGGTCCCTGGTGGTAAGAAATAAGAGGTTATGGGACACCTGACTTCTTTATAATACCTACACAATGAGAAATGTCTGTACCAAAGGAGGTCGTTCTTCCAAACGTGTGTGTTGCGCACGGGAGGTAAAGCCCGATGGGCTCGGTGCGCTGTTTGTGTATCAGTAGTGAACTCATTGAGGGCAGGAATGGATTAAAATGAAACACGTTAATCACCAATCACTCTACCAGTGTTGTCAACTGTTTTTATTTTTAATTGTTATTGTAATATATTTTGGTTGTTTTTCTAATTTAATTCTCTCACTATCGTCTGACTGTGAACTGCAAACAGTGTTAAACTTGATGTAAATAAGGCCCTTTGAAGGGCCTCTTTGCCTGTCGTTCCACAAAGTTTTGCCAATTTGCATTTTGTTTTAAATAAAGGTTGCAATATTTTATTGGCAAAAAACACTTCAGCGTATGCTGCTTTTTTTTTTTTTTCCCCCCTCAAGGAATATTTGAAGCTGCTCGGTACTAACCTGAAGTTTGTTATTCTGGGTAGAAAAGAGAAGATGATTACAAACCTGTTAAAAAGGAAAACCATATAATTCTGACAGATTGCAAAGAAAAGCAGTATTTTTATTTATGCCTTTAAAATCAATCTTAACGTTGCTGTGGAGTGGTGAGAGGAGAGCGGGGCTTGCTGTTGGGGCTGCATAATCAAACGCTCACTTAATTCTCCGACACACATGGGTGTGATGGGGCAGAGCGTCATTGGTTTAACAGTTGCCCTCATTAGTAACACCACCGCCGCCTTCATCAGTAACAGAGTGAGAACTGCTTAACGTGCCCGCTTCATACCAGCCCCTGGCGAAATGGCTGACAAAGTGACTCCCTTCCACTCCAGACAGCATCAGTCTAACCTGGACAGCTGAAGATTCTTTTTTATTTAAAAAAAAAAAATAAAATAAAAATCATACAACCTTCGAAGCAACTAACTTTCAACTAACTAACAACTTTCTCAACTTTCTGCCCCGGTGATAAAAACCAGCCTGAATTGCATCCTTCCGTGGGGCTGCGTCCTCCCTTCCCCAGCTGACTTCCCTGGGCCCACCTCCCTCTGCGCTTTCCCAGGCTGAAGCTTCAGGCTTGACACTTGTGAGTAAGAAAGAGAGAAACCAAGCCTCAGAACTGCCCGACGATAACTGTGCACGCTGGCACAGGCCCTAAGGGCCGATCTGGAGACAACAGGTAAGTTTAAACTAACGTTGCATCAGTTGAGCAGAGAGGAAGCGGCCGGCTCATCTTCCTGCCTTGGACTCTGAAGCCTCGTTAGATAACAGAGCCAGCGCGCCCGCGGGGAGCCACGAACTCAAAGTCTGCTGGCGCAGTAAGTGTGTCTGGTCAATCTTTTCCCAGAGGTCGTGCTGCTCATCACTGGCACCCCAGAAAGCTCCAAATAGATCAAAGGTCCCGCGCACGGGGTGTCGCGGGAGCTGAGCCCTGTCCTTGGCGTGTGCTGTGTCACCTCATCGCCCCAGCCCAGCGGTGTTGGAAGGGAGTTTTGACCTAGAGGTCACAAAGTGATTCCCGTAACACTGTTGAAATTTTTTTGGTCCTGCTGTAACGTACTTATCACCTGGCAAGTACCCAGACAGCAAACAGCACCTTGGTGTAGTAATGCTGATACCAGCCAGGAAAACCAGAGCATGCAACATACTGAAAAAAAAAAAAAACCCAAAACAAGAAAAAAAAATCCCAAGCTCACTGCATCCCTGAAAACCTGACTTCAATTGCAGCCTGCTCCTCAGCCACCATCCTCCTCAACCGCCCCTGAAAGGAGAATTAGTCTCCTCTTTTTTTTCTTTTGCAGTGAAACAAACAGACTCTTCACCAAACTGCTCAGGACAATTTCAGCAGAAGTTCACTTCATCCCCGCAGCTGCTTCCATACAACGAAAGACTCCAACGAGAGGGGACATTCCAAAGCGAGAGGTTACGGATTTGACATCTCCAGAGGAGATCATTCAGTCATTTTCTCTACGCAAGGGCCTCCCCGCACAAACCACGATCCTCGCAGGCGAGAGGCAGACCCCGCGTGAATGCAGGAGAGCAACAGAGGAAAAAAACCTCAACTCCAGCAAAACAGTTCTGTGCCATCTTGTAAAGTGACAGAGGAAAGTGGGGACGAGGATGAGGACATGGCTTCTGCCGGGCTGTCTCGACAGGACCTGTCTGTGCAAGGCCTTCATTACACGGTAACAAACCACGGACTTGGACATCCCCGCTCACGTGAGACAAAGCATCTGTCAGCACAACCAAATCACCACTTCAGGTTACGGCCTGCTAAAAGAAGGGACTTTAAAACACCGGACAGACTCCAAACGCAGCCAAGCGCAGGCTGTCCCCATGTCCCAGGAGTAAGGCTGGGCAGGGTGCACCTCCTTCCCTGCAAACAGCCCTCGCAGTAACAGGGGGTTAAGTCTCTGCCCCTGTGCTACTGCAATCTGCTTGCCCCACCTTATGCAAGGAAAGCAGGTCCTGGTGTGCAGAACCACCTTCACCACTGGTGTAGTCCTCCCACATGGTGTTCAAGGAAGGAAGTAATTGATGCGCTGGGATACAGATTTACATCCCTGCGCAGAGAAAAGCTTCTCCTCTTTGGGGACAAACACCATCATCCTGGCTACCTCATCGAGGGTTGCCTCACTGTAAGGAAGTCCACGGGCCAGGAAAGCATCCCGCGCACAGAGCTTCACGTGGTGGTACTCCAGAGGCAGGAACGGCACGAAGAAATCAATGAGGTTCTCTTTGAGGAGGTGGCTGTGGGCATAACCGTTCTCTGTAGCAAAAAGCAAAGCAAAAACTTCAGGAGCTTCATTTAAGAGCTGGCATCCCTCTGCGAGGCAAGGCTTGTCTCGGGGCGGGGGGAGGCTCTCTTGGCTCATCCAGCCGCATGTGGTGGGAGAGAGACACCTTTCTACTTGTAAAGAGTTGGTCAGCACTTAGTCTGGACACAGAACATCCCTGCGGCTTGCCCACCTCAGGCCAAGAGAAGCCTGAATCCCCAGAGGAGTCGATGGTGTGAGCCCTGTGGCGTCAGGCTGCCTCTCGCAACCTGGCTGTTTTTCAGGGCTGAAGGGGGCAAGGAGGACTCGCAGCTCCCTCCCAGGGCGCCTGGCGGCTGCAGCAGCGCTGTGCTCCTGCAGCTGAGCTAATGTGGATGAAGGAAGGGGCTCAAGCTGCAAATAACCCCAGGGGGGGTGTTGGAATAAAGGGCTGTTCCACAGCACACCTGCTTGTGCGGCTCGAGGGGATGGGACTGCGTAAGTAAGGCCCTGAGCCGGCGCAGAGGGGCAGGTTTGCAGGCAGCCTGCCCGCACCAGCCCGCAAGCGAGCCTGGCTCTTACCTGCAGGCTCCTGCAGCTCCAGCCGTAGCCGCTGCTCCAGGAACTCCATGGAGATCTCCTCCCGTGCCCGGCCGGCTCGCCAGAAGTCCAGGGCTACCTCATTGATGGTGTTGCCGCCGAGATTGCTGCAGACAGAAGGGAAGTCACTCAACCGTGCCCTGAGAGACGAACTGCTGAGAGCGGCCAGCAGCCTCCCCTACAGACAGGCCTCACCAGTCGTTAGCCACGAAGGATTTACCATGTAGCATCAGCGTCTGAAACTTTCACAGATGCTGATGTCGTCTTCCCAAAGAGTCCCTTTCTATAGGCATCTGTACAGCTTTCTTCCATCTTGCCAGCCCAGACCCTGGGGCAGCTGCTTTCTCTCCCAGGGTGGGACCAGGAGCCAGGAGAATTCTCCACCTCCGTCAGTCCCCTGTCCTGGCTTGGAAACCGTCAACCTTGCAGGTGACACCTGGCTCAACACCAAACGCTCAACAAGCCGCCCCTGAAAGTCCAAGTTGGAGGGTAGAGCACGTGGCAGGAGTCCCACTAGAAGTAAAGGTCGAGGGCAGGGATTCTAGTGGCAGCCCAGGACTTGGCAAAGCAACCGCTGCCCGAGGGACAAAGCAGTGCAATTCCCATGCGAGGGCTCCTCTGGACACCCACTGTGGGGCAGCTCCGTGGTGCGGGACAAGGGTCCTGACAGTCATTAGGGCTCCTGGGCAGCCCCTCACCTCAGAAAGCAGGTCAAGGCCAGGCAGCCCCCGCATGCTGGTGAGGGGTTTAAAATAGCCTCAGACAATAGCCCCCACCCACGAGTGCCCCACCACCTGTGAGCTGGCAGCTCTGGGAACCAGCTGGCTGCAGGGCTTGGGTAGGTTCGAGGCAGAGAGACCAGAGAGACACAGACCTTGCACCCATCTTTCCTCATGTGTCAGAGGCTCTGGACCCATTCCTCAAATGGAGGGGAGGTGAAATTAAAAAGCCACCACTATTTTCCCCCCACTGCCTTGTGGGGGTGAAAGAGCTTGTACTGATCCTGCTGCCACCCAGACCATGGGAGAAACAGCCCCTTTTGACTGATGACAGGCAACCAGTCCCACCCCATCCCCATCGCTCAGACCTGGCCAAAGCCGTAGGACCAGCCCAGTGTCCAAAGGAGCCTTGGGGCAGAGCCAGCCCTCCTGTAACAGGTCTGTGTCACGCTGCCACCAGTATGATGAAACCCCCCCAGGATTATGCACTGCTGCGGATCAAGGCACCCTGCTCTGCTCTGCTCGGTGGCACCAAGGGGCTGACATCACCCCCCCCACACCTGCACGGCTTGCCAGCTAGGACACAAGGTCAGCTCCGCGCAGCCGGCAGCGCATCCACCCTGCCCCGAGCAACAGGGGAGAATCTGCCCCTCCACCACGGCTCCTGCCGGAGGCTCACGCAGGTAGGACTGAAACGGGGTCAGCTCCCCAAGCACCCGGCACAGATATAGGTCTTCCACGGGCAGAGAAACTTCCCCAGGGAACCACCAAGCTCGGAGGTTAGAACACTCGCCTGGATGGTAGGAGACGGAGAACGAATGCTCTGCCCACCCCCAGCCTGGGGGAATACCTCTTGCCAGAGCCAAGTTGAAGGCTGCAAATCTGAAATTGAAGGGGCCCCAAGATCCAGGTCTCTCTTCGGCATTTCTCACTGGCTACTTCAGCCATGTGCCTACCTCACCTCTCAGTTTTGAGATGTCCCACTTCTCCCCCTACATACATCACACCTAGGCCTGGAGGAGGGACAGCACTGGGGTGCACACATGCCAAAACCCGTTCTCCCTCTGGATGAGAAAGGAACTATCACTAAACCAGAGGGTGAGCTGATGCCGGGATCAGCCCCCACAGCACAGCAGAGGGACGGCACCTCAGCCAGGCAGCAGGAAGTCCCCACCTCCTGTTCCCAGCTGGCAGTGCCATGTCGTGCAAGAACTTCCCACCAAGACCTGCAGCCCCAGCTTTGCTCCCTGGAGTATGGGATCTCCCTGCTCAGCTGTCCAGGGTGCAGGGTGACACCACACTAGCTCTGACTCTCACTGGTTCCTTGTCTCAAAGCCTAGACGCTGGCTCAGGTGTCCCAGCTAAGCGGGACCTCAGCTCCTCCTGCAAATGCCCCGTACCCGGGCAGGATGCCCAGCACCAATAAGCAAAACTGACCATGGAGCCAACCACCTCTTGGAGGAGCTAGACATCCCTTTCCCCTCCTCTGCAGCCTGAGTCCCCCATAAAGCACACCTCAGGGGATAAATTCCATTACTTTGTTCCTCCCCATCCCTTTGGGGGCCCAGAAATCACCTGAGGAAGAGGAAGATGGATCTCCGGGAATCCACCTGGCCCTTGTTGTCATAGTGGGCCATGAAAGGCTTGATGGCATCCAGGAGGCTGAAATGAAGTTTCTCTGCCTCATCGAAGATGAACAAGGACTGCTTGCAGAGCTGCACAGTCTCGCTTATCTGCTTCTTCAGCTGAGCCTGCAGAGCAGCAGGGAGGAGCGTGAGAAGCCCAGCAGCAGCCACTGCCACCAGACCTGGATGCCGTGGGTTAACCCTGGCTGGCAGCTAAGCACCACGCAGCCGATTGCTCGTTCCCTCCCACCCAGCGGGACAGGGCTAGGAACAGCAAAAGCAAGTAAAAGTGTGGGTCGCGATAAAGATAGTTTAATAATAAAAGGGAAAAGGAAGAAGAAAGAAATGAAAGCAAGTGACGCAAAGGCAATCACTCACGCCTGCCACCGATGCCCAGCCAGTCTCTGAGCAGTAGCTCTCTACCCCAAAACCCTCTCTCCTCAGTTATTATTGCCGAGCATGACATTAAATGGCATGGAATATCCCTTTGGTCAGTTAGGGTCAGCTCTCCGGTGTGTGTCCCCCCCAACTTCTTGCGCACCCCCATACTACTGACTGCGAGGGCAGAGTGGGAGAAGGAGAAAGCCTTGAGGCCACGCGGGCGCCAAACACCAGTGCGTTATCAACACTGCGTTACTCACAAATCCAAAACACAGCACCGTACGGGCTGCTGTGAAAAAAAATGAACTCCACACCAGCCAGACCCAGTACACCCGACCATCCCCACAGCAACACCACGCTGTTGGCTCTCACCTTGTACGAGTCCACGTACTTGTGATGGGGGAAGTGGAAAAGCGAGATGAACAGCCTGACACACTCGCTCTTCATCCCATCCCGGTAAAGGTGACTGGCCACCATCCGAGCCACAAAGTTCTTGCCTGTGCCGGACCAGCCGTGGAAGGAGAGGACCAGAGGCTTCTCTGGCCGCGGGCTCTGCAGGAACCCTTGCATTGCCCGGACAACGACTTCTTTGGCCAAATGCTGCCCGTGGAGCTGCCCACTGAGGTCTGCTTCTAGCCCTGCAGGACAGAGAGCAAGAGCTCAGCTTTAACTTGCAAACCCAGCTGCTGCTGCTGCAGGTGGGAATAAGAGGAGGGAACGTGTCGGGCACTAAGCCCACCCAGCCCTGCTGGTGGGGCTGCCTGGCTGAGAGGAGTCTGAAGTGGCATTAAAGCCCCAGGGATAATGGGGCAGGATGCCCGTATCCTGCCTGCATCAGCCACTGACTGCAAAAAAGACACAGATCTTCCACTGACTCCTTTTTTCCTTTGGGAAGGGAAGGAGGTATTTGATGACCGCAGAGCGCACGGAAGCCAACAGGCCCTCACAAGCTCCCAGCAGAGGGTATGGACACCAGAAGTCTCAGGGACAGCAAAAAGCAATGACACCTGCACGGGGCTTACGTGTGGCTCTTAATGTACCCTCCTGACGCGGGGCTGGATAATGGGCCAGTTTGAACTCCCCGTGGGAGCTACTGGGGGCTTGTGGCAAACTGGTATAGTAAAGAGCAAACTCTCTTGCAGTCTCAGAACTACAGACTAATAATGAGAAACGGGACTTAGCTCAGCCCCTCACCTTCCCACCAGCTCAGCACCCTGCTCAGAAATGCCCTTTACTTACATTGCTTCTTAAGATATACTTTAAAAGAAAACAACCCCACGAACAAACAACAAAAGAGACAACAGGGAGAGGCAGCAGAGACAAGCGCTGCTTGGGGTCTCCCTAGTACAGCACAGCACCTACCTGTGATGTTGTTGACCACCCTGCAGTCTCCTGTCTTGCAGCACTTGCCAAAGCTGCAGTACCAGGCAGAGAGGATCTCCAGGTAATCCTGGCCCACCAGGGGTAAGCTCCAGCCTGGAAAAGGCAGTGGTCTGAACAGAAATGTGCCAGCAAGTGTCTTGTTTTGTATTTTGTGAGGATGCTCAGCTGAGCCCAGTTATCGGCAGCCCTCCTCCCAGGGCCAGGGATCTGGCACGGCCCCACCAGGCAGCCTGGGCTGTGGGGAGGTGGAACAAGCACGTTACGGGCAGCAGCTGGCTCAGGCGGGCAAGGATAGACACGTCTGTGGCAACCCGGGGTACGCTGAGTGAGGAGGGAGATATCCAGGGCAGGGACCCTTGGGAAGGGAAGGAGAGCATCCACAGGAGCTGGGGGAAGGGGGGCGTTTAGAACCTGTCATGGGAGAGGGAAAGGAAGGAGGAAGGCGCTTACCTGGCCTGGGACTGGACTCTTCCTCCTCCTCACAGCCCTCCTGCCACACCTTGCACGCCAGGTACTGCCAGTACCGCTTGGAGAGAGCACTTACGGCTCCCAAGTGCTTCTTCACGGCTTCGTACCTCGCCCTGCCCCACGGTCCCCCCTCCGCCACAGGGCCCTGCTCCTCTTCCCAGGGCCCCCGCGCCGCCCCGTGGCTCCCCAGCCCCGCCGAGCCCCCCAGCAGCAGCAGCAGGAGGCAGCAGGCCAGCCCCAGGCGGGCCCACAGCCTGCCCTGGCCCATGGCGGCGGGGCAGGGATCGCCGGTGGGGCGGGAGCGGACGCTGCCCCGGCCCTGCTGGGTGTCTGCGGGCTCCAGGCCTCCCTTAAACCGCCCGAGCCGTGATCTCACTTCCTGGCTGCCTGCAATTGGAGTCGCGGGGGGAAAGCGCTGGGGTGGTGTCACGGCCACGCCAGCCATGGCCTCGCGCCCGCATGGACCCTGTCCCACGGCCTCCCCCGCGCTGGGCTCAGCGCCACGCTGCAAAACCCGGCCCTGCTCCCAAAAGGAGGCACTGGGCACCCCTCCGGGTCTGCACAAAACTCGGACCCTGTCCTGCCCCCAGCTCCTGCCAACCCTCGCTGGGACGGGAGACGAGCAACTCCTCTTCCCGCCAGGCTGGAGAGATCCCTCAGGAAGCTCCCTGGCACCGTTACCAGCCTGCTCACGCCGAGCAGCACCGCTGCAGCCCTCCCTCCGGCCTCCACACCGCAGCACCAGCAACAACGAATGCCCAGGGAAGGCAAATAATCTGTTTTTTAAGTAGCCCAGCAGCTCAGCTGAAGTTTTGCTGCCGCAAATGCACGAGGTGTTGGCAGTTGTTGTTCATGAGGGTCATTTCCAAGGGGACACAAAAATAACGGCCATAAACAAGGGAGCAGGAGGCAGTGGGTGAGTCAGACCGGCAACACAGGGAGCTGCACTGTGCTGCCCGGGCTGCGTTTGCTGCCTGCTGTGCTGTGAGTTCGGTTCAGCAATTAGATCAAAGCTCCAGGACAAACGGTTTTGTTGCTGGCCCTGGGACAGGCTTGCCGTGTGACACTGGATGCGTGTCATTCCTCATCAACGCCAGAGAAGTGCTGCTGTTTACTGTTACATCAGTGCGCCTTCATACACCAGTACATCCAAACACTACGACAGCTAGGGTGGGCTCCCACTCGAGCAGCCAGGAAAAGTAAGTCGGATCAGCGCAGAACTACCATGAAATCACATACGAGAACCGAGGTACGACTCCTTACCACCACTAAGCTCACCACCACCAACCAGTTTTCCCCACCAAGCTGTAAATCCCCTCCTGTACGGGGAAGCAGCAAGCGCAGTCATTAGGCCTGGCTGCCCGTGCTTTGGCAGGAGATTCTAGGATCCCATGCAAAGCCTGGCTTTGATTTTGGAAACAAGTACACAAACTCAGCTGTGGGGGGCGAGATGAAAAGTGGATAAGCCCCACATAACCTGCATTTTACCTTAAGTTGTACCCACTGCTGGCTTACTATAATAGAGACCAACACCTCTACGAGTCACTGAGCATCAGGACAAGGCCACCTAACTGAGATGAGGCCAAGATGCTTTGGACATGGAAAGAATTTCAAGTTATCCCACGTGCTCACAAAAATAAAAATAAGAAGGGTATTAAATGCAATTTGTCCAGCCTGGCAATTCACTCGTTCAGGTGGACGGGGAGCGGGATCCATGGAGTGGAGCACATCACCATCTACAGGGGGCTACAAATATTACACATCGGCATTAAAGATAACTGGTATTAACATAATTGTCCTCTCCAGCTTCAAAAATAGCGAGGCTAAAACCTTCACATAACCTTGCAATAACTTCAACAGAACTAAACCCAGTACACATTAAAAAAATCAATTAAAAAACGAACCCACTGTAGCCATAGCAAATTAAACTGCTGTCAGCCTTTCTGAAAACTAGTTGAAGCATCTCCATGGAAGCATTTATACACATTTATAGAAAAAATTCATAGCTGTAACATTCAAACTCCACCGTCCCAGGGATAAGTGCTTTAGCTGAAGAGAGCTTATCAAAAGGGAGAGACTTTATAAAAAATAGACGCTTCCATGTTACAAAGGAAAAAAGCAAGTTCTGAACGATAAAACGACCGACTGTCCAACAGCACACCGGCTCCACGGTACTACGGCATAACTCCTGGGACGTCAGCTCAGCTCCAGTGCAGCCCATCGTAAGAGCCGGAGAGGAAAATACAAATAATTGTTTAGTAACCTGCCAGCTGTGCCCTGTTTGACCTGGCTCTGAGGTTCACGAGGCACTGAAGTGGGGGGGGGGGGGGAGGGAGAAAAAAATCCACCCCCGAATAATTCAATTCCCTTTGCAGGCCCTTAGGGAGGAAATCCTCTCCATGGACCAGATGGGAAGGTGCAGGAGGCTGGAAGAGATCCTAGTGCACTACACTGAGGAGAACTCGCTCAGACCTGACTTGGGAAGGACGGGGCTCGGAAGCACAGCAGCCAATGGCACACTACAGCTTGCTGGGATTGCATCCCCCCCCCCCGCCTCCTTTTTTCGGCTTCCTCTGCTGAATTTTACTCGCTACAGTATTTGCTAACCTTCAGCTGACAGTCTTGCAGGAAGAGGTAGCGGCAGGGATCTGCACGGCCCTGGAGATGATACGAGGATGCACGGCTTTTCAGCTCACACCTGGTTATTCCAAAGCAGTCCTGGTGAGCGGCAGCCATCTGATTCAAAATCCACGATCTCAGGTCGAGTCAGGTCTTACAGTGCAGGCATCATCTAACAAGAAAGAAAAAACGGCACCACGAAAACGTGGTTATGTCTGGCTTATTCAGCACCCCAACGCAACTCGGTACAAGCAAACGCTCGGGGGGAACCTGGCAATCCAGGATTTTATAGCACAGGCTGTATCCGCTGGACAGGGAAATGCAGCACATCCATCCTTTTATGGTTTTTCCAGTTTCCGTACAGCAATTCCTTCTGCGCATCCATAGATGAACTCTGACACAAGGCAGGAGGAGAGTCTCTCCCCAGCAGCTCAGTACAACACGGCTATGGGTTAGGCCACTGTCGAGGAAGATCTGGAATAAATGATATAAGGGGAGTCCTTCCCCCTCTTTATTATAGTTTTTTCCGCCACAAAGTCCCTGTCTCTTTAAAATATCGAGAGACTCCACAATGAAAAAACAACAGAGCACCAGTCCCACACATGGGACATATGAATCAAGAACTTATTTTAATTTCTCATTTTCAGAATCAATAAAAACTTGTCGGGAAAGAATTTGAAAGGAATTCAGGGAAAGTGCTAATTTTCAAAACCCTTTCATCTTCTATTGGCTCGAAATTGTTTCTGCTCATTCTTCTGCAAAATTATGTTCATTACATAATCAGAAACACTTTAAAATCTCCCGGTTCTATGAATTCTCACCCCGTTACTACAGCAAACCACTCCAGGATTACACAGCAGTAATACAACAATGTGCTTGGAAAAACAGCCCTCAAAATTATTTACTTCAGCCTTTCAAAACTTAAAAGCATCTGTAGTTTCTGCAAGCTGTTGTACTGCTCATACACAGCAAGAATCCTGTCCTGCTCCCTGAGGAAACTGGCACCTCAAAAATAGAGATGGAGGATATGAAAAATTATTGTCGCTACACAATGCTAGGAGACAAAAAACCCCCAGAACACCCTGCCCCCCCCCCAAAAGCTCCAAAATAAAACCCCCAAACTAGTTCTTGCAAAATTCAGCAATGCCGAAGTCCAAAGCTCCAAGTGAGAAACTCTGGTTTGAAAAAAAAAGCAGGGGCCTTTGGTGTTTCACAACACCAGGCTGATGCCACAGGTCAGGTCAAAGACCATTCCTGCATTTCCAGAGCCTTGGTGGTTTTGTGGTGTCCCGTCCCCAGGAGCCGTACGGGCGCTGGCAGCAGCTCACACAGTCCTCAGAAGTACCCAGCAGCTCTCGGTGGCTTCCTTGGCTTCCGGATGCCCGGCACTCAGAACTGCGAGCATCACCTCCTACCTCTGAAAAACTCCCTGCAGTGGGTTATTAAGCAAACAAGCTCTGGTACAGCCAGATTAAACCCCTGCGCTCTGGGGGAACAGATTTTGATGGCTGTTTACTTGCCCTGTCTGATAAAAAGAGTTTCAATAAAAGCTTAGAAAAGCCAACCACGAACACCTGCCAACTCTATATACATCTCTTGCCAACTCAATATACATCCCCTGCTCCGTATAACAAAGCCAACTTATTGGGATGCAACCAAGAAATCAGCATAGGTGCTTCCAGGTGCAGGGCCACGGGATGCACTTTCAAAAGCAAAAAATACTTGCTCTCTGAAGATCACTTCAAACTAAATCTGTTCTTTTTTTTGTATCACTTTGGGACACTCTTCTTAAACATATCTTTCCTTACCGACAAAGCTCTTGCAAACAACCTGCACGTTTGACCCCATTCTTGGAAATGCGTAACTGGAATAAATGCCATTGGTAACGATTAGTGAAGAAATAACCATGAAACATCAGTAGCAAAACACTCTAAACATTCAGCCCACCACGTGTTGGAACAAGAAAGAGAGACAGACAGGAGGGGAAGAGAGAGAGACTTAAAACAATCCATCAATGTTGCTTTATTAAAATCTTTATTCACACAATGTTGCTTTATGCGGAATCTGACCCCGGGGGATACAAGGAGAGAGTCATGATTGCATTCTGTTTTCTTATTAGCAACCTCCATTTGTGCAGCTGCTCCCAGGGGCAATCCTCTGACAGCTCCAAGAGGGGTGTCTGTTTCAAGCATCTTGCTCCAGCTGCCACAGCAAATAAATTACCTTCTTAATAAATTAGTATTTTTTCAGTTGAAGTTTGTTTGGCGAGACACACTCCAGTTCATTAGCTTCTGGGAGAGGAGCCGACTTCAGTGTCTCCTCCAGCCCAACTGCCGACTTAGGAAGGAGGAGATAAATAGCAGATGGCTGCTGATGCTCTCTTTTTAATTAGTTCTTGATTTCTGTGCTTCAAGCGCTCTGATATTACTAAAATCCACAACCCAACCGTTTTGTAACATCTGGAGCCAGCGGATTACAGTGTGCACAGTGAACAAGGATGAGAAGGTGTCATGAAAACCCCACTGACAGCGCA
Source organism: Fratercula arctica (assembly GCA_947846985.1). Classification (NCBI taxonomy): domain Eukaryota; kingdom Metazoa; phylum Chordata; class Aves; order Charadriiformes; family Alcidae; genus Fratercula; species Fratercula arctica. Next base: position 33,412,588 of record CANTUZ010000012.1, read on the forward strand.
TAGCACCTGCCTCACAAATGACACTGTTTTTCAGAGATTCAAGCAGACCCTGTTTGCATGTGGATGCTGCTTCTCATTTCCTTTTCAATGGTTACAATTGATTGGAAAATTTCTCAGGGTTCTGTATTCGAGTAAGACAACAATCGCTGCCAAAATGTCAGCAATTATCAAAAGGCCAAAATCAGATCTTCCTGATTTGGGGTAAGAGAGGAAATTATTCTTCTTTCCTGCTGCAGAACACCAAGCTCCTGTGGTGTTTACAGTGACCAGACGCATCATGACAAAAAAAGAAGAAAAAAAGCAACCATTTCTTGCTTCCTCCTGCTGATGATGCCAAACTTCATGCCCTTTATTCATGGGTAAACTAATAGAGTGCTTTAAATCTTTGACATTCATACTGGGGGAAAACTTATCCCCCCAGGTTCCATCTGACAGCAAAAGCTTCAGTTTAGAGCCCCATGAACAAACAATACATAAGCCCTGAAAACTAATTTGATTTCATAAAGACAGAAAACCTTTTTTTGGAATCCGTTATTAAATCAAATGTAGATGATCAAGAGTGATCATATAGAAATCAAACCATCAAATTTTGGTAGATCCTTACCAAAATATTAAGTGCTCATAATTAAGCTTAAAGAGAACAACATGCTTTTAAAAATGCTACAAGCCACTACCATGTGCTTCACCGTCTCCTCTTTGTGTACATCATCTTCCATTTCTTGGGAAACAGTTTATGCCAAAATGCCTCAGTATGAATCTATTCCGCTTCAGAATAAATGCGTTCTCTGACCACCTAACTGTTGCCCGCAGTACTTCCCAACACTGTCTCCCTCCACCACCGAAATCTGCCTGCCAGCCAGGCAACAGGGCCCAGGGCAACCCCTGCGTGGCTCCTGCCCAGCTCTCCACCAGCTGAGGGCAACTCACCTCTGCCCCAAGGGAACCCACAAGGCACAATCCACGCTGGTGGGTTAAACTCAGCGAAGGACCATGGCTTTTAAAGCACGCGTCATATTACCAAGTACAGCAATAAACAGGCACTAGCTCAACACCAGTGTCCTAAAAGCTGGCTGTGCATTACAGTCCTGACCAGTAACACCAATAAATAACTCAACATCCCATCCTGCCTGTGGGGTGGTCCGTGACGTGGCCAAGTCTAGAAAAGATGTAGAAGAACATAATTTTCAATTTCAGGTAAACAGTTGCATTCTACTTTCAAGATACTCTGCTCAGGCAATGACAAAAAGACTTCAACAAAATAAAACTGCAATTTTAAAACTAAACTCTCTCAATAACGCCTCTCTGATCGGGTACGGCAGCAGGTGCAAGAACACGCAACAGCTCTCTATCTGCACTACTGCAGAGCTAGAAAGATTTTGACACACAAATCAAGGGAAAGGTCTTAAACTGACATTTTGCTGCTCTTGCTCACAAGTCCAATAATACATAATCACTTTGGGAAGCGGGCTCTTTCCTTACTTCTAAAGACCATACCATCTGAACTGAAAATCAATACAAGACTGTTAAATTTGGAAAAGCAATGATGAAGCTGGTTCCTTTCTGGAGACACAGATTCAGACCTACCGCAAGTGTGACAAGTTTTATGGCCACACGCTCATCCGCAGCGCAGGCTGACGCAGTGCTGAGGGATGACAGCACTAGCACAGGACGAGCGCTACAAGTCTGCCCTGAAAAGCTGACTTACACCAACTCTCCCCTATCTACGGCAAAACCATCAGGAGCGAGGACCCCAGGATGACCACCCTAGTCAGAACATCACAGTGGGGGTTGCAGGAAGCAGCTGGGGAGGGCAGAAAACTTACTGGAAGTGCTCACAGCTCAGGCACAAGCCAGGCCAGGCAGATGGTGGGGACTGAAAAACTGCTGGTGTCCACAAAACAGCAGCACTGAGCTGCGATTACAACATCGAGCAGCAGGAAGCGTATCTCCATATGAGGTGAAGAAGACGAAAGACCACAGCTCAGGGTTCCCTCCGCTCTTCAGGGCCTTGCCCACGGCTGCAGGTTACTGTGGAAGTCCAGCAATACACCTCTCTCTCCCCAGTGCAACATGCCCAGACGCCCCACGTGAAACAGGGCACGGAGTAAGCAGCATGACCTCACTTAACTGAACCTGCTTCCAAGGACAGATTCTGTCCTCCTCCTCAGCTACAACATAATGAAAATTCGGTTAATATAGACACAGGACTGCAAGGGTATTTTCTCTACTCAGACCTTGCCAGATTCCTTATAAATGGAAAACAGTGACAGGACAGGTGGGAACTTACTTTAACCCCTTAATTACCAAGTGCTGTATAACCACCCTGTCCTCCCCTACATCTCCAACCCTGTGGATAAATCTTTGATAGGACTTCAGCCAAAACACTGAAGCATTATCACATATGAGGCAAATGCTTTCCCAGCCTTTTATCGAGGAAAAGACAACTGAGCAGCAGGGGTCCCCTCTCCCACCCCTAATGGCATTCAGAAGAACATCCCACCCCCGGGGGGTGGCACAACTCTTCAGTCTTATAATTATTTTATTCACCACTTCCTCTTTCTCTAAAGAAGCAGCAAAACGCCTAACCAGCTCACAGCTGATTATGTACAACCCTGAATCAGACAAAAACTCGCAAGAGTATATGTGGGGAAGAGAAGGGGAGGGGATCATACTGTTCATCTCCATTTGTCCCCTCTAGATTCAGTCCACAAATTAGTGTCTGTATTCCACACACTTCCACCAACACCAAGAGCCATTTTCATACAGTGCAATGTCCACTGCCGGCAATGGACACACCACAACGGCCAAGACGCCATTACGGGTACTGAGCCGTCCAAGGCTCCAACTTCCCACCTCTCACTGCTGTCAGCCCAAGGTAAAAGCCAGTGTCACCTCTGTTTCTCTGGCTCGGAAGCTTTCCTGTTCATTTCAGTCCATCTTGGCCACAGCCTTTCCGAACTGATTGTGCTGTTTTTCTATCGCTTTTTTGTTTGTTTGTTTTAAAAAAAGGAGTTTCATCTGTGTTCCACTACAATTACAAATGAGACAGAGTCATCCTGTCTTCCACCAGCACGACCTCTGGCCCAAACTGGTCTGTGCACTGCTTCACTGTAGCCAGAATGCTGAGAAGCCGCTGGTCTAGGGCATCCAGATGAGGGTCAGAAAGCACCGGTGAGATGGGGTCATGCGACATAGCAGTTTTTAAGGCAGACTTCAGTACTCCATTCTTCAGGTAATTAAGTCTGTTCCAGGTAGAAACCCGGATGCTGCAAAAGAAAGGAACAAACATGTCGTCATACCACCGTCTAGCTCAAGTTCCATCAGCAACACCAAAGCCAACCTCTTGAGGGAAACCTGTTACATCGAGAATGGAGTCTTATTGCAAAAGTGGTTTTGGGATGGGAGGGCCCGGGTATAACTGCATTATATGCAGTATCTAAGTGAAACTTGAAAACTGAAGGTGAAGAAGAAAGAATCTAATGTGATGTAATTCTTATGTTATACAGGAACACTTCCAACTGCTAGCAAGGAAGCTCTTCAGTCCTGAGGCCTCCCGGCCACAATTTGAAAAGGAAAGAAAAGGGAAGAAAATTAACAGTCTGGCTGTTAATTCAAACACAAAATTCGTGTCACCTGAGGAAGAGCATCACTGACCAACAATTAATCACAAAGGACAAAAATCAGTTGACTGAACTGCCAAGGAAGTGAACACAGCAGTGATTTTTCTGCTTCACTGGCCATTTAACTTCTTGTCAGCCCATCTGAAAACCGTCTTGTTCTGTAAAGTATCTTGGGATTCTCCCCCAAATTTTCGTGGTTTTGCACCACTGGTCTAAACTGTTGGTTTCTGATGGCCTCTAAAGAAATCAGCAATACAAGAAAGTGTTGTAACACACCTATAGTTAGAACAATTACGCGTATTAATTCTTATATGGCATTTGCCTGGCATCAGGAAAAAAGGATATCGGAAAAGCAGGAAACTGCAAGTCTCTTACACAGGTGAACTTTTCCTATGGTTGCATTTCGGAGAATCTAGATGAGAAAGACTCCAAAAGATCCTCATACAGCAGGAAATGAAATATGCATTTAAAATTAATGTAGGAAAACTAAAGAATTTGAAAATCACTTAGTTTAACTGTTCTCCATATGGATTCTAAACGAATCTTGCAGAATGTAGGCCAGGTGTACCACAGCACGGAGAGAGCCTTGCTTAGCGCAGGCAGGGGGTGAGAGCTCAGGCTTTCTGCAGAGTTCCCATGTTTCACAGGCCCTGAGGAATCCGGGAGACAAAACCTTCCAGGGACCTTCCAAGGCTCAAGGAACTATCAACTAAATGCTTAATTTGGAAGGCTTAAAGGAGTTGATGTTATCTTGAAGTAACAGAGGCAGCAAGCAGATATATCAGTATTTTTCTTCCTGTAACATTTCTCTATTTGCTAATGAGAAGTAGCAATGGCCTGGTGAGAGAGTGGCCACCAAAAAAAGAAATCAACAAGTCACAGCCTCCAAAAATAAAAAGAAGAAAAACACAGTTCACAAGGCCAAAGCAGAAACAAAATCCTGCAAAAACCCTACAAACTTCACTTTGAAAGGAGCACCCTGAGCAGTGCTTCAGTCTTGTTTAGAAAGAACATTTGGAAATGGAGGTAGTTAACTTGCAAAACACGTTGAGTCTTCGCTTCTGTCAGGGAGAACTCAAACTGTGATGTGAACTTTTATTCGGCAGGAGCTGGATGCAGACAGCTGCAGATGCAAAGTACCTGTCACGCTGACCAAGGATTGATTTGAAACAGTGACCTGGAGGTGAGACTACTTCCTACGGTCTACTGTCTGATTTACTCCCTTAATGAAAATGTATTTCTCAGCTTCTTGAGCACTGACAATACATCAGACAGACATAGTACCTCAACAAAGCAAAGCACTATGTCCGTGAGTGAATATTTTCAGGTTACCAGAAGGCTTAAAACTTTAAAATTATATTGCAAACCTAAGGACAGCAATTGCGTAAGTAAAGTGAATCGCATCCCTGCATTTCACTTACATGCAGCACTGATAAAGAGGAGCTAAGATACTTCTTTCATCCAGGGCAGGGTTTCCAAAGCTGAAAAGCAAAATCAAAACCAAGTGAACCAGTTGAACTCCTAATGTTGTCCTCACCATCAACAAATTTGTAAAGAATTCAAAAAAATCAATACTAGGCAATTCCATGCTCCAACAGCTCAAATCATTTAAATTAAAATATAAACAGGTTATGACCAATTACAGCTGTAACTCCCCACAGCATCAGCTAATGTACCAGATAAAGGGAAGCAACACCAGCATACCTAGTTCTTTATCAGGTGAAGGCACCTTAGAAAGGAACTTCAGAGGAGTTTAGAACTTAAGCTCATCTTGTGAAGCCGGGGAAAGGAATAATTGGTATTCTGGACAGAGGGAGCGAGAGCTTTGCCTGTCTGACACAGCTGGACAGGGAATGAGCAAAACAGCAGCCACGTGCTGTTTTAGATGGCCAACTTAGACCAACAGTTCAACAAACAAGGTGATCAACTTCAACATTCCACGATCACACTTTCTAAGGAAGGCCTGCCAAAAGGATTTCATAGTATTTCAAACACATGCTTTTTTTTTTTTTTTTAAAAAATAGTTTCACCCCCCTCATAATACTGTTTTCAAAAAAGCACTTTTCCCTCAATAAAGATAACTTAGTCTAGGAGTTTGGCATTACTTTGCTCCGATAATTCTGTTGCTAGTAGCTTTAAAACTGGAATAAGCTCCTCAGGGAAGTGGTCACGGGTGTGGATGATGCCCTTAGTCATATGGTTTAGTTTTAGATAGCCCTGTAAGGAGCACAGAGTTGGACTCAATGATCTTTATGGGTCCCTTCCACCTTGAGATATTCTAAGATTCTATGAAAAAACTCTCCCCCTAGCCCTGATCTCAAATGAGCTGAAAGAACTTTACTTAAACTTTCGAGAAAACAATTTGCTTCTGGGCCTGCAAAGCCCCACCAGAAATGTTTTCATAACGTTATAAGCACGTACTATAATAAAAGGTCTGACATGACCTTCAACTATCATATTCAATTCCAGTGACTAATACATTAATTTCCTCCTAACACATTGCCAGAGCATTATAGAAAAACATTTTTTGCCAAATTCACCTAAAGCAGTCTGCAAGCAGCAATAATTAAGCAAGTCCCAAGGTGGAATGCATCCTCCTGACATAACTGAAGAAGCGCTACAGGAAAGAAGGAAGGAAAGAAGGGCGGAAGGAAGGGCGGAAGGAAGGGCGGAAGGAAGGGCGGAAGGAAGGGCGGAAGGAAGGGCGGAAGGAAGGGCGGAAGGAAGGAATCCTCTATACAAAAGGCAAATGGAGAAAGAAATGGAAACTCCAAGCCTTCCAAGGATGTGTCTGGATCAGAGGTCTCAACGTCTGTGTACACACTGTGGAAGTGGTTATGCAGAGCCACTGCAGAGCAGAGCCTGGCACAGGAACTGCCAGAGTGAACCACCAGCAGCCGGTCCATCCGCAGAAGGGGGAACTCACTGTTACTGCAGATGGTAGTGCCCATTGGAAAAAAAACTAGGGAGTCTCTGGACTAAATCATGAGAAAGAGGAATAGGTTATCTTTGTTTTCAAGAAAAATTAAGCAAATTGTTATGATTTAAACAAGGCTGTATCTTCAATAGGATTTTTAACTTAAACTATACCAGCCAACGTACAAAAACTATAGCAAAGACAGAACAACTCACATTTTAAACACATATCGTTAAAAGTTCAGCCTCAAGAAGGACTTCTCATCAGTTCCTCTCAGTTACCACATGGTTCGTTTTTGTTTCAATAAGAATGCCCATGCTCAGGACATCATCACATTTTGCTCTCAGTATCAGTTCTAGCTCCATTTTAAACTCGTAACCTTTTAAAGCCAGAGCAGACAGATCCAGAAAGCAGGGAATGCCAAATTATTCAGAGACATGTTTTGAAAATATTTACTTCTACTATGGCACTCACTAATAGTCCCTGGTAAATAACAAGTTTTTAATCTTCCATTAATTAAAACCATAAAAGGGAGGGACTTTTCTGGGAATAGGAGGAGAGACACAAGCAAACCTCTGAAAGTTGCTTGGGGAAAAAAGGTCATACTGTGCTAATTTGGGCGTTTCTGCAGTTTGAGTAAGACTTTGCCCAAAGCAGTGACGTTATCTAGAGCACAGAGTAAGTGTCACACCCTCATACTTGGTGAGTAATTTCTGATTAAGAAGGAAAGCTTTCGATTTTTAGCACAAAAGGTATTAATGAAAAAATTAGCAATAGAAAGAAAAAACAGAGAGATAGAGAGCAGATAACGCGTGCCTTCGTGCTTACCACTGCCTGCCCACCAGGATTTCCCTTACCCTCACCTTTTGGCATTATCCAGGAGGATGAGCATACTGGCTCCTTCATCATCCTGGAAACTCTCATAGTGGTGCCGGTCAGCATTCCCAATCAAATAGTCAAAGATGGCGGTGTCAATGATATCCAGGAGACGAGGGCCTGAGTCATATGGTGAAGTCTTCTTCACCGCATCACAATAGCTTTCATCATACTCCCACCTGGGGGCCATCAAGAGAAGCCAAATGAAATTTTCAAGGAATGCACACCAACGGTATTTATAGCTGCGCTTATAAGTGCCTAAAGAAAAGGTGAGCACAGCAGTTAAGGCTATATAAAGAAGAAAGAGCCAGATAAAAGTGCTTTATTAAAAGATTAAAACCTGTATTAACACCCTAGCACATGGAGCAAGCTGTAGTTTCAGTGCAAGGTTACACATCATCTTCCTACAGAAAACAAGTCCAGAGTTTGCTTCCTCACGGCTCACGATTCAGGAGTGGCTGGGCTGCCTCACAGCAAGATTACCATCATGATTCGCCTCCCTTAGCTTCCTAAGGAAGTTCTAACTAATTTCAAGTACTGTGTCTATTCCTATTGCCTTGACCTGCTTCCATCAGTCCTGCTTTCCCGTGATCCTCTTCGTTTTTTCTTTCTAATGCAAATAACCTCATCGTGGTTACTAATGACCTCCTCTGTCCTGAGGAGAAAGGCCTCATATGTTTTCATTCTCCTTCACTCACAGTTGTCTCTTTCCTCCCCTCTTTCCTTTCAAAGTCTCTCTATTCTCCACCGGCAAGAGTTCAAGCTTCCTTTTTCTCTCCTCTCCTTCTACATAAAACCTAGCCATGTACTTGCAGTCTTACAACAGGGATGTCACGTCTCAGTTCTCCAAAGCTAGGATTTTAAATTTTCTCATTTTCTTCTTTACAGTTTTCAAAGCTATTCAACACCACCACCAAACAGCGAAACCTCTGGTGTATATATATCCTTTCCATCTGTCAACCTAAATAACAGGTACATCTACAACATCTTCCACGTAAGGACTGAAACAATCATTCATAAAATAGCAGTTAAGTTGGAAATGCCTTAAACCATCTGTGAATTGGAAACAGAAATGGAGGAGACACAAGCTGGAGAGACTTGTTGACATGCTCAAAATTGCAGAGAGTCATAAAAGCAGGGAAAAGATCAGAATTTAACTACTAGAACTGCCACATACCCCACCACATCTTCTAGATGCCTGGAGCCTAAGCTCCCAATAATCCACCTTTCCTCCAGCTACCCAAATCAGAGTGGTCAAAAATTTATCTTCTCAGTGGTTTTGTTGACATGTCTCACACGCTCCTCAAATGCCGTCTCTAGTTCCCTCTTTCTTTTGCAGAAAGGTCCAACCCACATTCCAACTTAAAGCACAAACCACGAGGGCAAAAGTCTCAGAACCTACTCCTCCGTGTACTGGATACATTTATTTTATGCTACATCCTTCTCTCCCTCAAGCGCTTCTCTGTCCTCGCATTTTAGTTTAGATCAGTACTTAATCTCCTTGTAACAGTTTTTCAGATATACTACGCTCTCTCCTCTCATTCTCCATTGAGTTTTTCAAGATAGACCTTTCTCCAACATTTATTTCTGACCATTTATACTGTATTAGCGTAGAACTTTGAAGGGCAAGATTTTATCTATTACACGTCCATTAAAAATTATGTACACTACTGTGCCTATATGAATTATGTTCAAAAGATCAACTCAGGACAGAGTAGAAGCAGCTAAATCTGAAAAAAAAAAAAAATCTACAGTTACTTTTCCATAACTACCAGACAAAGAAAAAGGAGAGCATGACATCTAGAACGTTTAATTCTCCTGACGCTCTCCAAGTGAAAAGCGCAACATGACAAAGTGCAAAACACCAGAACCATGCAATCCCATCTGAACAAGGCAAGTTGCAAGTAAGTGTAAAATACAGCAAATATCAACTCAGCATGGGTATCCTGTGTAAGCAGGCAATTTATGATGAAAAACAGTCTCTTAAAAAAAGAAACACCGCCAAGAAATTCAGTCAATTCATTACTGCAATTTACAAAGTACTAAATACAGGTGATTTTGACCCATTGAAAAGGAGATAACATCTGCTGCTCAAAAATCAAACTGCACATTTAATAGTCTAAAACACTTCAATTAAGTCTTTGGATGAGATTCTTTCTGGACAATCACGTCATTGGAAATCAATGGATATTTTAGATCAAGGACCAAAAAAATCTCTTTCCATTCACTTGTTGAGGACAGACTTGGACAAATTTACTAAGCTCAAAACCATCTGCTCTGGTCACGGCAAAAACATCTCTAACCCAAATACTCAGACATGTTACATCTATTGTACAAGATTGCTAGATCCCATGTTTGTCCTTCTCTGAAAGCATTCTTTATCTGCTGACCATGGTCATCAAATACTGATGCTATTCAAAGCAAAGAACTACTTTTTCAGTGCCTTCCTACTGAAGCTAAACAAGCTCCACAGCTCTTGAAACAAACTACAAGGACCATGAAACCAAGTCTGGCAGAAACACCACAGTGCTACCACATTTTAGTGGGCCACAAAGAGACACAGTGTCAAAAGGAGGTCTGGTGGTACAAGAGAAGAGTCTTGGTTTGCCCAGGGCCGACATTTTCAGAGGTTGGAGTGATTGCATGGTGGAGTTCTGTTCCAGGCAAAAAGCAGGAAAAGAAGAGCACTTATTATTGTGGAAAACAATGAAGATTTCTTTCTTGCTCATTTTACTTTAAATTTCATCCTAGACTTCTAGTGCAGTATCAAGAAAGCTGTCAGCAAAACTCTAGGTTTTGAGAACACTTGCTCCTAAATTAGCCACTGTATTGCAAGGGTAGTTCTAGTACAAATTATCATGTATAAAAAATAAGCCTATCATGTTCTCATACCTGGCAAGTTTGCCTTCACGGTAAGTCCTACCCCATGGATGTCGATGCTTCTGAAGAGGCCAGACATCTGGTAGCCACAGAGTCACTGACCCCTCCATGATGTCCCCATCTGCACAAGCTGGTTCTGTTTCCCGACAATAGTAGCACTTCCCATAGAAGCAAGTGTTATTACCTTAAAAAAATAAAAATAAAGAGGTATCAAAAGAGTAGAACTTAATCCAAGGGATGTCAACTGAAACTGAGAAGCATATTGTTGCAGCAGAGTGTTCCCTGCAATAGGATTTCACTGAACTTGACCTCATGCTTCCTATCTCTGAGAGGAAAAGGCTCAAAAGAGCATCTAAACAGAAAACTATTCATTCAAAGCAACACTAAAGACTAATATTCAAAGGAGAGAGTAATTATATTTTCTAACGTTTTTATCACACTGAGAGTTAATGCAACATTGCACTATCAACAAGTTTTTGTAATCCCTTCCTAGTCCTTAGGACCTTGACTTTGCAACCTTAGCACAGCTTGTTTTTTAAATTTCACACTTCATGTGTCAGATTTTCCACTTTTTCTGAAAAACTTGAGCAAAAAGACACAAGTGAAAGAAGACTAAGCAGAGCTCAAGCAGATTTGGAGCCCTGAGACCTGCCACATATCTCAGTTACTTGAGCTGACTCAGCCGGGGAAACATAAACAAGCTGTCCTTCTGATATGACCTAGGAACGTGGATCCGTCAAAAGTTTCATGAGTGTCCTCTGACAGGGGAGGAACAATGAAATCCTGCAGTCTTTAGTGCATTAAGGCCTACGTAGCCTGTAGCATAAAGTAATGTACATAGCCTAGATTAACATTTTTAGCTTAACTTTTTCTATTTCACCTTTCTAACCTGCCTTTGCTTAACTCTTGCCAAGTCAATTCCAGTTCCATACTCACAGATGTTCTTCCAAAATATTCTTCAACTATGTCTCACTTCCTTGTGATTCCACTTATTCCCTGTCCTTTACATCCAACATCCTCCCCAAACCAGGCTCAGCTCACTGAAAGACATGTTTTTCACTTTCCAAGCTTATACCACGGGCCCAAATCCCACATCACAATTCCTTAGCCAGCCAGCACTCCTTTGCAGTCTTCCATCCAGACCCGGCTCTTGTGCTCCTAGTGTCCCAGTCAGACAACTTGAGGACATCAGATGGATGATCATTTACAGCATAACAGCTTGCAGCAGACCACATCTCTATTTGCATGGGAAGCCCTGCAAGTCTCTCTTCCTATCCTGCAGCAGGTCTAGCAAGAGACAGAATTCTTTGAGATTCTAGCTGCAACTCTAGCAAATCTGCACTACGTATGCGTGATTATCATTTCTTCAAAACCTCACAAACTTGGTCAAATTTGGGCAGACAAGAGATCACAGTCCTCTTCCCAGATCCACCCATTTCTTTGGTTCATGCTCCACAGAACCGGTGGTTCCAAGGAATCTAAGGAAAGGCAATGAAAATTTCTGGAGGCATACTTTTCAAGTCAGCATTTCTGCTAGAAAACTGTTTAGCTACCTTGGCTGAAATTAGAAAAAGTCAAGTCTGCCTGAAGCAATCTGAATGCAAGAAGAGTTTGGCAAGGCAGAGCTACTCTCATCTGAAAGTTAAACCTTGTAACTGAAAGTGTTAGGCAAACTTAGTAGGTGAGACTACCAACAGTTCTTGTAACAGAAATATACACAGGCGCACATATTTATCAGCTGTAATGAACAATCATCTCTAGAGTCTTCTTATTTAAGAAAAAAAAAAGATTAATAATTGGATATTTTATGAAAAGCCTGAAGGATTTGAGGCTGCAGCGTAAGTCATTTCTTGGTGCTTAATGGCCACCTGGTAGGAGTTCACATTAATAATTCCCATGAAGTGCCCTTCATCGCATTGTTACTGTAAACAACACTCAGAAGTTCTGACACATTTAGTTATGAATGCTCAGCAGACTCTGATGTATCACAAACGACACCTATCACCAATCGACGCATCAGTTCTATAAATCATCCCAAATCACCACTGTGTTCATGTTAAATAAAATCTGATTTTTTTCCTTTCAGGTCTAATCATAGAATTTTCTAACCACTTCTGACAGCAGAGAGAAAATTCTTACTCAAAAAAATCCCATCTGTAACATCAGCAGGCAGGAACACAGGAAAGTTACAGCGGCAAAAACTACTTGGAGAAAATAAAGTCCTTCTCCCCTGCCAAATGGGGTTATACAAGCGTTACAATCTCTCTTGGCACAGAAAGAGACTTACCAGCTTCCTGTGTCATAGTTAACTGTTCCGTAACTGTGTCAGATTCCCATGGCCAGATTCCCATTACATGTTTTTCTTTACTGGACTACGCAATCCATGAAATCCACTTACCCACAGTCATGAAGGTGCCCAGAAGCTGCTCTGTGGCAACTGGTTTGATCTCTGTACGTAGATTCACAAACCTGCCAACCACCAATGGAGCTCGTCGGAAACCCAGAATTCTGATTTGGGGTGAAAAAACATGACATGAGAATTTGCAGCTCTAAATTAAAACAAAACAAACCCACAGTCTCTGTGCTGTTGTCTGAAATTGGGATGACTGAGACCAAAGAATAAAGTTGGAACCCTGCAGCGACCTCCTCTCTTCTGCAAGGCAAAGTAAAGAAACTGATTTTTCTTAAGTGCCTGGATGTTAAACTTGCTTTCTAGGCCATTAGTGACACTTCTTTATTAGAGCATTTGCAGCAGAGGAACACACGATGTACCATGCTCCAACTCTCAGAAATAAGACCTCATAGCAAAAATATTCATCATCTGTCTTGTGTACAGGCTGAAGCGGGAACCATATGGCCTTTGGGCTCGTCACCTGGAAAAAATCATTTATTATTTGTGGGAATTACTACCTATTAAAATGTTATGTTTAAGTCCAATTCAATTATACTTGAAAGTAAACAATCTAGTAGTTATTTTGCTTGGCATGAGGGGGGAGAAAGGAAGAGAGAAAGGTTGAACAAAACTAAATGTCTGAAGTGTCCAGAAGAAAAGAGAGGTGGGAAGAATAATCATAAAACTCGCAGTCACAAGATCCAGGTTCCACTCCCATGTCTGCCACAGTCTTTGCTCTGTGACCACACGTGAGTTGGGCATTTGTAATGTAATTTTAACGGTGCTTAAAGGAGAAGCAGAAACATCAGCACAATGTCAGCGCTAACTCTCTTATCGTACTTTTGATACTCATTTGGTAGTCTTTGCATCCCAGAAAGAGAGTGAAAAGGTACCGTCCCTTCAGCAAAAGGGACAATCTATATTCCACAGAGATCCTGGGAGAGTCACTCTAACAGCTGCAAAGTATTTTTTTTTAAATATTCAATGAGTAAATCCCCTTCCTTAAGTATAAAATAACGCTAAGAAAGGGCAACACAAAATGTCTGCCTGAACAAATCATGTATGCATAAAACCAAAATTCATAGCCAATACAGAGTGTTACGTACAGCTTGAGAAAATGCCAGCGCTCCAAGTAAATAAGCACAAAGCTGAGATCTGGAAAACCTGTACCTGTATTTTCAGACCCGCAGCTGGAAGGCCACTATCCTGCATAGCACTGCCTCCCCAGTAGTGGTAAACATATATTATGATTCAGATCCTTCTTCAAACAATACCATCCTCAGAGAAAATATGTAACTGTCACCATTCAAAACAAAGGTGCATGCTAAAGTTACATGGGCAGGTAGCTTCTGCAAGGTGTTCTTGAAGAACATAGAGGTGCATATGCACAGAGAGAGGAGAAAGGCAAAAGAAAGAAGCACAAACCCCCAACCAGACAGACAGCAAGGAACAGCTAAGAAAGGGGGATTTGGACACTGGAAAGAAGCTTTGAACTGTTGCTTTACAATGTCTGATCACTGCTTTTTCAGGGAAACCAAAGTCTTTATCTTTCTTGAAAGCACAAATGGACAACAAATCTGGCTACATCATCTATCTTTGGTCTTAAAATACCCTGATTTTGGCCCTCCACCTAAAGACTGCAACCGCAGCAATGGGCATTACACAACTAGTTATCACCAAACCTTCCTAGAATTACTGATTTCCATTGCCTGTGCAATGAGTTCCACAGATGAATTAGCACTAACAAACATAGCTTTTACCACCTGTGAATTCAGTCACAGTGATGAACCTCTTACTTATGTACTGAGACACCTCAGTTTAAGTTCAACCATCTACTCTTTATTGTATTTGTCCCTCCTTACTCCCCTTCCCAAGATTTTAAGTCTCTTCATGTATGAATTTTTCACATCTTTAATTATCTTCAGAAATCTTCTCCAAAGTTCCAAAATAGTTCTCTTATAATGAGGAAACCAAGACCGTGCTCATTTATTCTAGATGAAACTGCACCTCTAACTTTTATTTTATAACTATTGACACTCGGTGTTTGGTATTTTCTGTCCGATTCTTTGTATGTCCTGTAATTTTGCTTTTCTTCTGGTAATTGCACCTCCAGCTCAGGTCCACAAAACCACCTGCGTACCCCTGAATACAATTAATATATGAATAGCTGCTTTTCCTCTAGGATGCACTGATTCATATTTAGGCTAGACCAAACTGTTAGTCTAGACATTAGACTTAACGTTTTAGCATACCGGACTTTAATTTAACATTCACATTCAGCATTTCAGACTCTTCCACAGGATTTAGCTAAGCCCTTTCTTCCCTATAACACGAAATATCAGTTGTTTCAGTGCTCATTCTCCTTTTCAGATTTCTCAAACAAATCTTAAATGTTAGAATCTTGCACAGATCTTTGAAATGATGTTTCACAAAAAGCTAATAATTTTAATTTTTCAATTCAATGTGATACATTGGCAGGTTTAGAAATAGCTCGCATCTAAGGTGTCTTCTTCAAGGGACCCCTTTTCCCCAACTCTGAAAAAGTGTTTACCAGAGAAAATAAAACCAGGTAACCCAATAATTCCATACCTATCCAAGTGAAAGGCTGCCACTTCTGCGTTGTGCCTGTCATAGCCAGCATATGGTTCTCCTTCCACTACATAATCCCTGGCATATCTGTAATTGAAATAAATCAAATAAAGTGATTTATGCAGGATTCACATCAACTCTGCTGTTCAGACTAACAAGCGCCACAACAGTGCAATGTTAAACAGACTCTGGGTCACTTTCAAAACGATTGCCAATGGTAGAGAGAAAATTATTGATGAGATTACATAGCATACAGACTGTTGAAGTAGTAAATAAGAAGGAAAGGTCAGTAATGTACAGTGGTCTCAGGAGCTTGGGAAGCGGTGCCCATTCAAACTAATGAGTTTTCATTCAGCCATATGCCAAATCACATCTAAGAACAAAGAGCACAGACCCAGCTACAGAACAGGGGACTATTTATACTGGAAAGCGGCAACTCCACAAACGATTTTGGGGTTAGAATGGATTGCAGATTAACATGAAAATACAATCTGATATTGTGGAAGAAATGCTAAACGCAATCTTTAGTAACTAGAAGATCAGCAAGCATGAATCTGAGGACAATACTGGATATAAAAAGACCCTTTATTCTGATGGATAAAAGACATAATGAACAGCAAGAAATAGAAATTAGACACTCATTACAACAACAATGGTATATTTTGGTGAAATGGGGGGCTTTTTTTCTTTTTTTTTCTTTTTTAATAGATGTTACTTAAATAGTCAAGGCAAACACAAACTTCCAAGATTCACGACGTTTGAATCAGGTCTAGATAGTGCTTAAGAAGCATGCTTCAGATTACCATAAAACACCACAATTAGGCTGGATTTCAAGTCATTGTGAAATGAGACAGCTAACCCTCAGAACTTGTCCTCAACCTCAGGTCTTTTGTATGTACTTACAGCAGGCTTTTGAAAACATGGTCACATTTTGAAAGCTCTATATATGCTTTTATATATATATATACACACACACACATATATGATAAAACTTATTGGGAAAAAACCCAACTCTTGCTTCCATGCACAGTAGGCAGCTAGTCCTTTCTGGAGCAAAGGTGGCAAATCAAGAGAATTCATTCTTCTTCGCCAACCTCTAAGTTTTCGCAAAACGGTTTTTAGTAGTAACTTTCACGTACCTTTCAGGACAAAAGCTAATTAAGGAGACTACCTTGCAATGACAGAACGAGACTCTACCTACAAGCCTAGCTATTCAGCAGTCACAAACGGAACAGGAGTCTACCAGTATGGCTAGGGCCATACTGTCTACCACTCCTATAAGCTGTCTAGCGTTCCTATAAACATTCCCAGCTGCACATGTCCCTGATGGAGCATAGTCACTGTGTTCACCTGCACAGACATTCCATTATGGGAATGTAATTTAATGCTTGGGGAAACGCTTTACAGCACTCGCTTATACAGAAAGCACTATAGAAATGCCACGTCTTGTTACTGCATTTCTTGGACAAGCAGCCTGCCGTACCACCAAGACTTCTGCGTGAGGGGTTCACAGTGTTTAACCACAGCCCAGTCCCATAGCGAAGCTCTAGCCAGACTAGTAATTGACCATACAGAAACAGGCCTGCGAATTCAAGGAGTGGAGGACAGATTTTTTTTCCTCATTCTCTAAGAATTCATCAACACTACAGAAGAACTTCATGCTTGCTCAACCCAATAGCCTTTGCAGAGAGATGTACTCATTCTGATGACAACACTTTACATTCGCAGCATAAAACACACCTGCCTTACTTTTTTCACATTTTTCTTTCTTCTTTTCCCCGAAGGCAAACAGTTCAAAAAGCTTTACAGATGTACACAAGACTCTTCAGAAACATTCAATCATGTCAAATTTCCCTATGGATCACCCTAAATAGAGGCCATACCAAGGAAGTATCACTACTTGCCCATTCTTACATTGCTCCTCCAGTATCCACTATTGGCAGACAGGAAACTCAGGGGCTTTCACTCTGACCTACCAAGCCATTTTACAGTCTTCATGCAGCTACGCCAGACACCCAGATCTACTTTTACGACCACTGTTAACTTTCACTCCTTCCCTGTTCTTGAACGGGATCCACTCATGGCAGTTTGACATGACCCTTACTCCAAAAGAGTAAGCAGACTTCTCTCCACGCTGCCAGAACTTGCACTTCCACAATCAGAAGGACACTGCTTAGAAACAGCAGGTTTAACCAACATTCCCTCAGGGCTGATCACAGTGATTATTCTCTTAACCTAAAGACAGGCTGTTTGAGCATCAGAGCTATACAGCCTGAGAGACGTTGGCACGGCAACCTGACGTTATTAGAGGACCAGCAAGGCTCTATACCGTTTGTCTCACAAATAACAGAATGGCCCTTCCATTTATGGATAAATTTGTAATTCAAACATTAATGCAACAACATGGAGATAAAAAAAATATATAAAGCAGTTATTAATTCAGTCATTGAAGGCAATATTTACCTCTTGGGTTTGAAGACAACCTTCTGTCCTCCTTCAAGTATTAGCAAAGCTTTCAGTTGGGTCCCTTTGTATCCCACATCAGCTTTTATGATTTTCTTTGTTGTCATGGCATGCATAACAGCCCCTAGCTCTGGTGTCTCCTCGGGATACACCTCCCGGGGCACCACCCATTGGGCTGCAATCTCCCAAGGGGACTGCAACGTATGGTCAAGCCGGGGGTCCAGTTCTACATGGAGGCTTGCCATCATACGGTGAAAGGCGCGCTGGTCCTCCCGGTTGGCAGCTGAGGTGTCCAAGTTGTCAATGAGGAAAACTTTTGTGAAAATGAAGATGACAAGGAGGATGGCCAACAGCACAACTCGCTGCTTTAGCTTCATGGTGACCTTCAACCCTTCTCCCCTGACCCTTTCTTCCAAGCGTTACAGGAAGTCTATTGGAGATCAGGGTGAGGAAGGGGATGTTAGTTAATGAATTTCATTCATAACTTGCATTGTGAAAGAGGTATCACCACTAAAGCATCTTCTGGTACCCCTAAAGAGAAACAAAACACAAACTTACAAAACTGCGCTCCTGCAGAACTCACCAAACTCAAAATCAAGTTTATTCTTGGAACGTAAGTCTGCACTTATGTACACTTGTATCCTAAAGCCTAAACATTTCTAGAAAAGTACATGGGGTTTGCTGTCTTCCTGTAGCCTTTCAGTGACCTGCACGAAAAGGGAAATTGCCTGATAGCATCTCTCCATAGCTGAAATTGTAACAGCTGCAACTACCATGGGCAAGGCTTTTGCAGAGAACTGTAGTTTAAGTTGATAGCTCCAATTTCACAAACACTTTTCCATTAGTAAGAGAACCCATGACCTCTGGTTTCCTAAAGATTTGTCCCTCAAGAGAAAGCTCCCAGGTAAATTTTCTGACATCTGACAACTGGTGAGAACAGCTGCACAGCCCAGTTTCCTGAAGGTACGAGACATAAGGACAGAATAGACTTAATCTGTTTATCGCCTCTCATTTGCTGCCACTATAATTTACGCATTTTTTTTTCCATTAAGAAAAAGGGGATATATTTACTTCCTTGCGGTTAACTATGTATCTTCTGCAGTCAACTGTAAAACCAATAACCACAAAAAATACAGAAAGTATCTGTAATCTCAACACTAAAGTAAAAAGAAAAAAAAAACCAACCCAACACTAATACTGCCTCTTCTCAGAAACCTCACCTACAACACAGTTAAAGCCACATCTGTGTTTCTGTATTTACAATGGGCTGCAAGACGTGTCTCACCCCTCAACAAGCCTTTGCCAGTACAGTGTCAGCATATGAGGACCACATAACACACAATTAATCAACTGTATTTCGATTATGAGGACAGAAATTATCTTCATAATATTAGTTGAATGTAGTCAAAAATCAAATGGAAATGAATACTAAGGCACATCTCTCAGGAATGCTCAGAGCCAACAGAGATTTCTCTCTGCACAAGCTATGCTAACCATGAGAACCACAAATGGCACCCTGAGCTGCGGTAGGACTAACATAGAAAAGCCTTCTCATGCGATTTAACAATAAGCGTATAAGCCGGTCATTATTAATCATGTCACTGGAAAAACAAGCTGCACTGGCTAAGTTAATTTGCCAGCAGCAACCAAAGGACAGCCAAACTATGACTTGCTGGCCAAACACAGATCACAGCCACCCTCAGCATCTGTGTGGACATCGTGCCCTGGCTGCAGAGGTCACAGGGGGTACAATCATTCTGAGGGGCTTAAGCATATCGTTGAGGTACATCTCCATCAAAGATTAAGACAGTGGCAAACAGCAGATAACAGTAAGCTGCATCCTTTGAGCAAGTCATCAGTGCAGAATCAGGTTTGGCACAGTATATAACAGTACTAGCATAAAAAGCACATGCAAGCCCAAGCACCTTAAGTAAATTTACATTAGGCCTATAGCAAACCTTCCCTACCCCCCAGCTATGTGGCTCTCCCACATTCCCAGGCATCAGTGTTAGCACTCATACAGTGCACGGTAGTGCAACGATCCAGGCAGCCAACCCACCCAAACATTAACCACCTTCGGTTTGCGTGCGAGCCACCTACTATCGTTAGTTTTTGAGCCAACGCACAGTTTATCTCCTGACTACAAAACACCACTACAGGTGCAAGTCAGAGAGACAAGGAGGGTGGCACAGCTGTTCCAAGAGTGGGAGATGACCCAGCAAGTGTCTACAAAGCCTACCTATCTACAGAGGGGCACCTGAAGTTACTCAAGTCAGCACTGTCACCTAAAGAATGGCCCTGCCCTCCATGTACCTCCCACCTTCATGCACTGAACTCCATGAAAGATCTGATCCGTATTAAAGCTTGAGCATCTTAATTTATTCATTTTTAGCTTCAGCCCTCCTTCACCCAAATCTGGTTTCCAACATAGTTTCACAAGCATGTGAGGAGAGCACACCATGAAGCCAAGAACAAGTGTTTCTTCTAGCAGCAGCACTAGTGAATTTAAGTCCAGGTAGAACTACAGCCCAGGCCAGCCCAACAAAGGATAAGCAGCTGAACCATTGAGGAACAGTCACAAAGAGCCCACCAACAGGGACAAGGAAATTCGCTAGCAAGCTGTCAGATCCTCCTATTTTCAAAATCACTCTTTTCAGCACAGCGACCAAGCTGAGCACCACTCAAACTTACAGGCGACACGCTCTGCCGATGCAGAAGCATGCCTTTTAGCCCACCTTACCATCTGAATTTTTTTGCTGTCATTGTCCCACCTCAGGTAACAGCTCGGTTCAGTTTGGCCCTTCCATTTTGCTTCTTACATACTTCCTATAAAACCTGTCTGCTGAAGCAAGAAAGAAAGTGAAAGTCTCCTAATGACAATGAGTTAAAACTGAAACATGAACAAGTGGTTTAATATTTACAGCAATCACTTACAGCAACATAAAAACCCCATGAAGGGTAGAGGGTAGGATGAAAGAAGGCTACCAAGTCTCAGGGATCCTTCAAGCCGGTAGTATTGTCCCCTATTAACTACATACTACTAATTTTAATCTACTGGAAAATAAGTACTTGTGCAACAAATCACATGGTAATATGTTTTAATTTCCATATAAACATCTCAGTTCTGTTTAGGCAGCCTGCATTTTACACGCTGCAAGCATGAGGATGAGAAGCACAGATGAGGAAGATGCACCTGACCTGAGAGCCTCAATTCTTGCAAATACACAATCAGTCACTCAGAGAGACAGCCCTAAATAATATTATTCCTAAATCTAAGAAAGCAAGCAAAGCAGATCAGGCTATCACTGTCCCCTCTCATTGTAGTGTCGTAATTACGCTTCTTTAATAATTCTAAATAATGTTTAACATTGTTGTTATCAAGATCTGCTTTCATTCATTTTCAAAATCCATTAGAATTTGTAAGCAGTTACACAGAAGAACACAGCTCATTTCAGAACAGTTACTCCTCGTTATGACATATGTATACACAGAATCACAGAACGGTTCGGGTTGGAAGGGACCTTAAAGATCACCCAGTTCCAACCCCCTGCCCTGGGCAGGGACACCTCCCACCAGACCAGGCTGCTCCAAGCCCCATCCAGCCTGGCCTTGAACCCCTCCAGGGATGGGGCAGCCACAGCTTCTCTGGGCAACCTGGGCCAGTGCCTCACCACCCTCACAGGAAAGAATTGCTTCCTAATATCTAATCTAAACCTCCCCTCTTTCAGTTTGAAACTGTTATCCCTCATCCTATCACTATACTATCTGATAAAGAGTCCCTCCCCAGCTTTCCTGTAGGCCCCCTTTAGATTTGGAGCTCAAGCTGGGCACACACTTTCCTAGACCGATTTTCAGGAACGCTGAGTATCTCTAGGGGTATTCTTTTAGGGGGAGAGAGGGAAGACTATAACTAGAGCCACCACTTAAATTAAAGGTCACTCACTTAGTTTATCTTTTGTGCCTGCTTTGAAACTAATTTTGGCTGAAAATCTCCAACGATGTTGACAGAATTTAAAAAAAAAAAATAATTAAATATTTGCTATAAGACATTTCAGTAATTCCATTAAGTGACCACCCGATCCTCACCAAACATTTCTCAAGTTATACAATTACTCCCCAGTTTTGCTCTCTGTGGCTTTAAGCAGGTGAGTCTGCTCTGACTTTTTACTGGCATCTGCCGAAATGAGTCATCAGCTGCTTTTCTCCAACAAACAACAAAACACCCCGGAGGATGCTGTGCAATTGATTTCGCACGCTTGCTGCAGAGCCTGCACATTACTCTTTAGGTGCCAACATTATGGTCCTTGCTGTACGAGCCAACGAAAATGAATCCCTTCATGAAGTTTACCACGGAGAACGAGAACTTAAACTTTCTTGTTTTAAATTGAAGATGGCAAGAGTGACAGTGTTGAGGTGTCATAAGAAAATATTTACAGTTTTGGAAGAAAGTAATTTGAAGAAAAGGACAAGTCTTTGGAAAAGGGGATTATGGAAGCTCAGGAAGCGTGAAGCTGGTCCTGGAATGAGGACAGAGATAGGAAAGGTGGCCACAGAAACATATGAAATAATAATAAAACCCCAAAATTTGAAAAAGGGAAAAATAGGGTGAGGTACGAGCAGAACTCTGTGGAATGGAGGGCAAAAGGGTCTAGGACAATGACAAAAGTAAACCCAGGGATAATCTCAGAAGGAGACTCAAAAAGGAAATAGTTCCAGAAACTGGCAGGGGTGGGAGGATAAGTCTTCATGCTTGACAAAAGGGGCAAAGGGACAGAGTAGCCACTTATTGCTACGTAAGTCCTGGGAATACGGGATGCGCTAAATGATAGCAGATGCTCATTGAACCAGAAGGCATCAGAGAAGGAAAAACCCAAATAAAGTTTTCAGAAGTCAAGTACATTTTCTCTGACCAGAGCTAACACAATACAATGACAGAGTAATCCCTGTGCCTCTGCCATCGCAGAACAACACACATTCCCTCCTGCTGTTGGGCAGCAGCTGCTCATCTCTCATTAAGGTCAAGTAACTCTAAAAGTGTTTTGGTTTGGTTTTTTTTTTTCCTTTTCTGTTTTCCCAAGCTTCTGCTTAGCATTATTTCCAGCTACCATTACTAAACAGAAGACATAATCAAAAGAATTTTGTTGCTTTACCACCCAAAGTCCATCTCCACGTTACAGAAGTACAGAAAAACTCGCTTCCCTCTCTACCATTTTACCATACTCCTGATCAACCTGGAAAAGAAAATGGTCAAAAAAACCCCAACAATACCAGCTTTTTAACAGAGTAGTCAACTGGCAGGTTTGCATAAGGAACGCTTCTTGGTTTTCACTACCTCTTTGGGATATTTCCTGATCAATTTTGCCTCTCGTTACAACCAGGTCTGCATTCTCAGCAAGTAACAAGTCTTCAAAGTCAATAGCCAAATAACAGCATCTTCTAAATATTACGGTGGGATCCCTGTGCACACAAATGCCTCAACTAAAGCAGGCCCACTGGCATTAAATACCAACATCATACCGCTTTACTCCCAGTTCAAAAAGCAGCATGAAACTTGCCTGTTACAAAAAGCAGCAAAATCAGAGCTACCATAAGCAGCCTACAAAGTTAGCAGAGCACCACATCCCAGAAAATGATTTTTATTGGAGTCATAAGATCAATGCCATGCCATGAATCATAACCTTTATCTTTGTATCATAAATCTAGAAAGCTACTATCTCAAAAATGCTTGTGTATGATTTACAAGGATTTTGTTATGCTCCAAATGACAAATAAGGTTTGAGGGCAGGCAAAGGTTTAGTTTGTTAGCACAAGTACACAGAAAATCATAGCTCAAACAGATGCCAATCTGAAATAAATACGGTTAAGTATGCTCCAATTCCTGTTTAAATGCAGGTCTTCTCTTCCTAAATACACTATGCCTTTTGGGATCTCCTATCAAAGGGTCTTTAAAAGTGCTCCAGTAAATCCTGGAAAACGCCTTGAAGAAACAGTGTATACAGTAGCGACATTTTCCTCTTCCCAAAACGTACTTCAGTCTCACCAGATCAATCTTTCTTCCTATCCTCCCCTCTCTGGCCAGCTCCTCAGTAGCTCGTGCTTTCCCTCTCTGCATCAGCCTTGTTATTTCAGTTTTCACAGGCAGGCTCCCACAGACCTTTGCTTACACTTTTCAGACTCATCCTGTCACTTCTACTCTCTGTATGCTGCCTGGTTTGTGTGCGACTTCAGTAATCCAATGCACAAGGCTTCGCACGTACTTGCTTCTCTGCTATTTATCCATCTCTTATTCTGTTAAAACCCTCGTTATCTATAGGCAAAATCTTTGTGACAATCTATGCTCAAACTTTCCTTTCCACATGCACAACTGCATCCCTGGTTGAGAGCTACAGCGTAGATAAAACATGAAAGATTACAAGCATTTTAACCACTGTGTTATCTATGCCTATAACTGTACAAGTCAGTAACTGCTTGATATATTCTCACACTTCTCAGAGAAATGAAATCATTTTGTCCCTCTGTGTGTCCACCCTGCCCCATTATGTTCCTCAGGAACTTTAGAATCTGTTACCTACAGTTCTGCCAAATTTATCAGGGCAATACATCCATGAGCTTGACAAAAACAACTGGCCAGATGGCAGACAGAAGGCCCCAAGAAGCCGAGGACAATTTGGTATATATCCACAATCTTTACCAGCAGCTGGCTGGCCACTGGGCAAGCAGGAACACCTGGCTCAGCTGGCTGCACACATAAGGACGGAGCAGACTGGGACACAGGCAGCACCTGGGTGCCATCCTGGGGAAAGGGAGGCTATCCAGGGACTGAGGGTGGCAAGAGACGAGCAGGAATTACTACAGGAGGATGTGGCAAACAAGTCGCCAGGAAACCAGGCATCCTTAATTCTCACAGAACAACTCTCTTCAAGCACTGTTTCCTATGGAAACAAAGTTTATATAATCACACTTTTCACCAGTAAGCTTTTGGATCCATTAGCTAATTTCAAATACATCTGAGAGAATGGTAGATGTTTTAAAAACAGAGTTTATGTGTTGGCAGCAGGGGAGCGCAGAGGGAAAGGCAGTGGTGTCAGCTCCATCTGGTCAACCAGCATGTGCACAGCTGGTACATGGAAGGAGCTGGAAACACCGTATGA
Source organism: Fratercula arctica (assembly GCA_947846985.1). Taxonomy (NCBI): domain Eukaryota; kingdom Metazoa; phylum Chordata; class Aves; order Charadriiformes; family Alcidae; genus Fratercula; species Fratercula arctica. The sequence goes on from CANTUZ010000012.1 coordinate 33,437,476, forward strand.
GAAGGAAGGAACTGAAAGTACTATAAAGCAGACTGCTACAGGACATGAGCGGGAGCCAAGGGACCAAAGCAGAGGGTGCTGGGACCTCGTCACAAAAAACCAAAACCACACCACTTTCACTACTAAGGGAACATCTCCCCCTTGTCCCCATCCCAGTTACTGAAGTTCCACGTGACCATCGTGGGCAGATACGCAACAACAATTACACGAGCTGGAAATGTTTTAGGGAGCCTTGTTCAACTCGGAAGTGAAACCAAAGCAGTGAGAAAATTCTGTAGTCTTCTTTTTCACCTCGATGTTTTTATGTTTATTCAGTTCATACCTAGGATGGGCACCAAAAACTCAGCCAGGGTCTGTATGTCCACCTGACATTTAGCAACAATAAGCCTGTCTCTGGTATAAGATAGCACCAATGAGTTTCCCCCACTCCCAAGAAGAGAGGCAGCAGACAATGAACCGGAGAACAGACTTTGATATCAAAATTGAGCTGCCAACTTTGTTAACGTGCGAGGAAACAAAATCCACCTCACCGTCCTGAGATTTTGTACTGCAAATGGAGACAAATCTTGTTGCAACTAAGTAGGTCAGACTTAAGGACATAAGGGGTGCACAGAGTCATTTTCAAATTAAAATAAGACCACAGTATTAATACCCTGTTCTGTAATAAGTACCAGGTGGGATCTATTCACATGGAATTCACTGCCAAGATGAAAATCTACATTTTACAGTTTCTGTTTGCTCAGACTCTAAAGCGTGTAGGTATATTGTAGGACCAGGGCCTCAGTGAGCATAAACCAAAACAGCTGCACTGCTTATACACATCTGTATCCAGAAAGGATCTCAAGACAGATGTCCTGTAAAAATGGCTAAAACCGTGGCTTTGACAACTACGGTCAGCATTTCTGCTCAACAATACACATCTTATTTTTCCCAGCTGGACAATGACCTTAGCCAAGCTGCAAGCGGTACTCTGTGAGCGAGTCCATTGTGCAGAGGGCTACTGACGAGCGCAAGTACATCGTTAGGAAGGCAGCAGGCTTCACAGCTGTGCGGGGCTCTTTTCCCATCTGAAAGCAAGGATCCAGAAGAGGAAGGAAACGTAAGAGCGCAGATAAACATTCACATCTGCGATAGCCATGTCCGCGAAGTCCTTAACTGACCACGGATGAAATCGGGAGGTATTTTGGGAACCTGACCTTCCACATACGGAGACCGTGGAAGTATTTCCCAGCGAGGCAGATCTGCCTCACACCGGACAAGCCCTACGTGACGGACGACCCGGCCCGTAGGTCGCATCTCGGCGCGCTGCCACCGCCGGCCCCGGAGAGCCGCCGCAGCGCAGGCCGGAGCGGGAGCCGGACCCGCGGGAGCCCCCCTCCTCCTCCTCCTCCTCCTCCCCGCCGCCTCCTCCTCGCCGCCTCCTCCTCCTCCTCCCGCGGGGCAGCTCGGCGGGAGGCCGCCGCTCCCTTCCCCCCCGCCAGGCCCGGGCCCGGCGGAGCAGCTGCGCACCTGCGCGGGCGCCGCGCGCCCCTGGCCAACGGCCGTAACGGTTCTAACAGCTCCTCCCTCCCTCTCCGCGGGGCTCCTCAGCCCGCGCCCAGCCCCTGCGGCGGCCTCCTGACCCCCGCCGGCCACCCCGGCCCCGCAGGGAGGCGGCGGGCCGTCTCCCCGCCTCCCGCCCCAGGCCGGTGCCCCGGGCAGGACGAGGCGGCAGGGGCGTGCCCGCCCCTCAGGTGCCACCGCCCCGCCGAGCCACGCAGGCAGGCGCGGCAGCGGCCTTCCCCGGCCCCCGCCGCCCCGCAGAGAGCCCGGCGGCCCGCACCGGCCCGTCAGCCCGCGCCGCACTCACCGCGCCCGGCGCCCGCGCTCCATGCCCCCGGCCGGCCGACCCCGCCGCCAGCCCCCGCCAGCTCCCCAACATGGTGCCGCCCGTCAGCCTGCCCCCGCCCCGCCGCCAATGGGCGGCCGCCCCGCCTCCCCCGCTCCACTCGCCGCCCGCCCACCGGCCAATCAGGCGCCCGCCTTTCCCTCGCCAAGGGGAGGTGGCGCGCCCTACCATAGGCCGGCTCCCAGCGCCCTCGGCCTCCCTCCTCCAATGGAAGCGGCGGAGGGAGCGCCGCCACCGGACGGCCAGCCAATGGGGTGGGAGCAGCGGTTAAGCCCCGCCTCTCCCCGCGGGGCGGGACGTGAGCTGCTGCTCCGGGGGCGGGGCCAGGGATTTTAGGGTGAAATTAAGGGAAAGTGGCAGGTTTTAGGTGCATTAAAAATACTGCGCCCAGGAGTGGGTGGTGAGGATAACATTGTCCAGAGGTATTTGGCTTCTGTGAATTTAGAATTGTAGCCCTATTATAGTATATTACACAATATTGTTAGACCATATTACACTACATATTATGTATACACACATACACACCTATACATATTAAGACTATGTTATGGCCCTAAAGAATACATCTCCTTTTAAAATTTAACCATAGCATGAATAGAATTTGCATATCTAGGCACCTGCTGTTGCAAATCATCTATTTAATTTTGGTTTTCCCCCTGTGTTTACATATTCCTAACTAAAAAAAAAAAAAAAAAAAAAAAAAAAAAAAAAGTGCTCCGGCATCGATTTAATTTAGCGGGCGTTACTCGGAAGTTTGGCAGCGAAGGCGCAAGCTGGTGCACCGCCAGCCTGCCTCAGCGGGAGCCACCACCGAACAGCACGGAAACGTTCTCGGAAAAATATTACAGCAAGAAAGACGGCGGAGCGGGGGGTTGACAAGGCACGTTCCGTCACACACAGCACCCAGGGCGGGCAGGCACCATCTGCGCTCCATAACGACAGCCTATACAGCCCGTTCCTCCACGGCTCCTCGCTATCCAGAATGCTTTCTCCATGGCGTCTGCTCCACGTGCCCTTCCTCATCATTTTTTGTCCCTTTTGCCCACCCTGTTTCCACTTATTCCTGGAATCAGCCCATCAGGCCATGGGAGATCACTCCCTCCCCCTTTCTTCAGACCTCCTGAAGGCATCTCCCGTAGTTCTTCACCAACCCAGTACCCACCATCCAGGTCTCCCTCAACTGCATCTTGCTTTTCGTTGCACAAATTCTCGCTCAAGACTAAACACTATTATTATTATTATTATTATTATTATTATTATTATTATTATTATTATTATTATTATTTTGCTTTATTTGGGTGGGGGAAAGGGAGTAGTCCCCTGCATACATGCTTGGAAGGTGGTCTCCTACACGAACCACTCCATACCTTTGGGTGAGAGATGCGAGCGAAGCAGGTCCGAAGGCCAAGTGGGAAAGGGGGAGCGCCAGATCTTAGTTACCAGGGCAAGGAGAAGAAGAACGAGATTTCCATCGCAGAAGTTCCCGGTGGAGGAAGCGGGCTCCTATCGGCAGCTCCATCCCTCAGCTGTCCTCCTCCATGCGGCAAGGGACAGTTCACCACCCGCCCCAGTGGGAAGGGAGAGGTGGGGTGGGCTGTCAGGGAAGAGGGGAGCTCGTTGGGAAACGCACCATGGTTACGTCCCAGGCCCTCTGCCTTCCGCCAACTCCTGCCTGAGCCAAAGAAAGTTTCTTTCTGCGGCGCTAGAAACCCCTCGCAGAGAGACGGCCAGAACGCGGTGGGGAATTTTTCATCTTGCACACGGATCTAACATGTCCCACGCAGAGCATCCCGAATTTGTTTGGTATCCTGCATCCTAACAGCATGATTTTTATTATCATTGGCTCGCTGTGACTTTATAGAAGTAGTTGAATGCGATACCTTTGACTACTTTAGGACTGCAACAAATGCTGCATTTGCAGACTGGCCTGTCTGAAGTGGAAAATAAATATATTTCTTTCCAGGAATTTTCCCTTCCCCTCCTCCTTTTAAGCCTCGGAATGAAAACCTTTTTTAACGGGACTCTTTAAAACCCTTTTGAAAAAAAAAATATCATACCTAGTACTTTATGACTTCCTGCCCCAAGCTTCCAAGCGTCACAAGCAAACATCTTCACAAATGTCCATACACAGGATACTTTTCTTGTGCAATGATATTGCTAGAGGCAAAGATACTTAAAAAAAAAAAAAAATATTAATAGCGTGGTTTCATTGTTATGGGCTGCATCTCTGCTAACTCCTCACCGAATTAAAATTTTAAACCTAACTACAGCTATGGTTTTCATTATTAATTAGCACATTAATATTTAAGTCTGAGCACTTTACAGCTATAGAAACATTAAGAGCTAGAAGGGGCCGAGTGGAGTAGGTTACGGACAAGCCATGGAGCTGAGATGGTGGATGGCAGAGGGAGCAGGAGGAGACAGGGTAGTCACGATGGGTTACCATCTTCCGAAGCCGACAGGCAGAAGAGCTCCATTATCGCTTGCCAAGGAGACAGCGGGCTCCAGGAAGATCAAGAAAAAGAGCTAACGGAGCTGGGGCTCTCTACAAAAATCTGTAGGTCTTGGGAACAAGGACTGTCTCAGGCTGGAGAACAAGGTCTGACTGGGGAACAGCAGTCAAAGGACCGTCTCAAAAGCTGGGGCTGGTGCGGGAAGGAAGCCAGAGAGGCCGTTAAATAATTCTATCTGCTCCAGGAAAATCTCTGCATGCTCGCAAGGAGAAAGCTTTAAATCAATGCGCACACTGTCAACAGATGCTGCACAGATCTTCCTATTCAAAGAGGTGTGTGATCCTGGCAACGGACTGAAATCAGATTTATACAATAGAACAGAAATTCCCGAGTCAAGAACACCACTTAGACCCAGTGAAGCACGTTAAGGGGCGCTTTGCAGAAGATATCTATATAAAATAGAACCACGTGCCAATGGAAACAACAAGCTAAAGTTACAGAAATAATTTCAGGCAGGGTGATGCTGAGGTCAGGTATCAAGCACAGGCTCTCGCATGGAAACTCTTCAACTAAATAGGTGTTATCGCCAACTCTATATTCCTCCCTGCTAGGCAGTGGTGAGAAGAGCAGGTATGGACGCCTTGACTTACCTCTGAAGAGGAAATTCTTGGATATTGTGAAACGGGAATGGTGAAAGAACCTGAAATATCAGGACCAGCGGAGATGAGACAGAGCCTGGGGAAGAACAGGGCAGGTGAGGAGCACTCACGTGCGTGGGGTCTGCTCCATCTTGCCAGCCTTGGCTGCATCCCATCATGTTGGTATGGTGGCTCATGCAACCTCGTGGCCACCCTCCCCACGCCTTCCTTGCGGTGCTACCTTTAGGCAAAAGGAAGGGCCACAAGGGTCATTGCTCGGCATAAAGATGCCACAAGAAAGCTTTCACCGAGACTAGAAGGTGGCAAAGGAGTCCCTCAGTATGTGGTCAGAAGAGCCAGATCCTTAGTACTGGGGTCAGATGGATGGGGGATCTGGGCTTTGGACCAAGCATGCAGGAGTCTCCCAAGCAAGCACGGTAAGCAAGCGTCACACAGGGTGACCTGGCGCCTCAGGAGCAGACAGGCCAGGCAGGGCTTGCTCCTCTCTCCTGGACCTGTCCAGAGGGAAGGAAGGCAACAGACCTCCCTTTCCAGATCCAGCCCGAGACACTGCGCCCTCCAGCTGCTGGTCACTACCAGCAGATGAAGTCACCAAGCTCCTGCCCGCTGAGAAGTTCTGCATCATCGCTCCCTAACATGCTTCAGGGAAAAATCCAGGGGGTTCGTTTGTACCGGTGCTTGGAGCCACCTGGGGTGATTTTGCTTGAAGCGGATGAGGAAACGCACAGCCCAGCTGCTCCCCAGACAGCGCTGGGTAGAAGAGTTACAATAAGAAGCTGCATGTGTTCATATTTTAATGGAGTACCACACCCTGAAGCACGAAGTTAAAGCAGTTATACAAGAGATTAAAAATCTTTTTATAGTAGCATCAGGCTTATTTATACAATTAGATAGTAATTTCTATAATTAAAAATTTGGGATTGTTTTTTTTTTCCCCTCCTAAACTGTGTTTAACCGGGAAGACAAAAGCATACATTTAACATTTACACTTCCTTGATTGCTTTTAAATGTCGCTGCAAATTAAACAATGTTTATTTGCAGCATAATTGACAAGCAGCACAAAGACGCCACCTCTCCAGCTGAGCAGGAAGGCTGGTGAGGCAATAGCGTAGCGACACAGGTCTGCGTTGCGCGAGCTGATTTTATACTCCGTGTGCGTGTGTGTGTGTGTGTGTGTGTGTGTGTGTGTGTGTGTGTGTGTACCTTTGAAGGCCCCGTGCCTGGTCCTGCCTGTTCTCCCGACAAATCTCAGCCTCGCCTCCCGGCGGAGCAGCAGCCAGCTCCCTACAGATCAAACCTCCCGCGGGCGAGGGGGGAGAGCCCTGACCCCATGGAAGAACAAAACAAAAAGCAGTTAAAGGAAGCCCAGAAGTTGGCTGGGGTGGGTTTTCCGTGGAGAACAACTACTACCCTCTGCATCCTTCCCACCAGAGGCTGTGTCGGGAGAAGATGGGGAACTTGAGCATCACTAAAATCTCATCAGAGCTGCACGCGCACCGAAAACCTGACAACAGCACCAGGGTGGCCATTTCAAACCAGCCAGTGCAGTCACTGCAAAAAGAAAAACCAGGGAGTTAAAGGTGGTTTTCTGTCCTTTCACATTTTGCATGAAACGAACGGAAGGAACGAAAGATTAACTTTTTTTTTTTTTTTTTTTTTTTTTTTTAAATTCAGAGTATTTTTAAATTAAACTGCAAGTCTGGTTTGGTTGCTTCATGAAGCACCAGCGGCCAAAATCAATTTCTGGAAGGTAGGGTCCGGTGAATAAAAGCTGTGTGCATTATTCGGAGTCTTGTTTAAAAGACGAGGGTTCAGCAGAGCCTGGTAAAAAGAAAGGGAGAAGAGGGGCTGCCTCGCTTGGAAAACAAACTCCATCGAGCAAGATGGTGCCAAAGAAAAGGAGCAACACCTACAGTACAGAGATTTCCTTTTCCCATTAGAAATAGTAGAAGTGTCAGAGATATTGGATTAAAACAATAGTAATCTGAAGCTTCTCATAACAAGTCGAGCCCTGTTCGGCTGAAAGGTTGAAACAAGTCACTGTACCATGATGACACGCCAGCCAGGCTTTTGTATACCTTTCTTCTTCTCGTGTGTGTGTGTGTATGAGCCTGGAATAATTCAAGATATTTAAACCATAACTAGCTGACTTTAGAGCAAGCCCAAGTCAGCCGTGCAGAGCCTCCTACCGTTCTTCCAATCACTTTTTCAGGCTGTCAGCAAAGTCACGTGGGTTTTTTTTTTTTATTTTATTGGTATGACTGTTTTATCTGATTCCCGGTATGAAAGTCCTTCATTCTTCACGTAAGCCTTATGAAAGCATGGCTCAGCCATTTTGAGAGATGTCACAGCAAAGATCCTAAACACGGGCTTGAGAACCGACTCGGGGTCAAGATTAAATAACTTAGAAAAGATCCCCGACTCGGCTGCTTACACAACGGCTACGGTTCTAGGGCCGAAAGAGTTCCTTGCATGAAAAAGGCTTCCAGTTCCTCTCCTGGCGAGACAGGACATCACCCAAACTTACCGAACTTTCATTTAAAAGGAGCGATCGATGCTGCTTGTCCTCCATGGCTACCAGTTGAAACAGTTCCTCACAGATAACCCTCTTCATGGTTTCCCTTCAGGGCTCTAGGCAACTGCTGCAGAATATGGGGTGAATTTCTCTCTCCCCTTTTTTTCAGAAGGTGACTGAGCACCGTTTGCTGGCAGTGAATTCAGGAGGCAACCAAAAGGAAATACACCTCTGAACGGCAGCCCTCTGGGCCAGAGGAGCCTCCGTTACCCCACCTGCAGCTGGTGGGGCCACGGATATCGCATCTGGGGCACAACCAGGAAGGAGTTTGGAGGGGTGGGGACAAGGGGAGAGCAAGCCCAGCCATCTGGGGGCTAAGCTATTCACGTCGAATCTAATCCTATTTCCATGAGCGTTTCCAGTCTTGGAAGCTGGATCGGTCCTTAAGAATTTTTTGCCTAGAAATACTTTTCATCTCAAAGCTTTTTACAAACAGAGATGCTGGGTCTGCGCAGAAATCCCTTCCCCAATTGCCAAGATACGGCCCCCACTTGAAAAAGAAGTGACTGCTTGGCTACTCGCTGCTCCCCCGTGCAGCAGCTTTGCACAGCGTATTAAATATTGATCTCAGCAGATGAGAGCGTGGAGCTCGGGGGAGGGCTGGCGTGGCTAGTCAGTTAAGTAAAACCATACTGCAGTTTGGCTACCGCTCTGAAATAGTCATTATTTTGAGAAGTGAGATGGGATCTTTAAAGGCCTCAATACACTGGAGCTTGAACTTCCTCTAGGATGGAAGGCACCTCCGAGGACAGAGCGAGGGCCCAGCACTTGGGCCGATCAACCAACATCATTCCTCCAGTGGGAAAGGGATCCCTGGACACAGTGTAACACCAACTGCATCCAGCCTCGCTCACCCACAAAACTTCTCCTTGCAAACAGCTCTAGCAGCCACTGAGTTTATACGACAGCTCCTTTCTACTGCGTGTTCTGTCCCTGCTCGGCCCAATCCGACTCAGTTCTCCCTTCTGCAGACAATGTAAACATCAGAAAATTAAACATGTTATCATCCTTGGAGGAAATTAATTAGACCAGGCAATTCTGGAGGTGAATAGTGCACTTCCAGCGCTCGGGTTCACTGTCTTTCAGACAGCGTATGAGAAACGGGAGTGCTCTCAGACTGCCGTCATCTCCCGTGCAACGCCTGGCTGCACTCCCATCACCAGGAGCCTCCTCAATAACCATCCTCTTATTTCTGATCACGAACCTTGCACGTAAATGGGGATCCTGTGCTCAACGGGACCGAAAAGGGAAACTTGTCCCTTTTTAACTGGGGTGCTCTCTGCGCAGAAGGAAACGCAGAACACAGACGCAGCAGGGCATCCCAAGACACGCTCCTAAGAGCCAGCCCCGCAGCTAAGTGACTCGCAGCAGGACCAAGCGAAACGCAGAGTTGTTGCTCTGCATATTCAAAACGCACATTTACAACCAGACAAACCTTTGCGCTCTTGCATTTTTAAACAACGGTCCAGACTGGAAGGGAAATTATTAGCATCCTGGTTTCACCTCGGCACGGAGCAGCTCCCTCCCAATGGTTCTAGCTGTGCCCAAGAAAGTCCTTTGGGAAACTCAACCCATTACACAGGTACCGTTTTCAGATCTTGTAGAATATTCCTCATCATCCTCTTTTCTTTTTGGCAAATGAGCTTTTGTGGGTTTAGCTACAAGATTTTTTTAAAGAATATGAATTATTTCTAATAGAAAAAATATAAAGGATTTTTATTTTTTAATTGGGCTTAGAAAGATAAACTTTTCACTAGAAAAAAAATAAAGTTTTCTCTAAAAGAGGACACGAAGGAATCTAATTACTGGCCTATAGGATCAGGAACAAGGATCAGGAAGAGCTGCAGAATGTCCCTCCACACGTCTCCACAGGGTGTCAGTGTTATTTCAAATTTGGGTCATTTTACGCTGGAATCAGACTAATTTTCTCACCACATCATTTTTATGAGTCTGACCCTCAGAGAGCTGCTGCCGCCACAGCCTGCTTGTTACAGCGCTCCCCCTTTCCTCCCACAGCCAGCATTCAAATGAAATTCCTTAAAACGGGGAGGTAGAAACGCATAGTCGTGGTGGTCTGGGGACAACGGGAGGATTTCAAGAGAGATTTGAAACGGGGTTGACATTCACCGCTCCAAACCTGCTACCAGTTTGCTGGCGGGATTCCCAGTTCCTGCTGGGTGATGGTCTTTCAGCAGGTGATCCAACGCTCTTCCACGCGCGCCTACCCAGGGCTGTACGTCCTTCCCCTGACAGATACGAGCATCGCTGCCACTTCAAGAGACTGCTGCAACCCGTTCTGTGTTTTCAAGCCGTTTGAGAGCCGACTCTGAGGCAGAATAAAGCTGCTTAAGTCGACCCTTGCCAAAAATTATTTTCCAGACACGTTACTAATATGGCTGTGCTGAAACAAGGTCCCACTGTACTCTGGCAGCTGCGGCAGATGTGTGGTGCGACACACAATATCCCCACCGACCTGCGTACTCCGAGTGACCGCACAAGCCGGCTTCAGTTCTTCTGCGGGGGCTCGGCTGAGGACGCCTCCCGAACCAACGCTCCCGTTCTCCTCGGCTTTCTTCAGTTTCCATTGGTCCAGCCCGCCTTCCACAATACCTCTACTCATACAACAGCTCCCCTTCTAGCCTGTAATTTTGGGAGGGTTATTGGATGTACGCCTCAGTTGTACGTCCAACAGGGATGAATCCTGGGTCAGGAAGTTTCTACAATTGTTAACTACTCAGCCTTTCAAGTTCTTTATCATATTATTCTAAAACGGGCCATTTCTTATTGATATTAAGGACATAATCCCAAAGAAGTTTTCATGAAAGGAATACCCAAGAATGTGCTTGTATAGGGACAGGCAACAAACAGGCAGCATATTGTGTGTTTAGCCCTGCAGAGCACGTGCTCTGCCTTAGGTATCAGGCAGCAGTTTGACAAACAGCAGTGTTTTTCAGCGGAACCACCCGTTTAAGTTGCCCACATCACGCTTCTCACTACTTATCCTCCCATTCCTGTACCAGCCCTTCAGTGGTGCCGATACAACAGCTTGTGAGGCCTTGCAGTAAACCGAACTGCAGAATTGACCTTGATTAAAAATCATCTGGCAACAAAGGAAGTAAGTACATATTTAACCCTGATTAATTATCCCATCTAATTCACCAACCGGCTGCACAGTAGTTGTGCCGCCAGGAACCAGCATGGGAGGAGCGGCAGGTGGGAAGGAGATGCTGGACACAAATCAGCGCTGCGGACAACAGCAACGTCCAATCTGGAGTATCCTTGGAGTCTGACCCGCATTAAAGTAACAAAGAGCCGAAATCCCAACCCCAGATCTCCAGAAATACCCAGGGGTCCAATTTCCCATAAATGTCAGGGTTTTCATGTTCCTCCTACACAAGCAACCAGCTTACTTTATCTGCCAAATCTGTCCCAATCGCTGCAAGCAGACAAGGCTCAGAAGTTGGGAACAGGCAGCTGGACTCCTGATCTCCAAGCTGATGATCAGCAGCTCTCAGATGGTCATGCACAAGATGATGGTTAGTCAGAAGCTGGTCGGTGGGTCCTGCAGTCAGTGGCCAGCCTTCCTTGCTATAGCCTTTTTCAAAGGCTTTTCTATGGGATGACCACTACGCTTCTACTGAATTATGACTACTTTTTCAATCTGAAGGAAGTTGGGAGGTGATGGTGGCGGGTGACACAAGGGGATGAGGGCCTTGCGTTTGACAGGTGACCCGATGGAAGGCCAGGCTCCGGGATCAATGTCAACTATTTCCAGCGTAGAGGCGGGAGAGGAGGATGTTTCCTCTCTAGCTGCAGTCCTCAAGGGGAAAGCGAAGAAGATCACATGCCCCAAAGAAACTCCAGAACAAGACAGCATCTTGCAGACCTTCACCAAGGCTCCAGAGCAGTCGTTGCACTGTGGATTCTGTCCTGGCTGGCTGAAGACAGCTGGTTCTTTCTGCTTTCCCCTGCCACGGCGGAGCAGGGCACCAAGCAGGCTACCAGCCTCACAGCAAGCCCTGCTCCTGCTCAAAGCTACCTGGTGGTCTGCAGAACACAGAGAGATTTTGGAACAGCTGCACTAGATGATGGTAGAGAAGGAATATTGACTGGGACCGCTGTGGCTATTTCTTAAGTCTTTAGAAAAGAAACATCACGGCAGCTATTTAGTATGGTTTTTGAAAATTCAAATATTGACAGAAGGAAGTTTTCCAAAGGATGCCAGCAGCTTTTGCAGCAGTCCCAGTAGTAGCAACACACTGCGGCATCAGATGTGGGCTGTAGCACGGACCAAACCCACAAGCTCCACACAGGCGGGAGAACTACCAGCTGAACTGCGGCGGCGCTTCACCCTTCTGTAAGATGTTTGACTGCACTGGAGCAGGGGGTGGTGAGGGTTGGAGGGTGGAAGGGAGAGGCTAAAATGCCCTGAGGAACTACAATCTCACTTGCCAAGTTCTGCATTTTACTAGGAAAGGGAGAGAGTGACTTCACTTTTTACCTCCCCTTCCCCACTTCTCCTGCCCCAAACAGACAGATGTGGCTTTGCAAGAAATTAATTACAGATGGAGGCTAAAAAAAGGGGAAGAAGAAAAAAAAAAAAAAAAAAAAAAAAAAGAAACCCTCAACCACAAGGCTTTTTCCTCTGCAGACTTGAGGATGGATGGGGCGACCTGGGAAAACTGGCAGATGGAAAACCCATTACAGATGTGAGGTTTGGAGAATAAGGCTGAGGGACAATTTGAGTTGTAAATTTTAAGTTTGGGGGTATAAATGCATTGCTTAGCAACAAAAAAACAAATAGGAAACAAGAAGCCTCGTGAGAGAGACGCTTAAATATTTTAGAATCCCTGTTTGAGGTGAAGACGACATTACCAGAGACCTGAGGGGCGGCTACTCTCAACAGTTAGAGTCCAGAGAGAAAGAAAATGGGGACTCTAACCTCATTTCCACACAGAAATGTATTTAACTTATTTTGGTCAAGAAAAACACTTATTTATTTGTTCCCATACGTGTTTTGCACGGCGCGTACCTGACAAGATCAGAACACATTGTGTATCTTGAAGCACGTTGCCACCCGGGAAAGAGTTCTCATAATGCGTTCAAATATATGCAGGGAAGCTGCTTTACTGGGGTCTGCCATCATTGCTACCATATGTCTGACCCTCGCTACACGGTCCAATACCTTTTTATGCTGCTGCATAAATCTTCTCCTAAAATTCCTGACATCTCAAAGGATGACAGGGGCCTCCATCTCACGGGAGAGGAGGAGAAGGGCGAAAAAGAACAGATCACCTGGAAACAAACGCTGAATGTTTTACACTGTTTCTTCACCATGAAGAGACAAGGATAAAGGGGAATGAAAAAAAAAAAGAAAGAAAAGACATTACCATCTTTGGAAGGTCAAATGTTACTGCTTTTGCTTTTTTTTTTTGATCCATCGAAACACTAGAAACGAAGTAAAGCAAAGCACAAAGCTTCCAAATGAGCCTACGACCAAAGTCTCACCTTCTGCAGCAAAACATAAGGGAACTCGTTAAAGATTAAAAAAAGAAATTAACAAGAAATCAAAACTCCCTTTAGAAATTCTTTTTCTTCTAAGAGCCTGTAAAAGGAGTTCTTTAAATACATACACACACACCCCCGTATGCATGCACACATTTATATATGAAAAGAGTAAGCATCAGGTAGTTCTTCGCCTTATTACGGGGTATGAGCCCCTGACATTATCTCCGGGGTGCGCTGAATCGGTAGGAGCGTGCTCTGATCCTCTCCTGCGCTGCTGGACATGACTTCGTTCTGCTTCTTTCATGAGGGAGGGAGGTCCACATCAGTGCAGTTCGGAAATAACCCAGACATTCCCATTCGGTTTTGCTCCTCGAGCTAAAAGGGAAGCTCCAGGCCCAGGGTGGTTGTTTGGGTTTTGGGGTTTTTTTTACTCCCCCCTTTTTTTTTTCCCCTCTATCTGAAAAAATCCCAAGCACACAAGCACAACCAAATAACTCTTGAAGTAACTGACATCTGCAAGAGTTAAAATCAGTAGGAAAGTTTCTCGGCAGCTTAGAACTTCAGGCCAATAAACCCATCTGTTTGGATATATACTTTACCTTTAAAATTGAGGAAAAAAATAGACGCATAATGGACACAACTTGTTTAATCTAATGGCCAGAAATCAGGAGAGCAAACAGCACAGATCACCTGGAAACAAACGCTGAATGTTTTACACTGTTTCTTCACCATGAAAAGACAAGGATAAAGGGGAATGAAAAAAAAAGAAAAAAAGACATTACCATCTTATGTCAGAAAAGGCATTCTGACATAAGACAAAATAGTTCATGGCTTGCACAGTTCTCCGAGCTGGGGGGACTAGAAGAGTTTTATAATTCTCTAGAAAGGGAAGAGAGAGCATGCAGTGTCAAAGAGAGCTGAAAATTTTGCCTAGAAATGCATTCACTTGCGGTCTTTAGTATACTAGTGAAACCAGTTCTGAGTTTAAAAAAAAATATCCAGGAAATCTGGATAACGATTATTCTTTACTTCAGTGCAAGAGAGAACGAGGCCTGGGAGGGCTGCCCTGGGTCACTGCCTCCTGTCCTCTTGCCTGCCCTGGCATCTGAGAAGTCTTTTAAGAAATGCACTTGGGCTTTGTTTGCTGTTCAAAAAAGGTGAGGTAACAACACGCAGGCCACCTGAAACTGAAAGCGTGAGGAGCTAACATGATAAACATCAATAAATTTTGAAGATCTATCAGAATATTACAAGCTAGAGTTACCTTTAAAGAGGAGGGAAACAGGTATTTCTATACGGAGCCTCAGTGGTTTTATAAGGAGCGCTACATCAGCTGAAACTACCAGATGCAAACACCATGAACAAGATCCAAAGGGCCGTCTCCAACCGTGGGTAGTCTCCTAGCATTCAGAGATGTTCAAAATCCAACCGAATACCATTTTGCAGGCGTGCCACGAAGACGGCGTAAATCAGAAAACGCTGTCTGCTGCTATGTATCTGTACACCTGCCTGAAAGCCAACACTAAGCCCTTTCTGGAGGACAGGCTTTTTGGAAATGGCTTGATCTTTGGCCAAAAGAGTCGTGTAAGAAAAGCTCATATAGGAAAGATTTCACACAGATGGTTTTGGCTCGGCCTGGGACAGAAGCAGAGGCCACAGGCAGCAGGCGGATGGTAGAGAGGTAGCGTGTGCTGAAAGTCCAGGGGCTTGTGTTCCCCTCTCCCATCCCCCCGTATAAACCCGTGCCGGCAGGGCTACCAAGACTTCATTCCTCCACTGTCCTCGCAAGACGTTTTATGCTTTGCAGACCAAAGAAGTGAAAGGGCACCTTTCCAGTCCCTGAATTAAAGACTAGCTTATTAAATCACTCCCATCTCTCATTTACCACAAAGTAAATTTAAGGCAAAGGAAATTCCTACTGCAAAAAATTACTTGGTAGATCAGCACCAGCAGATGACCTTAATAAACGAGAGCCCGAGCAGCTCCCAGTAGTCTTTATGCAGTCAGTTAAAGCTGTTTGACAAGATGGTAAATACATGCCAGAAACCGATGGTCTCCATCTAAGCGCGGACTCCCCGCTGCTGCTAATGCTAATAACACCACTAACCCCGGGTAACGTTAGCTGGAAAGTTTTACAAAGTTCCCTCAGATAGCCAGGGATCTAGATTTCCAGGACGAAAGAGGCAGGAAAGCCTGGGATCTTACAAAAAAAAAAAAAAAAAAAAAACAAAAAAAAAACAAAAAACACAAACAAAACCAAACCACCAGAACAAAAAACCCCAAACTCAAAACACTCCTATAATTTCCTCTATTCTCCTCTCTCCAAAATTCACGTGGGTCTTCACTGCACAAATGCAAAAGAGCAAAATAAAACAGAAACTCATTATTCCAAGTTTGCCAGCTGCTTTTCCTTGCAATGAAGCTTATTTTTCCGTAACAGTCCCATCACAGAGGCTTTGGGAGACTGGCCTGCCGCAGCACTGCCGCCCAGCCTGGCTTGCATTTAGTTTCTTTTTTTTTTTTTTTTTGGAAGAGAGGGGCATAGAGCAGGCATAGTGAGAAATGAGCCTCACTTTGTTGGATTCTTTCCTGGATAAAGGTAGAAACTCCTACCAAACCCCACGTGCTTGCAGCCAAAAGCATTCCGCTGGCCAAGGACGCGACACCAGGTCACTTGACGCAGGGAGCTTAACAAAAGGAAAAAAATAAAAATAAAAAAAAATACAAATCCTCAGAGTTTACTCATACTCTTGAGTGAAAACAGGCTGCTAAAAATTGCACTCAAATTTAAGAGCATTATAGTGCGGAAAGTGAAATCCCATCAGATATTCCACTGGAAAACAGAAGGAGCAGCTTCTCCAAGCGCGGGGCTGCTCTTGGAGAGCGGGAGGCAGCCCGCAGCCAAGGGGCCGGGCACGCTCGCCCAGCCCAACGAGCCGCACTTTTTTTGGATGCTGCTGAAACTTGCCACTGTTGCTGAGACCCTGGCTTTGCTACGCGCTTCACGCAGAGACAGATAGATGTGGGGCAGGAGGGATGACGGGGGAAAGGGAACGCGGAGAGAGACAGGGAGGGAAAGGGGCTGCGCTGTTCCCCGCCCCGTCCCTCCTGAAAAGGCTCCTTCAGCCAGACCTATCTGTCAGCCTCCGATCTGCCTTTCAAGATTATGATGCTCTTTGATTTTATTCATTCCTGCTGGAGGTTTTGCTTAAATATAAACAGCAGGGCATTTCAGAAGGAATTTAAAAAATACAAATAATAAAAAAAAAAAGAAAAAAAAAGAACTAAGAAATTCCCCAAGCCTCCAGGCACATTTTAAAACACATTAAAAACGACACAACAGTAACAGCTTCATACATACCACAGCTGCAGTGATTTGAAGCAAAAGTAAGGAATGTTGAATGCATTAGTGTTTTGTTTTAAAATAGGACCTATAGACTTCACATTCAGGCTGAAACACGCTACAACACCAAAATCTCCCCTTCTTCCCCCGAAGGAGAGGGAGAAATTCAGCAATTCCCGCTTTTCCCACCTTCATTTCTGCTCCTCCATCTCCTCCACGTGCTGGACTCCGGGAGACCAGAGGCTTTTGTGAGGTCCCCAGGACTCCGGGAAACACAGGCAGCTTTACATTAGGATTTACAACCAGTAGGTGAAGAACAACTCAAGAGGTGTTTTATTACTTGTGATGAGGGACTATCAAAGAAGCCACAGGGTACTTTGCCAGCTGTTTGGTGTTGTTTCTTTAGTTCTTATTGGCAGTGGTCTTGGTTATTGCTCTGTTTTTCTTTCCCCTCCCACTCGCTTATCTTTCATCTTACAGCTTCCAACGTTGACTTAATTGCAACGCACTGGATGTTGGAAACTAATCCACACAAACTCTGAAGAACTTTCAGCTGCTAGAAGTGAAAAAGGCAGCAGCTCAAGCTTCTGACACGCAGAGGCCAAGATACGACTCCAGCACTTTATCACAGCACTGGTTGTGCAAACAGAACATGAAATCCTGGTCTTGAACGGCAGGGCTGCAGCAGTGCCGAGCCGCGGGCGCTCAGCGCAGTGGCGCCTCTTCGCGATGCCGCCCTGCCAGCACAAGGGCGACAGTGGGACGAAAGAGGAACCGGCGGCGGGACCCTTCAGCTGACCGACCCACGATTGGGAAGCGCGGCCGGTAAAAGACAAGGATGGCCACAAACCTATGCGCTGTGTTCCTTTTTAACCTTAACCCAGATGCTTTTCTGTTTCCTCTGTTCGGAAAAGGAAAGTGAACTGCCTTTGCCTGAAGTCAGCTCTGCAAGTCCCTCGAGCTACCAGTAAAGGCAGAAGGCTCTTTTGCACAGATTTTAACATTTTTATTTTCTGGTTTGAAACGCAGCCAAAGGATGAGCAGCTTTTCCTTTGGTAAGCGCGGGGCTTTAACAACACGTCCCACCTTGCAATTAACAGTAACGTCTTGGTTTCTTGACTCTTTTGACATGAAGACTGGAACCAGATAGACAGTCAAACAGCATGTGGAAACTATACGAGTTTACTCTGTTCTTGTGCTTTCAGCATTTCTCAAATACTGCCCAAAGTAAAAGCTCAGACTTGCATTAAGTGGCACGTGTAGAATCTCGGTGAAAGCCAAAGCAATTTGCCAGTTTAAGAAACGCAGGTGAATATCTACTCACTTGCACTATGTGCAAATAAAAGGGCCCAAACCAGGGCAGTTATGTTTTATGGCATCACAAATATCAACAGAGATGGCCTAGCTGCCTCTTCCACTTCAACAGAAATGAAGGGAGGGAGAGAGGTGGCGTACGCTGTTAATCTCTGCTGGAGGATTGTGAAACAAATAAACCCCTATTAATCTTTTCCGGCTTGTATGTACAGATGTTTTACTTTTTGTAACACTATTTCAAGTTAGACCCAGATGTTGTAAATCAAGCTGTATTGCTCATTAAATAAATAATTAAAAAAAAAAAAAAAAGGCATTTCTTCCATGCCTTCAGCACCCGCAGCAGTTCAGCGGGGCAGAGCCCCAGCCTCCGCAGAGGGCGCGGGGGCACGTCCCACCCTGGCAGCTACACGCGGTTCAGGCAGTGGATCGCTTCGTAAATGGCTCCTCCTGGAGCCAAGACAGAGACTTCCAGACCAGTGTCCCTGAAACAGGAGGCCCTGCTGTACATAACAAAGTGCACCCACTTTCTGTGCTGACAACAACCACAAGTATTGCACCACAATATGTAGTTCTTTTCAGGACCAGATTATATATTTTTTTCCTTTCCGTTGAGAGCTACAAGGCATTTTAGATACCAAAACTGAATTTAAAAAGTACTAACAATTTTTCTTCATGGGTTTTTTTTTTTTTTTTGGTAAATTCTATCTTCACCAAGAATTCTTCATGTTTCTGAAATTCCCTATTCACTTTTTCCATAGATGACACTGTTTGTAGTGACCGTTAGGTTCTATACAGACTGCTGTGTAAGTGACCAGTTACACCCAAGCAAACGTTCACCTTGTTTTTCCAATCCCACCATTACTTTTGTATTTACTCCTTTTTATTTTCCGTTTCGCAATGCTTTTTCTTGGCCTTACAACCATATCAACTCACTACTACAATCCTTTCTATTGTCAACTGGTTTAAAAGAGATGCCTATGCTTTTATGTAATAAACATGAAGATGCTGGAAAGATAGAAAACTGCAGCCCAATGTAAATCATGATGGGACACGCATAATAAACGACCCTTATTCATGACAGACAACGCAACAAATCCTCATGCAACACACCAAATAATTTACCCTTAGCCAGAAAGACACTCAGTCTGACATTCGAACAGCCGTCTTTGTACGTACAGAGAAGCTGCCAAGTCTCCATGCTTGAATGATCTCATAGACTCTGGGGGGGAAAAAAAAAAAAAAAAAAGAAAAACAAAACATTTTACCGTACTAGCTGAATATACAGGGGCATAAAAGGATCGACTTTAAAGCATTTTAGTGGTTTGGGTCCTAGTACAGATCTGCAGACAAGCTTTGGGAAAAAATTATGACCGCAAAGTCACAGAAAAATAGAAGACCTAAGCAAAACCTCCTTTAAGTTTTCTCGCCTACAGGAGTGTGGTCAGTGAAGAATAACCACCCCTAAATATCTATTGCTGTTCTCTCCCCTGCTAGTACCAAGCATAACTTGTACTTGTTTCACAAACAAATAAAAGGTATGTAGCAAATTATAACCACCGTTGGAGAAGTTAAAGCGTAAAGGCACTAATGTTTTCCTCTGAATCGCGAGAGAAAGGTGACCAGTTCTCATCTATGATGCCTTTCTCTGTTGGAGTCGGCGAGGCATCGCTTACTTAGAAGGGAAAGGAGGACGGGGGACGACATGGATACAAAGGAACAAGAGGACATTGATCTGTGTGCTGCTGCCTAGGAGAAATATCTGTGTGCAACCCCGTTGGCTTGGGCTTAGTACTGAGCACAGATAGTTACTGAGCTCAGCTTGGTTCCCAGCTGTGTACACTGGACCTGATCCTCTACTTGGGTAAATTTCCGTAGTTCAATTAGGCTGTGAACGATGACAATTTTACCAGCTGGAGACTGGCTACATTTAGGGTTTCTAAAAACACTGCGGCACCTTTCATCATGCGACTGCACATGCGAAGCCAACTTCGCAAGAGCACACGAGGTGCATCTTATCCCGCTCAGATGAGACAAAGGCAAGCAGAAATCTCAGGTTTAAACAGCAGCTGATAGGTTTGGATTTCTCCTTTGCCAGCTGCTAGGTCAGGATGGGTTGAATTTCCAAATGTGCCGCATACTCAAACTCCCAGTTGACAAGAGAGACTCAAACAGTCCATTATACCACTGAAAATTATGTGCCTTGAAGTGTTAAGCCAGGCACCAAATATGCATAACCGATCTTAAAAAAAACAGGCATAAGTCACTTGCTTCGCCTCACATAGAGCATAAACTGCACAACATGGAAAAATAACAGGGAACATCACGGAGAGATAACGTGACTTTTCTTGAAGCCTGACATAGTTATCTACAGTTTAACTTAGTATTTCACCATACTGTCTCACTGCTGCTTTTCATAAATGAGGAAGGCAACATCAGACGCAAGCATGAGCTCTG
Source organism: Fratercula arctica (assembly GCA_947846985.1). NCBI lineage: Eukaryota > Metazoa > Chordata > Aves > Charadriiformes > Alcidae > Fratercula > Fratercula arctica. The sequence continues at coordinate 33,457,670 of CANTUZ010000012.1, forward strand.
CCTCAGCGTCCCTCGCTCCGTCTCAGCCTCTTTGTGCCGCTCCCATGCGGGGAGGCAAAGTCTCCCGCGTTTCACGTGATTCAGCTGCATGACCGAAATGGCACCGATATTGCCACCTTTTTTTTTTTTTTTTTTTTTTTGCGCGTTTGAACGTGCGGTGAGTAATCTCAGCTGGGTTCGTCTGCGTGTGGGGACTAACCGGCGCAGCCGCGTTATGCGTGGATCAAGCCGTGCCGGGCTATCGCGCCCTGCCGCACACCTGCAGGTAGTTCACACTCAGCGTACAGCTCTGGAATCTCTCTCTCTCGTCCTCTCCGCATAAATCAAGCAGCAGGGAGGCTCAGAAACATGACGAATACGTTGGCTAGAATATCTCCTGCTGTAAAGACACAGGGAGGAAGGGGGATACTAAACTAACCTTGCCTTGGATGGAAAAGCAGCTGGAATTTAATGTTCTTGGAAGCCAGCCCTGGCTGTTCAGACATGGATCTGCCAGGGAAGTCCCCAGCGGAGGCATTGCTCATTCTCCAAAACTAAAATGTCAAGAGAAAGCACTGGAAATCATTAAGCACTCCGTTCAACATTTCTTGAACAATCTCAGGCAGGGGGGTGGGGAAAAAAAAAGCTTCTCAACCACAAACAAAACAGAAACAAATTCTCAGTGTTAATACAAAACAGAGGGGGGATCATCAGGAATCTGAAGTGGGATTTTGCGTAATCGTGTCAGTCTGAAATGATACGACATCAACCCAGACTTATGAAAAATAATACAAGAAGGAAGAGGGCAGAAAGCAGCAAAATAAGAAAAGATAAGTGAACAGAACTGTGTTTGGCCTGGATTTGCAGGGACTCCAGTATTACAACCCACCTTGTGCAACGGCCCCTGCACCAGCCACACCACCCGCACGTGGCAAGCTGTGTTTGGTCACCATGAACTCAATGTGGAAGAGAAATGGTGACCAAATAGGAGAAAGCCTTCCCCTGGAGAAGAGCTAGCAGATCCCACAAAAGCTGCATCTCGCTGGCACAAATCCCATTTGGAAGTACGTCATTATTTTTCCTAGCGTTCAAATTGAGAAAGACAGACGGTCATTTTGCCATCTGCCACAAAAGTGCAGCTCTAGAAAAAGTGTGTGTGTGTCAGTTTTGATCCTCTACCAATTCAGACACACGTACCAACCGGCTAGTATGGAAATACATTTCGGGAGTTCGTACTTCCCAGCCCTTCCAGGGTGAGGGAAGATTTTCTCACAGACGTGCCTCTCCTCCAAACACTTCACTAGTGAGGTACCTTCTAAATCACTGACAGAATGGCATAATCCGTACTGAATTTTGAGGCTCTGCTATGGGAACCACCACCTTTCCTTGCAAAGGTAAAAGACTATGTCATGACCACTGAAATAACTAAAAACCCATCAGCCATTTTTGCAAAAACAGCAGCAAACTTGGCAAGTGGCGGGTTAAACTGGATAGGATTTTTTGTTTGATGGTTGAAAGATTTGTACATCCTCACAAAATAAGGTTCTGTATTTTATGAGTAGGGTAAACCGGTTGCTCAGTGTTGGCTAAACTGGTTGCCTAATGTTGGCTGATCCAATAGGTGGCAGAAACGATTTCTTTCTTTCTGTATGATCTGTAAATCATTTGGCAATCCACTTTGGACGAAAGCTGTATCAAGAAAAAAAATTTATCACACTTCTGCACAACTGAAGTGTCAAATTCTCAGGAATCAACTGAGAAAACGTTCCACATTAGCTAATGTGATTTTTTTTTTTTTCCCCCTCAGTTAGGATTAGCAACATTGCTTACAATGCTGGAAAACACAGGTAACAACGTTTTCCTGAATGATCCTACTGAGGACCACTGCAGGCTGATGAAGCAGTTAGTCTCATGGCAACAGAAAAACGGACTTTATCCTGCTCTCCCTGAATGCCTGGAGAAGTTCTGCCTAAAGAGCTGCTCCAGGGCAGACGGAAGGGGCAGGTTTTGAAGCAGGCTGGGAGGAGAGTGCCGCTGCCCAACACTCGGCTGAAAAGCTCATAAAGACAGAGCACAAGGTGTATGTGAATCCAGTAGCTGCTGCTATGGAGCACCAGGCAGGGGCCGAAAGGATCGCCAGCAGCAGTCCCGAGGGGAGCCTGGCACAGCCGGGCGACTCCTTCCAGGGCTGGGGAAGGAAACAAGAGAAGCAGAAGTCTGAGATACCAGAGAGGATTTCCCCGAATTTGTTTATACACATGTATTAATGGGTACGTTCCAGCAGAAAAGATAGATATTGCTTTAAAAAAAAAAAAAATCAACAAAATGAGAAACAGCCTTTGTGCATTGGGGCGAGACACCTCTTCCCAGAACAGGCTTCCAAGCAGAAACAAACCACATTTATTCCAATATCTAGCAGTGTACATTGGATTTAAATTGACAGAATTAAAAAAAAAAAAGTTTTATCCTCCCACAAGCTGACTGGTAGAGCAATTTTCAATTCAAGCAGCAGCAGATCACCAATACAAACATATTCACAGGGATTTCCTGTCAAAAGTCACTCTAATACAAACATATTTTTACTGGGAGAAAGTAAAGCTCAGTAGTGACATCAGCAGAACGCTATTTCCATTTAAAACGAGAAGCGTGGCAACTTCAGTTTTAATGGAAATTAAAGCGTGCTGGCACTGTCAACTAACTGTAAAGCCACTTGAGGGTTTTGTTTAATCTTTAATTTTAAAAAATAATACTTTGGAAGGGGACATACTGTCAATGCTTTCACAGGCCCAGTCCCGCTTTCCGTGTGCGCTAATGGAATCCTTACAGTTCTCGATTCACATGACTGAAGTTTGGGTTACCACAAGAAATGGGATACGACTTCAAATCTTTAGCCAGATCTTCCAGGGAAAATTAAAAGAACATTTTTCCATAGCTTGCAATTACTTAGGTTCAAAATATCTGTTTATTTGTTTTTCTGATTAATCTTCTAATACTAACAATGGAACCAGAGTCCATCTTTGGAGAAGTTACATCAGTTGAACTTGCATTTTCAGAGTGACTGAGACTCGCCATTTAAATTAGGATAAACAGAGGCTCATAGGTATTTGAAACCTCCAATTCTTTGATGTTCAGACATCCTAACTTGAAAATTTTCATCTTACAAGCTTGAATTTCAATAGAAGGCATAACCTAAGGAAATTCTGGCCCACCCCGTGAGCTCCTAGAAACTGGCAGCTTTCAGTAAGAGTTGCACCCTTCTGGCCAGGCAATACTTGTCCCTGCAGTACAACGGGACTCAAGTTAATATTTTGTACTGCTTACAAACTAGAACTAATACGAGTGCCTTTACAAGATGACATTTCCTTCAATAGTCAACGGCCTCTGAGACTGTTCGTAAGAGACCACAGCCCAGGAGAGACTTCCTACGTTGCTGAGTGCTGTCTCGTGGTATTGCAGACGTTGAAGTGGCAGTACAATTATTTTCATGATCTGATTAAGCCCCACAAGAAAGCCCCATAGTTAGGGGCTTGGTCCCCACTGTTCCATGGAGAAGCTGTAACAGAAACTTCCCCTCCTTGATGGTGTGAAACCTGTATTTTATTTATAGCTAGTTTACGCGCGTTTGTTCATGTGACAACGTCCTCTTACTTTAGGTGTTTATTTTCCATTTCTTGTGTTGCAGGGTATGGGTAAAGAGCTTCTTCGAGCTTCACAATGTGGGAATAATACATTTTTGAAATACTGAAGTGAATTAGGAAGTAGGTTTAAAACAGTAACATAACCTTAAAATACGGAGTGTTCGTTGCCTAAAGAGCTCTTTAAAACGAACCATGAGAAATGAGAATTCATCTAGTTACCAACACTCAAAACAGCATTGACTTAATCCAATTTGTTATTTCCTTGCCAGCAGCGTATTTTTACTTTAGTCTAACTGCCTATTACATTTTCATTGCAGATCCTTGACCTGAAGGAACAAATACTGGGTTGATATCATCAGAGCATTCAATGTCATTATCTAAGCAGAAATGACAGGCAGAATAATATATTAAAAAGAACTCATGCTTAACTGAAGGACTCGATGAGCTCAAGGTGAACCAGTCTGATGTATTACAAAAGCCCCCTTTGGAAGCTCTTCAGACATCCACAGCAGGAGAAAAAAACCCCACTCTATTTGCTTGTTTACATTCAGCACTGAAAAAGAAGCACTTCAAGGATCAAAAGGCAACACAAAGCGCTGAATTACAAAAAATAAATATATAAGCCTTGCAGGATTTGTTAGCTCCTTTTACTCTTGAAAACGACCATAATATGGGGGTGAATTAAGAGGTTTGTGTACTTTCCTTTTTGTACTCGGACCTAATCAATAATTTTTCCCTTACCTTTTCAATTTGAAGAAGGTATTTTACTCATATTTTCCCTGGCCACTTTTATGCAAACAAAATGGCACGAGGACCAGTGCTGACCCCTCCTGAGGCTGGCGGAAGGCCTAACAGGAGCAGTAGGCTATCGCACAGGCCTCCCAATGCATCGTTAATCTTAAGTAAACCACTTCTTGGGAGCATTGCCTGCTGTGCTGTTGGAAAGGCTTCAGCTCAGTAAGCTTTCTCTAGAGACTATTTTCTTATAGTGGTTTTGATATTATAAGCTTCTTTGAGTGCAAGGGATTGTTCTGTCTGCACAGAGCCCCACTGAAATCCCTGGGGTTCCGCTTCCATATACACCCATCTACGGCCCTGGCAGTACCAGGACTGAAACGATTTAGCTTGCCCGGCATTTTTCTTGGTCTGACTGTCTGGGAGACACGGCCAGGCCACCAATGGGTTTTACCTCCACACGCCATCAGTGTCAAAACCTATGATTTAAGTCAGGATAATGGACCTACTTTTGCCAGAAACACTGGAGCAGATGTGCCCTGACAAGTTCTTGCTTGATTAGTTTATGCATTTATGACGCACTGGGAGGTGCACTGGATATAATCTCAGCAGAGCTGGCTTATTCTACAGCCTGGCACTACTCCTGTTGCACCCTGAACACGACACTTACTGCTTCTCTGCGGTGCCTCAGTTTCTCCACCTGTAGCACAAGGACAGTATGATACCAGTTTCCTCTGTAAGGCACTCTGAGACCGACTGATGGATCCCATGGTAAGAACAGACATACTAACTGCTTGCTGACATTAAGAATTGGGCAGCAAGGCATCACCACACTCTTGAGGACAGCTTCCCCTGAAATCTTATAACCATCAAGTTACTTAATTTGACAGCTCTTATTTGGCCAAACGTGATTGGAACAGCAGCAGCACAAGGAATATGATTTAAGCAAGATGTTGTATAGCAAATATTTATTAGATACCATAGTAGCAAGGATGATATGTCTCTGTATAATGGCTAGCAGATATTCTCAGATAACCAAATGGCAAATACATTTATCCTGAAATAGGTTCCTCATTCCAACATCTTAAAAATTAAATCCAAAGCTGCGTGCAATAACCTTATGTGTAGACATTACATGAAGTATTTTGACTCCTAAAATAAGTAGTAACATACAGATGTCTCTGACAAGATGTAAACCGAGATTTAAAACAAAGCCCAGGGCATATTTCACATTAGCTCTAAGTTGGTGCGTTCATGCCACATTGGTTCTGCTCTTTATCATCTTACATGCACAGCTTCAACCCCCTTTTGAAAAAACAATTCTTTCTAGAACAGAGACTGAAAGCACCACGCTGTCCACTACCCAGATACACTCTGGGATTTATAAAAAAGCAAGCTTCATACAAAGGGCTTTATGTACAACCTTACTTGCAGCTGATAGTCACAAAACTCTCCTACAGCTTTGGTGGTGTACAGTACTGCCGGCAAGAGACATCAGGATGGATTCTCATGTCTCTATTTCTCTGTGGTATTCAGAGACCCTTAGAAGCAAGACACTAGGTTTAATTAAAACTGAGTAAGTATATGGAGAACACGATCCTTATTTTCTATCTGTCACTCTTCTAGCGAGCGTCAAAGAGGTTCAGTACGAAAGAATGCCAGATGTGCTGTTGAATATGGTCTCTCCAAGCCATTACGCCTGATACATTTCAGGGCATGTTACACGATGGCTATGGAGGATCTCGATGTACATGACTCTTCACAAACGCGCAAAGAGTGGATCCTTTCTGGAAGGACCAAGATGATTCTTAAGTCATTCAACTGCAATCTGGTCTTTAGATTCATTCTGCAATGGAAGCTGCAGGGCGCTGCTGAGAGCTCCCATGTAATCCCTTATGGTGTCAAGCAAAGGCTTCTGGGTTAAAGCAAGACTAGAAGTGGCATTGGTATGTGTTACTTCTTCAATTATTATTAAATCTTACCTGAGAAATCCCTAAAGCTCTCAACTGTACTGATTGTGGGCCTCTTCGGTAATCCAGGTTACTGAAATAGTCAACATTAAAAAGTAAGCTTCTGGAGGACGGTTATTTTAAACATACTTTTCCACATAGATCTCAAATATTTTTATTATCAGAAGTGTTTTCATTTTCATTAACATACATTTTGATGTATTACATCAAGGAAACTGAGAGATCAGCAGAAATATTTTCATTATTCCTGCCATTATATTGCATGAAATTAAGAAAATGAAACTATAAAGCTTTCAATTCATAGGACAGTCACTAAGTGTCAGAAGTTACTTACCTTGCTAAAAGTTCACTCCTCACCTGCACACTGTAGGTTTTACTCTTTCCTGTGAAGCCTCTGATACAGGTATCAAAGATCAGGTATTAGAACAACAGCAGCACCAGTGTAACATTACAGATTTCATACTGATGGGGAACTGATGACTGAGGTGAGAGTGACTCAGGCTTAGTAACCGCTACACACAGTAGTTTGGATATGTAGCACAAGTCAAAAGTTCAGAAAATGCTTGCTAATACCAAACATCCCCAAATCAAGAAATACAATAAATAGATCACAATTATTCCATTTAGATTGACTTGTTTTGAATAAATCTTAGACACATGTTTATACTAATTAAAGAGCATACTGCTGTTTCAGCATTGGGAACTCAGCATTTGCATACGCTCTTCCCAGTTCTATGACATAACACTACTGAGCTATTCACAATACCATAAATTTTTCTCTAAGCCACTGCTTTGGGATTGCTCCTGTGTGAGGCAACGACTCCCTCCTCTTGTGCTTTTTCACCATATTTCCATACTTCTTTGTCCTAAGAATGAGCTGCTTTCTATATTCCAAACAGTTGTTCTAAAACATTACAGAAATTCTGCACAGTGACGTAGTGAGCAATACAAGCCACAGCTTACCCTCGGCTGTAACATGCATCTTCAACAAGCAATGAATTATTTAAATGTTCAGCTATATTATTTAACCTTTAAACAGTTCAGCTCCTTATCCCTTTTCCATAATGAAAGTAACACATTTTCCTACCTGAAAAGAAAATGAGAGATGTAGTAAGACTTTGCTGCTGGCTGTATTCTCGTACGAGGTCTCTCTTTAGCTTGCTTGTGTTTTGCTACACATCAAACGACCCCACTTTTTTAATCTGAAAGAAACACGCTTTCATTTTTCCCCTTGCAGATCTCCTTTTGAACGTTTCAGAATAAAAATCGTAACATCTTATACACTGGAACTTTTCATCAGGTCCATGACATGCTCTATAATGTTATACAGATTACATACAACCCCCTTCTTCTAAAGAGAAAAACAAAGACGTTTAGTAAAGGCTGGTTTTGCACAGCAGCAACTAACAGTCTCTTGCACCAGTTCTAGGAGACAGGCAGAAGGTTTTACTTTGGATCTGCATTTTGTCCTTATATACCAAATTGAACTAGAAATGAGGAACTGAAAGAGGCAAATACCAGTGCAAAGATAACTATTACCTATGTAGGGACGTATGTTTCAGTAATAATGCTCAATTTCAGCAAAAACTAATAAAAATATTATTTACAAGTTAGAAGCATGGATTCAGTCTTCTGTATTCAATTTATTTGCTGTTATAAAAAACATATCTCCCCACTGTTCAGTCAAAGCATACAGTTCATGCCAAAACGATATCATCTGCTTACATCTGGATATCATCTGCTTACATTTTTGTTACCTAACATTCTCATTTACAAAAACCAAGCTTCATACAGTAGAGAAAAGTTCAACTCTTCTTTTCAGCTTGCTTATTTCATGGATCTGTGGTTTGGTTTCTCTGTTTCTGCCATGGATGTGAAGCCCCCTCTCCCCCCAGTGTGGTTCCTTCACATGCAAAAAGCAAAAAACAAATGCAAACCAAAGATGAAGTTACAAAACCAAGGTGGTAATTCATAGTTCTTACAATTTCAAAAGGAACATTCAGTTGATGGCCTCACTAGCATATGCACCTGATGAAAGACAGCAGAAGTACAGCCACAATGAAGATCATTCCAGCTGAGGAGCAAGGAGGAGACTAGGTGCCTTTCCCTCACCTGCCCTCTCACCCTATGGACTGGAGGCCCTCTCCTATAAGCAGCAGCTCAAGAGACAAGAACATAAGGAAAGAGGCCAAAGGAGTCCTTGACATGTTCTTTGATATGAAAATAAATACATAAATAAAAATATGCTTCAAAGAACTCCCACTCCAGCCGCTTCAAACAGACACTGCAGAAAGATGCCCTTAAGGGGCACCCTTAAGGATTTAATGGCAGAAAGTATGTGAAAGACAGAAGTCAGAGATACAGGATGAAGCTAACAGAGGAGAGCACCAGACTCGGAATCACAAGCATTGCTGTAGACAGAGATGCAGCTGAAACAGGAGAGGAAAAGTCTTTTCCAAGAGGCGGCATCTGGACCAAGAATCCCTTTACTCTGTGCCTCTCAATGTGCAGCCTCAGGCGCCTGCCAGAGAGCATGGAGTCAGCATCCGAGTTAACAGAGCGTCTCATCAGAAAATCTGTTTGCCAGAAATTGATGAGTAAAAAAAAAAAAAAAAAAAAAGAGCTTTGAAAAGGAACAAGAAGAAGAAAATAGCAATCACCACCTAATTAATTCTGTGTTTCTTTTTACACTATCAACCACAAAGCATTTCCTCAAACACAGTAATCTGTGAATAACAAAAAGGGGGAGTACAAACATCTACTTTATTCCTTCTTTCTTTATACATTTGAAATGAATGTTCCATTAAGGAGTTAAAAAAAAAAAAGAGGAGGAGCCCAAGGCTCACAATCTGACAAGCATTCCACAACCTCACCCCACAGCATTTCCCACTGCTATTCATTCCTTCTTCGTTTTCAGTTTATCTTCCATGTAGTTGCTCCTTAAGTGAAGAACCAATCTGCCTGATGACTGCTTTCAGGGAGTTTAAATTTATCACATCTCTAAGTATAGAAACAACAGAAAAAAATCTGATATACTACCACAGAGAGAAAAACCACATCATTTAAGAGAACGATCTCTGAAACCAAACATAACTGTCTTCAATAAACTGTATTTTCCTGATAGTTTTTGTATTTCTTTTGTACTGACAGGCAATGGTATATTTACATGCTACATTTCAGAGGTTCATTGAAAAAAGCTGCTGAGGTTGCAGCTGATCTTAGCGTCATTCTGAAAGACAGTCAAATTCCATGTCGCAAAACCTGGGTGCAATATGAATGCAGTTTTTTAATGAGAAATTAAAACTTCAGACACAGTCTATCTTTTAAATCATTTATTTCAGTAGGAAAGATTTTTGAAACCTGTACTTAAATTCATTTAAACTAGCTTATGCAAACACACAATCTTCACACGCACACACAGAATAAAGTATTAAAAAAAGTTGGAGAAAAAGGCTAGAGGACAGCCAAACTGCACATCACCCAGTGAGATCATAGTGCAATCCCTCTATCGCTGTAACACCTCACGCCTGCAGGGAATATTAAAAATGGCTTGTGTTTACTGCATGACGACCTCGATCCCCCTTCCAGTGATAGTTGGTCCTTACAGGATTATTATAAAACATATATATGATTTCCTGGTGCTTTTCACACTTCAGTACAGTAGTATGTGAATGGATATGCTCCCGTACACAAGGAGCTAGAAGTGCCTGTAAACAAGGCAACCTAAACCCTTTATTTCAACATTTCATCAATTTATACTGCTTTTCAGTTTTGGAATGGTAAGAAATACCTTCAGGAAACACATGCGAAGGCCAGAACCTACCCAAATAAAGAGAAATAATATGCTAATCAAACACACGGAGGAAACGGAACATTTACGATGCTTTTAGTCATTCAAGAACAAGATCAGGCTAACAGCCATAACCATGCCATGACCTGCAGGAACTTGCATTTCATTACATTTCATACACCTTTTTTTTTAGCAATGTAACTTCATGAAAACTTGTCAGCTCTGTTCTGCAGCAGGCATGGCTAAACTAATTTGTCTCTTCTCCTTTGACCTAACCCTTCTATTGTTTTTGCATATTCTTAGAAAGCACGAGATGACTTTTCAAATTGTCCTTCCCTTTCCAACATCCGAATTTATAAACACTATAGTAAAACTGCTATGGTTTTATAAGGATGTGTTCCAGGAAAACAAATATTTAATTGCTTAAGAACAATACATTCTTACTTTCATTTCCCCTTGCAAAGCTTATAAACTCTTGCTACTAAATCTCTAGCAGTTGTTTCAGTGAGTACTCTCTACATCGTGTTGGCACTAGAAATACAATATACAAAAACCGAGCTTCTGAGATATTAAGAAAGAGTAAGATTTATCCAAACCTTCTCTTTCCCTAAACAGTTGTTCCTGTAGTATTTATTTTACATTAATTAAAAGCTTGTAAGAAGTAAATCTTCTCCTAAGAATGCTCTTCAATGTTTGAATCGAAGTGGGAGACAGGAAAGCAAGTTCCTTTCTAATAACGTGAGCTCTTAAGTTCATGTGGCCTAGACCATGACTTGGACTACCCTTTTCAGTTACCCCCCCCCCCCCCCCCAATCCCCCTAAATCTACTTAGAGACATATCAAAATAAAAATAAATTAATTTTGAAGAAGTCTGAGCTACTTCTGACAAAAGCTGAACAAGCCCAAGCTACCTCTGCATTTTTGCTAAAAAGAAGCTCTACAAATAGAGAAAAAAACCCCAACAACTAGAGCAACTGAAGCCACAACTATTTTACATTGACCAAAACAACTAACTTCTGCAGAAATGCAGTGACTATAAGGAATGTTACCCCTTGGTACATCAAGGACACAGTAAGCAAGTATGCCATTGTGGTACTCTCAGCACTGAAATACAGGAATTGGTCTTCAAGTCAATAATAAGGCACTGATAAAAGCCCTCCTTGAATCCAAGCACTCACCCTCTTGATGCATTACAAATTAGAATGATGGTTTTAAAAAAACAAAACAAAACACAATCAGATAACTTCTACAAACAAATTCAATGTCCACTCGTACAGATTCTTCTAATAACAACTTTCCCAAGCCAAATCACCTTATGCACAAGCCACTTTTAGAGAAAGTTAAAGAAAAAGGGCAATACTTAAATAATAACAAAACTTTAAAAACTTGTCCTTGTAGGTAGAATAAGCAATTGACTGCTGCGAGTTAGTACCACCCCTGGTGTCTTGATGCTTGCAACAGGCAGACACTAAAGCCAGTCACTGAAAAGACTGGAACTGCTAACGCTGGTGAGTTAGCATATCAAAAAACGGACAAAGAATGAAGAAAATGCCACCGACAGAGCCAGAAAAAAAACCATCCCATGATTTATCTTGATTTGGACAAGATTTGCTACAATTAACCAAAACCACAAGATCAATTTGCCTTTTATCAAAAGGGACCTCACCCCCTCGAGTGCCTTAGCAGCACAAAGCCCCTGCAATTACTTCTGCTGAAAGGGAAAGCATTTCCTTTTATCATTTGTTATGCCTGATACTAACAGAGGAGGACTATTGTTGAAAATGTGTAAATGCAAATAGAGGAGGCTGATGTTGCAAGAAAAATTAGATTAGATGAATTTACTTCCAGTGAGGAAAAGATAACTAATGAAATCCTGCTGGGTTTTTTTATGCTTTCTGTTTGCTTCCAATGTTTTCAAATACGCATACTTCTATAAACACTTTTTTCTTGGTAAAAGTTCAAGTGCTCTGCAGTTGCATTTTGAGGAGGAAAGTTAACCAGCTGACTCCCTAAAAGAGACACCGATTTCTCAAGTCGGAGGATAAAACTTTTGCGTAACTAGGGGGCTGCTTAACACACCAGCTGCAAAGTTGAAAATACTGTAATGGCAGACATTATTTGTCTTTTTCAGATCTTTCTTACATAGGATATGATTTTTCACAGTAATTTAGAAGAGCTAGCAGTAACACAATTTTACAGCTGGGTGCTAAAGCTCATTCATTAAGTATGCACATTCTCTTAGTATTGGTAGTTTTAATGCCTGTAACTTGCACCTAAATACTTACTGAATCACAACAGACTGAGTAATATTCCTCGGGCATGAAATGTCTGCAAAGTGAAATATGTGTCTGTGATGAGCTATGTTTACTCAAATTATCATGAGTTTTTCAAAAATAAATCTCTGGATTTGCTGTCTAAGAACACTGGGATAGAAGTCAGGTTTAAAACACCTAGCCAAAAGCAGTACCGATTAAGTTAGAAAGGTAAAAGCTAGCAGTAAGTATTCAACAACCAGTGCCATGTTACGTATTTCTAGTGCACTGCACCGATTTCATAAACCAGGCATTTCCTGTTGTTCAATCTTTACCAAGAGTGGTAGTTTAGCTAACAACGCGGTTAGCAGTCAGCAGGTAACTGACATTTACACCTCAAGTCTTGCTTTCAAGATTGACTACTTTTTGCTCATATGTCTTCGAAACAGGGTACTCTAAGGGGCATCTTTAGTTTCAAAATCAAAACATTAAGAAATAAAGTGATAAATACTAGCTCAAGTATTTCAGCAGTTATTAACAAGATAAAGAATTAGAGCAATACATTAAAAATAAAAATCAAAGGGAAACTGCCGAAGTCTGGATGACAGTCTTACCTGAATACCATGAGCTCATTGCTGTCCTTGTTTTCTCAGCACTAGTTTTAATTATTTATTTTTTTTAAAAAAACCCTATTTAAAAAAGAGCATTACTACGTTCTTTACAGTGTATTTGACTTGTGTGAGGCTTTCCAAAGCTTAGCTGAGGCAACTTTCCCTCAGGGAACAAAACCACCACCTCTTTCTGAGCACCATTTATCTCAAAACACGTAACGTTCCAGTACTTCTGCGTTGCCCTGTAGGACTACGTGGCTAAATAGGAGACAAAGAACAGGAGTACCGAACTACTCATTGTAACAAGTGACAATAATGTTTTCCGTGTTGTCATTAACCACTCCAGTTCTTCTGGTGACACATTTTAAGAAACTCTTCCCACAATATTCAGTCTCTCCCATGAGAAACAGCATATCTGAGGGTAGAAAATTAAGGAAGAGTAGGAGGCCTAAGAATAACAAAAGCTGCTAACAGCAACAATTCACTAAATGATAATTTATGAACAGTTTTCCCCACCATCTTCCTACCATAAAAACCTAACTCAAAACAGCTGGAAAATAAAAAAAAAAAAAAAAGAGACAATAACAAATGACACCTTCTGACCTGGCTCTGTCTTTAGCAAAGCTGTGTGATGTCAGGCTGTGGCTCCCAGTTGCATGTTTTCTTTCACGAACAGAAGAACAGATACCGTTATGCTGCAATGAACCTACAATAGCTTATTTAAAAATCCAAAATCCACAGGCTATCACACACAATGCTTAGAAAAGTACAAACATTGTTAAAAAACACTTAGTTGTTGAGAAGAAAGACACATTAAGTAATTTTTAAAATGAAAAAAAACCCCCAAAACTAAAGTTGTGCAAAGTCTACTCCAGGAACACTGCTGGCTATGAAGATGTTGTCTTTACGATACACCCAACATGGGTAAACTTGGGAGATGTGTGATTTGCAGAGGGATTCAGCACAAGCAAGCCCTTCCCAAAATACATGACTTCAGGATCAGAACAGGCTATTCCTTCTCCATCAGAACAACAACAAAAAGATAATTGCAAAGGGACACAAATTCCCATGGTGCTTGTGGTGTAATTCTGACAGAAGCATCCTTCTGCTGTTTTCTTTCTACCAAGAGCCAATTCACAAGAACAATTCTTGGAAACATAAACCAGCCTATTACCTTTACTCTACAACACCAACTGGTTGGGGTTTTTCTGTTTTTGTGTTTGGTTGTTTTTTTTTTTTCTTTTTACTGCGAGATTGGATTATCCTTCTTTTTTGCCTCCTAGAAATCAGAAATTAGTAATTTCCATTAAGAGATTAATTTGACTCTGGGAAAAAAACCAAAAAGTGAATTTAATAGGCTTCTACTCAGATGCAATGAACAAACTGTACATTTTCAAAATAATAACTACTAGTAGAAACCTTTATTGATATTCAGAGAACTCTGCCACAGACTGGTAGGTTGCTTGTTTCTTTTTAAAAAGGAGTATTCATGGTGGAATCTGCAAGCGTATTTGCGGCCACTAAACCACAATGTCAATGGAACAGTTACTACTTTTTCACAGACTTTAAAGTTCTGATATTAGAGTCATATTTTGGACAATGTTTCCTTGCTTTACAAAGATCATATTTTTGAAGATTAAAGAAAGACTAATCATCCAGGAAACTATATCGAGGTGACATCAAGGAAACCCAAATAAAGCAAAAATCAAAGTCTTAAGCATAAAACACACATATAAAGCATGGCTCCCTTTTTACAACCGTATTTTTTTTTGTGAGTAATTTCAGTGACCAAGAATTATTCCTGACAAGGACGGAATTTTGATAGTCCCACAGCTTTTCTCTCCTTAGGTTATCCTACCTTCTAGCAAATGATTTGCCTGAAGATCGAAAGAGCTTCTGTATGTAAGGTCTGCTTTAGGCCATGTTATCAATACCACACAGTGTCAACTATTTTGACCAAGACAGATACTAAAATCAATTATTGCCAAATAAGAACATGAAAGCTTGAAATTGTGCCTCTATCTTTTTATAACATATAACGTTTAAGTGATACTATGAAACACCATACACTGACAGTGGTCCCTAACTGATAATTAACAGATACCCAGAGAAGTAAAATGTCTCCATGAACGATCCCCAGGTGTTGGGTTTTTTTGTCATTCAACCTTCACATGTAGGAGAGTGACAGGTGTAGAAACAAATGGGAAGAAAACACTCAGTTCTGACCCAACAGTGCTTTCACTTTTGTCTCTTACACGCACACCGACCACCCAAAACACGTGAACGATTTTTTTAACCAGGAATTAGGTAACAACGTACCAAAAAAAGTTTTTGGTGTGTAAGTGCTCAGCCTTTGTGCCACTTGTAGGGAATGTGGCTCCCATACAGTACTAAGGTTTGCAAGGTTACTGCCGTTTTAAACTTGCAGTTGTTACCATTTCTTATACTTGTAGGTCTGAGAGAAATAACATTGCTCCAGGCTAGGTGTGCCTGGGACAAGCTCCCACCGAGAACTCCTGGTATAGTCTCAACAACACCGCTAGAATGTTTAGTACCTCTTTCACCTGGTTGATACGTAGCTTTTGATACAACTCTCAAATACCAGTTTACTTGTTTTCATAAGAATGCCTAAAAAGGTGAGTTATTTTCAAAATTAGTATAAAGTTAAAAGAAACTCAAACTAGCTACAATCTATTTAACTCAAGCACAGCACCGCCAGAAGTTTCACACACACTATTTGGTGTTTCGTGTTGTTTTTCCTTTCACTCTTTAAGGCAGTGGTTTCCACAGGTCAGTTCAGAGAATACAATGAAGCATGGTCCATGGCAATTCATGTTGCAACTCCATTTTTAATCTGGGGGCCTCTACTCCCCAACCATTAGTGATTTTGTTCAGGGCTCCAGAGTTCAGAGATCGAGTTGACAGGCTCTGTTCTGGCACAGAATACAGCTGGCACATTTTTCATCAGGAGCTCGTTCTCAATTATGAGATGGTTCAAATCGTTGTTTTTTGTTTTGAATTAGCCTATTATTCAAAGGTCATCAAGTTGGCAGGAACCTGAAAACAAAAATATAAATGACAGCAGATTTTACTTTGGGTAGTAGCTACTTACACTTCACTGTTTCACAGACTGCCCACCTGTTTAAACGCGCATCGCTAACACTCATTCTGTCTCAAAAAAAGGGAAGGAAGAATGCAACTATCATTCAGCAGTACAAGTATACTTAGAGCTGTAGAAAACTCAGGTATAACCAAAATATTAAACTGCTGCGTGGTTTATAATTTTATTATATGGCCTTAGATCTTAATTAATTTTGATGACATTTAAGATTTAAGTTGTCAGCAAAACAACCTTAACATGATAAATCTCAGCACCGAGCTACACAAGCAGAACCTTCTCACTTGAGTCTCAGCTAGAGAATTCTTGGCACACAGGTCAGTGATTGATGTAGGCTCTCTAGTATTTTTAAGACTAATTTAAAAAAAACAAGGCATAAACACTTGCCTGGGCTTTTCCCATAGGAAACCTGAATGCCTGCTGCAGACATCACTCCCTTTCATGAAGATTAAAACTAGTTTGCATTACATTAGTTTATATCCCGATTTTTTCCCCATCAGGAATTTGCCTGACAGCAACATCTCTTGTTTACTCAGGTTATTAAAGAGCCACCACATTCCTGATGTCAATAAATACCCAGTTTGGTCAGATTTGAAGCAGGCATTTCTTGCTTTGCATTTACCATTTACCTGTGGAAGCAAGAATGATCAACTGGGGTAAAGCTCCGCCACTAAAATGAAAAATAATATCTACTAAAATAGTTCCCAGTATTATTCAACTGGGTAGGTGTCTATACTTCACCGAAAGCGCATTTAAACATCTGATCTTTCTTAGGCAGTCATACTGTTAACAAGGAAAGATCTTTCATTTTAAACAGTACCATAAGGCATTTCTCTAGGGAAAGTGCTACTCAGGAGTCAAATCACGATCAAGAGAAAAATGTAACAAGACTTCTACTTTTTTTTACTCATTTGGTAAAACAACCTTTGTAACCTCACGTTTGTATGAAACACTGCTGCTTCTATGGGAGCAACCATGCTGCAGGAACCCATATAGTACAACTACCCAACATGCCAGAAAACACGCAACAAATTATGATAGCAGGGTTTTTGGCCTTTTAGTGGTAGGTTTTTTTCACTAATCCTCCCCCCCTTTTAAAATCTCCTACACTTATCTTCACTTTGCTGTCATATTTTCCACAGGAGGCCCCGCCAAGATCTTTAAGCCTGCTGCTTTTGCACAAGCTAGGGGCTGAATGCTTTAAACAAGTTTGCATTAAATAGTATTGTTAAGCCTTACTGAATGAAAGCTGTCCTCAGAGGGCAGTTTTCAGGCTTACATGGAAGTCACCGCTTTCTTGCAAACTCTTTGCCACTATTTGCTACTATTCCCACATCCTCCAGCCAGCGACAATTTCCTCTCCTTTGCACTGTCTCGAATACTTTCAAGGGAGCTTCTGAAACCCTCCTTACTCCTTAGATTTCTCTCAGAAGCAGAACTGAACAGGAAAGCACACAAGGATCTGGAAAGGTCCTTCTGTTTCCCCTTGAAATTCAGTAGCACTTTTGCTCTGGCAACTCCATAAACAAATGTGCAAAAGGAAAAAGGAGATTTCAGGAAGACAAAGCGGTAACTTAAAAAGGATTTTGCTGATGAAAGAGGTCAGTAAGAATTTATATGGGAACAAAATTTAATAGGCTTTGGAATAGTCTTACCTTCCTTTTTGCTTCATGGAAAATTCTACTTTTGCTTTCAAAGTCTGCCAAATGTACCCAGGACTAAACTATTTTTTAAAAATACATTTCAGAAATACGTACAAACAACAGAAAACATGAATTCCCCAAACCTGACAAATGGCACTATGGGGGAGTTACCTGGAATTGATATTGAATGCTACAATTTACAGCTTTTTATATAACTGTAAAATAGCCTTTTTAAAATGGGCAATGACAAAAAATACTGCCACTCGGACAGGTATTCCTTCTATTTCCCCAGTTGCTTTCAATTAGTCTCAAGACAGCCCCAAATCTTTCTTAATTACCTCAAAAGCTCTGAGGACTTGTTCGCAAAGGGACAAACAGGAAAGCTAAGGCAAATCAGTAAGATGCACAGGCTGCTGGGAGTAGACTGCTCGCCATACGACGCAATCAGTTACAGCTCGGTCATCTTGAAGATCTACCAGTTCTGAGCTCTTAACAGCTCATGATCCTTAATCATAAACATCTTGCACTCACCTGTTGTCTGTTGCTTTGGCAGGCAGCACTCAGGTGTTTAAACCAGAGCATTGCATTCATTCTGTTTCCAGCTTGAAACTTATATGAATTTCCTAGGTGAAAAAGGTAGAGAAAAAACTGATAAAAGAAACACAACCAATACTATATATTTAAATCCTATCTGTATTCAAGTTAACGCTACATTAAAACATTATGAGAAGACTTAATAGCAGAAGGTTCATATAACTTTACTTTGTCTGGCATAGGTGCAATTTAATTGTTTGACCTAGCGCAAGAGAGGTTTCAGCTTGCCTGTCTTTTCCAACATTCTAGATTCCAACTAACACCAGTGTCAACTAGGAAAGAATGAAACATTTCTCAGACTCATACAAAATGTTTTTGTTCTTTGCCATTATTGCAATTTGTTTATAATATAATTTCGTATTTCTTAATGAAGTGGAAGATAGCACTGAAATGCACTCTAGAAAGCTACATTTGAAAACATTTGAAAATTGTTCCTAAACATATCGGTACATTTCAGACTAGTATTTTCAGTGTCTGGTGTTACACAGTGCTTGCTTTGGTTTGGAAAGGCCAAGTGTTACAAAAACATTTCAGATTGCTGTTGCTGAGTTTAAGCTGACAACCATTCATGATTTACACTACATATCAGTGGTGCTAGAATAGATGCTTGGAAATAAAATGTACTAAGACTTGAAGTAGACAAAGCAATAAATAACATTAAGCTCCTTTATCAGAACTTCTAATGCTGCTCTTTCTGCACCGCTTGAAGTCCTAAGGAAAAATAACAATTTATTCACAGTTTAAACTGAAACCAGGGTGCTATGTTAGAGTAACGGAAATCAAGGCTTCACTGCAAAACAGTCAATATCTCTCAGGGTTGGTTTTTTTTCTCCTGGTAATAGCGCTACATTTGAACAGATGGTTTGCTCTGAGTTTTGTTTTTCATTTGGAGAAGAGAGGGGACTGGTCAAGCACATAGTGTTAGTTTCAAGATTGAACTTTTTTACTCTTACTTAATTTTCACATATGTGAAAATGCCTCTGAGTGGTCTAAATATAGTTTAAAAGAATGCAAATGAATACTTCCAATAAAAATCACAAATGGAGTTGTTAAAGTTGGAGAGTTCTTAGAACTTAGTGAAGACTAAGAATTCTTCATGGGCAATTGCTCCCACAGCTTTCTCAAGGCAAACGTGACATGTTGGAGGACAGGTAAGTGAAAAGAAATCCTTCCAATTTCATTTGGTTGCTTATGAATACCTCAGCAAAGCAAATGTTTATTCTGGGAATCACTGCACCCTTGCTGCTAGAATTGCTTACCCTTCTCAGAATCAGTCAGTAAGAAGAGATCGGGATGCTCAGGGTCATCGGCCATCATCACCATCCAGCCCACCACTGACACACTCTTACTTGGTGTGGATTTGAACTGAAAATACAAGCAGAGATGTAAACTAAAGTGAAACAAGAAGCTTCAGCCAGCCTGACTGCACTGCACAGAATAAGTATTCAAAAGGGCAGTTCTCAGTGACAGTGTTAAAGGCACAGAATAACTTCAAAGGAAGCACAGCACTTCATAAAATGAAGAAAGTCTATGAATTTTATATGGAATTAGTGAAAACAGAATTTACCACCATGAACAAATTAAAAGGAATATCACAATCCCACAAAATGTGTCAGACATCTACATCGCACTGTATGAATACAATAGCATTCCTCAACACATCAGTGCACGGGTGTGCCTACACTATCATTCAAACAAAGTGCATTAACAAATGCAAAGCTAATCCCTCCACTGTTAACAAACAGAAGAATTAAACTTGTCTGTGCCATAATTACTCAAAGTTTACATGCATTAATTATTATGATAGTCTGTAATTACACATTAACACAAGTCCTGCGGACAAGATTAAATATTATGACCCGATGAATGAATGAAATGGATCAAACAAGGGTATAGATTCAACAGACAAGTGCACAGAACGTAATGTGCTCATTTATCGACAAGATGTTCAAAATGATGAGCTTTTCCTGTGCAAGGTGTTCCTCACACATTGACATATAACTTAGGCTTC
This sequence comes from Fratercula arctica, assembly GCA_947846985.1. NCBI lineage: Eukaryota > Metazoa > Chordata > Aves > Charadriiformes > Alcidae > Fratercula > Fratercula arctica. The sequence continues at coordinate 33,478,011 of CANTUZ010000012.1, forward strand.
TTTAAGCACAATACCTGGCTCTGCTACACTAGCCCCTCTCCTGAGAGCTCCCTGGTCCCACTCTCCTTTTCGTTCACCCGGTCAGTATTAGTTTCTACTTCTCAGGCTTCTCCACTCAGTTCCAGGTTACTCGCCCATTAAATCCAACTCATTTCCAAACCACAGGCTTCCTTCTCCCTGGTCTCCTTATCTATTATCACAATTCACCTCTCATTACTTGCTCAGGCAGCCCCGTTCACTCCCCAATACCCAATTCATTCAGTTTCTCTCAAGGCTTTAGTTGCCAGATGTCCTCTTCCCACACTCATGGGTCCGACAGACTTTCTTCATCCATCCTAGCACCCGCGCCCTTTGCAGTGCTCCACCTCACTTCTCCGTCCAGAAGGTCCAACCCTGCTACATGCTGGTCCTTATCAGATGTGTCTTTCTCCTGTACTGTGAAATCCCTATTCTAACCTTTTTTAGTTATTTTGACCTCTCCTTAATTACATTATTAGAAACAATAAAGCTAAAACAATCTCACGGACATTTTAAGTCATTAAAATGAATTTAGAGTTCTAGAATACTTTTATTCTTCATATGAATGCCACATAGCAGATTTACATCATTAAGCATCAAATGTCTTTTGTTTCATTTTAGAAACATCACTTTACCATTACAAATCTAGAACTCTTCTTCAGCAAAAGGAAGTAATACTGCTAATAAGTTTAAGGGTATCAGAAGCAAAGTAAGAGTTTATAAGAATATTCTCTATATGGGAATATAATTACTTTATGAATGAAATTCCAGTGCAAGTGTAATGTCAGTTATTCTAATCTACGCCCCAGATTAACTGGAGACTTTCAATGTCAAGCTAAATTCATCTGTCTGGGACTTGTGCAACAGGCTACATTTTAAATCTCAGTTTAAAATACATTAGAACTCAAAATGAACAAGTGTTAGACCAACATTTGAAACAAACAGTATTTTAACCAAGTTCAAAATAATTTCAGAGTCCAGTATCTCTGGATCTTATAAACTTTTGAATGCATCATCTGTGTACTGTCTGCTTTACGTCGCTATAGTTACATTTGCAGGAACTATTCCATCAGAAGTTCCTACTAGTCATGTTCAGCTGAAATTTCTGTAATGTTAGTGTAAATATAAAAGCTTGGAAACTTTGAAGGGATGCTTGTACAGACAGCTTAAGCGTAAAAGTGATGATGACTGTTCTTAGGAAAGACCTGCCTGCCAAACTTCAAAAGAGATTCCCTTTTTTTGATATTACTATGGATAAAACTACGGGAAAAGACCATTCCTGAATAAAACCCCTAGAACCACATATACTAAAGTTAAGTAACTCTACTGCCTTTGGGAGGTGGATAGATCTGGTAAAACCTCGTAAGAAGAGCAAGTAAATTACAAGCTCCATCAGACAACATTTCATTAGTGAGGGCTGAGTAACATAACTGCTTTCCAAATAGAAACTAAAATTTCTTCAAAGATTCCAGTCAGTAATGAGAAACGTTAAGGAATTTTATCTGAAAGAAGGAATAAAGACAGAGAAAGGGAATAAAGTAAGGATAGTCCTACAAAGGATTAATAGGTCATTTTCAGAGGTTGAAATTTGAGTCACAAAGCAGTTTTAATAGGTTACAGATCCCCAATGTACCTCTTGAACTGCACTCATTTCTAGTTTCATGAGAATAGCACATTTGCCCTTTCCTATCTTAGTTATATACCATAACAGCAGGTATATAATACGTGAAATTACCAGGCAATCAAGACTGCTAGAGCTCACTTCTTTTTTCATTTTATTCAAAACAATTAGTTAATCATGGTACTTCTCCAAAAAGTTGAAAGCTCCACACAAGGAAAGTGTTTCCTGCCAGCATCAATCCATCATCACTTGAAACACACGTCAGTTTTCCATCCCTGTGCACGGCTGGATTTGTATTCCGTGTTTACAGAGTCCCCCAGGGCAGTTCATTCTCCAGTGATGCACAGAGCCTTGCTAACAGCAAGTCTGCTTTGTTAACACGACGGGAATGAAAGCTTCATTGTAATTTCATGTTCCTGGTTCCTCTTTGCTTTTTTTATACAGGCCACTGGAATGACACTCTTATTATGCACGCGGAAAACCACACAGCTCTGATGCTAGGCTTCACATAACTACTTTTTGTTGTTGTTGTTCTGAGCTCAAAGACATTTATACATAAATCTTTGAATCAAAAACTGTGAATTAATCTGCGAACAGACTTTTCACTCCAACCTTTTGGCACCTACAGATCTCCTCCTCCTCATCTCCTGTTGAGATTTTACAACTTTCTAATATTAAAATCTTTTTCTTGGTGGCTGAACATACTTCCTAGAACGACAGCGTTCTTTATCAGGGTATTTCAGTGAAAGTGCCTGAGCAACACTACCAAGGCTTCTAGTGCCAATAAATGGGTCTAATTCTGAACATAACATGCAATGGAAGACTTGGCATGACCAAGGGTTCATGCTCGAGCATGAAGCTCAAAAAGCCTCTGTTGCTTTTCCAAGAACCTACAAACATGGAAAACTCTCTCATGCATGCTATGTCATCACAGAAATTGGCAAGATTTTTCCAGTCCAATCACTGTGAACAGTTTTTTTACGGGCGTACTTTTGTTTCTCAGGGCAAATGCTTCCTTTAATTCTAAATTGTCTATTTTTACTATTGCCATTTTCTAAAGGTGTGCAACTGCTATGGTTTTACCACAGAAGCTTGTTTGTGGGTACCGTTTCAGCATATGAGGTAAAGCCTTAAGCATTCTACACACATGCCTGGGCTCTGACATTCACATGCTCATCATAGACAGTTTTCCATTACTCTAGTAATAACTCAAACCTGTTCACTAATTTTAAATACAAAGCTCATTATATTTAGTAGTCTTTCTTTGTAGATGCAGCAGAAGAAAATTTGTCACATCCAGGTATCTACAGCATCCTCTTCCTTTGGACAAGATTCACATCTAGAATACAAACGACACTGGATGCACTCCTTTGTCTTTGTTCATAGGCATGAGAAAAAGAGCTGGCTTGCCCATGTTTAAAAGGGGGGGGACTTCTTGCCCTTTTTGCTGGATCACACTGGGATTTTTATGAGCTAATTTTCCAAAGAGGTTGGCTATTATAAAGCCTGGAAGAGCTTTCAGTGTCAGTGCATTCCAAGTCCTCAGTCTCAGCTGCCTGAAGCAACAGCAGAACGCTCAGAAGCATTCCTGTAATCAAGACACATTTACCACGAGAGCTCTAGCCAGGAAACTTTATACAGCAGACTGACTTTCTCATTGCCAGTGTTCCTTTCCATGTCACAAAGGCCTTGAGAAAGGAAGCTGAAAAGACAGATGTTTACATGGCTCCAGAAGATGCTTGGAATATTTTACCTAGGGAAATCTCAAGTGTATCAATCTCTGAAAAAGAAATCTGCTTCAAAGTAGACAGCATCATCCTTTTTATCCACTTAATCTGGACAGCAATGAAATAAAATGTAGATCTAGCGTCAGATCTCTTTATTTTGCAGAATGGACCTCTTTGGAATATAACTGGGCAGTACTTGTACAGTGAACATATACTCATACACTACCTATCTGCAGATGGTTGACCATCTACAATTTATGCACTCTTGATTAACTTACTTTCTCAAAATGCAACCAAATGTGAATTGAAACATGACACTCAACAAATCATCTTTACAAATTCCAGAAGAGAAGCTGAGGCTTTATACAATAACCCTGTAGTGAAATGGATGGAAACCTAAGCCATCAATGGCTAGGCTAAAAGTACAACACGGGCAGACTAGCTGAAAAATGTTACTGACCACCTGTTATTCGGCTGTTTAATAAACTGGAGCCTCTCCCCCTAAGCTCCCAAGCTCAGTCTCCCACAGCAGTTACTGGGTTATCTTCCACCTTTATTTCAGCATGAAGATTATACTCTGCGTTACAATAAATTTTGGAGCAAGAGTTTGTGTGCATTCACTGTGAACTATTTGTTTAAAGAAAAGATAATCCGAACTGTAGCTAATAGGTGTCACGTTATTTTAATTATGACTGCACCTAGGAAACCAAATCAGAAACCTGAGCTTCGTAACACGTTTTACATCCACAAACAGAACAAAATACATTTGCTGCCCTAACAAGCTAAAAGCAAGACATCAGCTGTGTACAGACAAATCCAAGGTTGTGCTGGATGGTTCAGTCCAATTCCATACAGCCAATTGTTAAAAAAAAAAAATCTGCTCTCGCAGTCATTGCTTTTTACTACCGCTCCTCCATCTCCCTTTCCTGGGAATTGCATCCCTCAATCTCCGCTCAGTATTCGCAAACCATGATGCCGGCAGGCTTCCGAAAGGTAATCCTGCCAGCAATGAATGTCTCCTAGCCTCTATCTGCAAACTTCGTTACTGGTCTGCTGGCATATCCTTAGACAAATAAACATGAGAACACACGACGTGAGATAGATTTTTAGCTTCTTAGGCACAAGTCTCTAGCATTTTAGTTGTAGGTATCAACACATCAGTGACATGGAGAATATTAAAAGTCAATTCAATAGGTTCAGAAAATAATTTTTGAAAGAGCATTCTAAATGATAGGACTGCATTTCAGACAAAAGCAAAGGCTTTTACAGTAACAGAGACTCAAGAGGATCAGATACCAGACTTGAATGTTTACATTTTTTACCTTTTTACTTCATTTACTTTTCCTAAAGAAAGGGTAAGACCATTTAAATGATTAAAATTGTTATTCTGAAGGAAGCGTATAAGCAAATGGACCACATAACTCAATATACTCAGTTTCCAAACAATAAAATACCAGCTATGCAATTTTTCCAAGTTCTCTAAACCTATATGTTATTCAGATTGTTTTAAAATATTTATACACAATACCAAAAAAGCTTCCGATTGAGTAGGTACAAGTATGGTAAAGTCTTCCATCCTTCAGCACTTTGACAAACACCAGACAAGAGAGACTTAAAAAATGCGTATTCTATTCTTAAAAGAAAACAAAATGCAATTTTGGCATAAAGCTTAAAGCCATCACATCAGTAACAGGAGCACAAAGTCTGTCATTACAAAAAATTTCTCCTCCATTTCTCAATGTTTCTAGAAAAAACAAGCAACTGTTCGTGACATAATGCCAGCACAAGTTTTCTCTTGGTTCTTTCTTTTTCTTTAATACTTTGCATTTCTGCTCATAATAGTTTACAAGTCTACTCTTTCCAATTACCTTTACTTTTAGTGAGACAGACTCCTTCCATAAGGTTTTCACTGATACCAGAGGCAAATGCATCCAAACACACGCATTTCTCTAAGGACACCAGGAGGGAGAATGCTTGGTTAACAGGCTTTTGGTCTGGGCTAGTATTGTCTTAACTAGCAAGACAGATTAAGTAGGATCAGTTTTGATTTCACCTAAGCAATCAAAGCTCATAGGGGCAGGGCAGATGGATGATGGCAAAGAAACTATGCAAATATTTCTACAAGTATTTAGCTACTATTAAATTACTTTGAGCATTAGAATGCTGTTTCCTTAATGAACTACTTTCAATAAAAGTGGAAAATACTCAATTTTTTGGTAGATTAAGACAATGTTACACAGTAACTTTCCACACAGAAAATTCAAATATCTGGGCGTCTACTAATCAGAAATCTTAAGCTTCGAATCTCTACCCTCTGAACACAGAAATGTCAGTATAAGAAAACAGTATTTTGCAGAAGACAGAAATAAGATAGTCCCTTCACGAGGATTCTAGGAGCACATCTCAGTTTGTAAAATTACATAAGCTTTATGCAGAGCAAATGTTCTTCAGTGACAGTTGTCATAAATTAAACTGGAACACTGGCCAAGGCAACTACAAGTAATGGTTCCGAGTAGTGTATGAACTTGGAAAAAGATCCAAGTATCTTGAATTTTACCCAGTTTAACAGAATCTCTGGTGGCAGCCTATTCCATTACAATTAACCAGTGAAAACAGGAACTACGCACATCATAACATCCCTGGAACATCTACAGAAAATCCTTTTATTACTTTCCCACATAAGCAAAGTATTTTTAGCGTCTTTCAAATACAGTTGCAGCGAATGAAAGGAAAGCCAGCATCATATGATACGCTAGCTCTCTGCATAACATATGAAGTATTTTGTACTCCGTTGTAGTTAATGGATTACAGGACTGCACAGAAAAAGACAGCAGTCTAATTTTACCACATATATGAAATCAATACATGTTTAATGTCATATGTAGTGACTTCTGAGACTTTCAACATCAATGCTTGTTTGGATTTCAAGTAGCAACAAACTGTTGTAAGACTCAGAGATCAACAGAAGATACGACTTCTACCTTAGAAAAGCAGAGAGACCCAGTGACATAGTTCCTTCTTATAGATCAATAAACTCAAAGGTTCCCATGGCCTATGCAAAGCAGATGTTCTTGGTGCAGCATATAAACATGGATGTTATTTCCATTAGGGCATATCCATATTGGGTGACCGACTGATCGGAAGACAGCATAGTGCTGACTCGAAATCATGCACGTCCTAAACTACTCTCAGTGTTTACATCAGGAAATCACATTTTAATTTCAGCAGATGATACTGGAATGTGTCTGGTTTACATACATGTTTTCTCTCTGTGGCCTTCAGAGATTTTGCAGCGTAGTAAAAGAGTTGGGTTCCACACAGTGCTACCCAGTATTTCGTCCAAGATGCTACCTAGATAGAAAAGACACAAGAAAATGTGCAACAGATAAGTGAAATGATTCATAACATTGAGTTGCAAAATAGTAGTCGCCATCCTGTGAGAACATGACAGCACTAACTGTCCAGCCAAACCTTCAGCCACATTTCTAAAGCTGCTGTTTCTAGTTATTTGTGTAGGCCTACGAATGCTTTAAAAATCTAGAAAGCAGAAAGAACATGTGCCTTTCCTGAGTCATCTGAGAAAAATTTTGTGCATCTTAATTCTATACTTTCTGCAACCCTTATTGAACACTTGAGTGAGAGTACATTTGTCCCTTTTCCATTTTATGTACTGCCATAAAGTATCCCCCATTGTCATGAATATGTATTTTGATTTATAATTAATAATCAAGCATTTGTGATGCAAATAGTAAGGGTTAGTATGTATTCATAAATTGTTAGGATCCACCTACCGTTGAGGAAGAGAAAACATGCTCCTCTCTTTTAAAGTTATCGGTAATTGTAAGAAATTTTATATAGCATTATACTTCTCTTCTACCCCCTAGATTAGGGGTATAGCCATATAAACTGAATAAATCCACCAAACAGAAGAATGGAAACTCTAGCAGTGACCCTAAACCTTAATCAGCAAGGCAGAGGAGATCTCAGACACCTGAATTAGTTGCACAATAGTCATTTTATTGTATTTATGACTGGGTAAAGGAAGAAGGTGAGAAACTGAATTAAAAATCTTACTGTAGGTTTTTTGCCTTCTTTCAACAAAGTCTTCCTCCTGAGAACACCTTGAATAGTAACTGCTCCTGGATACAAATGAACAGCCAGATCTTCAGATTCTAGGGAGCTGAAAGAAGCATGTGAAGATTTGTGTGAAAAAATACTTTTCCTAAAGTAGTTTTCCAATCATTACCACACACTAATGCAAACATCTGTATTTTAATTTAGAAATGTCAACTTTTTATTTATTGGACTTCATTGTGGAAAAAGACTTTGGCTGTTACAAGGAATTGCTGTTGTGGAATTTACACTCACAAGCAAAAGTGATCAGAAAAATTAATTAGCCAAGCAGGTAATCCTTAATTAAAAAAATTAAAACTCAAAACACAACTGAAACACAAGAACAATTAAATTCAAAAAGCAAATGTTTGAAGGACATTCATACTGTTGCTGTAGGTGTTAAAACCTCTCCCCCAGCCCTTGCAAGAAAGATTGAGTATTTTTTTGTTAGAAACACTGGAATCATTAGCACATCCAAAACAAAGCATAGCTCAAACATGCACAATCTTTAAAATATCTGAAAGCAAGAAGAGTGGGCAGGAGCAATAAAGAGTAGAAACCCGAACCATAGCTTTAAGGTGTTTTAATGCATCTGGTGCTCTACTAATCATCTACCCCATGCAGGACCTAAGAGCAATGGGACAAAACAAATGCCAGGTGCAGCACTGTGAAAAGAAAACTTAGCTTTATTAAAATTACAAAGCTGACTGGCTTACAAAACATTCTCGATCAGAAAAAAATTACAACAGAAATAAGTTCAGTAAGCGCCAATCAGAGCACGTAACTAAATTGCTGAACCCAGCAGCTTTCTAGAAAAGCCAAGAAATTGAACAGCGCCTGAAACTCATTTTGAAGCAAGCCAGGGTTTGCTGTTTAATCCATCCTAACATCCATGAATGTTCAAAGTAAACTGGAAATCTAGCAAACACTTTCATTGCAGCATCTACTGAGGATGATGATATGGAGACAGTTTGGGACATTGACAGATATGAACATGAGTTTAATTCAGTGAGACAGTGCTTGCTTCTTGACATGAAAAAAACTTTCCTATTCAACGGCCATTTCTTTCCCAGCTACAGCTGGAGACAGAAATTGTATTTTAATTAATCAGAATAATCAGTTATATTACTATGTCAGCTTGCAAATAATACTACATATAATGAATTGGGGCCAATTTTAATGCGTTATTCATTTTAGCCATATTTCTTATTTCAGGGAAGAAGGGAAAAGAAATTCAGTACAAAACTGACACCAAAGAAAACACCTTGAATGCTATCCCATTAGCACAAGAAGCAGCTTTGTTGTCCACATGAGAACTACCGAGACTGCTACGCAGTGGTGGGCAGTTAAAAGTTACCTCTGACAAAACATCTTTAAGCCTTCATATAAAGATCCAATGGTTCAGAGTTTGGATTTGCAGATCAGAATGAACCAAAGCCCTTATGGTGATAAAGATTAAGTCATAGAAGAGGAAAGCTTTAAGTCTGAGAAAAAGGTCTCCACCTTTATTTTGACATGTAAGTTAGAAAGATAACATCAGAAAACACCCACTTAATTATTAAACCAAACCAAATCACCAACACTAGAGGGAAAGTTCGACACCTCTGTGTGCAGTGGGGATTGTACCTGCTGGCCTTCATGTGGCCTCGATAGCCATTTCGTGACACTCTTGTCCCCGGACCGAGAGAATGGTACAACCTGTTCCTGTTGGATTCCATTATAAATTGTACGTATTACATATACTTTTATTCACACAAACAGCATGACTGCTAAAACAGCATAGTATTTTTTCTGTGTGCATATCACAAAGCCACCTCTTCCACATAAGAAACAGAGGATAATTTTATTTAGAAAAATGCATGCAGGGGTGAGTACCACATTTTTTATTTCATCAGATGTTCTCTTTGTCAGTACTCATGATACTGAAGTGTTTTACGGGCACTGAGGAATAATACATTTCGAGAGCAAAGTCTGCACTTAGTTCTCAGAGATTAAATCAGTGTAAAGGAACCATATTAATAAAACTTGTATGTCTTTAAATTCTGACTATGATGTTACTACCAAAATATTATTCAAATTCTCTGAGTGTGCACACACACAAGCTGTTGGGCTGAAAGGAATCAAAAACACTATCAAACTATGACTGATGCTGCTTAAACTACTATTGTATTAAGTAACATTGAAGTAAGCTAAGCAACGTTTCAATTCTCCAGTTCGTACAAGCTTTAAACTTTACATATAAGCTTCACATTTCAGAGTCCTTAACCTGATCTATACTGTTATCCATAGCCAGGACTGGTGTTCTAGACCTGCCTCTTAAATACTGCTTTCCTTCACTGAACCTTGTTTTTCTGGATCAGATACCTTAGTTGACTGAATTCCATTTAAGTCAACAGAAGTATACGCACTTTGTCCTCACCTCCTATTTTTTATCCATTTTCCTTTTATGCAGAAAGATTGAAAAGCAGCTCTAATTCTGCAGAAGCGGGCAGTTAAGTGCAAGATTATGAGAATTTTACAAGCAAAATTTCCTACATGGAGATTCCATCACCCGTGACAAATCCATCACCCGTGACAAATCCATCACCCGTGAGAGGGGCTTTCTATTAGCTGGACTGGTATTTCTCATAATGGGAAACCTAAACAAGTAGCAATGTCATGTTTCAATCTGACTCAGAGTAGCATACAGCAGGCAAACAAAACAGTCTTGAAGAAGGCACACAGTAAAGGTCAGCAGCATTAAACAAGAACGTATTTTTTGTTTCTTTGGTTTTGGGTTTTTTTTGCTTGTTTTCAAACCAGCTTAAACTATTGCCTTTGTTGCAAGAAGAATTATCAAAAAGATACTAATGAATTACCTTCTACTAATCTATCTGAGAATATGCCATCGTTTATTTTTCAACAAAACTGGTATCTTTGAATTTATTATTTTTTTTTAAAAATACATTCAAGATACAGAGAATTAAAACAATAATTAACATAACGGAAAGAAAACCATAAGATATGCTGTATATTTGTGTGTACACATATTTTGCATGCAAATTAAATACATTTTCGTCTTACCTTTAAGCTTGTTTTTTTGCATAACAAGGAGGCTATCACTCTTGCATTCAAGCTATTTCAGGGATATCTATTCAGAGACACTCAGGATGACAACCAATGAGACTGAAGTGTCACTTAGGATACTGCCCTCAGCATGATGTAACTGTCAGGACTTGGAATTACAGTCCTTCAAGTAATTTTGATTAGCCTAGAGGGACACGCCAATTCTGAAAACTCTTACTCAAGGTTCAAACTAAGTTTCTGTTGCTCGTAAAAAAACCAATCAGTGACTCTAGTTATCATCCCTTCCGCATTTCCCAGTTACTAACAACAGGAGGGCCAGGAAAATCAGGAATATTTAATACAATTCCTTCTGTTACCTGGGGAATCTGTGTGTGGAGTATCTAATTACTTCCTGTTAGGTACATTATGTAGATTTAAGCGCTTTTCATCATCTTCCTCCTACCCAAAGATCCTGTTCCTAAATCACTGGGAAACGTTGAATTCCCACTCGCGCTGCATAGGAAGTAGTCATTTATAACACTGGAAGCATCCCAGTTTTGCCAGTAGCAAACTAATGTTTCTCCCTCACTTAAAAAGTCTTTTATAAGAATGGAAACCCACTGTACAGACCAAAACTACATAGACACCCCCTCTAGTTATCTTAAAATTTAACACTTGCAGTGTAAACTAAACACAGTGTATTATCTACTAAATTCCAAAACATGCTTTCATCATCTTATAATTCGAGGAACAGACACAAAGGTGTTGAGTATCTCTAGGAATTTCACACATAATGTTTTAAGTGTCTGTAAGGAACCCAGTCCCTCTCCCTGGAAGCAGGCAAGAGAACTCACCCTCAAAAGCATGCAACTTCAGAGCTCCCAAAGAGCTCTCTCAGGAGAGAGGAAAGTACTGAAGGCAAGAGGAATTTGCAGGAGAAAGAATCTTCTGACATAATTGTTTGACATGGAGCAAACCTTTTAACGGGGGGGGAGTCTGCGCCAGCCAGTTCTCATTATGACTGGGATGAAAAACCTCTGCTTTGCCTCAGAAGTCCACACAGCTCTGGAGAGTGTCACCATTCTCTAAAAATGCTTAAGACAACTTAAGCCTGAACCTTCCTAAAATTTTGAGTTTCTTATGGTACCTAAGGTAAAAGCACTCAGTTCACCACTTTGTCTAAGGCTTTGCTACATAACTCTTTGTCTTTGACAAATAACCTGAACTTGATTAATTCCGTGATGCAACAGGGAAGGAAAATCACGAAGAAAACCTTTTGAATGTTGTGGGTTGCATCACTGAGCACATACAAGTTACAGATTTTCTTTCTGACTGAATTTTCTTTTTATGTTCTTATTGCTTACATAAGGGAATTATAAAGGCATATCCTCATGTATGTAATCATATTTATAGCATGAAATATTGAAGAGTTCACCTTTGGCACTGAGATATTTTCAAAGATTTCTTCCAAAAAGTAGCACAGAACTTCAACCGCTTCAATGAGTTCAGCAGAATATAAGGTTTGTAGTAACAGTTCCCGACTATAAAGAGAGAGTGCTTTGACACAAATTTCTATGAAACATGCCTTCAAAAGCATGATAGAAAAAGTCATCCATGGCAACTCTGAAGCTGATCGATTACCCAAAATTGAATTATAGAAGCAAATCATGTACTGTATCATGCATCCTACTGAGCTGTGGGCAGATGAAATTTCCACCTTTTACTATATTAAACTACAGCTGTTAGTCTTTTTCCATAGTCTAAAATACAACATGGGAAAGGACTGAAGCGGTCAATGTCACCTGAGCAGGTATTTGCATAAGGAGCAGGATATTAATTCTGAACCATAAAATCAGGCATTAGCAAAGGGCATTACTGTGCCTTCCCATGTAACAATGAAGTGAAAAGCAGATGGGAGAGACAAAACAAGTGACAATGTCAATGACAAGAACATAGGGACTAAGAATGGATGAAATCTCGGGGAAAGTGAAAATGTAAAACAGATAGGTCACATGAACAGCATACACAGGATATACACATATATAAAACCAGAAAAATCATTTGGGGTTTAAGGTAGTCTGACTGAGCTCTTTAGAAGAATGTGTGCAATAAGTAAGCACCCAATTAGACAAAAGCCCCATTAACTGCTTGTGAGCAGAAGGTACTTCTCTGCCGCTTTAACAGATCCAAGTGTACTTACTACAGTTTCCTAATATTCTTACATACGGAAGATCTCTAGATCACTAAAATAAAGCATCATTTTCAGGACTGAGCGAGAGACTGTAAGTGGATATGTCTGAATAGAGAAATGCAGGTTTTGAGTGACAGTTTTTCTTACCTTTCAAATGCTGGCCAGGAAGTCTCTTCACTGAGTTCAGAACCATCACTGCTACCTTGAAACAGATAAGAGTGAGTAATACTTTATTTCATCATCTACCATCCATCTATTTCAATTGTGTCTGTTTCTCCTCAGAATAATTAGGATTAAATGTGTAAAAAATACTTCACTAAAATACTACAGTGAAAATACTTCGTGCTTTGCTTCAGGAATTTCACAAACTGAGGTAGAGATTTGAAGGGACTGGGTCTAGGTGCACATTAAGATGAAGAAAAGGAGCACTAATAAATAGGAAAGGCATTTTCAAAATTTAAAGAACATCCTAAATGCAGATTTGTCTGATTAGCACAACAAACATTTAAAAAGAAAAGTCACTTATTTACGTAATTCCTTATGAAGTCATATGTGGTCATCACAAGGTAATCCAATGTTACTGCAAGTATTTTGTTTTAAGCACCGAAAGTAGAGGAAAAACACAAAATCCAAATATCTGATGCATCCACTCATGGCAGGCCCATAAATAACATAGTAACTTTACAATTATAGTAAATGTCATCAGCCTGAAAATTAGTATTTAAATACAGACACAAGGTAGTGTTATCTGTAATGTTGTTAAAAATGTGTAAACATCTATCCATATACAAATACTGTTAACAGAGCTTGGTAACTTCAGTTACTGACTGTACTATAAACAGTGTTCAAGCTGTTGCCTTGGCAGCTCTTCATCTTTCAGACCAGACCAGCTTTCTACGCCAGCCCCCATCCTTGCCCTCCACTTCAAGCCAAAATGTGTTTTTTGGCTCCAGACAACCCTTACTCCTCAATTTCAGCCTAATTCGATGTCAGTCACTGCTAAAAGCCCACCTTTTGGTACTTTAACTTGACAGCTCATTTGCTCTGCCTCCTGAATACCCATATGTAAAAGGAAGAATTGATTTACAGTCGTTTTCAGGCAAACCAAAAAAATAAAATAAAAAAATCAGAATCAGTGCACTTTACTTAAGGGTTCCCATGGAGAAACAAAGGTTCCCTGTAATTTTACACAGAAAATCAGCATGGAACAGTGGTGTCCTGAATAACAACTATAATTTGTACAAAGGTAAGTCTGGATGTCCACTGAGTAAACACGGAGCAAAGATGGAGGCAATAAAAATTCACACACAGCAGAGGTAATTCCAGCCAAGAGCTATGAAAATCTCAGCAGGGACTAAAGTTCTCTCTGTGCAAAATCCAAGAGAAAATACATGCCTTTACCTGTCAGCCAGCTCAACTTAGATGCCTCTTTCCCAAGCATTAGCTCAGCATCCTCACATTAACATGATCTCTAAGGAACACTAGATAATTTGGTCTCAGCTTATCCTGAACCTTTCCTAAAGGAAGGTCCTAACCTGGTTCACACTAACATTATTGTAAAAGGGACTTGTATAGTGGAAAAAGCTGAGACACACATAAAAGCAATGCTCCACTGGAGCTACTGGCTCCTAAACTAGGCATAAAGGTCTGCAAGAAGGGGAGTACAATACTTAACAGGTGATTAATTACTTTCTAAAACTGTCTTTCAGATTTTAGTAGAGTCATAGAATAGTTTGAGTTGGAAGGCACCTTTAAAACTTTAATAGGATTTTGGTCATCTAGTCCTAATCCCAAATCCCATTCTCTTACAGGATCTTACATGCTAAGGATCTTACATTGATCCTTAAGCATACGACTGTTTAAAAGGTTACAGCACCAGGTAGCTTGCCATAAAAGAGACGTACAGTTACTTATACTTCTGTGACTTATACTTCCTCTGTAACTGTGAGGACAGCGTATCAAAGAGCCACAGTTACTGCTGTTGAGTAAGCGTTATGATTTCAAGGGACTGTCTGCACAAATTTAATCTATCAGCAAACATTCTGGTGCCACAAAGCAGGTGAGCAAAAAGGTGACTATAAAAATAATCAGAAGTTCTGTTTGTCACAGTTTACATCTGACCTGCACCATGGAAAAGTAAGAGAATGCGTGGACTGAACTCCACATTGTTCTATGGGCTTTTATACAGGAATACCACATGAAGTGTCCCAGGCCAAACTGGAGCAACCAGTTAGAGTACCCTATCCATATGGAGCCTGCTGTTGCAGTAGAAGTCTTTGCAAAATCCCAAAACAAAGCTGGAAGAAACAACTGTCGCTTACTATTTTCAGCAAATTCCACATCACAATGAAAAGCTCAATGATTTATCCCAGCCAAACAAAAACACAGCTGCACTCTCTGCAAGGCAAAGTCTCTTCAAACAAACAAGTAGTGTGGTTTGGGGATACAACAACAGAATCAGATGTAACAGAAATTCAGAGACAACTTAAGCAGGTATTTTGAGTAAGACTTTCCAGCTGACTGTCTTTGAGGAAGACTGTTTATAGTAGAATATCTTATAACAAGATCTTAAAGTTCTGTAATCTTTTTAGCAGGTGGAATGACAATTAGAAAGGTAGGTTTCAGGTATGACGTTTTCTCAGCATGATGATTTCTCAAGAAAGGGAATCCAGCACCCTGGACTGTTGCAAAGACAAGAGTGAATTGCTTGAGCCATCGAAACAAGTAAGAGACTGGCAAGAACAGGCAGTGAGGAACTGATGCTACTATCACATGCACTTGCATCAAACTGAGGCACAGACTACATTATTCTAAGCAAATGTAATAGTCCAGAATGGCAGGTCCTGGAATATTTCAAAGAAGGTCTGATCCAGATCTGTCCAAATAGAGAATCTCTCTTATTTGTTTGGTGAGCCTACTTTTGAATTTTTTAATAATTTGAGCTGGAAGGGACCTTGGGAGGTCATCTGGTCCAACACCCTACTCAAACCTAACTTGGCAATCAGACTGCTGAGGGTCTCATCTAGTCACGTTCTTCAAAGACACAGTGTCTACAATCTCTCTGAGCGACCTGTTACCATGTTTCACAACCTGCACGTGAAAAAAATTTTCCTTGCATGTAATTGAAATTTTCCTTGTGGCTACCTGGAGCAGCATGTTCTGTGAAGTGGTGCAGTAATCCCTGTTTGCCCTAGTCATCCAGACAACACCGAAGTTATTAGGGACAATTAAAGTCTTATGTATTTCCTTATTACTGCATAGATTTAGCTTTATATTAACAAGAAGTGCAGCTTCAATATGACTAGAGATTTACTTGAGGCCCATGCGATAGAAACCCATATGATTAGAACTCAATAACAATACTGATGTATTTTTTAATCTTTAGAAATAGGTTGATACACTAAAATTTTATCTGAAAAAGCATTTTGATAGGAACTGTATTACCTTGGCTAAGAAAGTTATATTTCAAACCCTGTACTAAGTACTCTACAGAAACATTTAAAAGCTAGTGTTGTTTTTAAAAAATACGTAACAATGTAGAGAAAGAGAGCTGAAATGTCATCTTTCAGAAAGTGATAATCCTTGTTACAGTATCAGTACAGTTAGAGAAGTTAAACAAATTCGGGGGATTCATAAACAAAAGTTTCATTTTAAAAGTTTAATCTGTACAGAAATTGCCAATTACACTTTTAAAAGCAACATTAATTTAGAAAATGTGGGCCAAACATCACAGCTATTGATTTAACATTTATATTGAGGCTCATACGTGTTTTAAAAAATTGTAACAAAAACTTGGAAAAGGTTGAATTTTAGCATTTGACTACCCTCTTTAACATCTACATAGAATATCTGCAACAGGATTTTTTTTTAGATTCTAAAAAAACCTAGCACATTTTTTGTACAACAAAAGTTCTGATCCTAAAAAAAACCCCTTTCCCAAAAAGCAAAAGAATATACATTACATCCCTCCTTCCAAAACAAAAGAGAGGTGAAAGGAACTGTTTTTAACTTATTAAAAGTTAGATGCCTAGCCAAATTCTTTTTAAACATTAAGTGCACTACTTGACTGTCACCTCAACTGGAAATGTTTCATTCATTCAGTACTTTGAAAATATATCACCTTCTTAAATTCTTCTCAAGTATGTACTCAATATTGAGTTATTCCAACAACCTCAAGCAGGTCTTCAGGTTAAACTTAATAACAAATCTTAGGTAGTATAAATCCTTTCTATTAAGTAATGTTCTACACAAGTTTTGGGTTTGTGTAAGAAGCCACTTGACACAAACCACTGTCTTCCTAGTTTTCTTTAATGCTAACAAAATAAAAAAATTACTGTAGAGGATTAAAAAACCATCAAAAATCAAAGTTGTGTTTATCTTTACTACATAACAGGAAGGTTTTTTCCTCTCTTAGGAGTAACAGCAATTGGAAAAATGGTTTTTTTCGCTGTGCAAATGATTATCTGAGAAGTTTCAGGATTGTTTACACAGGGAATCACAGAACGGTTGGGGTTGGAAGGGACCTTAAAGATCACCCAGTGCCACCCCCTGCCCTGGGCAGGGACACCTCCCACCAGCCCAGGTTGCTCCAAGCCCCATCCAGCCTGGCCTTGAACCCCTCCAGGGATGGGGCAGCCACAGCTTCTCTGGGCAACCTGGGCCAGGGGCTCAACACCCTCACAGCAAAGAATTTCTTCCTGATATCCAATCTAAATCTCCCCTCTTTCAGTTTGAAACCTCTACCCCTCGTCCTATCATTACACTCCCTGATAAAAAGTCCCTCCCCAGCTTTCCTGTAGCCCCCTTTAGGTACTGGAAATCTGCTATAAGGTCTCCCCAGAGCCCTCTCCAGAGCTTCAGCACTGCAGCTGAATACAGACGTGAATTTTCTGTTCACACTTTAGATGTGCATTCACATGTCTATGCTACAGCCACACAAACAGCGCGAGGCTAGGTTCCTAGATATGTGATAGGGAATATCTATACCACTGCGTACCCATTCCCCCCAGTCACAGCATCCACTCATTGCTGAAAGTCTGAGGATATAGAACCTTTAACACAGGCTTCCTTTATCCAGAAGCTAGTCCCTAAAGTTAAACAGGTGTTAATATAAACAAACCAACCCCAAAGAGTTTAACATGTATTCAGACTAAAAATTTTTCCCCCTTCTCAAATCTGCAACTGACACTTCCTTAGCTCCAGTTACATAGTGTTTCCAGAGCTGCAGTCACTATAGCTGGTGACTGACCTGACAGAGCTCGAAATTCTAATGTGAAAACAGAAAAAAGTTAGTCTGGAGACCTGAACATCAACTGCTGTAGCACAGGTAACATCATGGAGACAGACTTCATGCCCTAAAATTTATGTTCTGCCTTGTTGAGTCTATGACCATACTGAAAACCCTCATGTGTATTTGAACTAGTTCATTACCATTTACCTATTGCACAATAAAGTTTAAATAGCTCAACTTTGGCTTGCTAGTTAACCAAATAAGAATGGTGCAAAGACTGGCAAATAACCCAAGCAATACGCTGCCAGAGAATCAACACAAACATCTAATACCATCACTGATAATTACTTTCATCATGAAAAGCTAACAAAGGCAAATAACCAAATAAGATAAAGATGGGGCAGAAACAGGGGTTTTGTACTGCTGCATTAATCACAAAAAAACTCCCAAGCGTATGCCCTGGACCAAACAATACTAATAAGGATTCATGAAGAAATGGGGTACTAAACTCCTGTATATCCCCCTCCTCTCAAATCCAGGCATCTACGTGTGTATTTTTAACCTAAAGCATTATACAGCTCTTACATTTACCCTATCACTAAACTAGCAGTAAATAATAGCAAAATAGGGTATCCACATTTAGGGCAAGGGACATCTATATACTCATGTAATTGGAATATTAAAAAAAAAAACAAACCACAAACAAAAACCAAAACCAAGTACTTCTTCTGCCTGAAACTCTACCTGAACTTTGATCTTCTAACGCAGACTGCTGATGACTCAGCGTCCTAAACACCTGAACAGCACAGTCCAGGGTAAGGAATCAAACAAACACTGGCTGTGTAGAGTTCGGCCCTGCTCTATAGGCTGCCAAAAACCTGAAAGTAAATGCATACACTGTATACCTACACCTATACTTCATTTATTTAAAGAGAAATATAATCCCTTGTAGCGTTCAAGATGGTGACTTAAAAGAGGAATTCATTAAAATGCTGATATTCTTGTATCCAGCTCATGCCAGTTTCGGTTTGAAAATGTACTGTTCTTATAAAGGCGCTTTCTTACACTAATTCAAACTGATTTAAAATACCTTTCTTTGACTTTGCAGCATTAATTTCTCTGATTGCATTAGATCAAAGGCTCAAGTTATTCTTAAGTGATTGGAACACACAAATTAAGGTAAATTTTCAATAGCCTTAGTTTTTCCAGAGTTTTCATTGTAGATTAGGAAAAATAAATGGAAGAAAAAAGTTGAAAAAGAAAACACTCCAAAGTTAGAACAGAATTTGCATCCAACACTGCTACAACCATAATCTATAAATGTGTTTTCTTAGAATTTTTAAACACCTAAAATTACATTCTCAATTTCAGCCAAGTATTTCTGTGTTCATACTTCAACACCTATTCTTACGTGGCATATATGTGAGAATGCACCCTTAAAAAAAACCCACCCTCCTAAGCAAAATTACTTTGCATCCAGTGGCGTAAGAGGAGAAAAACCACACAGACACAATACATGAAAAGAGGGATCTATTTTATACTGTCCCTTTACCTCTACAGAATTACTTGGACAATTAGCCGTTGTAAACAAATTCAGCTTCAGAAAAAAATTCTGGTATGCTATTCACCACTCCCAGAACAGATCATCAGCTTTTCCCAGCACAACACAATCAAAATTGTCCATCACCACTTGAATATTTATTTTTAGTTCAGACACACACGCTGCTGGATCAACTGCTCAGTTTTAATATGTTTTTATGCAGAACAGGATTTCACGCAGCCACGACTCTCAGACCTAGTGATGCTGTAACTGATCTCTTTATCACAGACTGAAAGCTTCTCTCAGATTGATAACTGAAGAAATTCAAGTGCAAGAGTCCTTATGTATCTGAAGAAGATGGTGTGTTCACCAGTGGAAAAAGAAACAGTCCTCTGATGAATCTTCGTAACGCGCCTATAACTTGCTTTACTTAATTGTAGACTATAGTAACCTGTTAACAGTAAAGGTGACTCAGACGTGAGGCCTGATAAAAAAAATGCACGAACTCACACGCTCTAAGAATTTAGATAAAGCATCGTAACAGTAGCGTGCTGCACACAAACATCCTATAGACACCGTTGTTACACTGCTGCTTTTTTGATACTTGATGTAGAGGAAGATTATATCAGATCCTCCAATATGAAAGGACTGGAAGTGTCTGAACACCTCCGAGCCCCCAAAACCCAAGAGTGATTTAAAGTAGTATTACAGTCATGTTTAAGGTTGCGTTCAAGGTGCTGGCATATCAGAAATATTGTCCACGTTTTGAAGTGGGATCACTTACCCAAAAAGTTAAATCCTATATAGGCTTGTACCTAAGAAAAGGTAGTCTTGTTTCTAGAGCAACAGGTTTAAGTCGACGTTTATGGGCAAGGTGAGGAATAACGCTTTTTTCAGTATGCACATTCAGAATTTTTCTTGACCGTCTTTTGAAGTTGTGCTGTAGAATACTGTAAACCTCCTCTCTGCTGCAGTGACTGTACTATTTCCAAGTACTGAGCAAACAGACTACTTCAAACATGATGGAGGAACTTAGCAGCTTCAATCAACTTCCTTAAATCCTGCTGAAGCAGCAGTACAGAATGCCAGGCAACTTCCATTTCCAAGAACTCTTCAGTAATAGATACTGCACGCCCCCAGAACTTACTCTCTTCCTCATACATATTTCTAGCACCTCTAATAATCTTGTGTCATTTAAATTTTCATAATTAAACGGCAGCAAAAGTAACAATGATGCTAGACTGTAAAAACACTGGCAAAACTGAAGTAATGAAGTATGGGGAGGCTGGAGGTGGAAGAGACTAGGAGCAGGGAAGTTCTAACCACAAATGCTGATCTTACACAAAATGCGTAAGGTTGCTGTTTTACAAGTCTTCTGAACTGGCAATTTCATTCCAACTTGTAAGGGTGACTACATCAAGTCGATAAGGTCATGCCTGAGCAAAGCCAGAGAAAAGAGCTGAAAAATTCAGAGATGAGACAAAGAAGGGCAACACTGTATTCCGGTGACTGGTATTCTGTGACTGCTTCTTAGTTGTACCTCATGAAAAACCGACTATCAGCTCTAGCAAACCTGCCCTGCTAAGCTCTAATGGAGGCAAATAAATAATTTACTCTGGAAAAAGGATCAAATGCAGAGAACTTTCTTAGACATTTAGACAGAAAACATCAGTAAAAGACGGCACTGAGAAAAAGGCAATGCTGCATCTCAATAAAAGTGACAAAAAGTCTGGTTTTTTTTCCCCCTAAATCCAGCATAATGCTGAGAAGACTGCCCTTGAAGGGTAGTTAGATGCACGAGGAGCTTTAATCTCCTGTACTGTGCAATTCCTGAGAATGCAAGCTGTTTGTGTGCTGATAAGAAGTACCATTTCTGCTGGACGATCCTGAAATGGCAAACTTCACCATTTTTGCCAGAGAGCCTGTAGGAAAACGGAGAGAGGCAATGCACATTTACTAGTGGAAGCTGCCTGATGTGAACAGGTTCGAAGTACTTTGGTCAAAGCTAGATCCACAGATTTAATAACATGATTTTTTAAAAATTACTGTCTCTAGATATTTGACTTTTTCCACATGAAAATTATATTTAATGTTTGCTCAGAATACGTCCTTCTCAAGAAAATACATGAGCAGCTCCTGAAAACAGCATAATTTGAAACTGTGTGACCTCGCTTCTCCCCAGGAGGGCTAAAAAGCAAAACCCTTTTTAAAAATTAAGTTATCCAAAGAAATGCATAACACTACAAGGGTTAGCTTAGGTTTAGCTGCACCTAACCCTAGTTAGGTGGATCTGAGAGGCACTTGCCCTGCCCCTCCCTCCGCTTTAAGGATCTGTGTGTAACAGGAGAAAAGAGCCACTGCTGTCACATAAGAAACTCAGGAAGCGGAAGTTCTCAAAATAAGAACACCCTAAGTATTTGAAGATCAGTAACTTACCAAAATGAAGTCAATTCTAACATTTTGAAGCGTGTGAAAGTTAAATTGCTATCTACTCACAACAAAATTAAGGAGTGATTACAAATTACGGTCTTAAAGACTGTCAGCACTTTACAGTTCTCCCTGTCAATTTGATATGGAATTTTAAATAGAAATCATACCACAAGACATTTTTTAATTTGGATTGATTGGGGGCTGGGCGGGAAGTAGGGAACAGTGCCCTCAGCTTCCCACCATCCCCACCAAGGAAGAAGCGGAGTAACAGTGGTTGTATCGTTACAGGGAATATTAAAAATAAAATCTGCTTTTATATAATTTGTCAGCATGCAGTTCATGCTGTATAAATTATGCTGCCCTTTTCCACCTATGTTTCTCAAGTTTGTTCTAAAATAGAATTTTTATTTTAGAACACTACCACTGCTTGTACAGCCAACTAATCATGCTAAAATCTTTATTAAAAGACCACGTACTACACAGGTATGTTTACAGTTCCTACCTATTGAGATTCCACTAGAAAGGGTGGAGCTTTCTGCTTGCCCTCGGGATGGTACATGAGGCTCCATGACGCTGTCATCCAGTAGGTGCCTTGGTCCTGCGTTGGGGAATGTTGCGCTTTTAAATTCAGCCGTATTCATTTTGTGTATGAAACTAGAAATGAACATGATAAGACTCTTACAACATTTTCTTGATACATTTCAAAAGCTGTTGCTTTGGCACCCTGAAGGATTGCATGTAGTGTGTTCCAAATACCAAACTAAATCATGGCTCAACTCATAAGTAACTGTATTATCTGTATTACAAACTATATTATCTGTAAGAATTGCTAGGCTTAAAGCTGCACAGCACTCTTGGAGCAAAGAGAAAGTCAGGAGTACTTAAAAAATTACTTTCAATATCCTAAAATATTTTTGTCTTACTACAACACATAATTGAACTTTATAATTGCATTCTAGCTCATTAAACTTACACAATGTAAGAGATGAATTACTGAATAGCTACGATCGCATTTTGAAAAGATGACAAGGCAATTGATGATATAATGATCAAGATATTAATTAGAAGTACATCTATATAGAAAAAAACCCCTGAAACTGTTACTATATAAAGTTGTATGAAAGTCTATAAAGGAGGTCTCATCATAAAAATACCAATAAAGCAATTATTTCAGTTTGTATTTGAAAGAATTACACTGGCATTGAGTTGCTATAAAGGAAGAGCCTATTTTGACTAACTCATTGGCTATCATTGTAACAGCCACACACTCTTCCTGTTTTGACCAATTCTCTTTGCTTGGGATATGACCATTATAGTTCTGAGCTTGGTCTCTTGCCACAAATTGGTCTCTAAGTGAAACACTGTGTACAAATCATGCTACTTTTTAAAAGCAAAGCTTTTGTATTGAAAGATGATACATCACAGAGCTAAGGATTCTCAGGTTAAATAAAATGCTGACTTGTATCCCAGACTGTGACACTTCCTGTGCCCATGCGGTATCAGGTTCCTAGGCGAAGGGGGTGTTGGTGGTAGCAAGGCTCCTTCAGCTGCAACATTTTTCCGTCCACTTTGTGGAGATGCTCCGACTTCAGAGGCTGGGAACAAAAAAGACATTACTCCCGAGTAACTTTAGAATTACTGTCAGGGTTACTTCTCAGAAAATTGTGGAAGAGTTGCACAAAACTTCCTAAACTCAATTCGTAAGAGATAGTCTGTAATAAAACTCATTGATATACTCATATTGATAATTTAAAAAACTATACTTTAGGGTTTTTGCACAGAATTAAACACTTATTTCAAACAGATCATCTAGTTACAAGTATTTTGTAAGTCCTAAAGGTTGCTGCATTACCTACATTGACATTAAACAGTCTCACTGATTCTATGTTTTGAAACTCCTGCCTTCAACCACTTTTGGCATTGATGAAAAATGATGTAAATTTTTGGAAGCATATTATACCATGAGAAGTTCATATGAAAGCTCTTCTGTCTAGAAACAACAAAGAATGAATATTTAATAGCTCTTCACCCCAAATGACACTAACCAGTTAGTGCCACAATACATACACGAACCTAAAAAACTGACTCAATTCCTTGAAAGAATTTCTTTACAGATCATCTTTAGACTTTTTATTACAAATATACAGTGTTTATACTTCACACTTCTTTATTAGCCTCAGGCAAATATTTTTCATGTTCACAACTCAAAAATAATGCATTTGACAACCTCAAGTCTTCTCACATTTATTAAGCATTTACCTACTAAATCTTCTCTGGAAGCAGCAGAGTGGGGGGTGCTGGTCCCTGGTTCTATCTTTAATGAAAGTCTGCATTAAAGAAGCATTAAAAATTACTTTATCACGAAATAGAAGCATGTAAGTTTTTGAAGTTTTATTTTTTTAAATTTACAATAGAAAGCTGCCTGTTATAACTGCAAGAAACACTATAAAGTTAATACAAAGCGTGCGTAGTTATCTTTAGCACACATTATTTCCAAACATTCTTTTTTGGGTTTTTTTTTTTTTTTTGGGGGGTGGAAAAAACCCTACTACAGCAATAGGGCCCAGGATTTACAAAATTACATGCTAGGGCATAACTTCGTCAATGAGTCTAGTGCTTTGGTTCGTATAGACCAGGACAGGTTTGCAACACCATGCTGAAGGAGGACCAGACTCAACAGGAAAACCTCGGCTACGGCACAGTCCTGCAACCTCCTCTGCATCGGGGAGCCCGACGCAGCTGGCCCAGCCAGGCACAAGCAGCCAAACAGCCACCAGTCGCCATCTTCACCCTCTGTGAGCAGAAGCTCAAGGAGAGCTGTTAACAAGGTGTGGTAAAGTCACACTGTGGAAGGAAGAGGGGAAGAGGCCATTGCTCTGTGTTGGCACCACGCTCCAGGGAAAACACAGCCACGTGTAAGCCAGGACCTGCACGGTGCCGGGACTGCTAGCAGAAACATGAAACAGCGCAAACACCGCTGCTCTAGCATAAAAACTGGGAAGAATAGAAAGTATACAACTGCTACCCTACCTTGGCTAAAATAGTTATACTTGCTGCTCTTCATATTTTAAAGTTTTCTATGAAGTGCACTAGTGTGCCAGGCCAAGCCTTTTGTCTTTACCGGTCTAAAAGCCAAAATCCGTATTTTGCAGTTTGGAAAATACATTATCAATTTGACTGCACCCATAATTCAAGTGTTTTCTATAACAGGCACTTTTTAATGCCATTTCCAACAGTACCACAAAGAGGGCAGACTCCAGGAGCAGAGAACTCCAGGAAGATCAAGCGTTTATTGTCCACACAGTTTGCAGAACTAGAAACTTTGAAATTCACAGGGTTGGAAAAGCATCTACTAAATTTTGGGAAGAAAAAGTTTGAAGTTTGACAGCTCCTCTCCTTCCCATCCCCAGGCCATTTAGCAATGACTCATTAAAATTATAATATTTGATTTTTTAAAATAAAATAAAATCCTTTAGGAAGAAAATTAATGTATTCAAGTCACAATGGCTATTTCTCTTAACTTCAGCCCTTTTGCAGACACCTTAGGAAAAAGTAAAATAGTCACCAGTAGTAAGAATAGTTCTTCAAAATACACTTCTCCCCAATAAAAGATTCAGTTTGGAGACATACAAAACCTATAGGTGTAAAACCAGACTTTCTGAATAGTGGCCATGTTTCTGCATTACACGCAATTGTCTCCATTCATTTTCCTGCTACCAAAACATGGGTTGTACAGGACGAAGAGACTGTAGCTCCTTCAGCAATAAAATTCCCACTAGTAATGAGTCCTGCCTAGGGAAGGTGCAGTAAGGCGGAGCATGGAATTCATGAAAACAATATGCCTCTAAGAAGCAGACACCGCAGTTAAATTTGGGTTGGGTTTTTTTCCTCCAAATGTTTGATCACAGAGCTTTAGTCGCAGTGATAAGCAAGCAGTATTCAAAATCAGGCTAAAGAACATTTCAGCAAGAAGGTAAAGCCTGATGCTTGCATACGAAAACGCAGAGAACAATTTACAAATCTTAGAAGGGAAGCCACGTGTCTGAACAGTTAACTGTTCTTTGACATAAACTGAGGGTCCCCATTTGCTACCTTTTAGTAAATCCAAATTATGGCTATTAAATGGTAAAGTGTATCTGTTCCTCTAGTGTGCATACCCCTCCCACCATTCGAATACCGCTACACAAGCAATCAATTCAACACAACTGAGGTGACAAACTTCCCGGGCAGGCAGGATGGGAATGGGTGGGGAACCTCCTCGAGCAGATCAGCCAATGAACAAAACCCTTCTTCATATGCAACAGATTTGCTTTTGGTTTATTCCTATCCTCAGGGCTTGTTCCTGTCTCATGCCAGAGATTTCCATCCCCCGGTTTTGCTTGATGCCAAATCACTTAATACAGTAATAATCTTTTAATTAAGGAAATGGAAACCTCTGTTTCGGGTGGTATGCTGGGAGGAACGGGTGGGGACACAGACAATATTTTGCCTCTCAAAAATCAAGTGTTTACATTTTACTCATATGGTATAACCTAGTCAAAGAAAAAAATATAAAATGAAAGTGAAAAATATATATGGAAGTTAAAGCCTTAAGTCACAGTCAGTAAGAACTTGGGACTGGACGCACAGATGACTTTGTTCTGATGAAAAATTACATAAGCTGTCTCCAATCATGGGATCCACCTTACTGACTGAACAGTGTTATAAGTTAGCCAGAAGTACGGAGTCTTCTAGTGAGGACTCAAAGAGGTCTGCAGATCAAATCAAAAGACCAAACAGACCTGAAAGCTAGGGCTTGATGCAATCAGACACAGAAAAGGAAGGACATATGCCATCCAGCATGCTGAAAATTGTCTTGAGCACAGGACCCTGCTGTAACCTCATTACTTGCAACTGGTGCATCTGATACGCATAATCCCCTGGTACAAGTGCAATCTTCAGTGACAGGCTTTGTGTTACAAAAGCTACTATGTAATGAGTTACAGTCAGTTATAGCATTTCATACTTACTTGTAATTGTCGTCTTCTACAAACTTTTGTAGTTCTTCTATATACTGAACGGAGTTTAGGTATTTTTGGACATGAGGCAACAGAGGAATATCTGGAGAACAGATGACATTCATTACCACTGTACCATTCATTGGTAAGCAAAGTTATTTTCCAGAAACTATTTAAACAGAAACAGATCTCCTTCCTTTCTATGTGAGATGAAGGTACAAACTACAGTCCCTGCTGATGTTGAAATTTTTGTCCTTCACAGCAATTCTCATGTGTTGAGCTGACATTCCCCACATCCATAAAGCCAGTTTCTATCCCCTAGAGCTGCTCTGCCGATCAGAACACAGGTAAGCGAAAAGCGAGAGTGCGCCCCTGGTCAAACTGAAGTCCCAAACCTGGAAGGTTCTACCTAAGGACTCCTCACAACCCACATTCTCATTATACTGAGCTCTCGGTGAAGTGTGCTAATTCACATTCCACCATCACAAATGCAGCCTTACGACTTTACTAGAACTTGAAGAGGATTGTGAGGGAGCCAACCTTTGAAGAAAAAAAATACATTATCTGACCTATGAATAGAACTATAAATGTCCAAAAGACAAGCTGAATATATATTTTTTTTTATCTCCAGTAAAAGTACAACTCCAAAAGCAATCCTGCTATTTTTAGAATTTATAGTCATAAAACTATGAAACACAGGGATACAAGTTTACAACGTAGTGGTAAAACTACCGTTAAGTTCAATGTATTCCACATTTTTAATCAGAAAATATGTACTGCAAAAATGTGTGTGATGTAAATGTGTGCGATGTAAGAAAAGGGTAATTTTATTATGTCTCCTCACACTAACACTCTCTCATAACCAATAATACCAGAATAAACAGACTTTTGGGCTGAGAGGGTGAAGGAGAGCATTAATGGCATTCAAATGGGTTGGGCCTTACTTACATTGCATTCCAGAAGACAAATATTAAAACTTTTTCAATTGTTCTTCTGAATGCTGCAATATTTACACACTACCTTACCATATTCACATGACTGCTGTAGATCTGAGATAATTCGAAGAATGTTGTTCATTAAATTTGTTCTTTGCTCGCTTTCCAGAATGCTCCCTGTTGATGGGTAGGCAGAGTCGATATACGTCAAGTCTGACAGATAAATACCTGAATAAGATTAGAATGAAAACATTATTTAGTGTTCTCACATTTAGCAGAAAAAAACTCACAAACAATATTTTGAAGAATTTTTGCTTTCATTGACTAACGTGCATGCAGGTTGACAGCAGCATTGCCTTAGAATAGTATTTTGGATTTACCTGAGAAACCATTTTGACAAGATCTCCGAGAGCCTTCAGACCTCACAGTAAAACAGTAAATAAGGCTTGGACTTACAGAAAAGTACATCACCATGCTGCCCTTGTCTGGGATCGAATCTGCACTCTCCTCAATCACTTAACCCTTAGTTTTGTCAGCCTTATCTCAGCTATGTTTGTAGATGCTGAGGGTAGGAGCACAGCTAGGTTTCTGCGTGCAAGCTTTCATTCTTTGTATGACAAATCACCGTGGGAGGCAGAGAGGATCCTTTCCTCCTGCATCACACCAGGCCTGTACAGGCTGACTTTGTGTTTAGCAATGTCATTATTTCTAAGTCTGATTTCTAAAGTTTTTACGAGGACACGCACAACCACTTGTGAACCTAATCTTCTGCCGTATCACCAATTATATTATTCCCTTGACAAATACGAAGCATACTAAACACACAATGCTAAAATACATGATCAAAGTGAGTAATGATTTTAGGAAGTCTACCACTTCATTGCTCTAACTCAGCATTCAAAAAAATAACAGAAGGAAAAATCATATTATTTATAACTCTTCAAGCTGAATACAAACTCGAACTGAACTTGCAGCAAACATGGGAAAAGTTAACTAGGCAAAAAGTGCACTCAGACTGAAATGCGGTATGAATCCTGCAGTTAACATTAATTGCAACTCCAACAGCCTTCAAGTCTTCTACCCGCTTTCTTCCCCACCACCACTGTAACCTTACTACTCTTTCAATCGCTTAATCAGAGAGTACAAGCCTCCTCTTTAGATACTAATGCTGTAAGATAAACCACTTATTTTAATTCTAAATGCAACTCCATTTCTTGAACTTCGCCCAAAGACTAATTATTTTTGTCTCAACTAAATGAAATATATCCTGACCAACTCTGCTATTAAAAGGAATTGCTCTTCATCCCCTGTATCTTCCACGAGATATCCAAATAAAAGAAAAATAAAAACTTAAAGAATATTTTTAAGAAACTCATTTAAGTAACAGGGAATTTCTAAAATTATATTTTGCTTCACCTCTCAGCCTTGTATAACCAAAATCATAACAAGAAGTTTGGCTTTACAGGTGGAAGACTATTAATACAACCTCACAAGAACAGCAGTTGTGTTTGTATAGCACCTAAGCAGTACAGTCCTCAAATGTGAGCTGGGAAACTCTGGGCATCACTCCAAAATCAACACATACACACGTGTGTGTGCACACACACAGAAACAAATTAAAATACTTGTGGTTCAAAGGTGACATATAAAACAGTGAATTAAAAGGTATTAGACATGACCTGAAATACTACTACATTTCTCGATTTTCTATTCTGCTAGAATTGGTTTATTAAAAAATAGAAAGGATAATCAGAACTATCACATAGTCACATTTAGTTGCTATGCTATCTAGACTGCATAAGCTGTCCTGAACCTAACATTGCTAAGCGGTGTTCAAATAGGCCTTAAAAATCCCGAACCTACTCAGTCTTCCACTGAAAGAGGTAAATCAGGCTTACTAATTAGAATTAAGGAAACTCACTATGAAAAGGCACCTGCAATATTACGCAGGACTTCATAAACCAATGTATTATGGCTGGACTCGATGATCTCAAAGGTCCTTTCCAACCATGAAGATTCTATGATTATCTTTCTAAATGACTTGCTCAATTAAGCACTGATTTCTTTCTTTTAGCTAAATCAAGAGCTCTTCTGTAGCGAGCTGTTCTCTAAACTTATTCAATGCTTTTCTATCAAGTCTAAAATAATTTTGAAAGCGTACTAGGGTAATTCTCTTTCAAGTGTAATTGGCATGTCTTTGTGAAGAAACCGAACAAATCAATGAAAGCAAATTGAATGCACTTAAGTGCTGGCTACTGACAGAACTAAACCCAGTATTCTGCATTCCTCACAGGGCATAATCTCTGTGGCTTTTGCTACTTCTAGCACCAGTCAGATGTTATCAAATATTCTGATACCTACCCAAAACCATCACACACACAGTTTTAACATTTTCCACATGTATCGGAGACTTCACGTGTTTAACAACTGGAACTGTTTCTTATTAACTGAATGTCAAGAATTGAATGCGACACTCTGTTGAACATTCTTCTAGACTATAAATGGTTCATTTTTCCTGTTGTATCCAGCCAGGCTGCCCCTTTTATTCCCAGCAACACAAATCGAGTTTTATCAGCCTGAAAGAATCTTTCTTCTAAATGAAGCCCAGTACTGTAATAACTTGAAAGGCATCTTTAGGCAGCGTAGTAAAAATGTTTGATTTGTAATTGCCTGCTGAACTCTTGCACAGTCTGTTGCCATATGGTACCCTCCCTTCTACTGGCAAACAATCTTTCCTTGTTCCTAACTTCTCAGTCTCCCTACCCCCTCCTTTTCTGGAGGGTACGGAGAGGAAATCCGAAGGAGGAGTTTCTTCTGCTCTCAGTGTGTTTGCGGTGACATCATAGGTGGGCTGAACGTCTAAGGCGAGTGTGTGTTTGTTTAAAAAAAACTGTCCAAAAGTGATGTATATGGAATCTGGGTCAGCTGTAGCTGGTTAGTGCACTTCTGCATATGAGAGTAAAACACTGCAGTTTCAAAAAAGCATTTCTTTCTCTTTTCTGGAATAACAAGTACTGGAACACTACTTTTTTAATTTTTTTTTTTTTTTAAATGATTAGTTAGCTTGGTTATCATATGGAGACACCCAGTTCCTCAATACAGCTTGGATCTAACAGAGAAAGACAAAAGCAGTTTTCAACTCCAACTGCAGATTAACAATCCACAGCATCGGGTAATATAGGAAGATAAAGCAACTTGGCCTCTGGATTTTCCTTCTACCACAGAAGCAAAACAGCTGGAAGATTTTTTTTTCTTGGTAAGTTTTAAAGTTATTCTTACTTGCAAGTTTAATTTTGAACTATTTGTGAACTCTACATACATCTCCCTCAACATACAATTGTGAGGAAACAAATCTCTCTCAGACTGAGAAAAGTCTGACAACTAAAATATAAAACTCACTTTTGTGGCATCTGGTATACTTTGGAAACTTGGAAAGAATTAAAAAGGACTCTGCATAAGAGCAGAGACTAACTCGTTCCAGTTTTAAGGATGAATAAGTTTCAGTTGTTTAGCTGTAAATCTGCTGTAGATTTTCTTATTTACAGTTACAGAAAATTAGTACTACCAGATTCTTTCCTAAGCATGTAATTTGGGTGTTGTGAACATATTAATCTGAAATTCTGACCCTACCAGAAAGCAAAAGCCAAAAATGATATCGATTTCAGGGAAGCTGGATTTCACCCAACACCAGAGCATAGACCTAGCATTACTAGAACTAGAAAATGGATACCTCAATCAAACCACTGTAAAAAGTCCCAAGTAAATCAACACACAGCTGTAAGTAGCAATCATTGTGTATCGTTTCAACTGAATTTTTATTTATGGTACTTCTGAGCAGTAGAAGTAGTTTGAATTGTACAACCAACCAAGAAACCCTGGTCACACATTGATTCAGAATATAATCAAGTTTGTAGCACAAACAATTGCGAAGCTGAAAATCCAAAGACATTGCTGCAACAGGCACTAATCCCTTCCTTTAACAATTTGTGTAACGATAGAGAAGTTAATTGTACCTCAATTGAACAGCAGTTTGTTTCTAAATAAAGATTCGTTTCATAAACATGAAATACAGCATACAAGGCAACACTATATTAAGTTGAAAATAGAGGGTTTTGTTACAGCTCTTCTTTGGGAGGAGGGAGGGGGAAGTTGCAGTTGCAAGTCAATGATTAAAACAAAGTTGTTTACAAACAGAAGACAAAAGTGCAGATAAAAAGCAAGAGTTTGGAATACATAATTTGCTACTTTTTGCCTTTCTTCATGCTGACCTGGCAAACAATCCAGAACAATAGGAAAGAATATAAGTTATGTATTTGTATTAACAAACTCTCAGAAATGTCTGACACGCTAAGAAAGAATGAAGGGGGTGATGCTTAAGGAAAAGACAAAGTGTTACAGAAAGCAAACTTAATTAAGATGTAGTAGCTATGGGAAGGAAAAAGTCTGAAGCAGTCTTGACAAACAAGAAAGATGGATCCTTTCCAAGCTCTCGAGCCCTTTTTCTTACTATCCTTTTGTGCTTCTTTACATATTAAAGAGAACAATCTAAACGACAACAAAAAAAATCCATTTGAAGCCTACATTGTGTGCTTTGGACACCAGTCTCTGTTCATTCATGATTAGCCAAGGTTTTGATTTATGCTGCTTAGAACAATTCCTAAATCTTTCACAAATGGAAACAGCTGAGTCAATAATTTTAAAGCAATAAACTGGCTATGTGCAAGGTTTTAACTCTCTCCTTTGCTGGCTTCCAACTTCAGAGTTCAAATTTTGAAATGCTTATTTTAAAACAAATAATGGAATACTAATATTATGCTGTTGCCACAAGAATGATCTGAAGCATGATGGAAAAATATGCCATTTAAAGTTTCACAGGAGTTTACTTCTAAGAAGAGAAATTCTGAACCTTTAAACTTTTGTCAGTAACCACATGGCTTCATCAGGTCTTAATTATTGTTTTACTGGGCTTAGTTTGTTTTTTGTAACATGCCCTATTAATCTACTCCTTAAAATTTATATATCAATGAATGAAGCAAAGTTTCCTATAGAAAACATCACTAGATGCTTAATGTCTTCAGTATCTGTTTTACAGAGAATTCTGGAGCCCCTAAATAACACTTTTCCAAATGCAAAATACACCACTCCATTGTACCTGCCTGTTGAAATGGTGCAAACCCACACAATGGCTGCAAACAAATGTAAAGGAACCTCCACATAAAAAATACTTCACCAAAAAATCTGAAAGCGTTATGATATTTTGCTGTGTTTTCAGAATATCCAGTATGACAAGATTTACAAATCTCGTCTGCAGATAAATTCTTAGAAGTGAAACATTTTCAATGACTGCTTTGAAAACCCCTGACGATTTTTAGATTGCCTTTCCTAAAAGGAATCAGATTCCTGTTAACCTCAGAGAAGCAGAATTCTCTGACTCAATACTTTGTGTATCTGACTAACAAAACCCGAGAATGTATTATTCCTGGATCCTGGTCAATACAATTCAAAGTAATCCTGTTATTTCAGCAGAGGCAGAGTGACTTGCCGGAAAAGCATTTGTTTATACAGGGAAAAGTAACTTACTGAAGTACACAGATATATCAAAAATCCATGTGAACATTTCTCCAAAAATAAGAGTGCTTTCCCCACATCAGTATTACTTCTAATACTACGGACCCAGTTTTAAGCTAAAAAAAACCACAAAAATCTCCACTTACTCTGTGTAGAGATAGGGGAACCTAGATGGTTTCATTAATTTTAGCTGCTTAGACAAAGCTTAACAGAAAATGAAGTACATGTAATATCAATAACAGAGCTTTCAGATTAACTGGTATCATGTTCAGAGGATCTTTATTCTCAGTATTATCATTTACTTTCTAAAAAGCCCCCTGTGTTTCTCTTCCTGTTTAACATGTTTATAAATGGAGGTTTATAAGAGACACCACTGTTGGTATTTTTTGTTCGACCATATTCTTTTAATAAATACTTTGAAAAAAAGATATGTACTGATATCGTGCTTTCCACACACAGGGAATCCTATATTCACATTTACCTGCAACGCTTCCCTTACATTCACTCGTAACAACCCACACTGCCCAGGGAGAAGCAGCCTTTGTTACCTTGGAGAGAACAGATTCTAACTTGTGTTGTGGGTCTCCAAATTCTACATCCTGCTGAACATGAGAGTCACAGCAGTACAACATAGAACAAATAGTTTGTTGTGTAAAAAGTTAAAAAATGCCAGGTATATGCTAGCTTCCACACTTCCTCATTCCTGCAACTCTAATATTTGTAAGCAATACAATATTTTTGGGGGTAACACAGCCCATGTTATAGTAGTTTCTCAGTGAAAGTTGAAAATAGTAGTTACTGGTTTATTTTGCTCCTTTAAATTGGAATTTTTTTCCTTTAAACACTTCTAAAATAATAAATCAAAGACTAATTTTGGAAACAAGGGGGTTTTTTTTTGCATGGGGATCATGGTATTGAAGCCCTATCCACAGCTCTGTGTATTTCTGACAAGATGATGATGAAGTTTGTGTTGCTACGGATAGTAGCAAATTGCACATTTTCTCCTGCAGAAGCAATAAAATATTAGCATACCAGAACATACGTAATGGAACTGCTACAGAAATCTGAGACCCAAAACTGGGTGACACAGGAAAATGACAGAAGTGACAGTCTATTCTAATTTAAAAAACATGACCGTTCATAAAGAGTTAAATAACATATTTTAAAGCAATAGTATCTGTATTCACAATCTCTCTCGCTTATTTTCCAAGATCTGCACTCAGGTATTCCAGCAGCCCCACTCACTACAAGCAACCCTAGACTTCCAGGAAGGGTCTGAGACCGTGGTTGTGTCTAAACTGATCCCGGATCCTCAACCACTTCATCTCCTAACAGTTATGACACTACCTAACATCTAAACCTGGGAATCTGTGACATAATGCGTCTGATTAAAAAACCCTAGAACTATTTCCCAACTCTAATATTTGTCATTTTTAAGTCTTACATATTAGGTTATCATTCTGTGATATTTTGGATAAACAGTTGTTATTTTTTTAAGCCGCTTGCCCAGAACATCAGTAAATTTCTGAAACAGTATTTTCATTTCCTTCTAAGCTGATTAAAACTCCAGGTAAATATCCTACGCAGAACCTATTCTTGTATAACAAGTTAGGCATTAAGCTGCTCAAACATGCCAAGCAACATTATAAGATGTTTCATTTTTTCAAAATCAGAATTTCCATGGAAGCATATATGTTCCTTACCAGGTAGATTCTCAGAAGGAACTCATCCCTTCTTATCCGAGCATCTCAGTTTAATACAAGACATTTGAATTATTTCAAAGTTCTAGGGCGCAATCTTATGCAGCTGTTGCATTTGGTTATGCTGCATTAGACCATTTAATTCATTTTATGGTCTGACAGCACATATATAGACACAGAACTTCTAACTTTAACATGAAAGTGTAAAAGTTCAAAATGAACACATATTAAAAGAAATGCAGAAAAGTGGGCTGCATTGCAAAATGTTCATTTTGAAAGATTAATTTAAGTTTTAGTGTATTTCAGAGGAAAAATGTGCTGCTGTGGGGAAAACCCCCAGCCATTCATTATTTAAGTAACTGTATAGGGTTGTTAAAAACTACCAAGAACTAAAGTGTTATTCACCTTTTTAGACTATGAAGTAGCTATTATATACTGTGAAAACAGTAAAATACTGGACTTGTACTATGCCTTCATCTTTAACTGTATGCCACGAACTCACTTTCCCTGCATCTGCAAACACTGAACACAAAAGTATTGAAAAATAGTTTAGGTGATGTGAAGAGGTTTCAAACGTCAGACAATTAGTTCAGCTTATCCTTGTCAAGTTCAAAACCACACACAGACCTGTTTCACATATGCTTACCACAATTCGTGTGAAAATTTAACCTAATGAACTTCCAACTCTGAACATTGTTCAAGTGATTAGTATTTTAAATGTCTGATATCACCAAACAAATATACACAATTAACTCTGGATAAAAGTGATACTTTTTCCTACTCTTTTTTAAAAAAAAAAACCAACCAAACACAGAAGTTACACTTTCAGCACAGAAATATTAACAAAACTTTTAACCAAGTTCTGTTTCTGAGAAAAATACTTACTAGTAGACAATAAAATACTTATTACTACATAATAATAGTACAACATACAAAAATAAGTTTCTAAATATAAACTTTCTCAAACTTTTATGTATTCCCTCCATTTATGTAGGGTAAGAAATGATTTGCAGTATGTTAAAAGCAAGTGTTTTCTTCCCCTCGCAGAAGCAGGGCTCACAATACAACTGTCATCCAAACAAAAAGTTATTTTTTAGGCAACAGTGGAACATTTGATCAAGATTCCTAGATATAATTCCTGACTGTATGTACAGCATGGCCTGAAGTTTGTAACTGCCACTCTTAGTGAAGCCAAAAAATAAAGACTTCGTATGTTTATTCTGAGGTTGAGCAGACATTAGTAGCAATAATATTAAAGCCAATAACAGACCAGGGAGAAGTGACCTGACACAAAAGTCACCTTATCACTTGCAAATGTGAACTAACGGGAGCAGCACTGGTTTGCTTCTCCTTCAGGGTGACTGTTTCAGGATTGCCAAGTGCACTTAAACTTAAACTTGGCAGGAACTGCATGAAAATTATTAACTTTCTCCAGTTTTACTTTATTTCTCTTCATAACTATACAAAAGCCACTGTAGAAGGCCTTGTACAACCGCTAATGGTAGTCTGGAAAGGAAAGCCAGATCAACAGCTGCGATAAGGGAGACTGATCTGCTTAACAAAGCAAATAAGACATGGAAAATGAGGGTTTTTTCCCCTGTTTTAAGTACTACCTTTGTTTGTCATCTCAAATATTTTAAAAAAAATAAAGTTAAAAAACCAGGTTGTTTTTCTCCAAAAACATTCTTGCATCTTTACCACTGCATTTTAATTCTCTACACAAAGTTAAAAGAACTAAATTTTCTTTAATAGGCGAATGAAACACTTCAGTATGGTACTTATATTGACAACACTAAAGTATTGGGTATGTTTTTTGGATAAAAATGTTCTCAAAGATACAAAACCAGTGTGACAATTTTCAATATTCATCTCAAATGGGAACTAAGTAGGGACACAAATACAGAGCAAACAGCATTACAGGCTTTCCTTACGAATTTAAAGTTACTTGAATATGTAATTCTCAATGTTTAAGACAAATATGTTACGTTCATCTTCTGCCTAACACTAATGTCCAAAAATAGTATTCGATTTGTCTGTATTTTTCAAGTCTACTGTATCTGTGTATATACAAATTTGAAAAATGTGTGCATATATGAATAGGTACATATATAGTATTTAATAAATTATACATCTATATATACATACAAGAGGACCAGAAAGGCTTATGTAATCAAAATTCCAAAGTTTATGTAAATATTTTTGAAAATACTATCAGTCCCTCCGTCTCCCTGCTTCTTTCTTTAAGATATTCTGCACTCTCTATGTTCTATAACCTTGTGCGTTTAATTGCAGCGAGTGCAGACCTAAGCAGTCAAATTTATAATGAAAGCATGATAAGTACTTAAGAAGAACATTGTTTCTGAAAGTTTATCCAGTGCAACAACTTTTCTACTAAATCAAATACCTAAATTTTAAGGTTTGCAGCTCAAAATAGAAAGTTATTCTTTGAAGCTAATTAATGGAACTGAACTTCAAGTAACAGATTCCAAAGACTTGTCTACATACACAGAATCATGGTAAACCCATCATTTTAGGTAGTTAAAGCAGTACCAAAGCCTTAGTTATGGCTCTAATTTAATTATTTTATCTTTTATCTGTTCAATAGTCTCTTCTGACAGTCATCATAAGTTGCTCCAAAATGAAGATATTTAAATGGACTTTGGGTGTACTATTGTTCCTCCTGTTGTCTATCGGGCGCTGCACAGAACACTCTACGCCTGATAAAACATCCCAACGGAGGCACCCTCGTTCAGCAGACAGTGGAGAGGAAGGGAAGAAATGTGGTTACACATTCTTGGTCCCAGAACAAAAAATCACCGGGCCAATTTGCGTGAACACTAATGGACCGGGTACTGGTAACAGAAAAGATGAAGTCACGAGAATGGACATAGAGAACTTGAAGGATGTTCTCTCCAAGCAAAAGCGGGAGATTGACATTTTGCAATTGGTAGTGGATGTGGATGGAAACATTGTGAATGAAGTAAAATTACTGAGGAAAGAAAGTCGTAACATGAATTCTCGGGTCACCCAACTCTATATGCAACTCTTGCATGAGATAATTCGAAAGCGCGATAACTCACTTGAGCTTTCCCAACTGGAAAACAAAGTGCTTAATGTTACAACAGAAATGTTGAAGATGGCAACAAAATACAAGGAGCTTGAAGTAAAATACGCAGCACTAACTGATCTTGTAAATAACCAGTCTGTGACTATCTCACTGCTGGAAGAGCAGTGCTTGAGAATCTTCTCACGACAGGACACCCATGGGTCTCCACCTCTTGTTCAAGTCGTGCCACAGCACATTCCTAACAGCCAGCCATACACTCCTGTTCTTCTGGGAGGTAACGAGATCCAGCGAGATCCAGGTTACCCTAGAGACAGAGATGTAAGGCCACCACCTGATCCAGCTACTTCTCCTACAAAGAGTCCTTTCAGAGTACCACCACTGGCTTTAATTAACGAGGGTGAGTTACCTATCAGTATTTAACCTGAGATTTCTCTATTTCAGAGGGAAACTGGTGTGCCTATAGAAATAGAATGAAGAATTTAAAGTGTCTGGTACAGCTAAGCCTTTGCTCCCGACTCTGATTTTCTCCCCTGCCCACCCACCCCCACCACCCGGAAAGCTTTAGTTTGCCAAATAGTCTAATTCCTAAGTTATAGCTGTGTAAGATGAATTTGTTCAAATAGTAGATACTCAGAAATTCAATCTGAAGAGTTTATGCCTTTGAGTCACAAAATACTGGAATTTCTGTCTCCAGCTGGGTTTGAGTTATGGGAATGAAAATTTAGTATTAGCATACACTTTCTAGTGTTTAGCCCTGTTTCTTTGAAGATGCCTATTAGCCACATGTTACAGTAACCTGCAATGGTGAATAAGAGAGGTTAATTCATCTTCAATAAATGAAGAAATTGTGAGTAGTTGTCCTTTTTACTTTCACATATACTTTTGCCAGAAGTTAATCCTTCTATTCTGAGCTGCTTTAAAATGAACATCTAAATCCACCAACACAGTCGTGCAATAGATCTCTAAGTGTTTGGTTGAAATATTCAGGACAGTAAAATAAGTTTGA
Organism: Fratercula arctica; assembly: GCA_947846985.1. Taxonomy (NCBI): domain Eukaryota; kingdom Metazoa; phylum Chordata; class Aves; order Charadriiformes; family Alcidae; genus Fratercula; species Fratercula arctica. Next base: position 33,517,199 of record CANTUZ010000012.1, read on the forward strand.
AATGATAATTGAATCAAGGCTGGATCCAATTAGATGCACTCAGCTTTGAAAATTTAAAATGAGTAACTACATTCCCAGGAATGTGATGTCAGTAGGGGATGGCAAGTTAAGTTAATACCATAAATACTATGAAAATACACTCAGAAGACTGTATCACATCTTCATGTGTTACATTCTTCAGGTCATTAGATAAATTCATTCATCACTAGAAACAAAACTAATGACAAGAAAATTAACTGCCTCTGAGCTGCCCTGAATTCTATCATGATTCTCACTTTATTAAAATTTTGACAGAATTGTGAGGAAAAAAAAATATTTAAGGATTCAGAAACCCAAGTTTTTCTCAGACATTCATTCAGCTGCTTGCTCTTGGCTTCTGTTAGCTTTCACAGCAAAAGGGTTAGGTTGGGTTGGTTGTTTTTGTTTGGGTTGTTGGGTTGGGTTTTTTGGGTTTGGTTTTCTTCCCCCCCCCCTTTTTTTTTTTTTGCTTTCAAATTGCCTTTAGTCACAGTTGGAAGTTCAACTTGGTTCTTAAGATGAAGACGTTTGCGATTGTTCTACAGCATTACAAAAAACTAGCTACTGTTTTAAAGAACAACTATTTTTATTCAGGGTCTGCAGAAAATTCAGGCACAAGCCCAAGTAAAATGCCGAGATGTCTTGAGAATTTAAATCGCACATCATGACACAAAGGAAACAGCTAATATAAAAGCATCACATTAATGTCTGGTCAGACAGCAAAAGTATAATTCTAAAAAATGGTGACTTCCTGTTTCCCAGAAAACCCATACTTCAAGGTTTTGTTACAAATGCATCTTTTTCTCTCTCAATATACGCCTGCGGTACATACAAAATGAAGCAATAGCACTAAACATGTTCCTCTCAATTACCTGCCATGGTTTTCACTAATCCCTTTGCCCCTAATAATTCAGAGTTTTAATCTATTTTTACAAGAGAACACAAAGAAATTTTGGGAATTTTAGGAAATTTATTTTAACAATAGTCAGCTTCCTTTATTTAATAGTAGATTCATGAGTTTGAAGTTTAAGCGTTTCTTGCAGTACCTTGGGAAAATGAGGGTTGATAATTGCCACAACTGGTAGAGCTAAAACTAAAACTTCTGAACTGCAACACAATGCCCAGTTATTATCTCTGATTTTTTAAATTAAGGTAAGCATATTTAATGGTCCACAGAAACAAAACTGTCTATGTCATAGAAAATGATCTTTCCACTTAAAAGATGACTATAATGCATAAAGATTTCAAAAAAGACCAATGAAAACCAAACAGTCCCACTTAAAAATAGTGCTGTGAAAGACTTGGTTATGACAGAATATACAACTGGACAAACAAGTAGGAGCTTTCTCCTACTGTACCCGAAGAAGTCGTACCTAACAAATACTTGCATGCAGCAGAAGGGTCAATGTGCATCTTAATATTGTAAGTTTGGAGAGTAAAATTCACAACATATAATTATTTTTAACAATTATGTTAATCCTGGGAATAATAATCAGCGTCTCCATATTTTACTGCCACTATGTTGCAAAAAGTAGCTTCAAGTAGACAGAGTACTTGAAAATTACACCCCCCCGCCCCAACTCTGCTGCTAATACCTCTCAGTTAATGTAACTTCTTTTTTTTTTTTTTTTGGTAATATATGCCCAATTTTATTTTGGAATTTCCCTCTACGACTGCCCAAAAAATCCTCTATGTGAAGCTTACATAAGCACAGCTTCTATATCATCTGCTCAAGATAACATCTGGCATCTTAAAATAGGATTCAGCCATTACTTTATTAAGCTTCCAACTTAAAATATTTCGTCATTTTCCTTTGCTACTACATCTAATTTCCAATAGAATATGATCTGTACTAAATCACACACCTAAACCCCAATTTTAGAAGTGAAATATTGAACAGATCATCTTCTCAGAGTATTTCTAACTTACAACTGTCTCACCAACTTGGTGCGCGCAGACTGTTACAAAAGACTAGATATGCATGAGATACTTATTCCTTACGTAAATATCCATTTTAAACAGAGTAATTGTGCTTTTTTCATCAGCCAGAGCCGCCACTCACACCAGCACTGTGGAGAATCTTACACAGTTTCACAAGTCTCAGCATTTCCACTGAACAAGAAATGGATCAGTTCCTATACCGTGAACTTAATATAATTACATATAACAGAATTTACTTCTCAAAAGAGATTCAAGGCTATATACCAAAAGTTACGGTATTTATTGCATTTCCTTACAGTAAGATCAGAAGTCTGTTACCTCTACTACAACATTAACTTAGGATAAGCACATAGACAAATCTGAGCATCCAAAAGCAGACAAGTTGCATCCTGTGACATTAACGCCAGTTCATTTTCCAAAGTGATCAAAGTGTGTTATATACACAGACTAGTACAATTCTGCCTGCCTTAAAAGCTACTTAAGATCACTCCAAACATCTGCTTCAGTCTCTCATGGAAAAATGAGTCCTCAATTCCTCCTCCAGTAGAAGTCACGTGAAATAATATACAGCAGATGTAATTGAGCTATTCTTAATATTCAATTAATGTTATAAAAAATACTACTTGTCTGTTTACACATTTTCTAATGCAATGATTGCTTTACAATACTACTTTTAGAACAACCTCCCTGTTCAGTTATACAGCGCCCAAATTTCCTTTAGACAGTTCAAGGAAAGGAAATGAGACCCAACATAGTCCAGGAAATTATCTGGACAAACTTTGCAATGTGTGTGCAGAAACTATGTGGAAATTTTAATTGTGAACAAGAGGAAAAAAAGCACTCATATACCAAAGCTACATTATTTCTTTCCTAAGCTACTACTGCATGCACTGCGAGAATGACAAAACCCATTGTAAGTACTGCTGCATACTGTACTGCCAGTATTTGACAACGATGGCTCAATGCCTGCAGCATTCGTGGTAGCACTGTCACAGCCCAAAGCTCCAAGTAATCACCTTCATTCGTTATACAAGCTTTTTGCACTCTAATTCATATGAAATGCTTTATGGATTTCTTGCAAATTACACACTTATCCAAGTGGCAACTACTACTTTGCAATCTTAAAAAAGCCCGACTTTCAATTCGCTTGTGTCGCACAACCTTAATCTGCAATGAAGGTCACTTTCACCTGACCTCTACTTGTGATTAAAGAATAACCTCAATGGCTGTCTTCTACGCTTCTTTGCACATTAGCCTGTTCTGTGGCTGATGAGTTTTCCCTGAACTTCCAAGTATTTTTGACAAAATGAGCCTTCTAAAATGAGAAAAAAGCTGTAGGTAATTCATTTTCAGATTTACTGAGTATTATTTTTCAAATACATTTACAACATCCACCACTAAATAGCCATCAGAATATATCCTGCTTTTCATTCGTGAATAACCAGTCTCTCCAAGTCAACGGAAGCAGACACATGAACATAAATCCTTTTCTAAAAAGAAGAACATAAAACTATTACCAAAAATTGAAGTGCAAACTAGGTAAAGTTTTCAGAGATATGTAAGCTGCGTGCATCTTACGGAATAACCAGATCTTCTTCTGTAAATATTATTTGTAAAACTACTATCCACATGGTCTATAATAGAGCGTTCCAGCAGCACTGTCAACAGCATTTCTGTAGGATCACAGCCCTCAAAACAAGTATGTGACCCTTTTTAACTGCCCAGAAGTACTTCTCCATTCCTTGCTTATTTTTTTCATCAGTATCATGTATCACACCAGGATGACACAAGGAACTTAAAAAGATTCCTATCCACAGTTAACAGGCTGACCCTAGAACTGGGTAAGTACATTAAGGCGGAAAAGTTACACAGCGTAAGAAAAAAATCTACCACTAAATTCCATATCTGCACACTTTGGCAGTAAATATTTCTTACAGCAGCTCTCAAACTATTTACATATTCAGGTTTGGGGGGGGTGGGGTGTGGGTAGGTTCTTTGGGTGCCTTGGGTTTGTTTTGTTTTAATCTTCCAAGGGTTTCAAATGGGTGCACTAGGACACAATGAAGTAAATTGACATCTGCCTTTTGTAAAGGTGGTAGAGGAGAAAACAGTTAATGAAAATCATAATGCACTTCTTGAATATCAGAAGTCAGAGTATAAATCTTTAACACAGTAGACAAAGTTAAAAACTGGGTGCTGATAAGCAAAGTCCATTAACTGTTTAGCAAAATGAAGTTTCTGTGTAAAAAAAAATAGAAATAGTATATTGACATGTTTATGTATACACAGTTCATCTAAGACAGTAACTTTTTACACTGTTTTCCATGGTAGTTTTACCTTAATTGAATTAGTGACTTTGCCTACCAGTATAAAATATACTTGAACAATGTGCACTGCATAGCCAGACTTGAATGCTTACAGTATTTCTTTTCAAAAAGGTCCATTCAAAGACTGCCAACAAGCCAAGGAAGCTGGGCATTCCAACAGTGGCATTTATATGATCAAACCTGAAAACAGCAATGAGCCAATGCAACTCTGGTGTGAGAACAGCCTGGACCCTGGAGGATGGGCAGTTATTCAGAAGAGGACAGATGGATCTGTCAACTTTTTCAGGAACTGGGACAGTTACAAGGTAAATTCTGGAATGCAGAAAACCATCTGCTTCGTTTCAGTGTGGCAGTGACATTATCTATCACAATCAAGATGGTACAAACATTTCCAATGCGACTCTTCATTGCAAATGGTTGTACCGAATGATAAACGCTGAGGAGTTGGAAATAGCTGCTTAAGTTAGACACTCAAGTTAATTTTACAAACAAAGATAATTGAAAAGAGTGGTCATACCTCAGAGGCAAACATATTTCAGTGGGAATGTCCTATTTCACTCAATGCATCACTTAACTTTGTATGAACTAACTTATTGTCGAAATAGCCTGCATTTGTAACGCACAACACAACAACTGGGGAGACATATGTTATTCTAGACAGTGACTGGGAAGTCATTTATTACAAAGACCTAGCTAAACACATGATTTTTATTAACACACTGAGAACTACAGTAAGTACTTGAAAAGCTTAATTGTCTCCCTTATGAATAAGCAATCTCAGCCAGTGGAATTTTTCATTTAGGCACATTAATACATTTGCAGAATCAGGGCCTCAACTTAAAAACTTTCCTAATAATGGGTTAAAGGAAACAACTTCTACATTTAAAATTAGGTTAGAAATCTGAAGATGTAGGGCTCGTGAAGGGAAACGCATTTTTCTATGTTATTGCAATATTATGTACTGGTAGGCATAATGCCTATGATGACAAACGCACACTGCTTTGGAGTAATTACATGCTGGACAGGAAATCTGAAAATCATTTGGTTTTTAAAATAATAATAATGTGCTGGGTTCACACATATAGGACAGTTTTTCCCCTATGATGCAGTGCTCACTTTAAGTGGATCTACAATTGCCACGTGCATTGTATCTGAAGAGAGAACTGAGTCACATTTAACTCAATCAGTAATATAGAAGTATCAAATATACAAAGGAAATGACAAAAGATTACTATGAGGATTTTCTCTTTTTACATTCTTGGAATTTAATGATTTAAATGATAATAATTCCTTAGTAGCAGTTATTCAAAGTCTTTACTTCTCAGAGAAGTATATGTTTGTTGTTTTTTTTAATCCTGTAAGACAGTTATAGAGTGCCTTATACAATAACCATAAACATTTTTGAACATAACGCAAAGAAAATATAGAACAGAGTATAACTGATGTCTAATAACGGGTTAAGCTTCCTCAAATTTGCCCCCAGGAGACTCGTCGTTAAATTGGTAGATGGTAGTCCTACTACCTAACTTCAAGTACTTGAAGGTACACCTCTGTGACTGGCTTTAAACTAAAGCCTGCACCATTGACAAAAGAGTCGTCTCTCATGTCCACATTTCTTCTTCTTTCCCGATCTCTGTGTGGCTGCACAGCTACAATGCTGACGCAAGGGAAGTACTGCAAACGTGGCCATGAGCCAGGAGAAGAGCACCACTACCATTTTTGGCAGCAACATGATGCCAGGCCAACTTAAGCCACTTGTGAAATTGCAGCTTGAGTTAGGAGCCCAGACTGTTTCTCTACTGGAGAGAGACTTCCCCAGAAAGTGATTCTAAGCAGGAAATCAACCGTGGGTTGATAATGAGTAGCCTGAGAGGGAGGGCAGGAAGACCCCAGAAACTAGGAAGTGTAACAGATAGCTACAGAGGGTGACATACCACCCTTAGCTGCAACACCAAACATTAACACTGGTTTACTAAGGGACAAGAGACAGCAGATATGAAATATCACTTCACAGCTACAGTACTGGTAGTCTGTGATTTGAAAGGCAAAACGTCTTTATATTTCATTTCTAATAAATCTACTAAGAGTACAGATGAATTATGTGGTTAAATTTACAGTAAAAAAACACCACTAGTTGCATTAAAAAGGCAATCTGGCAATATATCCCCTTAATTTTCATTATTCACACATTCTTACAGATTCCCTTAGCTTCATCAAGAAATACATCATTTCAGTTTCCCTATTCTCTCTCCCTTTACCTTAAAAAGAAGAGGACATCACAGAAAACAGATAGTTTTGCCACCTTTACTGTTTCTTGTAGTACCTCGAGTCTAGAAGACCAACTGAGTAAATGGCCAAGGGTGGCAAAATAAAGCATTTAAATGAGCAGTCATTCAGAACTTCAAAGGCTTTCAATACCCAAGTTCCACTGGTTTCTAACACTCTTGCTGATAAGCATTTTGACAAACAAGAAAAACTTAAGCTAACATTATCTTCTGATCTTCATTTGCACAGAAAGGATTTGGTAACATTGATGGAGAGTACTGGCTGGGACTAGAAAATATTTACATGCTTACTAATCAGGATAATTACAGACTATTGATTGAGTTAGAGGACTGGAGCAATAAGAAAGTCTATGCAGAATACAGCAGTTTCCGCCTGGAGCCTGAAAGCGAATTCTACAGGCTACGCTTAGGAACATACCAAGGAAACGCAGGCGATTCCATGATATGGCATAACGGAAAGCAATTCACAACACTGGACAGAGACAGGGATATGTATTCAGGTAAGAAAACTACTGTATTCACTTTTCACATACATACTAGATTCCATTAGTGATACCACCTTTAAAAGAAGAATATGCTACAAAAAAAGTATGTAAATTCTGGTAAAACAACTCTATTGAAAGCTGCTTCAAATCGGTAATGATAAAAATCATGCTGACAGGGCCCCCTTCAAGCCCCTGCACCAGTCAGAAACTCAAACTCTATTACCCTAATTGCAGGCACACTTGAGCAAGCTTTATACTTAGCTCCAATGACATCTTTCGCACTTGCATGTGACACTCTGCAGGGAGAATACCTGTCCAGGTAATCTCTCAGAGTAGTGCTGTGGCCATATAACAACAACCACTGTGAACTAAAGCTTCTGAACAGCATAAAAGGAACCACAGTTGTGTACAGGCTTAGTGACGTACCATCACCTGAGAAATGGGCAGATCACTCTTTTTCCTTCCCCTTAAAGGATGCTTTTTTGTTCATTTCCATGCTCTTCCTCCAGCTTTCCCCTTAAAGCCTCAGCAGTAAAAGAAAGGTTGGGGAGTGTAATAGCCTGACAATAACCATAAAGCTGGACAAATCTTGCAAACTCTTAAACAAACCAGTAACAGTAAATACACAAGTTACAAGCAACGCTTTGTGGAACTGTGGCCTTGCCTGCTGCTCAGGACTCTATCAACTCACATTGTTTCCACTCCAGTATTTCTAAACAGTACATAATCCGAGTTCCTTGAATGTTAGCTCACAGACTGGTAGTCTGAGAAGAGCTGATCTCCTTAGTTTTCAGCTATCACATAAACTACCGTATCAATATCCCCCCCCCGAGGCAATGGTTGCTGTTACAACAGAATTTATAATTTAGGTAGAAGCAGCAATTGATATGACCACAACCGGCTACGAAGTATTTCAAAGTTCCCTCTAAGAACAAGCCAGAAGATGAAAGCTTTTGATAATCCCCATTTCTCCTCTTTAATGTTGAAGTTCATCCATTTCTTTCTGTTCCACAGGAAACTGTGCTCATTTTCACAAAGGCGGCTGGTGGTACAACGCATGTGCCCACTCTAACCTCAACGGGGTGTGGTACAGAGGAGGCCACTACAGGAGCAAGTATCAGGACGGAATATTTTGGGCTGAGTACCGGGGAGGTTCCTACTCCTTGAAAGCAGTTCAAATGATGATCAGACCTATAGACTGAGGAGGAAAATCCCACAGTGCTCAAGTGATCACGTATAAACTCAGCACTTGAGTTCCAGAAAAATAAAATATTAATTTTTAATCATTATTTTGCACAATCTAAAAGCAGGTCTACAGTTTTCCTGTCTTTTTTTTTTCCCCTGTTGTGTTCCCCTCTTTTTTTTTTTTTTTAAGAAACCTTTTCTACTGTGACAGTGTTTCTTTAAACACACATTCACAAAAGCAGATGTTTGTGCTTGCAAAGCATATTTATCTTTGTTCAAGTTCAACACACTTTATGCAAACAGTCATTAAAGCTGGTAAAAAATTCCAGATATATGACAAGATATAAGCTTTTTCACTTAAAAAGCTTATGCTTTTTCAGGTTAGCTCAACCCTTAAATGTAAATATGTGAAGTGACATTGTCTTGCTTTAATGTGAAAATGGATTAGTTATTTAACAATTTATTTAAAGATGTTGGTATTACTTTCAATGAAAATCTGAATTCACATTACTGTTTAAGATTTACTTCAAGAAGCTACACAAAAAAATTGAAGACATTCTAGTTTTGCCAGAAAAGAGAGGGACTTTTTGCAACGAATAATTATTTCAAAATAATAAGTGATGAATTAAACGTAAAGTACAGAATTTCTTAGTGGTGTAGAGAATTCCTTAAAATCTGCATATCATCCCTTCTGTAAAACACTTAGGCAAAATGTTCCTAACATAAGAAAAATAATTGTATGAAATTATTGATAAACAGAAGACAACTCAAATTGCTCAGGTTTTTTTTGTTTGTTTTTGGTTTGGGGTTTTTTTTTTTTTTTACTTTCAGCCCCTGTATTCAAACATCCTAACTACGCAAAAATATTTCTTGATACTTTGAACTTAAATGGCAAAATGAAAAACTCCAATATTAAAATCATGACTTGACACTTGGAGACCCCTCCGCTGCTCCAATTCGGAGTTACGAGGTCTAAACAAGTGTTCACACATACTAATTTAGAGAAGGACCGAGTCTCTCAATATTAGAAATTTTCCTCCACCTCAGCTTTCTGCTGACAGTAAAACAAAGATTAGAAACCAGCTCCAAGTGTATTCTCCCTGCCATCCCAAACTTGGACTGCTCTTATGACATACACATTTCACTTCCCCTACACGTATACAACTTGTGATGCCATTTATATTAAGTTTTCTACTTTCTGGATATCAGGTTTCCATTGGAATTAATCTGTAATTTAAGGAATTAATCAGAAAATACTTTCCCAACCTTTAACAAAAGCCATACAACATACTGCATCAAAACAAGATACTTCCAAACTCAGAACAAAACAAAATGTTCACTTTAGGTACCACAGTCTCTGAAATTAAGGCTTTCTTCCTAGTATATAAAATTACTTAATAATTTTACTTAGCCGCACAGCTTACCTAATTTAATATTACACAAAACCAAAATCCACCACTCTGAACTGTAACAAATATGTTTGTTTGGCACCTCATATGTGCCTTCAGATTTTAAGGAACTTTGCCCCTATTTAATAAGAAACACTAATAGCTAAAAGAATAATCTAATATTATTATGTTAAATTAGTCTATATCAATTGCTATGGAAAATCTCATTGTAATTCAGAGGACATTCAAACCACATCCTCTGGAGGAGATAAAGCTTCATTGATAAGATATGACTGCAAGGGCTGTAGTTAGGCCTTTGGTCAGAGATCAAAGCCAACAAGTTTCAACAATATTTAACTGGGGTTGGTGGGGGTGAGTGGGGAAGTGGGGAATCAGTCCCAGGATATTCCCTTCCCAAATTCCAAGAATTTGAACTGACAGAAATGTTTAAGATTGCAATTCTGAAATTTTCTTCATACAAGGAGTATTTGTTTGTTACAAATATCGTACAGATCTCATTGAGTTTTCTATAAAGTACTTTTGATCGCAAATGTTTAAAATTCAGACTATGATCTATCTTTTTTTCTATGGTAGCTGGATAGAAGAGCAGTTCGGGTAAATTTAAACTGAAAATGCCCTCCAAAACTATCCTTTAAATGAACACTTCTGACAGCTTTAGCTCATTCAACCAACCAATTTCGTCTCCTTGGAACAGATCTTATTTTACCACAAGAATTTCTTACCTGCTACAAAAAACAGTGTTTGTTTATTCAGTGCAGTCAGCGAAAGCTGTACTTTGTGGAAACACCTAAGTAAAATTAGCTTGCACTCAGCTTTTATATTAAACCTTACATATTAGACATCTAAAAAGTGAGTCTTCCCCAAGTTAAAGCTGCAGGATGGCATTAACTAAACATTACTACAAAATGTATCGAGCAAGTCAGATTGTACAAATGCTGTGTGCTGAAAGGAAAGACTTAATTTTAAGTTGCTGATTTAAGATTACGAGGAGGGAAAGCGTATAGCGTCTCTTTTTCAGGTTGGTTCATACTCTGTACAATAATTTACTACTTTCAAATGCTTGTAACTCTATCAGTTCTTAGCTTTTGGGTTGAATTTTCTAAGCAGGGTAAATGACTTAAGAAGTTCAATGTTTTCTCTCACACTTTTTTAAGAAAAGTTTTTCAAAAGAGGCTGTAGCATCCCTCAAGCTTATTGCACTGGACATTCAGAAGCAGTTTGTCTGTGGAGGATATAACTTTCACCATTCCTGTACTATCAGTCCAAATTTAACCAAGCAGACCTTGAAAAAGTTTAACCTGTACGAAAACTGAAACACGGTTTTCACATATATTTCCAAAGTCTATGGCAAGCATCATCAGTGAAACAGCTGAATATTCATCAGGTGAATACTTCAATAACCTGTTTTCATCTTTTTTGTTTCTGGATATAATTCCTGAAAGACAACTATAAGAAAATATTTCACAAGGTAGTACTGCTTAGTTAAATAAAAATTTAACTTTTCGAGACATGGCTCAATTGTTTCATTGTGTAATCTCAAATTAATCATAACTCCATGATAAGACTCCTTTTGAGAATGGGTTTTTATTCTAAGGTGAAATATAAGATTACATATACAGCTTCCATTTTGCCAGTAACCATCAGGTTACTTCAGCTGGCCAGGTGATGCAACAGTGATGACAGATCCCACATCATGTAACAAAGACCTAATGCTGAACATTTTTATTGGTGTTGCATGGCTCTTAGCACTCACGTTTAAGTTATTGAGCCCACACTGACGACGTGGTGCTCTCACTTGCATTTCTAGAACTCTGGATTCACATATTGCTGCAAGGAAATTAAAAATTTTTTTACACCACCACCCTCCCCCCCACACCACCCTGGTAAGTGTGGAAGGACTTCTTCAAACTGTCCACAGTGAGTGAGCTGTGGTAATAAGAAAACGATCTGTACTTCTGTGGCTCTATTCCCACTGCAAAGATTACACAAAAAAAGCACTTCAGCTTTATCACACAATGCTAAGACGGTCATGAAAAAAACTCCACCCCCACGTTTGATATTTGATCGCATAAGGGTAAAGCTAGTAACCTCTGAGGGGTAAAACATTCATCCTTGAAACTGCAGCTGAAATTCCTTTATATGCTCACCGTCCCTATGACCTTCCAAACAGGGTCCTTCACAACCAGTGCCAGTATTCCTCCAGCAGGGATCTGCAATGGCAAATGTAACTGTGTGGCAGGCTTGATCCTCTGCACTTTAGGGGAGTATGGCAACTGCAGGGTCTCCCCACCAACACTGAAGAAAGCTCTACCTCACCCCTTCTTTTGCTGTGAGAGGAAATGGATCTTATGAGTCCCCCTCCTCGGCACATGCCATGATCACAATTTCAAACTGCAGACTTTCAGGTAGACTTTTCTACACATTTTAAACCAGGAGCAGCACTACTCCTGTACATGATTTTACACCAGAAGTAACAGCAGAAAAAGAGCCTTTCAGGAATTATAACCCATAGCTGGTAAGCTTAAAACAGTAAGCAAAACAAGTAAATTCAGTTACTTCTGTTCCATATGATTCTTACATTTGTAAAAATGCCTTGGGAAGGAAATTTTAGAAATAATACTCCTGCAGATCTACTCAGGTCTTACTGGAGATTAAAGCTTTGCTCAAATGGAAACAATTGGACTCAACAGCCAATCTTCCAAGATAGATCCAGATTTATCACGACTGCAGTTTCAAGGCAATTTTGTTCTTTTTGCCACTTATTTAAAACTTACAAAATTAATTTTACAGGCAGTGCACCAGTGGGCATTTGCTATTCCTTTGGAGAATTAAGAGAGGCTTGAGAACATTCCTGTCATTAGTAAGAACTGATATCATATGAAACCAGGTCACAACACAGTCTTTAACTACAGCAGGTCACAGCAAAGAGCATTTCTTTCTTTTTAAGCAGAAAAGAAATATACACTTCACTTCCACAAACTATCAAGTTAAGCCCAAAGCTTATTCTAATACAAAAGCTAAGACAAAAAGTTGCTACTGTATTGAGGAAAACATTTGTAACTAAGACATTGTTTTCCAACATTTCACTTTTTTTTTTTGAAATATACACTTAGTATATGAATATACACATAGTAAGGCAGTATTTTTAAAGTGTCTTACCAATACACCACTGCACAAAGATTCCTCTGTACAGCATTATCAGAAGACCATAATGGCAAGGGTCAGAGTATCATGGGATTTTTAAAAAAATCTGATCATAGGCTGGCTTGGAACTTCTATGACCAGCAAGAAAATCTGAGCCTGGCTTCATGTTTCAAAAATCATGGCATATAAGTAAAAAGCACCTGAAGAGCTAGAAATTGCATTTCAGACCCACATGCAGTGCGTATATACTATATGTGTACACATGATGGGAAAGCTACAAAGTGACATGTTTAATCACATTTACATTATGTTTGTCTGCTTCTTTGCCCTTTTAATAGCTACGGGTGCTGGTAGGTAGGGTAGCATGTGATAGTATGCCACACCAGCAATTTTCACACCTGCACTTCAGATAAAATAGGCTCATGGTGATTCTTCCATCCTGGGCACAAACATCTGATTACTTGAAGACACACGAAATTAACAGCTGTTAAAATCACATTGGAAGCGATGGATGTTTCTGGGACAAGTGTAATAGGGAAGGAAAAAAATGAAGACAGAATGAAGAACTCTATAGGACTACTTGTCATTATAACAATTATTAGATCTCCACAGCAAAGCATTTTTTTTTTCTATTTAAACATAAAGCGAGTAAAATTCACTCAATTTCACAAAACCTGAATATATGCATTTTAGAGGCATGATTCTAGATTCTGAAGTGATCACTGATGATATTGCTGCTCATATCAAGCTATGAAGCAACTGGAATAATATTGTGACAGACACACAGATCACAGCATAAAGACAACTGTCAAGTTACTAATTTTGAAAAAGTTAACAGCCCAGCTGAGTAAAGGAAACATAAAATTTCAGGAACAAAGAGATTACATTTAAATAAGCCCTAGTGACCACGGGAGGACATCTTGACTTTATGTGTAAGAGCAACTTGTATCAGCAAGAGTATCGAGTATTATTTCCAGAAATGGAAAATCTGGGTAAAAATTTCCTTTGTTTGTGTGACTACTGACATTTTATGATATCAAAGAAAAGCTACATAAAAAAAGCACACTGATCACTTTAAACAAACTAAACTGAGACACGTTACGTAATACTAGACTAGCCTGGCAACAAAGCCAATACATATTAAACACATTTGTCTAGTTTTCAGATACACAGGAACATAATTTACTTATAATTATTCCATAAAGCTAAGTCAGTTTTAAGAACCCAGTTTCTCTTGTCACCTTAGTATAAATAAATACAGTAGTATCTCCAGATTTTACCATATTCCAAACCCCAAGATCTACACTTATTTATCTCAGAAGTTGGTGATTTATAGCTTCTCATAAATTAAAAGCCATCATTACTGTAACAGTCAAGTATTTAGCTCTTTAAGAGTGCTAGCAGGCATAACAGTTAAAGTATTTCTCCAGAAGCCAATCAGTATATCTACACAACATATGGGAAAATAATTTCCTAGAAAACTGAAACTCTGTGTAAAACCTGAAGTGTTTGTGAGGTTTAATAGATACTTTATTTCTGAAGCTAGTGATGTTACTTTTTGCCATGTACAGAGTATCCAGAATTAACTAATGGGTATAGATTTTTCACTGAAGTATTGAAATAGTATCCTGAATGCTTAAAAGATGGTGTTAATTTGTGTAATCACTGGAGAAGCACGTTTGTCATTAGTGTTTCCCACTAGAAATACTTCAACTTACCTAAATAGGGAATACAAGGAGTCATCTTCAAGCTGCTGATATAATCTCGAAGTCTTTTGTAATTGTCTTCTTTACTCATAACATACTCCAGCTTTTCAAAGGTGGCTTTATCCTTTCGACTCAATAACTAGGAGGAAAAACAAAAAAAGGCAAAACCAGACGAGCTTAAGTTTGATCGTTATGATTTCTCTTTTACCCTTATAAGCACAGATTTCCACTCCCACCCCCCCACGGTTGTTGTTATTGGTTTGTTTTTTAAATACAAGTGGCTCAAAATTACAGCCTTTACTCCTTAAGGATGAGTACTTAGAGAGTACAAAGAAAAGCAGCTGTTCTGGCTGCAAAATTTATACTATCCCTTTAAAAAGTAAACCAGGTAAAAGTCTGGTGTTCTGGATGATCCTTCTGAAACAATACAAGTTATCAAAAGACTAATTTAGCTAACACACATCAATTTCATGTGCTGTCCACATCTACAGTGTTTCAAACTAGTAATTTATTCACACTTTACTCATTCTTTAATCAGATACACTGGGAAATTTTATACTGATCCAGCTTCACAAAAACCCAAATTCCAAAATACCTTCTTATTCTTGAATTAAGAGCTATCTCAACACATAATTTTCTGAAGAGCAAAACAATACCATTAAGATCTAGTAAAAATGATTAACTAAACCACAATTTTAAAAAACAATATATGCAGATATACACATATCCATGTACTTGAAGGTCTGGAAAAAAGTAAGTTTTTCATCCGTTTTTCTTTATAGAAGGCATTATGGACTTGAATACAGGCTGTGTATATCGTTCTGTCAACTAGGAATTTTATTGGCTCTTAATATTACAGACATGTCCACTTCAAATACAAAATTCTGAAGTCGTGGATCTCATTCACTGTCCGCTCCTGCCCCCCACCCTGCCCCGAAAAGTCCCTTCCTTTAACAGAATTCATAGCACCTGGGATCTCTTTGTAAGATTGGAAAAGTAAGTTATTTTTAAAACATCTAGCTGAACTACTGCCGCAAAACCACATTAAAGGCTTCATTTCAATTCAAAGCCAGACCTTAAATACGGGTAAAAGACATTCCCACTTAACATTTTGTCAGAAGACTCAGTGTTCTAGTTCCAATTACAGTTTTTCCCCTACAAGATACTTAGTAGTGCAAAAATTACAAGGGTCAGATTGCTAAATTTTTATGCATATTCCCTTTTCTCTTTCAGTGAAGATAATCCTATGTGAACATGATAGAAGTGTCCCTTCTGTAAAGCTGTAAATTCAGCATGGAAATAGCTGCTCTTTTTACTTACGTTTCCTATATCCTAGTCTTCGTTAGGATAGCTAACACATCACCAAAATAAACATTGGCTTTCAGAAGAAAGTCACTTTTAAAAAGTTAATTGTTTCCCAAGACATACTGATCTCTGACATTCCAGCAATTAATTTACATCTTTAGCTTTGGTTCCAATATTCAGATGAAAAGCATCTCATGTTCATTAAAACTGCAGACATCTGCCAGTTCCAGGACAAAGAAACATTAGACAGGCATTACTTCCTTCCAGCCACCAGAAGGTGACATGTACATTTTGAAGTTTATCTTCTTCAAGATGGTTGCAGTTTCATCAGCCTAGATTAACTTGCCTTTAATAATATTCTAAAATATTTTGCCTCCATTTGGTGTCTGGAAGGCTTTTTATACTTTTGCAAACTGGAAGTTAAGACAAGACTAGCAGGCATAGTAACAGCCTAATGAATTTACTTGAAATTAAGTGTGTTTCCCTCAAAACATGCTGATTTGTACACTCTTGTTCAAGACTGATACATCATTTCAGGCTCTTTGAATAATATCTGAAGAAGTAGGTCCTGTACGACTTTCCTGTGTCTCATCACGTCTCCACTTCCTGCATTCATGTAGAGAAGTACAGAGAACCTGACCATATTAAGTGTTCCTGTAAGGGCGAGTAAGGACCCAGCTGTTATTTCTTCAGTTTTGGAGCTGCTGCTTTTTCTAAATCACGTTTTTTCCCCCTCTGCCTCTTAGGCTCAAAGGATGCAAAGAACAGTAAAGAGATGTATATATGCAGAGACAATGAAAGCTAAGGATGACAGTTTACAGTAGCAGGGAAGGATTCAGGGCCTTCCAGACTGCTCTTTGCTTTCTAATTACAGTGTGCCACCACTGAAGACAACCTTTTTGAAATACAAGAAAGGAGAGCTGAGGTGTCAGGGCGCTGGCAGAGCAGGGCAGGATTCACTCACCCAACTTCAGATGTCTAATGAGTATTTTGCTTACATTGCCCAAGTCCTAGCTGCTCATCCAGAATCCCTTTACATTAAATGAAGAGAAGCAGAACATTCTACTCTATTCTAAGTAGTTTCTTAAAAAGGTTCATATTTCTTTTAAAGTTTTGAACAAGGCAAATTGCACATTAGAAGCATTTATTATTCTCCAGAGTTCAGAAGGTGTGCAGGCAATGAATGAGAGAAATTTCAGACATATTCAGACATACCGTCAGAAGACATGAATTTCATCTTCTTTTAGGAACATTAGATTACCAAGCAAATATTTAATGGCCCCTTTCAACTCTAGATTCCATCCATATAAGGTGACTTTTTTATTTTAGGGAGTGAATATACTTGTGGCTATTTTCCTGACTTAGTTCATAGCAACCCACAATCAAATAATCTCAGAAATGAAGAAATCCTTCCTTAATGAAGGTTTTGGCAGGTTACTGTTTAACGTACTCAAATGACTTGGTGACTCAAATAATGGCTTGGTGTGCCTTCACATGTCTTTTGTTGCTTTTAATATACAGAAAGCCAAAGGCTTAGAATTCCTTCAAGAATTGATAAACTGAACTTCCAACAAGACAGACATCCAAATCAGTTTGCAGTGCACATTGCTAGGAGATAGCTGGCAGCGTGAATTTGCAAAGGCTTCTATAAGATGATAGCATAGACTCACTTGGGATTCTATGAGAAATTAGATACCTGCAGAAATGTGTGAGAAGTTACCTGGCATTTCAGAGGCTAGAAGAGGGGCAAACTTTAAAAACTGATACATATGCCAACAGCACACAAATAATCCTCATACGTGCAAACCAGGACCTCTGGTTGACCAAGCAGGAAAACAAACTGGGGACTCCCAGTTCTGAATAGCATAATTATGCTAGCAACTAATATGGTTATATTAATATATGGTTATAGTTGACATTTGTTTTGAGTCATGCACAATAAAAAAAGCAAAAAAAGAAAAAAAAATTCAATTTGGCATCACAAGTATGTGAAACTGTGGAGGCATCAATTCATCAACATGACTAAACCAGAAAACCAGAAGTTCTCCTCAGGATCATTTTGAAGTGTTAAATTCCTTAAGATTTCCTTAGAGAGATTTTTGGTATTTTGAAACAATGCCTTATCTAATTGTGCATTTGCAAAGTGTGCCTTGAATTCTAGATGAGTATCTCAACAGGAGTGAATTATATTCAATTTCGGTAACATTTATCAACTGAACAACATTATCATTCAGCTATTAGACACAGAAACACTTTTTGTAACACGCGAGGATGTGTTGACATATCTTCAGTGAAAGCTTTTAGCTCTTTAATAATTTATATGGATTCCTCGCACAGGAGTATTTCAGTCACCCGATTATTTCTATTGCACTTGAAAGTGTCACAGTTCATCTGTTTATACAGCTGGATAACTACACAATAGACGGCTGAATCAAGCACAGTGTTTTCTTAGCTCCGAGGTATCAATGAGCAGAAGTCATTCCTAATGTTCTTTTGACCAAGGATCCAGCTACACAAAACCAATATTAATTCCAGTCAAAAAACAAATGTCAAAAAAATGTTTCCAAAGAGCGCCATTCTTTCATAACTGTACAAAAGCAGACCTACAAATATACCGTATAATGCAGTTGTTATAATTATGAAAATAATTCTGAGAACTCTGAGGAAAATTGCTAGATTTAGTTATCAGAGAAACTACAAATCTCTTTACGGAAACTGGATCAAGAGTTTCTGGACGTCTGCTCTCCATGGCAAAAAAAAATAAAATTCCAACAGTATAAACCCCTGCATGACTGAAGTACAAGCCCCCTTTGGCATTCATAATTTTCCAGCAACGAAATACAAGATAGCTTCTGGCCAAATTAGAAGCCTCTGCGTTTCAAAGAATCTGCAGGGAACTATTTTTCAAAGGAAAATATTTCTATGCCAGAATGGAAAAAAAATAAAAATTCAACAGGAAACCACAGACTTAAGAGGCACTAGAAGCATTAAGTACACAGTACAAGAAGATTAAAAGTATCTGTAATAATTATTGCATCCTTGAAAACAAGCTACAGAATGTTGTAATTTCCTAAGAATAAATTAAACCCCCTCCATTCTACTGCTGCTCACTTACCGCCCACGTTTTCGTCAGCCTGAAGATTGGAGCGCTCTGTAGGCCTGACACAACTGCCATAAGAGCATGCAGATTATTCAGCTCATACAGTTTCTGAGGACAAAAATATATACAATAACAATAAACAACATTCCAAGCGCTGTCAATAATGAATACAGAATAAATAATCTAAAAATTAAAGAAATCTTGCATGTTCTGAAACGAAGAGTTAGTTACAGTGAACTGCTGTACACCTGGTGCCACTTTTATGGCACCTCCTAATTTTCATTACTACATCTATCCATTATTGAATTAGGTTATACTGGCTGTTTCATAGTCCATAGAGAACCCTCAAGAAAAAAAAAAAATCTATATAGGCATATATCTTGGGACATATATCAGAAGTACCATAAATCTTCTGACATTCAAACCCAAAAAATTCCTTTCATAGCATTCAACGGAATTTTAAAACTTCACATGCCAAAAAGGACAACCCAGTTGTGAATGATGCAATCACAGCAGTACTTAATACTGTAAATGCATTTGGCACCGCAGGTTTACATAGCTACCAAGGCTGCATCAAAGCACACCAAAAATATTGTTGCAGGATGAAATCAAGCAGGTAAATTTCAAAAGCCACATACCTGGAGTACTTCTCTCACTGAAAGACAATTTTTGGGATATGACAACTAAAACTAACTAGTGGAAAGAACAATGAAATCAAAACTGAACACAGAAAACATCAGGGGAAAAAAATTCTTTAAAACTCTCTACAAAACACTGTGCTTAAGCACATTTTCTTCCATATTTCGAATTTCCCTCCTCTTTTTTTTTTTCCCCCCTCTGTCTCCAAAACCATCAATCTGCCTTGGCCAATTCACTACTGGTACTACTGTAACAAAAGGTTAAAAATGGTCCAGAAGAAAATACTGTTCCATCTGCTCTTCTGCAATATTGATTATTCTGATAGCTAGGAGCACTCAGAGATCTGAACTACATTCAGGGACTTTTGGTGGAGCACACACAAACTGAGGTTTCACTCCTAACAAAAAGACTTTGATAAAGAGAAATGGATACTCAATCACTGCATTGCAAATCTGTTTAACCCGTTTGGAAGATTCCAGCTAGAAATGATACAATAATATGAGGAACCCTTGCTATTCAAGAAATGGTGAAAGTCTTTTTTCCTCCTTGAGGCTCAGCTTACCCAAGTTTTCTTTATTGGGAGGCCGTTCATAAGATAACAGGACAAAAAAGCTAGACTAACTTGATTCACAATAAATGCTGAATATCAGAGGAAGCAATACTGCAAGGATGGTTTTCTGGCTAATTGTTTTGGAGCAGGGCAAATGATTCTCTCTCCACTTAACACACCAGTGGAAAACTTAACAGCCTTTTATAGAATGAAGTCCTCATAGGTATTACTTCAAATGCTACATTTAATGCTTACCGTCAGGTCACCCTAGTAGCAATTTCAGTCTGGGTGCCCAGAACACTATGATTCCAGCGTGTCTACTGATGAACAAGAGTCTGTCCACGTCTACTGAAGAAGTGTTTCCCTCCCCTAATCCTCTTTTGGGAGGATTCTTTAGTAACCACGTGTAAAGGGCAATCAATATTTTGTGGGATGGGATGGGGGGGTGGATATTTGTTATATACCATAGTCCTACTATTCTTCCAAATGGTACTGCTGGTGTTTGTCCCTCCACTTATACAATAACCCTTCTTCCCCCTATCCCCGAAGATAATGAAGTTCACTACACCAAAGGACAGCGTAGCTGATTAAAAAATTAAAAAAGGGCTTCTGTAGCCGCTGCCAGCATTGAAACAGAAGTCTTATAACCAATCGGGATAGTCTGGGAACTTCAGGGGAATGCAACAAGTCAAATCAGTTCATGCATAAAGCAACATAGTATGAGATACCATTAAAGGACTGCTAGCTATACAATAGATAAGACAGTTGTCAGCACAAAGAATTCACTGTAGAGTGGATTTACAGCTTCTCTGAAGAAAAGTTAATTAGTGCGACCTCTGGAACCAAGCTGCTTTGATAATAGCTTTGGTGTAAATAGAAAATCCTTCAAATGGCACTAACTGCAGTAACTTCATGGCTATATGCAAGCAAAGCCAAGATAATAGACACGGTAATGAAATGAAAAGATATAAAAAACGCCCCATATACAGTTTCTTGGGTTTTGTAATTGTGATTTTTACAACTTGTAGGTAAGCACAGTTCAACTAACTAATCGCTAATCAAATCCCATAGAAGTAAAATACTACTTCTTTAAAAAAATGGACATATCAAGACAAAGAACGCATTTGCAAAATGAATACCAAGGTAATTAACAAAAATTTTTACATCTTTTTTTTGCAGGTCACCTGAGGTGGTCACAGAAGTTAGCTGTCATAACAGTCAGCCACCATGTGACAGCAAAAATTTGAAAAACATCCCTCTCTTCACACTACAATGAAGAAGTTTCATTCTGTTTGAAGGGCCAGGACTCCGGTTCATCTATACGTAAGTCAAGATTTGCTGACCCTTTTCTTTTGAATGTCAGTCCTAAAGGTTTTCAGGAAGATATCACAGGATGAGAGCTCTAAAATGTTTTCTGAGTTCAGGTATATTTTTGTAACAATATTTATTAAGTTGATATTGTTCATGCCACAACCAAAACAAGAGATAACAGATCCTTTCCTTCCAATATTAAAACCAAACTATTCCTGTTCCCGCTGATGCTGTTTGAACTGATTCTACACACAGCATTTTGGTTTTTAGAAAACACATCCAGTAAATTATATTATCTGATAAACAATATTTGAAATAAGGCATCTTTGCATTACCTTAGTTAAGCTGGTTTTTTTTTTTTTGTAAACAAAGACTTCAATTTCAGAACTTTGGTCTGTCACTATTTCTGACAACTTTGTTACATGCAGAAGTTAAACAGCTATTCAAGTAAACAAATACAACCACAGCTAAATCAGGTATCAGACAAATATTTACCCACGTGTATTTTTGAACTGATCGACTTAAATTAAGAACTTTCATCATGGTGAATCCCACACACACACCCCAGTCCAAATTCTTACCTTTGCAGTTTTAATATAGTGACTCAAAACCTCAGCTCTTATTTTTAAAGTTTGCGCGTGTAGAATCTCTCTAACAACCCAGAAGCTTACCTAGAATGAAGAAAATTTGCTTTTTTAAAATACAGAGTTTCAGCATTACACTTTTAATATTTTTATTTCAGAAGTAATACATTAGAAGTCTCACAAGCATTCGACTTCCATCTATACAGTTGAGTACATACTAGAAGATGCAAATGCTTATACTATAAAATCCCAACCAATATATCTCAGATACTAACAAAAAACTTTCTTCAAAGCGTTTTGCTCTGTTTTTCTGCTCATTCTTACCCAAGATACCTTCTACCATTACATGGTCAAGCAGTTGCTTTAATCAAATGAATAAATCCAACTTATATTCAGAATTGAATCTTTTATCTTTCATGACTGGTAGCCAAGCACTCGCTATTTTGTTGGAAAGTGCATGTTCTGGTGCCTGCTTTTCTCAGTCAGTGTGTGGGTGGCTAGAACCTGTCTTTGTAAAACCTGTCACATCAGTGAGTTGCGTACAAAGACATTGGGATCTGTTTTTCTAAGGAGGAAAACCATTCTGCTGCCAGTACATCTCAAAAAAACACTCAGCAGAAGCAGTTATGTACAATCTATGCAAACTGACTCGTTTTCAGGCTAAGTTTGAAGATGAGATCTCACAGACACAAAGCAAGTGACAATACTCTCAAACTTCAAATGATATTCTCCCAAGAAAAGAATGTAGAAATTGTTAAGATTCTACAAAATGAAGGAATATAAAAACTAAAATTAAGTTATAGCCTTTGATTTTGCTTTTCCACAGCTTCAAAGCTGCACTAGCCAACTCTCAGGTCAGTTGAACAGCTTCAACTACAGTCCACTGACATTTCCAAATTCCCAACACCTCTGAATAAGAATAATAATCAGACCAATATCACCTGAACAAAATTGGAACATAAGGTAGGAAGCCTTTGCTATAACCTGGAGTTTATAGTCTGTACTCTTATTGCTGGCCATGCCAATTACCTGCTAATACACAGCACGCTACCATACTTAGCTGTTAAGTTTTATAGGACTAATTTCACTGTTGTATAAAAATCGCTGTTACATTCAGTATGCTTTGATTTTTAAGTGATGCTAAACTACCTCTTGTAAACTAACATTGCATACGTATTCAGCTTCCTGCCCAAATTTTCAATTAAAAAATGAAATATCCTGTTTATCTAGTTTCATTTTGTACAGTATGACAGCTCCTTATACAGAATAGCATGAGAAGAGCCTCACCTCCAAAATTGTTACATTTTCAGTGAAGTTACAATGATCTGATGGGAATTGGGATGTCAAAACACAACAGCTCTTTGGAACCGGAAAGTGGAAGAATTACAAAAAAACCACCACAAAAACCCACAAACATCTTGCATAACAACTGCTTTCCCTTGGTCTGTTTGTGTAAGGCTGTATTAGCCAGGAAAGAATTAGCCACGGAGCTCAGTTTTCTTTTTCCTTTCTTTTCTTTCTTTTTTTCTTTTAACAAAGTATCTCCAGACCAACTGTGTTACCCTGACGAATATAAAAAATTATTCTGTGCAAACAGCATTATTATAAAATGCATAAGTACTGAATACATAAATACTAAAGTATTTGACAGTACTTGAAAATATTGTCAAAAAAAGTTAAACCTCAGTTTGACGTTCTGCTGTAGTTACGCAGCTTGAGAAAACCAACTTTTCCCTTGACCGACGAATGAGTTTCTAAGGAGATGCTTTCCCTTTTAAGATCAAGGGAATTTAAATTTTTAACATAGATTTTCGTCTCATAAAGAGTCAGCTAGAGACAAGACACATATTGCTATGCCTTAAAATCCCAAATCTCATCAGTCTCAAGTTAACAGAAGGTCAATGTAACAGGAAAACCTCTTGCGGTAGGACAGACTATGAAACACCTGCTCAAAATCCAGAGCAATGCTCAATCATTTTCATAAGGATGAAAAAACAACCAATTTACTATGTTGGCCCTCACTTCCATGGAAGCTCATTAGTATCACAGCGACATAAGCACTGCGCCGCACAAGCGCTCTTGTTTACTCAAGGAAGCCTGGTTTCCATCCCAGTCCCAGCCAGGCCAGTCTCAACACTTCCAAGCTCTTGCAGGGAAAAGAAACCAGAACAAAATGCAAAAGTTTCTTCGAAGCTTAGAGCCATCCAGCCCCTTCAGTGACAGAGTAAGCAGGAGATAATTAAATACAGTTAACCTTTCTTTTCCACTCTGACCACCTGCACTCCTTTTTGATGTGTTTTTACTGGCATTGATATTGGGTTTTGGCTGATCTTGTCTATTCACTGGTATCTTTAGACAGCACCATAATCTAATGTATTCCAAATATTGAAAAAACAAGCAATTTAAATAAACCTTTTTGTTTCAATAGGCCACTTTATTTTATCCAGGTTTGTTCTTCGTGTAAATCATATACATTTGTTCCATACATATTTTGTGGTTCTTTTGTTTCAAGTCCTCTCTCACTGCATTTAGATGTTATTATTTCTCACACTGTCCCACCAACACCAATCAGTTAGATGAATCACAGCCTTTGGGCATCAATGCCTTTGATACCAGTTCAAGACAGCATTTAACCCTTGACATATACTTGCGTATTTATATTCTTCCCTATTAAAGTCAACCTAGAAAAACATGCCTAACTTTTGAACATATCTTTTCTTAAATCACAGCTTAATTTCCTAATCTGAAATAGCAATTTTGTTATACCGGTGCTTTTAAATCCAGATTTGTTGGTTACAAAATGAATTGTGCTTTCTGTGCTAATTATTAGATAGGTAAATTTGAGGCTCTCTCTTTAATAATAGTTTCTGGATCATTCTTCCAAATATCTGTTAAAAACATTCAGATATGCTACACAAAAAGCATGTAATGTTAAACAGACAGTACTGACCTGGCATCATTATAGTGAAGGTAGAATCCCTGTCGTCTTTGTTTTGTTTACAAAGGAAGCGCAATAACCTCTTCCCCACCCCATTTTTTAGTTTCTGATAACCCTCGCAGAATTTCACTATCACACTTCACTGCAACTCAGCAACACTACAATATTCAAGACAAACTCCTTCTCCTACATAACGTTTGCATTTGGTTAAAAAACAAAACACATACAACACCAGTTTCACAGAGTTAGTACAATATTTATATTATGCCTTTTTCAAGTGGGATCTTTTGCTTTCAAATTGTTCCAATGTATTCAATCTAGTTGACAGTTTCTCTAATACTTTAAAGCTCAGTGGCAGAACAGTTCCACTCCCATTTAAATAAAAACCTCAAGAAAGAGGTTTTGAATAATGGTAATCTAATAACCAGCAGAGCAAGTTACCTTTACATAAACTATGAAATGTTTTCATATGAATTCCTAACAGCCATCTTAAAAAAAAAATACATTCCTCTTGTCTGTTTGAAATTTATGAGAGACACTTATTTTCAAAAGGTAGAGAACAATCATTTAATATGGAAGCAAAATTGACAATTTTGCACTCTGACATTTACCAGTTACAACAGTAGTATGCAAGTATACAACTAACTTTCAGAAGAAAGCTGAAAAAAGCAGAGATCAGAGTTTTAAAAATGTAAAGAAATTACATACTTAAAAACACTACTTAATAGCAGATGTGTAGATCTACAGAGTACCCCGTAGCAATGTATTCTTCAAGAATAAACAAACCCTGGCATGGAATGATTCAATTGATTTCTCTTCCCTGAACTCGATCTGTTTTTACAGGCACCACATATAATTATCACATAACTAATGCTGGAAATACACTACTTTGTTCTCAGTGGACTGCAATCAACTGCACATAATCATTACTGTTTCCAAAATACTATCAGCAGATCAATTTGCTGTGAAGCAGCTGTTAGTGATTTAATATTCTCTTTACTTACAAAGTGAGAGCTGTTCATGGTTCTCTTTTGGCAAGTTGGGGGAAAAAGGAAAGAGACAGATGCATAATGCATAATTTAAACCCAGTGAAATTTCAAAGGTTAACAAAAGTTTGATGAAATGTATTCATGCCCATTAAAGCCAAAAGTCACAATGATTTTCCTGATTACTTATTTTAGGTCTAAGCATTAGAAACTCCCAGGTAAGTAGGGCAGGTGCCCAACTCTGCTGAGTACCTGGGGTAGAACTGAACGCTGAGAGGCAAACCAGAAAAGGAAGATGAAAATTGCTTACTCCACCATGCCTTCTTAGTCCTAGCTGCCACTGTCTATCCCATAGGAATTCTTGGGTTTCACCGCTCCTGAAAAGATGGTGAATCTATACATGCCATTACTATTGGAATGAACGAGTCCTCCACAATGACGCACTGGGAACTGCGGGGCCACACCACATCAGAAGTAACCCACAGTACTGTCTTAGTAAGTCAAAAGTTGAGGAACCTGCAACTGAAACAATACTACAATACTTGCCCCATTTCCCTCCCCTCTCCAGTCCCTCTACACTTCGAAGGTAAGACTGATGACTTTCCTTGTTGCCAAAATAAAGGCTGATGCAAACTTCTTGGAAGAGCTTCTTACAAATGGTATGTCCCTCACCCACCAAAGCCACATGCAGCAGTTTCCCAGCATCTGAGCAGTCATTAAATAGCTGGACTTGTTTCCTCTTTATTACCTATTATCTCACTCTTCAAGGCCGTGTTTCTCCTACAGGCTATTACAACTCCTTTACCAATGTTTTTCAAATGACATCTTAAAGAAAGCAGAAACAAATGAGAAAAAAAAAAAAGAAATAGGAAAGACAACCTAGAAATGCCTTCAAATCTTTTGGTTTTAAATACAGTCCAAGAGACAGCCTAAGCACTGCAACATCCGAATGTGATGGTGCTGACAATGTGAAAAATAGAAAGATAAGGGACTTGTAAGGTTCCAGGTGATTTAACGGTGAATTGCGATGGCTCCAAGTACTTGCTGCCTGCCTGTTAAAAAAAGAGCTTTTTTCATTTCTTCAGAGATAATCAGTGGAACAGAGCCTCAGACTGGCCTGTCTTGTTTACACTTGTGACTCCACAAAACTCACCGACACAGCAAAGACATGCTCCAGATTTCAACACTGTTCTTGTTTTAGGGGTGTCCCAAGGACAATCCAGATTGTGGGCAATGTACTTCTTTTAGATATTAAAACCAGCAATAACAGGCATTTACGAAAGGGAAATCTTCTGTAGCAGCCAACACGTCTGAAACCCAGTAGGGAAATGAAAGCCAGGGACAGACTCTGTCAGATAGACAGGTCTTCACTAGAGCTTAAAGACAACAGAAATTGTATTTTTCAAGATATTAGGAAGGCTCTTAAGAAATCATTAGCAAAGATATTCTCAGCGAAGGAACCTGTGAACCGACAGAGGGGAACATCCAACTTTTATAGCTGTAGAGAAAGCACACGATTGGAGTGAGGCTTAATTACAAACCTAAACCTTATGACAAGAAAATCTGCAGCTATAGAATCATAGAATCTTCATGGTTGGAAAGGACCTTTGAGGTCATCGAGTCCAACCATACACACACACAAAAATCACCTACAATCTCTGTCACTAGACCATGCCCTGAAGTGCCAAATCTACACGTTTCTTAAATACCTCTAGGGATGGCGACTCAACCACCTCCCTGGGCAGGCTGTTCCAGGGCCTGACCACTCTTCCAGTAAATTAATTCTGCCTAATATCTGATCTAAACCTCCTCTGCCGCAGCTTCAGACCATTTCCTCTGGTCCTGTCATTATTCACCTGGGAGAAGAGGCCAACACCCACCTCTCTACACCCTCCTCTCAGGTAGCTGTAGAGGACAATGAGGTCTCCCTCAGCCTCCTCTTCTCCAAACTAAACGTGCCCCGTTCCCTCAGCCTCTCCTCATGGGGCTTGGTCTCCAGACCCCTCCCCAGCTCGGTAGCTCTCCTCTGGACACGCTCCAGCACTTCAGTGTCCCTCTTGTCCAGAGGGGCCCAGAACTGAACACAGCGCTCGAGGTGAGGCCTCACCAGTGCCGAGTACAGAGGCACCATCACTTCCCTGCTCCTGCTGGCCACGCTATTCCTGATACAAGCCAGAATGCTGTTGGCCTTCTTGGCCACCTGGGCACACTGCTGGCTCATGTGAAGCTGGTTGTCCACCAGCACCCCCAGGTCCTTTTCTGCCGGGCAGCTTTCCAGCCACTCTGCCCCAAGCCTGTAGTGTTGCTTGGGGTTGTTGTGACCGAAATGCAGGACCCGGCACTTGGCCATATTAAACCTCATACAATTGGCCTTGGCCCATTGATCCAGCCTGTCCAGGTCCGTCTGTAGAGCCTTCCTACCCTCAAGCAGATCAACACTCCCACCTAGTTTGGTGTCGTCTGAACTTACTGAGGGTGCACTCAATCCCCTCATCCAGATCATTGATAAAGATATTAAACAAAACTGGCCCCAAAACTGAGCCCTGAGGGACACCACTGGTGACCGGCCGCCAAGAGGATTTCACCCCATTAATCACAACTCTCTGGGCACGGCCATCAGCCAGTTTTTAACCCAGCAAAGAGTACACTTGTCTGTGCCATGATTCGCCAGCTTCTCCAGGAGAATGCTGTGGGGGACAGTGCCAAAGGCCTTACCAAAGGCCAGATAGACAACGTCCACAGCCTTCCCCGCATCCAGAAGGCGGGTCATGTGGTCATAGAAGGAGATCGGGTTGGTTAAGCAGGAACCATATATAGCAGGAACTATATTTGTGTATGCACCACTATATGGAATATACAATGACATTCAAAGAGAACCACAGACTGGCTGTCATGGCATCAATCTTAAAGCTATTATATTCTGTTTTTATGTTTATTGGTCTTCTGGTGTTCCCCAAAAATAAGCTACAGAAAGGGAGATTTTACAAATAAGTCTTTCGGACTGCATCATTTCTAGCAAGGCCTTCAGATGCAAAGCCGAAGGCAAGCGGGGGGAGGGCGTAGAGAAACAGTACAAGAAATTCTATAGACAACTGCTCAAAGCCAGAGTGTTGCATTTTATTCAAAGTTCATCCTTTACCATACTGAAAAAAACTTAAAACAGTAATGTAGGTCTTTTAGTCCATTGAACATACTGAACAAGCTCAAAGACACTACAGACCCCTGAGAGTCACCTGGTTTTATAGTTTCTTTCAGATTGACCCATCTTTGAATGAAAAATAAGAGTTCTTTGAAACAAATGAAGCACAGTAGAAAAAGGAAACTAAGACAGATAAAACAGCCAGTGACTATCAACAACTATCCAACATCCACTCTGGGGTAATGAAAATATGTAAGGCTCCCTTTAGCAGATAACAATTCTTTCCAGGGAAACAGGGCTATCAACTATTATACAGAAACGTATTACTAAAAGGCAAGTATTTCTAGCATCTTATTCTCCTTATTGCCTGTTGCATGCATATAGCCAGTTTTGTGTGGATTTTTACAAAAACTAAGACTGAACAAGCACAAAAATATCACTCATCAATTAATAATCCAATGAACAGATTTGACAAACGTTCCATGGAGTAAAATACAGAAACATCCTCTAAAAAAGTTAAAAATTAAAATGATCACAAAACCAAAAAGTCATTAGGATAAATAAGAAGGGGAGACTCAAGATAGGATTACAATAATAAACTAATGTGATTTTGCTGGCATGATGGAATTCCTACACATTAATCTAAAAAGACTGTTTTTGGAAGTTTTCTAAACACTATTTAACAAGAGTTAGCATTTTAGCAACATTTAAGATCTTTAACAGCTACTTTTAAAGTGAGCTGTACAAGACAAACCCTCCCTCTGTCCTTAATGCATTTTACACTCTAAACATTTTTAAACAGCAGTTCTGTAATGACAAACTGTCAGTTTGCAGACAGTTGATTTGATTATTCCCATGATAAGGTTTCCCCTCCTTCCTTCTTGCTACTAAGCATATTTTACCAATCCTTTAATATGTCTGAAGACTTTGTTTGGTCAATTCCTGCAGTTCTTTAGTACATTATACAGTAACTAGTGAGAAACAAGATCCTTGATAAGGTACACTGCCTAACATGGCCCTTACTACAAAAACATTTCAGAATATTCAGCAAAACAAAATGTTTCTTTGAAGAGATAACTTACATGATTAAACAAGAGAGCAAATGTTAGGATCGCTGGTATATCAGTGAGATTAGCGTAAAAAGTATTAGTGTAAAAGTAGCCTCAGGCTGCATATGTAGTTAATAAAGGAGCAGCTTCAAAAGCTACATCAGGAAAATGTCTACTAAATGCAAAAAAAAAACAAAAAAACCCAAACCCCAAACCCAACACCCAAACCAAAAAAACCCAAAACAAAAACACCAACAAAACCAAAAATTCCAATCCAAAACCACCCAGATTTCAATAGATGGTACGGTCACAAGGAGTCTGCGGTGTAACGTTTTCTCTTCAGTCAAGAGGGGAATCAGGCAAGTGTCCAAAACCCATATCTAGGCAAGCATTTCAGTCATTAGAAGGTTAAGAAATATTGTAAGTGCCGATGAGAAGTAACAGGATTTGATCATACCCTGGATGTGAGCAATAATGGGATGTGAGAAAGTACACAACAATTAATAGAAAAAAAAACACCTGAAAAGGTTAGAGGTTTGGTCTGAGTTTTAGATGATGAACAAAAATGTCTGTAGATCTGAGGCTGGGCGCAAAGATAGGTTTGGAATAGAGCTTGTAAATTAGAGACATAATTCAACATTTACAAGAGGAGAGACGAGTGTCACAGAATTACTTCATCTGAAATACAAAATACGGCATTACGTTAAAAAGAGCATTACAGTTTTGAGACTTGATTACCGAAACACATAGCTGGAGTCCTACAGCTTTAATTGTG
Organism: Fratercula arctica; assembly: GCA_947846985.1. NCBI lineage: Eukaryota > Metazoa > Chordata > Aves > Charadriiformes > Alcidae > Fratercula > Fratercula arctica. The sequence goes on from CANTUZ010000012.1 coordinate 33,548,075, forward strand.
GAGAAAGATGAAATTCTGATCTTATTTTAAAAGTTGATTTTACACAGAAAAATTTTTAAGAGAGCCATAAATCACAAATACACCACCTGAAAAATTATGCCAAATAGAGAGTTAAAGAACAAGTTTTGTACAGTGCTTGGAATTTTAAAAGTTTGCCCAGAATCACCTCAGAAAGGTAACCACAACAACAAAAAGCTCCTATTTATAGGGTCAAAAACATCTATGAGAAGCAAGAGACATTCAACTAACACAGGAAGAAGTTACATTTAATTACTACTCCAGAAATCCTGTATGGCAATAAGCCTTTAACCTGTAATGATGATTCGGTCTTTATGTAAAGGACAGACAGCATTTATAGAGAGGAAAAAAAAATAATAAAAAAGTATCACTTAATATTTTCCTGTTTCACCAATGACTGCTATTTAAAACAAAAACACAGCTATTTCTTCAGTACTGTTTTGGTCTTTCTGTATATCCTGAAGACGAGGAACTCCTTATAGCAGAGACTTTAAGTTTGCAAGTAATTGGCTGTGTGTAGGAATTAAAGTGATGTGCCAGAACACTTAATTCCCCAGACTTTTAAAACGTGTACATGTAATGACACTGGAAAAAAAAAAACAACTCACGTGATTGAATCTTCTGGTGAAAGCAACAGCATTTGGTGCAGAACTGTATTTCTCTTTTTTATTCCAGCCACAGCTTGCCAGTTCCTGGGAGAACAAGGATGAAAATTCATTTTTTTAAATTAGTGCATAACACATGTCCAGAGCGCCAAGAGCATATAGAAACGCATCTTAGAAGTCTCAAAATAACTTAACAGTGCAATACATTGAAGTAATAAGGCTATGGTTATACTTTTCCTGATTTCTTGTGTAAATTGAGATTCCACAAGTGTTATTTCTGATATTTTTTTATTATTAAATTTTTACAATTAATCCTTTGTTGAATTAAGGTTGTTTTTTTTTTTAAAGTTCAGCTCTTACTAGAAATCAGTGAAATAACTCAAGATCCGTATTGTTACCACAGAAAATCCTACTTTAAATGTGAATGTGAGATAGGGACAGCAGCATATTCTTTTGGTTTTAATTGCTTTCTGAAGATATTTAAAGTCTACTGAGAAGGTATGCCTCATTAACTCAATCTAGACATGTCCCATTATTTTAGCTTCACATGTTGCATTAAATAAATACCAAAGTTCTCATCTTTTGCAGCAACGATAAAAGAAACACTATTTCCAGTTTTCCTTTCTAAAGGAAACAATTTTAAGTTGAACAACACTCAGCACTTAAGCAAATAGTTTTGTGGAGTAGTTCCTGTACTTAAGTCCCCCTAAAAACTGTAGGCCTCAATAATCTAACAAATTACTTTTAAAGCCTGAAAAAGCATTACTTTATAACTACAAACTTGCAATGCCTCTTACTTGTCTGTCAAACTTAGTCAGCTGTCAGGCAACTACATGGTCTTCTTTGGTATTTACTAATATTTAATTTCAACAAAGCAGTTTTAATTAAAATCATAAAAAACTAAGCGTACCAATAAGCTCTTCTATTTGTATATAACAGCATGCAGAATAGATGCAAATATATACAGCACACAACCTATTCCACAGTTCTACCAAGAAAAATAAACAATACAGAGACAGCTTAATTATTAAAGTGGCATAAGAGCAAAGTACAGTCTTTCATTTTTATTTATTCATGCTTTCTTTCCACGTTTTCCACTCCAAAGTGCAATCAGTTCTATCACCACCTTGAAAACTACTTACTGAAACCAGTATCACACTATTCATCCAGCTACCATATAACATAGGTAAGATGATTCAACATGTAACCAATAGTTGTGCCATTTAAGACAGTCATAGTTTAAAAGAATTTGGTATCTGGACATTCTAAGCTCTAAAGTTGTATTTATTTTTAGGGGGTTTTGGTTTGTGGGGTTTTTTTGTTTGGTTGGTTTTTTTCTTTAAAAAAAAAAAAAAATCAAGGATTTCTTGATGTTTTGGAACTTCTTGGCCTTTTCAACCAATGTCCCAAAACTACTAAAAGGTCCCATGCCAGTCAAGAGAGACCTCGAATTCTTCCACTTGAAGTTTGTGGCATGATGGTATTGTTAGAGAAGACTCTGAGATGCTCCTGTCCACAGGCACTGGGAAGGATGCAGTCTCTAGCATTTTTTGTGCAACCCTATTCTTCTAGCATCCGTTATTCTGTTTAGGGCCATTCCTTCAAATTTCACTAGGAAGTTCTGCCACCAAAACCTATTCTGGCAACCACCAGCATGTTCACCACAGGAATGCACATGCCCATCTCCTTATATCTGCACTTCAATGACTATGCACAAGGCAACCACAAAGCTCCTATTGCAAGAGTAGGCCATTGGAGAAGAAAGCCATCCAAGAGACTCTTGTTTACATTCTCCATCCCTCAGCACCTCCCAGTGCTGCAGTTTCCACTGGAATAACAATCACAGCTCCGCACTTGGGAGAATACAAGGTGATTCATCCTTACTGGCATCTGATAATTACACTTCCTGAACAGCAAGAAAGAAAAAAAAAATCAGTTACCGTCTCAGGCTTAGAGAAAGCATGGTAATTTCTTAATAATTCAGGGCATGTCCTTGTACTATTTCAATTCTCACCATTGAGTGAAAAACCAATGATGATTCCAGGCAGAAGTTACCCATTGCCCTGGCACTTTACATCTCATGGTTTAAATAGTGCAGACATCAGAAGCAGACCTAGCTTAGCTGGCACTGAGGTTTGTGGCACTGATGTGATTAGCAACAGAAGGGCTAATTTTTAAGTAGAAAACATTACCAAGAGTCCGTAGGTAGTACATAAGTAACAGTATTAATGTTACAGTCAAATTTATAATTATACACTCAAAATTACAGGTCTAATATCAGTTGGGCACAGATGCAAGATCTGACTCTCAGACTGTGAACCATACATACATATATATATTTTTATATTATTATTATTATTTGAAAGAAGAAGTCTCCCTGTTTCGACAGCAGACTTAGACAAGCCTCTGCTCCAAAAAAACCTTGTTGAGATTTTCTCTATCCGAATGGAAAGAGAAAGCAATGACTGTCAGAGAACGTATGTTTTGGTAAATGAGATGGCAATCTAAACAATGAGGCAGCAGAAGTAATTCCTGGAACACATTCCTGACTAAGATCGTATCCGTATTCCTGAGGTCTGAGGCTTGCTGTAAGGTTGTACACATTATGATCCTTACCTTGGAATGAAATGGGGTTTCACGCAGTCTCAGAAAAAGGAAAGACTCCTTTTGACCATTTGATTATTGACCATATCAAATACTGTTTAAAAGTCTGAAATTCTAGTTCAGTCAAGAATACAGAATAACCCAACAGGGCTGACTGAAATTAGTTGTCCAAGTTAACAAACAAACAAAAAAATTATGCAAGATTACTGCAGGTTTTTGGCAGTTTTTCCCACCATTAAAGCTAAACAGATGAAATATATAAAGGCAATGTTTCCTCATCCTGCACTCAAAGGGTATTAACAAGGTCACCACATTTTGCGTCAACCCAGTGATTCCTAAACAATGTTGCATACGCTACTGGTCTACACAAACCCTTCAAAGGCACAGCAGCTCCCAGCTCCACCTGCACCCAACACTTGCTTCAACCACTCTTCTACTAAATCTTTTCTCTTCCTCCCCCAAAACCTTTGAACTCAGTAATAAGATCACAAGCTGAAATAATCATTTGTGGAGTGTACAACAGGACACAGAGACACAGGGTTGAGGTATACAATGAGATGGGAGAGTTATGGGCAGATTTGGCCACCTAGATTTCATACAATCATAGAATGGTTTGGGTTGGAAGGGGCCTTAAAGATCATCTAGTTCCAACCCCCCTGCCCTGGGCAGGGACACTAAATTACTCAAATCCCAATCCAACCTGTCCTTGAACATCTCCAGGTATGGGTCATCCACAACTTCCCTGCACAACCTCTTCCAGTGTCTCGCCACCCTCACAGTAAAGAATTTCTTCCTAATAACTAATTAAGATTTACCCTCTTTCAGTTTAAAACTGTTACCCCTTGTCCTATCGCTACACTCCCTGACAAAGAGTCCCTCCCCAGATTTCCTGTAGCCCCCTTGAGGTACTGGAAGGCCGCTATAAGTCTCCCTGAAGCCTCCTCTTCTTCCGACTGAACAACCCCAACTCTCTCAGCGTGTCCTCACAGCAGAGATGCTCCAGCCTTCTGATCATCCTCGTGGCCCTCCTCTGGACTCGCTCCAACAGGTCCACGTCCTTCTTATGCTGGGGGCCCCAGAGCTGGACACAGTACTCCAGGCGGGATCTCACAAGAGCGGAGCAGAAGAGCAGGATCATCTCCCTCAGCCTCCTGGCCACACTTCTTTTGATGCAGCCCAGGATATGGTTGGCCTTCTGGGCTGCAAGCGCACATTGTCAGCTCATGTTGAGCTTCTCATCCAACCAACACCCCCAAGTCCTTCTGCTCAGGGCTGCTCTCAATTCATTCTCCACCCAGACTTTATTTGTGCTTGGGACTGCCCTGACCCACCTGGTTTTGAATGTGTCCAGGAGCTCCTTGTTCATTCATGCAGGCCTCCTAGCGTTTTTGCCTGACTTGCTCTTTGTTGGGATGCATTGCTCCTGAGCCTGGAGGAGGTTATCCTTGAATATTAACCAGCTGTTTCGGGCACCTCTTCCTTCAGGGCTTTATCCCATGGTACTCTACCCAAGCAGATCCCTGAAGAGGCCAAAGTCTCCTCTCCTGAAGTCCAAGGTAGTGAGCTTACTGTGCACCTCCTCACCACCCTAAGGATCTTGAACTCCACCATTTCATGGTCACTGCACCGAAGGCTGCCCTTGAGCTTCACATTCCCCATCAGCCCCTCCTCATTGGTGAGAACAAGGGCCAGCATAGCACCTCTCTTCGTTGGCTCCTCTGTCACTTGGAGAAGGAAGCCATCACCAACACATTCCAAAAACCTCCTGGATTGCTTATGCCCTGCTGTAATGTCCCTCCAACAGGTATCAGGGTGGTTGAAGTCCCCTGTGAGGACCAGGGCTTGTGAATGTGAGGCTGCTCCTATCTATCGAGGGCCTCATCTGCTCAGTCTTGCTGCTCAAGTGGCCTGTAGTGTAATGTCACTGTACACTGTAATGTCACCTGTCCCTGCCCTCCCTTTAATCCTGACCCATAATCTCTCTGTCAGCTCCTCATCCATCCCCAGGCAGAGTTCTGCGCATTCCAGCTGGTCACGAACATAGAGGACAACACCCCCTCCTTGTCTCCCCTGCCTGTCCTTCCTAAAGGGCCTGTATCCTTCCATTCCAACACTCCAGTTATAGGAGCCACCCCGCCACGTTTCTGTGATGCCAACAAGCCCATAGCCCTGCAGGCATGCACATGTCTCTAACTCATCTTGTTCATTCCCCATGCTACGTGTGTTTGCATAGAGGCATTTAAGTTGGGCCCCCCCATGAAGCTGACTTACTGGCTGGAGTGGCTGGAATTCCTTTGTGCTGCACTACAGGGAAAGAGAGGGGGAAAAAGGTAATGAACTCAGACTACAGGAGGTAGGAGTCAGAAGTTGTTGTCAACTGGAGACAGAGTAAAAAAAAAAAAATCACATCACAGATGTAGGGTTAAGATAATTTGAAAATACATGGGTGCAGTAAAGAGAAGACAGATATGGGACTGGGATGGTTCCAGAGTATACAGGGTCCCAACTAAAACATCAGGCGCAAAGGCACATCCTCTCCCATACATGCTTGAAGCTCAGCACAGAAGCAAAGTAACAGACAAAGCAGTCCTGATAACTGCTAGTGGAAACAGATTTGAGAATCCTCTAGCACTATCCATGTTCTCAAGTGAAGGTATGTAGCACTGGATACTGCAAAGCAAAAGATCCGTTCCTGACTGGAAAAGTACACATCAAAATCCTTTAACAGAGGTGCCGAGGTACAGTTACGCAGGTCCTCAGGACCAGTTCTGGTTCTTCAATAGCTTAATCCAACATCTACACCGCTGTTTAGGGACAGACACAGGAGAGGCACAGAGTTTTCAGAGTTCACAAAGCCTCCTTCCCCTCCCTTTAGTGTCAGAAATATAAACAGGGTGCACATAGCAAATGCATATGTGTATTTGTTACTTTAACTTGAACCTTTTTGTCCATCTCCTGGCGCACTGCTTCTCCATCTCACTTGCAAGACCTCTCTCCCCTGTAGAGCCAGTTTGCTTTTCTCTTGACTGGAAATAAGAGTAGTTTCTCTCTGCTGACTGTCCACAGTTTCTTGGCATTATTACCTGACCATCTGCTTCAGGGGAAACTCTGTTGTTCACAATCCTCTTCCCGCTCACTAGAACCTGCTTGCCTAAAATCATTACCCCTGGGCTCATCCCACCACCCTAAGATGCCACCCAACAGAAGAGAATCCACCAAGGTTTTTGCCTTCACTGCATTTGGTCTGGGGGAAGTATGATACAGCCCTAACGAGCATGGACCTGACTCTGCACACACTACTGCAATAAAGCATGCTAGTTTGCTGAATTGGCGTTCAGAAACCATTCTTACACTTCTACAAAAATACTCACTTCTTCGCTAATTAAAGAGACCATGTCTCCTGTACCGTTACCCTAATTGAGGTATGTTTCTTTGATCTTCCTCTAAAACTGCGCTTTTTCTGCCACGAGTTTTAAACCTGAAGTATTCACGAGGATTATTTCCTTAGTCTGCCAGTCAACTGAAGTACAGGAGCTACATTATTACAACTACCAATTTCTTATTTTGTGTAATTTATTTAAAATGAGGTGCGAGACAAAGATTTACAGTCAAGAATACAAAAGCTAAACGTTATTCGTAATTCATTTTGGTTTTCATTCCTTTTTGAACCTACAGAATTTTACTTTCCTGAACAAAATACCAGCAAAACACTTGAATTACAACCTGCCCTACATGGAAGAAGGAGAGACTGCGGTCATTAAATTCTTTACATACAGGTCAAAGCAAAAGTTTCAAAAATAGGAAGAGAGAAAAAGTAAGGATTAATAGTGGAACCATTACACAACTTCAGAACAAGTAGAAATGAACATTCAATTGGCAATTTTTTTTTTCCACTGCCTAGCCTAGTGAAGCAGAGGAGATGAAGTTAAAGGCAATAACCAAGTAAAGATTTTCAATGCGAGTACATATGGGTAAATAATTCTGGAGAATGTATTAAAATATGTAACATAAGTGACCAGATTTTCCAATAAAAGTAAGCTAATGCGTTCTGCAAGGGGACATCTGGCAGTTAACATTAACATAGCTACCAGTAGCACAAATGAGCGAGTCTATGACTACCTTTTTGCTCTATAGTTACCACTCTCTAGAAAGCCACAACTACTACAGCAAAAAGAAAACAAAAAAGCAACACACCACTTGTCATTCATGGGCAACAGATGTAAAACATACGATTGACTTGGGGAACTCCACCTTTTTTTGTTTCCCAGAAATGAAAATGCACATTGGCTGCTTTCATACAGACAGAAGTTTATGTAGCAGAGTGTTTTCTTTATTATCTTAATTTCTTATACCGTACCCCCCCAGTTCTTAATTAACAAAGAAACAGTAAATCCTTCTACCTTCTTTTCTCAGAATTAACTTGCAGGCATTTTTAATGATGAAGGAAGGTGTTTTCCAGTATTACTTGGAGTGATACAGTCTGCTTAAAGCTCAGGCAGAGGATCATGTCACTACAAACTGTCTAAGCCACGGTAACTGTTTAAGTCCATGCTTCTGGCTCACCATAAATGTGAAGTGATCCACTGTACCTTAATCCCGAGTTGTGTGGGCTACACTAAAGCTCCCTGCCTGACTTTTCCCGAGCATGAAACAGGAAGCTGTAGTGGGTGATGTGTAGGAACTCTAGCACACAGGATAACTGTAGTAAATTTGAATATAGGCAGAAAGAATTATATTTATTTGCTACAGATAGAGGCAAAAGGCTGTAAAAGTATACAAATGTGTGCTATAAGTGTGTTCAATGATTTTGATGGTAAAGGAAAATTTACTATTTATTGCTGTAAAAAGTGTTATTCAGCTCTGGCTTTTGTTATGATAAACAAGATGAAATTCTGATATTGCTTTAAAAAAAACTACAATACTTTAAGATTTTAAAACGTGAAGATGATGCAACACAGTACTTTAGATAGTAAAGAAAAACTATGATATTTAAAGAATACTGCTCACACTTCCTAAAGACGGTGAAAATTAATCTCCATTTCTTTTAAAAATAAAGCATCTCTCAGAAGCCCTATTTGCAAAAGCAAATGAAAACGCATGAAATCCTAAAAATATTCGTTCATATTTTGTTCTACAGAGTTTGGGAAGTAGACTAAGATTCACAGCCTGTATAACAAAGATTTCTTGGTGAATTACAACAATCTATAATAAACACCCACTTTTTAAATCTTGGCACACCAGGAAAGATTTTGTTCGTTATCTCCCACAATGCACACGGATGAGAACTGTGCAATTTGATTCTAAATAGATTATCTATGGCACTGGTATTAGAAAAACCCCCAAATTCTATAAACACCTTTTATTTTATAAACTCATTAAAGCCTCAGTTTAGAAGCCCCTTCACACAGGTGAAATCAACTCAACATTGTTTTGTTTTCTAATTTCAAATTAACAATATTTGAGTGCACACGACAAGGTATACGTAAAGATTCACAACTTGAATCAAGATACGGATCTGGCACAGAGTCTGGCAGATACTTCACAGAAACTCATAAACCTACAACACTTCATTAACCTGCTGTCAATACACCTTTAGGCAATGTAAGTGTTCCATGTTTGTTTTCCCTTTTGGCAAAACAGGAGGAAAGCATTTTAATTGTGTCTAGCTGCTTCTGACCTGAGAGTTAATCTGCATGCCCCTTTTCCGTAGGGGATGACCACAATTTAGAGGCACATCAGACACAGACCCCCATCTACCTGTGAAGGAGCACTGATGGACAGATAACACTTGCACACTGGCAGTGCCATCAACTGCTTTTGTGCAAACACTTGAGAAGTGTCAAAACAGCGACACTCCCTCATATGGATATTTTCCAGTGAAGGCATCATGTGATTTTTTCTTATGCTCTACATGCAGATTTAAAGGAATTACTTTTAGATATATTCACCTACTCTCCCACAGTTATTTTTTTTTTTTTAGATAAGTTCAATTATTTTATTCTGCTTTTCCCTTTTATGGTTTATGATGAGTGAGAACAACCAGCAAAATTAAATGTGCTTTCTTGACATTTCTTCTCAACTCCCAGAGACTTTCTGTAGGTCTGCTCACACAACATAATCTGAGATACAGGAGGCAGCAATTAAAGAAGCAACAAATTAGGGGGTATGGAGTATTGGATCACGGACACTAGATATAACTTGCTGCCTTCCTTATGGTTGTTACACAACTGATTGCTCATCCTGTGCAGTGCTGGAAGCAGATTGCAGAGAATAAACCAGCATCAAGCTTAAGCAGTTAAATTTCTTTATCAGCAGATCATTAGGAAAAGTCCTAACTAGTTAAAATGGTGTTTTGATTTTTCTGATATCCGGTCCTTTGAAGCTCAGCGTAACTAGAGATGAGGCACTGTGTAAAAGCACCCAGAGCTTATTCAACTTCAACTTGAACCCTACATAGCAGTAATGCTTAACATTAGAAAAAGAAGTATACAAACACACACGAGGAAATTATTTAAAAGAATCAGATAAAAGGGTAAAATGCTTTAAAGTTTTGGGAAAGAGCTTTAAAAAAAAAAAGATATCCTATTAGAAGATCAGAATAAACACATTCTGCCAATCAAAAAGACTCTAAGGGTGCCAAGAAAAAAAAAAAAAAAAAAAACAACACAAAAAAAAACCAACAACAAAAAACCAAACCAGAGATATCAAATGGGAGGCTCTTTGAAGGATTTAAAAAAACCAACAAAAAAAACCCAACCAAAAATCCCACACAAAACCACATGGGTTGGGAAATAGCTTGCTGAAATCATTGAAGTTAAATCATTACAATGTTTTCAAGTACAGATCAAAAGAAAGCCTTCAAAATATTTGTGGATACACAAATAATGAAATCAATAGTCACAACCAAGAGATTCAGCAGGTTTTTCCACTTGAAGCAAAATACTCTTCAGCACGCCACAAGACTGACATGAGAAAAGCCTGCTACCAATGAAACACTTTGTGATAGTCTAAAGGTGACCAATGAGCTGAAAAAGACTTCCACCCTACTGATAAGGTGGACAATAAACTGAAAAATAAGCCTTCAAAAGTGCAAAACAACGCCCACAGGGAAATGCTAATTGTACAGAAATAATGATAAACAAATTCATCATTTTGTTATAATCACTATGAAGATTATGAAAACATCAGTTCATGTCAGGCTGCAATCAGAACGGAATACAGCATTATATAAAAACAAAACAGAGAACACAAATCACCAATATATCCACCAATCACACCCATCCTGAACACAAGATGCTGTTACAGCCATTTTTCTTTTTCCAAAAAAAAGATACGAACCAGCTACGGAAACACAGGCAGGATGAGGTATTGCATAATACCTCAGGAGCTGAAACCTTAAACATCATGATCAGAATAGTCACATCAAGATGTTTGTCATTTGGAAACACTGAAACATAGATACTAGCTGAAGATATCTAAATACCAATACTTCATTCCCCAAACAAACTATTAGTTCCACATATTTTTGTGTTATAAAGCCATCTGCTTCAGACCTATATGAACCGGGACAAAAATGAAGATTTACTGACATACTTATGCTTTGCAATTCTAGAATTTATACATTGGCAAATCTTTTTTTTCATTTAAATTTGAAACAAAAAGCAATGAACTACTTACTTCTGGCTGAATTGCTTTAAATACAGGGACATCCATTAGTGTTATCTGACCCTGAAATAAAAAAAAAAAAAGAAATCATGTTCAGCTCAATATTAACCTTGCCTTACATTAAGTCGCTGTGCTGCATAAGAATGGTACTTGTTCTGTTTCCTTTTATTATTTGACTTTCATCTTGTAGCTAATTTCAGAGGTTTCGGCTCCTACCACAGAGCCGTCCTGCAAAACCAGAGAATAAAGTACTCCAAACTTCACATTTAATAAAATAAACAATGTATGAAAAATTATTCTCCGGAACACAATCCTGCAATTACATATGCAAGTCAAATCTTGAACTCAGAAACACGATATAAGAAGCTATCCAAGAATACAGCAAACTAAATTTAGTTGCTCAAGGGCAGTTTTTCTTCAAACTCTGAATCTTAGTCTAGATGTTACCCAATTCTATTGAAAAATCCCTGAAATTCTTCAATCAATACTTGGACCATATTTGAGTACTTAAACTAAGTAATTGTTCAGTTGTACAGCAACAGCTAAAATTAAATACAGCCATCTCATTTCCAGCAAATCAGAACCAGTAAGTACATTTTCATTCTGGGATGTCTGTTTAGCTTTGAAAGGGGTAAAGGGGAACTCGGAGTCAAAGATCAGGTCTTGCATTTTGAAACATATTCACAGAGTCTTATTTTAAGCATACAATTTAGGACTGCTTCCTGCCTACGTATCCAAAAGAAAGACACCATCTCTTTCAAAGAGTATGGAGGTAGCCCAGAAATACCAGTGCCATCTGAGTTACGTACCGCAAATACGCTTCTAACAATGAATTCAGAGACCTTGTTCAGTTTCCTCAGATGCGAGCTGCATAGCTTTATTCCCATTTCCTTGAAAATAGCGGTTCCCCCATTTATACACTCTGTGGTACACTCTCACAAATCACAATTTCCATTGCATGCCATCGTTGGATAGCAGAATAGCTTCTCAGATAAAGTCAACCTCGCAGAAAAACTTTAACTGCGATGCTCTAGTTGAAAGCAAGCGGACGCAAAGAGATGCCCTTGCTCTAACGAGAATACCTGCTCTAATGAGACAAGAAATTATGTGTTTTGCCAAAGACAACCAAATATACATTTTGTAGCAGATCTCTTTGACCTCTAAATCTATTTTTAGGTATGAATTCTAGCAATCAAACATGACCATAAAAAATTACATAAATCAGTCCCAGCTTCTGTAACCGATACAGTAGACACAATCATCTGGTACTTTGCAGTACAACATCATAGAAGTAACAAGCCCTTTAGGAGTTTCCATTTTACAAACTTTCTTGCCTGGGCTCTGGTTTAGTTGGCTGCTCCTCCTTCTCCCTAAACCATGGTGTTTTAAAGCTATATTAGAATTTTCTAGTCTTAGGCTAAAGTGAGATTAAATCAGACCAATTTAATGAATCCACATACCCAACTATAAATAAGGCAATATACACTTAAGAAGTGTACATGTCTGAAGACCTTTTTAACAGTAAATCCCGTACAAACTTTTACATAAACAAGACATTCTTACCTTCTCTGTCCTGTAACATAAATAACACAAATCATATGCTTCATACCACATGCGAGTACCTGCCACTCATCCATAAGATACTTAAATGCCAACTCAAACACTAATCTCCAAACTACCATTTTTAAATGTGATTTAACAATCAACTGATCAGCTGCAGCATCCTTTTCGACAGCACAAATTACACTGTACCTTAAAATGTTAAATGAAGTCAAGGACATCAGACAGACATACTCCTCCCCCCGCCCCCCCCCGATTTTTTTTAGCAGCAGCTATTACTAATAACAGAAAATCAGGAATAGAGTATGACAAAATACTCCCTGCCTTCAACATAACTTCTCTATTCCCTTGCACCCACACCAGCTATAGTAAAATATATATAATAAACTTCTGCCAAAAACAAGGACGCCTTTCAAACTGAAAGCAACCTAGCTAAATGAAACCATTCTATTCTTTCATTATGAGGCCTGTGAAAAATGACTTATTCTTGGGGGAATCAAAATGGTTTCTTTTCCTAAAATTAACGACTCTCTGTTTTTTGGTGGGTTTTTTTTGTTGTTTTGTCTTTTGGGGTGTTTTTGGTTTTGTTTTTTATTTTTCAGATCATCAAGGCCAGAAATGCAGAAATCTTCACACAAACCCTTTTTTCGAGAGAGGTGTTTTATCTCGCCACAAAAAGTACTGACAGCAACAAGTCATTCCTGGCAAAGGAAGTGGACATATTTGTGAAAGCGCGCCCAGGCAACACAAACTACTCCAATAGTGATTAATAAAGCTTTGCTTTGGAAGGATTTTGAATGCACGCACAGACAATGCTGGTAATTTTTCATGCTATTTCCCACCTTTTCCTAACCTGAACAGGATATCTGATAAAGAATAAGGACCCTTGGACAGTGACAGGAGTACTTCCTTGCCAAAAGCCGCAACATGATGACAACGCTCTGCTATAGGTGAAGGGTACAGCTGGATCTTCACTGCACACAGAAGAGCATTAGAAACTTCTAAACATATGTCATAGATGTCACTCTGGGTTATGTTACGCCGAACCTGAGTAAGCAAATACAGTTTCATCTTGACAATTTAATATTATGACTTTTTTTTTGAGATACCTACGTATAAGGCTCTTTTGAGGAAACAAATAGGCAAGGCACGTCTTTACTGGGGCAGGGAAAAACATCCCACAAGTAGGGGGAACAAGATTTTTCTCCAAAAGCATGATATTTAAGAAGGGGACAGGGAAAACCTGGCTAACTAATTTCTAGAGTTAAAATGCACTTGAAGCTAATAATCAAGATGCTTTCAGAGAACACTTATCCTAAAAGGAGCTGAGGCACAAGCTTATTTCTAACTCTTACTAAAAAGTTTAAGATGTTAAATTGAGAATGCCTAAGAGAAGGGCTTCCCTATTAGGGCAGCACTTATCTAAATACAGAAAGTCTGTACCACTGCGCAGGACAAATTTGCCTGATATTTGGGGGTGTGTGTTATTTTTAACTTCTCACTCAGTAGGAAGGGGCAAATCTATCGCAGTTTTGTAAATCATCTAATCACGTATCCGTGGCTGTGCAGGCACAAGCACCAAAGAATAACACTTTCTTACCTGCAGAGAACACTCAAGAGACACAGGGACAGAAGGAAAGCGTGGATTGATTTCTCTCACCTGATCCAATCCTGACCATAGAGCAGTCAGACATTACAGCAAGAGTTAACACTTCCTTTTGATTTCCAAGGTGAAGAACCCAGTCCTGAAACACCAGCCAAAGAACTCAATCTCTAGTCTCCCGCTTGTCTGCTAAAGCATACCAAACCTTCTCAGAAATGTATTATTTTAGGTAAATATGTGGCTGAATGAATGTATTGCTATGCTTTCCAATAAAAGAAACTAATTCGAAAATTGGGTGAGATGGGGAATGTGAAGCCAAAAGAATGGGCACTTCAATAAAATTTGAATATAAGGTATATTAAAACATCCTTAACAAAAGACCCAGGCATTTCAATAGTTATTAACATTTCACTGCAAATCCTCCTCACCAAAACAAGATTCAAACAATACAACAATAATAAAAATGAGCCAGGAAACTGATTCATTGTTCACACAGAAGAGAGAATGCTTAAAAATAAATGTCTGTCTTCCCAGCCCTCCAGAATTTGTCATCTTAATCAACCTGAACTGCCTTAGATAAATTATGATGTAACTTGCTTCAGTAGTGACTCCTAAACTAATTATTACTTTAAGATAGGATCAATACTCACTATTTTTGAAACAAAGGCAGTTATTATAACTTTGCAACAGAACTCACATATGCATACATTTCGAATAGGGAATGGTATATTAACATTGGGGGGAAAAAAAGCAGCCTACACATGCCAAAGCTGAAGATTAATGGTCGTTACTAAAGAGATTTTAAATTGCTATTAAGAACATTTTTTAGAAAAGCAACTCGAAGAACTGAAAAAAAAAAAAACCAAACCCCAGTAAGTTTTAAAAGAGAAACATCTTCTAGTATCACACTGATATTAGTCTGGGTTGGTTTTTTTGCTTGTTTGGTTTCCACATCTTGCAGCTTTCACTAAAAGTAATATCTATCTTCAGTTAGACTGTATCACATTACCACTTGTTCAAGAAACATCCCTCCTTATTGAGGTTCCTTTCTCAGAGAGCTTGCAATTCCCATTAAGAGTTCCAAGCACTTAAAAAATTGCCTCCAAAGAGGCAAGTGACTGATAGCTGAATACCTAAGCTGATGGATAAGAAGCCATTTGCGTTTGTAGATATGACAACGCACCTCACATAAGAGTTTAAATATACCTTTGACAACAATTTTTTTAAATATTAACTTAATTCATATTTGTAAGTCTAACACTTAACTGAATTTTTACCACTTTAAGGGTGCTTGCTCACTGCTAAGTAAAAATTAAAGCAAACTGAAAGGCTGGCATTCTAATTAATAGCACTTGAAATGACAAAACTTAGGAAATAGTTTATGATATTTATGTCAGATGTCATTGCTCAACTCTTACAATAAAGTAACTTCTACCATGACCATATCATGGGCAACTTAAACGCCAATAAACAAGCCACTACTTTGGTTTCTGCAGCAAGGAGATACAAAGCACCAACTTTTCTCATTCCAGCTCCTCAATCCAGCCAATACAAATTCATGGATAGTTTTCTCCTAAATGTGGTTTAATGTTTTAACATTCAAACCAAAAATTGTAAGCCTTCACATCAATTTGTTACATGAAACAAGCCAACCATAACCTCTCTGTTTTTTTCAGTTGTCAGCTGCATCTATTAAAAAAAAAAAATAAAAATCACACGTGCAATACAAAACCTTGAACAACTTTTTACTCATTTAAATTACACAAAGATAGGGAATTGATATTTTCTACCTTTCAAGAAGCCTATTGGAGTTCATTTACATCTATTAAAGAACTTCTTCATTGCTCAAGCAATGAAAAAGCTGAATGAAAGTTTTGCGTTTCTGTTTGCCCTAGATCCTAGATAACAATTCCTCAGTGTAATCACATTACATTGTGAAGAGAAGAGAAGTCTCTTCTCTTCCACAGTCCAAAATTCCGCAGTCCAAAATGAACACTGGGGGATTAAAGTTCCTGTGAGGAAACTCTACTTGTTTTCTCAAAGTCTGCTCCAGAACTTTTATCATTAATAGTTCCTCCACACACTATAATAAAGTTGCTTCTTCTTGCTCTCATTGGGAGCATACTCTTCTCTTGAGAAGAGGTATGTTTTTACGTCTAAGGTACAACTAATATAGTTCCCAATCCTCAATCACTTGAAGATCCCTACAAGAGAAAACCATCTTTTAAAAACAGTTAATGATCATCTTGCAATTAAGACACTGGAAGATAACTTTTTACCCCCCTGCACAGCCATGAGCACTTTTGCATGTAATTGAAAGACCTTGCCTGGGGACAAGTCCCCCACCACAATATTTTAGGTCTCCTGTATGTTGAGATGTTGGACTTGTTAACAAGTACTTCAAAATACCAAACTTATTAGCACACAGCTTCATATACAGCTAAAGAGATTCACCTCTCTCTCGGGCAAGGTTGTCAGGCTAGAAATTTTACAACCAGGTGATTAAGAACCACATCTCATTGTGCTTCTTTGAGGAATATGAAAAAACTCAAAAGTGAAATTTTAAAACACTCCCCAATTCCTTCTCTCTTCTTCGTGAGCACATGGACCACCCTCCTTCCATAAAACCCTGTAACTTAAGAACTTCTAGTTACAATTAACTCCACTGCATTGAGCTCCTTTCCATGCCCCTATACGAAAGTTCCCGCTTGACCTGGACTATAACCCCACCTTTCTAGTCCCTAGATTTTCTCAAGCATGAACTCCTCCTGTCAGGCTACTTGCGGTACTACAAGTTTTCCTGGCAGGTACGTACGATGAGGACAGTGCATTTCCCATGGAGCTCCTGGACAGAGACTCTCACTGTGAAAAGAAAAACTAGATTTCTGTCTGAGATGAAAAAAAATATAAAATGCCTACATTTTGATTATTGAAGAATATTGCCATAATCTGATTTTCCTTAAAGCCATGTTGGTTCAAGCAGCACTTCATAAATTGTTCCTTAATCTGAATTTTTAGAAGGAATTATATTTAAGCCTTCCAACTTGGCTTAGCACTGTCTCTCCAGACTGCCAGAATATTTTTCCTCGCTGAAAAAAATAGCTAAGCCTCTGTTAAGCACTGCATCAGTAGGAGAATAATTCCGCAGTCCAAAATGAACACTGGGGGATTAAAGTTCCTGTGAGGAAACTCTACTTGTTTTCTCACAAAGTCTGCTCCAGAACTTTTATCATTAATAGTTCCTCCACACACTATAATAAAGTTGCTTCTTCTTGCTCTCATTGGGAGCATACTCATCTAAAATAAAGCTAACAGGATCACATAAAAGCAGAAGTCCTTTTTCATCAAAAGCTCCTAGGGCCCAGTACTTAACTTTATTCAAACTGCTCTCAGATGCATCAGACAGACTTGCCTCAAACTCCCTAATCCCCCAACAACCAGCCTCAGGAGAGGCCAAAACCAACATTACTGCCAGGAACTGTGTAGCACAACTCATACCAGTAGCTGTGCAGGACCTTGCGGAGGGGGCTGTGAATCTGCCAGAGTCCCGCACAAGACAGAAAGTTCTCCTGGGGGGAACCTCAGGCCAGTTTAAGTTCTGTTCCAAGTTGCAAAAAACGTGTTTATTGAACCCCACACAGATCAAGACCTATTTATGCACTTTTATTAAAAAAGCGATGCAGTTCCAGAACTCTCAAGACCTGCTTCTTTTACAAAACACACTCTCACGCTTTTTTCAGATACAGATAACTTGATATTTAACTGCCATAAGAATGCCTCTAAGAAAAATTCCTTGTTTCACCTAAACATGTTAAAATAAACTTTATATTCATATTGTTTCCAAATTAAGCAATATTCTTTTTTCCAACATCCAGTTGACAAAGCCTAACTAGAATTAAAAAGAAAAGAAATGCACATACATCTCAATGCAAACTTACTTCACAGCACTTTCAGAGACTAGGCAAAAGAATAAAGAATCCTTCTTAGATAACTCGGTGGGGAAAAAAGCAAAGCATTTATACAGCTGTGCTTCCCTTAATTCTACCTCAAATATTTACACCACCGTGGCTAAGTATAAAATGGTAAAGTGAGTCAAAAAGTAATAAACAGTCAAATAATTAAACAGTAGCAGTCTAAGGAATAAGAATTTACTGTAAAGCAAAAAATAAATATTTCTTCAACTTGAGGTTCGCCAGCATCTTAATTTGGAGCTCACATCCCCAAAGCATTTTCTCTTTTTCTTTCAGTCTCACCAACCCCCCCTTTCTACTGCCACTGCACCATTAACATATCCCTCCCCCACAAATTGTGCCCTGTACACTCGAAACCACACTTCTCCCTTCAACAAAAATGGCCAGCATTCACTGCAACTGTCTCTACCCTGTGCACACACACAACGGCTCCATCGGCAGGGCCAGACACCAGTGGGTAATCCTGGCACCAACTTGTTTTGTGGCTTTTAGCTGTTTAATAAAGAAGTGAGCAGTGATCAGCCTAAAAGCAGGTATTCAAAACAGACAGTCCCCTTATTAGTTACAGCAAGAAAGCTGGCTGTAGAATCCTTAGCAGAAAACAAACATGTGCTACTTCATACTTATTGAATGGGATTATTTTTTTTTCCCCAGAAAATATTTTGTGAAACATGCACGTATTCAACACATCCCCTGGAAACTTCGTAAGGTGATAAAGCAAACTATAAATCTGCAACAGCAGCAGCTATGCCTGAAGATCTCACCTGTTTCAGCTGTAACTTGTCCCTTTCTAAAGTGGCCTTCAACTTTACAAAACAGCCGGCCGGTAACAACAGTTTAACTGGACTATTACACTTGCATTACAATAATAATTTCCATTATTGTTCAAACTGGACCCCTTGAAGGGCTGGCTTACTTTTGCTAGCAAGTTAGTACAAGACTTAACAAAGGACCATTACGTGAAACGGCACACCGACTGTGCGTTCAGGATAGTATTAGGTGACTGCCAAAGGGAAGAATATGGAAATAAAATCACCAAAAATATTTACACTTGGGCTTCTCTTTGGCTTGGTAAGCAGGTTCTTGAAAATACAGGATTACAAGCAATAGGTTTTTTAGTCCAACTTGTCTCTTACCCAATAACCAACTAAACAGATCAAGTTCTGAAATAACAATGTCGTCTGTAACGCAGTGGGAACTGAAAAGACATCTGTGTGTCTCATATTGGTACTGAAACCACTAGCATGAATCGTATTTCCAGTATCTCTCAAGCTTCATTATCTTTCAGATTTTTCCTCCTCTTTCTCCAGCATAACTGTAATTGTTCCATCTGTACAGTGTGACATGTTTTGATCAAAATGCAAAATGTGGGTACTTAGGCCACAAATTATTTCCTCAGTTCACCACTTTAAAAAAAAATAATTTTTGAAAACAGTATTCATTCTGCAGTTGGTAACAGAATTCAGCCTTCACTAAGTCACAGATGTCAGTAGTCTGTACTACACCCATTTTACAAGAGCTATCACTAAACCAGAAGTTTTCTCATACTTTGAAAAAGCAATTGGCAGCGTATCCACGTCCAATCTGCGAGGTACATACCCACTATCAAGTGAAAACCTTACTAACAATAGTTTTGCATTCTCATCAGTGCTGGTATCCTCAAGAGCTTGGGCATACTGCATCGCTCTGGCAGCCTTCACATTGACACTGAAACCCAGACGAAAACTTTATATGGTAGGACTAAAACCAGGAAGAATAATGAAATGACCAATAAAATAAAATCAAGCATAAGGATCAAAGGTACTTTTCCTCCACGGAACCTAAGTTTTGGGCAAATTTACTTATCTTTACCACCTTCAGCAAGGATGATCAGAAAAAGACAGCATTCAAACCAAGCAAGCCCTACTGGAAAAGCAGATAAACTTGCCTGAGGAAACAAACAACAAAGAAGTTAATGTTTGTAGTTCTGTACACAGCTGTGTACAGAATCATTGAAAAAGAAATGAAATTAATTATAATCTTGCCAAAGGGCTGAACACTAACTACTGGCAATCTTGCTCAATTGTTCAGAACTCTATCTATGGCACATTTCAGATCCATTTACAGTAAATGAAACCTGATATGAAGAACTAGACACTCTAAAAGGTAGAAGGCTAAGAATAAAGGTGTTTTCTTTTGGGGAACTGAGAAAACAGCAAAATTATACCAGGTAGTATAAACCAAAAATACAACCACAGGTTCGAAATTGCAATGTGAAATGCTTAATGAAAAGATTCCTGTATACGAGTGGAACTCTACACAGTTGGAGGCATAATATGAAAACAGTAAAAACATTGGATTTTAATAAAGATTTTTATTTGACCAAGATTTACTAAGTAGGTAACATTTAGAACATAAAACATTTAGAACATAAAAGGTTTCTGCACAGGAGAGATGAGGATTAGTAGAGCAAAAGGATTATGACAAAGCCCTTTCCTATGTTTTACTGTCCGAGTGAGTGACAGCAACTACACCGAGACTATTCTGCTGCACAACGGCATCCACCACTGGCTAAATAGCTGAGCCATTCAAAGGAACCTGTAGCTATTCTGGCCTGAATGCTAATTCCACAGTTGAATTCATGCCGCTAGCCCCAAATTCCCTAAGTAATTGGATGTCCTTTATGTAGAGAGATCGTAAGATAAAACTGAAAGAACAGCCAGCCCCAAAAACATCTTCCTATGAAAAGCAGGTGGTGATTCATTGCCCAGCTGTTCCTGATGATGGAGCAAGAAACCCAAACTACATGACTTCAACCTCAGTCAGGAATAAATCCCACTAACTACCTGTCCTGATTCCAGCGGGAACAGGGTTAAGTATTCCATGCCATGTGAGCCACGCACACCCTGAGATTAAAAGGAGGGAGGGGGCAGGCAAAAAAGGGGTTTGGAGCAGGCTGGGCATCCCGGGTCTGGACCGGCGGGGAGCGGTGGTTCCGTAATCGCGTTTGTATATTCTTCTGTCTGTGTTATTGTTTTCTTGTTCCCTTTGCTGTTCTGTTAAACTGCCTTTGTCTCAACCCAAGAGTTTTGCCTTTTTCTTCTAATCCTTCCTGTATTGGGAAGACCCAAGTGAGCGGCACGTGGTTCTTTGTTGCCATCTGAGGCCAAACCATGACACTACCCAAGAAGAATTTAAGGTGTAAGTACCACTTCGTAATCCAGATACTTTAAATTTTCAGTGTACTCATTAAAATCAATTTAGCTATTAATAAATAAATAGTTATTAACTATTAAATAATAGAAAAAACTTAATGGGAATATTCTGTGATACATACTGCCACATTTCAATAATCTCCCCAGGACAACTCATCATGAATCTCATCACTGGAGTTATAAAGGCAGTAAGAGCAATAGCTTGTTAGCAATCTTTCTAGTAACATACTTGAATCACTTAGAGGGACCATGTATCATCTTAACCTCTACAAGTAGGTAAAAAAAAAAATTAAAAAAAATCACCCAATGTTTTGCTTAAATATTTCTACTTATTTGTTTTTGGTTGTGCAGAATATCCAGCTCATTATTCTGTATCATTGCACCCAAAAGAAGCAAACACTTTCTAGATGTAAGAGCTAATCAAGTTAAAAATTTCAATACCTCCAGAAAAAACAACTACAGATCAAGTGTATTCTTGCAACAAAAATATGCATGTCAGAATTAAGCTGCATGATAAAGATTTAAGAATCTTTGGTCTATGTTACATCTAAGAGTGTGAAAAATGCCTGGACAGCATAGCCCAGAAAGATCACTTAAAATTAAACAGAATATAGACAATTAATAACTATAGTGCAGGATCCATTTTTGGAACCCATGGACAACGGATGTTAGGCAAAAACCATACACAAATGGAGAAGCAGAGGCAAAGTTATCAAGAAGATTCACATACAAAGTAACAAAAATCACTTGAATTGCTTACCGCATATTCTTCTGGTGTAACCTTTAGAACATCAAATACCACTGCATCAAAGCTCTTCTTCAGTTCAGCTGAGCCTTTGTCACTCAAGGATTCAGAGCTGCTACTCTTCTGCAGAAAAAAAAAAAACCAAAAACACTGATGATATTTTGGTTCTCTCCTCTTTTTTTTTTTTTTACCCTCCCAAAGGAAAATTTCTCTTCAAACATCATGTTCACGAATTTTTCTACTGGGCAAATTATCAATTAAAAGTCAGTCACAGGACACACTTTCTCCTGACAGACACCTATAAACTCTCAAACTGACTTCAATGGATTTCAAAGGTGTTCCTCAAAACACAGTAGTTACATTTCAATGCATAATTAAATTCCAGTTTTGTTGACAGGAAAGTTAATACTAAAAATAAGAACAACAATACAGTCATGCTGAATTTCGAACCGAAAAAAATATCACTACGGTGAGAAAAAAGACACGGTCTGCTCCAAAGGAATAGTTAACATCAAAGAGCAGTATCAATCTCTTCCTGTTTCTCTTAGAAGCATTACAACTTACAAGAATTACACCATGAGTTAGGTATGTGTTCCTGTTGAAGACACTTAGTATAAACAAGTTGTTTAAAGGACTTTTTAAATGCTAGTAATTCACATTTGCAAAAAATGTGATATTCTTCTATGAATCTGCCTACAACACATTTAGCTTCCCTGCAAAATACAAACACAGTTCAAAAAATTAACACTTTGTATGAAATGAACACTTCATGTTGGTTTCATGTGTTTCATATACTGTTTTGATATGTTTCATATGAAAACAATACATCTATGTTATTACTACTTCCTTTACAATATAGATGCAAACCTAGATTCTGTTCAGTCATTACAAGAAAGAAGGGTTTTTTCGCATGGAGACTGAATGTCACATCCAGATGTACGTTTCACATCTGAACCCCAGGCATACTTATTTCAAAAGTCTGCATGCAATCATTTTTCTGCCCCACGCACTCTCTCCTCTGAAGCCCTGCGTGCTTCTTGCTTCTAAGTTTCTTTTCTCTTTCAGAAACCTGGCATAAAGCAAACTCTCAACTAAAAAGGAAGAAATAAGATGAGACACATGGACAAAACCATCATGAAGAACCAAGTTACTACAGTCAGTAACTACATCGGGTTTAACTCTTCTTCTTGGGCAAACAGTGCGCTTGCCTGAAGTACAGTACGGTACCTATATGCTTCAACAATAGCATAGCCTTGATGTAACAGAGCTCCCACAATGTTTTTGCTAATACATTCTTTGGAGAGATTCAAGGGAAAGAAAACTAGTATTGGTGCACAGAGCTTATTCTCACCATCGCTCCACCTCAGCTGTGGCAAAACACACAATATATTTGATATATTTTATTATATTTTATGCAATCTTATCAGCCACCATGTAAACATTGAAGATTATGTTCTTCAGTAAAAGAGATCTTTCCTCCAAGAAAATTTTTCAGCTGCATGCCAACAAGTGGTCAATCAATGATTCCTAACACAATGATAAGGGAAGTACAGGAATCGATACAAAAAAAAAACAACGGTCTTGGAGATTGATGCCAGCTTTCTTGTTTAAGTTTTGACAATACTTGTGAAATTGTGCTGGAGATTATTTGATTCCTTTTGATAAAGCAACACTCCAGTTTTCCCTTCACCTTGTTCGTCGTACTTTCCATTTCCATATGCACACACAAACACATAGCACACATGCAGTTCTGCTATCAAAGCACGTGTATAAATATATAAATAAAACACCTTTGCTAAGGCCCAAAGATTCATTCAAGGAAGCAACATTTTTCAGAAGTTTGTTGCTCTCATCACTACTGACTTTGTAGGGCTCTTTAATACCTTGTCTTTTAAACAAAAGAAGAACGAAACAAAGAAAAAAGACAAACTGAAATCCACTATGGTAAAAACATGTTTCACACTGTGACAAAAGCAATAAAAATAACATACATCAGCAATAAAGTAACTGTCTCCCCTGAGCAGAAAGCTTAGGTTAGTATTGTACATCTGCACAAGCAAAAGCATGTATTCAGTCACCCTAAAGAAGAAAGGCAAACAATGCATCTGGAAGCATCACAGAATGGTAGGTAGGGGCTGGAAGGCACCTCTGGAGATCATCTAGTCCAACCCCCTGCCAGAGCAGGGTCACCCAGAGCAGGTGGCACAGGAACGCCTCCAGGCGGGGTTGGAATGTCTCCAGAGACGGAAACTCCACCACCTCTCTGGGCAGCCTGTGCCAGGGCTCTGTCACCCTCACAGGAAAGAAGTTCCTCCTCATGTTTAGGTGGAACTTCCTATGGTCAAGTTTGTGCCCGTTACCCCTTGTCCTGTCGCTGGGCACCACTGAGAAGAGCCTGGCCCCATCCTCCTGACACCCCCCCTTTCAGTATTTATAAGCATGGATAAGATCCCCCCTCAGTCATCTTTTTTCCAGACTGAAGAGATCCAAATCCCTCAGCCTTTCTTCATAGGAGAGATGTTCCAGTCCCCTCAGCATCTCGGTAGCTCTTTGCTGTCCCCTCTCCAGCAGTTCCCTGTCCTTCTCGAACCGGGGAGCCCAGAACTGGACACAGTACTCCAGAAGGCAGATTCTCAGTTGCCTTCATCACAGTACTACAAGGCATTAAGAAAAAAAAAACAACAAAAACTTGAAGAGGGAGCGATTTGCAAGAGTTTTGGAAAAAACCAAACAATCAAATAGAACCAACCAGGTCTTACAAACCCTCCAATATTGCTAAGAATTTAGGCATCAGTCACAACTCTCAACAGCTCCTCACATGATCCTACCAAAGAGGAACTCAAGAAGTTCTGGTACTAACTTCCCCTCATCCCTTCTTTTCCTTAACAAGTAGATGACAAATGGAAAACTACTTCAAAATAAGAGGCATGAGGATAGGAGGCCAGTCTCCACTGCTTGGCTGATACACACGCTCTTAACGCAGGAGCTGTTCACTTCTAGAGGGCAGAAACTTTGGCAGGCAGGAGCAGACTCATACCAATTCCTGAATATAGTTCAAGAGACAAAGAGAACAACCTTAATTCCAGTGCTACTGTGTCAGACTGCCCTTCAACACACATAACAAGTACCTGTCAAAGAAGGGAACATTTCCCACAGGCCTTGCCAGCCCAGCTTATTGCACTAAGAGCACCTATTATTGTCAAAACTTGAAAAGAAAAGCTTCCTTGTCTAGATGTGATGGAAGAGAACATAAAAAAAGCAGCTTTGGCTATGGCAAGGGTGTAACTGCTAGCTCGTGCTTTATTTTGGTATACAAAGGTCAGAACTTGCAAGTTATTCACATCCAAACTGGGGCATATGAAACCAACACACAAAACAAGAATCTGCTGCACCAGATCTGT
Source organism: Fratercula arctica (assembly GCA_947846985.1). Taxonomy (NCBI): domain Eukaryota; kingdom Metazoa; phylum Chordata; class Aves; order Charadriiformes; family Alcidae; genus Fratercula; species Fratercula arctica. The sequence continues at coordinate 33,573,441 of CANTUZ010000012.1, forward strand.
TAAAAGAAATACTTATATTTTACTGCATTTTTAAAAAATTGAGTACTTATGGTCTTAAGTGTCCGATAATTCATTTTTTTAATCCTTACCTCTGAAGCGGTAGCTGCAATATTAACACTGCTTGACTGTCCGTTCATTAGGTCCATACTGTCCACACCCTTAATCTTCAGCCCTACATTTACAGCAGTAGGATCATCTCTAAGGCAACTGAATAACCATTCCTGCAAAAAGTAATCAGAAACCATTTTATTCACGTTTTAAACAAGATTCAGTATCTAAAATCCATAACAAAAATAAAGCACTTCAAAATGGCTATACCAGTTTGAGGTCCAAACTTTCAATTCAAACACATATTCTAAAAATACCTCCTTAAAATCAACATACACAACTGAAGGCTCCATTGCGATCCACTACTTACTGTCAGTATAGACTTTCATATTCTTTTCCGTACTATTTTCTATATACCAGGTATCAACACGTAAATGTAAGCATTAACCCTAACTTAGGCCTGCAACATCAGTTCACATATGATTTTTTTTTCCCTTTGATTTCCAACTTTTAAAAGTTATCTACTAGATTTAACATCTGGAATATCCTTTTATAAGAGGTTATCCAATAATTTCTTATCTTATATGTCTATTCACCAGCTTTAAGTGAAAATTACCACATTAAAAAGCAATTTAAGAGTACAAGTGGAATTTACACTTTCCTCCACAAATTACCCAAATTATTGTTTGGTAAAAAGAAAAAAAAAAAAACAAATCAAACCAAAAAAACCACAAAGGAAAACTCCACACACTAACTTTTAATGCATCCTTGCAAGAATACTATTACTTTTCATTTCTACAGAGAAAATGCTGCAAAGAAACTGAAACCTTTGGCATCCACTAGAAAAACAGTAAGACTACCCAATACCTAAGTGTTACAGAGACAGTAAAACATTGGTTTGGGCTTAAATTTCATGAGATGTTAGTGCCCTCTAGTGTGAAAATGATTATAAATCAGTTTTCATAAGTCTATGTTTATAACAAGTGTGACTGTTTCTGAAGTCGCTATCATTTATGAAATCCACTTTAGGTTTGTAGTTTAACTCAGAACTATTACACAGTCTGCAAATAAATGGAGAAAGTAAGTGACAGGTAACTGAGTAATACCATATGACAAAATAGTATTATAGCATCTCATACTTAAGACCTCTATGTAATGAAATAAACAAAGTAATCCAAAAAGCTCTAAGTGCTCTCCAAGTGACCTAAACCAGGTATGTCAGATAAACAAGCCGGGAAGGCAAAAAAATGCAATATTTAAATAATAAAATATCCTCAAAAAAAGCAGTAACTTTAAAACGTCATTGTAGGAATGCAATATAGAAATGAGGGCAACTGAAAAAGCGCCACATTGCAAATTTCAAACACTATAGCTTCTAGGTATTTTTGGGTATTAATAGTCCCCATCTGAACTATGTCGAGCTGTACTTCTGCAGTTCAGAACAGTCATCTGCATTCTACCCCTTCTTGTTTTGTTTTTTAAAAAACTGATGGGACTGTCGCGTTCACAAGACACTACATTTCATTTTAACATTATACTCCCAGCACATACTCTATAATTAAGATTGCATTTTCTCCACTAAAAATACACTTAACTGCACTTAGATTTTAGCTGGTATTATACTAACAGACCATAGGAAGGGGAAAAAATACCTCATCTTTGGCTTGTGAGTGTCACTGCTGTCCTGTCCTTTCCTATCTCAATTACCCTTCAGATTGTCTGACGTGAAATATTTCCAAATGCTCAGCTCCCCAGTGCCTCTTTCCTATAGCTTTTTCATTTACTGAACTGAAAAGCAAGGAAATAAAACTCTAACCAATGTGTCGTAATTTTCATTTACATAGTGACAATACAGGACAGAGGTATCACATCTCCAAAAACAGTTTCAAATTCTCCACATGTTCAAAATAGTACACTCGTCCCAATTTAATCATCTGCGGAAAAAACTACCCGTTAAAAATTTGTATTTTTTTTTTAAACCACTGTAATTATAAGGAAAACTGACACTTTGCACAATTTCATTGCACCCTACGGCCCATAATTGTATCATACAAAGCCAATCTTAAACTAAAGGTTATATATTTGACCCTTGTCTCACGTGTTTCAGTTGTTCCCCTTCCCCATAATAATGGGGGGTGATGGGGGAGAATTGCAGAAGCCTTTCTGACCAAGGACAAGTGAAAACTAAAGTTTAGGTGGGTTTTTTTGTGGAAGGATTTGGATGGTGCTATTTAAGAGGAATTATGCATATCATAGAAGAACAAACTAATTCCCAATAATCAGTTTCCCCATGATTAGTTTCACATAACCCATAGGCACCCGGACAGGCCCTAGCAACTCGCTCCCTGACCATTTCCTAATGCACTAGCTCAAGCTTTACCCTTGGTCCCCTAACACAACAGCTCCAGTTTGATACCTGTTTCCTAAGCTATTAGGAGTTTGGTTTGCATCTACCCACCTATTCTGAGTGACAGACAGACAGACACTCCTGTGCTGTCTGAACACAGCACATGCTCGTTCACCTAACAGCAGGCTAAATGGGATTGGTGAGCCTGGCAACTATGTGATAAGACTTTCCAGCTCAGAGGACTGTACCTGGAGGGTACAGCAGGGGTGCACACTGACCTGCGTTTTCCTTTTCTACCCAATTAATGACTACAATGTGAATTGCAAGAACTCTGTCCCTGAGTCAATTATGGTCAAAATCAGCAACCATGCTGACAAGAGACTCCCATGAGGCACATAAAAGGTGTTTTGTTTTGGTTTTTAAATAAGTAGAAAAGCACTTACAAAAACCCTGCATGCAAACGAAACCAAGGTTACAAAATACAACATCTGCCAGTCAGGCTGTATCATAACAAAGCTGTCCACATAATGTTAATTTTGTACCTATTGCTGCATTACAGTATTGTGTTCAAATACATTTATACTTTTTCCCACTTTGTGAAGATACAGTAAGGGTCAGAATTAGTACTGAACTGCTATAAACTAGCATTTATCAACTTTAAAGTTCCAGAATTTGCAACATTTTAAATGTACGTTTGAAAGCTGTATTAAACACAAGAACATCACCACCCCCATAACAATGAAAAGTCACAGCAACAATTTTGGCCAGTGTATCATAGAAGACAAATACTGAAAAAATCCTAACACTGGAATAATTAAATAATTTGCTTGCTATACTATCCTTCTGCTCAACACCAAAATAAGTGGCAAACAGCAATATCAGAAAGTGATCAACAGCAGAGCTGTTCAGAGCAGCATAGCTGGATATGCAAAATGACTTGTCACCACATCGAACTAGTGAGGCAAACATTAGTTTTCTCTCCGTACCCTGTATATCCAATTACAAAAAATGAATTACATTGAGAAATTTGAGCTTCCAGTCTGTTTATCCTTTTCAATTTAATAAATGCCTTTCTGCTCAGAAATGCATTAAATGTGGAATTCAAAGTGTTTTATATGACGCATAAAATACTTAAGCATGCATTTATGCCAACCTGAAGCCTGGACACACTATGCCACACATACTATACAGTAAAAAGCAAACTAAAAATACTGATAAAAAAGATTCCTCATACCCAAAGAATGAAAATGTCTAGACTAAGCAGGGTCTGCTGTCTTCAACAGGTCTGAGTTTTTCTGCAAATTCATCCAAGGTTGTATTTGATGATCATTCCGTTACAGTGACCAACCTATAAACCCCCAAAATGGAATGCAGCTGCATGAAGACGAGCAAGGGAAACATGCCCATGAAGCTCGAATAATGCAGGGTGTGACTGACCACAGCTGTTGCAAAGAAGCTGACTTTATCTCAACACAAAGAGGACCAGAGGGTGGCCTTTGTTTTAGATAAACAGCTATGTCAGTTGAACAGATCATCTGACTACATTACAGTTGAGTGAATCAACTAGTGGTGTAAATGTTTCTCCCTGAGTTCATTTAAAAAAGTAAATGGCTCCGAGTTAGCTAGACCAGCATAGCGGAGGGTGAGTATGTGTCTCAGCCCAACAGAGAGTACAAAAACTAAACAACTAACAAAAGAATTTCAAAGAGAGCAATAGGCTTGAGCTGGCTTCCACCCACATACTCTGACTGGGGACACCTAACATCACGATGATGAGCATGTTCTAGAGACAAGTAACAGGGATCACATTGGTATTGTGTTTGAACTTTGTATTGCAATTGCTGTATTTTGCCAAGCACAACTTGCATTTGTATTGTTATTTCAGTATATTTTCTGTCACTCAGCTAAATCAGAAACTATCTTCAGATACATAAATTTAATATTAAACATTACACCCTCCATATGTGGACTATCTAAAAGAACACTGGTCAGAGAGTATTTGACTCACCTAAGCCTGAATCCCTTCCACACAAAAATCCAGGGATATTGTGTCAGCTTGGGTCAAACACTATCCCAAAAATATACTGTACAAACAGCATTTTAAAAAACAACCCCAAAATTACATTCAAAACTTTCTGTCTGGAACAGGAGAAAAGCTTTGAGGAAACATAGCCACAGTACAATTTTATGAATGGCTTGAGAGTCACGATGACCAAGATCCTCTTTGTTTGTATTCATAATGTCAGTACAAAACATCATTTGTTTTGATCACAGATCCCCACGAAGAAAACAGAAGTGCCTTGCACGCATTAAACATCAATTATGAATGCAAAGCCACTATCAAAGAGTCTAGGAACCACAGCACTGTAAGAACCAAAAGACCAATTCCAGACTCAGTCAACCTGAGCTCCTGATCTTGCAGGAACTCTCGCTGGTATTTTGATGAACAGTACAGAAAAAGCTACTTTTTTCTAAACAAGGAACAGAGGTGTAGCGGGCTTCACTGAACCTTCACTCCCCCATGCACAGTACAGCCTAGCTAGGTTCAACTATTCCACACAAGGACCTCAAGATGCTTCAGTGAAATCTTAGAGCCACTGACTGAATTTAATTCTGCATCTGACCCCTTTGATTCTTAGTTAAAAGTATATTTTTCTCCACTGTTTGGCACTTTTGAAATTAACATTGCTTCTAACCACTTCTAACATAGAAGGTTCAGTGAAACAGAAATTCATGTTCTTCAAGCAACTGCCACATTGCCTAACATGCATCAAATCAGATCCTTCTGTCTGGAAGTACTTTGAGGAACCACTTCAGTATCTTGGACGCTTCACTGCCCTTTAGATCAGAATTTGCTAAATACAAAGTGGGCAAATTAATATATAGTCCCTTACCATACAGGGCTACAAGAAAGAGCCGCTATTACAATTACTCATTTTGCATGCTGTAAATCCTACCTTACACGAAGAACACCAAGAAACGCTTGTCTCAGGTTCCTATGCGCTCCCCAACCCCCACCCCAGTAGTTTCAGGTAAAATCTCTCTGCTAAAAATTCAAAACAATATGGCCAAAATAAATCTAACAATACTAAAAACATGGCAATGTTAAGATGCACTTTAATGCATTCTCCAAGTACTTCTTCCTTGATCTTTATAACACGTGCAGTTATGAAATACTTTTTAGCCTGATTCTTGGTTTTTTTTTAGATTAATAGAATATGGATTATATTTTCCATAAGATCACTATATAGATGTTGTGGCTCGTACGCCGAGCACAACTCTCACTGGTCTGTATCAAGCTGGCAGGTGGACATTCTGCTGTACAGCGGTGCTGGATGACCCTACCTGCATACGAGCTGCCACACACCCAAGTTAACTGTTCGGAAGTGGTTTAAGGTGCTTGTGTTAGCAAACACACACATTAAAGAAAAATCATATGTTTGCCAGGCTGTATGCTGTCTGTTCTGCAACAGCAAAGATTGGGGAAGCAGCACAAGGCTGCAATGTGATAATAAGAGTCATTACAGGTACTGCAGTGGGGAAAAAAAAAAAAATCCAAGGTATTTGAGTGGACCACCAGGCTTTTAATCCTCCTAACTTAAAGAGAAATGCGTGGCTGCCTTCTCTTGCCCCAGAAGCCACTGTTCTTTATTAATTACGCCCCATTAGAGCCTCTCGAAGTCCACAGGAGCTACGTACAAATAGGTAAAGATAGAAACATGTCTAAAAATGGGAAGAAAGCTTACAGTCTGAAAGGCAAAAGCAGAGATAATTCTAAAAAAAACCCAAACCAAAACAAAAAACCTGATGAAACAAAACATATTAAAAAAAATGCAACACACACACCCCGCACCAACACCAACACAAGCCCCACAATTAAGCAGACAGTCAGCAAGGAATAGGCAACAGAACAAAGAACGTTCGTCCAACTATGCAAGAAGATTTTGTCCAGTCCAACCAAATTGCACCTTCCAAACTATATTCTTCAGTTTTACACTCAACCCATCAATACAAAAAACCCAACTAGGTTACTACACATTAAGAATAAAAAAAGTATGTACACAGTGTTAAAAAGGAAAAATGTAAGCCATCTAAACACATGCTTTAATTCAATTTTCAGTAAGCATGATAATATAAGGTAATATAAGATAGCAAAACTGATAAAAATAGAAACTTCCGCAACAGAGATGATATAAAAGCTGAAGCAACTTAATATAACCCCATCCTCCTGCAGGAAATTTATCATTGGATATAATCAAAGCCCAGATCTAAAGTTTCACATACATATACTACAAAATCCCCAGTCAGATGCATGAATCTGGACAAAGCATTTGAAAAGCTGCCACTAGTGAAGACTGAGGTAAGAGACACTAGTAGAAGACAGGTCCAGGGTCGAGACATGACGAAAAGAGAGACAGAGAAGCATAATATTAGCATAGGAAGAGATTAATAACAGTTATTAAATATGCAACACCAGTGCAAGTATTAGAACGATAAAAGATTTGGAAATACAGGAAAGCAACATAATAAAGGACAAATAAAACCATCTGATGGACAGAAGAATGAAAAATTAAAGTCAACTACTAAAGGATCTTTGGGGTTGATCCCTGTAAAATTTCTGCTATGAATTTCAGCATATCAGTTGGAAATGACTGCCACCAATGCTGTAAGCATGAAGTAGCCACATGAGATCAAGATGTCTGCATTAGTTATGGACAAATACTACGTCCAACACATTTCACATGAGACACTGATGCTGTGCTCTATGCAGTTTTGGTAACCTGGCCTCCAAAAGAGAGAGGCCAAAATATAAGCAGAGAAGGGCTTCCAGGTTCTCTGAAGATCCCATTGCAGAAAGGGAAACCAGGAGACCTCAGCTTATGCTAACAAACTCAAATCTGCAGAAGGAGACACTTGCCATGCTTAAATATCAGGAAGACAAACCAGGACTATGAATAAAATGTAAATTTATGCTCAAAATCAGAATACAACAATCAGGTTCTTGAACAGTTTCCAGAAAACAGTACTAAAAGCAAAAAAACCACAGCTGCCTAAGTTCATACTAGGCATCTTCCTGAAAGAAATCGTGTCATATGGCACCTGCATCAGCAGTATAGCTAACCCAGTAACACAGACTCCTTTTTTCATTGGTTTGATTAGTCCTGCTGCAAACTCAAAGCACTTCTATACTCCTTCTCATACAACTCAACCACTCAGTTATGTCACACATTCACTCTTTCCCTAAGCATCTGTTGCACAACAGTCACAGTAGTATCAGCTGTTTAAGCTCAAAGACAGATGAAATTAGAATCCACAAAATCACAAACAGAACAAAAGATCATTTTATTAGGTTTGACAATGAAGTTTTAAACACACAAAAAAGCATTTAAATATGGTCCTTAATTTAGATTCTCTTCTCTCGCCCTAGAAAAGGCTTTAACCCAGGCAAACAACTAAGTGAAATTATTACTCTTTTTAAGCAGACACCACCCACAGAGCACTTTGATTATCCCATGTATGCTCACATTTGGGCAACAAAATCATCCTATTGCTGCTTTTATGCACCTCATTCTCTAAAACCAGGGCTAGGGGAGTGGGGGGAGAGATGCAGAGGAAAGAGGGAGGTAACATTAAGGTAATACATAGTAAGGCTCTGTCTCAATCATATCTTACTCAGTTTCCAGCTATCAAGATACCTTCTTCACAGTGCTCCAGTACCCAGGGCTCTCCCGAACTGGTAAAACTCGTACCTTTTATTTCCTCACATGAGTTAAAGAAAAAAACCAAAATTTCACAAATCCAGGAGAATATCCTTCTCCAGGGCACAAGCTACTTGTTTACCAAATCCTTTACCAAAAAAAAAAAAATATTGAACTATTAGCTCACTTTGTAATCAACTTGCAACAATAACAAAGAAGTTCAGCTCAAAATTGAAGGTTTTTAAAATGAATTACACACAAATAGTAAGGAGATGCTTACTGTTCCGACTTCCACAATTCCAAAGCCAGCTATAGTCAGTGGACCACCTTATAGCCAAGAGTTAACTGGTAGATACTGTAGCACAATGCAACAGACTTTACCAGTAGCATGGGTACGCAGCTGCAAGCAGTTCCTGGCCCTCACACAATGCAGGCATGAATCAAGCAGAAGAAAAGAATCATTGCAGGAAACAAATGGGAGCAAGCCAGAAATCTGAACATGTGTACGTGCTATTTAAGTTTAGCCTGGGGTTGTAAAAGATTTGCTTTATTCTAGCAAAAGGTCTCTCCAGCAGAGTTTGAGCGTTAAAAGACAAAATGTAGGTTCACTAAGTAAATAACTGCACAAGAACTGAAGAAGTTTCTGCTCACAAACAGCTTACAAACTACGAGGTTCCCAGAGCTTCTTTCTTCAGAGATCACCTACAAGCCTCGGTTCCATTTTGTAGTTCTTTAGAAAGGACATCGCACAGAAGAATGTTTTATTCCTTTGGATCTGGCTATTATTTCACAATTGCTGTCAGAGCAGACTGAACATTTGAAGTTATGATGTATGGTTTGTTTTTCCTGCCATACACCAAAAGGGTAAGCCTTAGGGAACCAAATTATTTTAGGACAGAAAGTACATTGAGTATGATAAGGTTCTGCCCTCCTCCATCTCCCTCTCCAGAATTCAAGCCTACTGATACTTCAGCCTGTTTCAGCAATGTTTCTTCAAGTATCTGAAGAAAAAAAAAAAAAAAAAATCAAGGCTTGTTAATCAGAAACCAGAGGAGGATCCCTCCTCAGCCCAAACACACAAAACAGGAGAAATCATAACCTAGAGACATTTTTGAAAGATAGCAACTACTGATACTCATTTCCATGAATAAGTAGTAAAAAGAGGGCAAAGAAAATAAACAGGAAATATTTAAACTAGAAGCAGATCCTTTTAATTAAATTAATTATCATCTATAAGATGAAAACCTTGCCACAACTAGCTTTTCCAAGACCCCCACTGCACGGCCATGCAGCTATCAGTTTAGTTTGCAAACAAAAGGAGTAGTAAATGATTAATGTCACGTTGATTAACTGATGCTAATATTTGCAAAATATTTTTGATATGGGTTAGAAATGCAGGCACGGTATCAATGGAACTAACAAAGAAGAATACATCCGTGGACAACATTCTGAACAGAGAAGTCATACTTAAAAGCAGGCAAAAGCGGAGCACTCAATGCTGCTGGCAAGAACTTCAAGATCCAAATACTCTTTGCAGAGGTAGTCAGATCCACCGTTTTGCTTTGTTTCTGGATAATGCAAACAACACATGACTAAGGAAGAATTATTATAGACTGCACATCAGCAAAAGTACCACAACACGCTCACTGTGAAAGGTCTCTAGAAGCTGCCTTTTTATATTCTTAGTTTACATTTTTTTAAACACTTTTTATTTAAATAAGGCAACACTAAAAATTCCAGCAGAAGACAAACTTGAGGAAAATCATTATAAGAATCTACAAACAGACCCAAATGGGTGACATACCTTCTCTCAGAATAGAAGTAGTACTTCATTGGAAAAGGATTTGGGAAAAATATTTATATAAAATTTTTATGTGCAACTGCACACTCACAAGTTCTGATACAGAGATGACAACTGACAGCATAAGCTTTCTTACTGTCAAAAGGCTACAGGCACTCTGTCACCAGCAATCACTACAACGCACGTGGCAAAAGCACATAGAAGAAAAACCAGTGATGAAAACTGAGACTGAGGATCTAGACTGAATATTGTCTGTAAAACTACACACCATACATGGATGTAAAGAAAACTCAAATATCCATGCAACTCATCGAATAATCTGTAGGCATTAAGTGCTAGAGTCAAAATCGTGAATCAAAACTAGATGATCAAAGGGATAGATTTTTAACAAGCAAGAGATGACAAAGTACCAACTGTTGCTGAGTAACAGCCTCCAAATCCACAGAATTAAAGACTGGGTACATACACCTGCTTCAACTGCACACTTTCTTCGTACAGTAGGACAAAAAAGATTTACATTTAGGGAAAAGAAAGCAAACCTCCTCCCACATTGAATGCCTGACTTTCTCATTCATGAAGAAAAAAATACTGTTGAGAGAATCTTTTACTGTATTTTTTTTGTAAAGCCATTAATAGGCAATAAAGATCTTTCTTGAAAGACACACAACATCTTAGTCTGTTTTAAAATTCAGCTGTCAGAGAGATGAGTACAGTCTTTATCAATAACACCTGTGATGACAACATTTCAACAATGTTCTCTATAATTATTCTTTTTTTAACATCACACATCTACATGGAAGTTTGCACCGTTGCTATAGAAATGGTGCTAACAGGAAAAACTCTTAACAGCATACGAATTGCCCATATTTAGTATGATGAACGTTATGTGGAAATAAAACAGACATTTGGGGAAGAGAGCTGGATCTTCTGCCTGTGCCACTATCCCCTGCATTCATTTATGAAAGTGTGTCAAGCTCAGTGGATCCAACTTTTACAAGCAAACAATACACAAACCAGTTATTTATCCATTCAAGCACCAACGCCTTTGCCACATTTCTAACTCCCTTTGGAAGAACCTCAGTAAATCAGGCAACTGATGAGACAGCTGGTAAAGACCCAAACACCAACAGTTTAATATTACTTTTCTTCACCCACGATCAGTCAGTAACTGCTGACCACCAAAGCATCTGCCTAAGAAAACAGCATACAGGAACTGAGCAAATCCATGTTAACCCACACAAATTGAGGATTACAACAAACCAAGTGGATGTTGTAACCTTGTTTTAAATATTTGAGAACCAGCTGATAAATGCACTGAGGATTTGTCAGCTGTCCCAGCCAGATGTCAACGATCTAGTCAAAGCTCCTGAAATTGGAGACCACGCATATGGTCACTTCAAGTGAAACAACTTAAAGTGAACATTTTCATGAACGAGGATGGTATATTTTTAAGATGTTATCAGACTCTTTTCTTGTTATCAAACCAGAAAGTTGCAATAGATTGCAGGGGAATCTTGTCTCTTTAGGTACTCAAGGCAGACAGGAATTTATTTGAAAGCCTGAAATTCTGGTATACCCACCTTATTTCTTGTGCACAAACAACAACAGTTGAATCACCAGAAAAACTAAATGTGATTTCAGATAAATGGACAATATAAATGAGCCCTGCTAGAGATATTTCTACACCATTGTTATTGATGAAAGGCTCTACTCTAAAGAAGGAACGACATAATAAATATCTACGGAGTTTGTAGAACTTGTATAATTGATGTAGACTACAATGTTTTCCAGAAGACAAAGAGACACTGAAGTGTGACACAAGCATTAATTTCATGAGCACAGCTGGCAAAGCACAAGAACCAGCTATGCAAAACCATTTGTAGACCTCTAACGGTACTAAAGGCAAGCCTCAAATTCTTGTTACAAAACTGCTAGAAAAGGCAAACTGCAGAGGAAAGATAAATTGTGAAGTTCTTTACAGCACATGTGACAGCCTTCAACTAACAAGGGACCAAGGAAATAAAATAAATTCTCAAATTACTTCCTAAGAAGGTAGAGGCATGCTATTCTGTTTGTGAGTCATGCTTCAAATGAGGAATGCAAAAATCTTCAACTGCTAAAGGTGAGTACATCCTTTTGCTCTTCTCTGGATTTAGTGACATATGATCAACATGCCACGAAGGCAGAGCACAAACACTGGACACTATTTACCAGCATTAAAGAAGCAAAGGCACAAGATGCTCATGTACACACAATGCTGATTGGCCTGCATGGTTTGACAGACACAGAAAGGCTGCAGACACTTAAGCCAAGTGAGAACAGCTATACATGTTCAAAGCAGGCACAAGCATTTTCTTCCAGATCTCATGGAAAGCACAGGGAATCCTGACATTTTTATATGCCTCTAAGAGCATGGCAACTGCTGACAGAATAACAGCATTTGCTGGTGTTTTCAATATTTAGGTCTAAAGTCCAGCTCATTTACCCCCCACACAAAGATTCCAGTATGCCTTCAATACAGTCTGTCAAGCAGGATTTTTTAAAATTATCCCAGCACAATGAACTCAGCACAGTAAGTTCACAAGTGATATCCTATCCAAATTCTACTTGGATATTTGAGATATTCAGTGGATGACTGGATAATTATTACTCAAACATATCCTTCAGCTTCTGAAATGTAGCTGTGTCCTTTTCTGCCAAATCAATGGATGCATGCATTAAAAATTGATTTAAGTGCAGCAACATGCAAGCTGAAAACTTGGGTCCAAAAGCCATGACAGAGAGAAAGACTGTACACAATATAGCTTCAATAGGGATCATAGAATCATAGGGTTGGAAGGGACCTCTGGAGATCACCTCGTCCAACCCCCTGCCAGAGCAGGGTCACCCAGAGCAGGTGGCACAGGAACACCTCCAGGCGGGTTTGGAATGTCTCCAGAGACGGAGACTCCACCACCTCTCTGGGCAGCCTGTGCCAGGGCTCTGCCACCCTCACAGCAAAGAAGTTCCTCCTTATGTTTAGGTGAAACTTCCTATGCTCAAATTTGTGCCCGTTACCTCTTGTCCTGTCGCTGGGCACCACTGAGAAGAGCCTGGCCCCATCCTCCTGACACCCCCCCTTTCAGTATTTATAAGCATGGATAAGATCCCCCCTCAGCCGTCTTTTTTCCAGACTGAAGAGACCCAAATCCCTCAGCCTTTCTTCATAGGAGAGATGTTCCAGTCCCCTCATTATCTTGGTAGCTCTTTGCTGTCCCCTCTCCAGCAGTTCCCTGTCCTTCTCGAACCAGGGAGCCCAGAACTGGACACAGCACTCCAGATGTGGCCTCCCCAGGGCAGAGCAGAGGGGGAGGATGACCTCCTCCACCTGCTGGCCACACTCTTCTTGATGCACCCCAGGATGCCCTTGGCCTTCTTGGCCACAAGGGCACATTGTTGGCTCATGGTCATCCTGTTGTCTGCCAGGACTCCCAAGTCTCTTTCCACAGAGAGATTTGGAGAAGAATGGTGTTTTGAATGTAAACCTACTGGTTTAGAGCAGATAACACTTTCTTGAGGAAACAATGCTGTTTAACGTTTCATCTAAATAAGAAGAAAATTAGATTCATCTTTGTGTTAATCTTTTAACTGATAAAAAAATAAATCTAGAATGCTATAATGCAAGAAAGCCCACACCGTGAGATGGCAGGGTATCACAATTAGGAATCCAAAAACCATTATTATGTGACCATTCAGTGATGTTAACTGCATCTTTAAAAAGGTTACAGACGGGCACTTTCCAAACAAAAAAAAAAAATCCACTATAAACTGCTACTTCAGTTAGTACTAACAGCTGAAATCTCTAATCTTAGCACACTGATTAGAAAATGCTTTGCTTTCCTTTCTAGGATCACTAAAACCATCACAGTGCTAAAACAAAAGAGTAGTGCAAATCTTGGGGAAATCACAAGTAGAACAAAAGCAAAGATCCTCAGATCCTATAACACCTACCAGGTAAGCTGTTCTGTTCTCTGGCAGCTTCTAGCAGGAAGCCTCGTGGGAGTTCTATCCTAAATTTTGCACAAAAGTCTTTTTCTTCCCTCTTCTACATAGAGGGATCTTCTGGACCAGACTAATCAATAACACTGGCTTTCCCTCAAGCAATAGAGATTAGCTATTCTGAACAAAATAATGAAAGCTAAATTCTTCACCTCATCTAAATGAAAATACAACACTTCTTTAAGACCCTGTCATGCCCTGTATTGCTGCCTTAAAGAGTTTTAGTTAAAAAAAAAAAATTAATATTTCAGCCACCCTTTTAAATACACAGTTTGGCCAAGACAAGCATTTTTGCTGTCACAGAAGACTCACCTTGAATAGAAGGAAAAACATGAAAAAAAATCCATGGCTAATACAAAGGACTGAAAGGGTTTCAGGAACAGTTTTAAAGTATTTGGAACCAGTAGGCTAAGTTACAATTTTGACAAAGGTTTGATACTGCTTCATCGTTATTGACATGAAACTGTCCTTGTCCTGGAGGTACAAGGAAATCCATCAACATAAGAACTTTAAGTGGACAGTGCACACCAAACAGTGAGTAGCCTTGCTTGAAGCACCAAAAAAGCCCCGGTGAAGAGAAAGCTGTGCTGGGAAACAAACTGAGCTGGGAGAGCCAGACAGGCAACCCAGTTGCCAGCAGGACGGGACATTTTGTTGCCCTGCAGAGGCAGGCCACTGGGCTGCCAGCTGGAGAACCCTGTTGTGCAGAATCACATGCTTTTAAATTTTGCACCTTTTAAGCATTTTTAATGCCTGATTATTTTGAGTTTAAGACAAGTTACCTTATCACTGCAGTATTGCAGCAAGGAATGAATTTGATTCCTGGTTCAGAGGTGGTGTAAATTTGCAAGTCCAGAAGGTATTCCTTGATGACATAAAAGATACATTAAAATACTTTATATTGCAGTATTTTCAAACGGTTCTACCAATAAAGTGTTTTGCCATGCCCTGAGCAACAGTGTGGACTAGGTGACCCTTGCAAGTGTCCACCCTAAAGTATTCTGATTCTCTAGTTTAAAGAAAACACAAAAGGCATTAATGATCTGATTAAAATATTCAAATATACTGATCAAGCAGAATCAAACCACACAATCTCCTTCATTTCTTGCTCTCTTGATGATGTGAATTTTAC
The DNA here is from genome assembly GCA_947846985.1 of Fratercula arctica. Taxonomy (NCBI): domain Eukaryota; kingdom Metazoa; phylum Chordata; class Aves; order Charadriiformes; family Alcidae; genus Fratercula; species Fratercula arctica. The sequence continues at coordinate 33,588,506 of CANTUZ010000012.1, forward strand.
ATGTATTTTTTAGATTCCAAAAAGAGTGGATAAGCATTATTTAAAAAGCTTGAGATCTGTTTCAATCTCCCCTTACTTTCTTCTAGGAAGATTTGGTAAAATTTGGCTTCAAGCCTCCAACAAAAACATTCTGCTTCATAATAAATACAAAGAAGATCCTGCAGAATAGTCACAGAAAGCTATTTTTAAATGCATCACTTCAAGCAATCAACTTGCGGCATGGGTATGTTCTCCTAGCTAGGAAAAGCAGCATTGCAATGGATACTCATATAGCCCAGACAAAGATGTTATTCATGTGGCCTCTCCCCTCCAACATTAACAGGCACCAGAGGCAGATACCAGTCCATTTCATCCTTCCTGAAAAAAACAGAGGAAAGCAAGACTGCCAAACATGCATATACAGATTCAGAGGTGGAAAGCCCATGGACCCCAGAATGAGAAATGAAGTGTACTGGCCATGGTAGGCCATAATCCAGGAACAGGAAGAAAAGCTGCAACCTCTCATGTTGTGAAATGGAGTCCAATAAGCAACTAACAGCAAATCAGCTGGGTATAATGGAGGGGCAGAAGCAAGAGAGACACCCATTTCTCCTAGCCCTTTGAAAAAGGTTTCACTGTGTTTTGATACTTGGTCATACTGCAACACTTCCTGGTGTTATGACCATGAGAGATTCAACTGATACTGACCATCAGGATTTTGAAAATCTGAACTACAAATAATTTGGTGACAGAAATTAATACATGGATAATTTTTTCTACAGTTAAATATACATATATATTAACTAAATAAATTCAGATCTTTCAGTGTGGTCTCAAAGCCAAGATCATCCACATTTGTGAGTAATTTTGGGTTTTTTTAAAAAAAACAAAAACAAAAACCAACCAAACAACACAAAAATTAGTAATTTGTTTCCCCATTCTATACTACGAGGAAGTGAGCTGCCTTTTACCTGCTAAAAGAATGGTCAAAAAACCCAATACCTTGGCTGCACTTTGAAAATACTTCAATTTTTTAGTTAGTTTCATGTTCACCTTGCCAAGTTGGGGAGGTTCATTCTGGTCCTGAATGTTATTTGAACATAAACGAGAGCCAGCCACATCATAACTACAGTATTGGTACCTTACTGTTGAAACACCACTGAAGTCACTACCCACAACACGGTTGATGTGGTTTTGGTAGGTGGCATACTTCTGAAACAGCTTTATCACTTAAAAGCTAAGATATTTTAATGAGCTATCTTCCACTACCTCCAAGACAACAGAGAAAACCAACCTCAGCAAAAACAGCAAATGCAGCTACCAATTTAAATGCAATATTCATATAGTGATTTACAGGATCTTTCTGATCTAAGAATCTAGTTTTTTCACAAACAGAGCAGGGTTTTCCAGCCGAGTTGCGTGTGGCTAATAAACACTGTTTATCTGATAAAGCTATCAAATACCAGGCTGTGGGGCTGCTCTATCACAGAGACTGGTGCATAAACCAGCTTCCTCACTGAGGAATGAAGCAAACTCAACATTAACCCACACTGGGACCCAACTGCATGCTCAGCCCAGCCCCACGCGCCAAAAAAACACAATTTGCAAATGGCATCTCTAGCCTAGGCAAGACCTCTTTTTCTCTTCCAAGATGTGTTTTCTGATTTTGAGGATTGTTACATTAAAAAAAAGTCAGCCTCCTCTGCATTAGCGAAGATGCCAATGATGAATTACAGAAGATAGCAATTTTCTTCCTGTAAGCAAAGCACTTCTACCAACATTAGGAGAATCATAAATACAGAAAAAGCCACAAAGAAGTACCGATGAGCTACTCTAATGGTAAGATCATAAAAACACGCCCTATTGCCATAGGGGAGAAAGGATATCCAACTCCATTAACAACCTGGAATGTAACAGGGAAAGGTGACACCAGAGAAAGAGACCAGCAACAAAAACTTCAGTTGCTGAAGCCCATCACTTCTCCTCATCTTCCATCCCTCACTCCGACAAGTAAAATCAAGAAGATATCCATGACATTCAGTACCAATCCACACAGAAATGTGACACCTAAAAGCAACACAGAAAGTCCAGCACATCCCTAGACAGCACGGGAAATCTTTTTTCCTGTTCCCTGGAGACATCCCACTTCTGTCCGTGTCCTTTAACTCCACTGGTGCCTGGTTCTGTTTTCCACTTAAGACTATCACTTCATAGACAGAGGAGAAGAAAAAGTATGTAAAACCATGGATTTTTTTCTAGAGTCATGGAAATAAGAGCTGGCTTTAAAAAAAAAAAAAGTAGAGCTGAAGTAATTACTTAAAGCTCTAAACTTTTCTACAATATACCTTTGTTTACAAATGAAGACATCTTTCGTGTTAGCTACTTGCATTATTTATCAAAAAATTGTCCATTTTTAGCAGTATGACTTAACATAGGATAACTAGATTTCTATGTCTAACTTAGCCTAACACGTATACGGCATACATCTGAATTTATATTACTATATAGGTCTGCACAACAGATTTTACATTTTCCTAAGCTATCCTTTATAAAAGGCTTTTTGGCCTCAGGAACACCCTTTCAACTAATGTCTTTATTGTCTTATAATTAAGATATAAAATTCAGATCAAGAATTATTCCTCAACTAAACTGTGCCAGCCTCAAATCACTAGCATATACACCTTTGATACGCTAAGTCTAAATTAGTTTAAAAATTCATACCCATTTTGCATATATTCACTTTGGACTTATAACAAGCACATGCTTTCTTTAAGTGTACTACTCTACTTCCAGACTCATGGGCGTTCCAGTTTTCTCCCATAAGCTAATCAAATTGAATAGGGAAGGCACACAATTTCACAGGAGAAAAAAAAAAAAAAAAAAAAAAAAAAAAAGATTTTTGCTAAGTTTCTCCAGATGCCCTGGCATATCACCTTAAATGCTTTAAAACTTTCCATTGTACACACAAAAAATAATTTGGCATCATGTAACAACAAATACGCAGATACTTCTCTTCCCTCTCCTAGTCATACAACATTCGTAACCAAAAAGAGACGAAACTAAAGTAGTTCTGATTACTGGTCTCTAACAATTTTTAGACATATCTCTTTAACAAACTGAAGTCCCTGAATGCTAGCTTATACATAGATTTTCATTAATACTTCTTTTAAGAGAAGTTAAATTATCTTATCTGAAACATGAACTAGGACCTAAGGAAGAAGCCTTTCTACCACTAAGACAGCTTCAGAAAAGAGACAAGATTGAGTTTTCAGAAGCATTAAACACAAGTCACAGCATGAAATACAGTTTGAGTTCTGCCATCACACAGACTCTATCCACATTAAAAAAAAGAAAAAAAAAAAGAAAAAAAAGAGTCAGCAAGTTAATTAAGTACAAGGGCAAGCCATTACATGCAGACATTGAGGAAGCCCTACCTGCAAGCAGGTCCTAAAGCACGCTATCTGCTTATGAATAGCTGCCGTTTCTTCAAAGGTAAAGAAATACTGTACCTCAAAAGCAATTTTCCCACTTCTTTAGTATCACTTTAATATGCCTTCAACTTTATAAAACAGTGTACATCTGGCACTCATGTCAAGTGAAAACAGTATCAAACATGCCTTTTTGTTTGATCTCCTGACTACAATTCGATTAACACCATTTTTCTCTCCAAATTCCTTTAGAAGTATTCTGGGTGGACACTTTGAACACTTTAATATATATTGCCAGTAGAGCTGAACAACTTCAGCAAATAAAATAACTTTCTGCCAGCATAGCTAGATCTACACAAGGGTATAAAAAAAATAACCAAAGAATCACAGTTTCATACTGCGATTAGATTTGGTACTACTACTACTACCTTTGGTACATTTGTAATGAAGACCTTGCCCAGCATGATACAATACGTACTTGTTTAAAGTAGCATTAAAAATTATCTATTACCATGACTGGAAGTGCCATACACTAGACTGGATCAGAAAGAAAGTTATTGTCCATTAGTAAGGAGAAAAGCACTTTTAGTAAGGCATATCACTAAGAATACCAGAATCTATTATGAAAGAGTTATCTGGCAAAATCTGTTCAAAATAAAACTAAAATAGACCCAACACTGGGAGAAAAAAAAAACCAAACAAGAGTGGATTAGAAGAAATTATGTATCATCAAAAGGGCTGGGTGGCTAGCCAAGCACTTTTCAAACAGGAAGTAGCAAAAACATTTCTACAACAGAGGGACATTTGCTATTATCATACAAATAAAATGGAAAACAGTTTCCGTAGAAAATGGACACCTGACACCATTCATGCATGGCAGATTAAAAAGTAATAATAATAAAGCCTTATACCTAGGTAAGGTTTATCCTCATCCTATATTAAGGCAGACCTGCAAGGCACAGGTTTTATCTGCCCTAACAAACATCTCAAGTTTCAGGCTGCTCACTGTCCACCATGTTCATGGTTCTCAGAGGCACAGGGATACTGTGCAGCTAAGAAGAAATCTTGCTAAGCCTTCAGTAATTTTGCACTCTGAGCTCCAGAAGATACTTGAAGATCACCTCAACTGGATGGAAGGACTGAATTCAATAGATTCTACTCTTCTTATACTTTATTCCTTTCCAAAATGCCTGTTAGTATATTTCCATAAAAGTCTGATCAATAAGAATATCAAAATTATTTAAAGGTACTTAGCAGGCAAGCCTGACAAGTAACACCCAAACAAACTGGTCAGTCTAAAAGTACATGACTATTATTCTAGAAATAAATGACATAGCTGACACTACTCAGGTATACTTACCAATAAAGCACATGGGAAAACCGGCTGGTAATCAAAGACAAGGCTGTTGGCAAAGTGGTCTGGACTTGCTAGCAAGAGCAGCACAGTTCAGATGCCCTTTAACCACACAGAGAAAGTTAATTATGTGTGTGACAGAGAGGAAATAAAATGTGTGATCCACTTAACCATATGCTTTACCAATACACCTCATGATATTAGACTTACTAATTAATGACAGCACAAAACAGTGATGCATTAATGGGAGAGAGAGTAGCCCAAATCCTTGGGCCATTTTTTCTGCTATTGATTTAGCACTTCAAACAGTCTATGTGCATTTTGAGATCCAAAATGTACACTTAAGAAAGAATGCTGGTAGCACTGCATAGTAACACCTCACACAAGTAAGGTCATCACAGATGCTTTTGGAATCCACAAAATACTTTACAGGCTTCTGGATTAGTTTTTGCTTGATCAGAGCAAAGGCTGTATTACCAAATTTCCAGTAACAGCACCATCATTCCCAGCTCACCTACCAGCCTACTCTAAAAGATACAATGACTGTTAAGTTTAGCTCTATGCAAAGGAATTATCAGAAACATTACAAGGATCCTATAATGTCTCAAATATTTCTGCGCAAAATCTGAAACCTTTTTCCCCAAGTTCCCAGACTTGCAAACCAAGCTAGGGATTCAAGATAGAGTTGAACTTGTGCTCTAATATCAGAAATCAGCACTCCACAAGCTCAGCTATAACCAAAGGGACAACTGATCCACTTAACTGATTTCAACTGGTTTATGGGAATTCTGATTTTGTACTTGCCAGTCATCTGCACCACTAACTGCTTTTTTTCATTCCTTTCTCTGCCATGACATCACCACAAGATTTTGTACAGTTGAAGAATAAACAGTTTGGGGGAACTATCAAACTAAAAAACAAGGCAAGGACTTAAAAAAAAAAAAAAAAGCAACCAAACCCGCTTAATTTCTTAACTGGGCAAATTCCCCGATGCAGTTCATTCTACTAGTATTTCTGCCAAAACACTGAGAGAAGTGAGCAATCAATAAATAAGCTGACCCCCTGCATGTCGGGTCAAAATCTAATTCAATCACAAAACAACTTAAATTAGTTACAACTGTGGAGAACCCCAACATTATCAAGCAAGTAACAGAACTTAAGAGAAATTACAAGACTGAACTAACAACTTGGCAATAAAACAAGTGGACTAGAAACACAACCTTTTAAAGAGTTTACAAATTTGAGTTTTACGTGGAACTAACATGTCACAAATCCATGCGTGCTTACGTACCTCTTCAGATACAAATTCACACATGAAGCTTTCAAATAAAAACTTCGTAAATTGAGACTTTCAGCTTTTCATTGGAGGCTTCTGCCTGCCTATACATTAATCTGAAAAGGTTGTATCACAGCAGAAAATGTGCTTTGCACTAGTGCTGTTTATTAACTTATTGGTCCAACTCCAGTCATTCTGTGACATTACACCACTTATTCTAAATGAAAATATAATACTATAGTTTAGACAATTATCCCAAACCCTGGGCACCTAAATAATGTGCAATCCAATTTACAAACTGCATTAAGATCACTTTTTCAGGATCTCTGCCAGTTTTATCTAGCCACCATTATCTAAAAAATACACCTTCAGCTTTTAAAAAAGATCGATATTCCTCTTCCCCAGCATGATCAATCTGAGCCCGTCTCAATGAGGAGAGCAAATTCCATAGTCGCAAAGCTGTCTCTTAATGAATAATGAGGGAGTCACAAATCAAACAGCTTTTAATGCCACACTATTACAACAATGGTCAGAGAGTTGATAGCCAGTCCTAGGTCACTTCAGACTTAATTGATTGCTGCCAATACCACAGCTCCATTAAAGAGAAAAAGAGGTAACACATACATCCCAAAGCATCAGTGCCACTGACTCCTACTAAAACAGCTCCAAAGCCAGCAAAACCTTCTGTACTATATTTTGCCTACAAATCACTTTAAAATGGAGCTACAGCATGAAAGCCAGCACATCTCAAACTTCTCTGCAACCCCCATTATGTATTCCTTCTCTGTCACTCCGAGCGCTTCAGCCCTCAGACAGACTACAGACATATTGTAGAAGCAGTGTAAGTGAAGAGATTCACGAACTCCAAGGAATTACTAAATTGGGCCAGCCACTTTTCAGCAGAGGACCCCATAGCAAGCTTAATAATCAGTCTCCCTCTCTGGCATTTCTGCTTATCCCTGGGCATGCTCTTCTTTCTTCCTTAACTGACCCAGGCTCTCCCCAAGTTATATTTCATTACTTCCACTAGCAACTGCTACAACAATCTAAAACCAATGGGAGGAGGGGCAGAGAGGACTTCCAGCCAAATTCTACTCAGCGCTCATCAGGTTAGGAGGTCTCAATTTTCTAGTCAAAGATTAAAAGAAAAAAAATTTACTGCTTCAATATGATTGCTAAGAACAACTAATAAACTCGAGTCACCAGAGGGCACTAACACTTCTACCTAATGGCAAATGCACTCCTTCAATTAGGAAGGCTGATAATTACATCCACATCATCATGTACATTTTATCTGGATTGAACTTCAGCCAGCTTGTTCACATCCATGTTCAAATCTCAACTACATGCTGATGAGGCAGTGAGCTACATTAACTGTTGTGGTCACACGTGCAATATACGGGAGAGACTTACAGTCTCCCCAGATACACCAGAGAAAACAGGGCAGGCACATGCCTCTCTCAGTTCACTTCCAATCTAAAGCTTACACTGCTTACAAAATATATTTGTATGTATACATATAAATGAAATTCTGAAACAGGCAGGGAGAATAGGTTGCAAGTTCGACACCTCAAAGGAACAGAATAAATAACTATTAGGAGTTTGCACCAAGATGAATCCTTCCATAGGGGACTGCAAGCAATATCTGCCTCCAAGAGAAAAAAGGGGGGAGGGCTTCCATTTAACCATCAAGCAGCAACAGATGCATTGCGCTCTCAAATTTGACATCAAATCAACTGCCATGTTACACGCATCTTTAACAAAGGAGGCTGCTCGTTATCACTGAGAAATAATCAAGTTTTTAAACCACAAATACAATGCATATGAGGAGCTGATGAGAGTGTTTCTTGATATTCTGACCAAGCAGCTCTTGAGCCTTTTGGCGTCAAGCAGAGAGGTGTGATGCAGTACACCTAGAGATTTTCTGTGTCAGGAAACCCTGACTTGTTGATGCACCTGACACAGACACAAAGCCAAAACACAGCCTGACTGGTGCAGCGCCACGGAAACAAGGGCAAGGCTTCTGGGACCTGCAAGGTACACAGCTTCTTTTTTCCCCAGCATTATTGCCCTGCAGTTCTACCTATACTGTCAGTCTTGTAGTTGGGACTGTAAGACAACACAGGCAGGACAAGGACAAGGGAATCCTATCCTTACTTAGGGAAAGGCATGCAATAAACATGGAGGCTGTCACTTATCTGAACTGATGTTACAGACATGGAAAGTTACACTGACAATAAAGCCAGGATAGCAAGGATTCTAAGAGTATTCTCAAGGCATCTCCTTGGGTTCAAGGAAGACAGCATTTGTGCCCTTTGACAGTCTACAAACAATCTGGAAGCCTGTAGAAAGTTTTGAAAAGACCAGCTATGAGTGTACTCCAGAGTAGCACACCTCAGAACAGTAAGCCCAAGAGAGTAAAGCTTAACCTTTTATGCAAGTCAGGAACATTGTATTTTAAAATACTTAGTACTGGCCCACTAGATTTCCCAGTATTTTATTTTGCTATACGATAAGATTCAGTGAATGGGTCAGTTTTCCTGGACAGACTCTCCTAATAAACTGACAGGAAAGAGTCTCCCTCTTCCTCAGCCAGGAAGCAGGTTCAATGACCATCATTACACCATGCTAACTTTTGAAAGTCACAGCAAGAAGCTCAAATGTTCAGAAGGTACCATGCTGCTGAACACATCCTCCCCTTCTGTGACTTTGGGCCACCCTCTCCTTTTTCCCACCCCTCACCTTCTCCATTTTACACAGCTCCTCCTGAGTGCATAAAGCTGCTGTCACCAGCTTAGCTCAGTGACTGGACTGACATTGCAGCAGCAAGAGTTGCAAGCCCTCTGACGCTCCACATCATCCAATTTTAGATGCCCCCTTTCTGCTCACCCAGCAGAATACTAGGTGGTACCAGCTTGCCCACAAGGATACCATTTTCCCTGGAGTCATAGCAGGCCTTTAAGGATCTTTGTAAAGGAAAAAGAGTTGCAGTCACACATTCACACATTCTAGGGGAATAAGCATACAGAGCATCTACTTAAAACAACCAACTGTAACACTATCTTGCTTTAGCAGTCTTTTAAGGTGATTAGTTCATAAATAGACAAAACATGAAGCACACAAAGCTTCTGTTCATGCAATAAATATTAGACACACATGAATATTAAAAGATGACTTCTAACGCAGCAGTTCCAGGTATCTAAACGTAAAGGTTATTAACATAAATGTTTTCTCATTATTTTAAGAATGCATTTTTAAATATCTTTTCTAACAAGGGCTGTAAAACAACACTCAGATCAGAAATACACCATGCCTTCGATGTCTTATGCTTTGACAAAATGCAACCAATTACACTCCCCGCCCTTAAAGGAAGTTTTCAACTCAGCTTTATTTGAGTGAAAGGAGGAGCCCAAATGACTCAGCTCCAAGCAAATATAAAGGAAAAGATTAATCCCTAATCTCAATGAAAAAAAAAAAATAGAAGAAACTGCTTAAAATGGAGGTGTGTCCTTATCAATTCAAATCTTTTAATATTCAAAGACATGTCAAGCAGAACATTAGCACGCTAAGACTTCGTTAACTTTCTGAAGTCTTAAACACATTTATTACAAATATAGCCAATTTTAAAATCAAAGTTTACACAAGTAACTGAAGTTAAAGAGTTAGCTCTGTAACTTCATACTTGTTCACCAGTGCTGAGCAGCATCAAGATCAATAAAATATCTAAACATTGGGATTTTCAATCTACACAATCACCTGCAAGATACAAGTGTGGAAGGGAAAAGATCTCTCCTGTACAAATGCAAGTTTCAGAGAGAAAAAAAAAAACCAACAAGAACACCTGACAGTAAACAGGATAACCTCATGAAGAGGGTTTGGGGTTTTTTCCTCCATTAGACTGAGGAATCAAACATTGCTTATCAAAATCCAGCAAAATAAATTACAAGGTAGACTATTTCACAAGGGGGGGTAACAGAGTCCAAGTGAGTGCTGTACATCTTCCACATGTATTTGCAAGTGACTGCTTGTCCCCCATCTCAGCCATGCCACAACAGCATTTCAGTGCAGAATACATCTCCAGCCTAGGTGGGAGGACTATTTAATTTCAGACTAGCAGGAGTGCTTCTTTACATACAGTTCAAACTCTAAACACAGATGTCACCAGAGGGCACTCTTTCAATTCAAGTGACCTAGCTTTAGCGAACTTCTGAGCAAGACTGCAGACAACCCCCACACAGGGATCCGCAGAAGCTGTACAAAGCAGTAATAGTTTTGCTTCTGCAAGAGATTTCCCGTAAAAAAAACCCCACAAATAACAAAACCACGAAACTTAAATGATACTTAATTATTTATCCCAGAAATATGAAACATTTTCAGAGTAACCAGAGGCACTGCTAGTAAAGATGACAAGTAATTATCAACTATTGCACTATGTTACACTGTGGTACTTGATGGTACCAATTCGCTCAAGCAGTTTTACCGCCCGTGTGGATCATACCAATTTACAGAAGCAGGGCCCAAGTCAGCACAGCTCAAGTAGAGGTGCCAATGGAAGTCCTCTGGCTATATTATCGTAGATAATAAACCTTACAATAATACATGAAAAAAATGCATCTATGTTGTCAAGAGAAAGCTCTGGGAAACTACATATTTTTCTGCTCCTCACGGTTCTGTATTTGATGTTGTTTTAAGCGGGACAAAAATTAACCCATTGGCATGAAGATAACACAAAAGTATCAGCAGTATCAGTAGTTTTCAACCTTTGGTCCATGTATGATTTCTAATAAGTCTGCTGAGACCTAATAAAGATTAAAGAAACAACTGCCAAGTTGAAGTTCATTAAAAATGTGCACAACCACTAAAAACCACAATAGGTCAATCTATCAAAAAAGGCTGCAAACCACTCTTTGATGTGAATAGAAAGTTAAGTCCATTTTGCTTAGAAACAAAACACCACAATACGACTAAAATCAAGTCAGCTTCCGAGGCAGGCAGTGACAAGAAAAAAAAGAAAATAATCATTGTGCATCCTATGATATTTTCCAGTCTTGAGAGAAACTCAAAAACCATGGGCCTACAAAGCATTTTATTGCCTGCTTATCCACCTAGCCCATTTGAAAAAAAAATAGCATCTGTTTCTTCTAGCTATCTGTGATAGCAAAGCCCCTTAACTTAGCGTAGGAGTGGGGGGGGTGGGGTGTGTAAAACCTGTGCGAAGGCACCTTTTGTCAGCATAGGGATCTCTCGAACAGATAAACATATCCACAGAATTTCACCAGGCCAGTAACTACTATTAAACACACAGGGACAAGTTACTTCAAACTATTAACCTATCATCACCACTCATCTTGGTTTAAAATATACCTATATAATTGCTTTTCCAGTGCCTGCTGCCAAGAAAGAAACGTGCCAAACACTCCTCATGTCATATAAACAGCATCTGTTTGTCCACCCTCTAAAGCAGATCCCTGTCCACTGCAAGGCAACACACTCTTGGTGCTCTGAACTTACCCCCCTTTATGGAAAAGAAGCGCTATGTCGTGTTGATACCCTGGATACCCCTCCCACCCCCGCCCGGGGTCGTGCTGCCCTACCCCTCCTGTCACGGTAACTTGGCCCCATTCAACGTGAAGGTGCCCCAGCCGCCCCCGGGGAAGGGCTGACCGGATAGCGGTATCTCACGGCGACAGCCACCGCGCCACCCCCCCTCCGCCCTGGCCTCCCTCAGGCCCCGCCGCGGCGCGGAGCCCGCTGACCCACGCGGGAACACGGCTCTGCCCGTCCCCACGCGCGCAAACGACCCCCTCGCCCGGGCTGCGGCTACTCCCCCGGACCCTCTCTAGACAGCGGAGGGCGGCAGCTTCCCCACCTCCCTCCACCATCCAGGCCGCAACCTGCTCTCCGGTACCTCACGCAGGTAGCGGAGTTGGGAGTTTTAAATGACTGGAGGCCTCGCTCCACAGCCACGCATCCCTCCATCTTGCAGTAAGGCCAGGGGAGGGGGAGTGCGGGGCGGTGCAGCCCAGGCAGCGCCGTCGCCCTACACACACACCCCCCACGCACGCACCCCGCGCACACTGACGGGGGAGAGGGCGCTGCCGAGCCGCCGGCACGATCCGTGGGGGAACGGCACCCCGTTGCCCGCCGCCGCCCCCTGCGGCGGCCGTGTGAGGAGGCGGGCGACAGGTGGGCGGCTCAGCGCGCGGCTCCGTGAGGCGCCGGCCGGCGGCGGGGCGACGGCTGGGGGCCGGGACCCTCCCCGGATCTGGGAGGGGACGGCGCGCCTCCAATCCCCGGCCGGCAGCCCTTCAGGGCCCGGCATGCGAGCCGGGGTTAAGCCTCCTTTCTCTCCTCCTCCCCGAGGAGCCGGACAATAAGCTCCGCCGCGGCTCCCCCGCGGAGGCGGGCGCGGGCCGCTCGGCTCCCTCCCTCCCCTCCTCCCTACAACAGCTCGGCTCACCTGCGAGAAACGGAGGGAGGAGGAGGGAGGGAGGGATGAGCGGGGGGCGGGCGAGGACGGGAAAGCCGCTCCGGCTGCTGGGCTCCCCTCCGCCCGCGGTGGCTCGGCGCCGCTCGCCGCCTCCGGGCTGCGCTCCTGCGGGGGAGCCGGCGGCGGTAGCGCCACACGTTCACTCACACACACACACACACACATATACATGGGCGGGGGGGGGGGGATGCGGGGGGGCACGCGCCGCCAGACGCGCATGCGCGCCGAGCCCCCTCGGCCCCGCCCCCTCTCCCGTGGTAGCGCCGGGTGCGGACGGCGCAAGCGCTGCCTCAACGGCCCGGCGCGCGCCTCACTCCCCCGCCCCCCCCCGTTTCCTCACCCGGGCACCCAAGTGGTTCAACGGGCGCGCGCGCGCTGCTGGTGGGGGGAGCACGTGCCCCACGCCCGCGCGGGTTGCCGTTAGCGACGCGGGGGTGCGCGGGGCGGCCTCGCTGTGAGGAGCGTCTGACGGCAGCTGTGTGTCCCGCCCCCCGCCCTCCCCTCAGACCCGCGCTGCCGCCTCAGCGGGAGGGTGCTCTGCGGTCTGCCCGTCTCACGGGCCCTCATCGTTCCTGCTCACCGCCACCCCGGATATGTGTCCCCGCCGCTGAAAACGAGGAGCGGGGGGATCGGAAAGACCGAGATCTCGTCGTGAGGCACCGCTGCCCCCGGCTTGTTAAAAAAAAGCGTTAATTTGCTAAGAAATTGGCATGTTAGGAAGGAATGCAGTGCAAAGACTTTCTAGATTTTTCTCCCACAATCGTTGGGAAGTTAGCTTCCAAGAGGAAAGCAAGGCCTTCAAGGTGTTTGCATCGTTGCAGTGGTGAAAGCTCTCAGAAAATGGCCAGATTTTGCAAGAATTGCCATAAAGTCACAAGGGTTGGCAATGCTGCTGTCATGGAGACAGGACTTGGCATCACCCAGTTTTCCATTTACACCCCCCTCGCCAGGGAGGCTCCAGCCCGAGTGAGTTATTATAATAATAGCATTTCTACATATTCAGAATGCTTTGCAAACAATAGCTAATCTTATTAACTTGTGAATTTACGTGTTTTCATCTTGTCATGGAATTACGATAGTTACTGCTTCCTTCACATCCTTGGGAGATGGAGCCAGTAATTGTTTGTATACTGAATAACCCATTGCTGCCATCAATATATAGCCACCTGCTATGCATTTTTAATGCAATATATAGCCACCTGCTATGCATACTGCCTGATTTTTAATAGAGTTGCAGTCTGGCGAGAATATAGGTACTGGGATCCGAAGTATATTTGAGAGGCACAGATTAAATGAGTAGAGCAGCCTGGAAAGATGGTACCAGCTTTTAAAACCGTGACAGGAAAATAAGGGAGGAAGGATTTGAGAAACTAGGCACAAGTTCAACAGTAAAGCAAAAAGGCATTACCTTTAGGTACAGAGCCATTTTCCCAATTTTAATAAAGCTTTGTGCCTAGAAAGAGAACATTCTTTCCTCTTGGTTTTTTTGGTTTGGTTTTTTTTTGGTTTTTTTTTGTTTGTTTTGGTGTGGGGTTTTTGTTGTTTTTTTTTTACCACAGTAATCTGGCATAGTTTCAAACTCATTCTGAACCAGGATAAATGAAAGGAAAACAAAATGCCACCCTGCAAAGCATTCAGCAGGTGGGTCAGTGAATGGAAAAAATGTTTCATCAGTTTTGGGACCACAACAACTTTTAACACAGAAATAAGAAAAGATTATAGTAAGAAAAGAAAATTTTAAAAAAAGCAAGTAAGGACACCTCAGAAGGAGGAAGCAAAGGTAAATTTTTTGTGAGCTATTCTCCTTCACTAAATCAGGAGACAGAACTACTTCACCCCATAAAATAAGCTTCTGCACATTAGTTAAGTGGTGGATAGAGGGGCTCAGTGATAGAAATTTTGAAAGACATTTTAGAGTTCTCTCATTAAATGCTTCCAGAAAAACTACATACTGGGTTGTGAGGAAGAAGCAATGTCATAGACCAAAAATTAAAATAAATGAAACAGGAGAATGCACAGTCATTCATAATCGTGGTGAAAAGCCAAAAGAGCCAGGTGTTTTTAAGATTTTGTGATAGGATTTGTGTGGTAAATACCCTTAAAAATAATCTAGAAAAAGGGCTGTACAGAAGAAGACAACACTTGTAGAAGACAGAAAATGACTCACAATTGTGGGTCAGATTGTGAAGATACTTGCAGTGACCCAGCTGTGTAGGAAGACAATATAGTGACAAATTTAATATAGATAAAAAGTCATCAATACAACACAGTACATACAGGAGGAAATCTGGTTATACATCGTAGACGGGTCTAAAACAAAGGTTTAAGAAATACACCAGCATCCTAGGCAATAGTTCAGTAGAAGTCTCTCCTCCGTATATGAACCAAGGCATGCACTCAATGTGTCAAGACACAAAATGGAGAAAACCAGAAAATGTTGGATGCCATGCCGTCATTTCATATCAAAAAGAGTTTTAAAGACTAAGTGGGAAGGAGAATGTACATTACACTGTGAAAATGAAGTGCCCAATTCCACTTAAGTGCTGAAATGCCACAATTTTAGACTAGAGCCCCATGTTTAGTTGCTTTTCTCCTATGATTCTGAAATCTTTTCCAAGATACCACCTCCAATATTCAGTTGCCCACTCTATACACATAGCTGATGTTCCTTATTATTTTATAGGTTCAGATTTTCCACATTATACTAAATATCCCATTTAAAATTAATTATTAATTGAATATTGCAGCTGTGCTGTTAAATATTCAAGTCACAGGAAGCATCAAAAAGAGAGGAAATTACTAGATGAAATATGTGGCAAAATAGTTGGTTATAATGAAGAAAGCTGCTGTCAAAAGTGACAGGAAACTGCTTGTCACTTGTGACTGGCAGACTGCGAGGGAATGGGTGCAGAGGGCCAAACCTGAACAGTTACATGAATCATTCCAAATCAACGTTGCTGAAAATCTTCCAGCCCACAGGACATCACACTTGCCATCACCACTTTCACCTGAGAGAACAAATTTAGAAACGGTATTTGTCTGTTCATCCTGCAGATAAGTATTCTTCTGAATGATTATGTACTATGGATCTCAAAAGTTATTTTTCAGACATACTTATCCCAAATTTTATTAGCAATGATTATTTATATAATTCACTGCCCAACAAAGAAGCTACACTTCTCTGAAAGAGTAGCTTCACCGTACATAGAAAACCTCAAACTATATAGAATATAACATTTCCTTTTGAAAGCAACAGCTTGCATCTTCAACACTACCTACCAGCTGAGAGGATGGAAATTTATCAGTATATTTCTAATTTCACAGATCAAAAACATTTTTCCATTCAGCAACATAAAATGCGTGTGCTTCCATACACAAACTGCAGTATGTTTTCAGGAGCAGCTACAATGAAATGTTGAGACTGAAATCCGAAGCACTTGGTATTGTAAAATCTAAGTCTATAGGAGTGCCAGCAGAGTACAGTCACTGTTTATTATACTTGCATTACCAGATCATCACATAAGCATTTTAGATTAAAAGATGTATAATGTAAGTTACTTTAATCAGCTTTGCTTGTGTAGATTACAATACAAATTATTCTAAAATTTTTAAGGAAAAAAGAGAAATGGTATTTGATTATGACTGAACGTATCATGCTGCATACAAAGGTCTGGGATTAAAACTATACATGAATATAAAATCAAATTATTGCCTTTCAACTAAGCTTCCTGTGTATTGCAGAAAAGATACTTCTTAATCTTGCTTTGGAAACTAATGATTTGAACGAGTATAGCTTACATTTTGGCACCTAGTTAGCACTTCATTAATTACTAATTACTTGGCACTAAGTAAAGTTCTTCTAACATTGCCTGAATCTAGAATCAGTTATTATCATAAAAAGTCATTAGTTGAAATCAGTTTGATAGGAGGTGTCCCAACCTGATGACTGCTAAAGCATGTCGTTCCCTAAGAAATGAGAATATAGTAGAAAATACTTTATTTATATAATGTGTAAGTACTATTTTCTATTCTTACTCTTTGACTAAGTTATTCCATGAGTCTAGCTGCACTTAATTCATACAGTACATCAAGGTGAGAGACACTAAGGAAATGTAAAATATTGCTAAATTTACTTGTCAATTTATGAGAATAAAATTGTATAATTTTTTGTTGAAACTGTGTAATCATATCTCAAGACTGCATCACAGTGCTGAAACACAGTTGTGGTACCTGCCACCTTCATTTTGTTATTTCCTGGTTTTGGAGTGCTTATCTATACAGGTCTGACTTTATAAATGCAGTGCTTTACATTGTGCAATTAATATCTGGGTTCTAGTAAGGTAAGTAAGTAGTCTGTGACATTTACACCTACATATTCCTACTTTTTTGATCTGTGATTCTCTGTGGTATCCTTGCCTTTGTTATACCTAAAATAGGAGTCAGAACGAGATAAATATAACATTGCTGTAACTATCACCATCTTCCTCTGTCCTTTAGGAGGATGTTTATGCTTACTACATGATACACACATAATATCTTCTACCCTTTAATAAGGAGGATGAGCTTCCTGCCTCAATCATAACAAAATGGAATTTTCAGTTGGTTCAGTTAAACTTGAAACTAAGCATAAAAAATTATTCAAATGGATAAAAATGCCCGGACCAGGGAAATCTGGTTCAAATAGTCACTAGAGACCCTATGTGTTTAGATTTTACAGTTGGAGGAAGAAAAAGTTACCAAGAACTGTGCTGAAGAGTGGATGTGTGCTTCACAGCTGCTCTAATTCAAGATGTTCAACTGATTCGCTAATATTTGCTCCTAAATACCTAAAGGTATTGTGATTAATGCTAGAACACCTCCTTAGGTATACGCGTCTACTTATTTCTCAGTTTCAGCAACAGTGAAGGGATGAGTTGCAATTATAACATAATAGCAGTCTGAACTGATTCTGGGGTTTTCTTAATATTTTAACATCACAGCTTTTTAAAGAGTGTATCCAAGCAGCAGCTTCTGAACTCACCCAAACACGCACGTAAATATACATATATAAAAATAACGTGTGTATACACACACACATACACACTTTAAGAGGACTTCCTCTTTACATCTGCAAAGCATTGTTTTCCCAAGGTCAACAAAGGGTCTTCCACAAGTCTAAGCAGTGAGGAAGCTGGACACAGATAATGTGTTATTTCCTCGCTGTCTCTCACGCAACCTACGGATTTTTCCACAGGAAGAGAATTCTGTTCTTTACTTTTTGCCTTCCTATGCTGCAGATGTACTGAAGTCAGAAACATGCTTTATGTTAGAGCCCTAAGTGGAACCGTTTGCAACAGGACAATGCTGATAGTACCAGGGAGGGAGCTAGAGGCAAAGAACGATTGGCAGCACAGAGGCTGCATACCGATGTCCTCCTTTTTCTGCTTTCCTAGTACCCCTGTACATCACAGGAGACAGTACATCATTAGAGACAGTACTTGTAAACTGCTGAATTGAAAGCAAACACCATTTTTTATGTTGTATAAATATCTATCTACACATTTTCCATAAAGAATGGAGATGCTGGGATGCCTACGTGTTTTATGCACAGTATGGGAGAAGCACAAACATGATGATTTACAACAGGTTTTAATGACCATCTGAAGGGGAAAGATCCCAAATATGGACAACAGCAACTGTTAATTGAAACTAGTAATATTTCATCTATGTAAACAAAGTAATGATCACGTCTGCCACAAGACTTCAAGAGATTTATCTTCCAGACTCCCTAATATGGTTACATCTGTCCCCTGCTTAAATCCTATGTTCTTGCCATCTGCTCCAACACGCTTTTTTTCAACATCAAACAGTGATTAAGCAGCTATTTGGAGAAGAAAAAAAAGTCTTTTTCAATTTTTGAGTAAAGTGTTTAACAACTGGAAAAAAGTTAAAAAAACGAAACCATGTCCATTCCCCCCCCCCCCCCCCCCCCCTTGGCTCTCCATTGTTTCTTTGATATGAAATGTTATTAGTGAGATCCTCAACCTAAGTTTCCAGGAATCTTTACATTTGACCATCCAGCAGGAAACACTGCACCCACAGATTCAATGCAGTTTCATTATGGAGTGTAATAAATTGGGAGCAGATTAAGTTAATACTGTTCAGTTAATCAGTTAAATTATCATTAAGAGGTAACGTTTTATGGGCAAATCAGGAAACAGCCTGCTTTAAAAAGAAGGAAACTTCCTAGAATTCTTTAGTTGCGCCGTGGGAAGCCTGGCCAGTTATACTCCTTTGAGATGTGGTGTGTATTTACCTCTCCATGTCCAGACATGGAGGAGGGGTAAGGACAGAAACATAGATCGCTCTCTTTTCTCTATGAGGAGAACCAAAGAAGAGCGATTGTGCAGATCCTGTGCTCCTGCCTTCTGGGCAAGACTACAGCCTACCTGGTCCTCATATGGGTCACATTAATTAGGGAAGCACTATACATCCATCATCCACTGTAGTCACAGAATGGTCAGTCACAATCCATCTCTTAGTGCTGATTGGGAGCCTTGAAATCCTTGAAAGGTATTAGACATGTACTGAGCATCTTGTTACTTGTTATGGTATAGGTACAATGCAATGATAATACTGTCATAAACATACTAAAAAATTACCTCATCCCTTCTCTAGGAGTTCCTCAATTTTTATATTTTTTTTAAAGACTGTTTTTTCCTCCTATATGGAAGAAATTATGGATTTCACCTTATAATTTCCCTGAGCTTCATAGGAAGTATCTGGACTCAGTACCTATGCCTTTTAGTCTTTGCTCTTTTGGCTGGCTTACTATGCTTCAGCTGTCTCCTGCAATTATAATTGCTGCTGCTTGCAAAGATGGGAAAACAGAATTCTTTGCACTGTTTGTAAAAGACTGTGAGGTATTTTCAGAAATAATGCAGAGCAAAGCAAATATACAATGTCTTTTTTATCCACAGCTAATAATCCTTGTCTGAAAATCTAAGAATATAATGTCTACTAAATAGGTGCAGCTCCATTGAAGGCCTTGCCATCCATTACTGAAGAGCTTTGCTATGAACAATGTGTATAGTCAGTCTAGTCTGTTCAGCTTTAGATTTAATAAATACCATTGCTTAAATTACTAAAATAGATAAAACACATTGTTTTATAGCCAGTATTTTCAGAATCATTTATATAAATGTACTGGGAATACTTTTGGAATAAGCAGTGCAGAAAGCATCTGTTGTAGTCTATATGTCTTGCTCTGTAAGTCTTATCTGCTGGCAATCTCTGGTATCATGCTACTGCATGTAAAGTGGCTTGTCAGAGCTGGAGGTAGATGGAATAAGTACTCCAATGCCATGCTCCATACCTGCTTAAATGAAAACTAGGAAGCCAAGTTATAATATAGTTTTAGTTACTCATTTTCAAGTGAACAAAAAAGGTAGAGATAATGTCTCGGGTACTCCATGTTTTCCAGGTACTGCATTTTTTCCTGTGTATCTCAAGCATTATCAGGATGATCGAGTTCAGTTAAAGAGACAGGACATCTAGAAAATGCTGAATGTTAGGACCTAGCAAACACTATTCAAGATCATTTACATTAAAAGTAAAAGACAAAACAACATTTAGAAAAACATCCACGTAAGGTTTCAATATTCTCTACTAGAAGTAAAAAAACCATGTATGAAATCATCCAGGTTTCTAGATCCAAATTCTCTCTTAAGCTGTGCAACAGTTTTCATACCAATATAAATACTATGGGAAATGTAGAGACTTTTCAAAATTTCATTTTAAACAGAAAAGATAATCATGACGTTTTCACAGCCTTAGAATATCCATGCTAAAAAATCACTTCAGCTTTCATCAGAATAGCTTCTGTTAAATTAAAAGATTAAAAAAAACCCCAATAAATATATTTTTAAAGTAAGTAAGAGGCAAGGCCTGTTTCTTGAGAAAAATCATCTGACATGGAGCACTTGGCCTAAAAGGTCTAGTGTTTATAAATGTGTCTCAGCTGGAGACGGCTGCTGAACTTCTGAAATTTTGAAGAGATTTTTCCTGTATACTCTGGAAAGGCTTCAAAGTACACTCAGCAAGCAAATTCCAAAAATACGATGGGTGTGCTTTAGCCAGTGTTCACCTATACATTTACTGCAGTCTGATTGATTCTGTGGCCAAAGCTGACATCTATATGCTAATTTTCATTTGCATATCATCCTTTCCTACTGATATGCTTGGGAAGTTGTCATTTAAAGATTGAAATCTGAGTCTAAATATGTGAGAAGATGAAATATGTTTCCAGAGTTTTCTTTTATTTTTCAAAAGAGGAGCTATATATCATGAGGACAAGGAACCCAATCCACTATACTATTCTATAAAGAGAGCTTCTGACTGTTAGGATGAAGTTTGTGGTTAATACTCTCTATAAATATGTAGTGGTGAATCCTAAAAAGATAAAAACATTAGAAGTAAGCACACAACACTGCTAAAATCTAAGTTTGTCCCCTTACAGTGTCCTCTCAAGCTACTGCTGTATGCCACATAATATCAGTAAAAACACATACCTGAGACTCCTCCTTACACCTTGAAAAATGACATATCCATTATAAATTATCTTTTGAGAATTGCATAAGAAAGTACTTTGCCACTGATTATTCTAACATAATGTAGAATTGGAGTATTTTATTGTATACTACAGATTATGATATCATTTTTGCCAACACAGTCTGAACACTTCTTAGCATGCGATGAAAAGCAACTAAAATTGGACAGATTTACTGTCTTCTTCTCTCCCTGGAGAAGTGTAAATAAGCCACATTGTTTTGCTACACTTTGTGTTTTATATATATCTACAGATACTTTTAGTATGTAGAGAAGATAAAACTGAAGAGGTACGTATTGAACTTGAGTCAGAAATTAGAGAATTTCACAATGGGCTTTAATTCTTACAGGAATTCACCCTGGCCACCTCTGTCTCCTGCATAGATGAAATGTACCTATAAAGCAGAAAGATTCTTTGTGTCTGATGAGTGTGGCAAATTTTGCTTCCAGGACTGAGGTTCTCATATAGAAATACTGAGCTTAGATCACTGAGCAACCTCAGCTAAGGATTAACACTTTGAACATGACATAATATTCTGCAGAAAGGCAATGCAGAGAAAGTTTGATGTGCTCGTCATTGCTTACGTTGCCCATGTCGCATCTTGTTTTAAAATAGTTAGCATTTAAGAGCCACTATTCATTACACTATTGCTTGTCATAAGTAACAGCTCCAATTCTCTCAGCCTGATCATTTACAGGATAAGGTTCAAATCTCTCTTTCAGGAAGAAGGCTGCCGGAACTGAATGCATGTTTTACTTGAGATTTCCAAATAGTTATAAACATACGATAATTTGTGAATCCTGCATAAGGTTTGGATACCAGTTAGCCAGTGGGACTAGAAATAGCTGGGTAAAGGGATGAATTCTGGGACTGTCCATGCAGGTCAAGGCATGATGTTGAGGATAAAGAGAGGTACCAGAGAATAGCACAAAAGCCAAGACAGGGATATTACTTTGATGAGTGTGCTTGTATAATGATAGGGAAATGAAGACGGAGGAATGGGAGATGCCTTTGCCTGCATGGAAACTACTACAGTTGCTCCTACCAAAACAATCATGACTTATACATACTATCAAGCAAACTGAATTTGAGAACCTCTGTCTAAATCTACTCCAAAGATCAACAAGTGCACAAAGTTTTCAAGAGCATACAGTGTTACAGATCTTCTGTAGCAGCACAGTGGGCTTGTTGAGGGAAGAGGGGGCAGAATTTACTCCCTAGCCTGGCACACCATCACAATTCCCTCAGTCAGGGCTGTTCTGGCTCCAGCTTTGCTCTGCTCTCTGCAGGTAAGCAGGGGAGCCCAGCTCCCAGCACAACCTCTGCGTCTGTGGCAGCATCCCAGCTTGACTGAGGCTGAGACCAGCCTTAGCGACTGGTGAAGACTTCTGTCCTACCTCTTGGGAAGAGAGAGGCCAAGCAGTGCAAGTCCTAAGGAAACCTCTCTACATCTTTACGTGGCAGGGAGGCTTAGCATAAGCTGGGAAGCAAATGAAACACATCTTACACCCTGTCACATACTATGAGAAAGAGAAAACACCTTGTCAAATAAAGAGACAATAGAAGTTTGCATTAACTCTGGATGCATATTAACGCAATGTACTACTTTGGCTCTGTAACTCTGTGCTAGAGAACAAATAGTTCAGCAAATGAAACAAAAAGCTTAGAATATTTTTTTTAAGGATTAGACATGTACATGTGTAATAAGAACATGCTGACAGGGAGAAGAACTGCAAGCAGTAGTGTCAGTGCTGCTTCACAGCATAAACTGATCACTGACTAGAGACATTTCACTCCTTTATATATTTTGCAAAAAGTTCAGGTACATTATGCATTCTGTTGTAGCATTTAATGTAGGCTCCTTTTGGAGATAGAGAAAATCCTCAAGACTAACAGTCCTTGGTTCTATTATTTGGGTGCTTTACTACCAGTTATTTATAATATATTATTAAAAAGTCAGACTGTACCAATTTTGTTTTGAGGCAGAGGGAACAAGCAGGTGCATATGTGAAATTTATGTCAATGTGTATTTGGAAAAATAACATTAAGAAAGGATCTTAAAAAGGTCTTCTGTTTCTCCCCTGTATCTTCTAATCCCCTTTGAGTTAAGTGTTCATGGTTTGGATTCATACAGGTAGGAAACGTCTTTCAAGACTTTTCCATTTCAATTTAATCAATTTCTTTTGTTGATGTCTTTCTGTTAAGTAACTGGAGACAGGTATTTGAACCAATTGCTGCACAGTGGGCCATGAGAAAAGGCAGCAGGTTGGATGGATGCTTATAAGGCAGGAGGTTTGAAGTATACTGACAAGGTATTACCCAGTTTACAGCTCCTATCTGTCAAAAGCAGCAGAACAGAATGAGGGCAATTACACTTACTAGCTGGTCTACTGACCTGTAAGAATAAAGGGAATAAAAATGCCAGTGTGTGATAAAGCAGGCAACACTTCCAAAACAATAACAGAATATGCATAATAGCTCAAGAAACATCCTTAGGAAAAAAGAAAACAAAACAAAACAAAAAACTCCCAACAAAACCCAAACAACTTTATACTTCTGTTTTTATCAGGAAAAAATAAAGGGAGAGAACCACCAGCAGCTGTGCAGAACAGAGCTAGCTTTTCAGGAAAATACACAGGGCCAGATCTTGCCTCCTACATCTTCACATGTTTTATGCTCTTCAGGCCCATGGAAATACGCCAGGAAAAATTAATCGGCAGAGGAACGTATTATCTCTTCTGCATAGTTCCCATGTAGTGTCTCAGAGAAAGACCATGCAGCTAGGCAGCTGGCTGGAAAAGCTGCCTGCCTGGGGAAAACTGTCCTTGACTCCCACAGATCCCAGAGGATATGCCAGATTTCAGTGGGACATCTCTTTCTTGTTGATCTGAGGCAATCTGAAGAATTCTGTTGCTGAGATTTCCTTCTATAGATGAAAAGCAGGGACTGATTTGGGCATCAGGATTTTTTCATACTGGGGAAGTTCTGGGCAGAGATATGAATGCTGATGTAATGACAGCTTTCTTAGACTGAGAAGTACTGATGGGTCACTAATTCAGTGCTAGGTCATTAAGACTGCAGCTGCTTTGGAATACTGTAGAAGAGGATTTGATCTTGGAAAAAGGAAACAGTATAACATCCTGGCTTGCTCCCACACAACCTGCTCCCTCCCTTACCACTTACCCCTCCCCTACCTTTCATTTCAGGAGTTTCCAGGCTCTTGGTACCCAGAGAGGAGGAACGATGTCTTTAAAAGTAGCTGATCCCCTGCTTTAGTATACTATGAATGTAAAGCTATGATCCAGCCTGCTGATTTACAGAAGAAATACCAAGCAAACAACCTTCATTTCAGTTTCCCATTAAGTAATGCACATCCTTCTCCTTCTTGTCCAGTGGAAAATCCCATGAAGTAGGAAAAAAAACATTCCGGAGTTTGAATTGATAAATTACTTAAAGTGCCTCTCCAGTTGGGGTCTGCAAGGCATGCAGAAGGGTCATAGCCTTGGTGTGCTCGAGGGAATTTTGCATCACTTCCATTAAGCGTCACTGGAGTCCTCTCCCCTCCTCCATCATTTCCTTCTCCCTTTGTGGTTTCTTTACCACTCCCGCAGCACAGCTCACTAAGAAACTGTTCTTCTGTTAGCTCCCTCCCATATGGCTATGCACTAATCCCCCCTCTCACACGCATTCATGCAAAGAGGGGAGAAACTATAGATGTGGAAGGAATGCTTCACTGAGTAGCAGTGTCTGCTACGCAGATTATGTCTGGCAATTAAAAGGTGCAAAAGAATCATGGTAACCTGCATTACTGCTTTCCTCCCCATTCCTTGCAACATCTGCAAAGCTCCCAACTATCCTGAATTTGCAAAGAAAGATATTTTTGGGGGGAGTCTTAGTATTGGGAGACAGCTTGCAATCACCTTTCCTTTCCACTTACAATTTCAAGTTATTTTCCACAGGACTTTTAATTATTTTTGCTCCCTTGTCCAGTCTGTTTGATCAAAAGAAGAATCAACCCTGGAATTTAATGAAGAGTGAGGGAAGTTAGGAAAAAAAATAATCATTGAAATTGAATCAGATTTGGGAGACTAACTTTCTGAAAAAGCTCTGCCCCATCTATTTACACTAAAGCTTTTTTTTTTTTTTTGCATCCTAAGAAAGCACGTCAAGAACCATACCATTCGTCAAGTGCTTGCGATAGTGGGCTGTCAGCTCACTGCCTAGCAACTCGCTCACACTGTGTAGGGATATCCTGGCATTACAGACACTGTCATGTCTCATTGCCTAATACTTGCCTTGATGCTGCCTCACTTGCTAACAGCATGTTACATCAGGTTCCTCACTTGGGCAATACCGAGCTGCCCTTCTGTGTCATCTGGCCCAGTGAGCTCACCTAATGACACTAATAGGAGAAGCAACAGAATGGTTTATCTAGATAGCAGATTTACTGAACTACAGAAGTCACAATGTATTTACATAAGATTTTACGTTAAGTAGAAATCCAGCATTGGTGGAGTATGAACATTAGGCTCCTTGAAAAGTCAGCAGGCATTTTAAAACTTATTTCTCAATACAGTGATTCTCTGTGAAAGAAAGCTAGGAAAAAAACCCATGCATATAAATAAAAAACACACAGCAGCAGCTTGGTAGTGTGATTTGGTGATTAAATGAGGTAGTAACATTCAGACTGAAGAGCTCCTGAGTAGGAAATTTGAGGTGTCAGCCTCATCAGTGACAGCAAGTCACACAGGGGATTTTGGAGCCTCAAATGACTGTCACGTACTATTGATTGTCATCTTGCAGGTCACGGCTTCCCCCTCCCAGGGCATTCAGTTCTCCAGAACTTCTGTTGTAATATGGTAGAATAGGAGGAACAAAACAGGCTCAGAATTCCATATTACTAAAAAACCTTTAAGAACACATAAGAAAACCTTGATTTGAACTCAGTAAATAACAGCCAGATCTCAGAGGTCACAAGAATGCCAATTTTGCAGGTGAAGGTCTTTGAAAAACCCACTGTGCTGTTTTCAACACAGCTGTGTTAAGGTCTTTTATTCTCAGTGAGATTTATAACTGTGACAAACAGCTAATGCTTTTTTACTTAGGTCAAGAGTTTTGAACCACAGGCTTTAATATAAGACTGAAGAGATGACTTTAGTAAAAAGCGTACTAAGTGAAATAGAGGTCTTCTCTCAACTGCCTCTTTGACTAAACATGAAAATCAAGAAATATATTTTAGGCTTGTGGATTTTATGTGTGCATACAACTTGGAATTGTCTCTTCTATACAACTGCAATGGGAAAGAGATAAAAATACAGAACCTTTCAAAAATGCAAGTCTTAATGCAGACAGAATACCTATGGGTGGTACAGCATACCAAAAAATGGAAAACAAAATCTCCAGTTCAATGAATCTGATGGGAAAAAAGCATCACAGAGAGTTAAAAAATAATAAATTATTATGGAGGTAGAGTTGTCCTGACAGGCAGGAGGTGAGTCTGTTCAGAGCAGAAGAGCCTAGCAATCCCTGAAACCTCTCTGCTGTTCACCTCAGTCACAAACACAGTGGTTTTGCTGTTACGGCACAACTGGCTCCAGATACATACTAGACAATTGAATAAAAAGGCAAAGTGATTTAGTTAATGCCCACAAAGTTCTATACGGGACCCTCAGATGTGACTTTTCATCAATATAAAACTAAAATGCCTTCCAAAGAACACATGAAATCATTCTCAGTGATCTGCTAGTTTGTGCATTGGGAACAGTGTGAGTAGTGATCAGGACATAAAGTATCTCTGACTAAGAGACAAAACTTGTGCATCAGAACAGAAGACTGAAATATGTTCCTCCATTGTAGCTAACATACTGTATACTGCAATGGGACATGGAAAGCTAGATAAATTTTTAGGAAGCCAAAATGTAAAGAATCTCAATTAGAAGGAATCTTTCTCTCCATTAATTCTTTTGTAATTACCTAAATATGTGCATAAATTCTTATTTATTTTCTCAATATGCTGTCGTTAATACAATTGTTCTAATGAATGCTGTGTGCACAAATAGATTTTCCATGGGAAAATTATGTTATTGATAATTACAACTTTTGCATTAATCGGTACAGTAAAACAAGTTAGTCACTGAAGATGGTTTAATCTAATCCATTTCATTTAAGTTTGTAACAAGGCAAGTGCGTGCACTTGGCTAGTTATCATGTCTCAGATGAGGCTATGGTAACAGTAATCAATACCCTAATTCTATTAGAAAATGTACATAAACACCTTCTGATCAGAAAATAAAGCTAGATAATATAGTAATTTTAATTTTTAAACAAAGAAGAAATTTACTATGATGCTATTTTTATCAGCATGACCCATCATTTGCCTCAGAAAGGTTTCAAAAGAAGCAAAACTGTCAGCAAAGCATACCTTACAGTATTTGGTGTACTAGGCACATTAGCACCTCTGTAAACTAACTTCTGCATCACTTTCCTGAAGCCTACTTATCACAGATTATTTGCTGCATTTGAAGGGATGCAGCAAATTATTACAATAAGTGTGATTCTTATGCTTAACTACATACTAAATGTAGTAGTGCATGTTTTTTAGTTTTTGGAATGTGCTGCATTTAATACTTCAGTTACCTGGTTTTTTATTGCAATGCTTCCAGTTCTAGACGGAAACTAATGTTAGTCATTGCATCTTTCTCTCAATACATTGTAAGTACATTCACATAAATGGCAGTTGTATGGTATGTATTGTGGCACTTCTGGAAGACACGTGGACATACACATCACCACTTGCAGTTCACTCTGTAAGCCATCACCAACATGTTACTTTTTTTTTTTTTTTTTTTTTTTTTTAAATCAGCTTTATTTTCAGCTAGGGATTCAATGGTACAAATAAGTGAGGCAGACATACTTGAAACACTCAAATAAAGGCTGAAGAATTATCCATGAAAATGTATAATCATTTGCCAGAAAACAAATGCAGACAGTACTTGGACTCCAAACAACAAAACTGTCTCACAGATCATTCATCATTGTGCTGACCCAATTAATTTTCCAATTCCCTAAAAGTTTATAGTTTTGGAGCTTGTTAGTTAAAGGGGCCATCAGAGTTGGTACATCTCAAATCTGACCCAGCAACTGCATTTCAGCGGGCAGCCCATCATGCTGTCTCTTCAGTCTCCCTCTCCTCTCCGCTCAGAGGAGCGGTCTGGGCACTGAGTAAGAATTTTCTGCCTCAGAACCTTTTGGCATCGCAGTGCCTGGCTGCTGAGCAGAATCAGAGCACAGCAAAGTCCAGTGGCAGCTCATCGTGCTTGTTTAGATACCGCAGGCTCATCACCCAGACCCTGCCCTGCTGCCCAGTCTATCCCCACGGTGGGCAGATAGGCCTCTCAGCGATTACTTGATTTCTTGTGTTCCAGACAGCAGATGGGACCCAAGGAGTAAATTAAAGTCGTTTTAGCTGCAGTGGTCCCGGGGGATATGCAGAATGCAGTAGTGCTCCAGCCATGCCCTTTTCACTACCTGCCCTTTCCTACGTTGGAGGAGAAATTAGGGTAATTTCCAGCTGTCTACACAGCTGTACCCTTTCCAGGGCTCTCCTGACACCTGGGAAATCCTTCTACAGCCAAACAGCTTTAGAACTGCTTGGCTTTGTCCTGTGATACTAGAGGGTCTCAGGGCAGGATTACCCCTGCTGATCTCTACTTCCCACATCTTGTCTTTGCACGTGGCTAGCCACTAGCCTGGCTGAAGTGGAAATGGAAAACATTTACACATAGCCCAGCCTTGATTCTTTGTCAGCAATCTGCTGTGGTCTGGACAGCAATGTGAGTCTACTTATGACTGGCACAGGAATGACAGCCCAGGCCTGCACTAAAACGCTGTGCTAGTGTGTAAGAGATCAGACAAAGCTTTATTCCTGAGCACAAGCTAATGTGTAAACACCAAGCTTCGGAGGCAAGTCTGGGCTTAAAAACAAGCCCAGACCTGTGCTTGGCAAAGTGTAAACTCAGCTACGTGACTTCAGCAGGGTCAGGATGTGGCCATTAAGACAAAAAAAAAACCCTGTAAAAATACCTGGCAGCCTTCTTATTTTAGTGTTACCAAAAAGAAAGAGGCAATACATGTCTTTGATGACTTTTGCAGCTTTTGTTTTGTGAAGCTATAAAATTTTCCAAGATTTCTAAAAAATGGTATCAGGAAAGAGCAATATGTATATTCTTAAGTCATACAACAGTAAGGACCCATACTTCTTGGGGTTTTACCAAGTAAGCTCACATTTGAAGTCTAGTGCCTTTGCCAACTCCAATTACTAACACAGCTAACAGTTCAAATTTAGAAGGAATTTCCTACTGGTTTTATCTTCCAAACTCTGAATCCTCATAGAGGTTACTATGCTTCATCTAGCCCAAGTTTCAGAGATAATCGACTCTTAAAGATTTCCCAGGATCCATTCAGTTCTTGAAGAATCCACACAACTGGGACTACACCATGTATAACTTAGAGGGAAGGGTACGGAGTGGATTTTATACTGTGTGGGTCACTCCCGTGAGCTTTTGAGTTTGGATCAACCCAGATTTCAATGATTGCTTGTTTAGTATAGAGAAAAGTAAGTGCAATCATGAATAACAGTAGCAAAAAGTTCCTTTATCTAATTTCTCCTGTATTTTTAAATCAAAACAAAAGCTTCACAAAGTTCAGCTTCAAATAGCTGGAATCTATAAAAATCAAAAAAAATGACAAAGCATCTCTAAACCTGATCCAGAAGTGGTCTTCCCCAGAGTTTTGTCCATGACCGCTTGGTTCAAAATGGTGATAGGTGGTGGGTCTAGTGGCTTCTGACAGTGGATAATCTCTAACTCTGAGAAGCACAAGGATTTCTTAATTGCATAAATCTTTTTTGAAAAATAAACTATAGATGTTTAAACAAAAGTTAGATGAAACAAAGCAACGAAGAAGGAAATACAGAATCATAATACCGGGAGATTGGGCCTTCAGATACCTTAAAGCTGTATAGTAATACAAGGGCTTTAAGCCATCTGTATCGTATTAGCCCCTTTTTAACTCTGCTATGCAATTGCAATTACAAATAGCCTTAGAAGATGTGCTGATGCTCAAGGAACAAACTGGATTTTTGATTCGCAAAAAAGGATATTTGTTTGATTAGCTCTGTATTTGCCACGCACTCTAACCTGGTCCCCTTGCTTACAGGAGATAAAAATAATTTCAGATAAAATTTGCATAACCCCAAAAAAGGCTGTGTTTGTATACAGGAATTCTCAGTTCACTAATGTGAAGTGAAATTAACAATTTGTCATTAATTATCTGCTGAATTTTTTTACATTTTAAAACATGTGAACAGAGCATGCTTATCCAACCTGAGATAATGCCAGCAGTCACCTCCTCAATGTAAGAGGCCTAAACTGCTGGTGGCATGCCCTTTATGCGACAGAAAGAAGTCTGACACCAGAAAAATATCACAGGAGAGATGAAAGAGGAATTTGATAACATGGGTTACCTAGAAGTAATGAGACTTTAAGATGGATAAAACCTCAGTACAATTTTCTCGTTAATACAAGTTATTCTGCAATTTTAAAAGCATTCATTGATGTTCCTTATTCATACATATCTTACAGCTACTCACTTTTTCACCTTTCTTAATAAAGAGGGTTGAAGTTGCCAGGGATGTTTAAAGTACCACGTACAATGCCACATTTCCTGTTGTCTCAGATCCTGCCACATACAGACATAAGGACAGACTATTACTGCGACTGCAAGCTGGACATGGCTAACAACAGAGCACATTCGGTGGCTGCAGCAATTTCATACAGAAGTATTTAACGAGAACTAACAGAACTACAGCGTTTCAGATTAAAAACACATACCAAATTTGAAGGCAGAATGTTAGGGTAGCTAAACAGAGTGAAAGAGTTTTACTTGCAATGGAAGTAAAAAAAAAAAAAAAACCATAACACATGGAAAAGGATCAGTACCAGGGTTCAGTGTCACGCCTGCCAAAGGCAAGCAATTTGCAGTAATGCATTGCACTCACTACAAATTGGAAAGGAATTTAAAACCAAAACAAATGCATGAACATACATACAGCCAGAAAATGCTCTATTTATGGTAGATAGCATTTTTTTCTTTTTTTTTCTTGGGTATCCTAAAATGTTTACAAAGTAGAAGAGTTAAAAGAAAAAAGCTTTATAACCATGTAAATAAATGGACAGGAATGAACTGAAACACAGCTACTGTAATGGTATGCAGAGTAATTATATCAAGGGTATAAAAATATTACTGGGGGGGTTACTTTAAACCAAAAGAAGCCCTAACAGTGTCAAATGTGGCATGTGGCAAGCTGCACTCCTAAGAGCAGATGTACCTCCACAGGATTTGCAACAGCAGAACAAAAAGTTCCATATGTACTGAAGTTAAAAAGCACTTCCCAGATAAAAATGATCAAACTGGTATAGAAACCTGCCTACAGAAGAGGATGCAGAAAATAATTGTAAGGAATTTGATTAAGTGCTTAAGAGCCTATAATGCATTCAGGAAGTAATACACTACATTATTACAGGTACCAGTGTATTTATGTATTATGTAAACCCTGTTGGCACAGAAAGTTAACCTAAGGGCTGAGGTTGACCAAACACTAAGATGAGACTTTATTGAGACAATATTGATATTGAGTGGATGTACTGCCTATTTGGTTCCTGTACTAAAATGTATAAAAAATGTTCGTAGTTCCACTACAATAAAAGCAGCCAGTACTGAGTGCTCCTTCATGGGGCCAACTGAGAATACTGATATTTCTAGATAAAGAGTCATTCTGGTACATCCTTCTTGACAGAGAAGCTATAAAAGTTGCACTCACAATCCCCTTTCTAGAAACTTAAAAAAGGCATCTCAGAATCATAAATTGCACACATAGTACTGAAATAAAGGTATGGTTTAAAAAGCAAAACCACCCCCTAAGATCTCTATCAATGTAAACACACACACGTTGAGAACCATCCAGCAGGATTCCTGCCCACCAGCATCTATGTAAAACTGAGGTTTCTATAACGTAGAACGCTTCCCACTGTTCAGAAGAACTGAGGCTGTGAAAGCACCTATCAGCTGTGAAATACAGGCGCTTCTAATGCGCTACAGTAAAATCCAAAAGCTACAGGAAAAGATGTTTTTTAGAAATATGACTCAATACTATTATCTCTTCCAGGAACACAAAGTGATATGACAAATTCAAATATGAAATATAAAATTACTCAAGCTTATCAGAGCCTGGGAAAATAACTCCTGATGCAGTTACAGAATGCACTCTTTTAGGTGATGGGGTAGAGGGAAAACTCTCAATGATTCACTTTTTTAGCCCAGGAAAAACGTCCTCTCCCCTATAAGGGTAAGATGATAGTAGTTGGCCTACCTTCTTAACGTGGTCTGTCTCCACCCTCCATTTGCATTTGAGATCTCTAGTTACGGTCATTGTGCCATCTTCTATTTAAAGAATAAAAACTTACTACACTGGTACCACTCCCAACACCAGCCTTTGTTTGGCTAAATATTCATCCTGCATGAACTTAAATACATACAAACTTCACGTTGCTGGGATGCTTTGGGATGAAAAAAATGTGACTCATCAACCCCTGACATCCATAAAAACTAATGCAGCTGTTCAGAAATGAGTCTACTATGTCCTATAAGGTCCTCCCAATTCCTTGTCCAGAGAGAGATGCTGCCCTTGTTGCAGAGAGGAATGCAGAGTGAGGAAGGCATGTGGTTTCTATTTTGGTAATAAGTGGTTTGGTAACATGTGGTTTGACGGCTTATTTTTCAGACCACAACAGCTCCACTCTCCACAAAGCTCGAAAGGAACAGTTGCAAAGGTCCTCAAGCTGTCCAGGAAAAAAAAATTACATAAGGCAGAGCAATTAATTAGCTGCTGTATACATATCGTACTGCTGTGTACTGAAAGGTAATTGAGCAGTTTGATTCAAGAGCACAGGTCTTTAATTTTAAAAGCAGTCTTTCCTTGGCTAGAATTGTAATGACATATTTTTACAAATAGAAGTTTTGCTTTTAACATTACTACTGTTGAGAGATACCACACATACACACCCTATGTCGCAACTCTTCAATTTGGCTTCAAATTTTAAATAGTATTCTTAAATATAAACAATAATAATCCTCTGTTGAAAGCCATTTTAGACACCCATGATCCACATTGTCAGCCTAAATGGGGATGGGGAATTAAAAACAGAGAGAGAAATATTTCGGTAATAAAAGCTACAGCAGAATAGACAGCACAAAGTGCAGCACTCCAGCTCTTTTTAGAGCTATGTCTGTCATAGCTATTCAATTGTATATCAGCACAAACCTTCTGTAGTGCTGACATGCCCTTGTTGTCTCACAGAGTATGAGTACGGGAGTATAAGTCTCACATATTTTCTTTTTCTTCAGTACTGAAAGCACAGAAAAATAAATTTTGAAAAACACTGGTTTAGGATGCTTGCTCTGGAAAATTACTTTCAGAAACCGAGCAAATCTATGCCAGAATGCAGCAGCCCTGTGGATTTACAATACCTCTCAGCCAAGAAGAAAAAATAAAGATGACCCTTCAAATCACCACAGATAGACTGCCAGCACAGGTACTCACCAACCGACACTTCTGCAGAATGCTTGTGGAAAGCATCACTGATCTGTCAGGCCTAGAGCAATCACGTGTAATAAAGCTCATCTGTTATGGCTACCTACTTGTGTTGCATAGCTAGGCAGAGAAAGCATTTTCTTCTTGCTAAAAGTAATTCCTTCCCCTCTCTAAAGTGACAAAAGTGTAACTTTGCCTGACCTATTTTTCGTCCTTATTCATTCTGTGGAAATCTTGCAAAACTGACACCTAATTTCCAGGTGCTGTTGCTTAGCTTCCTAAATTATTAACAAGTGTAATAATTATCCCTTTTCATCATCACATGGGGCAGGGGATAGGTGCAAAGATTACAGTCACATCACAATCCTCATATCTGAGCATGTTTATGATCTCAGACAATCCCTCTACCAGTTTCAATCAATAAGCTGTATCACAACATGCATTTTATGTCACAGTCTAATGATATACTATATATACTATGCTGGTCTACTCTAACTATATCAGCAGAGACTCAAGGTAAAGCAGAGAAAGTACAGAGGAAATATGGACCAAAATCAGGGATGTCTGACTTCTTTAGTGTATTCAAGAGTGGTATCAGGTGGAGCCAGAAGCCTTCGGTGGTTGGGGTGCACTGTGTGTGCTGGTTCTGACATGGGTTTACACAGAAGAGAAGAAATGAGCAGAGAAGAGGTAAGACTGGTGATGGGGTGTGTCAGGGAAAATCTTGAAAATGTTCAGAATTTTTTCAAAAGTGAAACAAGGGATACTTCCATGCCACAGTATCTTCACAGCTGTACCTGTACCAGCACAGCTGTGTCAGCAAGGCTTCCTATTAGCAACGCGGCCAACAGGAAGAGCTTTTCTGCTAAATTAGCTATCCCATCTCCCCAGGCCAATGACAGACATCCTTCTGGCTGAGCTGACTGAAGATGTTCTGCTTCACAATTGTTCATCAGCATCTGCCAGCTGGGAGTTACCACCCCACATCTGGGCCCACAGAATAAATCCTGTGAGCACTGTCTCATGCTTTGGACAAAGCTGGATGAGTTAGCACTAACCACTTTCATCAGCACTTTAAATCACTCCATGGACCTTGCCTGAAGTGGGCCAGGGCACAATCTCTTCTGCCCATGCACAAAGGAGGCTGCAGCCTCCAGGAGAACAGCAGTAACAAGCCGCAAGAGGAGAATAAGGTCTTCCATGGACACCGTTGTTTGTAACGTGGATGTCTCTTCATGGCCTGAACAACTTAAATCAAGGTAACAAAAGCATGTGCTGGTCAACAGTGGTACATTTACACCTGCAACTCTTTTTGGCACAGCTGTGTCAGCAGACCTTTGTAGTGCTAGAGCTTGAATCCACAGTCCTGCTGGATTCTGAAGACATTTCTGCTCTCAGAGCCGTGAGGCATAGATACATTCAGCCACCATAGCTAAATCCAACAGGGATCATTAAATGGAGCTCCTGACCACCAGGGTTCACATTTCAGGAAGCTCAGCTCGCTAGCATTATAAGCTGCTTGTCTAGATGGTGATCTGTGGCGTGCACAGAACAGACACAGCCCACTGTGCTGCCTTTGCTGTGCATCAGCCACCCTCCAGGAGAGGGGCAATGAGGACAGGTGGGGGCGGAAAGCTCTAAGGAGAGGTGAGGCCAGAAAGCTCTTAAATTGCCATCGCACAAATGGCCAGACTTCAAGAGACTGGGCTCTGGTCTGAGGCAGCTGTGGGAAAACAGGGCAGTTGGCAAAACACTAAGAGGAGGCATCAGAATGAGATAAGGGGAGTCTGATTGCAGGTGGAAAACAGGGAACTGCAGCCCAAGTAAGCAGGACGGGACAAAGAACGAGTAATGAGCACCAAGTGATCTGTACAACTGCTTTCACCCCCCTGCTGCCCTGCCCATCTGCTTGGAATTTGCTTTCAAAACATGTCCTATTTTCCTTACGCCTGTCCTGATCCAAGCTCCCGTCTTGTCCTTTATGGATCCAGTGCTGTCACTCAAAATCATTAAGAGCAGAAAAGCCAAATTGAGAAACAAAGACAACTTATTAACACACACATTCTTCACCCTGATAAGTTTCTTTCATCTGTATTTTCCCTTCACTTATTCAGGTCACAGTCTCTGGCTGGTTTATTACAGGCATTTAAAGACAATAATGATTTTATATCACGGTTTGACTGTGTTACAAATTCATCGTAAGTCCTGGCTGTGTCTGACCTTTAGGTCCAAACAACTGCATACTGTTGGAGAACCCGCACCCCCCATGAAATACGTTCACTGACCTCCCCTTCCAGAAGAATGAGGTCATCAGCATAACGAGCTCTCCAAATCGATCTGTAAACAGCCTGATTCACAATTATTCTCTACGAAAGAGAAGTTACGAAAGGAGCAGTTTGAACAAAAAGGGCTTCAGCTCCACCCAGTGGTAATAAGAAGATTTCCAAACCTTCCTCTGGCCATGCTCTGGGTACCTGCTACCCCCCAGGTATACAACACGATTTTTCTTTAAGCTGAAGCACTAGAGACCTCTGCTTGGACACCGCTCTGTAACAGCTTGAGCTGTTACAGGTCTGAACAGTGTTGTTTCCTTAGTAGCCTGTGCCTTCAAAAGCTGTGGACTAATCGTTATTCGGAGGTTATATACATCAGTCATCACCGTCCCCCTTGGTATTTGCAAATTTTGAACATTTCTCTTCACTAACCATCTTCCAAATAACCAGTTGGCTAGGCATAGCACCATTGCCTTTTCTCTCTCTGCAGTGATTTGGTGAGTGATTAAGGGGTAAAACTTCTCTTTTCTATCATCTTCTACACCTGCCTTTTAATAATTTTTTTTATTTCTCTCATAAGGCACCACTTTGTGACGTAACTCTTGAAGCTCCTTTTAGAATTGGGGATGCTTTTAAGGGAGGTTTTTCTTGTCCAAGTTTTCAAGAACAGAACAGCTCTCTAAATGAACTTTACAGTTTGAATGACAGGGACCTTGAGAAACTTAAAGCCAGCTCCAGCTCTGTTGGTTGGCCAAAAATTAAATAGTTCACATCTGACCTAATTAGTGCTCAAATAGACATCAGCAACCAAGGCATAAAATTGTGACAAGTGAAGGGTCAGGCAGATACCACCACCTCACCCACCCCAAAAACCCCTCAGTGTCACCATCAGCTAGATGCATTATCCTTTTTGGGTAGCACCGAAACACCAATTTATGACTCTCTGGGGAGCAGGTTCTGGATTAGATGGACCAAAGTCCTGTGTATAACTGTAAAATGTTAGAAATCTTTATTCTATTTCTCATCACTGTTCCTGTCCTTCCTACCTGCCCCAGGTGCTCGCTCTTAACTTTCTGGAAGGTGTGTCTCATTTTTACCTCTTTATTACCCCCATGTGAGTATCATTCTTGTGGTTGTATTCACAGTTCAAAGTATTGAGCTGTAGCATTTGTCCATGGGTTTTGAGACCGTAATTAGACACGGTGCCTGATTTTCAGCTAAAGAGTCCAAAACATATGCAAAGCCTGAAACAGATTTTAAACCAATGTGTGCTATATGTAAGAAAAACTATTGTGGTTTTTTTTCCTGCCTGAAAAGCTTCCAAACCTATTCACTTCAAGCATTCCCTTGTGTGCTTTCTCTCTCACCTACGTACAGAGGCCCATATTTATTTTCATTTTAATAACGTTTTCAACCACAAAACTGGTATGATATTTTTAGCTATCAAACTACATCACATTCGTCAATTAAGTTTTGAAAATGATACACGAACAACATGAAAAAAATTCAGGCAGCCTTTCTTCTCCCATACAAAATCTAA
The DNA here is from genome assembly GCA_947846985.1 of Fratercula arctica. Lineage (NCBI taxonomy): Eukaryota > Metazoa > Chordata > Aves > Charadriiformes > Alcidae > Fratercula > Fratercula arctica. The sequence continues at coordinate 33,626,082 of CANTUZ010000012.1, forward strand.
CTTGTAAAACCAGTATTTCACAACATTTTATAGCAGCTATTTAATTTTTCAGCTCATCAGGGACTAAACCAGATAAAGCTAGTTTTATATGCAGTAACAATTTGTACAATGCATCAAGTAAAGCACTATGATGGTTTTACTTACAGGAGAAAGAGAAGTAGCCAGTTCAGGCAGGCTCTAGTACATGCATTGATGTCAGGCTATGAAGTGGCAGGAAGGTGGAGAAAAAGTGGGTTGTGCAGGACAGGTGAAGTGAGGCTTCCTGAGGGAACCTGAAAGGGAAGGTTGTGCTCTGGCTGCAGCCATGCCCCCCCATCCCCACCCTGCTTCTGCTGCCAGGAACACCACAGGGAAGAGGCAGAACTGATTGAATTCAGCAGGCATTTTATCATTAATAAACCCTCAAAATTTGACCCCTTACTAGCACAAATCTGTAATGCCAAGGGAGTTTGGGGACCCTGCACTTTGAAATAACACTCAATTGTCAAATCTATTTTGTTTGCCCAAGCAGCCTGACTTCTTCAGCTCTTACACTTGCACTCTGAGGCCCTGCGACACGACACCACACTGTCAGTGGTGCCTTCCACCCTTGCACAGAGAGGACACATTGCTAGACAAACTTCTTTCATTTCCAACATGCAATAAAGCCAAAAGAGTTAGCTGAGGTGTACCTTTCCTGGTCAGTTTGGTTTGTCTTCTTTTGAACCTCTGCCCCTGCTGAATCCAATACCCAGCTGCTGGGGTGTGACTCCCAACACCCAACCAAACTGTGTAACTGGGCAAGTGGCTGCTAGAATATTGCTTGGGGGAATCGACTATGTTCCTCCTCACCGATCTCGCTCCTCTTCTGCATAATTTAGAGAGGCAGCATCCCTAACCCTAACCTTTCAGTTGCCCATCAATTGGAGATAAAGAAAAACAGATCACTTTCTGCATGTTGATCGGATGCCTTGAGTCTACCGTGAGCAAAGGCAGCAGCATCTCTGATGAAACGTAACCCCGTTCTTCCTCAATCCGTGTGCATCTCCCTACCTTTTGAGTAGTGCTATTGGTGGTTTAGGAGATTCTTGTCAATTTTTATAATGCAGGAATTTTATTTTTATGGAAGGCTTTTTTTTTTTCCCCACATGTGTCCCCCACAGGAAAACAAAACCTGTAAGAGATATGGCAGGCAAATTTCTAAGAAAAAGGATTCTCTTTACAGCCAGAACAGTTATTATTTCAGTTTTCCCTTTTTTATGTCATATAGCAAAGCCAGAAGATAAATATTTTGGGGGTTTGCCCTTCCGTCACGAGCACAGGCCCTGTTTCTGGCCTTTGGTTACATTTTTAACTAACTTAGCCTGATAACACAACCCCAAATATTCCTTTAACACTCAGGGGAATTTTCAGGGAGAAGACATTCATAGCCTCTGACCTTCCAAAGATGAGCAAAACCACAGTTCATATTTCACTTAAGTTCTATCAGGTAGATTAAACCCTGGGTAGAAACAAGCATCAGGCAGCCAAACAGATTACTGTTAGACCACAACAAACAAACAAGAAAAAGAAACCACCCAGGCTTTTACCAAAGTGGTCAGTAAAGCTGAGGGGCAGAAATACTTTGATATTTTCCTGAAACATTAACCTTCAAACGTAATTACTACAGGCACTGAGATTGCACCTGAGTGCTGCACTGTTGGGGAGAATTGCTGTAAAACTGGCCTTCAGGGCATGGACGTGGCAGGTAAACAAAAGTAATATCTGTGCAGAGATAATGGGATACAGGTCAGCACATAAAAAGCGTAGCTTTAGGGAATGGAAGTGCTGTTACTGACAGGAGATTTTTGCCACTTTCCACATACCAGCAAAGGTGATGGTGACTTGTTTGACATTGCATGAACAGTAAGTTTTGAAAGCAGACAATACTGAAACATAATAAGCTGGATGGGGGAGCATGAAACCAGTGCTGTCCCCACTAAAATTTAAGTGGTTGAAACCGTTTTAGTATCTGAAAAAACATAGTCAAGCTAGATTTACTCTGAACAGGTAAACATCTGCATCCTGCCCTGGGATCTGAGATAAAAGGAGCAGATGTCTCAGTCTGTGGAAGATTTCCACCCCTGTTTTGCAGATCCATGATTTAAGAAAGAGACAAGAGATAGGCATTCCGAATCTTGTGTGGCTACAGGCTCCCTATCTCCTGCCTGTATTTTCTGGTATCTTTAAAGTACCGTGAATGAGATTATGTGCTGTTTCTTCTGGAAATATGACATGGGGAGAAGACAGGACAATGGAAGCTAAAACTTAGCTTTGGGTGGCTCTGATTTCTGGACCACGGCATTATTATGGTATACTTTTCTGTGTATCGGGTCGCTATCTAGCCCAAAGTGATTTCTCCTTCTTCAAGTGTCCAGGGTAGAGACATCTATTTAAATTCCCTGCATTTTACTACTCAGCCTGACCTTTAAAATTACTCTATCAATCAGCTCAAAAGTGTCCAGAAGGTGTATGCAAATATAAAAGCTAGAATTGTTAAAGCTCACATTTCAGAGAATGGAAATACAAGAGAGGTGGAAGGCGGCCAGGTCTGTTTGGGGTGTGATTTGCAGAAGCAACTGATCTGGAAGATCCCAGTGTTGGCAGGCACAGGAGAACAAGTTCTGAACTGCAGCAATTTCCACCAGAGCTCTTCTTGGCCTTCCAACATTTCTCTACCTGGGATAAATTTTGGTGTGTGTGTCATGGATTAAGGGCCCTGGCCCATGCTAGTTAAGAGCACAATCTATTTGCAAATTGAGTTCTTAGCAAAAAAATCACAAGTTATGGTGCATCATCTCTTCTCCAGCTTCTCCTACTGTTTGAATCAGTTTTTAAATACAGGAAGGGAAGAAGGAGTAATTTAACCAGTGCTGATATTTCTAATCTGCTATGAGGAAAGATGCAGCGTGGGCCAAGCCTACCCTCCCAACTGGCAGCAATCCCACTATCCCATTTGGAATTTGCTGCTCTCTACAGAGTCTTTATTGCCTCAAAGTGGAAACACGCCTGGAGGGCCAGGCCGTAAAATCACTGCACTTCATATAGAGCAAGGAGAGACGGGAAACACAAGAGCATCACCGCATCACCTCTGAGAATAAGCTTTGGGCCAGGCCACAGGGTCTGAGAGGGACCTTAGCTTGTAGCTGAGATGTCCGAGGACATGGATGCAGCACCCCACAAATAAAAGTGTCGGGAAATACTGACTTGCTGTGCAATCTTGAGCAGGTCTCCTTCCTTCCTTCACTTGGTTTCTCCCACTGTAAAACAGAAGCAATGTGGCTTGCTAAAGCTCCTTCCCAGATTACCTGGTGAAGACATTGCTCTGGAAACGGCACACAGAGCCACTTTTAGTGTTTTAGAGATACCATTACAAAAACAACTTTCTCCAATACTCCATTGAACTAAATATAAAGGATTTCTGCTCATGACAGCCAAAGCCGTGTGTTCAAGGCTGCAAGGGTGGTGTAGCATCCCTTTGGATTTGCCCACGTCATCTCAGAAATCTGCATGCTCTGACGACTATGATAAATTTGTGCTCTAAACCCCCTAAAGCTGCAGGCAGAGCAGGGCTCAGGGGATTTTACAGCACTATTCTTGTCTGCCTTCAGCTCTGCAGGGCGCTCTTCTGGCTCCAGAGATCTGTGCTTGACAAGAGAGGAACCAGCAGGAAGGACTGCGACTCAGGAAGATGCACGTCTTACCTAATTTCTCACCTCCACAATTTGCAGCATACATTCATGAACAAAAGTTTCGTTTCCATCTTGATTTTCTGTTCCTGGCAAACCGGGTGCCTCGGGGCGGAGCGAATATACCAAATTCCCAAGTGGATGTCATTGTGCTGTAGTTTAGCATAAAGTAAAGGTAAGCCCCACACAAGCTCTGCTGGGAACATACTACTAAAATCCTCAGATGCAGATAAACTTCCTTCATTCAGGATTGGATTTGTCCTGCTTGCCTAGCACGCATTAAGGACTGAGCTGCAAATGGCAGTCCTCACAGGATGCTGCCCTCTGAATAACACGCTGAAATGTGCAGATGATGTTCCCAGGGCAATTAGCAGCCTCCAAAATATTGCCTGGGGTGGCACAAAACCCACAAAAGTCTCTTTTCAGCCCTGTTCCCAGTAAGCAAATAATCCAGCCCATGTAACTGCACAGTTCATTTTCCTCAGGGTTTCTGTTGATTTGGAGCACATTGGAGAAATTAAAATACCTGATATGGGTAACAAATTCTTCCCATCCCTGCAAAGGGGATGCAAATTGCACAGTGTTCCCATGGCTCCAGTATGGTTTGCATGGTTGCATGCAGAACAGCCCTGCTATGCCCACTGTTTGGCTGGCTGATAGGCCAGGTGGGATTCCATCATGCATTTCTACACAGTGAATTATTAATCATAACCTCCAAACCATAACATCACAGTTGTCTTACTATATCTAGTAGTTCAATAGTTTCCTTCCTTTTCCCCCACCCAGACCCCTGTTTTTATCCCAGCCTGTAAGGCCATTTAATTAATTTTGTAAGATATTCTGGTCCCTCTGTGTTTGAAGATGGCTCCCAAATTTGCATCCTAAGGAGTCTTCTTAGCACACTTGCACTGTTCATCCTGAGATCAAAATAAATGCTAAACAAGATCTCGGAACTGCAGTTCATGTTTCAGTACAATTTGCTGCCTTCCTTTTCGGACAGATTCTTACTCACCCTCCAGTCTGGTAGTAATCTTCTGATCTCCATTTTAAGCAACGGCTTTCCTGGTGTTATCCAGTCTTTGTCCAAAGCTCAGGCAGCTAGATCTACTGCGTATCCCTTGTGTGGAAAGGCCCCAACTTCCTAACAAGAGACATTATCGCCCCTTGCTCTCAGAAGCACACAGTTCTTTAGTCATAGTCTCAATGTTTGATCACAACTTATTTGTTGGGTTGAAAATTTGTCATAGGAAAAGTAGGTTACATGATGAAAAACCTTCAGAAATATGGTGTGTGGAGACTACAGACACAAATATTATCCCCTTTTCTACCTCTCAATTCTTGACATTTTTTTTCCTGAGTTCCAGAGTGATGGCCCTAAGGGCCTGGTAGACAAGGCAGGCTTTCTCAAAGCAAAACAGTAAGAATTTAGATATATTGCTATTAATGTGGATCCTTCACATTATTATCTTATCGCAGTTGCTCAGATCTGCAGTCTTGGGCTAGAGTCAGTCAAAGCACGGGAAGTCAGTGTAGGCCAACAGTTAATTTAAAAAAAAAAAGAAAGAAAGAAGGAAGCGTATTGCCCAGTATTTACCAGGCATTATAAAAATGCAATGCTACTTTTGTGTGCTGAACAGCAAGCCCTAATGTTTTTTATTACAGCTGTGTGAGGGTGGGAGGGGTAGAGAGGAGAGGGACACTACGACATTCTCCTGTGTGCAAGGCAGCAGCAGCCAACTTACCAACCCCGCAAGATTGCAGTGGGATCTCGGCACACACCTTGGCAGGACGATGCAACTTCTGCAGTCTACACAAGAAAGGGGTACACAAAGCAGCCAGGGAAATGTGCTGTGTCCCTGGGACAAATTCTGTTACACTTGGGGGTCAGCTCTCCAGCCCAGCGAGCAGCCTGGGAGTCGCTGGATCACCCGGAGACAATCTGAACGGAAATTTTCAAGGCCACTCAAAATTCCTCCCCAGTGATATGAAGCAGACATTAAAGACGGCCACTGCTTTCCTTGCAGTGGTACTGCGTTTTATTGCGCTCGGATTCTGGACCTTGGGATTGGGAAAATCATCTGCTAGCACCACTTTCCCTCATCTTCCAACAGCAAGAAAATCTTTCGTTCTAAAGTACCCACTCTCTGCACAGTTCTTCTAGGAGATCTGGTAACGAGCTTGTTTTTAGTGCAGAGGCACTGCTGGGAAGCTCTGCTTCTTTGGATCTTTTCCCCTAAGGGTTTCATACAGGTCCTGTTCACGGTTTTCCATTTGTCCTTATTTCTAGGATATCTCCTCAAACATCACCAGAGAGCTGAGGAGTAGAAGTCAAGGGGCAGGAAAGGCACGGGAAAAGGGAGGTCAGCTTGGATGTCGGATATCTATTGACTCGTAAGCAGCCCAAGCTCAGAGTGACTGGAAACCACAGCAGTATAGGGTTGTGACGTACAGCTCAAGAGCAATCCTTCACCGCAGTTCCTACTAGATGGACTTCCCCTTCACAAAGACCTGCTGCCGCTATGGGCTGTTTTGCTCTCTGTAATAGCAAGGACTGAAACACCCTTTAATTCTCAGCATGGTTTGTCCAACTCATCCATGCTGATGTGAGGAAAGCCTATTATTATTGCTGTACACGCACTCCTCATTTTAAGCTGTTTATTTACGACATCAGTGCATAATTGCACAGCTATTAATCATTTATTTATTTCCTAATAAATATCACTTCTGTGAGAAATATTTCAGACCAGTCTGAGGATGGGAAGGACAGATTTGTTATTTAGCTTGTCAGCATTTGCTTTGTCCTCTTTTTACGTTCCTAGTACTTCAGTAGGACATAAATTAGAGGGCGATGTGTGTGTGGGAAGCCTGTGTGGACTTTGTCACAGTGACAGATCTTGATGTGGTCTCAGAGAGGAGAGGCAGTGAGTTAGCAGAGATGGGCCAAGGCTTTCAGGAAAGATGAGCATTTTACTGACAGCAATTCAAAGCGTATTGAATTGCAAATGTTATTCCTGAACCAGTTTGCTGATAATGCTTGTAGCTCTCCTAGCATCTGCACGAGTGTATTTGCCCAAGATACTCAACGTTTTTCATGCTGATAAGGGAGCAGTGGTTAAAGAAACACTTGTAGCAATGAGTGTGTTGGTGTCATGCATGCGTAGAATTCATTTATCACTTTCATTCCAGACTCACCCTAGTAGGGGCCCGTCTGATAGCTGTGGCCCTTGTAAGCCAAAAAATGCAGTGGGAACCTGGAGAAATGGGTAAAGAATGGCCACACAGCCTGGTACCAGTGTGGTATGTACTCAGACAGCCGCTTACACGTGTATTAAAGAGACTAAAATGAAATTAAAAACTTACAGGTTACATAAGGAGTTTTGACAATGAAAATGCCAATCCTCACATGGAGGAACTACAGTTAGGTTGAAATAAACTCCAAGACCCCTGACTCACCAAATTTACTCCCTCCAACTGCTGGGGTGACCTTTCGCATGGGGAAGGCAGCCAGTTAGCCACAAACTGGGCTGGGGCCAGTTCCGAGTTAAGCAGAGTCCTCATCATTGGACTCCTCATTATCAGCAGATGAGAGACCTCTGGGCTGCCATTCTGACGAGTCCACCAGAATGTGCTCTTTATGATGAGGTGCATCCCATCTTTGACCAAAGTCAACTGCATATGTCACATTGGAAGGTATAAAAACTTCATTGTCAATATAAATTTTCAAAATATTTAATTGCATCCTGCTTTGTGTTTGTGGAGCCAGCACCCAAAGGACTGATTTGCTGATGCCCCAAAGACTGTGGGACAATAAAAGCCCTTTTACCTTATGCCAAATAGTGTAGCAAACTTATCTGGAGCAAAAGCTGCTTTTATTGTTTAGGATCAGGAGGAGGCTGGGTTAGCTTTTATTTCCCCAACCAGGAAGGGCATGCGTTGTTGGAGAGCATGAGCATGACACATATATCACAAGCCTGGCCCGGTTAGAGAGAATAAATCTGTATCAGCATAATCCTGCATCTGGGTGAACGGCAGAGAAAGGTGTGAATACAGGAAAGCTGCACGGGGCAAAATCACCAAGGAAACGCCCCAGTCTTAGTCTGCAGAACAGCGAGACTGAAACCAGCCAAATACTCAAATCCTAAAGATACCTAAATCCATCTGAAATCAGATACCTGAGTATTGTTGAACCGAGGACTAGCCAAGCTCCTTACCATGGAGACGACTCTCTGTGGCCCTATGGGCACAGTTTCATTTCTGATCTTTTGTCTTGGAACGCAGGAGCTGCTGCCTGGGGCAGACAGACACCCTCAGCGCGAGGGTCCTGCCCACAGCTGCTGGTGCGGGCAGGGTGAGGGTCCCCGGGTGACAGGGGGTAGGTGTTCTGTCAGCTCATTTCTATTCTGGGCAGCCACAAACTGCTCTTCCTTCTTTACCTGACTCCTTTGCTCCTCCTCTCAGCATCTCTGCGACTGACCGCGGCTTCGTGCTGCAGAGGTAAGCAGCCCCAGAGCGGCTGTGCCAGCTGGGGCATGTGGGGTGACATGACACGAACATCAGTGCGAGACAGGTCTGGGACTGCCACCCAGCTCCTTTTAGGAGTGGCTGTAATCTGCATTCGGGGTCCCAGCAGTTCGCGGCTGATCAGATAATTTTAGCGGTTTTGAATGGCACTTGAAAAGCCACTATCAGCATTATAATGTCTCTTTTTACCCAGGATTTCTGATCTCTGAGATAACTGGTGCTTGCTCTCCATAGTCTCCTCTGGTGCCGATACATTTTAGGAGCTAACACAGGCGTTCCAGCTAACACTCAGCTTCTGTCCCTCACCAGAAGAGGAAATGCTTTGCATACAGGTGGGAGCATTAACGCCTGTGATGCTCTGCTGACTCCCTAGAGGACAGTCATCGCAGCAAAAAACCCCGTCTAGCCCTTCAGGAAAATTTCCTAGCAGCTGTTAGACCACCAACGCATTGGCAGAAGTCTCATAAAACCACGTCAGCCGTGACTGAACACGACGCAGCTCGTGAACTGTGAGAGGGACGGAGCATCCTGCCTCCTTGGTCTTTCCGTCTTTCCCTTTTGGGCACACAGCTTCTTCCAGCATCACAGTTGTCAAGTCAGCAGTTGGGGCAGATGGACTTGCCGTTTTTAAGCTCCCTATTTGGCCAAAGCCACAATCTGGAATCTGCCTGCGGGGAATGTCTTTCTTTCATGAAAAAAAAAAAAAAAGGAACGACAAAAAAAAACATTACCGAGGGAGCAGCAACCTCTCTGCCCTTCAGGCAACCCCGGAGAAGACGCTGTGTGTTTTATCAGCTTTTTTTAGCCTTATTGGTTGCTGTAGCAACGACTTTGCGAATGCACCCCAGTAAAGCACGTAGCATAGCAGGGAACTCCCATTCAGTTTCCCAATGGTGGAGAAAAATCTGACAGGCAGCGCTCCGCTTAATCCCTGTTATGAGAGTCTTGATCAGGACAAAGTTCTTCAGTGATTCCTGATCCTAAAAAACATCCAACAATATAAAATAAAATTTTGCAGTGGCTTCTGGTACTAACAGGGGAAGGGAAGCCAGTCCCCCTCTTTCATTGCCTTCCCACCAGGGAAGTCCCGAGTCCCGAGAAGAGTCCTTTGAAAGTGCTGCAGGAACTAGTGCACACGGAGGTATTACTGGAGAGCAAAGCTTTGAACAGCGGAACACAGACTATGTAACCACCCCTGGGGTAAAGGGGAAAAGGGACACACATTCTCGGTACGAGCTTAAGCCCTGTGTCCGGAGGGGATGTACGCTCCCACGCATTTCAGCTAATTTGGAGGCCAAAGTAAATTCTCTGACTGTGAGGAAAACCCAAATCCACCCAGCACTTTTTCAAGGCCTTTACAAAGTAGGTTTTTACCGGACATTCCTAGTTAGTGTCCCCGGTAAGGACAACTCCTCCTTACAGAGACAATGCTGGCTCTGCAGAGCGGTTTTCTGCACAGAAGTCAGCTGCTGAATGCGCACGGGGTGTCACCCTCAGGCCACCTGCCACGGCAGGGCAGCGGCGCCGGCGGCTCTGCCAGGGAAGGCTTGCCCTCTAAGGAAGAAAGGGGAAAACAGCAGCCAGCGAATTTATCTTCCCTCCTTCCCAAATGCCAGGTCCCAGATCAGGAGAGGCTGCTCCAAATGCCCAGCCACGCGACTTCTACCCAGACCTTCTCACGGAAACAAAACCAGCTTCTCTGGAAGGAAACTGCCTCTGGTGCCGCTGCTTCTGGATGGGGAACAGTCACTTGTTCTCCTCCATCCTACCCGGGGCTCATGGAAGTGTTTTAACCTTTAATGAGCTCTTGCCCTCCCATTACCCACACTGTGCTCTTGTATGTGCTCCCCTCTTTTCTACATCTCTAGAAGAGACAAACTTTTCCTTCTACCTTGGCCAACACAAGGAAGGGGTGTAACGTCAGAAGCAGCACCGATGCTGAGCCTCCAGCCAGGAGTTTGCAGAGGTGGTAAGGCTGTTTCAAGGCAACCATCTCCCAGATGGGCATCTACCACAGCTTTACTGTGTTCAGCTTCCTTCCCCAACGAGTTTAGTTTGCTCTGACAAATGCAAAGTCAACATTTTTGCACAGACGGCCACCTCTGTGAGCCTTCCAGTGTTTGGCATTGCACGCGCTCCCAGGAGGACTGTCCCCGCAAGGTACCACATGCTGCATTTGTTTGATTATATGTTCATTAGTATTATTTGCTTGTAAATACACTGGGCCCATAATTCTGAAAGTAGATCTTATCTGATGTGGCTCTGAAGACCAGGAGAATATAAAGCAGTAGTTAACTTTGGGAAGCAAGATCACAGAATTGAATCATAGAATTGTCTAGGTTGGAAGGGACGTTTCAGATTATCGAGTACAAGATGTAGCTCCCATCAACAGAACAGCTGCTCTTACAGCAATAATTCATAAATTGAGTGTTTCAGGTAGGGTCCAGCATGGCACCTGCATGTTGTCGGGCTTACGTGAGCTAAGTGAAGGGAGAAAAGCAACAACGGGTAGGGGTGAATAAATGCAGGCTGCAACTTAGCCGTAGCTCTTCCTCCTTCACTGCATGCAGGACTTCCTCCTTGCCAAGCAAAACAGGAACTGCTCTCAACTTCTGTATCCTGCTGCAGATAGAAGCCTGGACAGCAGAGAAAAGGGAGTGAGAAGTGTCATTCGTATCTGTGCAGGTCACATTTCATTCTGCATTAGTTTCTATCCTCAGTCTATCATCTTTCACTCCTGGTGTCGACAGTACGTATCTGCTCCTCATCATCCCCCTCTCCCCATTAGTAGCGCGACTGTCCTTAGGGTCGTATTATAGCGTGAAAGCTGGAAGAACCTGGGGGGTGCGGGGAACATCTGTCCCGAGTGCCCTGCTCCTGGCAGCTACCATGAAGTCTGCAACATTGATAATAACTTCTATTCCAGCCAAGGCTGCTGAGCTGGGCCATGCAGGTCTACTCAAAAGTGAGTTCAGGTCCACAGAACTCACGTTTCCAGTCACATCAGCAGGATTACACATTCCCATGGAGCTGAGTAAGGACAACGTATTCATACTCAATGCAGGAAGTACCGACGGGTAGCCGGGTTTCATGCCTACGACTAAGATATTTGATCCACCTCTGACAGCAAAATGCAGGAATTTAATACATCTTCTGTAGACATGAGGATATTTAATCTGTGGGACCAGGAGAAAGGTGAAGGACAGCAACATGAGATGGGTTCTAGTATAAAAGCAAGGACTCTCTTCTCATGCGACTCATATCTCAGCATAAGCAAACTGGTATTCCACCTGCTAATGGATTTAAGCAGCAGCTGCTTAAAGCAGCAGCACGCATTCCTGCAGATAGGAAATCGTTAAAGTTTTTACACTTGCATCCTTTGGGCAGGAGGACTCTTGGAGGGGAGCTTCTCCAAAGGAATTTCCCAGCTGGAGTAGGTGAACTGCACGAGCGACGAGGACAGGCTCCAGAGCCCGGTGCGTTTTGTCCAGAATGGCTACAAATAGGAGAAGAATTTGCACATTCACATACAGGGGTTTTACACAGTGGAGTTAAGGACCACATCCAAGGTGAAGTGGAATTTAACATCCTCAGCAGGATAGAACGCTTGAGTATCAGTTGCTCTTCTCACCCGCCTCTGCCTGTTCACATCTGGGCCGCTGGGCCTGCCCCCTCCCCTGCCTCTGCTGGGCGAGCGCTGAGAACGGCCAGGACACGGGTGTGGGAATTTACAGACCCACCTCCTTCAGAGCCACGGTTTGCGCTGCCCTCGTGCCCAGAAGCATCAGGCACCCGCTGTTTTGGGTTCTGTACAAACACGCAGGGAGACAACTCTTGGCATGGAAAACTGGCAGCCTAAGCAAGAACAAGGCAGAACACGCAGGGGACTGGAACAGAACAAAGTGCAGGGCCAGGGTGGAGGCTCACAGCAGCAACGAAAAGTTTGCTGGGTGTATTTTGCCGGCTTCAAAGCTATGGGAAAAAAAATCATGTGAAATGAAAATAAAAAGACTTTTAGCAACACATCCCCTTGAGTACAGATTTTACATTCAGTAAGTTCAATATGAAAGGTTTTCCCACTCATTATATACAAGATTTCACACACACGTGAAAAATAAACATTAATCGCTTAGAATCCAGCATTTTATGTGAACCTGAAAATAAATATTCCTCTGCCTGTCCGTGCCTCAAACACTGCAGCTTTGGGCTGGTGCATGAGAATCTGTAAACCAGGAATTGACTGAAGAAGAAAACTGGGCTGATCACATTCACTGGTCCAGCAAGAGAGGAATAAACACGTTAATTAACACGAGGTAACTCTTTTTACCACTAAAGATGTTGCTGTTACCCAAAAAAATCCCATGCCTACAAGAAGCAGCAGAGCAATTCTCCGTGTCTCCACAGCTTGTCGCTCTCTGCCTCCGCAGGGCCAGATGTTTCCCAGCGAGCTGCCGGCCTCGGACCGCGCCAGAGGTCACCCACAAGGGGTGGCCGAGCTCCGGGACGCAGCCCTGGCGCCTGTGCTGGACACTCCAGCAAATCCCCCAGCCACAGAGACACCAGAAAGGAATGAATTCTGCTGCTCTGCTCCGCCGTGACCCCCTTGGTTGAGCCAGGCAGCTCCGGGCGTCAGACGGGAGCTCCCCGGTCCCAAACGCGTCACGCTGCCCGAGCTCCCCTTCACCCCCTCCAGTTGCACAAACACAAGCACCGCCGGAGAGCAGGAAGAGTAGAATTTTAAGTCAGCATCAGTTTACTGAGTCCAGACTGTTTAAAGTTAAAGTTTATTTGTATTCTTTGTAGGAATATCAATAAAAGACCTCAAATGTATCTATATCTGTACATATTACAAGAACCTTCAAAAATTATTCACAGAACAAAAATAAATCTTCTTTAGAACAAACCCAGGCAATGAAATGCAGAAATGAATCTCAGAGACCAAACAGTCTGGTGCTACTAGCATAAAAATACGGCTTGAAAAACAAGTTTATTACTTTTTAAGGTGTACTTTGTTGAAATAAAAAATAAATTATTTAGAGCTATCACTGTAAAACAGTTCTGTGTAGTAACACTCTTATTAAGGCCCTTGAGACAGAAGATCTATTTTTACAGGTAGGATTCCTGGCAGGCATGGTCTGTAATGACACACTCACTCTCACGGGAGTTCACTGGCTGGGGAGAAGGAAATATCTAAAAGCATCAGCCTAAATTTAACCCTTTTTGCTCTGTCACACTGGGGTGGATTCCTGTGGCTGACCACGGTAATCACTGATGTAAATACACTTAATGGTTCACCTCGGACAGGAATTGTTCTCCAGGAATGACACAGAATTTTTGCAGGACACAGACAGAATTCATACATACGTGGTGACCGTAGCAGGTAAGTATTGCTAACACATTCCGTGGGCACTGCTGTAAAATTGACGGACTTCAATCATTGAGTTTTCATATGAAGTTAAAAGCTGGTGGGTTTAAGCCAGCATTAAAACATGAAATTAATATATAATGTAAAAAAAAAAAAAAAGCCAACCCAAAGCAATTGCAAGGACGTAAAATAAAATCCATTTCTTGGACGACTTATTAGATGGATACAGAATTTATTACTGGATACACCTCATATTCTCTAACTAGAAAATATACACATCCCTTTCCACACTCCTCTGGATCCCCTGCTTAGAGTTATTCCACTGGAGAGGAATATTGCAAAATGTGTAGCTGTATGAATCTGTGCTTTTATGCATAGCTGCCCATTTCTAATACACCAGGGAAATAACGGCTGGTAATTCCTGGATGTGAAACCTGTTTATTTCCCTTGAAAAAAAAAGGTCTGAATTCCTAGAATTGCAAAGAATGGGCAGTCACAGGATGCCACTCCCAGGCCGTGCTCCCCCTGTTCCCCACCAGTGCCTGCCCCACCTCAGCCGGGCCCCCTCCTTCCCCACACGCTCTGCAGACACCACACGCACCAGGGCAAAAGGACACGGCGCGACAAAACGCTGCTCCATCTCCCTGCCCTGCCACACCGGCCGGGAGGTTTTACTCAGAACCTGGAAGCCTGGGTGGCTTTGTGGTTTGGGAAGAATCATCCTAGAACGGTACGGAGGAACGCGGCCAGCGAGGACTGAGATGCCAGGATGGGGCAACTTTTCTGTTTCAGTCTTAGGAGCACACGAGCATTACTCCTACAGGCTATGAAATTTTTCCTGCGCTACTTCAGCTGTTCCCAAATGACAGCAGCAGTTGCTTGCAACAGCATCAGACACAGCCTGATGCATTTGCTGAAAGTATGAACCAAAACCTCACGTCTATAATGCTCATCATCAGACTCTGCGCTATGTATTGCTCCTCTCATTGCTGCTGGCTACTAACACCAAATGCGATCAGGCCCAGTTAGGGCTCTTGCTCCAAAATAGACAGACCTTTTGGCTGCCACGTGGTTTAGTGCCACTTGAATTTTATCAGACGGGACAAAATAGAAGCCGGTGTTTTCACATATTGTCGGCTTGAAGCGGCTTAAACTTTCCCTAGAAAGCTGCCTGGTAACAAACTCGGAGAGACAGCTGCCCGCAGAACCCGGGAACGTAACCTTTCGTTGTGCAACTAATCAATTCTAGTCTTGCAGCACCGCGAGTCTGCAACCTTCACCCCTTTCTGGGTGAACGGGCGGCTTCCCCTCTCCAGCGGGAGTTAGAGGAGCACACTTCGCACTTTAGGGTAGAAACTGAAATAGAAGAGGAACAACCAGCCTAGCAACAAGCTGCGAGGACAACACCGATGGGTCAGACTCTTGCCGAATAGCAAGCTGATCTACAAGCTTAAGAAACACACAGGAGAAGGTGCATTATTAGAATGACACATCACTGCAGCCCTCACCAAAACGTATCAGTTTGGAGGCAGGTATTATTTCCCCTCTAAAGATGAAATGTTGCCCCTATTGCATTTCTCTGCAGAAACCAAAGCGGGCGCCTCAGAGTCTTTCAGTGTCGAACCGTACAGCTAAGCCGCAGGTCTTTGATGGATTACCAGAAAGCTTGGGGAGCTCTGGTGGAATACGCTTCCCAAATTAATGCTAGACTAATGCTAGCAGAATGACCTGTCTGCTTCTGCCTTGTTCTAGTCAGTGTATTCCTATGACCACTTGCTCTCATGTCTTGCATTGTTTATTAAGTGAGCAATGCATGTGCCCAACTGAAAAGGCTACTTTTTGGGAGCGAATTCCCCAGGACGGAGCTGTGTAATTACAGTATATAGCAAAGGGGAGATGCAGATCACACAAAAGCACTCAACAAAAAGGGGATTGCAAAGGTTTCTTGTAGAAGAGAGCCACTCACGAGAGGGATTGATACAAACTCGACAGGCTGCCTACGGCTGTGATGCATGAAGGAAGAAGGAAAGAGGAAGGAACTTAAAGGCACAGTTTGAGGAAGAAAATATCAGAGGTCAGCAATGTCCCACAGCTGGAAGACGGTTTGGAAAGCATGGAAAAGAAACCACTACCAAGCACATGCAGAGCACAACCCCAGGTGTGTCAGAGATGCCGACTTGGCTGTGGATCACCCAGAACAAGACAGGGGACAGGGATGCTCCTTGGCCTGTAGTACCAAGTCACATTCGAGCGTTTGATCTGAAAGAATTAAGCATTAAATATAAAACCCAACTCGCTGCAGACAGGTCTCCTCTAGATGTGAATTAACAGCCAAGGCCTTGCTAAGAGAGATTCGTACACATTTTTCTTGTACATCCTACAGAGCAGGAGATGCGGCCTCTGTATTTGTGCATAGTTAGTGATGTAACATACTTGTGTGATGACTTTTAACGGAAGTACTGTAACACAGAAGTCAGGTGGAACAGGTAACACACTGCGCTCCGTCACAAGCTGCATTTGCCCACAGAGGTGAGGCTGGTTCACTTCCAAAGAGCAAACAAACTTGACAACAAACACTGAACTTGGGTTCTCAGTATTGCCCATCCTTCACGTTGAAGGCAACGTGGGTCACTTTCAGGAGGTCAAGAAATTGGCTTAGAAAATCCTACATTTTTAATGCAGTAGGATTTTAGAGCTTCAGAAACTAAGGCCAGAAAGGGCCATCACATCATCATCTCTGACCTTCTGCGTGTCACAGGCTGCACGATTTCAGCCAGGCGCCCCCACAGCCGCCTCATTAACTTGTTCCTAGTTGCAGCCTGAACCGTTTGCTAAACACGTCCCACACCGAGGCACCCGCTCGAGGTTTCGTCTTGTTTTGAAGTCAACTTTTCCAATTTCTAATTTCCATAACGAGTTTGAACGGTTAATCACGCTCACTGTTATTAGTGGACATCTGGAGTTCAAAATTTAAATTCCTGTTGCAATAATTTTATTTACTGTGAGAATTTGGGGGCTGGAAACGTATACCAAATAGTGAAAGTGAAGATTCACACATTATTACTTGAGTGTAGAATTTGGGGCTTAAAAAAAAAAAAAAACACCTCAGACTAAATATTGTGGCATTTGATGAAATCATGAGAATTGACAATACTGTGTCATTTATTGTTAATCTTTTACAGTTTGTGAATGTTACTATCTTCCATGAGAAGGTCACTTTGTAATTATATATGCGCTCACATACAGCCTGTAAGTAGCTTCTATGAAATGCAACTGAAAGTAATTGGAGATGAAAGCTTAGTCAAAACTCCTTAAGGAAAAACTGGTGTGTACAGAACTTCAAAAAAACCCCTCAAGTATCCAGAGAAAGGCGAATTTCAGTGAAAATGGGAGATCTTTTAACACAAATGTGCAGAAGCATCTTTCACTGGAACTACACTGGCTAAGCTAATGGCTGAAATAGTGAAACTGAACAAGAGTTGAACTATAGAAATCCTCTAGGAAAACGGGGAATTTTGCAGACGGTAGTCTGCTTGGCTGGGCACGGGCACCCTTGGGTTAGCCCTTTCCTCAGAGCGTTACCCTGACTGCTCCTGATGGAGCACAGAGAACGAATGCAGGGTACCGCTCCGTGGTGCATACAGTGGGGATCGGATAGAAATTTTTTAAAAAAGGTATTTACAGGTCTGTAAATTCTCAAAACGTAAAATATAAAACTGCATTAGAACTGGGGTAAAAAAAGAAAGAATCCTACCTTGAAAAAGTGCAGATTCCCTCTGTCTGTCTGATGGGAATCCTGACTGTGTGCAAATGCAAGGAAAGAAGCTTGCTGCTCCAAGTTTTCATCGTGTTCAAAAAGACTGACAATTCTTTGCCGGAGTCCTACTGGAAGTAGGTACAGGATCCAGCAAGAGCCAATTTTCTTGCTAAAATGTTTGCTATCAAGTTTGCGTTCAGTTTAAGAAGAGCTAGAGAAGAGGGGAATAAAACCAGCAGATGAATTTTCTTATAGAATTCACTTCACCACTATTTCACTCCACTCATGTATCAGCCAGCCCGATATATACAGCTGCTGTCTAACGTAACCCACTGCTCATCTCTCTCTCACCCACAACACACATGCACTCACACTCCCCTCTTCCTCCTCCAAGGACTGCAGTGCTTTCAACAAGAGAAAAAAAAAAATAATAAAAATAGCAATAATTAAAAAAATCTACAGTATTCACTTCCTTTTGGTATATTACATCGGCATTTTCTGTACATGACCCAAGAGCTCCCTCTATGTACACAGTGATATGGAAGGACTTGTTCTCGGGAGCCCGGTTCTCCTGGCCTTGAGTGGGGAATTACAGCCCACCTTTCAGAGTTCTTTGTCTTTTCCGTTTTATTAGCAGCATTATGTAAACCTGTAAGGGGAAGGGGGGGCTATTTTGAAGGTTTCTTGAGTCTGCTCCCTCTTGCCCTTCTCCTGGGGAGATGGCTGGCAGCATCTGCCCAGTCAGCAGCTGCTGTTTTTGAATTCACCATTCTCCGTGATGGAAAGCTTGGTGGGATTGGTGGGGGAGATGCCATTGCGGACTTGCATGCTGTAGCGCTCCTTCACCTGCGTCAGGGCACTCATCAGCCGCGTGTTGGCAGAGTCCAGGGACACGATCCGCTTCTCCTGCAACAGACACCCCACAAAGTCAGAGCTCCTTCACAAGTGAAATGCCTTTGCCATAAACCTGCTTTATGGGGAACTTCCAGGGCCCGGGGCCGTGACAGTGTCTTCAGGTGGTTTCTAGGCAGAGGCAGCTTGGCTAACATTCGCTGGGAAGATGGGATGTCTGCCTCTTTCTGTTTTCTTGGGGTAACGCGGCCCCTGCGTGCCAAGGTCTTTTCACGGGCCGGTCTGGCCCTCCTGGGATTTTTGCGTGATGGAAGGTGACAGTGAGTCAAAGTTGCACTGGTGAATTGATCCAGTCACAGTGGCTTTATCCAGACAGCCTCCAGCTGAGGCAGATGGAAATGCAGTATTTTGCCATGGGGGGTGGGTGGGAGGGGGGGTGGGGGATGTTGGTGTTAATAACAACAATAGCCAATTTAATTTTTTTTTTAAAAATATGTTAGAAAAACAGAAACAGGCAGCAGAAAATAAAAGTGGTGGAGGTTTCATCTGGCAGAGAAAAGTGCAAGTGGTATCTAACGGCCATTGTCTCTGTATTTTGGATGGAGTGTGCTCAGAATAAATTCATGGTATGCTTGAAATAAATAAATAAAAAAAGCAGATAATGGCAGCCTGCGGTCACCAGCAGGAGTGAGGGTGCAACAGCAACACAGAGAAGAAGCAGCCAAAAGCTAAAACTAAGGGGTTATTTGAGGTGAAGGGGGAGAGGGCGGTGTGGGTGGAGGGGGAGACGCCATCGACAGGACACAAAGAACAAACACTGAACACGCTGCTCCTAGACCCATTCCAGCTCAGAGGGGCTCCCGGCCTCCGCCGAATCCAGGGGTCCCACATCCCTCTTTTGATTCTTGTGGCACAGAAAGTGCTAGCCTCCGCTTTTTAGCAGAAAGCTAAAGGATGTGTACTCAATTTATGAAAAAAAAATAAATAAAAATAAAAAACCCCTCAACAAAACCCAGCCTACTAACAGCTAGATTATCTGCAGTGGGAGAAAGCACTGGAGGGTCAAGCCAAAAAGTTGGTGGCACAATTAGAAATGACAATTTTCATATTCCCTCAAAAAAAAAAAAAAAAAGCAGCCACAGAAAGCAGCAACAGAGATGGCAAAAGGTAACTATGCCCTCCATGCTACCAGCTGATTGGCTTTTTGTTCTTTGAGAAGGAAGAATGTCTAATTTAACTTGAATGAAAAAAGCTGCATGCAGGAACTCTTCCCAGTCCAGCCCATTGAGAAACAAAATGGAAGGAAAAAATGATGCACAGGAGGCACAAACATTACGGGATAGTTCAGACGTACTGCTCAGGAGACCTACGTGCTACAACAGCCCCTTGAGATTTTGATCCCAGCACGCCAGCTGGGTGGGACACCGGTCATCAAGTGACGTTTGCTTTTCTCAGGGGGTCTCCCCACAGGGGTAAGCGTTAGGGTGCAAAAACAAAGCAGAATTTCAGTACTGCTTGTATTACAGCCCCCAAAGAGACCAAGCTCTGCACAGCAGAGCAAAGGGAGGAGGAGGAGGCACCAGAAATCAAGGAACAGCGAGGCAGGCTGCAGCCTGCTCTAGCACTCGCCCTGGTCCAGTCAACGCAAGTGAGGAGGAGGGACAACGGAGGAGTTGAAGGCTTAGCCTTTCCTCCCATGCTGAAATAACTCCTGCAAAACACCACTGCCTCGGCAGAAATGTGTTCTTCAGCAAGTTAAAGCTCCCCCTCCTCGAACTAAATCTCACCTGGAATATATAATTTAAAATCAAAATTTCTTTCCAAAGAATATAGCTTTCCAAAGAGTTCAAAATGAAAGGCTGGTTATTCTCTGGCACTGACGAGTGCTCACTATGCAAAACAGCTGGAAATCTACACTTGGAAAATCAATCTTAAAAGCATGAGCTTGGTGAGTAGAGGCATCTTCTCACTCAAAGGAAAATACAGTCTAGCAAACATGTCTCTGACACACAGAACTGGGCGCAGGGAGCGGGAGGAGCTGGAATGGGTAGGAGGGCAGCGCGCTGGGCCAGGACTGGGTACTGCTCAGCTAGAGAACTGATCGGGTTTACTTGCCTGTTTGAATTATCTCATCCCCATTTATGACCTGTAATTTAACACAGCGGAGATGTCACTTGCAATAGCAACTGGGCCAGTACTCTTTGCAGCTCCGCTGCTCCGAGGAGAGAGTTCAGCCAGACCTAGCCCCTGCTCAGGCGGGGATCCAGAGATGGCCTCCGGAACCACAGGGCACACGTGCCCCGAGAAGGCGGCTGTCCCGGTGCACTGGCGCGGTCCTGGGTGCTGCACCTCACCACAAGGCAAAAGAGCAAATCCTGAAAAGCATCTGGTGGTGACGTAACTACGCACAAGAAGGCCAGTTACTGCTGCTCCCTTGCAGCCATTTAAACCCTTCAAACAGGTACGATAAATGAGGTGCCAACTCCACTCCATCCATCTCACACAAAAAAAGACCTTTTCCGTTCTAGCCACTGCTATATCCCTTTGCCAAATGAATCACAGACTAAGAAAAATATTCCAAGTGCAACTTAAAGGAATTGCTACAGAACCCAGCGAACATTTGGCCTCCTCTGATGTGTCTGTTCTGAATCTTTCATCAGTTTCCGCTTCTGCTCAGGCACCCACGAAAGGGCAGTGACAACTAAGCTCCCTCCGTGAACTGGTTGACACTTGAAGCAGTTCAGGTTTGCTGATGACCTTGCTTGCCCAAGTAGCCAACAGCACTTGAAAAGAAAAAGGCGTCACGTTCAAAGCAGAATCACTAACGCTACTGTTTTGCTACTGTTTTTTTCAACAATTTCTATTGCAGGTGATAAATGATGCGTCGTTTGATCAAGTGTAATCAAGGACCACACCTTTGCAGCCCTGAGGGTTTGAAGCTTTCACAAGTGAGCAGCAGTCCCCTCCGCCACGCTGAGGGATCAGACTGGTCCACCCTCCACCTTGCTAGTCCACAGCCCCACAGCGAGCCCGAGAGCCTGCTGGCATAGACACGTAACAAGGGAAGGGCAAGTTTCTTATTCAGTCACAATCTCTCAAATCCTTGCCTCCCAAAGTCACTATGAGGGTGCTCAGTGCCCCTTTCACCTTCTCGAGGCAGATGAAAAAGGCATCATCTCCTTCAAAAACCAGGCTGCTGTTTGGGTGAGCTGCCATTCCATCAGTGTGTAACAGCAAGATGCCCTGACTGTGCCCATCAATGAAAAATGGCCCAGCACGTTCAACTTCTACTCCAGCTTCCACTTGCCGTACTCCTTGATCAGACCAGAGGCTGCTGTACTGTTCCCCCAGCACCAAGAAAATAAAAAAATACAGCGACTGACTACATTCCCGTTCATTCTCTAGCACTGCACTCTCCCACTTCGCATTTTGAGTGCAAGTCCTCACAGAAAGGACTTAATCTTGAGCTGCATCTAGAAAAGGCGACTACACTGGTGTCTGCTTGTAGAGCATCTTGCACAATAGCTAGGAACTATATCTGGTGTAATTCCAAGCAGGATTTTCTTTTTGTTCTGCAAGGCTAGGTAACAGAAGTGCCGTATTATTGTACACAAGTGATTTATTCAGATTAGATGGCACAGATCCAAAAATCCAACTTCCATGAACAGTCTTTCTGAAGAACTGTGGCAAAACGGGCAGAGGCAGCAGGAAAACCAGAACTTTTCAAATTATCAGAAAGAAAGCTGCTAGAAATACGCTCCTGATGTTACCAGGCTTTTAAAACCACAGTTTTTTTCTACTTTATGTTTCCCCTACAGTTCCATGTGAGCTGAAACATTTCTATCATTGCTGGCCATTCAACAGGAAAAAAACGGTCAGGGTGTGACCGTTCGTGCTCACTTATGCCTATGTTCTAATACACCAGTACCGCCTTTAACAACGTTCAACTGAGGCTTCCCCCCCCCCCCGCCCAACTCTTTATGAAGGGAAACAACTTTCTGAAACAACTTGGGTTATTCCTCAAACAGGTCATCTTAAGATTATCGATTAAGGAAAGTTTACAGTTGGGACTACCAAAAAGCCCAGAAGCAGGAAGGATGCCCTCCAAACGCAAGTATCACAAACGTAACACAGCAGGCAGGTATCAAACCAGTCTCGGGTTCTGTGGTACAAGCTTTGCTCCTGGGATCAGCACAGACACAGAAGAAAAGCCGAAACGATCCCACGCAACACGCCCACATGCATTGCCCACTGGGTCCCGCTTCCCACAGCTAATGCGTTGACTGAGGCAAGCACTGCGGGTTTGTGGCAAAACGGGCGTTTCTCCGGGACTGACGTGGACAGTAAGATGGGGTGACATGCCACATAGGACATTATACAGGGCAACGCTCCATTGCAAGCATTCTCTTTTCTTGACTCAAATGTTCAAAGCCATGCTTTTAGCTTGCATAGCTGAGATGCATGCACATGGCCATTAAACTCTGCTGGTATGAAGCACAGCTCTTCCAGACTTCCCAGGCCCATGCTCAGAACAATGTCTGTACAATACACCACTATTCCTTTACCACCTTGGGATCTCACAGAGAAGAAAGCGTTTTGGAGAAGCAGTCAGTCCTGTGATTTGTTGTCAGGCTTTCTCAAAGCCCAGTGTCTGACAGTACAGTCAAAAACCCAGTTCTCTCCTAGAAGGCTGTAAGTCACACGTACAACACCACGGGCCAATACTGGCTTGGGTGCTAGAGAACAATGTTGGGGCAGGAGGATAGGGGAAAATAATGGGTTCTACACACAGAACACTTGGGGTTTGGAGATCCTGAGCTCCTTACCTGGGCATCAATAATTTTCTGCTTTGCATCGATGACAGCTTGCATCTCTGCATGATCCTTCTTCAACTCCTCTTCAACTGCCATGAGTCTGATGAGCAAAGAGAGGTACAAATCAGGACAGCTTAATACTATTCCAGAGTGTTTCGGGTACTCTGGCCTGTTCCTTTCACTTCTCTGATTGTCCTGGCAAGACAATTCTGCTGCGCTCGGAAAAGCTTATCTATCCATCTAACACTCCCGATTGCCTAACCTTGTTATTGTCAAAATGGACATTGCCAAAAATGCAACTGCCTGAAAAGCTGCTGCCTTCAGTACAGATTCCAAACAAAGCAAAAAGACCTGTTATAAGTACAACAGAAACCAGGGTTAAAAATTCCTGCATCTTTTCCTTCACTCGCCTGGAAATCCAAGGCAAATTTCTACACCGGCATCTCAGTTTCTTCATCTCTAAGGCAGGATAGTATCAGTCCAGAGATATCAAGGAGCAACTACCTTCTCTGGTGTCAAAGAGAACGTGTGACACAGGGGAGCTTCTGGTCCTACACAGTCCCAAACTTCCCAAAGCCTCACCTGCTGATGATACTTTTCATCTGGCTGTCCTTCTCCTCCTGTTGCCTGCGCAGTCTCTCCTCACTGTCTTCCAGCCTAGACTTGTACTCCATCAGCAGCTTCTGCATTTGCTGCTCTTGCACCAGGAGCCGCCGCTCATACTCCTCCAGCCGGCGACTTGACACCTTCAGGCGCTCCTTCAGCTTCGCTATTTCTTGTTCATACTGCGGGTGGAAGGAAAGAATCAGATGCAAAGGAAAAAGGAAGAGATCAGATCATTATCTTCTGCTGCTGTTCAGAGAAGGACATTGTCTTTTTCATGAGAAAAAAACTATTAGAAGTAAAGGAAATGACAAGCGAACAACTGCGGGCAAGCACAGACAAGGAGCATGTAGGCTCCCAGTGAGCATGAAGCTATTCCCCCACTTCAGGATGTCATTCTGCAGCACAATTTAAGCAGTCAGAGGGCTCTGACACGTCTCCTCAGCCCTGACCGGTAACATCCCCACTTACTCCAGACTCAATCAGTTCCCAGACAGAAGCTGCTAATAGTGCTCAACTGTAAAAATGTCCTGGGGTGACCAAACTTACAAAACAGACCAGTATGGGACCCAAATAATTTATTCTTCAAGACCTAATCAAGGCACGAAACCATGTGTGAAGACAGAGCAAATCATTCACTACAGAATAGAGCCTGAATTTTGCTTGGCTGAGGTTTTGTTCTTCTACTTACTGTCTCTGTGGACAATCACTTCTGCAATAGTGCAAGGAATCTCAACACATTCCACTTGGTTTTGCGTTCATTCACCTTTCCTAATAATCCTATGTTCCTGCTTCTTGTCCACCAAATGTTCTCCTCCTTGTTCCCTGCCTTCTCAAAATACCAAACCTCTTACTAAATTTCATCACCATAGCGGCATATAGATGTAACTGAATTTGGAAAACTGGTATCTACTCCTGAAAATAAATATGCTTTAACAAAACAGACATGGACATTTCTGTGTAGCCCAGAAACACTGTACTACCTAAATGACAGGCATTTGCCCCAGGTGAAGTCCAAGACAAAATCTGAATGCAACTACTGAATTGCATTTACAGGGCCTTGTACGATCAGTTAGTGTATCTTAAGCTACACTCGGGTTAACAATCGTGATTTTTTTAATATGGTGTTTAATGATCACTAAAAAGTTTTGCAAGCATAGAAAAATGGCAGTATGCTGTAGCTATAGTGTTGCCATAAAAAATAATGACTTGAGCAGGATCTAATACACTTAGGCAGTGTGACTCATGATGCACGTCAGTGCCAAATGCCAGCCTGTAATGTACAAATTCTCAGCTATGTCAGCCTGCGCCCGTTTGACATGCAACAGCCTGTATGTGCGTTAATCTAGTGTACGGGGTACTGTCCTACAGATCTGTGTGACAGTACGTAGAGCAGGAACTTATGCTGATACGACCTGTGTTTGAAAGCATGACTCTGTCAGCAGCACCCGAAAGCTGCTCCATTCTGGATTTGGCAGCGGAGTGGACAGGACTCACTGAGTACCCTCAAGTCTGCTGCATACAGAATAAAATCTACCTTCTCAGCATGCTTGACTTCATCTGGGTTCTGCTCTGTGTCCTCCTCTACTTCTTCGTACTGTCCGTTATTGAGAACCCACGCAGCTGTCCTTTCCACTGGTGACATTGTGGCTGAGTCCACGGGCGATTGAACCTGGAGCAGAGATACCTGTAAGCATTTTTCAGAGAAACTACATACAAATCGGCTCTAAAACCCAGTTTATTTGCATGAGAAAAACAACCATGAATCTGTCAGTCTTAAAGGATCCCCAAAACCTCTCTTGCAGAGCTACTTCATCCTCCCTTTACTTGGACCCACAGCACTTGAGTCCCTCTAAAACCAATGCACTTGAGATATTTTTCTTCCTCTCTAAGGAAGCTTCTCTCTGGGAAAGCTCTTCTTTCCAAATCCTGTTCACATCCACCTTTCCCCTTTGCCAGATTTTCAGTAAGGCTTTCTCGACCTGTGATTTCTCTCACAAAGAAAACAGAGAGACAAAGCTTCGCTTGCAGCCTGTCCGGGTAAGTCAGATTGGGTTTTTTTTTTGGAGTACTGAAGAGCTTAACTTGGGCAGAGGTGTCAGCCAGGCTGCAGACAGACTTTGCAATGGCGCGTGGGGCTGCGCGGCTTGGATACGAGACAGCACAGCAGCACTTAACAGTGGCAAAAAGGTATAACGTTGTCACTGTAGTGCCTATCAGATTTAGATGGTCTACGGTAGCGTATATGCTCAGACAAGGCTGTGGAAGGAATCATAGCCAGCAGTGCTTCCTAGGAGAACTGTAAAATATCCTCAGAGGCTATCCTCTTTAAGGGAATCTGAAAAGGAAGCCAAGAAAAGAAACAAGAAACTCTCTGCTGACTGGGGAAAATACAGCTTGCTACAAATTCCAAGCAATTTTCATGGACAAAGACAAGTTTATAAGCACAGGAATTAGCATAATTACCCCTGAAAGAGCAACACTGTCTTAACTTTTTGAGAAATGCGAAATATCAACTTCTCCCCCACCCCAACTTTAGCTTCTTTTTGTGCTCAAGCAGCTCTTCGGCTCACTGCCTCGTTCCACTACGGCACCAAAGCGAAATGTGTGCCATGGCAGGGGGACACTGAAGTCTCAGATCCAGCGAGGAGCTCTTTACGGGGGAGCAACAGCTTCTTTGACATGAGTCAGGCGAGGGACAGTGTCAGCCTCCGTTTCTGTTTCCCTTGCTCGGGAGAGCAGGGCTGGCGCGTGCCGCACACGTCCTAGGCCAGCTCTGCCCAGAGGATCTGCCTGCAAGGGGCTCAGCTGTCCTGAGCTGCGATGAAGACTCCAGCACTGGAAGAAGGCTCAGCAAGGGGTATAAAGGCAAAGGAAAGGAGTAGGAATTAGGCAAAAATCCCTGGATTTAGGCAGAGGCCTTTTTTCTGGAAGGAAGCCTTCACAGCAGAAAGGCTAATAGCCCCTTTCAAGTGCGGTGTCACAGCTTAGCAAAGCTCCTTAGATTTTTTTGATGGCATTTGCTGTGAGGCAGCCGTGGAGAGGGAGACTGCGAGCTGTGTGTGGCTCTGCCACCAACAGGCTCTTCTCGGAGGGAAATACTTTGGCTCCAGGAATCGCTGGAGGAATTAGGAACAGCTACGGATTAACAGTGTCACCGTTCATTGGAGTTACGGAGGACTAAGACAGCAGAAGGGTGACTATAAACTGCATCACCAGCCTTGGAACCGAGTGCTGCTCAGCAGCAAACCTTGCCAAGCAACCTCGCAAGCTGCAGGACAGAATATTTTCAGCAGCCAAACTCAGAAAGCCTACAGAGACCAAGTGGATGGCAAGCACTTCACATGCTAATAGGTTATGAGTTATACTCTAACAAAGGGGGGAAAAAAGAAAAAAAGCCTGCTAGGAACGTGTATTAATTCCCCTCTTTGCCTCTCTTGCAGAGGAACACACTGACATTTCTGTTCCCACCTACCTACTAAATGGAAATGGAAGGCAAAAAGTGACCTCTCCCAGCAAACAAAGGGCCTAGCTCTATATTCAGAAACAAATGGGACTTGTAGAGAACAGAGTCTAATAATTATAACGCCCACAAAGCATGCCTAGAAAGAACATGCCCAGAAAGAACATGCCCAACTTCTCTTTTCTCTTTTTCTTTTTAAAATAAGAGCAGAATTCCACAACACAATTTGCAATTAAAAGGACGCAATGGAATTTGCCTCAAAAAAAATTATGGCCACTCGATTTGGCACACTTCAAGACATTTCTCAAGAGTGTGGGGAAGGAAAGAACAAATTGATTTCTCTGAATAAAGTAGAAGCAAGTGCTCTAACGAATCCAGGGGAAACAATTAGTATGGAAAGTAGAGTGGAAAAATAAGGAGATGCAGATCGCCTACAAGAGAGGGGAAGGAGACTGCCCTGAAGCCAGTCGTAGTCGCAGGCGTCTGTGAAGCTGAATGTAAAAAGCGACTGGAGAAGAGGGAAGTCTGAGACAGCCGCTTTGATGCTAAACAAGCAAAGGTAACTCATTTCCTTGGGGGCAGCTGGGTAACCAGCAATTTAAGATGAGAAGAGCCAGGGGTTTGCAAACAGCTAACTGAACGTTTCTCGTAAATACACACAGGACAGAAGCCACCCGTGTAAGGTGTATGCACAAAGACCGGAGACACACCACCTGTACTTTCTCCTCCTTACCCTAACACCTTCAAAGTAAAGCCTGCTTTGGGTATTTGCGTAGGCACTTCCCATAACAAGCCCTGAGGAAAGGCACCAGCTCCCTGTGGATTTTGGCTAGGACACTACATAGAACCATACACTAAAACTCAGCAGATCATAAAATAGAGGTTCATACTGGACGCCTGGAAACTGCAAAGGGAGTTTATCCTTCAAATTTATCCTTGTTACTGCCCTAAAAATTTTCTACCACCTCCGCACTAGGCTTAGTTGTATTCAATATACTTCACCAATCAACGCGTCTATGCCCAAATATAAAACACAGGCTCCAAAGGAGGACACAAACATACACACTTCAAATAATATGCAATTACTTTTTTGGTATTACTAACTTGGCATATTAAGCTTTGCTTTGTGATTCAATGTTTCTGATCTCCTTGTACTTTAATGAACTTGAGGTATCAAAGCAGTTTTGAAGCCCTGATTGCTCCTGGGTTCCCAGGCGTCATCCAGATTTTCCTCCTTTCGACTGTTAATGTTCAGGAGTTTGCCAAGAAAGTTACACCAACAGGGATACCAGTAAAACCTTCGGCAGAGTGGGAGCTCACGCTGGCAACTAAGTTCTTCTGCCAGCTTCACCTTACAAGCCAAAAATCCTTCTCCCTGCACAACCATATTTCACCAGCACTTTTGGCAACAAGCAGCAAGGAGGATCATAACCTCCTGCTCCCGGTGGATGTAGCTTCACCAGCAGCATGGTGCAGTCTCAGAGGCTGCAGCTTTCTGGAGGGTAAGTCCTCGCTCATGGCTGCGTGCAGAGAAGCATCCTTCCCAGCAGGTCTTGTGGAAAGCAGGAGCTAAAAAAAAAATCTTCTATCCTAGGTAAGGTAAATCAAACATGACCGTGTTTACCCTCACAGTGACCACAGACGAAAACACTTAACCCCGAGGAACAGCGCAGGTGTTGCCTTCAAGAGCCTCACCCTGCCCAGCTGATCTGTGCGCGCGAGTATGACATTCTTAAACACAACCACCTTCCCTCTGACCTGCAGATCAAGACATCTTCTACCTTCACTGTAGTGCCAAGCATTTAAATACTCATTTTCTCTTTAAGATTAAACTAATTTAGGAAAATATTTTCATACACAGCAAATCACAACAGGATTTATTTATTTATTTTTTTTAAGGTAAAGGAATGCTGGCTTTTTGACAGGAAAATCTTGATTTACAGTTGCCTATGAACAACTGATAAAGTGCATTAGGAGTTGGTAGATATAAGCACTCCTTTCCAGAAAGTGTTTGCATTATTCATAGTTTGGGATGATTAATGAAAAAGCAGTATTTATTTGGGGACCAGCAATAGATTCTTGCATCATGGTGAGATATAGATTTCTCCGCACTTAAGACAACGGCACTTATTTATTATTTTGGCAGCAGTTTTTCTATGGTATTTTATCTTTGTTTATGTCTCTGTTTTTAGGTAGCTATGCTTTTAAATTAGCACCACGGGGCACACACGGGCTCACGTGGTGATCTTAGCTACGATTTGGAACAAAGCTGCTTCTGTTGTTTGCTGTTTTTTCTTTTTCTAGTCAGGGAAGT
Source organism: Fratercula arctica (assembly GCA_947846985.1). Classification (NCBI taxonomy): domain Eukaryota; kingdom Metazoa; phylum Chordata; class Aves; order Charadriiformes; family Alcidae; genus Fratercula; species Fratercula arctica. The sequence continues at coordinate 33,655,478 of CANTUZ010000012.1, forward strand.
TTTCAAGTTTTGTTTCTTTCAGCAGGCTTGCTGCTACCTTAGTAAATGGGAAACTTTTTTTTTTTTTTTTTTTTTTTCAAATTTAGTGCAAAAGCATCGAAAAATAATAGGTAAGCTCGGCTTGCCAAGCCCATAAGGGTAACAAGCATGACTATTCCTTACACTTGCTACCGGCCATTCGCTTAAGTGCCAGTACTCTTGATTCAACTCAACGGTCAAAAAGCTTTGAAGGTCAGCGGCAATCAGCTAAACATCAAAGCAGAAAGCGCCTGGAAAAAGGCTTTCCTTACCTGCTGCGTTTGTTGCCTCTGAATTGCCCTCACCTTTGGGACAGGGCTCTCTCTAGAGGACGAGGACTGCTGCCGGGACCGGCTCCCATTCTGAACAGGTTCCGTCACCATGGCCCCCGACACTCCCGACACGCTGCCCGTGCTCCGCAGGGAAGCACTGTGTGGCAAGGACTGCGGGGCTTTGGCTCTGGCTCCCAGCCCGGCTTGGTCCATTTTGCGGATCTGTGCTTGGCTGCTGCTGTTCTGGCGGGGCAGCGCGATGGGGACGTGCTTGTCTGGGACCGCGTGGCGCCGGGAGAAGTCCTCGCTCTGCGTGCTGCGCTTGGTGAAGTCCTCCATGCTGCTGTTGCTGGGTCCGCTGAGTTTGAAGTCTTCGCTGTTGCTTCGGCTGCGGGAGCTGGCAGTGCTCAGGTTCTCCAGGCTGGAGTCCACAGAGGCCTTCGGCATCGGCGGGGTTGGGTTGTTGAGATGGTAAACCGGGTTCTGGAACGACAGAGGCTGGAGGCTGCCCTGTTGGTTTAAAGCCGGGTGCAGAGGCCTCCTCACCTGGGGAGCGCTCTGGGGTGTGCTCTGAGTTTCCCACAACTGTTTGATGTTCGCCACCTGTGTGATGGAGAGCTGGCTGCCGGCCAAGCGCAAAGGCACATCGTGCATGATAGAAGCATGGTCACTGTGAGCCGTGTGAGGATCCTGGAGGTCCATGAGAGAGATGCTACGTCCATTGGGCAAGATGCTTTCCCTTTCATCCTTATCTGAGTAAGTCATGCTCTGGGTGGATGCCTGCTGAACCAACAGTAAGGTCTTGCCCCTAAAATATCCATCTACATTTTCCTGGGTTGGAGACTTCAGCTTATGCAAGTCACTGTGGAGTGGAAAGGAATCTGGTTAATTTTTAAGCAACCAAGATGCTGAGAGATCTGTCCCAGAGAAGTCTTTCTACCTCATTTAACCTCCCCCCGAACTGAAAGCTTCAAGGAACCAGATTTCCTTTTATGAGCTCTTTGTGTTCAAGTCAGAACACACTCTTCCTTAATTACCACTTATCTTTGGGAATTGTGTTTGATTCAAGAAGTGCTTCATCTTTATTTTTTTTCACAGGTGAAATGTAAACCATTCCCACCAAACCCTTCCCCCCCAGACACTTCTGTCTCCAGCGAGACTTCGGAGCAGTTCAGATCCCATTTACCCCTTCGCCAGCATTATGTATTTCAGGGGTCTGACGATTCAACAGGAGTCGTGTGAAGGCTCCTATAGATCTATATGTAAGCTCAGAGCGCAGACGTTTCCACGTGACAAAACTGGCCTTGGTACCTCACAGCGCAGAAACTACTCTGAGACCATCCAAGCTCTTTGGCACTTCTGTCACAGCTTTTTGCTTCAGATTAACAGCTATTAATTAATTAACAGCTATTAACAGGTGAGAAATGCTGCACTAAACAGAGGAGGAACTATTTTTGCTATTCCACTGGTAACAAGTTCCACCTACAGCCCATTTTTTTCGTTAGTAGCAAATAAGTGGCCTGATCGCCAGAAGGAAACGTTACGGCTGACTACGCATCCGGACACTCAGACTGGCAGTAAATTGCAAAAGCAGTTTTTAGCGGCTGAAGTCATTGACTCCTAGAGACATGTTTCAGTCCTGGGTAAGTCAAAAGCTTCAGGTCTCCAGTGCCACCTTGCGCACCTCTTACTGGCACCGCGTATTCCCCGTGACAGAGGACCAAGCTCCCCGCTCCTACAGCTGGCCTGGGCAGATAGCTCAGGTGATGAAGCGCTCAGCTCCAACAGGCTGACCAGCCCCCTTAGCCCACACCTTCCCTTGAGCTCTGGCTGTTACGTACCCATCAGTGGGGTCCTCAAATATCTTCTGAAGCCCTGAGGAGAGACTGCCACTGACGTTTGGACTAGAGCTGTGCTCAGTAAAACGCCTCAGCTGCTGCTGTATTGGCGTAGGGTTGGTCATTGATTTGGTGATATCGGCAAGGATACGAGGAAGAGGTCCCAGTTTTGCCACGGTCGCCTGTAGGAAGGAATTTTCACCCTAATTGGACAACAAGCACCGTGACATCCGCCAGTTTTTTTGATAACGATGCACAGAGGTGGAGGGGTGGAGGTGGAAGGAAGGAGGGTGGGTGGTTGTGTGCGGGTGTGCCAGGACCATAATGCAGTGTTACGGAGCAGCGTAACCACGGCGACGAGATGGATGGAGGAGACGAAACAGGGTGCAGCAGACATTGAGGAAAGAAAAGGAAATAGAAAAGAAATTAGGATTGACCCCCAAAAATAAAAATCATGCTCAATAAAACAAAACTATCGCCATTCCAATGCAAAACTATCATGCAAAGCGAACTAAGTCCAGGGTGGGTGAGGTCAAAGTGAAAACTATGGTATCTAATCATTAAAGGGCATTCAAAGACTACAGATTCGGCTAGTGGGGGAACTTTCCAGGCAAAGGGTGTCATGTGGTAAAGGAAATGCATGCCAACAGACAAGGGGATGCGGCATTCAGGGGGATCATGAGAGAATCGCAAGGGTTGAGGGAGACGGGGGGAGGGAAGGTTTTCATTTCATAAGCCTTTTGCTTTTGGCATCCTACACTGATGCCATCTTCTGTAGCACCCTGTTATCAACAGCTAAGGCATTCTTCCCTACCTAACAGTGAAAAATAACTGCATGAAAACATCAATGATCCTCATCCCAACATAATCACATCAACCTAGGATTAAATGTGTAGCTTCTTGTTCAATTCCATGTTAGCTCAGTGTTGCCCAGGCCTAGGATAAGAGCAGCTGACCTTCCAGCAAGGAAGGCTGCTCATTCAGGCTCTTTATCTTTCTCTTCACTGATGGTTCTATCATCTACAGGGCATCTTCAGGCTTTTGGGACTGCAGGAAGAAGGTGAAAGTGCTGAAGGTTTATAAGAAAGTAAAACTCCACCAGAAAGACAATGCTTTTTCCAAAGATAGCCTTATTTTTCCCGTAAGCGGGTGTTCAGTCAGTTTGGCTCCAGAGAAAGATCTCTTTACAGATGCTTTCATACAGCACTTCTTCTGTGTCTATTAAAACCTCTGAGGTGACTTCTCTCATCATTTCCCAGTCATTACCTACAGTAAAGCAGTATTGCAACGTAACCTTATGCTTTAATTCTCTTTTTAGCAAAGCGCTATACCAGCTCCCGAGCCCCTCTTAGGACAGAACCATGCACCTAACCTACAGAAAGGGCAGAGCAGATCTGCTTTGATGGTTTATCCAGCTCGGGCTCCTCCCTTTCCTCGCTGCCCAAGACGTTTATGGCCGCCGCATTCAGAGAGGGGCTCACAGTAACTAACACCACATCCAAAGATCCATTTGCAGTTCTAATGACTGGAGCTGGGTTTCTCTTGACCTAACGCCTGACCAGCTGGGAGGGAGATGGCAGCACTCCCTGCACTGGTGGGTGTACCCCCGTTTGGAGAAATGGAGGATCCGGTCTTCTGAGTCTCACTTTGCCTGTTTTCCTGAGGCTGCTGAACTGTCTTTATAGCTGACTTTACTGCCTGTGACATTTTGAATATAGACGGTGTGCATGTATGAGGGAAACGGAAAAACAAGATCATATATTGCTATCAAACTAAGATTAACTAAGATTAATATATATTGCCTTTTTGAGTCAAGGACATTTCAATTTACTCTGATGCAAAAAACTCAGGGTTTTTTTTGTTTTCTGTTTTAAATAATGTACTGCGAGAAAACAGATACCCAACAAATAACTATTTTGGCAAACCTTAATGCAATAAAAACATTAAGAGTGCATTGCAATTCATCTCACCTCTCCAGCTTCAAAAGAAAGAATAATATAAATGGAATACGGACAAAATAACACACCTCTAAAAGCTGAAACATGGAAGAGTTCCAAGCACTTGCAAAAAGTGACTCACAGCTCAGCTTTTCTGGGTCTTACCAACTCCCTTTGCTATCAAGGTTTTAACGATTTTGGATCCTGCAAAGCCACATAGCTAAGGAAGAGCAAACTACTGCCTTTTCTCCTTCTATAGCTAAATGGAAGCAATGCTTATTGTTGGCGATATCTATTGCAATCAGCAGAACAGAATCTGGACGACACGTATGACCCCAGCACAATACACAGCAAAAAGCATCTTGCTTTTTACAGGATAAAACTGTGAGTGCAATCAGGTTTTTACATGGCATCCTCTTCTATACTAAAAACTAATCCAAAGACTACAGAAAAGAGAACATCCCAGCAGGCTTCGGATCAGGTCTTCAATGAGAACAGTTTTGCCTGGCCAACACATTACTCCATCAGAGCCTTGTGTGTAGCAAAGTACTTCCATTAGCATCAAAAAGTGCTAATGAAAAAAATTTTCATTTTCTGTCCAAACACCCTCCCTTTTTTCCAGCTCACTTACGAGAAAGGACCAGCTGCTCAGGGAATTCCAGGTCTACTTTTAAGAGCTGCCCTCTCCACCGCTGAACACTCAGCCTTACTTGAGGCTCTGCAAAGTGTTTGCGCTACTGCTGAAGCCCAACCACTTCACATGCCCTGCTTCGGGCCTTGATCCGAAATCACGCTAAGAACAATTGTGAAATACCACTATCAAACATTCCTCTCAAAAGCTGTTGAATAAGTTCTCCCTGAAGCAGGATTCAGCTGCTCCCTTGATGTTTGCTAGTGTTTACTGTTGCTACGATACAATCGCCGGATTCACCCTCCCGGGCCTCCAGCCTGCTTTACCTTATCAAGTTGGGACACAACCTCCCATAAGAGGGAATGCAAAACCGAGAGCTCTCTGCCCAGGTCGATGTAGCCCTCAAATCCAGGCATGTTTGAGATGGTATCTGGGTTAGAGATCTCCAGTAGAAAACGCTTCATTCCTCCCCACTCATGTTCCAAAAAGTCATTCATGAAGGCCATATACTCTTCCTTGTTACCAAACCTGCAAGAAAGGGGAGGCGGGGGGAAACCCAGTCAATCTCAACACAAATACAGAGTAGAAGTGCTTATAGACAATTACTTAAACGCCTGACTTTAGACCTGCCTTTCTGAAGATTTAGTCTGGGAGGAAAAAAAGGACAATTTAAGAGATTCACCACTTTCTTGAGCTTATTTAAATACTAATAATTCACTAATCATATTACAATCTCTCCCCCCTCCCTTCCACAGACACCCTTTCTCTCCTCCCCTTCTCTGCATCTCCTCCCCTGCAAGCGATATGCCATGCCCTTTGCATCATTCAGCTGGGAATTCTGGAGGAAGAAAGGAGGAAAATCATGATCCTTGGTGGGAACAGGCTTTTCTTCCTTTTGACACTGACATGCTAATGCATGGCTCTTCTTGGTTTTATACTGTGTCCCCTCTACTGAATTCAACACAGCTCAAATCTGCATGTGAAAAGGAGAATTTATCTAGCTCAGCACTGAGGTGTCTCAAAGAGAACAGCATTCACATATAAGTGAGAAGTTTCCTCCTTTTCTAAAGCTGACTTCAGTTTGCCAGAGAATCGGCTGCCTGCAAACATGACTGCCGAGCAGGGCTCTCCTTGCTCCATAGTAACCTCCAGTGACTTGCACCCCTAGAGGCACAGATTTCACTTTTATTGCCACCACCTACTTAGCAAAATTGGCGAGATTCTGAATGACTTTAGCAATAAGTGTGAGCGTGCGAGATGTTCGGTCGTCGGGATACTCCTGCATGAGGCTGAAGAGGCTGGGGGACATGATAGCGGGGCAGAGGAAGCGGAGGAAGAGGGAGGCACTGATCAGGCGTTCACTGATGTCCTGCTTGCCCCTGCTCAGGCACTGCTGCTTCCAAGATGCAAATACCTCCTTCAGCTCACGAGGGAATACGCTGAAAAACAATAAACCAGGAAATAAAATTGCATGGGCAATGAGATACAACAAGCTGAACTGGTGACCAATCATCTGAAATAATTATCTGTGAGAAAACATCATCGGCTCTTGTTTTTTTCCCCTCTTTTCTCTCTCTAGGCTAGGAAATGCCATTAGGCACCTATTCTTAGATCCCCATTTAATCTGGTGATACTTAAGTAGTCTTTAAAGCATCCCTTGTTCATATATGTTAAGTGAAGCCGTTTTCAGACACACCGATGTGCGAGCTAAGAACTACTTATCCATCGCTACTCTGGAGCAAACAGGGCATTAGAATACTAAAAACAAACTGAACCAAACTGAACTCATCTCCATAACTGAAATTCTTATTTCGCTTGTTAAGCTCTCTCAGTATTTTCCCTGTGCTTCATCTGGAAGCAGAAAGGCCCTTGTTCTTTCACTGCTACTCAGAGAGAGAGATTAACGGAAATCTCTCTGCCAGTGTTTCCTCCCTGTGATTTCCTGTTCAATTCTACAGATCTAAAGGGTCTGAAAGTTTTCTGTAGACATCAGAAATGTCAGCTTTTTATTCCAAGTTCAAGCTAAGCTGTTACCTTCTTACTTTATTCAGCTACAGCTCAGTACGTGTTCCCTTGGCAAAGTATTTCAGCAGAAGTTCCTGTCAGGTACAGCCTGTGGGGCTGGAACCCCTCAGTTTGGGCACAAGTTCCACCTGCAGTATGGTGTCACACGTAGGAAGGTAGTGAGGAAAGGAAACGAAGGCAGCCTCAGAAGACAGATGGGTTTATGCTATTTCCCTGCACATCTGCTGTTTTCTTATCTTCAGAGGAGGAACGGGAGCCCTCTAAGCAAATGACCTAATGTGGGAGAAGGGGAGGGGAGATGCCTCACCAGTAAGAATTGATAATCTTGCAGAAGGCCAGCTCACAACACATTTTCAGGTTGCTCTGATGATCTGTTAATTCACTGGATGAACATTTGCTGGGATCCACTTCACAGTTTTCATCTGACTCATACAAAGCCTTGATAAACTCCCCTGGACAAAGGGAAGAGCATGACAAACCAGGGTAGTTACATGAAAAGCCTCCTTGACACACCTTTAAATCCTGCTTATGTCTTTCCTTGGCAACTGCCTCTTCTGCTCCCTGTGTCTGCAGTACAGCCTCCAGACACCAGATGCTGGGGACACGACTCCTCCCAGCTCCTTCACAACAGAGCACTTGCGGTGACAGATCAGACGGCGGGTGCTCTGCTGCTTCAGCCTCCCGTGCCCTCGCTGCCCCCAAACGTAGGTGCAGTAACAGGACGGCTTTGCTTATAAACCCTGCAGACACTTCACTTATCTATCGCCTAAAGAATAGGATTTGACTTTGTGTTCAAATTGTATTATCAACTATAAAATTATCCACAGTCTTAGAAAAGAAGCTGTGCTATTTGTCTTCATAATTTCCCCAGGAAATGCACTTGATAACGCTATTTGTTTTTATTACTTCCAAATTTACCGTTTTTAAAAATTTTAAAAAGTGTCACCTTGCTCTTGAGTAAGTGTGATACCTGAGTGCTAGCTACATACTGCTGATTTTCTCAAACTCTTTTTTCAACACCTCACAACAATTTTATAGCCTGCATCTTTCAAAATCCTTTGCATTTCCGTCATCCTTCTCTTACGGCATCACACCAGAGACCGGACACTTACATAACCAGATGAAGTTTCCTTTGTTTGACATACTGGAATGAACTACTTACTAGTAGTGATTTTAAAACTGTTGTTGTTCACTAGGAAAAACTCTTTATTCATTCATTTAATGATTCAATGTCTTTTAATTTCATCTCTCCTCAGATGATCTTCTTGGCTCCAAGCTAATGCCACAAGGCTTGTTTGTGCAATAGGGTTTAGGTTTTTTGTCTTTATTTTCACAAAAACCCCTAAACACCTCCCACCCCCTCTCCCCAAATCTTAAGTCAGCAGTGTTCTTGCAAGCAAAGCAGGCAGCACATTTTCTATAAGCTTTTGGGTTTTTTGGGGGTCCAAAAATTTCTGCTGAGGGCATCTAAATCGCTTACTCGCAAAACTCTGGGCATTGCTTCCATTGAGCCAATTCTGTTTTAACTGTTGCTTACTGGATTATTATTTTCTTTTCGCTAAACGCATTTGAAACTTATTCTTTGTGGTCCACAAGACCCTGCCTTAATCATGTATTAAGATGCTCTTCCATATGTATTAAATAGCTAGCACCAAGCGTAATGTTGTTAATCCTTTCAAAGAACATGGCATCTGAGCAAAATGACATTTAAAACTTGACAAAGAATTAGATGGCTATATTGTCATGAGCAGTCTTGCCCTGAGCCACAGACAAGCTGGACGACCTTAGGGGGATTTTCCATCTCTCATGGCTCTGATTTACAATCTTATCACTCAGCACCAATGCTCTAAATGATATATTAGAAGTCATTAATTTTAAAATATTTTTATGTAATTACTGCACATTAAGGGGCTTGCAGTCAAATGTAATATACTGGTCCCACAGCTGATCGTTCAGTCTGCTGAAAAGCGCAGTACAAAGTATTACGCTGCTCATTTCTCCATACCAAGCAAGAGGCTAGCACTGTGGCTTGTGCGCAGCAGTTCCACCCACGAGAGTAAGACTACCAGAACAGGCTCATTACACTCAAGAAATGGCCAAAATGCATCTAATCACAGACCTCACTCTACTGACCGTTGGAGCACTAATTTAGCCAACTGTCTCCTTGATGACTTGCCAGCGTCTGGGATTGCTGAGGACAAGCGAGACTGGGGTTTTTTTGTGTGAAGGGATGTGGTGTGTGTGGGACTGGGCTTTGGCCTGATCATGTTTCTCTTGTATCGATTTCCACAGCTTTCTTCATCCAAGAAGCAACAGGGGGATGGGTGGCTCACTGTGCAATTGCGGATAACAAAGACCGCGTGGAGTTGGTAGAAGCCGGCTGTAGCGGGGCTGTGAGTTTCTTTGGAAGTGGGCATGCATGTTTTTTGGTCCTCTTTATTGCAGTATTAGTTGTGTGGACAGTAATTCCCAAGGCAATGTGGCTTATGACTAGAGCAGAACCTTTTTGGTGCAGAGGGGACAATAATACAATTACTAGAACCCACTCTGGCATGTAACCATGGACATTAAGACCCCACGGGTGAATGGAGTAGGACACGACAGGTTGCCCAGGCAGTTTTAATGAGGCGGTGAGTAAAAAGCACGTTGGATAAACACAGCAGGAGGCTCCCTAGACAGTCTGCATGTTGATCTCCTGCCCTGTACTGCTCCTCAGCAGCCCTGCAGCCTCGCTCCCTCTGGCCACGTTTGTCTAAGGATTTTTGATGGGTCAAGGTACCAGTTTAAAAGATTAACACAAATGTTTATAAACTAATTGCTGCGTGGCAAAGGTAAGGGCTGAGCAAGTCCAAGGTTTGCTCTGGAACGTGCCAGCAGCCAGCATTACCAACAGTTGCAGTTGAAGCATTTGAAATGAATTTTCTTTTACTACGTGCATCCAGCCCAAGCACTAGGGTGGGCATCTCATGCTTAACACTTGTTAACGCCATAGCTGACATTTGCTGTTAACTATAATGGCAGATGAAAGAGATCGACTGGAGGCGCCCCAGCAATATGCACTTGTGGACGAGAACTTTGGTTGTCAACCAGACACCCCTGAGCATATCTAACACCCCAGGTGGTGGCACTTCAGCCTAAAGTGAGTGCAGGAGCTTCTTCATCATAAAAGGAGATTAGTGAAATATATGCTTCACATTCATTAACCCTTTCTGAAATCTCCACCTAACTGGACTGCACATGATACCAGATTCACTCCTGACACCACAACACAAGGTATCGGTCTCAATTTCTGCTGTTAAATGATGTATCAAAATCCCTTTTTTAAGCCTGTTCATATATCAGATGGAACAAACACCAGTGCCCACAAGTCATTACAGTATTATACCTCTTCATCACAACTAGAGACTCAAAAGAAGGTTACCCAGAAAAACATACTGTAGTGATACAAACTTTAAGAGGGACTCAGCTACATCAAATCAAGTTTGCCTTGCCTTGGGTGCTACTCCTGCAGGCACCAAAGAGCACCAAGAGTAAGACAGCACCTATTTTGCTATCTGGATGCGAGACACCTGGGCTCAGTTCTGAGGCAGTTCCTTCCCATCCCACATTCCTAGAGGCGTGAGGCTTCCGTCACGCTGCAGACCGTGCAGGGTTAACCCTTGCAATGCAAACACAGACACTTTCTTACCTAGTGCATCGTGAAGATACTTCTGCCCTACCAACTTTAGGTATTCCTCAATAGCTTTGGTAGCAAGTGTGTTCTCCCTGAAGATCAAGACATCATGCTCCCCACAACGATCTACCTCAGACATCACCAAATCCGTCAAGAAGTCCTGAAGAAAGAGGTCAAACAGCAAGAGGTTATTTTAATCAGACTCAGTCATGTCAGGCTAACTGCAGAAGCCAAGGAGGAAGGATAAGCAGAGGAGCCAGAGGATTACTGAAATAATTGCCCAGCTTTGGACACAGGGTGCAGATGCTACATGCAGTATGGGCCAAGGAAATAGCTAGGCAGGGCTCCTCTTGGGTTTATTATACTTATAAAATCATCACAAATTATAAAGCGAGAAGCAAAAGTGTCTAAAAGAAAACCTTGACAGGCAAGTCTGTGTTTCAGTTTAGATCCTGAACAGAAACCCTCACCAGTTTATCTATCAGTGGCTTTGTCTGCTGAAAGAAACTGATATATTTATCCGTTAATACCAAATATTACTTACAAACTTGGATTTAAAAATCCAAGATGGAAGTTAGGCACAAGTTCTACAGCTTGGTGGAATTTAAATAAGAAGAACGGCTTACATCAATTAAATTCACAAATGAAAAGTGGTTCAGGATTTGGGAAAAAAGTTCACATACTTGCTGTGGATCTATATGGGTTAACTTGAACTGTATTCAAATGCCCAGGCAGGAACAATCAGCAAGTCTTGATACAGTGAATAACCTCTTGATAGAGGCTCTAATTCTACAGTAATACTTATTTCCTGAAGTGATAACTTTATGTGAGTCAAGGACACTCAGCATTCCACAAGAAATACCTGGTATTCTGCAAGATCCAATTTCAGCCACAATAAAGTTCTCCAGGAGAGGAAGCTTATTTCTCCCCCTCCCCCCCCCTTTTTTTTTTCTCTTCAACTGCTCCAAAAAAAAGAGCCCCCAAATCTCCCAAACAAAACACCACCCTGAATTAGGGCTGACTGGTAACTGACTTGCTGGTTCTGCTGCAAACAGCAACATCCTCCAAACAGTTCAAAGAGTGCTTTAGTAAGGTTTCATAACCCCATTAACTACAGAAGCCATAATGCATTGCTAGCATGCGAGCGTAAAATATGTGGAACAAATTATTTATGATAAATATGGATCAAAAATACATTTAGTGCTCTTGGTTTTCAATCCATTATTGCTGTTTCTTTTCAGCAAAATCTGAGAGAATTATTTTCACCAGGCGCAAACTGGAAACATCCAGCTGCATCACCACCAACATCGTGTGAACTGGAAACGTACCTGCTTTGCAGCTGTAGGTTACGGCAGCCTAAGCTGCTCCATGCTTTCAGTAAATAGAGGTTCAAACGTTTAGTCACTAGGAAGGCAGAGTTGTAACACTATCTACCTAGATAGCAGCTAGCACTGCGGGAATCCAGAGGCTGTTTTCCAGCAGGATTTCAACACCACCCTAACAGGAGCTATCCCGGCTCCTGGCTTCTCTTGATCAGACAAACAACTTGGTAAGGAAGGAGTTCCTATCACGCGCTGTCACAGAGCGCCAGTCTTTCCAAGACGTATGTCAATGGGAGAACAGAGTGGCACAGGATTATGCAAACATAAAAGGACTTTTTTGGAACAGCTAAATTAGGCTGTCGCTTGGATGTTGCTTACGGCCATCCTTCCATGTCTCTAACCCTCTAACTTGTGTTCGGTCATGCTTAACTTGCTCTAGCTGGCATTACCGGAAGAAGCTGACTACAGCTTGGTACTACTCCCACATCCACTTGATAGGCAACATCCAGATAAATCAATGCTGGCTAACGCTTCTCAGAATTTCCCAAGACCCACAGAATATTCTCCCACAATCTGTTCGGAGAAACTGATGCTCACTCCAATTGCTGCCTCACAGAGAACCAACCATCAGTGTGCACCCAGAAGTCCTAATAACATCCTTGGGGCAGGTGGGATCACCATTAAACCGAGTATAGATTCTCCAAATGGCGGTTCAAACACTGACCAAATCAATGGTAGCATTGATTGTCTGACTTAGCACTGAATCAACAATGGCATCCTGCTGCTCATCAGAGAACTTACGTATAGAAGTAATTCTCCACTATACTAATCTCTTGCTTAGTTGTCCTGTATCATGATTTTAGAAATGCAGAAAAGGTTCCTGAACACCCTAACTTTTCAGAATAACGTGAAGTTATATAGTCCTCCCACTTAATACTTTGTACACAGTATCTGTGATCCTTGTATCAACTCTTAATCGTTTTTAGTATTGTGCCTATCTACGTGCCTTCCTGGTAGATGCAACTGCTCAAGTCTTTTCAAATACTTTTGAGACCCTTTTCTCAGCCTTACTCCATCAGGCATCTTCTGCTCTTGCTTGCGGTTATAGGCTTTCTAGTTTCTAACTGAAAAGATATCACGTATCAGCAGTGAGAGGGAGTCGTTTTGACGGGAGCCGCCTGTTCTTACCTTAGCTCTCCCAGTGCTCTGAAGAATGTGCACCAAAGCACAAGCCATCTCCTCCTTATTCCTTACGCTGATCACAGGCTCCAGCACAGAGCAAAGCATAGTGTAGTTGCTGGTAACAAACTCTGCAAATTCTTTGTATTGCTCCATGGGCAAGATGGTAATGGTCTGATAACGGGACTTTATCCGGATGGAAGGTCCCCCTGATTTCCCTTTGTTGGGTGTAGGCGTGCTGACTGGGTACCATTTTTCCACAAACTGGCGACCGGTTACACTGGCCATGGGAATGTTGACCAGGCCAACGTAATTGTTCTTGTCCTTTTTCTTCTTCTTCTCCACATCCTTGTAGATGTGAACTGTGATGCTGTGAAGAGGTGGGAGACCGTAGAACTCAAAGTGCTCTCCCCAGAAAATGTTATCGGCTTTTGTTTTGCTGGTGGTGCGGGCAAAGAGAGTGTCATCAAGGCACAGCTCACAGAAGTATTTCTTCTTGGGGGCCAGGTCCTTCGCCTCAATGATCCAGAGACGGAGCACATTTTCAGCTCGACGGCAGTTGTCCTGTGCAGAAGAAAGAGCTCAGCTTTGATTCATAATCCCTAGAAACTGAACATTTTGTGTTGCTAAAGCAGCAGCAAAGGGCTGCCTTTGGTGTCCAAGGCAGGGTCAGAATCAGATTCTCTAATCTTCAGAATCAGAGTCTCTAGAAAATCAGACATTTTCTAAAGTAGAGGCAAAGGGCTGTCTTTTGTATGTCAAAGGTGGGGACTAGAACTTTTTTTTTCCTCAAAAAGCTGTATTTGAAACGGTTTAGAAAGCAAACACTCTGCACAGGAGCCACTCCAAAGCCACTAGGCTGGCACGGCACACTGCATTGTTTCCTCTTGTGAATAACCCTGAGAGCACTGTTAGCCTGTCCCTCGAAGGTGGTACGCCAACGACGGAGGTGACTTATCAGATTTCCAGCTGATCAATAACGTGACTCCCCTTCCCTTCTCACTCTGGCTCAAAGTCCTTTTGTTTGGGTTTTTGGTCCCCCCCCCAAACTGTGCCCCCACAGTAAAACATGAAACCTATGAAGCCACGTACCATCCTTCTGAGGTCTAGTGTGAAACATCATGAGCAGGCAGTGGGGCAGAGATCAGGAAGCATGCCAGCGCGTATTTATTCATTAAAGGTTTGACCTACTGCACTTACTAGAATAGTACACAGCAGCTTTTGATACACTGACGAGCGGACTTCTCCCCAGACTAAATTAATTGAGGACGCATCTGTGGGAAGCCCTGGTACACTGGACTAAAATCCAATCACACCACCTGCATTCCCCAGGTAATCTTATTTCCGCAGTTTCTGTTACCTTATTCGGTTGCACTGTTCTGCGTAGGTTTTCCATCCACTTGTCCCTCTCTGCTGCAGAGGAACAACTGAAGCATTTACTGCCACTGGAATAGGTTACCTGGAACATATAAAGCACAGGCTGAGTTCAGGCAAGCCTAGGAGACATGTGAGAGGCTGCCAAAAAGCAAAGAAGAAGATAAGCAATGCCTGAGCAACAAAGTACATACGAAAAAAAAGCAGGAAAACAATATGGGACCCTAGAAGGCAGAGAGGTTAAAAGGCCCACAAAATGCATAGAGAAAAAAAAAGTCGGTTCAAATTAATATAAAACTGAAGAAACACATGAGGAACACCAGAGGCTCCTCTTAAAGACTCTTAAACAAGGCTTTAATCAACCAGTTAATTTATTTTTTTTAAAACACTTGTTAATCGATCCATAGCTATTAAATGCTTGCCGTTTTCCCCGTTAAGTCCCAGAGGCAGATGACTTGGTTACTAACAGTGCAGACAGACAGAACTAACAATGTATTAATATAAGGCGAAACACATTGGAAATGGCATCTTCAGGAAATGCAAAATGTTTCCAAGGGTTCATATGTACAGCAACAGCCTTACACGAACTGAAGGAGTTGTGCTGCGACCCGGCCCCGACACTAGATGCCATACACAGCTCCGCTTTCATGCAGGAGGGAACCACCTCGGCTTCTTTCACGTTTACGTGGCCTGACGCGCTTCATTTACTCTTTCCATTCGTTTGTGCGCACAATTAAAAAGCACTTTGAGGCCACAACCTCAGAGCTAAGGTGTTGCCAGTTTTTTCCCCTCAACTCCCTAAACCTAAGCAAGCCGGAAAGTGCTTCCAACCAGAAGAATGAGATTGAAGCAAACAGGAACAGTTCCTGGATTCATCCCGAGGGAGAAGGGCCTGATTTGCTGGTTTTCTGCCAGAGCAGTTTTCCAGGTTGTAAACAGATCTTTGTTGCAGAAGTTTAGACACATCTGACTAATCCTGCTGAAGCCAGACTGCTGCCCGCCCCTGCACGACACGTTACCACGGCCTCAGACACATCCAGATAGCACACACGGGTACGCTGTTGGTCCTGCGAGGGAAGGATTGTGCTCACAGTTTCCGAAGCAAAGCCGAGAGCCGTGAGGTGCCGTGCTGCAGCCTGTGCTGAAACAGCAAGAGGATCTTTGCACCCTGTTCCGTGGCGCAATGGACACCTCTGCAGCTACTGAAGCTTCTCCTTCAGCAGCCAGCGAACGGGCTGAGCTAATGGAAGGGTGCTCTCACTGGAAATCACATTTCTCAGCTACGGTATATTTTCTAAATTTACGTTTAGGTGAATTCGGAGAGGATGAATACACAGCTTATTAACAATAGTACGTTTGAGCCATACATTTGCATGCAACGCTTAGGTATCTATGAAATTAAAGAGATTTTGCAATTAGAAGACACAGTAATTGAAAGAGATTTCTCTCCAATGAGTGATTGGTGCCATTAGCCTCAAGGACTTCAAAATCGCCCGCTGGTTAGACAGCCCCCACCCAAACCTCAGGATGGCAGCGGCTGCAGATCTGTTCTCCCATGACAAAGTGACAGAACGGCGTCCTGCAAGGGTTCAGACCGATGGGCAGCATATAATCGGCTGCGTGTTTGGAGAGGGTTCATTACCTCAAAGCAGAAGTCTTGCCCGAGGATACTGCTGTGTAGTGGTTTGACAAAGACTTTTTCTTCTGACCCAAGATCCAGGGCCTCCACGGCGCTGCCCGGGCTCAGTAAAGACTCATGGGAACGGGACTCTTTGAGCTTTGGCAATCCGCGGGACCTGCAGGAGAACAAGGGGGAAAGGAAACATTATTTTTCTTGCAGTTACCGAAACAGCTGGCGAGGTCCCAGAGAAAGCTGAACTTGGTGTTTACTCAGAATGATTTCTACAATTAGTCTGTAAACCTTATGAAAATAACGTAAGGCCAGTAATCCCAGACTCCTAAGGAAAAAATCCACTTATACAAGCCCAGGAAGCCCCTTCCCACTGACCTAGAAATTGTAGGTGCTGAGCCATCAGTGAAAGAATGGCAAAACAAAAAGCTCAGAACTTACCTGCTGAAATTTAAAGAAACCTCACAGATAGGTTTGGATATATTACTGAAAATATTTACTGCTATCTAGATTACTAGATAAATGTTATGTGTTAACAGCAAAAAGCACACCAATCTCTAAATCTCAAAACGAAAGCAGAATGGTAGCTACTCTCATTGTAGCAGACAATCTCCCCGCAAAACACTTGATTCTTCTTAACATACAAAGCCTTTACAGTCAAATAGACACATTATTTCCCACTTCGCAAAACTCAAGTCAAATTTCACATTTTCTTTTTCAGCTGCTTCTTCCAGTTTCAACAGTTCCCATTTTTTTTTTTTTATATCCTCCATTCTTTTTGGCCTCCTCTCGCTAGCACACATGTACTGCTTCTCTTTTTCAGCTGACTCTCCCCCTGTAAATGCCCGCGCTCTACCAGAGCCGGCATCTCCCAAATTCACAGCACATTTTTATCAAGGCAGGCTTCTCTTTGTCCCCACCACTTCTTGAATGCTGCTCAGAGACGTATCCCTCCCTCCACTACGCCGTAGCTTTTTGCAGCCAACAGCAACGTTGTAAAATGTGTCCTAACACTTTCTTTATTCTCCCCATTTGATTTAATGCAATATTTGTGCACAGTAGGGAGTTCTGCTGTCAAATAGCACCGTAAAACGTGCTCAATTTATAGGTGACAGTGGCTTTAACCTGTGCTCCTCCTAACTATGAGCAGACACCTGGCGTATAAGCTTCTGCAATAAAGTCATATGATACTTTAAGCCCAACTAGCATTTCTGCTTCAAAAGACAAACACGGTGTGCGCACACATCTTATTTTCCCTCTAGCTGGAACTCAGTCAAAGCCTTCACAGATGACCAACAAGGAGGACGAGCACCCAGTCCCAGCTGAGCGGACAAGGAGCTCTTTACCTGGCAGGTCTAGATTTTGTTAAGATATCGAAACTCGTGCTGGTCCCTACGCCTCTTCGGTGGTCCACGAAAGGGTGTCCATAAATACGGCTGCACATCCAGCAGGTGTGACTGAGCACAAACAACAGATGTGAAAGTAGAAAGGCATCCGCTGCCTATCCGCTACACAGAGAAATGTGATTCTCCGAAACAGCGCTTTCTCACCTATTCCTCCTCACAGCATTTCCTCTTTTATTCAATTCCCAGTATCAAGGCTCAGTATCAAATGAAAAATGTTTAAAAAAAGTATTTATGGAGGTGTGAAAAGCACAGCTACCTCTAACAGCCTCCTTAATTTTGAAAAATGAGTAGTTTTTTGGATAAGAGATGTGAGGGAAGTATATAAAAAAATCCGCATATTTTGTAACCTTAGCAAAATCAAATTCCTCCTACCCCTGAGCAATCCTATAGGGAAACAGAAAGGGAAAAAAAAACCAAACCACATTTGGAAAAGGCGTCTTCAGTACTTCTAATGCAGACTTCAGTACTTCTAAAGGGTTCTTAACAAAACCTTGGGTATCACAAAGGATACACGTAAAGCAACAAGCAGAGTTCATCTGACTGCTCTTTTGTACAAAATGAAATGCTGAAGGTATTTTAGTAGATTCACGTTCGATAAGATTTATTAAACAGTGAGGGAGAACTTTGTTCCCCTTTAATAAATAGAATGACCTAGGTGCAGGCAGGAAAAACCTTTCATCAGAGGGATATTACAAAGACACTGATTTCAAATGGAAAACAGCAGCCCTGGTACAAATGCGTTGGCTGCCCTGTGCATGCTTTGTTATAACCGGTTACAGCAGCAGCTGTACCAACGCAAACCCAAAACCTCAGCCATGCATAATTGAACACTTGCTGCAGTTAAGGTAGGGCAAGTCTAAAATAAACACACCACAATACACCACTTTAATATCATCTCTGCAAAATCCTCTCTAATTTCTCCTCTCAAGAAAGCACTGCTGAGGTCACTTGGCTTCCAGCCCTATCCCAAACTCTCGGCAATTCCAGTTCTAACAAAGTACTTCAGTGCGTGATGCAGGGGAGCTGGCTGGGAGCCTGCAGCCAAGCCCAGCCTTAGCTCCGTGTCAGAGAAGGAAAACACGGAGTGGTCACAAAGAGGGCAAAAAGGAAGGAGAGAAAAATAATTACCAAATAAAGGAGAAAGAAAAAGAGATTTTACAAATCCCAGTTAAGCAGAGGGGGCACCTGGAGTAAGACAAATCAAGCACACCTACATGAAACAATTGTACAGCCACTTGGCAGTGCATCCCCAAATCATAGCGGTGCCACATGTCACGGCCCTTCCTTTCAAACTTCATTCTCTGGGCTACATCTCGGACAATAAATCCTGCCGGGAGAGGAAGAAAGGCACAAAAAATCCAGGAGGAGTTCTTCCTCAAGCCTTAAGGTTACAAATTTCAGACGAGCATCGTGCCAGGCAGATAACCTGGGGCAAGAGGAAAAGCCAGAGCTGCAGCGGTAAAGAAATCTCTCTCCTTGTCGGCTGCGGTCCCACCGGCCCTGTGGGTGACACGAAGAGGCTCCCGGGTGCCTGTTGCCATGGTGCGGCCTCCTGTAAGGAGATTAGGGGGGTGGCAGAGGCTGCTCGGCAGACGTGGCAAAGGTGACCTTTCCAGAAAGAAAGAAGTCCCTCCTCTTCCTTTCGTACAAGGAGTTTAAGGAGACCCGGACAGTTAAAGACAGCGGGAGAGAGGGAGGCATCTTCCAAGAGTGCTCCCAACAGCCTTTGGGGACAGGGCGAGGGCAAAGGCAGGTACACACAGCAATTGTACTCTTGCCTCCACATCCCACCTTGCAACTTAAATCTTTTAGCAGCATCAGTTCTGCTTCATTGCTCTTCTAACTGGTTAGCTTTGAATGGGTTGTTTTGTTGCAGATTAGCTGGAGCACGACTAGTTTTGTTGACTCAGGGTCCTGGGGCAGAGGAATGTCTATCTGTTCGAGCGATCCCTTGCAGGTATTATATTTAAAACAGCTCAATAAACTGATTAAGTGGCTTAGAATTGGCACTTTATCTTCCACAAACACCACAGCAATGTCGTAAAGTTGTTGGCTGGATGCAACCACATGCATTTACAAACACAAGTACATGCATTTGTAAGCACCATGGTACATATTTCATCTATTGATAGATCTGCAAAGCAAAACATTGAGTTGTGCCTAAATCAGCACCATCCCAATCACTGTAGGCAATAATTATACAGAAATAATAGTTCTCTGCTGCTTTAAAGCCTCGTCTGATATTCTGAAGCTGTAAGTAACAATGAAGGAGAATTGCTCGCTGGCTTCCCTTTAGCACAGAGGCACAGTTAATAAACCGATGCCGCTAACTTACTTCCCAACGCCCAGCAAAGGGGCTGGATTAACAGAGTCTTTCCCGTATTAGGTAGGAAGCTGCTGGTAAAATGAGTATTGCTCAGAGTCTCTGTGAAGAGAGAGGTAATCCCAGAGAAGCAGATTACTGTAAACAGGAAGATCACACATGCAAAAGGTGGGGGAAGGGTTGTTTGTACAAATCTGTTTCTGTTAAACAGCTCCATTAACAACACAAATCCTGTTTTAAATTATAATTAACCTCCAACGATCAACTTTTTTCCTGCTGCTTTTTCTATCTACTACTGTACACACACAAAACAGATTGCAAACGAACGACATAAGAGTTCAGAGCAAATAGTTACCAACAGCACCGAACAATTCTTACACAGGTATTCTCCATAATTTCTTTCCAATAGGAAAAGCAGGTGGAGGAGGAGCATATCAGGAAACATTTCAAACCTCTCACCTCTTTTCACGTGCTTTGGAGCACTGGTCTTCAGAGCCGCATAATTTCCTTCTAAACCAGAGCCCAGGCCAATGCCCCAAACCACTGACCCGGCAGCAGCATGCGACTGCTACTGAAAAAGATCTCTTCAACAAAACCATCTTGCTGGCCCAACCCCAAGCTGACCCTGTCTCCTTGCACACCATAATTCAGTAATTTTCCACTACAGGGAGATCTCAGTTGTAAACCGGGAACTAGAAACCTCTGGCTTTCAGTGGCCGCTCATGGCACACAGCAGCCTATTAGTCAACTTCTATTATAATCTACTGTCTATAAGGCACATAGGATAAAGGGTTAAAATCCTAATTGCTCTGGTTATGAAGCTCTCCTGCTGATTTTGACCTATTTAAAAGCCAACCTACAAAGCACAAAAGACTTTCAATTACTCAGCTTACCAGGGAGAGCACTATATTGCTTGGAAAACAAGCCTGTGGACATCAATAATCAAAAAGATAAAAAAATAAACGTATAGAAATGAACTCCCAAGGAACAGAATCCCATAATCAAGGAGGTGTGAAGGCAAAGAATTCTGAAAAGAGTTTGTTGTTCAGCCCAAGCACCTGGCTAAAGCCATGTCTCTGCTGGTCTTACGTGAAGCTGTACGTCTGCATGCTTCAAATAATTCCAGCACCATACCCGTGTGTTTAGAGGCACCCCCTGAGGTCAGAAAGTTGAATTCAATACTTAGCCACTCGCAAAGTCACAGGAGAGAGCTTGGCCCGTAATGCAGTGAACTTTCTGCTCAGCGCTGCTATTCAAAATCCCAGCCCTGCTGAACTGGACCCCAACGTCGGCAGCATCCTCTGCAGTACAGGTGTGCTCTACCCGTGCTGCAGCATCGGCTTTCCCTGTGCACGGGTTCATTTTGTCGGCACCACACCCCGCTCTGTTTTCCAACTGCCAATTAGCAGAACATCCTATTACTTGGTCAACAATTCTACAAGTCTAACCAGTTTCATTATTAATTTTTTTTTTTTTTTTTTTAAAAAAAACCAGAAACTTAAGGCAACTTATTTAGGTGCAAGTTCTACTCAGCTGGAACTAAACGCTGGCTTTTTCTGGGCCTGTTGCTTTAGCCTTCCATTGAGATTCTGGTCTTTTCTTGCAAGGCCCTACCCACAGCCTCATTGTTTGAATCCTGGATTTGCAAAGCCCTTCCCTGCCTGCCCGCTCTCCCTACAGATCCCAGCTTGTCTAACAGACACCTCATACGGTGCAGCCAAACAGGCTGCTGAACTTCACAGTGGTAGCGTTCTCCTCACTCTACTGTGACCACGTTCTCTGCTATTAACGTTTCAAATTCTTTTGTTTTGCTGGACCAGAGATGCTTAACCGATTTAGTTTCATTTCACTGCTAAGTGATCCATAGGCGGATGCTATGTGGAAGACCCGGGGGTTTGCAGGAATGCATTGGCCATTAAGAAGTTTCTGTTTTCATAAAGGGGTCAAGTGAGCTCGCAGGTGTCACAGAGCAGTCGAGCACCGAGGGGATGGTTTGCGACAACCGGCTTAACACTGAGGTCTTGTTGGGTTTTCACTGAAAGACAAACAACTGCATGAGGACTGAAAAAACTGGCTGAAAGAAATACGTTCACCAAGAGAGGAGTGCGACGCCCCTCTGGAAGCAAACCACTCCTCCCCTTTCCCCATACTCCAGTATGCAGATAGAAACAGATACGCTGAATGAATACAAGCCCCGAGTGAGTCAAGCCTTAATAACACATTGTGTAACACGGATTTTTATCCTTATGTCTAAATCAGGATAAAAATCACCCACCTTTTTTTTTTTTTTTTGAAAGCCGTCACTAAATCAGAATGAATGAATATGAAAAATGCGGCAAGATTTGCTTCTATTATTTATATGATCCCTGCTATTTTCATCCTGCAAAGAAACTGGGAGGGAGGAGCAAGAACTTACCGAAAGTAGAAAAAGCTGTCGTTTGAGCAGCGATACCGTTTCACCATGAACCCCAGAGCCATGGCTACTGGCTTCCCTGCAACCTGCCGGAGCCCATTCTGAGCAAGCACACAACCGATCCCGCGCTCGGCTACGACTATCTGATAATGCCATAAAATGACTTTTAGTAAAGCAGGAGGATTCCCACGTGGCAGTAAATCCCAACAGGGCAAAACCCTCCCAGCTGTCCGCAGAGCTTTATTGCAGTCGCCGAGACCATATGCAGCCAGTCTCAACAATCTTCGCTCCCTCACCATAAACAAAGCCAAGGCGAGAACTGCCGGTCCACTTGGAAACACTCTCAAATTCCTGGCCGCAAACTGAAAATATTTGGTCTCTCCTTCCAAATGTAATTTTCCTTAAATCTTTTCTCATGGTTTTTTACATGTTTTATATATTACTGACACTGAGAAAATGTTTAGAGACAAACATGTGGATTGAAGAGCTCAAAGAATGCAGTGGAAACAGGCTAGAAAAGCTGTGAAAGATGATACGGTAACACTGCGCCAGAGAGCCTCACGGCGAGAGCTGCTGATAACCTGGTGAGATGCTACACTGGCCACACCTCTGAAGAGCTTCGTTCACATCTGCCACGGGTCACAACCATGCAGAGTCTAAGCATTCACACGTTAGTGCCTTGGGAAGACAAAGCATGAGTTTTCAAGCAAAACAGACCGCCCAGCAAACAACCCGAACCTGCAGCAACGGAAGAGATACAGACTGGGAGGCTGTGGATTCACACAGGACACCTGGATGCTGACCCACAGCGGGCTCCTTTCTGGAGGTGCACCACAGCTCTCTCCTCTCCCCATCCACTAACCCAGTCACACTGGGTTGGCCACTTGCTTATCTCCGTCCCACAGCATTCCTGCGTCCTTTCTATTTTAAATCAACTCTGAACAGACAGCATCTATCCTCTGTCACCATCGGGAATGGCATGCAACGTTACAGTATCCCAATCCTCTGTCACCATCTGGAACAGCATGCAGTGTTACAGTATCCCAAACCTTGATGTGCACCAAGATAGCGAATCTTCTTTAATTTTAATTTTACAGGTATTTATCTATAAACATCTCCTTAACAGGACGCAAACACCTCAAAAGCATGAGAAAAGCAACACGACAGCAGCCTCTATTTCCTTCTAATCGTTGCAGGGTTTTAATTTCTAAAGCCGTATGATATTTCCCTGCCCAGGGCAGGGGGTTGGAACTAGATGATCTCTAAGGTCCCTTCCAACCCCAACCATTCTGTGATTCTATGTTTTTTTGAAGGCAGGGCTCTTGTATTTGTCAGAGCAAGAAAAGGTAGATGCTATCAGTCAGCCTGGCCCTGAAAACCTGTATAACACCATGACATCATCCAGCATCACCTGCTTAAAATGGGCAAGGGCTGACTCACCGGGAAGGTTTTTATGGCAACAGATCGACCCTCATACAGAAAGCAGGGAGAGCAGAAGGTGAGAGAACGGCAACTCCCTCTCATGAATTGAGAGTCAGCTGCTATGTGTTATCTTCTTTCACGCAGAAACAGTTGTCCCTGATTTGTCCCATTAGAAAAATCCAAACCAGCAGCATAATTCCAAACCCAAATCAATCTTTTTATCCTCCTTTTTCCTCCAGCCCATCTCCTCCCACTATACTAATCTGTTCCTCATCTTCAGTGCTTCATTCCCACATGGTTTCCAAGTTGTTTTTCCTGCTGTTCTACCCACCAATTGCATTTTGCAGGCATCCTTAGATACAGAGTGAGACATATGGGAGGGAAGGGAGAAATCATTGGCAAGTTTCACTTTACAGTGGAACTGAGTTTCCTTTATGGTTTGATTGCTAAAATACCATTGGAGAAGTAGTATCCCTAACCATAAACTTTTAAAGTTGGTATATTCAATTGGTGCACTGTCTGATTAGACCACAAATGCAGAGAACTCCACTAAGCCTTCAGTCTTTCCAACAAAAGGTAACAACAAGGTTGACTAGAAATGTCAAGTCCTTTTTGGAAAGAAAGCATATCATCAATTTTTTGACCCTCACCTGCAGCGTGAGGCTTCAACCAGCTTGAGGTGAGGCTCATGCTTTTGAACAGCAATATTCATTTGTGCAAAGATTTATCTCCAAATAAACTTCAGCTCAGCTTGCTCTCCACATAGCTTGGCTACTCTCAAATCATCTCCCTTGCCTCCAGACCGTGCCCTTTGTTCACTTCAGCACACACACCTCTGAAAGGAGGAAGATCACATGGACTGGTTACCAAAAATGCTTCGTTCCATTAGCAGCAAACGACCGTATCGAGTCACAAGACCCCCAAAACACTGTCCCGTCTCCTGCCCTACAGACGCAAGATGCACTGCTATAAGGCTAGTGGAGCAGGCCAAAGGAGGAGGGTGACCAGATGGAAAGTAAAGAGCAAGCACAGGTTTGTCCCTGGCCCACCATCCTGCACACCGTTGGCTTCCCAGGGCTCTGTCGCCCAAACCTCTACGGGGACTCTGCCACTGGAACTTCTCAGTTCCTTTGCTCCTGGATCCTCCTTTTTAAATCCATGCCAAGGAGACTTGAGAGGACTGACAGAACAGACCAGCTATGCTTAATGCCATCGCCACACGCACTGGATTTTATGCTTCGCAAGCAATCAGAGAAAATCCACTTTTCATTCAGGTCTAGTTGACAATTAAAGTCCACACTGGCTGGGAGTAGAAGGGGATCTGGTTTTAAAGAGAAGGTGGCTTTGTTGGGTATAATATCACGCCTTAAACCAAAGCTAAATTTATTGGCTTTCCCAGAAGGTTAGCATTTCTCTTACACTGCAGAAGGAAGTATCATCAGTCCACACTCACCATGAGTACTACGTTAAGGGAAGACAAATACATTACTTAAGGCAAAGAGATTTTTGCATTACAAAACTTTATGCAAAGCTGGTTACAAACAATGGTAAAATTAACAGGTACTTTATCACATGGTGGCATTATTTAACATGCTTATGTTCATGGAATTGCTTGTTACAGACGTGTTGCAACCCCCTGAAAATAGGGATTTATAACAAAACTTGACTCAAAACAGACAGGGTGGACATTGCTATGACTATAGGAGCAACATCATCCACATTGTTAGTCATATCTGGCAAGGGGCAGCCTTTTCTGTAATTCCTGAAGTTAACAAGACCTCTAACATCCGAAGCCTTGCTATCTCCATGATTTTATGATGCTGCTTTTCAGACGGAGAAGATAGCACCATTGATTGAAGCAGCACAGCATGACAGATACAACTAATGAATTCAACTCAGCTAAAGGAGAAGGGAAAATGCACTAAACAACGTAAAATCACAGAAGCCTGCCGTGGCCTCAAGTACAGGGCAACCTATTTTTCACTCAGTCTGGTTCTCCTGCTGGGCTACTGTGGAATGTAACACACAGTAACGATTAATGGAAACAATCAAGAGACTTCACAAATAATTAGGAAAAACCATGTATATGATCTTTTGCTTGCCTTATATACAACCCGTTCCCAGCTTGAATCGCCAGCCAGAAATGAAACAAGCAAGAATATACCAAATGGAGCACTAAGAGAGTCAGAAGTTACTGAGTTTTCCAGTTTTCTGAAAAACAGATCGTCTGTTCATTGTAGTAACAGTGCAGTAAGTATACAATCGACTGACATTAGCAAGGATTCCTAATGTGCCTGAACTGCACCGTATGTCTCTGTGGTTTGCCAGTGCTAGCTGATCTGATCTGCTTGCACGAGCATAATCCCTCATATTGGCTACTGCACTGATCTGTGGGTAAGTATTGCATCAAGGCAAGTTTCTCTACGGCTGAACGAGCCAATGGTTTTGTATCATGGAATTTAAAGTCTGCATCTTATTTGAAACAGATGCAGGAAAAAGTATTGGAGTCCATATGCTTAATCTGAACAATAAAGCCCCCTCCCTGCTCTGGTTCTGGGAGCGCATGTACATGCTGCATGTAGATTTTGCGAAGTGCCTCTGCGTAAGGAGAGATTGTTTTGGGAGATACATTGAACCTTACCTGTCATCAGCATTGCGGAGAGATGGGAGTCGGAAACTCGTGTTCCTGTCCAGCTTTGACTGACTCTTTGTCCTCTTGATGGACCCTTTCAGACGTTTGCTGAAGAAACCCTAAAATAAGAAGTTGCAGAAGTGAAACAGGGAAACTGGTGCCAGTAATTAATCAATCAATGCACTGTCACTGAGTCCAAACTCAGCAGTGATTCCCGCTGACAACGGTTACAAAACGTGCTGTATTGGGATTCCTCTGAGCAGGAAGAAAGGCAGGGCGAGATTGTCAATGACAGTTCCAGTATGCAATAGCTTCAAATTGCAGTAATTAGCGCAACTCAAGTTACAGGTGCACTTCAATGAATTCCAACTATTATACAAGAGACCCCAAACCCTACAATTATCATTTAATAAGGAGTAGTCTTAGATATCAGTATTTGTTCCTACCTCCCCTTTACACAACATGTTTTTAATTCTTGGTCAGATTAAGGGTACAAGCTGTCTTTTATTATGAGTTTCTATTGCACCCACAGTTGCACCCAGGTCGTCCCTCATTAATTTAGATACAGCAGATAAGCCTTACAATAATTTCTGATTTCAACAGTCTCACTAGCCAGAATTGAAAATTTCGAAAGATTTCACATACTGGTGACTTCAGATACCAGTCACAGTATTGCTTTGAAGCAAAACTCAACTCAAAAATCTACCTGTGATCTAAAAATATTAAATCTTCAAGTAATTTGTCTTCTGAACTACAACTGTTCACCAAAGACAGGTTAGCTGGAGGGAGCCTGCGGGGATCACCTAGCCTGCCTCCTGCTCCACGTGGGTGTACTGCCAACACGAGGACAGCCTACCTCTCCCTTTGGCTAGCTAAGTCTCGACAACCTCTGGGGATGGAGATTTCACCACCTCTCCGGGCAACTCAGCCCAGTGCTGCATTACCTTCCAGTGAGACAAACCTTCCTTGTGTTCAACAGAAACCTCCCAAGCAGCAATCTGCAGCGGCTGCCTCATGACAGCATCTGCCACTATGGGGAAAAGTTTGGTTCCATCGTCTTTGCAGTTCCCCTCTCCATTGCAGTAGGCTGCCTTGTATCACCCCTTAGCCTTTTCTTTCCCAGACAAACAAGTCCTCAGCCTCTCCTCACGCTTTTCTCCTTGCAGATACGACTGCTGTATTACCAGTAGTGTAACACCAGTACACCTGACCACTGATACACAAAGGGGTGTGTGCATCTGTACACGTGGGGAAATCACAGAAATACTCCAACACCCGCACGTTTGATATTCTCCCATAGCCCTTTAAATTACCTTGAGCTTAATAAGCATTTTAAATAAACCATATTGTGTCAAAATACTTCTGGGGCTTGCAGACATATGTACACATACATTCTTTGGCATGATCAAAGCAAATACAGAGGTTCTTAATCCAATAGGATTAAGCAACATTTTACTGGCTGAATCTGTTCTGCTCCTTCCCAGAACAGCTGCACGGAGCCACCGTACCCTGTGCACTGCCGTCGGGAAATTTAACCAAACACACGCGAGTGAAATCACATTTGTTAAGAATATTATAGACTGGTTATAGGTTGGTAGAATTTTGGTGTGGATTGAACCAGCAGATCTACAGCCTTACTTTAGTAAAGGTCTAGTGCCAGTGACGGCCAGCTGGGACCAGCCCTCTCTCCCATCATCCATGTTTTGCTAGGATAAAAGTTGAGTTGAGCTAATTTTGAACACATTTGCAAGGCAAGCCTCCACAAGCTGCATTCGGGACAGGTGACAGATGTTGCCCACAGCTGCCTCCTGTAATACAGAAATCAGCAAATTGGAGACAAACAAGGTCTCCTGTTCTTTCCTATGCAGAACACCAACAAAGCAAGTGTTTTATTGCCTCCAGGTGACTCAGCCAGGCTGAAGTATGGGACTTGTTCATCTCTCAGATTCATAAGAATTAGGCCATCACAACAAAATATGACTTTATCTGTAATCTTTTAGTCTGAAAAATCTCACATCTCTTTCACCTCTTCAGGAAAAAAAACAAGGTTTATCTACAATTGGGGGCTACATAATTTCATGTAGGCTCCCTTTCCCACAAAAGGCTGGACCAGGTGATCTTTTGAGGTCCCTTCCAACTTGGGCTACTCTATGATTCTACAGTATTCAGGGGAAAGGGCCATCACTCTCTGCTCATAGCGGATGCCAGGTTAACTGTTGGAAAAGACAGCAAAGCCCGCATTTGGTCAGGCTCAAGACATACACCGTAAGCATCTCTAAACCAGCTTTCCAGTCTCGTAATTGCCTTTATCTTCCCTCACTTTCAGCGCTCCTTTTGAAACAAAATGTATCCTCTCCCCTTTAAATAAGCACACCCTTCAACCTCTTCTCTACCTTTCCCCATTTGCTTATTCTTGGTCCCTTTACATTCAGTTTTTCCTCTTCTTTCACACAATTCACTCCCCCCTTGAGACCACACAGTTCCCCTGGTAGGTGGATTCTCTCTCTCCTCACACTCATTCTCACTCTGCTTATTTCGATGAATGGCCAAGTGAGTTCTGCTCAGTTGTCAAGTACAAAAAAATCCCACCAAATCCCCAGTTCCTCAGGCTCACACCCATGGCATCTTCAGCAAATACAGCAAGGTGGCCTGTCTCCTCTCTTCCACTGAGATTTGGATGGTGATGTGTTACTAGAAGCCCATCCACACCTGCTGCTGGCTGTAGGATCTTTCCCGCACATGCAGACTGTCCTCTCCCAAATATTTGTGTAGGAAACAACCTGCTCACACGCAGGAGAGCCTGACACGTGCCTGCCCCTAGGCAGCACAGAGAAACTGGGATGCCCTGTGGGATGGTGCTGCAGGGGACAATGGAAGAGGGAGTCTGTTTTCTGCACCTGAAGGTAGTGCTGCATTTAAGGCTGCCCTTCAGTTTCTGAGGCTTGCCAGCCAGCAAGCTCCTCAGGGATGAAAGCTGCTATGTTCTTCTGAAATAGGAAATAAAGTGGACAAAAAAAGGCCTAATATCGAGATACTGCCAAAAAAGCCTCCCACAAATCTACATAGT
Source organism: Fratercula arctica (assembly GCA_947846985.1). Lineage (NCBI taxonomy): Eukaryota > Metazoa > Chordata > Aves > Charadriiformes > Alcidae > Fratercula > Fratercula arctica. The sequence goes on from CANTUZ010000012.1 coordinate 33,684,640, forward strand.
GCGCTGGGGGAAATGATACTGTCAACAGGGAGGAAATGTTTTAGCTGCGTGTGCCACTCAAACTCTGTCTGCGTTCCTGCGCTTTTCTTGGTCCTGGTATTGAAAAAGTGCCTTTGAAAAAAACCCCTGTAATCAATAGATGCTCTTGGGGTTCTCTTGGGGCCATTGCTGGAATTCAAGCAGAGGATGTATAGCACTTTCAAAGGCACTTTCATATATTCTGACCTCTCAGCATAAAAGGTAACAAACCCAACTACAGGGATTCAGATCTGGTGGACCCTGGCTTCATTCCAGTACCTCTCAGGCTACTCAAATTGCAAACTCGAAGTAACGTGTTTTTCTCCCCTTAAGGGCAAATAAGACAAAGCTGACCCAATTCAGCAGGGGACCAAAAGTATTTATATCGAATAATTCCAGATCCCGCTTAAGAGAGGGACTGTGAATATTCACTTTTGTGTGCGTGCAGAATTTTAAATTGGCATTGCTTTAACATTAGTGAAACATGTTCTTGGTTTAATTGACCATAATCTATTCGCTAATGAAATAAATATGCTATCTGGTCTTAAATAAGGCTATCCAGAGCTGGCCATACAGAAATAAAGGGTAAGAACATACTTAAGGATAAAAATTATTCCAACGAAGAGCGTATCTATTGGTCATCTTCAAAAGACTTGAAAACATTTGCAATATTTACTCTCTGCACCTTGTTGGCAGTTCATGCAGGGCCAATGCTTACAGATGGACAACCTGGGAGCAGCAGGAAAACTCACATGCGCCAGAACTGAGCAGAGCTTTTTGACTTCCCTTTGCCAAAGGAAATGCTTTTAAATAGTGAATGCAGATATAGAAAAGATGTAGCCATGAAAAATAAACTTCTGTCTGCAACACTGCCATCTAACTGAAAGTTTTATTCCCTTTTCCTTCTGTAGAGGAGAGATCCCTGCCAGTGCTCGTAACTGTTGCTTGTACCACTAAAAAGACAAAACCACCCTTCTTTTCTTATTGTCTAGGTGTTTCTCATAAATACTTATTTCAACACAAAATACACCACTGCTTGGTTCTTATACCTAAATCTCATGATGTGTCTGAGCTTTAATGTCACGGAACATTTTTAAAAACAGTGGGAATTTTACTGCTTAAACAAACACCCTCAGACAAAGAGATGTAAACTTATTACCCAAACTGACAGAAATTATGAGACTATGGTCTCGATAAAAAAAGTACAAAATATTTGGTAGGATAAATTAGCTAGGATGCAATTTGAAAAGATCAGTACCATGTAAATGCAGTATTTTAAGAGGAGTCCAGTGAGAGAATAACTGTAGAAGAATTGGGCCTTAATCCCTCAAGAGACAGATTTGATGGTCCGCACCTAACGGGACAAAGCTCAGAACCACAGGTTTAGGGGAACGGGGACGGAAAGCAGAGACAAGGGGAGAGACAGAGCGAGAGCACACAAGCACACACTCAGTCAGGCATGTGGAGTAGGTTCAGAGCAGGATCGTCATCTCAGCCGAAAGCATCAAACGCCTGGGTAAGAAATCCCAACGACACAACATCTAAAAATAATTCAATCCCACTGGGAATTCTATTCGTCTCATTTGGAAGTTAAGCAACTCATCTTTCTTGTTCTGCCAAGAAGAAATTGCCACAGGAGAAGTGACAAATTCAGCAGGTTTCTGTAACTCTCCTCCATAGTTGAACAGGGAAGGTAAAGAAACTCTGACCCCCAAGTATTTTAAACTCAGGGATGGTGGTTGTTCCGGGCAGCTTTGGCTTTAGGAAGTGCTCACTCCGTGCCAAAGATGACAACTGTCTGTCTGTCCGTAATCTCAGTAGAGCAGCACATGAACTGCCCGACAATTTCAAAGACAGCCCAAGTATGGACTCCTCAGCTCTGACCCTCGCTCCCTACAGTCGCACCGGTTCTTCATTTTGGAGAGACGAGCCCATGCATAATAAATAATGATTGTCTTTGTTGTTGTGAAAGTGAAAGGTTAATTCAGCCACGAACTAATAAAACTATATGTAACACAAATTATCCATTGATAAAATGCAGTGGTATTAGTGGAAGCTTCAAGGCACAAAATCCAGGGTAAAATGGGCAACAATGAAGGTTCATCTTCTATACGGTGCTGTGGTTTGCAGCGCTGTTACCTACGTTGGGTATTTCTGGGGACAAACACACTGCCTTTTGGAGGCTTGCAACGCATCTTGAACATTTATAATTCTCGAGGAGGAGCACTAATGCATAATTAATAACAGCAGGTGGGAAACTTCATTTACAGAGCGATGAGACTCGTTCTCTCTGAGGGGAAGGACTGGATGGGTACAAAGATAACGCTCAAGTGACTATGGGCGACAGCAGAACCGATTCCCAGCTACTGCATGTTGTTAGTACACGGAGCATTTTATTTCTTAAGTTGCTCACAAGCAGCTATCAAGAAAAAAAAAAAAAAAAATTGTAGCGAAGTGAAAATGCTCTCCTGTGCCAGTAACGCTGTAAAGCTGTGGGAAGCAAAGAAGCAGGGGAAGATAGCCAGGTCATAAAATGGAAAGACACAACTCGCAGGATATTCCAGGGATGAGGAGCAAACACGGTGAAGTTTACTATCCCCTGTAGAACAACAAAACCTCAGTATAACTAGCAAGAAGGGGAACTTTCCTCATGAGCCGAGGAACGCTCATTATTAAAATATTAGCAGTGACTGCCTTTGCAAAGGCTCTCCGCCACTCATGAGGTAGAAAAGCAGATGAAAACAACTATCCATACACCTTGGTGGTAATACAAAGAACAAGACAGTGACTTACAACAGTCAAAATCCACCATCAACTCATCGAAAAAGCCTAGCGCTAATGCCACTGAAGAGGTGGTTTGTGCGCAGGCAGACAACAATAAAAATTATGTTCGAATGTGTAAAACAAAGGATAAAGTACAATAAAAGGAAAGTGGTATTATGTAAATCTGCCGTAGCTTTCACACTAATGCACCGCCCTCTTCTGATCTTCTCATCTTGGCAAGAAAACTAGAACGAAATGAAACTCCAAAAGTATAAACTGATTAAAGGCAGACAAGAGGGGGATTTACAAATGATAGGTTTTAAAGACCAACTATTTATTTTGGAAACAAAAGCAAGAAGGGATTACAGATGTATAAAACAAATAGAATGGAAATTAACTAAGCTCTTCATGCGCCCTGTTACATAAGAAAACCAAGGCGCAATTTAACATGAGAGGCAGCACATTTAACTGATTGTCAGGAGACCTTTTCTAGTGCTATCTATAAATCAGCCCGTAGAATTCTCTACCACAAGATATTATACAGACATTTTTTTTTCAGCAAGATTAAAAAAGGATTATGTGTTTATATAAGGAAGAATAACATATGTAGCTGCATTAGTCAGGTTTAAAAATAACAAGAGTGAGCAATTATCATGCTTCAGGACACAAGCTGATCAACAGCAAGGATCAGGAAGATATTTTTCCCCTGATGGGACAGCACTGCAGATTTGGCCAGATAACAGTTTCAACTTCCCCATGAAAAACTGTCTGCTGCCACAGGAGGGATGCAGAATAGGATGAACAAGTTTAAGACCAGTAATAAGAAAACCAAGGAAATGGAGAGGATACTGCAACAAGAATACACTGATAATACATCTATTAATAAGACGGATCATAAGATTGCACGCACTCTGCATGATATGCAGTCAAAAGTACTAAAGGAATCAAATTTCCAAGTCACTGGGAATCATACTAAAAAATTCATGAAGAAACAAGAGCTACCCGATAGCTGGGGAGAGCTACATCAGCTTTTCAGACCCCAGTTCAGCAAGGTGTTTAGCACGGACACGACTGGGAGCAGAGCACGGACACGACTGGGAGCAGAGCCTGGCCGCCAAGCCTGGCCACCTTCACGGGAGCTCTCCACATCAGGCACTAGCGTAAGAAAAGAGCATCCTTAAAAGCCGGTATCCAGGAATTAAGGAATAAAGGTCAGAAGTCTGTCCAGAGGACAACAAAACAATGGTGATAAACAATAAATGTTATAAGAAACAGGTTGTGAAGTCCGAGTGTTTAATCAAACAACAGTTATTGGCTGCGGCTGGTGGAGTAGGTGGAGAAGTGATGGCCTCCAGCCCACCCCACCCTGACTGGAGTGGCTGCCTTTTTGTCTTTCCCTCATGTCAGGAAGAAGGCAATAATTTTCAGGACCCCAGCTCTTCAGCCCCCTGGCACACAGCCAGCAAGCAGCCCAACGCTTCAGAACCCCTTCTGATAACACAGCACACGTACGAATCAGAAAAATTAATGGAAATGAGCTTTGTCAAAGCTAGTAACGCAAACCTGAGAACTGGCTGCAGGATATCCAAAAAGAGTAATTACGACAAGTGATAAGGTATCAAGGTAGAAGAAAGGGTCCAATGGGATGTGGTGGGGATAGTGGCATGGCTCTTGTTAGTGACCTGGAAGAAAAGTTAAACAGCACATTAATTACACTGAGCTATATTAAATTAGGAGGTGAAGCAAGGGCCAGGGAGGACAGAGAAATAACACAAAGGGTTGTGAGCAATTAGAAACGCATAACACTCCTGTGTGTTATGAGGAGTGAACATAAAGTTCGTTCCTGTGAACTTTAGTATACCAGAACTTGGAGAATCAATTGAAGGGAATTAAAAACAGAAGAGCAAGAAAAGTGATAAAAGGGCCAGAAGGGCTGATTTGTAGAGGACGCATTAATTAAACTCTGCACAACTTGACTAAGCCAAGATTTGGAGGTGAAGAATAGAATGAGTCGGTACATGTTAAAATACTATTAAACTGAGGACGACTAGAATGTGACTAGTGTTTAAAGCTATATACATTCATAGCTCCCCTACATTAATTGCAGGGGAATTAGATAAAGTCAAATTTACACCAAACATGAGAAAAATGTTCCTGCTGTTGAGGTCCACCTGACGGTGTCACAGACTGGATATACCCATCATCTGACTCAACTCTGAAGTTTGATGTAATGAACGAATGTGCTTTAGCAGAAAGATATTGTGAAGGTTATAGAGCCTATGAACAGTATTACCCCAGAATAAAAATACCGATGAGAACTTGGTGAGCATCCTGGACATAGCCAATCACCCATTTATGCCTTGTGACACAAAATATCTGTGGAATAATAGTCAGCTTATCAGCCATCACATCGCAGGCAAGTGACAAAAAATAAAAGCAGATTCAAATAAATGTGTTGTGATAAGAAGAGTGGAAGGAAAAATGCTAATCTTAACAATAGGGATTTGAGCACAGCCAGTTTTTCATGAAGGAGTGCCACGATGCCTCGCATTAATGTAAATCAACAGTTCCATCTCTGCGCTGGCGCTGATGCGGAATTAAAAATATGTACTTGTATGCCGTCAGGTCACGCGGCCAGAAAAGATCAGACTTGTCCTAACCTGGCAGCACGACGGTAGCGGAGCAGTGCTCTGGGAAAGGAACAATCTTGCTGACTGCATAAAAGATGAGGCTGGGCAGCCGCGAGATCTCATCCAGCTTTGACCTTCACTTAGGTTGGCTGCATTGTCTTCTGTTCCATTTAGCAGTACTCTTAAAGAGCAAAGAGGCAGACAGTATTTCTATAGATCCAATTATGCTCTTGACTAGAAACAAACCAAGGAAGGCAATCTGTAAGTATCAGTCCTCCCATCATATTCACACAGGGTTCCTATAAAAATAATTTTATTTACTTTGAAGATTGTGTTCTGGCTTTCCTATCTCACTTGCACTTGTTTCTTTGCCTCATTCTCATCTTTTTTTTTCTAATACCCAGCAGACATGGATGAATCATATATTATTTGTAATAACAACTCACTAAAACCCTACCCCAAAGAAGCAAAAATTGGAGAGCGCAATGCGAGTCTGAAGAGAGGGTTAGCAACTCCTCTCTGCTGCAGGAGGTTCGGAGATTTTGCTTATCTCATATTTACCCTGGTCCCTCAATTCCCATGGCAGAGCAATGAGAACATGCTTGGTTGCCGCAGTGCTACTGGGGCTCGACAGTGCAACAGTAGGGAACGGGATGCGCTGAGACTGAGACGCTCTGCCAGGACACAGTGTGTGTGGGAAGGGAAAAGCTGGTTTCTCGCCCACCTATGCGTCACGATGCCTACTCCTCGCCAGTTCCGTCTGCCTTCCTATTTGTTCAGTCAAATAATATTCATTATTAAAAATATGACGTTTCCTATATATGTGTATCTATAAACGGCGCACATCTGTCTATATGAGAGAAGACACACACACACTTCCTCATCTCAATTTTCCTACCTTTCGTGCCCTTCCGCTCTCTCTCAATATTCCTCCCAGAAATTGTCAAATGGCAATTAACACCACTGAACCTAAAGGGAGACTAATGTTTTAACTGCAGACAAGAATATTTGGGGAAATGGGGATGAAGAAGAAAGGACAAGCACCAAGAGCTCTTATCTTTGTAGGTATGCTTTGTGCCGTGCATGAGCAGAATCCACTTTATTCCCCTTGGTGGGAGATAGCCAGAACAAACACATTGCATGTGCTGGTCCATGCAGTGGTTAGTCCCGACATAAAGTATGTTTATAACTACTGAAATTCTACTTTTCATGCAATAGTGAATTCAAACATAGGTCTTTTCCTCCAGTGCACATGCAGTGTGGAAGGTAGGAAGGCAAATCTCCTGAACTTTACACGTCAGCCCCTTAAAATAAATCCTTCATTGACCACTGCCACTGAAGAGACTGCTTAAAAAATGTCTCGTCAAGGAAATGTTCGCTTAAAGGCCTTTATGCTGTTATGAATCAAAATTCCAGATGCTAAGCAAATGCCAATTAGCAGTATTAAAAAAACAGATGCCTTGTTCTGAGTGAGTACCACTGCCTGGCGTTTGAAAGGAAAAAAACCTGCACAGAACATGCTGGAAGCCACTGTCCTATTGAGAAGACAGCTTTTAAATAGCTTTTCTGAGAGGCAAACTTAAAAAGCTGTAAAAGCAACTTATTATGAGAGTCTCAGCATAATTTTCCATCAGCATGGAAGAAGGTTAAGCTGTCCCCTGCCTTAAGCTGCTTTCTGTTAGGAATCCAAGCAGTGAGTAGAAGGGGTATGGCACGAGTCAGGTCCACGGAAAGAATAACTGAGGCAGCGCTACACTGCAGCAGCCTGTCGCCCTCCAGCCTACCCTGCAGGTGTCAATGTTTGGAAAAACAAAAATGCAAGTTCTCTTATTATTAATCTCCTTTATATGTACAGTAAATCCCTGTCAAATAAAGATGACTTCACACACACACACAAATTTAAAGCCATTATAGGCACCCCTTACATCCTGCACTTGAAGCTCTTCTCAGACCACTGATCTGAGACTTCCATGAGGCACCAAGTCATCTCACCTACTTCTGAGAGCTGGGAAATTCTTAATATAAATCAAAGGAAGAAATATGATTCCTCCCCATCTTATCATTCACCTATTAGATGTGTGCCAATCCCCAAAGGTAACAGGGTATTTTATTTCAGTAGTTTTGGCTTGAGCTCATCTGTATTCTTAAGCAATCTGACTCCTAATTGCAGCTTGCTTTTTTAAAACAGATCAGAAGTTGGCATGTTTTAAAACAGGGTGATCTCAGCCCCCACCTGCACCGCAACCTGCTGGAGGAGTAACAGCATATAAATGGGTTATTCGGAGCAAAACCTATAAAGCCAGAAGCCTTGTCCCTGTGAGGAAAACAGGAGGGTGCATTGTGCTCCTGGGTATACAGGTGGTCAGGCAGACGAAGAAGCATAATGCCAGCTACACGTGGCACAAATAGCTTCTAGATTTTCGCTGGTTTATGCCCAAGAAAGGCAGCCATGTACTGCTTCCTGAGACCATTTGACGGAATCCTAAAAGCCCAATGCACTGCCAGGGAAAATGAGAAACATTCTGCAAAGTTCTTGTTTTGAAAGGGAGAAGGAGCTAAGAAGTATCAGAGAACTATTAGAGAAGAAACAGAGAAACATTAGAACATTACTTAAAAGATAGGATCAGCATTAAAAAAAAAAAAGTACAAAAATGAGGAAGAAAGAAAAAAAAGAAGCATATAAAATGAACATTAGAGATAGTAATCAAACACTTCTGATACGTAGCTTGCAGTTGTTAGACAAAGACTAGGACCACGTATGTACACAACTAAAGGCTAGGGCAATTACTTATAGATGAAGAGAGAAGACAGAGAATTTCTTATAGATGAAGACGAGAACAGCTAGGACTTTTGAAGGCTCTCAGAGTTCAGAAATCCTCCTGGAACTGTGTGGACCATGGGCTCAGCATAAAAATTTCAGAACCTGACATAACAGAATATTCTTGTGATAACTTCACATGCAGCTAGACCAAGACCCTTTTTTCCCCAAGTACCACCCAGAAAACAGAAGTGATAGAGATAGTTCATAGAATCACAGAACACCTGAGGTGGGAAGGCAGCTCTGGAGATCGTTTAGTCCAAACCCCCTGCTCAAAGCAGGGTAAACTATAGCAAGATCCTCAGGACCATGTGTCCGGTCTGCTTTTGAATATTTGTCCAAGCATGGAGACTCCACAGCCTCTCCAGACAACCTGTTCCAGGGTTTGTCAGTCAACCTCACAGTGAAAAAAGGTTTTTCTTATGTTTAAATGGAATTTCTTATATTTCAATTTGTGCTCACTGCCTTTTATCCAAAGAGCCTGGCTCCGTCGCCTTTATTCCCTTCCATCAGGTATTTATACACATTGCTAACGATTTCCCCCTGAGCTTTCTCTACTCAAGGCTAAGCAATATATTCTGCTTTAACTGCTACTTCAGATATTTTTTGAACTAGAGGAAAATGTGATTCATGGTCTTTCAATAGACGTACAAGTTCAGGTTTTGTTCTGACAAGAAAGCCTTTACAGAAGAAGTATTTTCACAATGAGGATAGTCAACCAACAGAAGAAGTTGTCCATCAAGGCTGTGCAATCTGCATCCTTGGAGGTTTTCAACACCTGACTGGAGAACACCCTGAGCAACCTGATGTAAGCTGGTCCAGCTTTGAAGAGGGGGATGGATCAGAGATTTCTGGAGGTCCCTTCCAACCGATATTATTCTATGACCGTGAAAAGGAACAAAGTATGGACACCCAGTATATTCACTGCTTCCTTGGTCCCTTTTTCAATTCCAATAAATCATGAGTTTACAGGTTGCTTTAAACACTACATATTCTGTACACTCTGACCAACCTCAATCCTTTTATAATTTAAATAGCTCTCATTAAATCCTTGGCTGTTTTTTAATTTTATTTTTTAAATGATACAATGTAGGATTTAATCAAAACCCAAGTTTCACACACGTTTGGATCTAAAGCGAGCTAGGAAGCGTGCTTAAAAGGGATGAGTGCTATCTAAAGCAAAGCCAGAACATATACACTAAGGAACAGAAATGGTACTCGTATCCACAGAGAATATAAAAAACCCCCAATGTTCACTAGATAATTCTTCTTCTGCTTGTCCTCAGGTTTTAAAATAGGCAGATTACTTGCCAAAAATATACAGGGGTATGAAAATATTTGCAATAATCGAGCTAGATATTTTCAAACATGAACAAATATTGTTAAAAAAATTACTGAGCACCTCATTTTAACCTGAAGCATTTACCCTCAGCCTAATAATAGAAAGGCCTTTGTGCTCTTGGATACACTGACCCTTTGCTTTGTGACTGACACAAGCAAGAAAATCCAGACTGTAGTTGAAAAAGTCTCATGCAGACTCACAGCCAACCAAACTCACAACAAAAACTGAAGAAAAGCTAAAGAGAATCAACACACCTGCAGAAATTTCATCATCTTCCGAATAAACTATAAAGCCATTTCATTTTTCCATGTACTTCACTGGCATGAGGGAAAAATAACATGCAAACACCAACCTAAAGGAATATTTTTTTCCTAGTCAAAATTGAATATGTAACGCAATCCCTGGCGGCGACTTCAAAAGTATTTATCTAGGTCGCTGCCCACATTAACACTGATGTTTCACTATTCGCAACTTTAGATCAAGGCAATGAAAATAAGCAAGATACAGATCTACCAGAAATCTCACTGGTAATACACGACAGTCGATAGCAATACCTCTTGGTCAACTGGAAATATTAAATGAATACTGGTGGGTTTTCTTCATTCAGAGCTTAGTTTTACACTGTGATATTTTAATCTCTTCCTCCTATTCAATGAGAAAAATTCCTCCTTTACAGGAAAGGCACACTTACTGGCACTTTGAAAGGAGAGGTATTCGAAGCATCCATGGAGTTGGTTTTCTCAGAGGTGCTGGTCCCGGAGATGCTCCGCCTGCGAGGAGATCTCTCTGCTGGGACCTCTGAGGAAGAGAAGAAAAAGAAGATGAATGGGTGCTGGGGGGTGGGGAATAGTCAGGGTTTATGCTCTATAGGACAGACGCCTCAGCAAAGTTTCAAGCGCGTTACTAAACTGCTGAATTACGCTCACCTATTTTTCTATATCTTATTTGCTTCCTAAATTACAATGCAAGTTCCACTGACAGATTCAGGGTTGTGAATCTGACTTGATTGTAGGTAATAGGCAATTAAAATTAAAAATGCTGGTAAAGATCAATACCCAAACATATTTAGTATTCTACTACTGTTTGTGAGATAGTATTCAGAGAGCGTTAATATTTTTATTATTTGTTTTTCTGAAGCAATGCAGTAATTAACAGATAACTAAAATCAAGACATAGGGAAGCTCAATTTTAGTCACAGCTGAACACAATTTGACAAAGGTCGAAGTTCAGTCTTGTATTACTTGCTCAAACCATGCAACCAGCAGAAGACCCATAACTGCCCGGGTAATATGACATATATATCTCTGCAGATAAAAAAAAATAGGTCAACTTCTCCTCATTCTGGCAATACGACCTTACTAAGATACGACTTTGGCATCTTAAATCCATGCAGGCTGATCTGATGAGCACAAATATTCATAAAAAATGCACTCCTACCTTTTTCTAGTATAAATACTAGAATAATAGCATAGTGAAGTATACACAGTACTAAAAATCTCTACACAAACACACATATACTGTACATATATGCATTTTTAATATATAGCTAGATACATATACATATAGATACCTTTATCACAACTGCTGCCCATCTCCAGCTCAATTGCCAGACTTAGAGGAATCCAGCTTCACAAAACACCCCCCAACACGGGGAAGGAAAAAAAAAAAAAAATAAAAAAAATCACTTCCTAGCAGAAAGTCCATTGTTATCTTCTGAATCTTAACGAGAAGGAGTAAGCCGTGACTCCAGACAGTGACATTTTGACTCCTGCCGTTTTCCTTTCAAGAGACAGATGCAGCTTAAACTTCCCTTTCTGGCCGCCGGGCCCCGGGGACCCGTGCTACTTCCACCCCAGGGGAAGCTGGGTCTCTCCGTCCCCCCTCCCTTCCCACAGCTTGCAGAGAGACAGCGAGCCAGCGAGCAAGTGAAAAAGAAGCACACAGGACTGCAGCTATTCAATCAATCGCTCCGACTGCACAACCTCATTAGTTACTTTCAGGCTATTAACAGACGCCCAACTGCCGGCTTCCCTCCGCTACAGAAAATTTCACTCTATATCCTGATCCACAGCAGCAAAAAAAGGTTTACCGAGATAGACAGCCAGCTGGTGCCATGGGAGCAGTGTTTTCCTCAAAATAACTGAAGAAAAAAAATGGGAAAAGCCTTCTTCAGGGATAACATTACTTGCGATGTCTTTGCACGCCGGATTTTGATTTCACCAGAGTTATAATATGCATCTCCCATGGATGCTTGAAGAACGACAAGATGGAGCATACTGAACGAGAGGCAAGAAATCTGGACCCTGCAGCATTAGTGTTTCACACGGTAGATATTTATCTTTTAAAAAAACAGACTGCTAACGTTCAGCCTCTCAATCTGTGTGTAACCCTCGATGGGGAAAGAACTGCTAAGAGGGAGAACAGCCTCCTAAACTGGGCGAAGTCTAACACACAATGTAGGTACCACTGGAAAACAGGCAGGGCACAGCCGCTCGCTGCCGACCGTGAGGATGATGCACAAGCCCTGCTCACACCGACTGAGCAAATCACGGTCTGTCAAAGCTCGCAACAACTGCAATGGAGCAAGTTATTGCTCTAAATCGGGGAGATTCCCCCTTCGGCTGATGAGCAGCATCGGGGCACTGTCTCCTACAGCTACGGAGCCATCGCCTGTTCCAGGGCGACAGGGTGAGTCCCTCTCAGGGCACCTTTAGAGAACAAAGCGCTTGGAGCAGGGCCAGCGCTAGACCAAGGTTTTTGAGTAACGGGCAGTGGCACCATCTCAGGAGTCTTTGCAGAGGCTGCTAGTTTTATCTGAAGATGTGCTTTTTTATACCGCCAGCCTCCTTCCCCCGCCTCTGCGAAGGAAAACTTATTTTCCGTAGCACCTGTAAGTATTGGTCTCCCAGAGAGAGCTGTGTTTCGTAGGATTTAAATGGTTGCTTCTGCTGTTCTCACTGTAAATGTAATGAAAGCAAACGGGAGTGACATATTCACTTGTAATGGGGGACTAAAGTGAGCACCTTTTATTTTACATCTAATGGCAATGCGTAAGGTAACAGTTTTGGCTTTCTCCACTTCTCACATACAGGAAATCACATCAAAGCTGCTTCAGTAATTTAACACAGTCTGGTAACTTTGCTGAGTCATAAATGAAAACAGGAGCCTGAATTCCCCACTATTTTCAACAATAGGTTCTGCAGGAGGGGCAGTTTAGGGAAAAGTTTAAGTTTAAACCAAATGGAGTTGAAAAGCTACAACAAAGAACACGCCTGGCTCTCCTTGCCTTCCCTCTTCCCCCCACATCCACCCAGCAGCAATTCAAGTTCTCTGCAAATAACCCACTGAGATTCCATCAGTAAAATGAGTTTCTTTCGTTCTCAGACCATCACAGAAGCGTACCAAATGGGGAAGGGAAAACGAAATATTCACAAGATGCCCACATTGAACTAAAAATAAAACTCCCTTTGCCTTTCTTCTCCTTCCAAAAACAAGAGCAAATAAACAACATGACCAGTCTCCAGGAAAAAGACGACCTAGATATAGCAAAACTGTCGAGATACGTTAAGCTGGAAATCAAAAGTTAAAGCAACCTGCTACGATGCCCGTAGAACAGCATTTTTGCTGAGTCGTGTAAAAAAAAAAAAAAATCTATAGTGTCACCAGCAGGCAAAAAATTAGACAGTTCCCTCCCCTGCTCCACAAGTGATGCTGGAGGCTACTCTTGCGTAATCCTCACCTGCTGTAAAAATCAATGTACCTCTCATTGGCTTTGTATTAAATTACAACTGCTTTCTGCATCACTCACTCTCAGGGACCAAGACTACACATAAATCACATAGTTTCTATGGGTAAACAAGCTGAAGTCCTTTTCATCCACTCTCAATTTCTGGGAAGGGAAAAGAAAATAAATATATAGGTAGACAGATCTTCCCCTTTTCAACCTTAAAAAAAAATACTCCATCAAACAAATGACTTGTAAACATCCCTGTGGGACACTTAATTTATCACCTCATACATTGGTGATATGTGGTAATATTTATGTAAATAAATATTTATGCAAATAAATATTTTCACACTACATATACATAGTCAGTTACAAATCAGCCAAGCCAATTACTCAGCAATGGCAGATGCCTCCAAAGAGGGAACTGCCCAAGGATATAATGAAGGTAGGTCTCTTTTCACACCTTCATATTGCCCCACTCTGCCCTCTGCAATATGAAATCTTGTTTTATTGGCCAGAAGGCAGGTTTGTGTAAGACAGGTGCCACTTACTGCTATGAGAAGTGGTGATGATTGACCTCCTTTGAAGGCAACCAACCGTCTTGGCCACAGCGGCGTAGCCTCAGTGACCTCCCGTCAGCACCCAGCCCTCGATCTGAATTTCCTATTGCTGGGTGCTCTGGCCACTTGAAATCTGAAACCTTGCTGTTGTGGGAATTTGTATTCTGCTGTGAAGAGTTTTTTCTCAGGGTGGGAGAAGTAGAGATGAAACAAACTCCCCAGCTTTGCAGGAGAGCGCTCGCGACTCTATCTCCATTTTTCTGAATTAGAAATGGATTGGAGAAGGGCAGGCAAAACAATCAGGAACAAAGAAACATCCTCAGGGGTTAGAGTGAAAAGAATTAGGTTACTGAACTCGCAAATAAGGTCACAGAAACAAAGATTAGAGGGGTGTCTCTGCTTTTGCAAAGGGCAATGCAATGAAACTACTGCAGCGTCTCAGTGGAACTTTCATCCAGACTGTGGCACCTCCCAGACTGGGCCTCTGTTCTCCCAGGGCCGGCACAAACATCTCCAGATCCGAGCTCCTGCTTGTGAAGTCCAGGAGGTGACTCTAAAGCAGCCCCAAAGACCTACCTGGAGATGCAAAAAAGGGGTAAGCACGCTGGCAAGCATAACTCGTCTGTCGTTACCCATAAGGGGCTGGTACCAGTCTCCGTCACAGCAAACAACGGATCAGACCATCTGCTCCAGGCTGGCAGGTCCTACATTTCTGTAATAAAGTTCTCAGCCTGGTCACTTTCTGCACACCAGCCTTTTATCAGTTGTAACTTTTAGCAGGTCATAATAATCAATCAAAAGTCATAATCAGTAATCAAAGCCACAATTTAATCAGTTGTGACTTTTAGCAGTTCATAACAACACAGGGCTTAGCACTGACCAATTATCTGCTACAGCAGCCTTCGCTCTGATGTGCAAGAAAGCCTTGGATTTGTGGAAGACTACATTTTCCATCCACTGAAAAAAAAAATAATCGTACTACTGACAAAAAATTAATATTTCTTTCCCAAATCATAGATTCGGTTGAGCAAAATAAAATAAATAATCATAATATCCATCCTCAAATTCATTCTCCAAATCTCCTTTGTGCTGACTTTACTTAGGAAGACGGCAGACTGCTGATACACGTTATCTACCGGTTAGGAAAATAAAAGAAAGATATAATAAGATTTCAGGGATTGGGACTTCCTTTTGTTTTGTCTGCAGACATCGCGATATGATGGTACCCTGATCTGTGACTAGAGGGGATAGAGAATATGATTCATAAAAAGAATCGATTCATTCTGCCTCTCAAGCCTAGCTTAATTACAGGCATTTGAAAAACACAAAACCAGTTCAATACGACCAAATACCTACCCAGGACTAAGTGTTCCCAAAGACTGCCTCTCAGGTGCACTTGGATTAAAAATGTCCCCAGCTGAAACAGAACCAAACCCCACCCAAATATTTTCACCCCCTTTATATAGCTGCCTTGGCACTCCCCCGTGAGAAAATGCTAATTGCTGCTGAACAATCAAACAATCCTGCAATTAGCCTCTTGTCTGAAGGAAGGATCAATAAGCTACACATACTACACCCCCTTTTTTAAGCAAAATTTGTCATTATTTTAAATGTTGGAGCACTCAGGCAGCAATAGTTACCACAGTGGCCAAACAATCTAAATATTTACCTTTTGTCTGTGCCATTTTAGAAATTCATCTGCCTGGGCAGGTTATTATACATTTCAAATACGGGAATGCCTAGAGGCCTCTTACCAAGCTGCAGCATGGTTAGACTAAATAGCGAACAGACACCCCTCCTGCCCCAAGGAGTTTGCAGTCTTAACCCCAAACGCCATTAGAGTGTGATAAACCCTACACGGGAGGCGGGAGGGGAGAAGTACGTGAAGAAAATAAGGCACGCACATTAAGTAAGCTTCCCTGTATGGGCCTCTGGGTAATTATTTATTTTTAAAAGAAACTTATACAAAAGTAATTGTCCCAAGATAAATAACTGAATCCTAGGGGGTGACAATAAAAGAGTATCTTGAGGAAAGATTTGGTAAAAAAAATATCTTAGTGAAGATTGGTAAGAACGGGAGAGACAAGTGTTTCTCTCCAAGAGGACAGCCAGACGAGGCCCTTCTGGGGATGTGGCAATGGAATAGAAAGGAATAAAGGATTTCAAGGCCTCCTTCAGCACTGTTTTCTATTCTGTCAAAAGGCCAATTAGTCTTACAGATTAACTACAAAAGAAATACAGAATAAAAACCTGCAGCACTTGACTTGTTATGACTTAGTATTTCTTTTACAAACATACTTAAAGAAATAATAGGCTCAAGTCTAAGCTTGGAAGAGTTGGAGCACTTACGGGTTTGCTGTCGGCAGATGGTTTTTGAAGCTGTTGTTCTCAGCTGTAACCACCAGTGGGGTGGTTTACTAGAGCGACAGACAAACAGCGATTCAACATCTGTTTCACGGACAACAGGACCTACAGAGCTTGTTCCTTACTTTTACAAAGGCAGTACACTAAAACTTTTAGCTTGTAGGACAGGAAAACAAGCCAAAACAGAGACAGTGCCTTTCTGCTCTGCTACATTTTTATGAACTATTTTCATTGCGAGCTGCTGATCACCCACTACACTGCCTAAATAATGTAGGTGGCTTGTTTGACCCTGATGGTTTGGTCTCCTCCTATATGCATATATTTAAAAAAGCCAAACAACTAACATACATATATATGTAATTAAAAAAATAAAAATGTTTTATATACATGAATGAACATCCATGGAGCGGGACTGTTCAGCTTGGCTGCTAATTCAAGTACTTTGATTCTAAATAAACTACTGTATTGAGCCTATTTGAGAGGGAGTATATAATTCACTTTTAGAGCCTTTTAAAAATAAATAGGCATTTCAACAAGTACAAAAATTCAACATGCTCCAAGGCAGTTTGTGATATATCAGTAAAGCATATAGATTCAGTAACACTATTGGCATTCACAACTTTGTTAACACAGTAGAGACTATTTTTATCTCACTGTCTCTTTAGGGTTGTTCCAGAGTGCTCATGTGACAGCACTAACGAGAAAGAGATGTCGTTGGGTGCGGTCAGTATTTACTTATGGTTTCTTCTGCTCTGGTGAAAATACATACCAGCTGACAAAGTTAGAGACATTAATAAAAAGAAGTAAGATAGAAAGCATCAGGAGATATCTAAGAAGGAACAAGGAGAAGAAGAAATGTCTGAACAGCATTTTTCAGATGAGTATTATCTAATGAAATAGGAAGCCTCATATAAAAATAAATCAAAATGTGTCATCTCAAGGCATGTAGAGGAAAAGAAAGCTATCAGAAGTACTCAACATGGATTCACCAAGGGGAAATCATGTCTGACTGCTCTGATAGCCTTCTATGATGGAATGACTGGATGGATAGATGAGGGGAGGGCAGTGGGTGTTGTCTACCTTGACTTCAGCGAGGCGTTTGACACGGTCTCCCACAGCATCCTCACAGGGAAGCTTAGGAAGAGTGGGTTAGATGAATGGACAGTGGGGTGGATAGAAAACTGGTTGAAAGACAGAGCTCAGAGGGTCGTGATTAGGGCCACGGAGTCTAGTTGGAGGTCAGTGACGAGTGGTGTTCCCCAGGGGTCAGTACTGGGTCCAGTCCTGTTCAATATATTCATCAATGACCTGGATGAGGGGATAGAGCGCACCCTCAGCAAGTTTGCCGATGGCACAAAGCTGGGAGGGATGGCTGACACACCAGAAGGCTGTGCCGCCATACAACGAGACCTGGACAGGCTGGAGAGCTGGGTGGAGAGGAACTTTATGAAATTCAACAAGGGCAAGTGCAGGGTGCTGCACCTGGGGAGGAATAACCCCCTGCACCAGGACAGGTTGGGGCTGACCTGCTGGAGAGCAGCTCTGTGGAAAGAGACCTGGGAGTCCTGGGGGACAACAGGATGACCATGAGCCAGCGATGGGCCCTTGTGGCCAAGAAGGCCAAGGGCATCCTGGGGTGCATCAGGAAGAGTGTGGGCAGCAGGTGGAGGAGGTCATCCTCCCCCTCTGCTCTGCCCTGGTGAGGCCACATCTGGAGTGCTGTGTCCAGTGCTGGGCTCCCTGGTTCGAGAAGGACAGGGAACTGCTGGAGAGGGGACAGCAAAGGGTTAAGAAGATGAATAGGGGACAGGAACATCTCTCTTATGAAGAAAGGATGAGGGATTTGAGTCTCTTCAGTCTGGAAAAAAGACAGCTGAGGGGGGACCTTATCCATGCTTATAAATACTGAAAGGGGGGGTGTCAGGAGGATGGGGCCAGGCTCTTCTCAGTGGTGCCCAGCGACAGGACAAGGGATAACGGGCACAAACTTGAGCATGGGAAGTTCCAACTAAACATGAGGAGGAACTTTACCCTGAGGGTGGCAGAGCCCTGGCACAGGCTGCCCAGAGAGGTGGTGGAGTCTCCGTCTCTGGAGACATTCCAACCCCGCCTGGAGGCGTTCCTGTGCCACCTGCTCTGGCAGGGGGTTGGACTAGATGATCTCCAGAGGTCCCTTCCTGTGATTCTATGTTAATGTTTTATCTTGGATTAAGCATTCTCTCTCATTTTGCTCACTTGGTGAGAATTCAGACTTGGGCCCAATTCACAGACTCTCATGAAAATTTAACTAAATGCCTATGTAAGAAACTTAGGGTAAAAGCAAACTCAAAAACCCTGATCTGTTTTAAGTCCTGAAGTCCAAGTTCATGTTCTGACTAAAATACATCATGCAAATACTACAAGGTATAAAACTTAACTGAAATTTGCAGATATAGCTTTTCCACATTTATCAACGCAAGTAGACAGGGGGAGAGAAGCCACAACACGGTACATCAGAGAGAATGCAACCAAGTCACAGTATACTAAAGTGTACAAAAGCTCCCAAGCCTGGAAAGGGAAGTACAAAGGAAACTTTGCAAAGCTCACTGGCTATAGAACTCCATCATCAAACAACTGCTAGATACCAATTATGATCAAAAACTCTCCCAGTCCATTAGCAGGGATTTTAAAAGAAGATACTGTGCTTTACTGGGGATTGAGACGATCAGACAAGTCTTGCAAGATGATCCAGGTAAATATCAAAGATTTTTAATTTACAGACAGGTAATTCTGTTGGTGTTAAGACACTCGCATTGTGCTGGCATATATAAAAAAAAAAAAAAGTAATTGAATTAGTGCCCGGTTCAGAAGGTGCATAGCAGGCAACCTAAATGACAGTTTAAGTCACTTAAAAGGCATTTAAGTCATTGATTCCTAAAGGACTTTACAGTCTGAAAGACAAGACCTAACATGCAAAGCAGATGAATACACAGATGAGGCTGGAAGAATGGACAAGAATATCATAGGATATAATAATTTTTGGCTTTCAAGTACTTATTCTCACATTTTCATTTTGCAGAATGTTCTGAGGAAGCTCTATGTGGCATTTAGTGAGTACAACATCAGCTGTTATTAGACTGATGCATTCGCTTTGAGGCGGAGGAACGAATCCTCCAGCTCTGAAAACGTGAGCCACAAATGAAACAGATACACGTCCCTAAACTGCTCAACATATCCTCTGCATGATGTGTGTGGCCATACAAAATTTGGAATAGTTGCCCCTTTTTAACCTCCTCATGCATCAGCCTCTAAAACCTCCTTTAACGGTTGACTCTATGCACAGCAATGCAAATTGCCTCAACAACTGTGCCAAGAGGAAAGCAGACACAAGGAGCTACTGCACATGACCTGGAGATGCTGATGGCCTCGTTAGCTCCTAATGATCTTGGACTGCCCCTGCTAATTCAAATTACCTTGCCTTTGCTGCAGAGAGATTGCACACAGACAATCAACGCAGATCAGCTGATGCATGGTAACTTGTTCCCGCAATGTAATTTGTTTAGAGGCTTATGACTTAGAAACACATTAGTACGATATCAATATTTATTATCCTCATTATTAAACAACAGCCTTGAGCCACGGCTTTCAAAACCAATCCTTTTACTCTCTGCAAAAGAGCAATCCTTTGCTCTGGTTATTGGGATATTCTCACAAGTGACTGGCTCCGAGACATATCGCAGCTCAACAGCTCTTGTCATTCCTCTCAACGGGCCAGAAGGCCGCTCTAAACTTCAGTACCTCTTGCTCGCTGTGGCAGGATTTTGCCCCTAAGCAATAAGAATTATTGTTATGGACACACAAAAAGAAAAAATCCCAATGTACTGTAGACATCCGAGGGATGGCCCCAGAGTTAAGGTATCACTTGGGAATCGGTATCTCTTTAAGACAAAAGAAAAATGACAATTTAAGTACTTGGATGCAAAAAATGCTACCTTAAATAGCTCAGGTTTGCAACACCCTTCAGACTCCAGGCTGAATAAATATTTCCTGGTGTTTCTGGGGTGAGATTTAAGAGACATCTTGAGGATCTCTTGGTTTGGAACAACACGTGAACGGCAGTCTCCTGAAGAGCAGCACCAGTGCCCAGCCCATGCGTACTCTTGTCCCTGTTCACATCTGGTGGGATATTCCCAAAGAAGGGCACAGCACACAGCAATGAAGCGTTAGCAAATCAAACCTGACTCTGTGGGAGTCCCTTATTTTCCTCCCACATTCTGTACTGTTCTGGACCTGGTAACTGAGAGAACTGCTTACCACAGAGAGACTAGTGTGAACGCTGAAAAGAGCCCAGCCGCACCAGGTACCTGCCTATGGTTTGAATGGAGGACAACAAAACGGGGGAAAAAACAGCATCTGGATTGGCTGTCAGCTACTTGACTGACAAAGATCCATAATGGTGACTATTCTGACTTGGGGGGCGGAGGAAGAGATATTATAGCAGGTATTATAACAAACGTTATTTTAAATAGTCCATGGAAAGGAAAAGGGGCACACATATCAAGCAGCTCCTGTGAGCAACTCAGCACCTGGAAATTATCAAAATAGAAAGAAAACAGACTGCATCCTGAGAGCAACAGAAACCATCAAGGAGAGAGATGGAACGATCTGTGGAGATGGGATTAAAAGAACAAAACCAAGTAACAACAGTTTGACACAGCAACAGCTCTAAGGGAAAAACGAAGCAATCATCAGCTGCTATGTGTGAATTCTGTTTAAAACATTTTCAACCTCTTAGTAGTATTTACTATAAGTAAAAGAGTAGTTTCAATTTTCCACCTGAGTGCAGTTAAACTAATGTGTAAGTATCCAGAAACAGAGCACAGGATTGCTTGATTGTGCTTCCTAGACTTAATTTCTAGGCTAGAGAAGTATCTGATCCCTCAGCTGAAATTTTTATTCTAAATGCATCTAAACATTTCTCTTAAAAAGACAAACTTTCAGCGGTCCCCTCTGATTTATCTTACTACCATCACGCGGTTGAGAAGCTGTAGGCAGGCTGACAGAAATGAGTGGAAGCAGACTGAACACAGGGATCAGCTGGGTCCAATGGCACAGAGAAGGAAAACAGACCAGTCAGTAACGCTGTTTAGTCCAGAAAGGATTTTCCGCATAGCACATGCCCATTTATAACTTGACCTTTGCCCGATGCGTTTGCAACTATCTCAAACAGGTTGTAACCAAGTTTAATTAACAATCGCATACCACTTAAAAGCTTTTACAAAGAAATAACCTCAGGTAACTGCAGGACTGAAGAAATTAAGCGCCAGTGAAAGTAGTAAAGGCTTCTCAGTAAAGTGTTAAAAAATAATAATACAGTTAGTACCCTACCGTACCAAGAAACGAGAGAAGGCTTTTCTCATCTTCTGTGCTGCTATCCAGCCATTCGGCCACATCACCAGGAGAAAGAAGACTCATTCTCCAGCCAGAAAACTTTTCCATACAGAAAACAGTAAGTGAACGAAGCAGGGTAGGAAGGGTGGGGAGGAGCTGATGGTCTTGGGATTCCAGTACTCCAGTTATTGTCTACAGGGACAACACGAGAGCGTGATCCTGCCCCGTTCCCGCAGCCCTACATCTGACGGTCCCTACTGACAAAGCAGCATGGGTGGGAGCAGTAAGTGGGATCTGTACTTGTTGTCCCTTTGTGCCAGGTTTCAGTCCAAGCAGGAACAGAAAGAAAGCAAAAAAGGGGTGCAGGGGGAACCGAGGTTTCAAAATCCAGAAGCGGCAGCAGTTATGATAGAATCAATTTAAGTAAAAAAGGAGAAATAGGTCTCAGTGCTGAAGAAGCTCAAATAAGTCAGCACAATAGCTCACCAGCTAAGTGTAATATATCCCTACCATTCCTTATAGTGTTGTCTTTGTTTGTAGGCTCAGGTATTACGCTTTATGCTAAAAGAAAAAACAGCAAGCTTAGAGGCAATTTAAATACCCTCCCCATTACTGAAGAGCCTGCATTCCCCTCTTTACAAGCCCCTTCCTGCTCCAGCTATTAAAACAGCATCCCAGCCTTTCTTACAATGAATTTGTTCATGCAATGGCAGGTTGATCAATCTGTGAATAGGAAGCTCCCACCCCTCCCTCTCCCCTCCTCCTGCATGGCGGCGGCATTGATCGGCAATAATGGAATCTGCTTCTGACTGCCAACAGCAGCATCAGAGAGGGGGGAACTGCTCCTCTTCCTCAGCGCGAAGCAGCACTCACAGCCCCGCCGGGCTCCAGCCGCCGCTGCAACAGGGCATGTGAGAAAGGTAAGGAGAGAGCAGCGTTCTCGGGGGTTCAAACAAGTCAAATGCTAATGGTCGGTTATTTATTTAAAAAAAAAAAAAAGAAAAAAAAAAAGATAAATGGGAAATAATTCTCCTCTGTCTAGACAGCGAGCTTGCTCCGCACAGCTTTGCAATGAAGACTTGTCATTGTGACTTTATGAAGGGTCACATTTAATTGTACAGGATTTATAGCATATGATTTATTCTACACAAAAGAGCATTTTACAGGTTTACACATGCATGAGCAGAGAGGAACGGTAAGTGAGGGACTCCTGGGCCCCACAAATCAAAATTGCCTTTGTCCTCAGGGGATGGAGCTGATGCTCCGATCAAACTGCACTCTTTAAAGAGACAGCCGCCTTTTGTTCACCATTTTCTGAACCTGTCCTTATTTTAAATAATTTATACAGTTGCCAATCCCTGTTACAAACTAGGACACTTGCTGACCACTGACTAAAACCCAAGCCAGAACCGCAACAACAAAAAGCCATTAGATCAGCAAAGCGAAGAATTAGATACCGACCAACAAACTAAGAAAAAAAGCTATCAAGTCCCAGCAGGGAAGAAAATTCCAATTACTAAGACAAACTGTAGCAAGCACTGTTTGTGCAGGACAGATATTTTCATAGAACACCTGCCAAGCAGGGCAGATGCTATATGGAATTCGCAATTAATGAGGGAAGACGGGACCGGAGTGAGATACCACAGCAGCACGGAAGGCTTAGCCACGCAGTCCTCCTGTTCACACTGAAAAAGTTCCTGCCTCCACCCCAATATGAACAGAGGGATAAAAAAACCCCAGAAACATTTCCTACATAATATAAAATCCAACACTACAAAGGCATCAGATGCATTTCCCATCTATGCAAAAAAAATAGCTGATTTTTTTTTTTTTGACAAAACGAGCTTTTCCAACAAATTTTCCTCTGTGTGTGGGAGGATCAGATTTTGTCCAACTTCTACAAGTAGAATCTTCTTTGCGTTAAGACTGTGCAAACTGATGACATAAATCGACTTGCACTAAGAATGGAATTAAAGAACTTTTAGCGAAAGGATTATGTAGCTGTTTTCGTCTATCTGGTTAGACAATATGAAACAAAAATGTCATCTCTTGCCTTTTACTTTTCTGTGAAACAAGTATGGTGCCCAAAACCACCTGACTGTCCTTCCATTAGAAACTGGTTTAATTTGCAATATTAACTATCAACTCCATAAATAATAGGTTCTAGAGAAAACAAGAGTATCGATGTCTCGTGAATGCTTACCAATTCTGCATCCTTTCCAGGAGTACAGATTGTGTATAGATCCTGCTTTCCTCCCGAGCTGCCTCGTCTTCTATCATAATTTAGCTTTATTCATCCCTTTCAATGCATTATAATGTTCATGAAAACAGAGGAAGTATATTAAATACCAAATAAGAAACTGGCTTATTGGCGTATTTTAAAAATATGGGAACGTTAAAAACTTGGTAAAAAAATGGAAGCAGAAGTGGCAAAGACTTCAGTCAGGGAGATGTAACTAGGAACCGAAAGGCATTAGAGTTTTTCATTTGCAGACCTCTCCTGTGCATTAACAACATTCCTGGGGCAACATACAGAGGGGGGAAAAAAACCCTGTATAAATACTTCCCTGCTATTTATCACCTTTTTGTGTGGTTTAACAGGACACAATATCAATGCAGGAAGCTTGTCTGCAATGGACTGTCAGAAGGTGGAGATATGCAAGAGAACAAAAGCATGAATTGAAAAGCCCCTGTAAGTCAGTCAGTCACGAACACACGCCTATTAGAAATCCAGGAAATTTAAAGCAACAGATAGATGCAGAAGAACCACTGACATTTAGAAACACCAAATCCATCAAATTTAAAAGTAGAAATAATCATTACCATCATCTAACCTGACTTGAAACACCTTTAGAACATCACCCAGTGACTCTCAGCCATTCATTGCATTATTTCTAGTTGAACAAAGACCCATCTTCCAGAAAAAAAGAATATCAGATTCTAAATAGAGACTGCAAAGACTTAAAGAACTGGTCTGTTCCCTTGGTAAGCTGTTCCAATGGTTAACTCCACTCATGCTTAGCAATTTGCTCCTTAGTTCCAAGAATGAATTTATCCAGCCTCATCTCCCAGACACTGGGCACTGGCTGACATTTGTATGCTTTGATACTCCCCATTATCAAACTCTGGTCTCAGAAATGTCCTGCCTCTTCACATCCTTTGAAAACCTAGTTTCAAACGATCACTTCAAAAATATCTCAAAACTCCTCTGGAGCATGGATTTTAATTTTTAAACCTTTTGCTGTGCAAGAACACCAAAGATTAAAGTTGCTCCACAACCGCAGGAGGGATATAGTACTGGTCTCCTACTAAAGCTTGCCATGGGCAGAAGAAACACTGTGAACAGCTTCTTAAATTTGGCTCCATCTTAAAGTGGGTCTTGTGCTCCAGAGCTTACCAAAACCTTTCAAAAAGTCTTGTCCAAATTTTCTAGGACAGCCAGTTTTTGACATAAGCTTCAAATAAGCATGAGAGGAACATTCAAAACATGACTAACTCATTGTCATGCTGTGAGACCTACCTACACTGGAAAAAAGTTTGTTGAACCAATGCAAATACAGATACAAATTGCTCTATCGACCATAGCGTAAGTATGCAAAATGTGAAAATAAAGAAAGGTGGGAGAGATCAGCAAAGCAGGAATAAAAAAAACCTCCAAAACCAGGAGTGAGAAGTAGCTAATCTCTGCCTTGAGAGAGTGCTGTTTTCCAAAATTAGCACCAGTAGCCGTACAGAATAGCAGGTGAAAACATGAGAAAGCTCCTTCAAAGAGTTTGGGTTCACATCCCTCACCCCTCAGTTCCAAAAGCAGACGAGTCCACAAGGCTGATAATTAAAACCTTATGTTTTGGAACCTCTGATACAAAACTCGTACAGATCCCCAGCTGGTGATTCTCTGTATTACCACCAGCGAAGGGGCCTCTGCTCCTTTCTGCAGCTGTCAGAAATGTCACCCTCCTACAGTTATGATTTTGAAACCTATGAAGCTAAGCAGCTTTGCCATCCCGTGGATTTAGAAGTTAGCATTCTTGATAAGTGAAACTACACAGAAGCACAAGTGCTCAGATTTTCCTACAGGAATGTTAGTAAATGATAATTCATAATACATGCAAATAATAGAGCACAGATGCCTTCTGATGCAGATGCTTTGTAAGCACAAAGTTATGGGAGTATTATAAATCATAACATATTAATGTTCTCTACATGAGGCACTTACAAGAAGAGGAAAAATGGATCTTACTTGCACTAGGGACAGACTGATGGACGGATATTGCTACAGTCGGTAGATAATGTCTTCACAGCAATATACATTAGACATTGTACACCGAAGTCATTCTTATTAAAGTTCATTTAGGAGTGAATAAAGACAGGATATTTGCACACTTGGAAAATGAAATGCTCCCTTCAGGACAGGGGCACAGTGGATAGAGAAAGGGCAAATTTTTTCACGAAAGCAGGCAGGCAGAGGCATACAAAACAGCTTGCTGAGGCTGCGGCGCTAGTTAATCCACAAGAAACAATAAAACATCCGCTGCTCTAACTCCTGGATCAATGTCATATGTACCAGGCAAAACTACTCACCTCTATACCTGTCCAGTAGGAAATATGAAAAGTTATCCAAGTCATTTTGCCCCAGAAAAATGCAAGGCAGTAATAACTTTCCAACACTATTCAATGCCACAGCAGAGAACAAGCAAGTTAGCTTGAAAACAGTTTCCCAGACATGTAAAAATGTCAGTTCTATATGCAAAAGGCTCCATTTCCTGCATTAAATAATTTTACAAGCCTATCTGTAATGAAAGTCATTTTGCTTTGAGAAGTGGTGTTACAACATAACAGCCTTCTGAGCACACTGTAATCTAGTTTGAGAGCATCCAGATGGAAAAGGCCGAGGAACTCATTGTGTATTACGGAATCAGGGTGGAAGGAGTCACAATTATTTTGGGACACGGATAACTTTTTGGCTTAGGCTACGTAAGCAAAACCAGCGTGCAATACCATGACACAATCCTACGAACAAGCTATGAGCAGCAGAACGGAATCATTCCGTTGCAATGTAAATCAATAGCAGATTTATGTCGGATACGAGAAGATGCGGATAGCCCTGTGGGAGCACGGCGAAGGACACAGAAAGCCCTTTTTATCAGACAAAAAAAAAAAGATGGACACTCATGTCTGTCTTTAAGCCAGTCCATTCCATTGTGGAAAGTGAAACCACGCTGATGAAGTACCAGCCCACACATACACATTATCGTCTAGTATTTTATCCTTTCAGATTGCTTAATGAAGTGATTTTAGCACAGTCGGTGATCTTTAGCACTCACTCTCAACAGCTCTTATCCAGCTGAAGATGACAACCTCTACATGCCACAGCACCGATGCAATATTATCTTTTTCCAGGGTAACAGTTCCCCTTACTTTCCAGAGGGAACACCACTAGCCTCCCAAACCCAGCTGCAATCAGAGATATTAACCTAGTGGTTACTCAGGGGGGAAGCAGAGCAAAGAATTTCCTAAATAACAATTGCTGGAGCAGTGAGGAATCCAGGGGTAGTGGAAAGCTGTACCTGCTGACAGCCTGTAAAGATAAACAGGGACAGAAAGGCTCAAAATGAAGGTGAGAAAAACAACAAACCTTGAAGTTCTGTAGTATGTAATAATACAGGCAAGCGCTCCCTTGGACAAGCGACGTTTTAAATAATGTCAGGAAGCTATTCCCACTCTTAGTTTCATCACGGCATCGGAGAAAAACAGATCAGCAACCAAAATGAAAATTTAAACTAAACCCAAAGGCGCTGGCCTTCACAAAGCTCTTCCACGCCCATTGAGCCTCCCTAACAAAAACCATTTGGCCTCCTGGCTGGCTGTTCATGCTTCACCTTGATGGAAACTAAGTCTAGGCACAGCCTCGGACAAAACTCACTTAAGTCAGTTTACTTGGACACAAAGTATGACACTTACCAGCACAGAAGTTGGCTTGTACTTCCCTTGCAATATAAAGATACATCTAATTGCCTATATGAATCTAATCAATGCTTCAAAATCTTTTCCATAATAGCAAGCTATGTCTTAAGAGACCTCCCATTACATTGTGCTCCTTGCTGCGTATGAATGATACGTAATAACTTAGAATTACAGACATGCTTTTTAGGTTAAAGAAAAAAAAGCTGTCAGAAGCCTATGAGGCTACTTACTAAGGAGCTGAATTTTAAACGGCTCTTAAAACACATCTTCAATTTTTTCCATAATATTTTCCTCCTGAACATTCTAACACGCCATAAACAAGGTGGCTTTTTTTAGAAGGATGTCTGCTCCAGTTCCCTCTAGATCCTTGTATTATATTTTCCTGGCAAAAATGATGCAAACCAGTAATGCCGTAGGGGCCAGAGATGAATCCTTCGTGCTGGTGACTGTACCTGCCCACAAAATTAAGTTTTGCTGAGTCTAAGACTATACACCCCATACTGTTTTCCTCCAGGATTTATTAATGAAGAGGTTCTTGAGGAGAGCAGGAAGACTGGGAGTCAAACCATCAGCTGAAGATCAACAGAGGGAGAGAGACACGTACCTGCACCCACATCACAGAGAACCTCCAGCATTGTATAAGGAAAGAAAATTGGCTCTATCTAGAGGCTGAGGAGGTAAGCACAGAAGGAACCATCATGCTGCTCATACATGGAAAGATGGATGCAGTCTTAAATGATCTTTAAAAAAAAAATAATGTCATTCAAGAATATGCAGATTACTGTGATTTTCAGTTCTTGGGCATGTTAACCCTAAGTAAGCCAGTTCCAAAAATCAGAAGAACTAGCAATAGGAAAGTGTCACTACTATAGGTCAAGCCGTCCTGTTATTATTGTCTGCTTTCCCATGGAAAAACACTTAACACTACAAAACAGTAACCCAACCAGAAGCACTAAGAGCTCTGACACAAGTATTTCTGCTGGGGAGAACTACTGGATGTTCAGAACTTCACTGATGAAGCAACCATGGTGTTTTTTCCTCGTTTCCACACCAACTTAATTACATTTTTGTACTCAATCCAACTTCAGGTGTCCTCAGCATAGCCAAGGGATTCAGCTAAGGTACGCTGCTAGCAGTACGGTAGTTTGCAAGTATCTATTAATGACTACTCTAAAAACATTAAGCTAATCTAATTCCAAATTAGGGCCAAGACATTATTTACAGAGAGTCATCCACTCTGGAGTGCCTTTCCAAACTGTGAGCCATATGCCTCATGTAAACAGACATCTTGTATTACAGTATGAATACATTCAGCTATATATTTAACAAGCAGTATGCAAAGACTACTTTATTTCTGATGCTGGTATTCACGCGATGACTTTTTTCCCAAGAATGTGTCCATGAAGAATACCTCCTATATTCTTTCCCTCCAACCAAAACCACTGGGTGTTCCAAACAAAGAGCAGACTCGAAATGTCCTGAAAACATGGAGCTGTAAAAACAAAGCAAACCCCACACTTTCCCAGATTTACCAAGCGCAAAGATTGATACGGAAGCCCTTGCTCAGTAACGCTGCGAAAGCAACAGCTTGAAATGAATCGAGTCTCATGCACTTACATTTAAAAAAGGATTTCTGAGCTAGCATCTCTGCTAGAAATGTTATGGTAGTTCTAAAGTTATTTAGCATTAGAAATCTCACTAATGCTAAGACTGAAAGAAAAATTAAGAAGCCCTGAGAGGTGCCAAACCTTCAAGAATGGATGAAGAGCATAAAAAAGTTCAGCATTCAGGGTCTGACTCCCCCTCCCACCGAGCCCAGTTATATCACCTGCTTCACGCATCTGAAGACCTGGCCCAGAAACCCAAGAGCTCTTCCGACTTTTAAAGTGGTATGAAAGAGAGATGGGGAGTGACTTTTGAGACCTTTCATACTAGGAGCACTGAAATTGTCAATGTCTCAAGCGGTATCAGCATCACACAGTTTTTTCTGAACAAGAATTTCCAAGAAATGCAAACTTCAAGTATCAGTACAGCTTAAACATGACCAAGATGAAAGTTAACAAGAATGAACAATATTTTGTAGAGCTACTGGGAAGAAAATAGCGTTTCGGAGAAAGCAAAAAACAAGTAAAAATATTTGCTGACATTAAAAAATACGAAAAGGAGCACAGCTTCCTTCTATCCACCACCCCTGACTTGCATCACTCAGGCAGTCCAAGAAAAATCAACCTTTCCAAGCAAGAAAGACCCAGCTACAGCTCTGCTGGCTGTACTCCCAAGTCTCTCAGGTATGAAGAAAAAGGAAAAAAGAAGTAATTAACCAGAAACCGCACTGCAGGCAGGCAGTAAGCTGAAGTACCCGCTCCTCTCTGCCCTGTCTCTAAAGGCACCGAAAGTCTTGCTTAAGCGCTTCAGACACAGCACCGCTGCTATTTTACAGACAACCTTATAGGCCCTGCAGATTTTATCTGTTCTAAATCATTATAAAGGAGCTTTATTAGAAAGACAGACAAGGAGAAGCTCTTAACATATGACAGATTTATCAGGAGTTATATTGGAACACCATGGAAAAAGTATCTTTTAAATAACTCTTCCCAGTGCTCCTAATGTAACCAATAGGGACAATCTGACAGGTCAGTAATATCCTTGAGGACTCAACTGCTCAGTCCTTTGCACTTGAAGATGCTGACGTGCTAGGAACTGTCAGAGAGAAATCAAGCAGGCAGGTTTATGGGGAAAGGGGACACCTTGCAGTAAGCTGTCCTCAAAGTCACCACTGGGACAGCCAAGCACTTCCCCATGAATGCTGCTTACAACAGGAAAAAAAATTGTCTTGCTTGCCCTGCAGGCCACATAGTTTGCACAACTCATGTCTTCACAAGTGTTGAATTTTTCTCAAATAAAAAAAAGCAGCAAGTGAAAATAATTAATTAAGGCAGTTTTGTTGGAACGCTCCCATCATTCGTGTTGGCCTCTCCTAATACTTTTTGACCTGTTGTTTTTCCTTCAGTATACACTCTCAACTGGAGCAAGGAAACAGACAGGAATTATTTTTCTTATTTAGATTAAGTTACTTGGACGACATCTCCAACAGGCAAACAAAAGAAAGAACAACTTACTGAGGGTTGGAGTTTGGGTGGTGGCTGGCTTGGGGGCTTTTTTTGGCCTTCTATGACTAGACATGATCACACAGATAATAGAGAACGACAATTTTAAGAAAAACAGTTTCAGATGAGAGAGAACTAAATGTCTTATCATTCAGCCTGCAACATTCTGGTGCCATCGGAATTCAAAAGACCCACACAGATGGCTTCAAAGTATTTTGGGAAGTGATTCAATGTGATCAATATATGATATTCTACTGACCATACGACTTCTTAAGCTTCTGGTCACATAACGTAGGAACTGCAACACCATCCCATCAACTTATTTACCCTTTTTATACAAGGTTTAGTACAAGGTAATAGCTTTATGTAGCACTCCCACAACAAGTTCAGCTTGCTTGTTTTCAGCAGAAACGAAATACCAGTGATTCTTGCAGAGCAGGGCTGAGGGTGCTGCGCCAACAGGGAGCTTGACTCCACCCTGAGGTCACTGCTTGCTCCCTTTACATGTCAAGAAACCGCAGCTTTGCTGACATCACCAGGTGGGAGTTGAACTCTCCTCGAGAGAAAAAGACTAATTCACAACAGCCCGCACCTCTGACACCAGATTATAAAACAGAAAACCACCAGCGAAAAAAAACCCCAACTGTGAAGTGTCTAGTAGCCTGAAAGCATGCAGCTTGCACTTACCAGGTAAGCAGCAGAAAAGCAGCAGCATTCTGCAGAACGAGTGGTTATGCCCAGCAATATGATTTCCTACCCCTGCCTGTGAATCATGTGGTCTCCCTGCCTCTTACCACCCAGTTCCACCTGTGTTTATAGGAATACTATGCTAATCTCTATGTAAGCATCAAAATAAGGCAAGTGCCAAAGCCCAAGGCCTTTCCAAACACTAAGACATCAGTACACAGAGGGGTTTTTTTAATCTGTTTCCAAATTAGGGACCAAATTTAGTGGTGAAGCAAAGAAACAGAGCAAGGTAACAGACTGTATTGTTTGGGGAATTTTTACAAGGACATACCAAGTCCTCCATCTTGTGGGCACGAACTTAATTTCTGCCCGATGCAATACCTTAAAGATTCTTCTTGGACACTCTGTCGAGTGTTCCCCTGGAGAATACAGCCGACATTTTAGAGTGACTTTAGGACATACGAGGACAGGACTTTTAAGAGCACGAATACTGTGAAAGCTGGCATTAGAATTACACTATATTTCACACATTTGGCATTTTTTCTGTAGCCACTACCCATTTGTACATTACAAATGTAGAGGCAATTAAAGCCTCTATTCTAGAAAAAGGACCTGGCCTTCACAGTTTGAGTACAACCGAGCTTGAAAATCTGACTGAAGCCTACCTCAAAAAGGATCAAAACAAGCAGGAAAATTAATATTATTAAAAAAAAAAAAACAAAACCAAACCCCCAAACTTTTCCATCCTCCCTTTTCTAAGCCAGAGTTGCATTTTGGAATGCCTGTGGTTGGCGCCATTTTTGAAGGTTGCCCAGAGGCCTGCTCTAAGCAAAATACATCAGTGGAGCTGCTTCATGCCTCTGGCAAGTGTCCACCTCACAACATCGCCCTCCTAAAGTCCCTGCCGAGCACACTGCAGGTGCAAGAGAAGGAAAATGCAACGCCGTGTGTCATAACAGCAGGTCCACTGCCTGGCCAAGGAGCAGCAGCGTTCACCTATGGAGGAAGACTCCAGAGACTCACCATAGCTATTTGGGCCTGCTGCCGCACCTGTTCCGATAGCCACCTGTTACACAACTCCACAACCCAATTTTTGCGGTTCTGCTTACCATGACAATTTCGGCACCATTTCCCATTAAATCCATAACATATATAGTCGAAGTCTGTTGACTGATTAACATGTGGAAATGATACTGTTGAAACTGTAAGCACGGACTGTAGTTGCGTCGTTTGCCTGCTGACTTCTTGTGCAGATTTCCCTCTCCCTTACCAGAAGCAATCGCCCATATATATAGAAAATTAAATGGAAGGGGATCATTAGGTCTCCCTTCTGCCATTGGCCCAGTTTCAACTCCCACCATTATTAGCTCTCCTAAAAAACATTTGTGCTGTCTGATGCCAATTAGTCAAGAAATCTAGATAAAAGGAAGCATTCCCTTTGTGGAGAATTAAGGCTTTGAAAAGGTACGTACCCCTACAGGCTGGAAAATGAATCTGTCTCTTGATGCCAACGAGCCATTTACAAATGCCTTCCCATACCCCGTATATTTTGCTGCATCACAGAATTCTTTGACTTCCAATATTACATAGCTAGTGCAATACTTACCCCCAGGTACCAGAAAATGGCAAGGAGTCACGCCTCAGTATACCAGAATGCCCCTTCCACCTGCTTATATACAAATGAAGCCAATTTGTTCCCATGAGCTTTAAGGAGCCATGACAGATCTTCCTGACAGAAGTCACCCCAAGCATTCGTTACAATTACGCTGTTTTCCCCTCCCCACAGATTGTTTTTAGAGAGAAAAAGAGCGAGAGCACCCATAGAATATCAGAAAAAGCGAGGCACAACATGAAGAATCTGCAGGAATGTAAGCTGCTGCTCACGTCTGCCTGCCAGGACTCCCCAGTATTGTATTTTTAATTCACTACCCTATTCACATGTTAATCGTATGAAAGAGTCCCCAAAAGAAACAGGAAATTCTAAAGAGTACCTCCTGGTAACCACCCCAAAAATCACCTAAATGAAGCTTGGAAGGGACAGAATTGTGTTGCCTTGAGCTTTTCTGATTAGTTTGCCAAAAGTTGGCTTGTTTTTGAAAGAAAGATATGTTTGTCCAAAAAAAAGCTGAAGCAGAAGGTTTTCATTTTCTGATCATGTAATCCAAAAACAGCTGCAGAACAACCTCATTGGTTCAGGCTAACAAAAACAGTCTCTCCAAGTTAGCAAATTAGTATTCTCCCTGGTCTGCAGATGAGGAGAAAAATGACTAAGTAGGACTTCATGATCAGTACCTATTAAAGGCTGTTTCCAAGGCAGAACAAGTTTAACTCAGGAGATTCCATTCCTGGTTTCCATAGACAACATTTATTGCTTTTATAGCTACTGAAAAATGTCTAACTATATCAAAAGGCATGAAATTTAAATGCTTTCCAGCTTGCTATCACTTAACAATACATTTTAAGACAAAAACAGTCGAAAAGCAAGCAGCATTACTAAGGCAATGCCCTTTCTATTGAAAGAAAACAAGTCCTCTTGTTTTTATGAGCAACCTGTAGGATTCCCTGAACTGCTTTGATTTCCCATCACTTGCTGGAGGACAGGAAGCAAGGCTGGCAATATCACATGCTGAAAACATCGCGCAATGCCAGGCACAAGTAAACGCTGAATAATATTCCCACAGCGTGCCCCTGAAGAACGATGCCTGGCCTTATCCAGAAATCCAATGTCATATAAAAATGTACCGACTTATGTTAGGTAAGTAAAGGCTTTCAGGGAGAGGGAGAAAAGCAAACCTAATGATTTAAGTAGCAAAAAATGAGATTTTTAACTTTGAAAGCCGTTACAGAAACTTGTTTCTCATCTTCGCATCTACATGATTTTTGAATACTAACATGTAACTTCTGTACTAGCAGAAAAGTACCAATAATCCACTTTTCTATTCATCACATTAAATCTGTGTAAACATCTCTTTAAAAACCTGTGTATCAAACTGAAATAATGAAGCGAAGAGTTGATATATACATGCAATACGGGAAAAAATCTCTTAAAGTTTCTAGTTGCTCTAAGTCTCGTCACTTTAAATTTCCAGCAAAATGTGCCTCCTCCCCAGTCCCGCCTCACTGGAAATACTGCAGCAATAGAGTCCCCTGTTTGCACGGACTGCGTCAGGAGGGATCTCACCTGCGAACTGCATTCTGCGGTAATCCTAATACCTCTACCATGGTCCTGCCACCATGCCAACCAGAAAAGCCAGCGTAGCCTCCACACTCTTCTCTCCCGCACTCTATTTTCTCTGCCTCAGACGGTTTGGAATGCAGAAAAGCCAGAGCCGAAGCCCGCCAAGCGCAACGCTCTCTATTCAGCTCCTTGGCTCAAGTTGAACAATAGCCGCCCTCCGGTCGCTCGCCTTCTCCTCTCAGCGTATGGGATGCACGCCGTCCTCCCTGCAAACGGCGACATAATCTACCCGGGACGGGTCGACACTTCATTCTTCCTGTCCCAAGGGAGCGCGGGGGAGCTGAGAGACAGCGCGAGCACTCGGGGTGGGGTGGAAGGGGGTGTGGGCAGGAGGAGACTTCTGTTCGGGGAAAACACGTCCGATGCCGAGAAAATTCTGGGATTTCAAGCAGCTGACTCCAAGTCTAAAATCAGCTACGGGGAAACTTAAGAGGCTGATACCACTGTATACGCTGTCCCGACGACAAGAAGCCAGTCAAGATGAAAACGTGGTTTTGTCAGCTGACCAAGGAAATACATCTGAATGTGCCCGACAAAACCGCACTTTAATTGAAGACGTTACCCCACTTCAAATGTTTCTGTAGCTTAGGAAATGTGCAGTACCAAAAAAGCCCCAGACAGTCACTGACACAAACAATGCTTCCTGCACTGCCCCCTTCCCCCCCGCCTTAAATGCAATCTAAGATCCGTGGCTTTGAAAGCGAAATGGTAAGTCTGATACCAAACGCCTTTTCCTGAGCTCTGTTCTTTTTTATTTCAGACGTGCTGAGAGCTGAACTTCCAGGTATAGCATTCCTCTAAAATAAAAAGACAAAAGCTGCTCTTTAAGGCACAGAAGCAAAAACGTACAGAGTTTGGCTACTGCTGCCATCGTAATGTCCCTTATACGTTATAACGCCCCTGCTGTCAAGTTGGATCAGTTTAAAAGTCCACGGTTTGATTCCCAGCAGATGCCACCTGCCAGCCGGGGACCAGAGCAGACGAGCACACACACAAGAGGAATGCAAAGTTGTTCAGCCTGTTGCTAAACAGGCTAAAATTGCTCACGAAGAGCCGAGAGGCTGCATGCTCTCCACTACCTTTGCATTTCCTGAGAGAGAGAGTGCGTGTGTGCGGGGGGTGTGTGTGTGTGTGTTTGAACATACCTAGTTTACTCTAATTTTGCCACTTGCTTGCATCACAATATTCTCCTCTGATTCAGTCCCTTTTTCCTCTAATCCTACCCACCTCCTTTTTTCTTCCTGCATCACTCAAAATGAATTTCTGTATGTTCTCTTAAGCAACAACCTCCCCACACCCTCACAGTGTTTCTCCTGGAAGAAACAGTCACTTCGGTCACCCTACCCCCTGCCAAGGCTCACGTGGGAAATCTGCGTGGAAAGCACAGCACAGCCCTTGGGAAAGAAACTTGTTGAATGCGTGCTTAAACAATACTGACTACCATATACATAATAGAAAATTATAATTGCTCCCTCTCCCTCTAAAACCAATCACTAAACTACACCCAGGGATCTCACACCAGGATTAGCACGGGAACAGAACAGCAGCTCAGAAAACAGATCCCCCCCCCCACAAAACCGCCACTAACAGCAGCGCAAAAATTAAACGGTCCCTCTAAAAGACAAATTGGTTTGACCTGCTGCTTAGAAATGCCTAATTACTGGAAAAGGTAGGGCAAAATGGTCTCATGATCTCAGTTGAGCCAGATTCTGCAAAAAAGCAGTAGCAGTTTATAAGCGACGGCCATCTCCTCTCCCTCACCATCCTTGCTCCACAAATAACCAAATACTAGGGTAATTATATAGAACACTTCATTCCAGAGCACTGTACCAACTACATTTACAGCACCACAGAAAAGCATCTCTCTGGAGGGTGGAGCAACATCAGACAATTCACATATACCACAGGGTGTGATAGAAAAAATGGAAAAATTAAGGACTGGTACATT
Organism: Fratercula arctica; assembly: GCA_947846985.1. Taxonomy (NCBI): domain Eukaryota; kingdom Metazoa; phylum Chordata; class Aves; order Charadriiformes; family Alcidae; genus Fratercula; species Fratercula arctica. Next base: position 33,721,176 of record CANTUZ010000012.1, read on the forward strand.
AAAGTCAGCCTGTATGTCTCGTCAAAGGGTTCTAACGCTTTTATGGCCAAATCCCGGCTTTTTCTTCTTGCTTGCTTTTTTTCTTTTTCTTTCTTTCTTTTTTTTTTTATTGAAGTTTGTCTGGTTACATTTCTGGGTTTTGTTTCCATGTTTTGCGTTTTCATTTCCCGTAATTTAGATATCCTCTGTTTTTCAATCAGGTTCAAACAGAAGGGTTAAACTTTGGATCCAGCTCTGAAATAAGGCCATAATCTGCCTGTTTCTTCCAAAGAAGACATTTTTAGTGACTTGGGAAGGTTCAGTCCTGGTATCTATTTTTGTCAACCCTAAAACTTGCTGTACCGACCTCAAAATAAGATTTCTGAAATGCCGCAGGAGCTGTCAGACTCAAGCAAATACCCTGCTGAAGGCTTAGGAAGAGACAGTGAATTAGGAAGATATTAAAAAGAAAAAAATCAGGGGGGAAAAAAAGGCAAACCATACAAGTACTTTGAAGTATTCTAGAAATCTACTCAGTTTCAGGAATTAGAAATGCAATTTGCAAAGCCTAGGAATAAAAGTTGTTTGCAAAAGACTGCAAAAGATTATCAAAACCCCACAGATAACGTTACCTGTGCGCCACCACATGACTTTTGTTCAACTAATGAATCTTCCAACAAATGTAAGATTTTCCTTCTCATAAAAAAAAAAGGCCTATTCAATTGGAAGAATAGGAGGTTGTCTCCCAGTATCTCAAGAAAAATGTCAGCGCAATGAATTAACTAGTTCCTGACCAGCTCCGCTGCCCCTGTTCAGACCTTGCTGGGAGGCAATGCGGGTACCAGGCACCGTTACAGCTTCTGTCTCCGGAGGTGGCTGCTGAAGAAACCTAACAGCAGAGCAGAAGTACTAGAGTAGAATAGATAAAAAGAAAAAAAAATTCTAAATTTTAAATGTAAATCCATTTCTTTTAGTATAAATCATTTACAATTAAAGGCAAGATGTCAACTCAAGGTCTATCTTCCTATGATCTATCTGAACTACTTAAAATTAGAAATACATATGGGAATACTCAGCTAGCAGAAGATTTTTAAAATGCCGAGTTACACAGGCAGAGAAGCTACTAGAAAAGCATTTTAATAAACATTCTCTACATATATCCAGAATATTACAGATTCATTTATCTAAAAAACCAGTTGCCTGTATTTAGCAAAGTTTCCATTACTTAGTCTTATACAAAGGACTCATAAATTAATTTAAAAACTAAGAAACACCATTAGGTTTTCTAACATCTTAGAGCACTGATAGTCTGAATAAGTTTATGTTATCATAATATGTGCTGAGTATAACTTGTTTTTCAGGAAAAAGTACTGAATTCAGCTCATAGGCCTGTATTGATCACATTTCTACCAAAAGCGTGAGGGAGAAGCGACGTGACCCGAAGACGGTATTTCAGTGAGGATCCCGTTTCCCCACGAATACCTGGGCCGATGGCAGCGCAGAGGAAAGCGGTGCTTTCCCTACGTGCCCACGTATCCAGAAACGCCACACTGAGCCCCGGCCGCTCCAAGGTGCGGGACGTGGTGGCAAGGCGCTGGCAGCAGCGGGCTCTCTGTGAGAAGGTGCCAGCAGCCGGCAGGGTGGTGGAGGGGACAGGAATGAAGGTGTGAAGTTGGAAAAAGGGGTGGGGGAAGGTGGTGTTTTAAGTTTTGCTTCTGCAAACTTATTTGAATTGGCAATAAATTAAATTAATTTTCCCCAAGTCAAGCCTGGTTTGACCGTGACTGTTATTGGGTTTCCCTGTCGTTCTCTTGACCCACGAACTTATTTGTCTTATTTTTGTCCCCCTGTTCTGTTGAGGAGGAGGGTGGGAGCGGCTGGGTGGGCAGCCAGCAGCTGGCCAAGGTCAACCCACCACAACATGTTTTACCAGGAGCAGGAATAAACCACCTCTTCCAAACTTTGAAATACAACAAAAAACATCCCTTAAATCCTTCCTGCTTGCTCCTGGGTGGAAGGGTTAACACCTTACCCTCACTGTCAAAGAAAGACCAGAGCACTCATCCATAGACGACGAAAAGCCACCAGCCTCTGGAGGCTCCGTTAGGGTTTCCCAGCCTTTAGACCAGCAATCCCCAACACCACCTGCAGCCGAAGGGTAACGAGGCTGACTGCAAAAGCAAAGCACTCGTTATTTGAGCACTTTGGGTCAGCAATGTTGGTGACCACTGCTCTAGACTTCCCTGCTACCACTTTAGCCCATACATGCCACACAACAGTGGGAAAAGACCATCGGTGAGGAACAAGTGAGATTACTGGACTTTTCAATGGTCAGATTCCCACCTAAACTGCATCAAACTCGCTGAAAAAAAGGTTGCTAGTCAAGGAAATATTTGCAGTTCCATCCGAGATGAAAAGAAAAAAAAAAAAAAGGAGCAGAAAACCCTTTCAATTCTTCACCGGGTAATGCACAAGATAAAGCAGTCTCAAATATGCATCAAGAATTATTAGCTTGTAGCCAAAAGCACTTTACTGGACATCAAGTTGAATCTTAATGGACACTAATCACTGTTAGAATATACAGTAGTTGCCATCTCCAAGGCTTCTTTTGGGAATCAGGGATTTGCTTGCGACACAGAGGTGCCTGTTAGAAGAGTTTCTGATGAACTCCAGCGGAGTTCAATAGCCCACTTTTCCTCTGTGGCTTTATTATTTTTCTTTTAAGTAAATTATCTCTTTGCTGTGCTGCTGAAACATTTTTGTCTGTTTTGCAGATAAAAATCATGGCTATAATTCTTTCCTCCCCTTGTGCTATGAAAGAGTGATCACTCACAGAAGGGGTAGCAGGTTAGCAAAACATCCAGTACACGCCTGAATAAGTCTAATTTAATACCTAAGCCACCTCATATATTATGAACCTTTTCATTTATGCATCGATAAAAAGTAGTTTGCCCACAGGAGGTGTGTCGCTGCCCCAGTGAAGCGTAAATATTGCAACATAGCACAGGAAATACCAAAAACTCCACTTATTTTATTTATTTTTTAAAAACTCTACTTGTCTACTTCCCAGAGGTATTGTGGAGATTAATTAGCTCATGTTCATAGACTATTTCGAAGATGTAAGAATATTACTGCCTGATGGAAAACAAATCTCCTGAGGTCTTGCATGGAAAAACCCAATATATAACTGACAATGGATTTCTTGCCCCATTATAGCTTTCTTGGCAAGTTCACATTACAGCTTTCTCCGCAAGTGCAGGGGAGTTGGACTAGATGATCTCTAGAGGTCCCTTCCAACTCTGAAAAATTCCGTGATTCTGCCATCCTCAACCAGAACTAATTATAATGAAGAAAATCCCCCCAAAGTTTGGATCCTAGGGCAGCAATAGCAAAAAGTTCTTCGGCACTTTTTATGCAGATGTACGAAAGCCTTTCACTGAATACCTTCAGAGGCATTTCAGCACGGGCAGCTCAGACGCACAGATAGAAACCTGCCAAAGGCCACAACAACAATCCATAATGCCAAAATAAAAATACAAGGATTCACAGGTTTCCAGCACTCTAGCGATAAGATACAGGGCAGCTCATAAATTATTACAGTACAATCCCAGCCCACACTCCTCGTCCATATTCGCTTGTTATGGGAACATCCAACATCCAACGACATGAAGAAAATACGCTGAGGAAAGGGGGAGGTATGAGAGAAGAAAAGACTGGTTCAAACCTCCTCGAAACAACACACAACCAGGGGGGGGGGGGGGGGGGGGGGGGGACGACGACAAAACAGAAGTGACAGTCCCAAATTTCATTAAAATAAAAGAATGTGATGGTTTACTATTCAGCATAGTACACTTATTTAAAACAAATCTATTTAAAGGTTGGACCACGTGATCCTTGGGGTCGCTTCCAACCTGGTATTCTATGATTTTATTTCTTTAAAGTTCCTAGAAACATGACTTGAATGGTCCTCCAAAAGGACTCCATGCTTTTCTCACTGTTCGTACAAGCTTGTCCATCAAATACCGCATGTTTCTCTTGTTTTGAAGTTTGGACTACAAAAAGATTTCAGAAATGCAGGAATGCTAGGGAAGTGGATGAACTTGTAACACAATGCATGCATAGCTAGCATGAGATAAGGAACTTAAGGCTGTGCCTGAGACAGAAAAACTAATAAATAGTTGTCAAAAGCAAGGCACGACTATGCTGCAGCTATGAGCCCTAACTGCAACACACGAAGACATACCAGAAGTAGTTCAAGTAACAGTAGCTGTAAGAATACGAGACTACAGAGTTCATTCAGTGGGGGCAGAAATGGTACTAACACAGGCTCTCCCGAAAACCTTGCACAGCCCTTGTTCAAATCTCCGCTGTCGTGGCTCCACTGTGACGGTAAGTGCACTGGCCAGATCAAAGCTAACACAGAGAGCAGCTTCATATTACACCTGATCCACTGTAATCCAGGCTGCTACCTGGCGTGAGCACAGAAGTGGAAGCAATTTGGCTCTCTGACTGTCCTCAAGCAACACGCTCTCACCACCTCCTTTGCGTTGGAGCCACCACATGGCTGCAGCGTTACTCGTAACGTCTCCCAGATCAGATTCAACGCTAAGCCATCAACACAACACATATGTGAAAAATGATTTTGCTGCATGAAGTCGAATGGATTGACCTGGCAAGGATGTGATAGAACTGGCACCAAAGAGGGTGGTGAGGCAGGGAGCCGAGAGTGTGCACACCCCTGCGTAGTGGAGAGAACTTTGTCTATTTAAATTTCATACAAACTTCAAACTAGATGCACTTAATCCAATTTCATAAGTATTTGAATTGTCAAGTATCAATTTATGCTAAAGCAACAAATTGATCAGCAACTAATTCCGTAACCAATGCTGAAGTCTGAACCACATTTAATTTCATCAACATTTTTAAATTTAGTTCAACAGTTCAAATTAACTCTAGACAAGATTTAAGATACGGAAATTCAAGCTGTAGGAAGGAAGGTTAATTTTCCATTAAGTGTAAAGCTGGTTGTTACTGAAGGAAAAAAGGCAAGTATACATGGTTGGGTGAAATGTAATTACTTTTTGCCACAAGATCAAACAACTATAAAAGAGAACTACAAAATTTAACAATCCACAGTAAGTTCATGCATGATTTAAGGTAGATTCCTCTAAAGAATTTAATAAGTAAGTTTTTGTTGTTGAGAAACTGAGGAAAATGATAGCTTCCTTCATAAAAAAACCCGAGGTTTGGTTAGAACACAGTCAACAAATCTGCCCCAGATGGCCCAAGAGCTACCAGTTCTTAGCAATTACTACATTGCACAACATGCTCTATTATAAAGATTATAAAGTGTTCTTTCTGCTCACATCGCAGAATTTTAAAATCTCTAAAGTGATTTTTTTGTGTGTGCTGGAAGTAGCAGGCAGGGATGTAATAACACATTTCCAAGGGGAAAAAACCACCCTAACAGATTATGTGTCAATATTAGAAAGTTAAGATTATGTGTTCATGCCCCTGTTAATCTCTGCTCTAAAAAGGTTTAAGATCTAAACGGATAAAATTTGCTTCATGACGAAACTTGGCTTTCAGCACAGATGATCTGTGTCCAGGGGAATAAAGTTTCCGCAGCACTCAGAACAAAACAAAATCCTTTGGCTTCGCTTGTGTTACAGAAGAAGAAAAAGATAGCAGCTTGGCAAGTTTCTGTATACAAATAACTCCAGTTGCCCAGGGGGAATGTCACCGAGATCCAGGCATCCTGTTTGGTACATCTAGCCTCCCTGGAGTCAGTTTTAATTTCAAGCAGAGTTGCCTAAATTCTTCATCCTTCCAAGGCAGGCAAATTGCACTGTACACTGTCCAAATTTCACATCACTTCAGGGCTTTTCCCAAAGTTTCCTAATGTCTTTTGCGGATGCAGAAGACAGCAGGACACTTTTCACACAGTAGGTGTTTCCCTGTGTGGCCTGTTGGCTCTTTAGTGATGCCCAAAAGCAGCTGTATTTTGCAGGATATTTTTTAAAAATGCAACTCACAGTTTTGCATATATTTGCATTTTGGGATAGAACATGATGGGTAAACAATGTCATCTAAAGACAGTTAAAGTTTTAGAATTTCAATTATCTTGGCGTAGCTACAATCCCTCCTAATCATACCCAACAGCCACAGCACTAGGAGATCGTGACCCAATGCACCGGACAGCAAAGAAGGGAAAGGATAAAGTCTTTAGCAAACCCTCGTTTGTGCTGTAACGTGAGCCAAAGGCTCTGGATCTCAGATCACAAAAGGCTCACCTGCATGGGTTTTTGGCAACGCTGTCAGGTACGGGCTGAAGTGCAGTGAAGAACAGAGCCGTGCAGCTCAACGTGCGGAGCACCCACCTGCAGCGTACAGAAACGCTGCCACTTCTTCAGCCGCCGCCCAGCAGCGTCCAACCACACAAGTGCAGAACGGTGCTTTCTGTACTCATCTCATTAGGGTATCACCTTTCCGCTCCTGGGGACCTTTCAGTTTAGATTTTCGGTACAAAGCACTTACAGGTCAAGAAGGGGGGAAAAAAAAAATAAATTCCCAAGCCACTTATGGAGGGTTGCTAATTTAAACAAAAAAGGCAATGGACAGTAATGCATCTGATCCCTTAGACTCCTGGGTCTGCATAAAGGAGGATGTGAATTTCTCACGTGTATATTTGTGCATGTATATACAAACACGCTCGTGCAAGCCCAAATCGGGCAAACCCAAAGAGCTGCAGACAAGCCAAGTCAGCACATCTGAATCCATCTTCCTGCCAGAGATACTGCTCTATAACACACCCCTCAATTTGAGGGCTAAAGCCAAAGCCCTGTTTTGCATCCCTGCCATGCGTAATAGTTGACAGGAGATGGCTATTTTGCAGATAGCAACACGGTGAAAAAGCAGACAGTGCTATTGGGAAAATTCTTTCCTCAAGACACATCATAAATCCCTACAGCTGAGATACAGGGAGCTGTAAACTGCGTTTTTTTCATCCTCACTTTCTAACAGATATTCTTTGTAGGCAAAGTTGAGTGGTGGAAGGCGAAGGGACAGCCCTCTTTTCAGCACACAGTGTTGTTAGAAGTTATAGGAAGTCCACTATTTCAAATTCCGGCATCTTTCCTAAGTAAGTCTTTACTGAATATGTGAAGATTGGTGCATTGCAGATTTTTTCATTGACCGGGTCACAAACAATCTCTCTTCTTCCAAAACAGACTGTCTCCCCCCTGCCCGTCGCCCAAGCAGTAACCCTTTTCAGGTATTCATCTTAAACCTTACTGCACAACGATCGTAATTATGTGGTGAGCACAGAGTAAATCTATGAATGCTTTCATCAAAAAGTACTAATTCCAACTGGAATATACAGAAAGCAAGCCTCAGCTTTGACAGTTTTAGTTGCAAACAACCTTGTCTTAGAAACAGCAGGTATTGAAAAAACCCCAGAAATCCTTTTAGCTAATGTCTGTTTTCTCCTGCCAAGTTTTTACCTGAAGGAAGAGCACGGGCTGTGTGTTTTCTTGGAGCAATCATCCCCACGCAGGAGGGTTTAGCAGCCGCTTGCAGGAAGGCAGAGGTACATACCAGGCAGCAACGAAACCAGACGTCACTCAACTAATCTTCCGTTGCTCAGTCCATTTCTAAGCCTCTGGACACAACCTTTTAAAACAGTACGGAGGCAGGATTTCTGCACAGCTAACTGGTCACCTGACAGCAATGCAGTGTGGATCTGGCTCCAAAACAGACTGGTGCTTCTTTTTTACCACTTCTTCCCTTGTTTGCGCGATCAGAGAATCTTCTGAATTCAGTGGAATTGTTACTGAAAAAATTAGCTTGAGGGAATACAAAGGGGCTGATCACGAAGATGAAAATCTATCATCAACTGCGCAACTAAGCCAGAGGATCAGGACGTTAAAAGTAATGTTTGAAACTCAAAATTCCATCTTTGCCACATTTCAAAACTATACATGTAGCTCACACCACAGTACAGAAGGTAGATTTTATTTATTAGCTCTAAAGTAGACTCCTGAAGTTGTTTAGAGATCTAAAATCAATTTTAGCAGCCTCTGGCTTTCTGTAAAAAGTAGCAATAGCTGCAGTTGCTTTGAAACTCAGCCTCTCACTTACCTTGAGGAGATTCAGGTTTGAAAAAATGCAACTTGGGTGATCTACCACTGAGCTAGAATGCCAGTTTCGGTGCCCACTACGTAACAGTTGTGTGATGAGGAAAGCAAGGGTGCCTAGTTTCCTGTCTGTTTGCCTTTTAGTGCCTAGCTCCCAGCCGGAGCACACGCTGCAATACCATTTTCATCAGAAGTTGTGCAGTCTCCTTCCCATGTGATCACCAGGCCATGTGTGCTTACGAAAGTTGTAGGAACTTAGTACCTCTGTGACCATTATCTCTCTCAAATTCAGTGTTTGTTGGCCGGGAAGCACAAATTATTGGAGAAAGGGGGACAAACAGATAGAGCATCACTTTTACTTCATTCAAAAAACAGGCTGAAAACAATCAGAGAAGCCTCTGCCAGAGACAAGTTACAGTTGCTTTATGACAACATGCTTCATGACACATGCTAGGAAGAAAAAGTCAAAAAGAGTTAGAAAGTAAAACAGAGGCACAGTGAAACGCTGGTTGTAAGGAACCCCTGGAGGTTACCTAGTCCCGTTTTTCACCAAGAGCAGGGCCTTGCCGACACCCGATAAGACCAGCTGTGGCTTTGTCCAGCTGAGCCACGAAAGCCTTGAAGGATGAAGTTTCTACAGCCTTGCTTGGCAACCTGTTTTAGTGCTGCACTACCCTCCTGGTGCCAAATTTTATCTTCATCTCTCAATCTGAATCTCCTGAAGTGCAATTTATGGCCATTCCCCCTTACTTTATCATCTACCACTATTGAGAAGGGCTTGGCTCCATTACCGCTGACTCTTTCAAGTAGCCATGGACTATCAGATCAACCCCTTAGCCTCTTCTTTTGCTAGCCTAAACAAGCTCAGCTCTTTCAGCCTCTTTTCATGGGTCGCATCATGAACAAAACGACTTTGGCAGATCCATGCTGGACTCTCTCCAGATTCTTAACATCCTTCTCCAAGTGGTGGGCCCAACACTGGACCCAGTATTCCCAGTATGTCAGCAGTGCCGAGTACAGGGCATCAGCATGGCTGCTCTTCCATTGCCATGCTAGTGGTTGCAAAGGGAATCTTTAGAGACACTCAGAGAATTGCAACTCATCAGAGCACAGGAGATTCCTCCCACGGAGGAAAAATAAATGGTAACAGTAGGTTGTGTGGATGCAACTGTACCAAAGGATGGGGATAAGACCTGCAGAACCGAGATGGGAGTCAACAGCTGAGTAACAGCTATTAATGCCCTACAGAGAGGGCTGAGGCACTAAAGGCCAGTCGGTTCTCTGATGAAGTGAAGATGTCCCCAGCATAAAAGTTTGGAAGATGAGCTAGAGAGCTATGCAAGGATGAATAGACACTGACGTGCAGCAGACACTGTATGTACAGAGCTTACTATGTAGAAGCTCCTAAAAGGTGTAAGGCTTGCTTACCCACATTGTCCTCAATCTTGGTGGCTATTCCCTCTCCAGCTACGAAACTGGAGTATATTTTCAGAAAGGGAGGAAAAAAAGGAAAAAGAAAGGGAGGAAAAAGGAAAAAGCTAATGACTCAATGCTAGTGACTCAAGGTGAGGACAAAAATTTGCAAAGAGCATCTTCAGCTCTGACCTGCTTTCAGCAATCTTTTCTTAAGAGCCTTCATATTCAGCGGTCATAGATGTGACTGAGGGAAAACAAGGTTAACTTGTTTCAACAAGTGAAAGAGTCTTCATTTTCTTCTCAGATGACTTAACCTCCAAATATAAAACGAAAATCCATTTGCATTGACACGAGCCTTTCTAAGTATCAGAGGATCTCAAAAAACTCTCTCCCTGATGATGCTCTTTCCTAATAATTTAAAAATAGATTAGAAAAAAAAAAAAACAACCAACAACACAAAACCCCAAATCCAAATAATTTCCTCACTTTCAATCCCTCCTGAAATTTTCACATATGCAGGCAAAAAATCTCTTATTAATGCCACAAAGACGCACCCAGATGCCAGAATCAAAACTTTCGCTACGTATGCTCCTTTACAACTCTCATTTAGTATGAGCAGGTGGTGAGAAGGAAGCAGAGTGAGAGAGAAGAGGATTATTTTGGGAAAGGAAGCAATAACTGTTACTAGTCTGTCAAACAGTATGAATGGTGGAAATCTGAATCATGCTTTTACTGTATGAATGGTTAATTCCAATATGCCATTATAAACAATGATCCATTACAAGGGGTGTAATCTCCCTAACAGGAAAAAATACACCTGTTAGATAAAGAGCAGGATCTGAAGCAGAAATGGAGGCAAGTACAAGAGATGGACCAGCTTGACTTTTTGTCTTACTTCTTCCTGTAACATTTAGGTGCCGGTCTCCAGGGCCTACATCACAGTTCATAACAGAATTAGCCCATTGAAAGTAACGCTTGACAGGAGGAGGAAAGAGGCTGTCCAGCTGAAGTTAGGGAGAAATTACAGCTACATTTTTAGCTTCCCTGAACGGAAGCACCTCTGAATAAGTGCTGCCAAGATGAAATCCTAGCAAGTAAATGACATATTTGGAGTGTGTCTACTCAGTCACAGAGAGGTATTACTACAATGATGCAGACTACATAGCAAGGAAATTTCATGGCATGTATTTAACGGGTGGCTTGCTGACACAACTCTGTGTACAGTGTACCTTCCAGGTAGGAATTAAGAACGTCAACATGAGGAACAACCTCTCCACTCTCTGGAAGCAGAGGGCAAGCTCCTAAGCTAGCAGTAGATGGTGAGTGTCCTCTGGAGCTACAGTTTTCAAATGATCTTATTAGCTTTCCGTGTTTAAACAAGTCACTTTGTATCTTGTGTTTCATCTCTGTGTCCGCCCCTCCGGCTCTCAGTCGAGGGTGACCACAGTGGTTTCTGTCTGTACAGAAGGGAAGGCTCAGCTGCTCCTCTAGCAGCTGCTGAACCATCACAAATTACAGCTTACTGTACTGAAGTATGTGGAAATTGGTGTCTATCTTAGTACATGGGACTGTAAACCATGGTGGTTCAGCAGCTGCCTCATGAACAGCTGAGCCAACCCTGCAGCAAGGGTAAAAATGAAAAGAGACAGCAAGAATGACTACAACAGCCCTTGGGTAAAGCACACTTGACTCAATGTTGACCTTTGACGAGTTACACATCTCTGGCTTCAACTTCTCAGCTGTAACACGGGTAGTTTCTCTCCCACACACTTCCTAGGAATGGTGCTACAAGGTTGGGTGCACAATGCTGTAAAGAATGCCGCCACAGAAATTTGCGGAACGGGTACTACTGCATAATCATGCAGAGCCCCTGAAGAACACGCACTGTTCCAGTTGCTCCATTAACAACAAGATTGACCTCGTATGATACTCCTTACGTTTCACACAAGGTGTAACTGTAGTGCTACAGATGAAAAAAAAGAGTTCCATCCCCTGATCACCCCCCCTTTTTAAAAAATCAATCAATCAATCAATCAATCAATCAATCAATCACAAGAGAGGTATGGTAACCTTACTTAGGGGAAAAAAAAGCAAATGCCATTGCTATGCCTTAACTTCTGCACTAGAGCCAGCCCGAAGAAGCTCATCTGCAAGAATTTCAGATATCATCATAAGATGCAGCGCCTGCTGTTGCCATGTTATGCACATGATTGCCTAGGACAAGCTAGATACTCCTATCAGCTCTGCCTAGCAATTTCTCCACTAGATATTTTAGCTGCCTCTGCTGCGCCTTTCAGCTTTTGGTGTCCATTCCAAAGCTATTTTAGTCCAGTTGTTATCTGTACTGCTGGTGATACATTCTGGCTGCCACCATCCGTTTCCTTCTCTTTATAAAGATGTTCAATGGATTCCCTCACTGGTTTGTCCTCTGGCTCAACATCTTGATGCAAAGCTATTCCCACTGCTCTCTATCAACCCACGTTTTTCTGTAATCGTGATAAGAGATATTTCTAACCAGGATGTGAAAACAAGGGAACTACCTAGGGTGCTGCAATTAGAGATTATATATAAACCCTTCCCTCCCACTTACCCTCGTCCTTCCTCACAGTATGGGCATTGCTTAATTTTTTGCCAGCTCATGCGTTTCTTCCTCCCCTCCCGCTGCATGCCCACTTCCTCTAGCTACACACTTTGTGACGTTTATATTCACCACAGTTGCAGCTCTCATATGGAGAAGACCATGTGGATATGACTTTCTCTTGTAATTTTAATATATTCTTGACAAGCATACATCAAGCAGCACACTACAAGATGCCACATGCATCTAAAATTGTAGAAAAATACATAGTAAGACATACACCCGAATAGCCCAGTCATCCATTCTGTATGGCAGTTCAAGAAAAACGAAGAGGGTTATAAGGTTACATTTAAAAACATAACACTGGAATTTCCAGCCATTCAGATGCTCAGTGAAGTCTAGAAATTCTTCCACACACTTTTTGCACATAGTATAGAAAGAGAAGGCATTTAAATCCTAGATTTTAAAGGTCTTTCTAGCTTGCAAAGCGGCAAAGAATATTAATTGTCTAGTGCAGACTGGCTCCAAAAGGATTCTTCATTCATCTCACCAGCCACACACCTGGAGTAAGTATTTTGCCTGTAACACTGTGTGAATGTATTTAATACCGGTTTTAGTCCCGAACAATAATGAATATTTGTTCCTATGGCAAAACAAGATGATCATTTAGAGCTGCGTTTGAAATGCCACGAATGAATCCAGCAGGGGTTCTGTTTATGCCACTCATCCTCAATAGTCTGCAGTTTTCCCTCCTAAACCCCTGACCTGCCCTGTTTCTTTTCAGGTTTGTAATCCAGGAGTCAAAATCAAAAAAAGAACCCTATTTGCCTTCCTCAAATAAGGAAGAGTAAAGAAGTGGTATTGGCAAGCACAAATAAATTAGTACTACAGTTGCAATGTGTTAATTAACTACCTAGAAGAGTGATACATTCAGAGAATAAAATTCCTTGGCATAGAAAACAGCTGAGCCTGTGCAATGAAAAATATCTTACCTGCTCTTCACTTTTGATAACAACGTTATCAAGGCTGCTTTAGTGTTTAGAGATGCACGTTACTTTTTTCCTCATAACTCACTCTCTCCCAGGACTGATGTTTTTTACAGCTGAACTAAGGAAGAATTGCTCTTAGATCCTATCGGCCTATGCCAAGGAAATTTTCTTGCATAGGCTGGGAATAGAAAGAAGAGTTCACTCGTGTGCGGTTGCCTCCTCTCTTCACTCTTCCTTTCTTCTGGAAAGATTCGGAATGATGCTCTTTACGCAACCACAGGCAGGGTGGAATAAAGAGGGGGAACGGGGCCAGATCTGGACTTGGGAAACTACCGCAACAGAGCTTTTGTCTGTCGTTTTTAATACCTACCCTTTCTTTTGCTCTCCCTAGATTGCAACATGTGTAATTATAGCCAACAGCAGCAGGCAGCTGGTTGGTTCTTTTAGGAACTGCACCCTGAACAGGCATGAGGTAAGTTAGAGAAAAACCTGTTATCCAGTACTTGTTAGGAAAATATGAAGCAAAGGAAATTCCAGAGAGACTCAAAGTGAGGTAAAACGCAACCACCTAACAGTTCTAAAAACCAGCTGCATTCCTCTTGACGTGCGTTCAGCGGGTCTCAGTTGTACATCCCAGGGCTGCCTAGCAATCTTACACACACAGCTACAAACCTTTCCACGTGCAGCAACAGTCCAGCTTCTCCGGTACCCCGTAATAACCTCACTGATGTTTGGATAAATCCTGGTGTTTGGAAGTCATTTTGCTGGAGGTCCGTACAAACAACGTCACGGTCGCAAGACCTCCGACACCACCTAGCTGCGACACTACCCACCTCCGCAGGCTCCTTTGCAAGGATGCTGCCTGGGAAGCAGTGCCCTCTGATACAGTTTGCAGCTATAAATTAAAATCAATTTGTTGCAGCCAAAGGTTTCCACTTACCTAGTTTGGCGGCCCCCTCTGGCGGGTACTCGGGGAATTGGCCCTCGGAGGGGACGCTCACTGTCCGGCGCAGGCAGCGCCCTTTGGTAGCATCCGCCTGCGGCTCTTGGACCCCATCGATGGGCACCTACATAAAACCGATACCAACAGCTGTTAATTTGCCACTGGACCATGCTGTTAATATGCCATCTTAATAAGAACTTAATTTTCTGCTTATGTGGTAGGAACTTTCAGACAGTTAGGCGTGCCCGGCCTTAACACGGAATTCCTGAGGCTCAGTGGGAAAGCGCTGCAGCGGTAAGGAGAGCTGGTGCACGCAGATGGGAGCGCAGCCTGGAGAGGGCTGCACGGGGGTGTGCAGGAACCTGCACTCCAGAGCTATCAAGTCACAACACAGATGACCCACCTAACAAGGCAGTCCTGCCCTTCGAAACTGGTTCTCCAGTGCCGGACTCATTGCTAGGTAGCCTTCGCAAGAAGCCTTGCCTGCTTCCACGCTGGGAAAGTTGGGCAGAGGCTGCTGGTCAGATGGCTACATGCGAAACTTTGAGATTACAAAAGCATTTTTGCAGTCTCAGCACATATTCAGTGATCAGCTACAGCATATCAGAGAAAAATGGACATTCTGCTGGTTGTATTGGGCACATGGAGAAAGGGGGTATTAAGTCAAACTCATCCTAGAAGTGGGACCTCAGAAGGCTCTGAGAAAGGCTTGGGGTCCTCACTATTTCATGGTAATAAAATTCTGCATGCTAATTGTCTTTAAAAGTACCAAATGTATAAGGATCTTGTTTCTCTTCTGAAATTTTGGCAGAACTTGACCCCTCAGGGTTTGCTCCCCTGCTAATCTTGCCTTTAAGCAGCTGCCTGGATGACTACATTTTGCTAGAGAGGTGCTTACGCTGGAGGAAAAGTGATAAATTGTGCTACCTACCACTGCAGCTGCAGGGCGTTTTGACAACAGCCAAGAGCTCTAAAAAAGCCAACGGTCCCTGTGTCTGGGAATAAGAAACAAGGCTGATGTACTCCCAGTCCGAAAAACATGTACAAAGGGATAAGGATTGGAGGATAAGGAAAAGCACCCAACTACTTTATGAATTTATACGTGCACCCTTGTGCGTTCTGATTTTGTTTACATGATCAGCACAGGTTAATTCAAGCATCAGTTACTTTGCATACAGAAAATCAGACAAGAGACTTCAGACAGCTACCTGCTTGCCACAGGTGCAATTCGGACAGGAAGACATTGCTTCCATCAGCAGAAAGACATGCTTCACTTTACCCTTCAGAAGAACATAAACATTGTTCTGAAGAGGTTCAAAAGACAAAAGGCAACAAAGATCCCTCAAGCTGGCGAAAGGCTGGTCACCTTTGGAGACTGCATGAGAAATGCGTATCTCCAGTACTGAGCTAAACAGGTTGTTGTCCCATAGTCATTATTGTTTCCTTGATTGAGTCACTACCAAGGGGTGGGCACCTGGGGCCAGTACTGCCTTATACAGTATTTCTGGGCCCCGTGTGTCCCAAAGACTGGCACAGAGAGGGGACAGAGGTGGGATGTAATGGTTGATTAACAAGTCCAGATACTGCTTCCTTGTCTCAACAACAGGACACCCCAATCGGGGAATTAGGAATTCCCAGAGCCCACTGACGGGTCTGAGTTGCTCACCTGAGGAAGTCATGCCCTGCTTGCTGCCGGCCCGCCTGACAGCCATGGTGATGGCCACAGTTTGGTAGGTCTTTGCAGGCTCAGATATTAACGCATGCTCAGTATTGGTGAGTTACTGGATTTGCTGTCGCTTCAACGTGGATAACTGTGCTACTGAGTTACCACATTTCTTCTTGTAACAACCTGGATAATCGTACTCCTGATCTGTATTTTTTATCACAACTTTATTTAAAGACAGATTGTTTATCCCTGAAGCTGTTGGTTTGGCGTCTGTTACTGTATCTGGAACCTGTAACTTGTTGGGGCCACCTTAAGCTCTTTTATTCCACAGCCGGAAGAAATCCCAGGGACGGGAGACGCAGCATGCAGGGGCTGGAGGTAGGTACAGCCCCTCAGTGCCCAAAACATCTCAGCGCACTTTGGCTTCAACAGTACAACTGCGACCCAGGCGACACGGCAATTCATTTTCATATAGCTGTGTAAAAGACAGCCTGCAGCTAAAGGAATAGAAGCCCCTGCCGTATTTCCTGTACTGCTTTTCCTTTCATATCTTCAGTCATCTCTGAAAACCAAGTATTAATAGCAAACAAAAAGATATTATTCATTTCTACTGAAGGTTCTAAAATACGTACAAGATACTGTACTATTTTAGAAACGAGCTGCACTACAATGGCTCTCACAAACTAGTTCTGGCATTTCCTGATTTTAAGCACTTAGCATTCTCTTAAGGTCATTTTTTAATGCTATTTATTACTACGCTAGTCTATTTGTCTCCTTCAAACGCTGCTTATTTTTCAAAACAAGTTTTCCAAATCCCTAGAGGTTATTCTGTTAAGGCTACTTTCTTTGCTGGTAGGTTTTTACAGCAGCTCCTTTGACGAACAATCTCCGAACGAGAGCACATTAGGAAGGTAAGCAGAGACTAATTTGGTAAGCTTATGCCACATTCATTCAATCAAGATCCCATATTAGATTTTCAGTTTTTATCTGGAGGCTCCATGTAGTCTTATTCCTTTCTAAAGGCTCTTCTGCTCCACCACCTCTTCTGCCTCTCCTGATTTCCTTTAGAGCACTTTTGGTGGGATGCTGCGAGCTGCACCTGCAGAGTAGCTACTACTGGTCACACCACCCGCCTGCTTCTGCACACCTTAGAAGCACCAAGCTACCGTCCTGCGACCCTCCTTTCTGAGTGAACTGTTGCACCTACACCTAACCGCTAGCTCTATACCAATACAACTCCTGTGGGACAGATTTCTCTGCTGTTAGATTTCTTTTAAACTATGAAATGAATATAGCCTTTTAAGTAGACCCCTTCTGTATCTGTGTGTGCTTTTGGACATGGGATGACAGAAACATTCTTTTAATCCACTGACACGAGAAAAACAGCGATGATAGCCAAGAGGACGCTACAGGGGCACTGACTTGCTGCCGAGGGTAAGGAGGAGAATGGTGATTGAGGCCACAGTGTCCTTTTTGTCCTTGGGAAAAGCAAACAGGCTGCAGCACACCGGAGTTGGTGTCAAAAACAAATCCACTTCTGCATACCAGAGATAGGATTTATCTTCAAAGAGGAACTGAGCCATTAACAGGAAGACTGCCTGAGAGCTCAGGTCCTAATTCTGGGTCACTTAGCCTTTTGTACTTAACATTCGCCCAGACTAGGAAAACATGGTTATGCTGCACGCTACAAAACGTTCATCCATGTAACTAGTTCATCCACTGCAGTACAAGTCCCCGCCAGCAAAAGACTGGTGGAGACTGGTGCTGTAGCATATTTATAGTGGCTTGAGAAAAAACTGGCGCTGCTTATTTCACTCAATAATTCTATAAACTGTATAAGGAACAACATATTAATGCCACATAGCCTGATCTACACCAGAGAATATACAAACATCCCACAATTTCATGGACAAGACTTAAGTAGCAAAGTAGCTAAAAAAGATCCCCTCTTAAGTCTGTCTTAGAAGTACTGTATTATTTTAAGTAACACCCCTCCAAAACTGTAGTCTCAGTCTATATGGACAAAAAAGAATTAACTCTAAGACTGCAGAACCAGTATTTATTGCTTATAAGATCAGCCTGCTATTAAAAATACAGTTTCATGAACACGCGACGATCTCGGTCAGCAGCTCTGCATTTCTCTGGGCTGGGCTACCTGTTTTTAAAAGGGGCATATAAACCACTGTGTGGTAGGCCAAATGCATTCACAGATCGAGTGGCACCGAAACACAAGCAAGGGCACAACTAAATACCACATAAACACCAAGTCAGACATCCGCAATCTTCCTGACGCCCCTCCGGGCCCTGCCGTTCCAGCAAGTAGTGCAGCAGAGGATGGAAGAGAATGACACAGTCTTGCAGAGTCAGGACTCTAACTGGCAATTCAGGCTTTCAGCTCTTTTTGTTTTCTTTTCCATGCAGCTTTGTTATTCTGTTCTTTGCCCTGCTGAGACTTCACCAACCTGGGAGTTGTCCGAGCCTGAGCCGACGTGCTGAAGCTGCTGGTTCAGGGCTGGACTCTGAGCAGCGTAACTCTGGGACAAGAAGGTACGCAGGGACACTCCAGAGGCTGACTATTTTGGCAATCTTGATAAGCTTGACGACAGGCCACATTTCACCGGCACATTTCAAAATTTAACAAGGACAGGTTCAGAGCTCGAACTCTAAACTCTTTAACAGCATCACCTGCCACTTAACCCTATATTATGTATATACCCTATATTTGGGATTTCTAGTAGTTTGATGATGGAAAGATTTCAGAAGTAGGAGTAAGAGCATTACAAACATTTAATGTCTCTTAAAGGCAAACTGAGCTAGGCTCTTTAAAAAAAAAAAAAAAGAAGTAAGAAAAAAAAATGTTTCTTCGTTGCAGAAAAGATTTTTGGAGACTAGAAAGGCTGATTCATGATAAAAACTTGAAAACTTGCAACCTCTTCTGAACTTATAGTCAGAAAGTTTGGAATCATGTCAACAAAACAGTTAATTAATTTTAATTTTTACCTTTCTCAACAAAATTAGAAGCTGTCTAAAATTTTGACATAAAAATCCACTTTAAAAACGTTGACAACAAACATTTCTTTGGGCTTTTGGAAAATAAATAATTACATTCATTTGGGAATTGAAGCAAATCTTTTCTTACGACTGGGTTCAGCTTTGACAAACTCCTATTTACAGGTAAAACGTATTTGCTGTAAGATGCCAACGTCACAAGTCTTTTGAGAACGGCAGAGAGCATTTCTGAAGAACCTCCCCCGGGGCCCCACGCATCAGAATCTGCTCTTGCTGTTCTCTCTTGGGATCGCTGCTGTCACTCCACTACTGGCGTCAGTCACAGGAGATGCAAGAGTAGGAAACTACATCAGAGATGTTCTGCTGCTGGCCTCTCTCACCGCCACCAACAAGTAGTAGATCTTGCCACGGTGAATGTAGGTCTTCACTATCCTTTGCCCTTGATTAAAAACACCTCTAAATCCAAGAAGAAAGGTGAGGTTTTGGGCGCAGGGAGGAAAAAGGAAGAGTCTAACACAGTGAAAACTGTTCAACTTCATTTCCAACTGAACACAAAATTACAGGATTCTGCAGGATAGCAGCCAAGTGACAGACAGAGACTAACTAAAAAGCAGTCCAAAACCAGATGCAGCCATTTGTCACTGCCCTCATGAAAGTGCTGTGCAATGGATTATCTATCTGAAACCGTTCTTCATAAACACTAACTCATTCCCTTTCCCTGTTTAAATGGCACTGATTTTGCAGATGTTTTTACTGTGCCCTCACAGCTCTTACCCTATGGAACAGGTTTCACAAACGATGAAAATATCTCCACCTTCCTGACAGTGGGAAACTGTCTTCCCTGTAAAAAAACTATCTGATTTGTAAGTGACTCAATCCAGACCTGTTCCCCTAGTCTTGGAAGATGCTGCTAGATATTACCACGCCATGATATGTGGTAGTAATTGCATATCTCCTGTCACTCATGACTGCTTATTTGCTAAGTTGTCTCTCACATCCCTACAGGGATTCATTTTCTTTCTACTTACTTTTTGGCCATCAATCTCTTCCCTTCATTAATAATCTTCATTCTTCAGTCTCACCTATTTTCGTTTCATAAAGTTGACAAGGTGTCAAGTAATTAATATTTTTCTACACTGCACAACGTGATACCATCAGACTATTTTTGTCTAAGTAATTACAGATATTTTTGGGTCGAGTTGTACCTCGAAATTTCTTTGATTTCCAACGTACTCTTGTGCTTGCACAGCGCAAAATCTCCCTTGCACATACTCTATCCAAACTGTGCTGACAATAAATCCATTGTGGTGGGATGTTATAAGAAACGAGTTTTCTTACTGTTCTGTTTATTTCTGTACTGTTCCCTCAGTCCTAAAAATCTGTGCAATTCATAATGCTGTATTTTAACAGCGTTAACTGAAAGAAACCAAACTTAGCATTACACCTGAAACAATTAAGACATCTTCCATTCACCTGTTTGCATTTTGTATGTTTTCCTACTTTTTGGCTTTGACATACATACTTGCATAATAATTTTGCAAAGTATTATAAACATCAAAAATTTCCGTTCCTTTGCAATTTCACACAGGATAAGCTTCTTGGATTTTTATTCCATGAAGTAACAAAGCAGACGCGCAGAGAATAAAATGAGATGCTTCAGACTTACAGTTTTCAAATTACACCAGCCTTGTGATGATGCAAGTGCTCCCTTTCGGCTGCAAGGGTGCTCTGCTGTTAACATCTCTTCCTTCTTCCCTCACACCCACCCCCTTACTGATGGGTATCATTCTGTCCCTCACATTGTTTCTAAGATCCTCTTCAGCAGTCCAAAGAAATTCTGACCTACCCAGTCTATCAGCAATTTCCACGTTCAGAGCAGGAACCTCTCCATCTTCAGTTTCCTGCTGCCTATCTCACCTCATTTCAGGTTATTAAAAAACCTCCTCCAGCATCACCTTTCCAGTATTTTTACTCTAAAAGTAATATTCAGTTTTCTTCTTTAAGTAACTTCCCTCTTCCTTGTTCACCTGCTCTTTTGCTTAGGCTCCCCGGTACCTGTGATCCCACCCATGGGCTATTTTCAATTCCCCTCCTACATACTTTTCAATCATTAAGCTCTTCCCAAGCATCTCTCCCCATTGCTGCCTAAGGCCTTTGTCCGCTTTTCCTTCCAGATCACATTTCATAGAGCCTCTTTTAACTCTGAAAGACTTGCCAAGTAAAATCGGACTGAGTCGCCCCCCCCTTCCCTTTCTCATGAAAGCTACAAGGGATACTTCTATTTCAGAAAAATTAGGAGAAGGTGCAAATCCAGAGTATCAGCTCTGTGTCTCTCTCTTAACTAGCAGATCTCTCTTAACTACAGTTTTGCCTTTCTTTAAGGGCTCGTATGTACACTGCCATGTGTACATGACTCAGAAGCTAGATTAAAACCTTTTATTTTCCTACAGGGTGCTCATGACTCTGCAAGGAGTTCCCTTTTTCCTTTCACTTAAAGTAGTCCCAAATTACTTTAAAATCAGAACGACAAATCTGACTCCAGCTACTAGCTTCTGAAACAAATTGCGTTATCAGCATGTGGAGTCACACCTGCACCAAAGGCATGTCTGCACCATCTGCATGCAGCGTTTCCCCAAACAAGTTATTTCTCATTGCAATAGGGCAGGCAGGCTCCTTTGAGAACACGCTGAGAAGATTAACTCTACTGCTCGATATTTTGGGGTAACTGCTATACTTAAAACCCAGGCTCTGTATAGCCTGATACTGAATTTCTCCAGCTTCTGATAAAAACCAGAGTGTATTTAAACACAGCATATAATGACTTAATACACCAGTGATGCATAAGACTTCTCATATTTACTTCTTAGGATCTAAGCAAAAGACTCATCTTACTCCCAGCAAAATGCTTTTAACTGCATGTGGTAGGAGAAATTAAGAACCCGTAAGTGCACGATTACCACCTTCAGATAATTATTTGTGATATGAGCCAGTGTTGTTTTCAATTACATTTCTTTAATGAGATGCATCCTTTTAGCCCAGCTGTGCTGGTACAGTACAGTTTTAGGAATAATTCTCACATGTCTTTAAGTTTCTTCAGTGTATACTTTAATTCCTTAGGTGACAGTCCTGTCAGACTAGAAAAAGAATTACATAGTAAACAAACATCATGATATGGGCCTTCCATTTTCCCTGCGTTTGATCACCTCTCCTACGCATTAGCATTGATGTTTTTTCCCTTCTAATAACTCAAGTCCTTCTCTAAACCATTTCCTCCTACTCGCCCTATGCAAGGAAATATTTCAGCCCTTGTAAAGAAACTTGATCACAGCTGAAGATGAATAATACTTAGTGCTACATCAAAAACAGGTCTTATACTCAGCCTGTACACAGCCATACTGAAGCTTCAAAAGAAGAAACCAAAAATTCAGGTCATCTCTAAACGTAGTAAACTATGGTATTAGACTCATGGGCATTTATATGTAATCAAATCTATTTCAGCAATCTGAAGATGTTCCTATTTTATAGCTCCTCCTGAAATATTTATTTTTAAAGAGGGTAAATCTACAGCAGAATAATTAAACAAACAAACCCAGGAGCATTATCAAATGCTTCTAAAGCTCATGCATTCATGGCAGTCTCTAGACATCAAATATCACAAGAAAAAACATATCATGGCGTAGCCTAGGAGAAGGGACTTAACAGCATTTGTTTGTTCAGTGTTTCCATCAACTAAAACATGCCTATTCTTTAGCCATATTGACATTACCTTCACAGCAAGGCACAATGCCAAGTACTGCATGCTATATACACGCCCCCCCCCCCAAACACAGTAATTTTTATAATTAAAGCCAAGATGGTTACCCTAGCTTTGAGTATCCACGCCATGGGGCGCCCAGTCCTCCTTGCTGCATTTAGCAAAAGAGAGGGCAAGCCTTTGCCTCAACCAATTTACCTTGTGACTACAGCAAGGACGACCGTATAGTGTGAACGTTGCGCACACTTTCTCTGCCCAGCACTCCAATACAAGCACAAACAACCCCCTTCTTCCCTACCTTTATTGCACTTTTCCCTACCTTTATGTCTGCCCTGACATAAGGAGGTAAGTTGACATAGCTGTGCTGGCTTTAACTATCATTAAAAGCAGCAACAACATAGGAAGATGTAGTGGCAGACTTAAACGCAGGCTGTAAAACTCCAGGAGGGATTTTTGGATGCACAGTTTGCTGTCACCTCTTCCATGCAACTGGCATCTGGGCCAGCTGGATTATAACTGTGCGTGCCACGCCATCCATATGCAGCATAGGTTAGCTCCCCCTTTCCCCCTTTTCACTAAGCTTGTAGACAAAATAAAGGGGAGATGAAAAAAGCCGCCTTCTCGTTTTACCACTAAAGGCCAAAAGGTAAATCCCGAGTGGCCAATGTTAGTTTCTCTCACCTCTTTCTCCCTGTTGAGCAGCACCAGCTGACTGTCTGTCAGGATGCAGTATTTCCTCTCCCATGTTGTCGTTTCAGTGTAGGGGGACTGGCCGCAGGACAGTCTGTGTGTAGGAGGTCCTTTCACATCTGCGAACAGAAAACCACGATGCCAGAATCATTAGCATGTGTCATTAACCACCTTCTTTGCTTTTGCAGTTCTGCAGCTAGATGCAAACCAAAACTGCAATCTGTACTTAGCAGTGCCTGTTTCAGCATATTAAAAGACAAAATGGTAATCCTGGGAGGCACCCATGTGGAACGCTACGCAAGGTACACTATGAATACTTATTTATCTATAACATGATTTACAAAAATGGCAATACTGAGATGAATATAAATATCTTTGTCAAAGACCAAAATATAATCAAAAGAAAAGACCCAGAGCTCTCACGCAAACTTCATCTACCCTCCACTCCCTTCTCAAAAATGTGATTAAATAAAATGGTAGGGCCCCGAATGTACCCTAAATCTTAATAAACTAGATTATTTGAGACTAAGGATAGAGAGACATAGGAATGAAAAGGGGGATCAAGGACGGCAGGTTTGAAAAAGGGAGGGAAAAATCCAAAGGAATGGGTGTTTAATTGAGAAGGACTTTAAGCATCTTTTGGTAGGGAAGCTATTTGATTAAAGTGCGACAAATAGGCGTCTCCGAGCATTTCCATTGAGCCACGGCCACTGTAGTGACAAGAACTCAAAAAGGCAAAAAAACCCCAACAAAAAAAAACCCAAAACAAAACAACATCTAACTTGTTTGGCTCCCTAGGAATTCAACTGTGCAGCCAACTTATAAAAATATCTTTACAGGAGACAGAACCGCTGTATGCACAATAGAAGAAGGGATGTATGCAACAGAGCCATAGGTAGCACTATTTACACAAAAATAGAAAACACTTCCAAGTCGTCTCTTTCTAAAGTTTTGAGATTAAGTTCTGGTTGCTTTGTAACATTAAGTTTTGGGTTTATCTTGCACTCTAATTTTATACAACTTTACTTGCACTGACCTAAAAATCAGTCAAAGCGTACACTATAGATTCCCGAAATCCCCGAACTACCTCTAAGTGGTTTAAAACAGACTGCAAAAATCACGATATTGTCAAGGCCTTGCTGCGTAGCCGTCCAGAATCTCCTTCAACTATTTTAGGAGCCCATTAGGCAAAATGAGTGCTCAAACCCAAAGTGTTTTGTAAAGTTGCCTTCCTTTTAGTACATATACCCCCCCTCCCAGTGCCTGACAGCTAAATCCAGATGCTGCTACCCAGCTTCACCACTAGAGGCCAG
This sequence comes from Fratercula arctica, assembly GCA_947846985.1. Taxonomy (NCBI): domain Eukaryota; kingdom Metazoa; phylum Chordata; class Aves; order Charadriiformes; family Alcidae; genus Fratercula; species Fratercula arctica. Next base: position 33,745,648 of record CANTUZ010000012.1, read on the forward strand.
TGAACCCTCGGGCACCCAGCACCTTCCGAGCCGCACGGGGGAGTGCGAGTCCAAGCACCAGCATTACCCGTTGAGTAACGAACCCCTCCAACTGGCTTCGCTCCTGGCAGACCCTGTGTACGCCAAATCCCACGTAATTATTAAAAAAGCTGCAACATCTTCACGCTCTTTTCCTGCACACAACAAGAACTTTGTCTCTGCATTGAAAGGAACGTCTCAGCTTCTAAAACCAGAGCATTAACTGGAAAACCAGCTTTCAGTACCTAGTTCAACCTCATATTGCAGTGGGATTTTTGTGATCATTTAGAAGAACGCTTGAAATACAGAAACTGAAAAAAGAAGAGGACTGCATGGCTCCTACTGCTCTGAATAATAATGAAACGCACCTTTGCTCTCTTAATTTCACATGAGATAATTCAGGAAAGAAGCAAAGATTCAGAATCAGGCTCCACACTGTTACCTCTCCTAACAAAGCCTGGTTTCCAATAGTGACAAGCAAGGCTGTGTACCTCGAAACTGCCCAAAACTCCACTTAGGCATAAGCATAATTAAGGGAAACCACCACAATCTCTGTGAAGTAAAAGTGCATTTGTGCAAACTCCTGGAGCACAACAGACTCTAACAAGTTATGTATTTGCCCATCTTGTAGACATCAACCCTCCACATAGATTTTTGGCACAACATCAACTCACTTTTATCGTGGTGTACAACCAAAAACCTAACCAGATGCAAATTAAACCACTGTTGCTCCTGCTTAGGCCTTGGTTTCCCAAACAGCAGCACATGAACCCTACCCGTGCCTAGGCAAGACAAAGGCATGAGCAACGGGCCGACAGAGGGAAGATGAGTGAGGAAGATGAAGCCACGGGCCCCTTGCATGTGTATGCAACAGAAACGCGAAGACCAGAGCTCTGGGGATCTCCTCTCTTGGGTGATGAAAGCACATGATACATCACCAAGGGGAAAAAAGGATGAAGATGTGCCCTGTCCTGCTCGCGTGGGTGGGCTAGCAGCAAAAGAGTGCCTCCAGCTGCTACGCGGAGTAAACTATGTTTTGAAGTGCCAGTAGACTTTCTCATGGCAAAAGAAAACTGTTCTGGACTATTAGCTCCAATGCAGAATCTACAGTCACAACTCACCCAGCCCCAAAAGACTTTTGCATTATAATTTCTACTAACTACAGGCCTCGGCAGGATACCATCCAACGGATCTACGGGCTGCACAATGGAATTAAAGAACAGAACGACTTCTTCCACTGCAATAACAACTCCAGGACTTAACTGAGTCATCAGGCTCTGTGGGCCAGCCACGACTCTGCTGCCAACTGGGTTGGCTACGTCAGAACAGCTTTCCACAGGCTGTTGGCAGAGTAACATGCCATCTCGTTGTCTGGAGCTGTCAATCACCACTAGAGAACATCACAGCAGTAATATGTTGTGTTTGCATTGGTATCCTTTTGAACACGTCAGGACACAGCCCCACCACCCCTGCAGGCTGACCAAGCACTCTCTTCAGCAAAGAGGAGCAGTTGCAAGCTGGTTTTCCGTTGTATCAGATCCCCTAACTTCAGTCCTCTCCCCCAGGCTGGCGCTGCAAGCCCATCTCGCGAAGCAGATGGAAGCTGAATACACAGTGCAAGAAAACTCGCTGCAACAAAAATCACAGTGTAGCTTTGGTGAATTTGTACCACTTATTTAATTATTTCTCAGCTAGCCTTCCTGCGCGGCTGACCTCTCCAGAGCCTCTTGCAACAGCTGTAACTTCAAAATTTATTCTGAAGTATGTTACCAGTTTAGACTAAAGACTCTTTGGGACTTTACACAGTATCACATATACGCTCGGTCGCTTCACAAACCCTGTTCAGCTTTCCGGTACTCTTCATCTTCAGTTTTCATTTTACATTCTTGGTTCCAACTTTTCACGTGAATGTAATAAAACTCACCAACCTCTTCCACTAATGCCCTATAAAACTAATTTACCACCACTGTTTGAATTGCTATGGAAGTGAATGGCAACAATTCCAAGTGTAACCAGGACCATTTACACTTTTGGGAAAGACTGAAAATCAGGGCTACCCTTTCTTGCTTTGGGGCTACTATCTATCAGCTCATTTAGGAAGGCTTGTGCTTTGGAGGGTAACTCATTGATGCTTGTCATTTTGGATAGGAGTTGGAGGAGAGGATCAGGGAGGTGCATCTGAACCCTCTGAGTTTGCAGATGTTGCGTGTGGGATGGGCCCGTGCAGCCACACACCTAAATATGTGAGTCCTGGTGACAGAGGATTTCTTTCTCTGGTCTGATGCAATCCTTTCCATTCTGCATCATTACAATGAAGCATTCAAGCAAGCAGATCAGTTAGTCTACACACAGGATTAAAGGTCATGCCTTATGCGCCTTCAAATGCTAATATCAGTTAAGTAACAGCTTGGAAAAAATCCCCTTCTCGGTACATCCTCCCCTGCTGAACTGAGAAGAGCATCGCTGCCCGCCTGCCACCTTTGACATCGCTGAAGATTTGAAGCTGCCTTGTTTTTCCTCAGGGCCCTGAAATGCCATTAGGCATGTTATAAATACCCACAAAGCTCCCTTTCTCTCAGCCAAATGACAACTTGTACCTTATTATTCTTTAACTACAGTGCTTATTTAAAAAAAAAAAAAGGGGGGGAGGGAGGGAAGGAACAGTTATGCCATAACCACATAACAACAACAAAAAGTGTTGACTGGTGGAGGGTGAGGGAACAAGGAAAGAAGCAGCCAGTGCCAAGTCGATCCCCACAGAAAGGGCAAGACATGTTTTATGAAAACTGACGGCAGTTTAGGAGTATTTAGGGAGTAGCACTAGTGCTATCAGATGGGAACATTTCTGAATCTTCCATTGCAAGTATGCAACAATTCTTTTTTTTTTTTTAAATTCCAAATGCATTTGCAAGTGGAGAGTACTTTCCAAAAAGCAAGCAATGGGCAGAATCAGAAAATTATTTCCAAGAGATGACCAGCGTTACAGTGTCATTTAGTCCCCCAACAACTTCTCTACAACCAGAAGAGCAGCATCTTTTCTCCTCTTCGGAGCTAGTGAAAAGGAAAGAAATAGCAGAAATCAGGCCAACACAACTACATTAAAGGTAAATTCCTGCCTTCAGTCTCTGCCAAAAAGCATTCTCTACCTACCATCAGTAAAAACACAAAAATAAACCTCCATCCCAGTGATGACAAGAGCACTCCTGGCATGTGTCAAAGCTCCTTTTCTGAACCACACTCTTCCTATGGTGAAATCAAGGGCTTACTGAAGTACTTGCCAAATTTTCGTCAACTTTATTAGGGTCGTATTCTGTTCCTAGTATTTCCAACAAGGAGCTGCCAAGCAGCTGAGTAACTAATGTAGTGGCCAAGTTTCTATGCAGGGAGGATTTTTTTTCCCCCCTCCGAAGAGAGATTAGTAGGAGCCTTAACACCTTTTGACAACAGGTCTACTTGCCCCATGTTTCCATGGCGTTTTATGTACTTACCATAGAGACAGGACTCAGAGCTAAGCGCTGTTGTCTGAGAGCTTGTCACTACCCCAAGCTACCCAGCCGCGCGCGAGTAGGCAGCCCAGGTACAATAATCATCAGTTCGAATCTTTATCGAGCCATTGAACAGAAGCGGAAACTTCAAACCTTACTATAGACATGAAGCTTCAAAGACAAATGGCAATTAAAAGTCCTTCGCTAAACTCAAACTGTCTCTGAAAGATGACGATGCTCCTGATTTGAGGGAAAGATGTGGCAGAGAGGGAAATACACCACGTCTCAACACGTTTCGTTCCCTTAAACCTGCATCTTGTAATAAGGCAGGATTTCTGCAAAAGTAGTCACCAATGCGAGTGAAAATAAACAGCAACAGCACCGTTACGCGACATACAGCTGTGTATACTTTCAGCCATTTCAGACAGCTGTGTGACATTCAGATGAAGATCTGCAGGATCTGGATGTCAAACAGAATTCAAGCACCGCTGCCCTGAGAGCAGGTACAGGCATCGGAGCAACCCTGGCTCAGCTAAAAGAGGGACAATCTCTCAACGTTTACACACAGCAGATGCCGACAGAGGTCAGTTACTGAGGGTCTGCTAGGAAAAGCACAATCAAGACAACTTCCACTTTCTCTCACGCTGATATATATAGCTTTTGTTTACATTTCTCATTTCTCAAACCAACTCCCAGCCATACGCAATGGTTTCTGCTCCAGGCAGGACTGCAGACAGGCAGGATCAGAAACAACTGTTCAAAGAAGACCTATCATGATGCACAAATTCACTTGGGAGAAGGAAGGGACACTCATCCTCCAAGTTTGTGTGGACAATCACCACAATGTCCCAACACAGAACATACGGCGCGCATGACTAATTGCATAATACGATAAGGAAAATTCAGCACATACTGCGTGTGGTAACGCAGAGACTCACATGCTACAGAGAAAACACAACACTTTTAGGGTTGATTAATTCTTCTCTGAATCACACCACACTTAGGGATATGACCAGTACACATTATAGAAATAAAACCATTAATCCTGCTATTTTATTTCAGATCACAACATGGGCAATGACTGTAGGTTTTCTAGGAAGCTTCTTGTAGCTACTGCGAGATACGGCATTGCTCACTTGCCCCTCTAAATCACCGCGTGGCATGGCTCCATTTCAGCTAAGAGCCACCTACATTTTCTTGGTCAGCAACAGATCTCTCTGGTGAAGCAGGTGTTATTTTAAGCGTAGAAAGCACGAGCAGATCCTTTGGGATGAGAGGCACGCTATTTATGTAGGATGTTATTACAGAGGTATCTAGTGTGAATGACTTCTGTTATATTTAATAGCCACACTCAACAAACTTCATTACACATGCAACGACTAGCCCTCAGTTTAGCCGAATCCAGTTGCTGTCCTCCAGCAGCTGCGTGCAACGATAACCCAATTCTTGTATGGAAACCTAATACTGCCGGTAGGAGCTGAAGAAAGCTTAGGCAAACCATCAGATTTCAGTGATCTCAAAAGCTCTCACCCCGACTGGTTATAGCCAAAATGCTACCTGGAAAATTCATTCTACATAGAATAAAGCCATAAAAGGTTTAAGTAGGTGAAAACGGTATTTTAGACGCTGGCAGAAGCCATGACCAGTGCCATAACTTTCTCAGATTCCAATGCATTTGGCACTGTAACATGAATCCTTCACAAGATCTTTAATTTCTCTACTATAGGCCTATCTTGCCAATTTAACCTATTAACTTTCCACTACTCTTTTATTAAGAGTGGCAGCGATCAGGCAGTCTAAAAAGTGGTTTTCCGTTATCCCAGTGGAGAACCTCATCAACCACAGACATATTCACATAAAAGCTCTTCAGTCAGGTGCAGTTTTCATGCTCTGTGCCCTTCACAGAAATACGATTGTGGCAATTTTTACACTTACTGCGTGTGCTTCCATTTCCCTACCATCAGTATGCCAACTACGGGTGAAGGAATCTCTTAAAATTTAGGGAAGTCTGAAGGGATTGTGGCTGCTCAGTGCTTTGAGGGCTTTTTCCCCCCTCTCTGGATGAGATAAGGGCACAGCTTTTTTTCCATCAGCTGCTAGAAAGCTGTGATGAGATCTGTGATGGGGTGGAAGAAGGCTTGCCTTTCTGCTCTGAATTTCTCACATGGAGTGGTCTCACCTCAACACAGGGAAAACAAGACTAACCTTTAAAGTTGCATCAACATTTTGTCCACTACAAGCGCTACCAGACAGATTCTTAAATTTCCTACAGATTTTCTGCATTAAAAAAAAAAAATTGAATGTAAGGAGCAATTTTTATGTGGGAAGGGCTAAGCTTCAGGTGAGTGAATACCTAATAGCCAGCCAAGTGCTGTCTCCTTTGCAACCAGCTGGAGGCAAAATACAGAACGCTACTGTTCCACAAACCTGGCATCTCCCAGAAGGATGAGCTCTTGCTGCCTCTCCTCTCTGTCGCTGACATCATTCCCACACCTCATTCCTTCCCTAGGAGAGATGTGACTTGTTTGTACAGGAGACGGCCGGCAGCGAGCAAGGCACAGCAGGCTCACTCCCCCAGCTGAGCTCCCAGCAAGCTCCGCCAATTTAACTTGGTCCCGAGTCAGTACATCTGCCCTGTACTTGCAACGTCCCCCCTTTGCCTATCAAAAGCTCAGTAGTTTTCACACCAAGACTGAGACTTGGGTAGAGATCAGCCAAGATTCCCCCTCTCATTTCCCCATAACACACGCAATTCAAAACCCAAACCCTTTGCAAGACCTGTGCTGACACATTTACCACCCTCAGCCCCCAATATTTGCGAAAAGGGCTCAGTGTTTCCCAGTACCCAAGCGCTCTGTGGAAGCTCGAGAGCGCCAATTCAGTTAGGCCACAACCACGCGAGCAGTTTCACCGAGATTTTCTTTTCAAAAGGGAAAATCATGGAGTTGTTCCAAAAAAGAAACCGCGAGTCTTATAATCTTACAAGTAGTTTAGTGAGCAGATGCTGAGTGTGCCAACAATCTCGAGCTTTCTTGCAAAGTCCTAAAAAACAAGAGCTAAGGAGCTAGCAGCAGAAGCAAAAATTAGGCATAAAGCTAAAGTTGGCCTGGCACGGTAATTCTGACTAGAAAGCAGAAAGTTGCACCAGCTCGCTGTCACTCTGCAGCTTCTTTGAGCAAAAGGTGTGGGAGCTCTTAATAGCAGTTTAAAGCTGCCAATTAGCTTGAACACTGCTGAGCTCCTCTAAGCTTCTTACGTGCTGCATAGTCGATTGCTAAACTTACAAAGGGTAATTGATCCTCGCTTCCCTCGGCTGCGCCTCCCTCTCCATCCCTGTTCTCATGGTCTGTACCCAGCCAGGTTCACGGGAGAGAGGGTGAAATACGCATCTACGGGGAGACATCAGCACCTTCTCGAATGGATCGGTGCCAGCAACCTCAAATCATGCAATCATCTGTGCGCTTCGTAGCTCAACAAGTGGAACCAGAAAACACAACCCAATCAAGGTGGGGAACCTTACAAAACACGCAGGTGCGCTTCACGCTCAGCCCAGCTTCCCGCGCGCGCCTGCAAACAAGCAGCTCATTGTGCGGCCTCGTAAATCTCATGACATCACCGCAACAGAAGCTGCTATCTGTGTAGAAACCAATTTGGTTCCCAGGATACCTAGGATTTCAAATAACCCACAGTTGCTCAAAGCCATCGCTGTGACCCTTCCTACAATACTAAGCAGGTTTTCCTTCCTTCTTATTCAGGTCTCGTCCCCCGCCCAGGACCACTCATCTTTGCCCCTGAATATTAAGTACATTTTTCTCTCACAGTTAAATTCCCACTTGGCCTACAAAACGCTTTGGAATCTCAAAACAGAAATGGTTATTACAAACCTGTAGAGAGGATTATAAGAGATTACATGCCCCTATTACATAGCTGCCAAGTTTGGAGAAGATTCTCAAGTGACACTTCTCCCCAAAGCAAGGAGAGGCTTTCGTGAGAGGTTTAGGAAGCGGAAAATGGAGAATAGCAGAAAACTTAATTATTTGTGGGAGAAAAAAAATCTGCTGTTTCTCCTCTTAATTCACATATGGACCTTTTCTTACCCAGCTCTATACCCTACGCCCTCTTCTTTTCTCTGTGATGCTTACTCTCACCAACCCCCTACTCTCCATCTTACAGCCTCTTCAGCGCTGAGCATCCAGACCGGGCTCTTCCCTCTTAATTCTTTATTCTTTGCAGCAGTGCAGGAAGAAGACTAGAGGAAAAGCATCCTGAACTGAACAAGGACCTTGGCCCAGGGCAGCTGTAAAAAAAAACCAAAACAACCAACAGTTTAAAAGCAAACTCTGCTCAGTTCCTGCACATTTTTTGGGTGCACAAAAACGCACTAGTGTACTTGCGGTCAAAGCTAAACATACGTGTACCACAAGCAGCGCACAGATCTTGGCAAAGGAACCATTACCAAAGGTTCTGCCCCTACAGACAGCTTTACCCCCTACCCTTGCCAACGAGGCATCAACCAGATGATATTCATCTGCCACAGACTGGTTTCAAGAGAGAAAGGCCCTTTTGCCGCCTCCTGCCAAGGAGGGAGGTATGGAAAGAGCAAAGGCAGAGAAGCATTTCTGTGGAGACAAGAACAAGCCACAGGAACAGACCTGGTGATGAGATAGTGACCACAACAAGTTCAAGATGAACAACTGAAAAGCAAACACACCGTCTTTCAGGCTTTCACATGCAGTTGGAATTACACCATGCGGACCGTTTCTTTCGGATGCTTTCATCTTTGGCTTTCCTTCAAGAAAACCGATAGATTCATTGTCACTGATCTGAACAATCTCAGCCCGTAAACTTAATGTCTCAGAGCAACGGCAGGACTGCTGAATTCCCCTTCCCTTAACCCTGCCTCTACAGAAACACAGCCTCTGTGCTCTCCAAAAACAACCCTCCCTGTGTGTGGTGGTTTTCATGATGAGAGAGAAGAATAAAGGAAAAATAAATGAATAATTAGATAAATAAATCACAAAGCTCTCATGCGATGCTCTCCCACACCTGGGAGTTTTAAATGCTCGGTCACCCTGCCGTCACTGCACAGCCTATTGCTGCGGTACTCTTTTAGCTATTTTCAACCTGAACGTTTCTTGAAGCCCAAGTATACACCTGAGCAATTAGGTGCTTTTTTTGAGTTTGGGGGTGTTTTTGCCTCAACAGACTTTTGGGAAGAAAGAATATAGGAGCTGGGACCACTGCCGATGTCTCAAAACAGATGAGCTTATTTCCCTTGTCGAAGGAAGAGTTCACAGGACACTAAAATCTACTACAATGATATGACATTTTTTTTCCATATTAACCAGGCCATTCAGGCATACAGGCTAAACTTAGCTTTCTTATTTAACCACTTAAAACAAATGACTTAGTAAGGGACCACCTCAAGGGATTCAAATATAATGTAAAAGAAGCCCTCCAGTACTCCCCGTGCTATTTAAAAAGACCCACTCTCTTCCTTCTGGCATCTTCAAAATGTTTTCAGAAGAACCTGGAACCAGCTATTACACACCGATTCGTTGATTTGACCTACTTAAAAACAAAGCCCCGTCCAAAAGCACCAGAACGCTCCTCATTCCATTTTTCTCCCTAGCGTCTGAAAAGTCTTCATGCACTTCAGTAATGCAATGCTAATATACAAAGGACTAGACTTTTTTCATCTTTTAAAGATGGTTCAAACACAAAACTTTAGAGGAAGGAGACAGGATCTTACATAAATGCAATGGGGATTCCGAGCCATATTTAGATTTATGCAAAGAGATGTTTTATTGCAAATAATCTGAATCCCACATTTAATCCAGTACAGCAAGGTAACGACCTGTAATACCTCTTTTAACAGCTCTACTCTTTAACCTTTAGTTAAAGGTTATATGAGGTTAGCTTCCCTTTGTAATTTAACCTAGATGTTGCATTTGCTTTTAGGGAGGGAAAGCTGGCTTCAGGAGAAGAATCCGCTTGGGTTAAGCGTAAGGAGGTTGTCACCAATTTGATCATGGCAGGACACTGAGTTGTTGGCTCAGATCAAGGCTCAGGAACCTTCTGGCTCAGAGCGCTTTGCTCTCCTTACTTATTGCCACACGATCTAAATATTTGCAAATCAAAGCTGAATTCTGTTCTGAAATTTCAGAATATAAGCAGGTGATTTCTTTCTTCTTGCCTACTCTATATGATGTTGAAGGAAAATAACTGTGAAAGAAAGAGGCAACATGGGAAGAAATAACAGTGCCAGGGCAGAGAAACTGCAAATGCTGAGCTAACACTTTGGCAGGGGAAATTCATTCTTGCAGGCCAGCTTGCCTTGGACACCTTAGCCACGCTGGCATCAAGGCTCCCGAGATACGGCCAAAACAGGTGGAGCAGGTTAATATGCTTTTGGCAAACCTAAACAAGCATGATTAATGTATCCTTTGATGATGGGCTAGCTAATTAGAAGGATCTGTAGCTAGGGTGCAGTATTTCAGGTATTCTTCAACTGGGTTTTCCCTCTACTTAATACGTTCCCTTCTCTCTCCAGTAAGCGAGGCTATGAAGAAGAAAGGCAAGCCCACATCCTCACCCCAAACACCCTCCACCCAAGAGCCCACACCTACTCAGTTTTTCCTCCTTACTCCTGCTACATTTCCCCAAACCTGCAAAATATGAAGTTTGTGAGGTCTAAACCTTTCGCTATTCACTGCGTTGGTTTTTTTAACGTGATTTCCCTAATGCTTAGTGGTAATGCCACAAATCCCTAAGCACAAACATGCGCTTGTTCCCCAAATGTTTTCCCTGTCATATGTTTTGCAAACTGACATCATGAAGCCCCCGCAACCTCCAAGTCCCCGTCTATCAGAAGGGTAAAGCCACAGGTGCTCATCTCCAAAATCCTAGAAGGAGAACAAATGAACCCAATATGGATAAATAACCAGTGGAGAGAAAATGTCTTTCCTACAGCAATGCTAAACAGAAATTTATAGGTCACAACCTTGCAGAAACAGGCCTGATAACATCTAATTAGCAGTCCCACTGCGCAACTGCATTTTGTAACAGTAAATCCAACTAGACCAGGAGGAAAAGGAGTGGGGAATCTTTATATAAATGTAATAATTTTCATCCAGTTTGAAGAGATTTGCGTTACTGTTTTGTGGGGTTCCCCCCAGTAGGAATAATCAACGCACACAAGTGATTTTATGAGTTATTAAATTCATTTCACTCCTATTGTGAAACAATTCACAGGGGCAGCAGATTTTTAAGAATTTATTTATTTTTAAATCAAAATGCTAAGAATTTTGTTTGCTGCCAGAAGATGGGTGGAGAAGGCAAGGAAAGTTCACGTACCCAAGAGACTATTAACTAGAACCAACTCGGACAATACATTTGAGAAGCATTTCCTTCCAGCTACTGTAGATAGCTGTCCTTAACATGCCTCTACTTAAGCAGCCAATTTTCCACCACTGAGTACAATGAGATTTCAAAACACACATGAACCCAGAGTATAAACAGACACAAACATCCACTTAGTGATATAACAAAAGAAAATACAGGACAAAAAACTTGAGGTTCTCTATTTTCTGCCCATTATAAAATATTTTGGCATGTTGAGCATCCTCTGCTTCACACACCCCCCATTTCTTTTTTTCTAAGTGACAGTATTATCACAAAATACCCTGTTTAGCTTTTTGCAATGGAGTTCTTGAACAAAAATTATTTCTGGGGGTTAAGGGATAAATTCCACCCAATATTATCGCAGAGGGCACGGAGTTTCCGATGAAACGAGCAGCAGCCAATGAAGCACGCGTGAGGCTGCAGCGGTACAGACAGCAGGAGGGAGCGGTGAATCAGGCAGAGCTCGTCCACGCCAGCAGTACAAAGCAAGAACATTTAAAATACATATGAAGATCTTGTCACAGGCAGCAGAAATGACAAACAGATGAGAGGCAGCACCAAAGGGTGAAAGATTAAGGGACAACTCCCTTTCTGCAAGAGTTTTAGTTTGTTGAAGACAGACGGTGCTGTTTCCACATCATTACAGCAGGATGGTACCTTACCCCCCAACCCCTGATGGATGTCAAACTGATTTTAGTAAGTCTCTGGCAATAAAAACCATGCATGGCATCTCGTTCATTTCCTCCTTACTGCTTAGTTTGACAAAAACTTTAAGCTCCACTTTCCTCGCCATATCTACAGAGCAGTACTATTTCTTCTGCTCTCAGTGACTAATGATGATCACGCACATCCCTTGTCTTCGTAAAAGACTCTTTTAACAACAGGATGAAAACTGACAATGGTATCTTGGTACCTGGGACCAGTTTTGCTAGCCCTGAAGCAATCAGACACGATGATGATGATGATGATGAAAAGAAAAATAAACAACAAAAAAAAAAATCTGTCTTTTCTCTCCCAAACTCTCCTGCGATTAAAATCCATTAAAATGCAAACAGGCTTGAATTTTATTTTATCCAGCAGTGACCACACTTCACTGTCCCTGGGCTATGACTGTCTTTTTGTGAATTCCCTGCACATAAGAGGAGACAAGCTCTAGGTTTAGGAGCAATCAATCTAGTAAACCTTGCTAAATATATATGCGCGTATGCATTTTACAATGATCTCCATTTTTCACGTTGATTTACATTGATCATTGAAAAATACATTCAGTTTCATGTTTGCTCATCTCTGAATAAACAAAGCAAAGGCTGCTGGGTATCCACAGACAAATGAGACCTTACAGATGTAGACAAAACCTACCATCACCCTGAAAGCATTTCTCTTTGAAATGATATAGCCATGCAGAAGTTATTCAGAGTGGAGATTGCTATATGTGTTTTCAATTCAGCCTGGGCCTGTTGGGGGCAGGGAGAGAGTCTGATGAGGCTCTTTTCTCCTCCACATACTTGACGATTCAGAAACATATGACTCAGTAAGGATGTTTTTCTTTCTATTCTATAGCTATTCTATAGCTTCAGTTTCTCAGGATAGGTCTCCATTAGGTTCATATGTCTAAGTTTATATACAGCATGCCTACCTTGAGTTTCACCATTAAAATAAATGCATCTACATCCATTTGAGCCTGTGATTCCCCATCAAGCACAACCACATAAATCAAACGCAGTCAGTGCACCAGCTGGGTTCCTACTGCACAGGAGCATTTCTTTCTCATCTGCAGACTTTGTCCTCTTTTGCCTCAGCATTAAAAAAAACCCGACCTGTTTCAGGGACATACAAGTCTGGAGTTAGAAATTATAGTTTCCACAGTAACAGCAGGAAGATGTCAGATGTCTGGGCACATATGTCACACAGCGCAGCTAGGCTGCTGTAGAGCTAGCATCCACCAAATTTAAGATGTTACATATGCACGCAATAAATTGTTTTGGTTGCTGCACAAACACAAATTTCTCAATTAGTACATTTGAGCCATTCGTGTCTTTTGTTAAAGTAACTCAAAACTCCTGCTCTGCACATAGAACTCCCCCCAGACAAACCCAATGGCATTTTACAATTATATTCAAGGGCCTTCCATAGACATGTAGCGTTCGCAGAAAGCTCAGAAAAAAACTCCACAATGAAGAAGGAAAAAGGTATTTCCTGTAAAGACGTTTTCCCCTTTTGCAGCTATTAGAGTATATCTAAGCCGGAGCTAACGACCTGTCACTATAACGAGCTCCTCAGGCAGGTTTTGTGGCATTGAGCTGCCTGCTGCTGCGGATAAGCCAGCTAAAAACTACCTTGTTAGCACAGCTGAAGTAGTGGCTGCAGCCATCAGGTGTCTGTACTGGGAGGGGAAAAAAAAGTCCTAAGTGGTGCTGTATTGCATATGGGTAGACCCAAGAGTTAGCCCAGCCTGGACGCAGCGTGGGGCAGTGCCCGAGCGGAGATGCCTGTTCCTCGGCAGTGCAGGGCTGCCCATCTCAGCTCCCCCCCAGCTGCCCAACCCTGACTTGTGCTCACCGGTACCCAACGAGCACGTAGGAGGGCATCAGCCTGATTTTGGATACGTACAGAATTCGTCTCTGCAGGACCAAGATAAAGACAATTTTGCACCATCTTTTACTGACATATATTGCTTTGCTCTTTCCGTAGTATTAATTATGTACACTGCTCTCTCACTGACTTTCCTGAAATACCACACCAACTAGCTCAGCTGTTTCCATTAGATTATGTTTTAACAGTAAAACATATATAAACCTCCTAATGCCTAACCCCACAAAGTCACAAGGGCCTCCTCACCTCCCACCCTGCCAGAGTATTCAACGCTTTCCTAGGTACCCCATGCTTTCTGAAAGTCTTCTGGATTAAAAAGGCTTTTACTGACACAGCTCTTCTGTAACATTGAGACATGGTAAATAAGAGTCAAATCTTCACGTGACAGTGACACACGCCAAGTGGGGGTGGAAGTCATGGTCATAAATCATGAAAATCAACCTTAAGACAAATGATCTGGCTCTGTCGCAGCAGACTGAATGTTACCCTTCCTCTCCCATTCCTTTTCAAAACTTCATTCTATTTTCCATAAGAATAAATCTCAGTATCATTTAGTACTACTACAATAAAGGAAAAGACTGTCATTTCAAGACCTCAGTGGCCTGAACCCTCCTCATTTTATCAAGCTTCAGGAGGGCTGACAAGAAACCTACCACTGACGACACTGCATCCAGAAAACCCTGCCCTTGCTAAGCACCACGCGCCCAGCAACCCCAGCCTGAAAACAGCAGCATCTTAGTACAGAAAGCACGCAAGTCTTCATTGCTTAGTAAAGCTCGCAGAGGAACCCGTTACTAAGGCAGGCTATTTATACAGGTCACAGTCAATATACTTGATCAGTAATGTAAAAAAAGCGTTGCTTCGAGTGGAGATGACTGTAGGCAACTTGGAGCTATTCAGATCTGTGTATTTACCTTTTTCCCCTCACATGCAGCGCATTCAGTGGCACTACCTGGAGAGGTGTCACTGACAAAGCCTCTTCTCATGTACATTAGCAGACGGAGCTAATATGAATTATAAGGTAGATGGAGACGCACCAGAAGAATTTAAAGTTTGGCAGATTTTTCTCTAGTAATTTATCAAAACCGCTTGCCAAATTTGTCTGTGACGAGGGGAGACGGAGGACAAGGAGAATCAGAGAGCTTTGCAAAATAACCAGATCTCCAGAACTAGAATTCAAACCTCATACAAAGACAAGAAACTATTAAACCAACACATAACTCTGATCCCCTCGGTCTCAAACCTATAGAGAGCATCAATGGCGACGTATGGTGATAGCTGACAGAGATACACGCACCTGAGCAGGAAAAGTGTATTTGCTCACTACCTGTTTTCACGTGCCACACAATAATAATCTGGCTCCTCTCTGCAGCGGTTTTCAGACAAATGGGTTTTGAGAAGGATGCTCCTATACCAAATGCACACATTAAAATGACCAGCATATTCCCCATAAGGAAAAAAGACAGAGACTGCCCGCTCTCTCAAATATAGACTTCTTTGAGAAACTAGCTATTTCAGTAATTTTTTTTCACCTTGTCTTTGTACAAAATATTTTTTAACTTGACATGAACAAGTGGTCCCGTAACTTGTGAAGAGCTCTCCCGCCCACAGAAGACCAGATGTCTAGCGTCAGCTTTCCTCAGAGTAAGAGCAAAACCACACAGGGGACAGTTGGTTTCAATGCTAACATGTCAAGAGTTTCATGCATTAGCCTGTTGTTTACATAAACAGCTTTCTTTAAACAAGTGATGTTTTACAGGATTATGAAGTATTTATTTCAGAAGAGTCTAAAGACTCTCTTGAGTAACTACCACAGAGAAAGTATCGCCACAGAAAGTATAAGGCTAAATGATAATACAAGTTAATTAGTTAAAGGAAGCAATCGAGTAACTCCACAGTAGAGCAACAGTATAAATAAGGACATGAAGAAAATCTTGTACATGTTTGTTTACTTCTAAAATGCCATTGCTTTGAGTCCTAAATCACATACTGTTAGCACTACAAATCTATGCCATTCATTATTTGGAAAAAAAAAAAAAAGAACAAAGACCTAAACCCCAAATACTTTCCTTTGGGTTTGTTATTTTAAGGAAAAAAGGGTCAATGTGCCTAGGAAGCACTCGTTGTGTAAGCATGCAGGCAATTTGCATCTCGCGCCAAGTCCCATTACAGGCAGCATTTGTGGAAATGCAAACCAGGGAGCTTTGCCTGAAGAAAATATTACCACGGCAGAACTTACCCTCTTGCTACAGGCTCCAAATGTACGCATCTACAAGAGTTAAGATTCCCATGTCCAGTGTCGAATAAGCTTAGCAGGGATTGACTCTTCCAGGACAGCTGAACCACTGGGTACAGTTCCCCTTTCTGCATGCTGCGACAGCTGCATTTAAAGCCTATCTTTAAGAAGAATACAGAATTTCGAGAAAAGTCTAACGCAGTTTCTTTCATACTTCCTAAGCCTGGGCTCACTTACCCATCAAGGGAAAGGACAAGGACTAGTGGCCCACCTGGGCTGCGGGGTAGGTGCCGACGTGCCGCAGACACCAAGACCATGAGCATCTCCCACTGCCCTCCCAAGGGTCCTGCCCCCTTGGTCTCACAGCTGAACTTTCTCTTTCCAGAGATTCAAAAGCTGAAACACGAAGCTCTGCCAAAGACTCCAAATCCAGCTGCTCCAGACATAACTCCTCCTCTGGAAAGCACAGACTGTTTTTCCTCTTTCAGCCACTTCCTTTCGACCTGCTCTGGCCTGTTATTAAAGGAAAAGCTCCTCCCACCAAACCCCCAAATCTTTACTTCACAGGGAGCCCTTTCTCCTGTCTCCACGCTTTCACTCTTGGCTGCCTCTAAAAGAGCTGCATCTCTTCAAGCCCCTCTCTCCCTGCAAAGAAAATACCGGAGACAAGACATCTCTAGGACACCATTACCCTCTCCTCAGATAATTCCCACACAGTAATTTCTCATGATTAAGGTAATCACAGATAATATTCTTGCATGCACCAGCTGTCAGCCTCCTCTGCACAAGCAGCATAAAGCACAACATCCCAACAGTCCCACGGATACGGACCACAAAAACAACAAAAAGCAACCTGGAATGCAAGACTCTGCCATTCACTTGCTGTGATTTCATGAGTCAGAAAACAGCTCTTACAACTACAAATGTCCTCATTCATCTCACTGAATGATAATTTTTGGATTCAAACAAAATGGTCTGGGGATTAAAGAAATTAAAAACAGCGCTGCAATGAGAACAACTACCTGCTTAGAGACACCCTTTGTTAAGTGTAATTAAAACCAGATAAGTGTAATTTTATTAGCTTCAGATATTATGGCTAATTATTTTGTATTGTGTTCATAAATATTCAGCTGAACAGTGTTAGCCTATTGCTCACATTAAATGTTAGAACACTTGGGATGAAGCAGGCATGGCTCACCAGCAGACAGAAATACTTCGGGACGCGCGGTGGTGCTGGTGGCAGGGTGTTTAAGTGATGCTCAAAGCTGCCAATACCAGAAACGCTCCCCTGGGCATCCCCATCCCCCTGTAATTTTTAATATACCATGTAACACAATGCTTACGACCACAAAGTCACACTACAGTTTAAAGAGACAGACTGATATGGGACTGCAACGTGTTATTTTCATAGTTACAACTCTACAAAAAAAGTACAGGCATTTTAATGCAAAGCAGGAATTAGGTATAAGCACCTACCTTGAATCTGTTCTGACAATTAAAGGTGAATGAGTTTTAACATTAAGGCTACACCTTGTGATGAAACATAGGACAGAACAGAAGGCATATAAACTGATATGTGCACAGCACTTAAATGAACACACGAATCACAGAATAAGCTCAATTGTGCTAAAGTTCCCCAACAAAAACCCCACCAAAAATAAGGTACTTAAGAGCAAAAGAGATTTGCGGGTGGAGGAACATGAGTCAGTAGAAGGATTTCTAAAATGAGAAAGTGGTTCTGAAAACATGAAAATAAAAAAGCTGCTCCAATGAGTAATAAGTACTAAATCCCTTCTCCGACAGGAAGAAACAGTTTTGCATTTTGGGAATCGCTGGAAGGAACTGAATGTGCAACTGCCTCAGCTTTTATTTGAGTTCTAAATGTGAAAATACAAATCTCTAAATAAGTTTATATGAAAAGATTTCTATAAGAAATAGAATTTAATGAATCTAGACTGTAAAGATATTTAAAAGAGCACAGAGTTTGAATAACTTTAGTGAATTATAAAAGAACCAAAATCAATTCCAGAAAAGCAAGGATATAAAATATTCCCTCACTCCAGGCATAAAAAACCTCTACGAAATTAGTTAAAGCATGAAATCAAAATTAAAAGACTGAAGAGACATATCTTTATCCCGGTGCAGAAAGAGAAGAAAATAATTCCAATGAAGTGTCTTTATAAAAATTGTAACAAGAGAGCAACTGTGAAAGTTAAATGCACACTAAATAAAAGAAATCAGCGTTTAGCCTCTCCCTCCCCCAAAACCAAAACAGAGATACCCAGGGAAGATACAGGTAATTGATTCAACTGAAGAATTATTTTGTCATCAATCTACAATGTAACTTGCACTGCCCTGGGATGCAGATAAGAAGGAATGGCGAAATAAGTGTTATCTGAGAACTCTCTCACAAACCCACTCTCAACAGTGTTAAAGGGTCACTGGTAATACTCAGCCATAATCAAAGGGGTGCAGCAGCTCACCCGCAACCCTTGAATCCAAAGCTCTGTCTGCACAGCTCCTTCCTTGTTTCTACTAAAATCATGGTATGTTCGCAATCAACAAGTTTATCAGAATGACATTTCTCCTTCCTCAAGCTGATATATTTACAAGAAATTGAAATGTTCTTAGATTTCTTAAGCTATAAATAATAACTTAAGAGCAAGTATAAATCCTTTTACCTTCAGGCTTTGCACGGGCTAATGTAAACACTGGTTCAAAATGCCTGGCTTTAGAAGTGGTTAGAAGTCAACACATTTGCACCAAAAGCACTTCATTGACACCCAAACTCAGCCCGGGCTTCTCCTGTGAAGCCCCATGCAGTGCACTGGGAAAGGGCTCTGTTCTTCCCACCGACCGTCCACTCTGTCTGTCCTCTTCCTCCTAAAACGCGGGCTGCAATGCTGCTGAAGGCATGCCACACGCGTCGGGGAGCCTCTGCATCTCGCCGAAGCACTGGGCAGAGCCAAGGGAGGCAGCTCTCCCGAGGTTCAGCATCCTTTCATCACCGCAGAGGATGAGTGAGTCCATCCAGTTTGGGATTTCGACAGCCAAGAACCGATGAAGCAGTGTCTGAACATGCCTCCCTGGGCTGTGAGACCAACTGGAAAATATTCATCCAGATTTATTTTTTTTCCTTTTCTTTTTAAATCTCACTTCCCTCTTCAAGCTGCCAAAAAAGCAACTGATCCTCTTTTGGGAGGTAACCATTTCTTGAAGAAGGGAACTGCTCTTCCCTAGGCTTACAAAGACCAGTAGCAAACTCCACCGATTGCTACACAAACCCGCACAAACTAGCCTCTCCAGTTCTGGTGCGCAGATGAAGGAGAACACAAGAGGCCAGGCAAGTGTTGGAAGGAAGATCATCTTTTAAAAAGTTGATAATCTGCAAGTATTTCACAGGAAAGTGGAAATGCTTTTAATGAAGTGAGCTTGTTGAAGGGCTTGGCTCCTTGGACAGAAGGGAGACAGAAAGCATGCCTCCAGGTTCTCTTGGTGGAACTCCAAAGCACACCTCTCCCACTGTGTACTTAACAACAAAGAAAAGGTCCTCTTGGGTCCTTCTTGTCATAGTGACAAGAATTTCTGTCCAAACAGATGTATCCTGGGAGAGTTCTAATCACGCTTTTCCAAGTTAAACTGTTTGCATACTTTGGAGAAATCCTATGTCTCACACCATTCCTTGGCTAGTAAAGTGCCTGAGCACTTCTACCACAGACTTCAGTTGCCTGAGGATTCTGAAATTCTGCCTTCCTTGGAGAGGGAAACAGAATGAATTCTCTTGGATTTTTCCTTGAACAGTAGACAGGACTGGACTGTAGGCACAGGAAGATGCCTTGTGCCTGCCCAAGCACCAAAACCGTCAGTGGACATTTTGGTGACACACACACACACGCCCCCCGCCAACAAACTAAACTCGTGATATTTGGAAAGAAAACGAGATTTAGACTGCAGTTGAACGTGACAGGCTAGATCTATTTCTCTCGCCCCTTTTGTCTCCAAGTTACCTCCCTCAGAGCTGAGATCTAAACCCCAGGAGCTCACAAGTTTTGCCACCGTTTTATCAGGTCTCAGCCCACAGTACTGGGTGGGGCAGGAGACTCTACCCAGCAGCTCCAGCTAACTCTGGCAAAAGCAGCTCTTCTTTAAGGTAAAATAAAACCAGTGGTAAGCAATTAGTTGTCCTGTGGGTGTATATCCCACATAGCAGCATGTCTTACAGGGTGATCTAGTTCTCTTTAACCTAAGTTGTCGTCTACTTGAAGATCACAGGCTGAACCTTTGAGAAGGCTGAAAAGAATCCCCCACAGAGGTGACCATCCCACCACAAGCTCTGCGGTCCCGTGACAGCAGCCCAAGCAGGACCTGGCTGTTTCAGGCAATTTTGTGGGTGACTGCATCAACCTTGTTTCCTCAACACCTTCCCAGCTATGACTTCCTCCCTCGAGAGAGTTTGACTTTTAATCTCAAGTCCCATTGTTTTTCTCTCAGTTCCTGAACGGTGACTCTCTTTACAAAACCAGTTTTGGCAGGCTCAGACAGAGGTTCGTCCGACGCCAAAGAGCTAAAAGATTCTGTCATTCTCCTGTAACTGACATGAAGTATTTACCAAGTGGTGGCTTGTCACAATAATCCTTTTCCTCTGTTTACTTTTCAGGCTGCTAAAAGCAAAGCATCCCAATAACCTAGCTGACTTACGCATTATGAGAGAACCATTTGGTATCAAAGTAAACCCAAACAGAAGAAAAAGCGGAACTACAGCACGCTGTGCCCTTCATATACTGCAAGATTTTGATCCAAAATGCTTAATCACACAGAATACCTTCCCAATATAGCTTGCTGACGCGTATTGGTGGGCAGAAGAGACCAAACAGAAAAAACTGTCCCAAGCAGTCTGCAATAGTATTTCAGTCTCCCGGGAGAGGAGCTCTCAACAACAGTGGGAGCCTGCGGTAGAAATCTTTGTTTCTAATGTGAATGACTAGAGAGGAGAGAAACAAGCAAACAAACCAACCAATCCCTTAAGGAGAAGCCTTCTGGGGGGGGGGGGGAACACATTAAAAAAAAAGTAGTTCTATTAATTCTTCAGTTTTCTTCATGTATTCCATGCAATTTAACAAGCATCATTAAGCCAAATGGCAGTTGAGAAAAGTCTTGGAGAAACAAATCAGTGATGTATGTAACTAGGTTTGGACAGATACAGTCATTCTTAGTTATTTCTTCATTTTGGCCGCTTGCTTTTCTTTTAAAGTAATGTGAGTGCTTCCTGTAGCAAACATAAGCCTGTAAGGGACATTCCACTGAGACTTGAAAGATGGAATACTCCTGTGGATGGAGTATAGTCTTCTTTCACTGCTACTATTAAACTTAGTTTTTTTGAATACTGATGACCTGTCCAGCAGTCTCACCTGGATCCAGATGTTATCAGGCTTTTAATACGATAATCTGGAGGACTCTGGAAAGTGCCGAGGTTTTATGGAGAAGGAAGGTTTATTTTTGCTTTTATTACAAATTTAAACTTTGGGGTTTTTTTCAAAGCCTCGTAAAAGTTACTTGGTTCAGGCTGGGTAGCCCACTAGGAGGTTACAGGAGAGACTGTGAGAGCAGAACACAAGTTTCTCCCCTTTCCCTTGCCTTTTTTTCCCCCCCCCCCCCTGCTTTATGAGTGGTGTTACGAGCAGGGCAAATTTAAATGAAATCTTGGACTGTCATCTTGCTGACCTCAATCCCAGCTGCCTAAACCTTTGCAATGCTGCTGTCCTTGGCATCCAGAAGTGAGCAGACATCAATTTAGCTCGTTGATTACAAAACGGTGAATCTGGTATGAGGAACTAGATCCGTTCCACTGTCTTGCACGCTGTTTAAAAGACAGCTTTATTTCTCTCTCTCCCTAGTACTTCATTTACAGTAGCAGGCTTGATGTCTCAATCAGGGCACTAAAATGCTGCAGAGGCTACGGTGCTTGCAGGACTGCATACACCGCCCACACGCTACTGCTTCCACCAGATGATGCTTTTTTTAAAGAGACCTCCAAGTCATTAAGCACACGCCAAAACATCTCACACCACTTCCTTATCAGGAAAGGCCCTTTTTCAGTTGCCTTTTTAAAATTAAGATAGAATATCAGAGAGTCACCAATGTCATGTTAATAAAATTAAGTTAAAAGCGAATTTAAACAACTATTTTATGTCTCAAAGATTGTCTCACTATACTCAACTGCTACACAAACAGAAGTAGAACAAAACAAAAGCGAGTTCTTTACCTGTACTCGAATCAAATTGATTATCATCTGTCTTCCCTTCATTTACTGACTCGCTGCCAGGGTCTCCTTTCCAATTCATTATCTTTGAAAAACCACTTGAGAGAGAGGAGAAAATGCCGCGGATGAAATAGCCTTGCTGTTCAGAGTCCACTGAATGCACGGCTTGCAGAAAAGGCTTTGCATTCCTGTTTCCAGTGTGTGGCACAGGTTCAGACAGAGATCGGTTGAAAGGAACCCGAAACGGTCTAGTCCTTGTCTGGAAAAGTGTCTCCATTGGGTCTTCGTGGAGAGCATCAGCACTGGTAGCAGCCATGCTTGCAGAACTTTTGGCAAGACTTGGATCACTGCACTCCCCTTTCAGGCTGCATGAGCCCTCTCTTTTGCTTATCCTCCAGGGAAGGCGAGGATGTGTCTGCCACCTGTACGCTCCAATAGGTTTCTCTGGGTCAGAACTCGTTTGTTTATTCATCTTCTTGCTCTTCATTTGGTCATACCAATGATAGTCCTTCAAGGCAGCAGTGCCAGCATCTTGTTCCGACAACGATCTTCTGAAGGTCCTGGGAGTGAGACTATAGTGCTTTTTGAAAGCACTCATTTTCCACCCCTTGAACTTCAGCTCTTCACTTACACTTCTTGTTGCTTAGTAGCCATAGAACTGTAGTTCCTCACTCACCATTTTGAAGTCACAGTCACTTTGTTCACTGCTGTGAACTGCAAGATAGCAGAGGTTCTTTATGAAGATCTTGAGCATCAATCCCAGAACCAGGTATTTCTACATCTCAGGAAGAAGGACGTGCCCTCACCTATAGCAAGACGACTTCTCACGGCACATGAAGCCTTGCTATGCTTGTGGCCGCTTCCTGCACTGTCACATTTCTGCACCAAGCTTTCAGGAAATGACTAAAAGAGCCCAGCCATGAAAACCCACAGTGGTGTTCTGCACCAATCACGCTTCACTTTTTTCAGTCTACATTAAAGATTTGGTTAAAAAAAATAGAATGTGAAAGTACTTCACTCTGGAGTCACAGCAAAGTCTCAGAAAAGTGCTAAAAAGTTGCAATATTCAACTTAGACTCATGCACATTATGCTCTTCAGTTAAGTAGTAAAGTATATAACTATATATATATATATATATAAAGTTAAGTATAAAGTTATATACAAAACAAAGATGATTCCTAGAGTTTATATTTACCAGAGGTACGTCGTATCACTTAGGAATAACTCAGAGTTGCCTTTCAGAGAGAGGTAAAATAGGCAGATTCATCAGAATCGAGCGCTGGATGCCCCAGAGAGGAAGGCAAAGGGGAGGAATGGAGTAAGGAGAAGAAACACCGCAACATAATGAAGTGAGAGTGTAAATACACCAAAGGGAAATAAGTAAAGGGGAGGAGAAAAGGGACAGAGGGTGGGTGGGACTTCGCCAAACACAGACCAAAGCAAAGGGAAGGTTTTGAGGCATGATCCTCTGGCAAACTGAACAGGACAGCACACAGATTTTCCTTTTCCTCTCCCACCCCCCTTTAAAAAAAAAAAAACAAAAAAACCAAAAAAACCCCAAACAACAACCACCCCCCCCCCCCAAAAGAATAGGGATTTATTTTTATAAATCAAGTCGGAATAAGTGAGATGGAAAAAATAGTCCTATCTGTTTAACCAAGAGGAAAAAAAAAACCTTGCCTTCTCTACAATTTAAGAAACAGCTGACTATTTTAAAAATGTCATAAAGAAAATATCCACTGGTGAAGTCAGATCATGCCTGCCAAGTTTTAGACCAGAACACTTAAATCTCAAGTCTACTCAAATCCCTGAAAATAGGGGGTTTATAATGGAAATGCTGACAGACCCTTGGCAATCAAGTGACAATGAAAACTACTTCTCTGGTTAAATAAAATGATAATCTGGTCTGGCAGACCAATAAAGCTTCACTGACCCACTCTGGGATCTCGCCTTTAAGCTAGGCTGTATTCGTCAGCCAAAGTACATTCCTGGCAGTTGCAGATGCAAAAACTTCCTTACTTATGTGGATATATGGAAACGGGTATCACTGCTCCCTAGAACAGGGTTGGAGTTCCCCAAAGATCCCCATCATGCAGAGAAATAATTTCCTTATTCAACAGCAAGTTACATTCTTCAATTAGAAGCAACAGAAGTGACTATCCAAAGTTGCCATGTTCAAGAAGTTACAACAAATAGCCTCAGACGCAAGAACAGCTCAGAAATTGCAATGCAAATTCTGCATCAAAAATAACGATGCTGACTCTTGTGCTTTGTAGGAAGTCATGCTGCTCAGAGCACAAGTCTTAAATGACAAAATGCATCTAAATGAGAACTCTGCTACAATTTCCATCCAGAGCAATGATCTCCTCAAGAAGACATGAGGAGCAGTGAATGTACGGAGAGATGCAAGTACTCCCAGTGTGAAAACTACAGAATTCACCTGGAAAAAGGTGGCTGGCTCTTGTCTTCTGTTTGTTGACTGCACGGGTTGCTGATCACCCTTTGGAGGAGCCTCTCTGGTCCCATGGACTTGCATGGGTTGAAGTCTTCTGAAGCAATTCTCAAGTAATTCCTGACTTGACCTTCGTCCACTGCTGGCAGCTTTTTTCCTTCCTGGTCCCTTTCACCAAACGCAGAGGCCTGTGAGTCCTGGTTTCTGAAGGCTGAGGCAAACGCAGCACTGAGGACCTCAGCTTTAACTGGATCTGCTGTTACTAGATCATCCACCCCTTTCAGCAACAGGCCCCTGTTTCCCCTCTTTAGCCTTTTACTACTAATGTGGCAGCAGTGCTTTGAGCAAATGCTTTCAATTAGTCAGTCTGGTAAAGTAGGTTTTATGGAACTTCAGAAATAAGTATAAATAAATACGACAGACGACGATGTGGTTCGCTCTAATGGCACAAGCCATAACCAGCAGAGAAAACTGAGACTGTGAGGTAGGTTTCTGGTCAGCTCTGCAAGCGTTGCTTGTACAAGTTTCCGCTAGCACATCTACATCTACTTTTGGTTTGGGAGCACAGAAGGGCAGGAGAGGACAGAAGACGGAGACAGACAGTACAGTAGCTGAAGTCCTCCTGGGGTTTGCTTGCTGTAGATTTCTAGCACACTTTCTAACTCCTGTTGAAACATAACAACCAAGCTGAGCACTCATACAAACCATGTTTTGAAACAGCATTTTGAAAGCCCTTATCTGCTGTATCAGAGGACTCTGTATGACCAACAGCAATGACTCAACACAGATAATATGACACCAGCTGCATCAACGTTGTTCTGAAGCAGGGATTTAGCACAGCAGCACTTTGGACAGAATGAATCTTTAGGCGAGACATTGGTCTTTGCATGAGGACAGATATGATCATCAGTACTGCTCTCATCCTAGTTCTCCTTTTCACCACCAGCCTGTATACACCTGACTGTATGGAAAGATCATTTCATCTCCTTCCCAGTACAGCTTGTGTTACATCAATCACTGACTTCCACAGACCACCCATTTCAGCACCGGAACGCAGAGAAGGATTAACCACGTATCAAGTTACAGCATGAAGCACCGTGCAAAACCAGTTATGGGTTAACTTCTACTCAAAAATATTTTTATTGGTGTGGCCAGGGGTTGGACCACAGTTCTGTACAGAATTAACAACACAGAAAAAGTCAGGCTTCAATAAGCACTCAACATGAAGCCCAGGAACATCAAAGTCACAGCGTAGTTTAAGTTTGAATAACGTTCAGAAGGGTCTTTACTTTTGACTTTTGATTTCATGTTACCACTGCTCAGCTAAATGCACTTTGTGATCAAAGAAAACAGTTGTCCAGCTGCCTTCACTTAGCTGAGATTTCAGTGTACTCTACAGAGGGTAAAGAGATCTTTCTCAAAGTGCTTCTAGAAACGGTATACAAGGCTTGCATGTTTATTGACATAAAAATCTCTGATACACAAGTTTGCTTAGTCTACAAATAAGACAATTCTTTTAAATTGCTAGCTCAAAAATTTTAGCTTGGGCTTTGAGTCAAACTGGACTCTCTCTTCCTTCTACACATCATCAATAGCAAGGATGATGCCCAAAGAAAGCCTTTGTCTATACTAACCCAACGCCATCGAGTTAAAATCAGTCTCGCTTGGCTCCAGCATTCCTTGCGTATATATGACATGCAAGAAAGTAATTCATGCAGCAGAACTTTCTCCTTGATCCGCAGTCCAGTTACTCATGTGAAACCCCCAGCCCTTTCGGAGCAGTTCATCTGGGGAAGCATTTACGTGGTCTCACTATTGTAGAGAAATCAACTCCACAGCAGCGACTGCTAACGTACTGGTTACGCGAGATCCCTAATCACACAGCGCCACCCCCTCAGCTGTCAGCAGGTAAAATAATTTCAGTGGAAGAAAAGAGCTTGTCAATTAACTTGAGAAAATCTGGACTATTTTCATTTATACCTCCTGTTTTTAATATCCACTGCATAAAAAAAGTGATCCTCAGCTAGCAAATTTTCCTCAGAAGTAGGTTTTTTTAGTAATGTTTGCAGTTCATTGTGCCAAATCGTTCATTTAGGCTTTTCAGAAAATTACTATTTTCTTCCCAACAATTCAGTCATTTAATCATCTGATTTGACATGTTTAACAGCATATATTTCACCACTCTAGATATTTAAGTAATTTATTCACAAAATGCAGATTTGCTATGTTGGAATGTAACTGTATTTCAGCTTTAGCATTATATTGGGAAAACAATCTTTCTTAACTTTATAACAACATTTCACAGAAAACGTACACAAGCAGCATTACATTTTCACCAAGCATATGAAGATAATTCTTTGGCAACGGACTCCTGCGTGGGCAGCTCTATCTCCGCCATTTGGCTTTCCAAAACAACTACCCGGTTCTGATGCACAAAGCTACAGAAATTCCTCAGAGTATCTGCGGTTTAATAAATACTACCAGCCAATTAAAATTTAAAAAAAAAAAAAAGAAAGAAAAAAAGCAACGCCACAAAAAAACCAAACGCATCATTGCCAAGCAGCTGGAGGGAGAACCTGTCTCTGATGATAAAATTTAATGTTTAATGCTCGCTCGGTCCCCGAGAGCTGTCTAGTGCTTGAGTAAAGGCACAATGTGTAAAATTTTAGTTCATCTTCAGCGTAGTTTATATTGAGAAAAAGATGAATTGAAACCTCCCATGACTGAATTACTCCATTTTAAACTCATTTCGGACCAAGCACAAACTTACCACCTTCTCATTTTTTAAAACATTTGGCAAGACATGGGAGGAGGAGGGAGGAAAGAGAAGAGACTTAAAAAAACCCCCAAAACCGAAAACCCACACAACTATCAAAACCCATGACAAACCCTGAACGTTTATTCACCACACTTGGGTTTTCAACCAAGTCCTCTCTTCTAAATCATAAAGAAGGTTAAGAAGGTTAAGAAAACACTGCTTCCGAGAAGATCCCAGACTAGGTCCCCAGCTACCAGCCATCAAATGAGTTCTTTAACACGTAGAAAAGTAAAACAAATTGCACCCTGCATCCTCCCCAGAGAAACCAGAAGGGATGCAGTCAGGCAGGGATCCTCGATTTTGCAGTTATCTCCCCTTTGCTCCTTTACCCTTCAAAACTAGTCCAACGCTGACTGCAGTGGAACAGTTCATGGAGCAGTAACCAATATATAAAGCAGAAACCATCACAAACATCTTCCAATTGACCCAACTTGACATGCAGCTAAATAGCATAGAAGATGAAAGATTTTTCCTTCCCTTTAAATTAGAGACTTTTCAAAATATTAAGTTTTGTTTATGCAAGGCTAAGTAATTAATGACCTAACATCCCCTTCCCATCTCCTATCACCAAGATGCATCTGTTTCCCCCTGCAACATTTCCTGCAGGTGAATATCGCTTCTCCTCAGCTCAGCGCAGACCACTGCACCTGACTTACTTGACCGCTTAATATTTAGTGCATGCAGAGGACAAACGAAATAGCACCTTAAAAATGGCTGTGTTTGGGATTAGAGTGCCTGGAAGAGCAAGGCTTGCTGGAGTTTGGAATTGGCGTGGCTGGAACACAGATAACTTAGGGAGCTCAGAACAGAGGTGCTGAGAGCAAAGCTGCCGCCTGTTTATCTGACGAGCTTTGTGCTAGCAACGCCTATCACTGACCACACAGAAAGCTCACCTGCCCCAGATAAACCAACAAAGCACGCTGCCTTCACTCTCACTATGCTGAGAACAAAATGCATCTATGAACAAATTAAATGGTGATACCAACACATTTAAATGTCTGAGTGCACCTCATTTTCTGAAGTTTTTGTGCCAAGTCACGCTGCGTTGTACAGTCATTGCCCTGTATTTCCGAGCCCTTTACCTTTCACTATAGCCAAAGCTGCAGTTATGCCCAGTGACAGGACAAGAGGTAACGGGCACAAACTTGAACATAGGCAGTCCTTTCCTCTGAGGGTGGCAGAGCCCTGGCGCAGGCTGCCCAGAGAGGTGGTGGAGTCTCCGTCTCTGGAGACATTCCAAACCCACCTGGACGCGTTCCTGTGCCACCTGCTCTGGGTGACCCTGCTCTGGCAGGGGTTGGGACTGGGTGAGCTCCAGAGGTGCCTTCCAACCCTACCATTCAGTGATTCCATGATGCAGACTGATTCAGGTCTGCATTTGCAGTGGTCTAATATCTGAAGGCAGGTACCAAACAACTGTTTAAGTCTTCTGTCCTCGAATTCTTCTACACTTTCTCTGCTGATACGAACTCCCCACCTAAAAGTCTCCTGGCTACGTTTCTCCATGCTGTTCCCATGATCTGCATGAGAAGCTGCTACAGCGCTGTCAACTGAACAGAGCAGAGAGAGATAATAGAAATTTATGAGATGCTGGGTTTTGGATGGATGCCAGGAAAAGTTAGCAAGAAAATCCCATTTCAATACATCGCAAATAAACCTGTAGAACAGCAAAGCCAGATTTTAATTTCACTAGCAATCTTTTGTTGTTGTCAACAAAACACAGCTCATGCCAAGTTTCAAGGGCCTTAAAAACGTACATTTAGAAGCTAGCCAAGCGCGCGCAGCGGCTTAGCGAGCCCACACACGCAGCTGCGAGCAACGCCAGCCCAAGCTAGCCAAGTATTCCAGCAACATGCACTGGTGCAAATAAACAAATGTATAACCTGAAGGTAAACACTTTGTAGCATGGAAAGTCATAATAGTAAAAAGACCCATTTGTGGTGAGTGGCAGCACTTCCCTCGGAAACTTGCAGAGATTTACAGGTTTCTGTAAGGTAGGCGAGCCCTCAGCCCCGACCTGAGACACTGCGGCTCCCGCAGGTCTGGCTCCTCTGTGGGCTTACCACCCTGCCGAGATGTGAAGCCACCGAGACGTGAAGCCACCGGCACACACAGGGGGCTCAAGCTGAGAAGAAACCCTGTGGAGCCACAGATCACCAACTTCAGCCCCTGCAGAAAGACAAGGGCACTGACCTACCTCACTGACAACTTCTGCGAGACCATCCTTCCACTATATTAATAAAGAAGTGCTCATCAGCACTCTGACATCCATTTCTTCATGATTACAGGTTGGGCTTGGTACCATCTGAAATACCATATGCAAGCTACTGATTTAGGTTTTTAATAATGACATTTTTCACCAGGGAAAATTACCTTTCCCTCACCCCACTCCTTTTCCAATTGAAGTGTTTTGGATTTCTTACTTGTTTGCGAGGGGGGAAGCATTATTCCTGCAACCTTAAAGGTTTACCAGCAGAACACAGTTTTATAGCTAGATGTGATCCTTGCATGCATCAAACCAACGGCAGCTTAAACATTACTAAGAGAGGAAAAATAGCCATAGTATGTAGGCATGTTAACAGATAAACATCTCAAAAATGGTCTTGGTAATTATGCCCAAGTAGCAGGTGCCTATATGCAAACTTTCCAGCCTTTATTTTTATGTAACTGTAACCACATGGAGAAAGTAATAAAAGAAACAACCAAAAGAGAAGGCAAAAGAGATGAGAGGGAGAAAAAAAGAGAAGTTATGAAATTTAAATGACCTTCTAACCAGAAGAGTTCTTTCTCCACAGGTTGCCTGTCAGGAACAGTCTTGAATCAGTGCAAAAGCCAGAAGACAGGGACAGTGATGAAGTGCTGAAATGAAAACGTGTCGTCTGCCAGCCTGAGAGAGCTGCGAGCCCGGCGCCAGGGCTGGAGGAGATTTCACAACTGGCAACAGTGAGCAGAGCCAAAAGATGAAGCAAGGTGACCTGCAGGCACTAAAACAGCACAAGACTGGGAGAGAGAAAGGAGCACACCTTCTTTGACTAAGACTATCTCTGTATTTGCAATTTAAAGAATGACTAAAGATGTCCAGTGCAGGACACTGCTTGCGATAATGCCATGTGATCTCTGAGAGATGAACCTGTATGTCCTAACACCGAGCCTGAACTGAGAATTTAAATGAAACCCCTTAAAAAGTAATATTAAAATGTGTCTGATGATAACACGTACAAAAGAAGCTCTCCCCAAAAGAGAAAGATACAGAATAATTTCAACCTTTGAAGAGAGAGGATGGAGCGAGGGGGAGAGGGAAGGAAGATAATTTCTCTTTCAGAGACTATTTAGGGAACAAACCTGTGACGTGCACACACCTTCTCACTACAGGATTAAAAAAGAACTAGACATTGTAAAAAAGGATTTGCACAAAGCCCGAGTCATTGTGTCCCAGGCAGAGTCCCCAGCCACTAAAGCCGTCCTTCCGAGGACTGCTGTCTGTGTCAGCTGGACAGGGAGGCCGATGTCCAGGCCTTGAACACGCAGCGAGCCATGCCCACAACACAAGTGCTTCATTTCTTTTGTGTCTTTTCATTCATTATTACTGTACCAGAGACTATTTCTCTTTCAAGTTCCAAAATAACTTCGTTTTTGTTTCATTAGGTGTGAACACTGACTTACCAGATGACAGAACTGCCTATTTCTGAAGTCAATCCTGTCCAAGTTGAGCATCCAAAGTGCCATTTGTAGATCTGCGCAAGTGGCACTTCCATTGCAAAAATGGAAATTTTAACCAATTTTAACCTGGTTTAACAGGACCAGGAAAAAAAACCCAAAATAAAAATCTCCAAACTGCATGCTCTTGCTTAGAGCAAAATCCTCACCAGTTGACATTTCTTAAATGCTTTTTATTTAAACCTCAGATAGCTTTGTACAAGCCTCTTTAGGGTGCTACTATCACAGCCATCACACCTACAAAGAAACTAGCTTTCAGAAAGAAGCCGCGAATAGTCCACAAATTACCGCCAGCCCTGTGAAATGACATGCCAATATCCAGCTACCACCAAGGTCATGGGAGGCAGCAGTTTCAGGAAAGACACTTTTGTCCCACCCTCTCTTGATGTGCAACTATTGTCAAAAAAGTTACTTGATTAAAACATTCCTCCTCAAGGCCTTCATGTTTACTCACTTCATCTGTAAAAGGGAAAATGAGCTGTTATTTGCTGTTTTTACCTTGACCACCCTAGCTCCATCCTCACCGAGCGGTGCAGAACTGCTCTGAACAATAAAGTCTGACTTTGAAATTTTATCTTGAAGTTTCAAACCAACCTGCCAACAAGCCAAAAGTATTTGCTCTAAATATGAAACACAAAGACACGTCGGGTTTTATAAATACATAAACAACCACCGAAGCTAGACTAAGTTAATGAACATGTGTATTCCAATTCAAATAGATGGGATGGCACTTGTATGGCTTCACTTAGTAACTTATTATAATCTCTGCCTTATAAAAGGGGTTTTCACACTTGTGAAACACTCATATACCAGCAAGACATAAAATCAGGATGTAATCAAATCTCCACAGTTTTATGTGGAAATCTCTCGGGACTTCAAGCTGCAAAACGGAATGTGAATAATTGCATCTATTTTCTAATAAAGACCATGTGCCTCAGGAGTCGAGTACACAAGTTTTCAAGAGGTCTGCATAATATTTTTGGAGGTATTTCTACTTCAAATAAGCAATCCAGTTAAGCAGAGATAAACACGCACACACATCAGTGACCTTGTTTAAACAATGCACCAATTATTGTGATAAATCTGGCTGCCAAATCTAAATATAGACTTTTAGGAAAAAACAATGGAGTTTGAGTAGGAGACAGACTTTTCGTATTTACTGTTTACCTAATTATCCAAATGAATGTGCAATTTGGCCTCTCTCCCCTTTTCAGGCTGCATGACCACTTTCCCACTCGGAGCCAAGAGAGCTCTGGCTGTTACTGGAAACGCAGCGTGATCCGGCACATTTGATGCTACGAGTGCACTTGGTGCAATTTCAAAGCTTGCATCACAGTTTGGGTATGTGCGTACTGTGCTTCCCCCAGACAGCCCCAGGCCTGACACAAGGCAGATAGGCACCGCAGGACTGAGTCACAGCCACAGAAATAGGGATTTTTATTTTTATTTTTTAAATGAGGGCATGCAGGGGAGGAATTAAAAATCCCATTCAAAACCCACTCTAGGTTTCCAACTTCGGGTGCCGAAGAAGGAAATGAGGGGAGGAGGGGGAACAGATTAAAAAGGAGGAGGAGAAAGCTCTTTTATTCAGGGTTATATTTTTAGACTGTTACTAGTTTTGTTTTGTCATCGTGCTACGGAAACTAGACCTGTGTGAATTAATGCAGCATTATCCTTTCTAATTTTTGCTAAGTCCATGCTGCAGTATTAACCTAATCTTCTTACGTGGGACATGGCAGGGCATTTGCCCCCCTCCCCCTCGCCCCTGGACCTGCTGTGGCTGATGTTTTTCCATCACAGATATTCCTGACTACACCATACATCCAACTACACATTCCCTCCTTCGCCAAACCATGGAGGCACAGGTAGAATTCATCCCTTTTGTGTTGGGAAGCAAAATCTACGTCCTGCAGACATTGAACCTGAAATCTTGATTTGTCTTGAAGCATGCTAAGGTAATGCAATTTATAACCATAGCGTTTGCGAAGGAACACCGCTGAAAAGCTTCTCCTTGTTGCTAGAAATACTCACGACTTAAAGTGCCTTCGCCCTTCTTGATCTATGGATATTTATAAAAGTAAAGCTCGATTTTGCTGGGCAGGCTGAGGCTCGAGGAGAGAAATCCATGCCTGCTATTCCCCACTCTATTTTAGTTTGTACCAATTATGTAGCACATTTAGTCTTATTGTTTCAAAACAAGTTAAAACTAACTTGAATTTTTTTAACAAGTTTCTCTGCCCAGCTATCATTGTGAGGGTTATTGTCAAACTATTTTTTTTAATTTCCTTTCTCCACACTTACACAGCAAGGCCAAACCCATTTGTGACTTCCCTCTCTAGACGCAAGTTGCCACGCATAGATCAATTCCACAGAAATACAATGACTTACAGTGAAGAAATCATTTGGAAAAAAACCCAAACATATGGAGCTCAACTTATTTATAAATATCTTCAAACAGGAGCCTGGAAGCATTCCACCCTGGGCAGGCGATGCAGGAGGCAGAAGTGGTGGGGAGTGGCAAGGGAAGAGGCAGACAGTAAGACAGTATAAGGATTTTTTTATTATTTTTTTTTTGTCTTCAAGTTTTGTTTTCTTCTTTCCAAAAAAACAAGAAAGGCCAGGAAATCCTCCCAATTCGGCATTCCCAACACCACCACATTAGACGAATACAAGGTCTTCGCTTCCTGTTCCCTCCCCACTTCACAGCAAGGGAGGACGGAGCAGGACAAAGCCAACATCAGATCTCACAGGGACACTACAAAAAGAGAAAAAGCCCCATAGGTCAACTCTTGTTTGGGTAACACACAACTTCTTATGCCATACTAACGCATACATTTTTTCAACTATAAAAACCCAGACCAGGTCTTAGAGTCAGTAAAGCTTTTCCTCCACGTCTCATCTCTAAACCAAAGACTAACGGGCCAGGCCTCCTGCAAAAGGCCTCCTCAGCCGTCCAGTACCTGAAGGGGGCTACAGGAGAGATGGGGAGGGACTCTTTATCAGGAATGGAGCGACAGGATGAGGGGTAATAGTTTCAAACTGAAAGAGGGGAGGTTTAGATTAGATATTAGGAAGAAATTCTTTCCTGTGAGGGTGGTGAGACACTGGCCCAGGTTGCCCAGAGAAGCTGTGGCTGCCCCATCCCTGGAGGGGTTCAAGGCCAGGCTGGATGGGGCTTGGAGCAGCCTGGTCTGGTGGGAGGTGTCCCTGCCCAGGGCAGGGGGTTGGAACTGGGTGATCTTTAAGGTCCCTTCCAACCCAAACCATTCTGGGATTCTATGAAAAGCCAACAAGGCTCTCCTCTTACCATCACCAGCTGGCAGAATTTTGGAGTAGAGATGGTTAAAAGGGAAGGAAGGGAAAAAAAAAAACCAACCAACCCCACCCAAAGCTCAACTTTCTCTCCACCTGCAACCCCCTTTTACAGGGGTCCAGGGGGACAAGGACCCATCTACCTCTGCTGCTGCTCACACCAGACATGGAAAAGTAGGAAAGGTGGCGGAACACACTAAAGAGTCTCATTTCCAAGCCATACCTTAGGCTCCTGCTTTGGAGCAGCTGTGCAAAGCTCCTGCCCTCCCGTATCCCCACGGCAGAGCGAGGCACAGATAGCTTCACACTAAGAGGTGCTGGTGGCACGGGATTAACACACAGTTTTGAGACTCGGGGAGAAGTTGCGTGGTTTTGCCATCATGCAGTTGGCATGATTTCCAGCAACAGAGACCAAAAATCACCTCCCTGTATAAATACACATGTAGGGACACGAGGACAACTGAAACCAAAACAAAACATTTCTCCTCTCTGAAATGCTGTCAAGCTATCAAGTCCTTTTATCCTGTCGACTGTCTGAAAACTGACGGAAGAAAACTGAGTATTACTCAGGAATAAACTGGAACAGAGGAAAAAAAAAACAGGGATAAATAACAGCTTATCTTCTTAAAATATAAACCCCTCAAGGAATATAATTTGCTGCAATTAAATATAAAAAGACAATCCTCAAGATAATCCTTAACAAATCACCTTAAGAGTTTAATAAGTTGTGGTTTGGTTTTGGGGATTTTATTTTTTTTTAATGCATGTTTAAACTGACCTGTGTTTTAAACTGACCTGTCAAATCTACTTCTGAATTTCTCACAACTGATGAACATGGGAGCCAGAATAGAAAGTCGGCAAGACAGGTTAGTTTCTAGGGCCACTGAGATAAATAGCCGAAACCTCTTTGTCGAAATAGTTAATTCTTAAACTAGCAAGAAGTCTCAGGTCTGAGCTTGTATCATTCCAGAGCGTGATATATTCATCTCTCAGACACAGCGACATCACCCTAGGAAGCCGAGTAGCCTGCCATCCAACTTTGTGACTCTGGCTCTCACAGATCAACATGAAATTCTTGATACCAAAGTGCTTGAAAAGAGCTGATAATGCTATAAATATTTACTGTCCTACAGTAAACACACCATTGCTTTTACACTGAAGACAGGTTCAATTGCTGATATTTAAGATAAGCCTTATACACTCCGTAGATATAAAGGATTATTTTACCAAGCTCTCTTTTGAGTTTCCTTGTCTTTCCTTTCTGGGTCACCAAAATTTAGACACAGGCTCTATTTCCTGTGCACAGACGGCATGAGCTCTTTTTTCTGCATTTTCTTACTTGCTTTGTTCCATACACAGAAAGATGTTCCCCAAGCAGCTGAGAAGTGGAATGCTCTGTTCCCAGAGCAGAGATGATTCACTGTACTCACAAGACAGGGTGTAAGATCTCCGGCCCTTCCCCCCAAATCCCCACCATTTTGCAAACTTTCAGTGTGCCTGAATTAAGTGGGTTTTTTGTCAAGCGAACAAAAATTCACATTTCCTGCCAAACCACTAAGCCATGTACAAATCTTAGAACGTACACCCAATTCAGCATGTCTTAGGGAGAACTCAGGTACGCAGAGACCGCGTTGGCAAAGCTGTAATGGTCAGCTTGACAGAAGGAGGAGGATTAAGACTGTCAAGTCCAGAGAGAATCAACTTGATATTTACTAGGGTATCCTGAGGCACAGAAGTACGAGCAAATCCCGACAAATCCAAAACTCGTTGCTCACACTAGACTGCTGTTGTACCCTGCAGAGGCTTTGCTTATGAGGTGACCTCATGGTAGCGTTTTGTTGTTCTGAGCTGCTTAAAACTTTTAACTTTGGCGATTGTGGGTTTATAGCTTAAGGTGGCACATCCGAGGAGCCTGTAGCAAAGATGGGAGGACACAAATAACTCTTAAACTGACTTTGTTACTGAAATCAGTCTACAGTGGAATTTCAAGTCTACAACAAGTTTTCCAGAAATAGCGCAAGATTTATACAGACAAGATTGCCCACCAATTCCTTATTCAGAATCTTTTTGTCACATTCACTGGAAAAAAAAGTTGGGTTTATTCCTGTCCTTCATTCTTCTACCCTACCGGCTTTTTTCAGTTACTTTTTCCACTGCTCTTCCCATGTAACAGCTATCAGGCACAACCAATAGATGGATTAAATCACACAAGCCTTCCTATTGTATTCACTGTATTTTTCACAGCTGAATAGTCTGTATCCATTCCATTCCAGTCTAGAGGGATTTTAAGAGATTGCATATCACTGAAGTTAACGGGAGAGTTCACCCACCTGCACCTCTGCTTTCAGTCCATTTTTGAAAGTCCTTCTTATAACTCCAGACTATAGAATAAATTACAGTTCAATAAATTTAACAATGCAAAAAATATCTATCCCAACACTAATTGAAATCTCTTTTTAACACTTTTTAAAGTTGGCAATGAAAGGAATATTAAAATGAGAGCTTCAGCTCCGTTACCATTAAGATCTCTAAATTTTGTATTATACAGTTAAGGGAATTTCTGAATGAACTAGAATGTGGCAATTTCTGGGTAATCCCACTAAAGCCAGAGGCGGGGGGAAGAAATCACTGCTCTCACATTCTTTTTCTATTATCAAATGCAATATAATTAAATGCAAGGATTCCTATTAAAATAACTGAAGCCAATCGCCACAAACTACGCTACTGGGAAAGTTAAGTAGAATGAAAAAAACAATGCAGCAATACAAAAGAGACTAGTGACACACAACACAATTTCTCACTAAAGGAGGAATAAATGTATATTTAAAGCTCAGAAATTTAGAGCCAGGAGTAAGAGGGGAAAACATGACATAGGAGGAAGGGAAGAGAAGGAAGAAACATGTATTTATTATCTCAAGATCTTAACTTCAGCTATTCCACAAGGAGTAAAGAAGCAGCGAAGAAATTCCACTGCAGCTTCTTCTGACACAGATAGGTCTAATGCTGCCATTACCTGGCCACACAAATCTGAAAATTGTTGCAGAGCTCTTGAAATCTGACAGCTAGAAAGCTGTAATTTAGCAAGGGCAGTTATTTTTGAGCACTTACTCAGGAAAAAGCTGAATTTAGCTCGGAGGAGAACTTGCCGCTGCCTGTGATTGTCCCAGAAAGTAACTGGTGATATCAAAAGATTCATACAGGGACTTTTAAAGCTTTAAAATCCAGACACAAGCAGGAAATTAAGGTTTGGACTTTTTCTGACTAGCCTAATTATAACTTTCAGCCCCAAAGCAACTTTCAGTAGTAACTGAACTCAAGGTTTAAATTCACTCTTTCTTCTACCTAAACTATCATCAAATTTGTTATCTCCTCTCAGGCCCTACTAAGACTGGAAATCTCATTTTCAAAACTAATTCTCTCCCTTACTGTTATCTGTTAACGACCCTCAGGACTGCAAATTTAATCATGATAATAGCAGAAAACACTGACAGGTGAGCAGGAATGCTTTAAGTGTTTACACCATCAGCAATAATTGGTGTTTATTTACATAGTGGTAATAGTGGAGAGCTGGTTAGCGAAGGCAAAATAGCTCCATGTCACAGCTGATACTACAACTACCCTCTGCGAATTTAGGTGCATAAATACAGCGATATTTAAAAAACTGATTATGTTCCGCAATTAAGACAATTTACCATGGATAATGAAACCTTTAGGAAACCTTTGATCATGTCAGAGAGGGACTGCAAATTTACTTTCACAAAGAAAAGTGCTGTGGAACAATACAAGTAGCCTTGTTGCAGTCCCTTGCTTATTTGTAGTGAAAAGGAGATACAGATATGTAAAGAACAGGGAAAAGTTTACTTTTAGTATAATAATGTCTCTGAAGATATCTTAAGTAATTAATTACTAATGAGAACTTTGCTTTTTAGAGGCTAAAATCTTTTAATTATTTCAAAAAATTAAAACAAGAAGATATATTAGGTTCCCAGTAAATAGAAACAGGAACTTACACACACTATTTCAGATTTTGTACTTTATGCTGTTCAATTTCCAATCCCTACTACAATTATCTGTCTGCAGAGGAACTAACACACCACATTCTTTGCTTAGCAAGAAGGTTCAGAAGAACAATGAATATACAAGGTAATGCCACATTATTTTTAAACAGATTTTTCTTTTTTTTTTTTTCCTTTTAGAACATTGAAAGACTTTCTGAAGACAGGATTCTGATGGGTCCACGACAGAAGAATACAGCATTACTAAAGCCAAACCAGACTTAAAATATTTACAACACCTGTACTGCAAGATTTTCATTAAGCGAGATGCCTTTCTTCGTAAATATGTTCTACAGCACGCTCACTTGAACTGGCAGCATAAATGTCACTGCACTCAGGTGATTAAATTAATAGCGAAGATCCCTTAGCCACGGTGTTCTGATATGACAGCTTAGTGGCTACTGCCTTTAAAATCTGTACTGTTTCACGTATGGCCATTTACTGTAAAGGTCCCCAGCGTCTCATCCTCATCGATCTGATATAAGACATTCCTCACGCTAAAAAAAACCAACCATCCTCTGAGGTACCAGAGATTCCTGTTAAGACTACCATTATTTACCTGCCAAAAGAAAGTAACGTTAAGATGATGCAACCTTCAAGGCTGTTACTTTTCTGCGATTTGAGAACTTTGATGTGACAACTTCAGCTTTCATTTAACAGCTTCTTGCATCCAACATCAACCTGCACAAGGTTCAGATGACACGGCAGCATCACTTGTGGTGATGCAGCTGAAATAACGGGTGTCACTTCAAACACTAACTAAAAGCTAATGCGACGTATTGTTATAAAATAAAGGATATTACTTAGCTAAGTCCTTCTTTATAGCTTTTTGCTACTTTGCTGTTCTTGAACATTTTAAGTTTTCCATACAGTTTGCCTTTTTATATTTTTTCAAGGCAAACAATGACGTTACAGAACTGCCAGTTTCAGTTGACTTAAGTGCCTCTCCAGCTAGGTCATGGCTTAAGCTAATTTGGGCTTATCTCAAATCCAAAAAGCGGTTTGAATTTTCTCCTGCAGTTGTGGACCACCAGACAGGCAAATTAAACAGCATTTTAAAAGTAACAGGGATCTCAGGAGAGGAGAGATAAACACAGTAGCATTTGTTAAGCTGGCAAAATGTCATTTGCCTACTTCGACCCTGACTTTTTATAACCTTTTTGTTTTAAATAAAGATCGAAATCATAGGATGTTCAGTTTCACCACCACTTCATGAAGTGTTCACAAGTTCTCTACCATAATCAACCTTAAACATATTTATAGAGAGGGGTCATTAAAAACCCCAACTGTTTCAAAGTAAATGGAATGTAACTGCTGCTGAAATAGCCTCTGCCCCTGTCTATTTTTATACAGAAGTCACCACTGAGAAGTCCCTTAGAAAGACTGATGTTTTTTCGTTTAGTTCATTAATCCTGAGATATCTGAAAGCTGCTTCCAGTTGTTGGTAGCTAAGCGAATACATAAATTTCGAACATGCAAACCCAAGATCACTTTCTGATATCCTATAAGTAAATCTAGGAACTAAAAATGAAAGATTTTTTTTTTTTAATGGCATGAGAAGAGTTAAATGAAGAGTGGTAATCAG
Organism: Fratercula arctica; assembly: GCA_947846985.1. Taxonomy (NCBI): domain Eukaryota; kingdom Metazoa; phylum Chordata; class Aves; order Charadriiformes; family Alcidae; genus Fratercula; species Fratercula arctica. The sequence goes on from CANTUZ010000012.1 coordinate 33,785,582, forward strand.
ACACAGACCCTCACAGTAAAGCCAAAATACTCATCAGCCTATTTTGCTGCACACTTTTCTTCTGCCAGAATTACAAGCGATAGCACAGAATAAGGTGTAGATCTATATCCTTGCTGCTCCCCGTACTTTAAACACAGGAAAATAAGTACTGTAAGTGTTCTTTACGCTTCCTTATAATGTTTCCTTCCAGTGCCATTTCTTTTTCCATCTAACCACTCATTGCAGTGTTCCTTTTATCCATGCACTAGTATGAAGATTTGGGCAGTAGGCCGGGATTACAAAACTGAGGTCTCAGCACCCAACCTCCCCAAATGAGGACGCCAAACTGGTTTCGGTGAGGCAGAATGAGTGCCTGTCCCCTCTGACCAAATAGTTTTTCTATGGGTATGCCTCCTCTGGGGTCACCCTCCTACCAGCTGCATTTCATACCATTCTTCTGGCATCCTTAACTTCCTAACATCCTGCAGATATTTTAAAAAAAAAAAAGTGCATTTAACACACATCCCCACAGCATAAATAATGAGATTTAAGTCTAAAAAAAAAAGCCTGTCCAGAGATTTTGAAATCATGCTGAATGTTGTCAAGCCAGTGCTTATTATGTGCTTCCATATTGTCTGTGTTTCCTTCATCAAAGAATTGCGCTTTCAAATATTGATGGGCTAAAACTACTCTGAAGAAATCTATGCAAGGTAAATCTATGCTGTAGTCATTTAATATCTCCTAGACTTCTCTACAAAAGAAACCCTCTATGTTAATTCTCAGGCTGCCTTTCGTTCAAGTGAAGTTTCAACTAGAATCATTCCAATCTCCTGATCTCTGAAGCAAGGAAAGGTGTTTACTTATTTATTTTCACTCACTTTCTTTTTGTAAAGACTTTTTGTAAAGTTAATTTACCTAAAGTCCCAAATTATTTACAGAGAGATCAGGGAGATCTCCTCTTAGTTTCCTGTATTTGTCACGCCCGGTCTGTCACAACGTAATCAAGGAGATTACTCAGTTTCAAGCGGTGTCTCTGCTTTTCCTAGGGGCAGAAATTCATGGTTTCTGAGAAGTCCTGAGTGAGCCAAGAGAGACTTGTAAGTTTGGGCTTAAAGGGAGCAGCATTTGCCAACAAGATCTCTTTCCCACCAAAGGCCAAAGCAATACTTTGCGCATCCAATCCATAACTTCTACACAAGAGACGCTGCTTAATCTGCGGCTGAACCGTCCCCTCCACAAATACAGGCTCAGTTGCAGCCTTGGGACAGATTAGCAGCAGCCAGTAACTCACACAAAGCCCCATTTTCCAAGAACAACCTTTCATTAAAGTTTGTATATTGACAAAATTGGCACTTGCACAAACCTTACCACACATGGCTCAAATTGTGCCCTCCTGTCCTTATCAAACCCTGGAGCAGAGAGAAGCCGCTCTGCTTGGGGAGGGTTGTGTCACTCTCCAATAACTCAATAAATCAGTCCTAATTAGCCCATGTTATTGAAGAGCCTTCTGCCCTCTTAAAGATTGATTCACTCAGATACGCCGCTGCAAAAATTGCTTCCTGCTGTGGCAGTTTATGATGTTTGCTTTGCAGAACGGCAGCGTGAAGAAAGGACACTTGCACCAGAAAGACACAAGGCTAATAAAATAAATTCCTGAAATTTGAGCCTGCCTCTTAAAAACACTCACTGGTTACGCGTATAATCACACTCCATAATTATTCTAATTTGCACAATTAAGAGCTGAATAAACACCATAAATTTAAATGAAAAACCCCAGGCACAGGCTGGTGTTGCTACTGGAGTATTTTAAAAAGCAAAATATGCAACAACACTGCTGATGGCGATTCCTGTAACCACTGCAACACAAGCGCACCTTACTGAAATCCAGTTAGGTACTCACCACCAAATCAAAAGAATAAGAGTAAAGCAATAAAATTGTTTCTCCTACAGCTTATTAGCATTGTTTTCTTCTCAATTCATCTTTTGGTAGTCACAACTGACACAACAGTTTATATGCTCCCGAGATGCCTGTCTCCTGCAAGCTCCCCACTCCCCCCCAAAACCTCCCTAACTAAAAGCCATCTTACTTCTATGGATCGCTGCTGTTATTTAGCCAAGCTAAGGCAGAAATCCCGGGGGCAGGCTAAGGAACAGACTTTAAAAGTGACTATGCCCCATAACTAGCGCATTTCTCCGGATAACCATCTTTTCCATGACAAAGGTTTTTGGGATTTCCACATAGCCTGGAAATGGAAGATGAAAATAACAATACCCAACAGCTCTCTGCCCGCTACCGTGCTTCTCCTCCAAGGCGCCTAAACCAACACTTTCTGATCACTTATCTTTCCCATCAGGCAAGATGTTTCTCATACTCACCGCTGAATGTCTTTGTCTGCACTAGCATCTTCCTCATCAGGCTTGCCATACCGGAATTTTTACCCACGTTGTCTAAACCTGCTCAGGACCAAACCAGGTGGAAGACTTCAAAAAAAAAAAAACCGCCTGCATCTAGTCCCTGTGTCTCTGCCGACCCCTTGGCTTTTTCTAGTGAGGCTGCACAGCGTCTGGATGAAGAAGGCTGAACACACACACACACACACACACACACACGTGTGCATGCACACGCACAGGAAGCTTGGAACCAAATCAGTATGAAACGTACCGACTTCCTTCTTCATGCTCCAGTATCTCTGCTGTAAACAAGCGCTGCATATTAGCTAAGCGAAGCCGAAAAGTCCAGCAGAGAAGGACAAAAGAAGGGAGTGGCTCCAGCAAGGAATAACTATTTTAAATACACAAACATCTTCCCATCAGATTAAAACGAGCTTTTAAATTAGGCAAATTCTGAAGCCATTGTTGTGACAGAATAACTCAAGACAAACAGGAGACACTGCTTCCTCCTCTGGAGAGGTCTCCTGGATTTCCAGTACGAAGCGTCCTGCAAGCTTTCCAAGTGCCTGGACGAAAGACTTGAGAAGGGTTCGTGTCGCTCCAGGGACAGAAGGCAAAGAAGGGGGAGTCAGACACAGAAACAAGCCCCAGAAGAGGCACCATGAGATATAACTGCTGCACCTTGCAGTGTAGGTGCCATGAACAAGCAGGGGGATGCTTAGCTGTATCTGGGTCAGACCACATGGCTGGGGCTACCAGCCCTGCCCCACAAGCCAGCCACCAGCTCTCAGGAACAAGGTCAGCTTGGCAGCAGCACATGTGTGTGCAGGGATGAGGCAGGAGTCAACTGCATCCTCTCTGACAGTGTTTCATAAACAGCCTGCTTGTGTTTTGAGAGATCTCCACCTTATCCCACACACAGGCTCCTTTCAACGGGTTTTCTCTACCATCTTGAGGCATTTAACTCACAGCAGCTCCACCTCTGAGGAAACTGGGTAACACACCACCAGCGTGCATCAGACACGCCACCAAACCCTTTTGCACAGACCCAGAGGGCTCTAACATTTGCCCCACTGCTGGCAACAAACGCTCTCTTGACGGGTAACAGAGCAGGCAGGTCAAGCTCTCCTGACCCAAAATGCTCCAAAGGAGGACAGTGATGGCTTTGACCACTCCACTGGATCTCCAGCAGGCCCATGCGCTTGGCAGGCAGGATTAGCAAGGGCAAGCAGAGCCCACGAGAGAGACAGCAGCAGCCACTTCTGCCTATTGCTGCCCTCACAGATGTCCTGCTGCAGACTGTGACAAACTGGGTGGCTCTGGAGAGCATCCTACCTGCTCTGGAGGGAGCGAGCCAGACAGAGACTACTGCCCATCCTCTCCTGTTACAACAGGCTGCAGCAGCAGCCCTTCAAAGCTGCAAGCCTGCTGCCATCAGGGAGGCCTGCTGCACCCAAGCATCCTTGGAAGAAGAGAAAAGGGAGGAAGGACAGGGCAGCTTTGGTCTGTCACCAAGGATCAGCCAAACAGTGACCATCCTCACCCTTGTCCAGGACACAGCCATAGCAGCCTTTCTGCTGGCAGCAGCCCAGCTGCTGGAAACTGCAAGTCTAGTGGACTTCTCCCCAATCGCCTACGTCAGGAAAGACTGAGACACATGCGGCTTCCCAGGACTAGAAACTTTTCCTGGTGTCTGAAAGACTACCAAAGTTATAGTAGTTCTTGGTCTGGGATCTTCAGCAGCCAGTGTCTTTATGGATACCACTAACGAAATAGTGCCTGGCCACTGTGTGGTTTCTCAAACTAAGTCACACAGTGGCCAGCACAAAAAGCTGAGTGAAGAGAAGCTGGCAGCTTGGCAATACTTAGCACCAAGATGATAAGAAGTGCCTGTCTGAAAAAGCTGCCATCTTATGCCTTTTCAGACAGATGCGTTATTTATTTTTCTATCAAAGACCACTTATCTCATAAGAGAGCTTTATTACATCGAAGCTGAAACAGTGAAAGATCTGCTACTACTCAAAGGTCCTTTTTATTACCACTTTGCAACATTGGCTACTAAAAGATACCCCATTTTTTCTTACTCTCTTAATACGGCAACAGCAGATTCCACAGTTCACCTCTTTCCCTCCTCTTTCCATCCTGTCTTTCAAAATAAACCAAATTCTCATAAAAGTAAAGTAAAAAAATTGCTGCTATCCCTTAAGGCATGTAACTGTGAGATGAAGGGGTTGGGGTCAAAAAATAGACAGAGCTGCTCTTAAGATCAGAGACTTCACATGAATCTTCCCAGGGTACATGGGACAAGTTTCACAACAACCCTCCACATAAGAGAGAGAAGTCCAAGTACAGAGAAGCCGGGCAGCACAGGGCAAGCAGTGTGCAAACCCATCAGTCTTCTGCCAAGGGACCACTGCTTCTCGTTCCACTGTCCAAGCTTAAAAAGCGACACTTCATCATGGAAGAACTGGACACGGTTTCATTTCCGTTTCACCAGAAACAACATGCTAGCACGTAAGAGTTTGACTGAGAGAGCAACTCTCTGTGCTTGCGCCCCTTCGCTTGACCAGCAGCAGCTGTCCCGTGTGCCGCAGCCAGCCCATGCCCTGCCAGAAGGCTTCATCCAGATGTTGGCTCACCTCTTAGTCTTCTCTCCTGACAGCTCCTGAGAGACCAGGCAGGAAATTGCTCAGGCAAGTTGTTATTCTACCAAACTCTTCCCCACTAACCCTGTGATCAACCTCTAACATGATGATTAAAACAAAAAACAAAACAAAACCAAAAACCTGAAAGGGGCCTACAGGAGACATGGGGAGGGACTCTTTATCAGGGAGTGGAGCGACAGGACAAGGGGTAACGGTTTTAAACTGAAAGAGGGGAGATTTAGATTAGATATTAGGAAGGCAAGGCACTGGAACAGGCTGCCCAGAGAAGCTGTCGATGCCTCTTCCATGGAAATGTTCCAGGCCAGGCTGGACGGGGCTTTGAGCAGCCTGGTCTAGTGGGAGGTGTCCCTGCCCAGGGCAGGGGGGTTGGAACAAGATGATCTTTAAGGTCCCTTCCAACCCGAACCATTCCATGATTCTATAAAACATGAGCCCACATCAATTCAACTTAGGCATGCCCAGCCATGTAGACATATACCACATCACAGGGCTGTGCCTGGATACATATGTCCATATACATGAGCACATCCAGGGACAGTGCAGGACCGTCCCCAATCTCTTGGGTAACCCTTGTGAGGTCAGGAAGCTCACCTTGTGACCAGCACCAACACCATGCAATTCCCTTTTGGGAAACTGAGCTTTACACAAGATAAAGGGAGGTTCACGTAGTCCAATATGCCAGCTAACTGCCTTAATACAAGTGTTTACGTGCACATCTACTGAAAGACATCCAGAATTTCATTGTTCAAGTGTAATGAAATCGCTGCTACAGTACAAAACACAAATCATTTCTTTAATACGCTTCAGCTGAAGAAGGCTTCACATTAACGCCCTCGTCCCTGCCAAGTACTGAAACAATTACTGCATGAATATTAACAGGGGTTCCTCGGCAGGATGATGCGATTATCACGGGGAATCTCAGGAGACATGGCAAGACTCTGCACCATGCCTCAAATTTGTGTCAGTTTAAAGAGCGATTACTTCAGGCAGCAGAGGCTCCTCCGCCTGGCTGTGGAGGGGGTTCCACGTAATAAAAATAACAAGCCCCAGGATGAGACTGCTTGGGAGAGAGGGAAAGAAAACATTGCTGCTTCCACCAGCTGCACTCTGAGGAGTCACAGCCCTTCATGTTTTCAGAAAGGCACAAACATGATAGCAGCTCTGCTGCTTCTCACATCTCATAAGGAGAAGAAAAATTGTCTTGAATGTGGTATCAATTTAAGGTCATATAAAAAAAGAGGGGTCTGGTCAGTTCACCCCCTGAAGAGGTTTTCTGGGATAAACAACACCGTAACATACAGAGACAGGAACAAGGAGAACAAAGAGCAGCACGCAGGTTTCAGACCAGCAAAACCATGCTCAAACGCTTCTACTCCCTTTAATTTTCAGCCCCACTTCTCCAGTTATTAGGGGCTTTCACCTGTTACACACTAAACTTAATGGTATATTTCATACTTCTGTGGTGAAAGCCTATTACAGCTCCTCACCTGGTTCCAGAAATGCAAAGAGTCATGCAGTTTCCCAAGCTCAGTCTGCCTGGGTTTATGGCTCTCTCGGCAGCTACGACTTTCGAATCTTTAAAGGTTTAATGCTTCAGTCTAAAGCTTCAAAAGCAGCACCTTAAAACTGGGCATCTCCCCTTTGTTTGCATGTGGATTAGGGAAAGATGTAATAAAGGCTTGTTCCTAGCAAAAATATAAGATCAATCACATTTTTAATATTACATATAAAACCAGCACTCAGACTTTCCTTCAATTACAAATATACTCAAAACCACAGAAGTTATAATTTTGGGTAGCTGAGATCCTAGGATATATTTTAAGTTTGGGATCTCATACGTTTATGATACACAATTCTGTATCAAGACATAAAAAGGGGTTGTGATTTCAGGTCACATTCGTACTAAGGATCCACTAGCACCTCCAATTGTACAAGCTTTACCAAAGAGGAAGGACATCCTCTCCCCACCCTTGAATACCCCTCCTTCCACAGACTCTTAAAAAAAAAAAAAGAAAAAAAAGAAAAAAAGAAAAAAAGCTGACACCCAGCACAGTGACCTGATGTTTTCCATGCGTTTGCCCTCTGATAAGCACACAAATGCCTTCTGCTGGGCGTTTTCCCTGTTAACCTTCCTGACCAAAAGCATTAATGCTCAGAAGAAAACGGAACCTAATGCAGTAGGTAATGCTGCTATATATAAGCAGTGAGTCAAATCACTTTGTTTCTCAGGCGTGCAACTTCACAAGTGATTTCAGAAGTTCAAAAACACAGACCCTGTACTGACCCTAGAACAGCTGATCATTTCTCATTTTTACAGATCTTTTAAAAGTGAAATGTACTCTTAAAACCAGAATTATTACAGAACTCTGTGAAACAGATGCAGATAAGGCAACTCTGTATAACAGCCGTTACTACGAAAAAACCTCATCACCAGTGACCGCGTAAAAAACATTATTACAACTGGCATAAGTAAAGAGAAAGGAGGTACAGAAAAAAGCACGCAGGACAGGGAGTATCCAGGAGAACTCCAGCAGAAGGACAGGAAAAGTCCAAAGCGTTCAACCGCCCTTGAAAGCAAAGTCTCCAGGCTGGCAAAGTGACAGAAAGCCAGCGGGAGATGCTTCCCACTATGCAAAGGACAGTGGGAGGCTGCTTTTGAAACAGAAAAATACACACTTTTTAAAAAGAAGAGATTAAATATCTAACAGTCAAGTCAATGGAGGAAATCAATGATGCATTAATAGTTTTGATCATTCTCAAAGTATTTACACAGTCTTGCACTCACAGACTTTTCTTAAAAAAAAAAAAAAAAACAAAACAGATGAGAAACCTGCTGGATTATTCAAAAAAATATTTTTTTTAAAGTTTACCTCTAGAGATATTCACTAATTCCCCACCTCCCACCCCTGCAAATTGTGTCCAATCTGGAAAAAGTAATCTAATCTAAAAATTCACCTTTTTAAGCCTCTTCAGTACCATGTCTCTCTGCATATTAACTAGGAATCAAGATAGCCAAAGAGTGCTGAGACTACATGGGAGATCACTATAAATTTGTCTCCAGAGATGGTCCTTATTTGGGAGCAGAAGCATATTTATTTTCTACGTCTAAATGCCAATAGCAGCTCCGTGTCTCTGGTTTGCTTTAGCAAAATTTGAAACACGGGAAATTATCGGTAACTGTAGGCATTGTTAAGTGACAACAATAATGCTTTACAAGACATCTATAGCAAGAGGGTTGGGGGAAAACCATATACACTTCCAGAAACATGCTGATAAAATGACATATTGTCTTCCTGAATCTAAGATGTCAAAACCAAATGTCTCTAATAACTCTTGAAAGGACAAAAAACCCCACTGTTAATAAGTTGCAAACATGGGAGTCACCCTTTTCTGCATGCAGCGTGAATTCTCTAAAGTAGAGCCCTTTATATTATCTACATTTTGCTGTCTGCAAACTCAAACATCCCACCACCAGCTCGGCAAGTTCTCAGTATGGGGCTGGGGTTCATCCTCCCCTCGATAATTAAGTTCCCCATGGCTGTGGGGGTCTGAAGAGGGGAATCTCACGTCTGCCCTCGGAGAAGCAGTTGTTTGGATCTGCAGGGCAATCTCAGCAGCTACAGGTGGGCGCAAAACAAGTCAGTCTTCTGCTGCATGCAATTGCCTGTCTGGATACACGCAGATGCTGCAGGATAAGGCAAAAAATTCCACCCAAAATATGAGCTTCACTGTGGTAAGTGTTTCTCACCTCTAGCACAGCATCCTTGATGAACCAAATAGCTTTATTGGAGTTTATCCAGTATTTTAAGGTGCACTAAATGAAAAGTCTATAAAGAAGAGTGAGGTTTTAAATTCTGTCAACAAAAGGTTTTGATAAGGAAGAATTTGCAGATTGTTCTCTACTCTCCCACTGCCCTCCCTCCCCTGAGAGACAGATAATTTTCCGCATAAATGTGCAAGGAAAGACGTGCTAAAGATTGCTTTTGAGCTGCAATTTGAGCCAGACAAAAAAGAAGAAAAAAAAAAAAGAAAAGAAAAAGACAAAGACAAGAAACTAGATTCAGAAGATGGGAAATCTGAAATGAAAGATGAAAAAGAACTGCACAAATTATGCCATTGCCAGTAAAGGGGGAAAGCCTTTGTGGCTGACACACAGCCGTGTGTGCCAGCCTGGCAGATCCCAGCGGCAAGGAGCTTTCAGTGGCATAATTGCCTCCGTTAACTGTTGAGTGAATAACCCAGAATCCAGACAAACAGGAAATTTATTGGAAACTCAACGAGAAACTGCTAGCGGTTCATTCTGCAGGTTGAACTGCTTTTAAACGAAATGAACAATGAAGAGATTGCAGTTTCCTAATCAAACCACATATTTAAAAGAAGCAAGGGAGGAAAGTAGGGAAGGGGGAAACCTGGGAGACTGAGGATGGGAAGCTAAGAAAAGATCAGGTACCTACAGCAGATTAAACAAGGAGAAAACAGAATAAACGTGCACTTCGATTTTTGTCTTTACATACTCTCCCGGTCCTCATGCAGTATTTACAGTTCTGAATCCAGTGTAAACAGATGTACATAAGCTGGAAATCACAGAATGGTTGGGGTTGGAAGGGACCTTAAAGATCACCCAGTCCCACCCCCCTGCCCTGGGCAGGGACACCTCCCACCAGACCAGGCTGCTCAAAGCCCCATCCAGCCTGGCCTTGAACTCCTCCAGGGATGGGGCAGCCACAGCTTCTCTGGGCAACCTGTTCCAGTGTCTCACCACCCTCACAGGAAAGAACTTCTTCCTGAAAGAAATGGACCTGGCATCTCTCTAGAAAAACAATTTTGGGGTGCATATAGGAGACAGAAGTATATTTCTATAACCTTATGTTCAGCACCAGGAGGAAATACTGTCTGCACCTGCAGAACATCCGTCACACTTCTGATTGCTGTTGCCACAGGAGTGTTCCCAGTTCTTGCCACTGGCTCTGCTGGGAGGTGAGATTAACGATTCTGCCCTCAGCAGCAGTGCAAAGGAACACGTGTCAGACCTCGCCTCGCCCTGCGCCCCTCGTTTCAGAGGAGGATCTCCTGCCTAAGGATGCTAAAAAGACAAAAGAACAAGCACCTCCTTACATACCTTACTGGTGCTCCACATAAAGAGTATAAAACTCACTAGTACGCTAATGAATTACCTATTTTACTGTAGATATTACCAAGTTAAAATAAAAAAATAATGCTATTACTGTATTACTAAACTACCTTATCTTTATAAATAACATGCAGTTTTGAAAGTAACTGACAGTAACTGGAGTTTGTCTGCTCTGCAGGGTAGAAGAGACTCAAAGGTCTCCATCTCCCTCATTCTCAATCACCTCCCAGACACCAAACTTAGTCATCTGCAGCTTTCTTGATAGCTCTTGAAGTCTGGAACAGGCTTATTGCAGGTGTCAATATCTTAAGAGGACGATGCAGATACTCATTTTTAACATAAAGGTTTTCTTTACCAAGAAGATCAGCCAATCAAACCAAGCATTTTTAAAAGACCTTTGTCAACACATGACCATTTGTCTCCCTCTCGCCTGTTTAAAATAATTGTCATGGCTCTTAAAATATTAAAATACACCCTTAAGTCTTAAGGTTAAGTTCTAAAAATGCAAGCGGTACAGGCCTCCCAAGCTCCCACACTTGTCACCTTTCCAGGCAACTGCATCCTTGAGACAGCTTGTGGCCACCGAACAGCTTGCCGCCTCCAAAAGGAAAGAGTCCTACACTCCATGGGGACTCCATGCTTGCTCCTTGGTACTGGAGCATCCCTCTGTCCTCCATCCCCAAACCTTCAATAAAAGGGACTACTGAGCTCTGGAACCAGTATAAGAGGGGAAAAAAAAGTTCTGGTGGCAGCAAGCTGTGATACAAGTTTAAGCATATCATGAAACTGCACCAGCACTTAATAACCAGAATCGTGCTCAGGATGTGGTCCACAAAAGGGACTCTGGGCTTGCAGGAGAGGACGGTGTGGAGCCATGCTCCACCTGCAGTGATCCTCCCACCAGGAATTGGGCAGTGTAAGAGAGGCCGGGCCACTTGGGTCCTCCTCCAGGACAGCAGAAGAAACTGGACGGTCTCTGCCTTTCTCCTCCTGGGATCTCCCTCTTCCTCCACCACAGACCAGACACTTTTAAATTGCTGCGAATACATACGAGATCGTATATTTTTGCAGTTGGCAGACAGCTGCCAGAAACCCACTCTTAATCCCTAAACCTGAGCACATTTGTAAGGAAAACAGAAGAGTTCAGAACCACAGGAGAAGCTTGTAATTTGCTCTCCGAAATAACCCTAAAAGCCCATGGCATGTGCAAAGGAATGTATTTTTCCCCTCACAAAACCTCAAATCAGCATTTCAGTCCCATGTTATCATGGGAATCAAAAGTGCCATTTTTGAAAAATCATGGATTTATACATCAGCTGTGTGAAAGTCTGAATGCGTAGTTTAATGTAGCAATTGTTTTTCCATTAGTGGAAAGGCAGTTGTTTTCAATTGTTTTGCACAACTCTTCCTCATCTGCTTGCCCAGAGAGACCCTTACAAGAGCATACGCACTCGTCTGCCATAGGGCAGGCACTTATATTTTAGACTAGGTGAGAAAAAAAAGGCTACGAGATACTGTAGCCCAAAAAAGCAAATCACATCTTCACACCAGATTCTAGCTGTGTTACTAAATGAAAATTAGTGAGTTTTCCCCTTCTACGTGCTTGTAGTCCTGAGCTTTTGCTTGAACTACAGTTAGTGGCTATCTAGCAAGAAGAAAACCCATCAAACTTGCTCCCTTTCCTCCTCTTCAAAAGTTTGCCTGGAGAGGATGAAAGCATGAAGCTGGGGTAATATTTATGCAAAAGATGCTCATTTTACTGAAGGAATTAGGAATATCTTTATGAGCAGCAGTTACCTTTTTTATTGAAGCACAGTTGACTCAACCACTCATTGCTTTCTTGTGAGCGTAACTGAGTCAGTCAGCTGAAAAACTTCAGGGTGTAGCTGAGTGTTATGCTGAAGTTGCCGAAGTTTTTCTGAGAGGGAATAAGTCAGACATCTGACAGGCTGTTGGATCACAACCACTGGAAGCACTATGCAGCCAAAAATTTACTTACTGAGAGAGAAGCCTTCCCCACAAGTGTAAAACAGCTCTGGAATACCATTTTCATGAAAGGCAAAAGGCACTTTGGACCACCACATCATCGTTTCAAATGTTAATTCACCACTGACATGTCAAAAAACAGCTAGAATAATTTGTGCAAAATGGTTTTCTATAAAATTATTGTTTTAAGGGCGCAGGGCCAGGGTGAGCAAAACCCACAAGTCTTCTCATGCATTTATTCTCCCGAATGAAGTACAAACTTGGAAGTTGAGTGAGGGGACTGTAGAGGCACAGAGAGAGGAGAAGGCTTGGCCTCTTAGTGGCAGCTGCTGAAAACCTTTCTAATTCTCCCATGGACTGAAAAAGAGCACAGGGAAAAGACATTCTAAACACCACCACTATCAAAAGGATTTGAATTTTGATATAAAAATCAGCAAGATGGCACACTGCTCCACATGGGGCAGGGGTAAGGAATGGAACCACTCAGACAGAAAAGACAGGATGAGATATAGCATGAGCTATACAAGAAGGAAATGAGAGAGGAGAAAGAATAAAGCCAGACTGGTTATTTTGGGGGTTGGGAGAAGACATGAAATATAGGGAGTGGAATAAATGAAGATATATAACTGTTTCTTTCCTATAAAACCATATGGGACAAGATCATACAGGTATTTTTCAGGTCAGTTAATAAGCACATATCCTCAGGTTAGTAAATGCCACGTATATTTTTCCAATGACTTGAGGAAATACTTGTATTGAAATTAAAAATAAAAGGGAACGCTTACTTAATCTGCTATGCAATCTGAATCCCCACTTATAAATGGCAGGGACTGCAGACAATGAGAAATTGCTAGATTAGAGAGTCCTCTGCAATGCAGTTAGCAACAGCTGAGGGGTAAAGTTGGAAAAACACCAATGGATTTAAGAATGCCAAATGAAGTTTGCTTGCACAGTTGCTGCTAATAAAAACCACAAAGCCTTTCTCTTGGTCTCCACACCTCCTCATTCATACTGCTCTGAACCGCCTCATTCATACCGCTCCGTAATACTGAACCAGAACTAAAATCATAGAAAAAGCCTCAGAAAAAAATCCTCTCTCTAACATCATCAGTATTCCCTGCAGTTGAGTGAACGGAGCGGCTGCAAAGCCGGGTACAGCTTCACATATGATCCTTCACCCAGGATTTTCAGTGAAGCCCGACCCCGATGCAGGCAGGAGTTAACTTGTTACTCCAAGCGCCAAAGACAGCAAAGGCACGCATCCCAGCAGGAGAGGTGCTTCAGCTTACAGCAAAACATGTAATTTCAAGCCAATGAAGTCATGACACAAAATCAGACATGAAAAGATTTTCCTACTATCTCACGGATAAATGGAACTTGCTAAAATTTACTAAGAGGTCTGCTGGGAGCTACAAAACGGTTTCTTTGTTTTCTAGAGCTGTAAACTCTTCGCCAAGCATGAAGGGTTGTCCTGCGATTCACAGAGAGCAAACGTAAAGTGATAATGTGCACTGAGCTACAGAAGCTACTCTGTCAGAGCTCAGTAATTACATGAGCGAACTGATCTATTAACAGTGAGTCTAAATACAGCCCCCCAAGGGGCTACAACTCAATCAATGGTATTTGGAAAGGAAATGTTGCTATTGCAAGGGAACTGCGATGGCAGAAGGGAAGAGTAGCCATGTGGTTATCAGCAATGACAAATTACCTACTTATGGAATAATAAATCATGCTATTTAAAAAAAAAAATTAGACTACAAAGAACTTCATTTCACAAAGGTCACATTCAGAAGTACATCAGTTAACTCTAATTTGCCTTTGAACAGCAGATTAGCGATAGAAATTCTCAGCTTGCACCTAAACGGAAAGGGTTTCCTAACTGCATTAGCAAAGTAAAAATCACAGTGCTGCACTTCTTAACAGTTTTGTTGTTGTGAAAATGATTCTGATTTCAGAAGGCAGCTTTTCCCCTGGTAAGAAAGATGTGTTCGTGAATTACTCAGACCTTCGACAGTTAACCCTACCAGCCAATCCTCCTTCTCATGGGGAGAATTACTACTGGAGCACAATGCATTTTGTAGAGCAAACTAATCCCAAGAGCCCCCTAATAAAATTCTGTTGTAGCCTAAAGAGTCATCCTTCAAAGAAACACATGTTCCTGACTGTTCTTTTGTGTAAATGACACTGTAAAACAGGTATTTACCTTCTCGGGTCAAGCTTACTGAAATTAGTCACATAAAACATCTGCATGTTTTCTACAGCTTCAGATTAATTCAATTTTATCTTGATCCTACGCCAACAGACCATGATTCTGGAGAACGGAAAATATGTGGGGAAATATTTAGTTTTTCTAAAGAATATCACAATTTTTTCTTTTTATGAGTAGCAAGTATATAGGTATCATCAAATCCATGCATGGCTATCAGCCCTGTTTAAACACTCTGATCATACTGGTCTTCCACAAACAGCAGTCCTGCTTGCATCCTGGACGTGTTATGGATTGCTCTATTTTTCTGTCAGTGGTCAGGAAAAAAAGGAAACGCTTCTCTGTTACTCACCTCTCCCCATTACAACAGGGAGAAAAGAAAAAAGCACCTACCAGGAGCTGCTGTATCTATAACACATGCAATACACCACACAGGAAAAGCCCTTTCCGAAGGGGAAGGATTATTTGCATGTAGCAGAGACCCAGAAGTCAAAGAGCAAACATGAGGAAGGCTGTACAGTCAGAGATGTGACACTGCGTTCCTTTGAAATACTATCACTTTATTACCCCTCTCTTCAAGGAATTCGGCAAAGCTGCAGCACCTGTGAAGATGAACAAAAGGAAAAAAGGATAAAGAAATGAAGGTGTGGCAAACTACAGTCAAAAACAAGATTACTCACAAAGAAACTCTCATAAATAAACATGCGCTGTTGCCTGCTTTTTATTTTGCATCTGTCACATACCTCTCTGCTTATATTTGTGCATATGTTTGGTTTTTTCATTATTAAAAAAAAAAAAAAGCTGCACACAGCTTGGACTGTGTCTATGGAAGTGTAATACTGTATGAGCAGCGAACAGCCACGGGCCAACAGTCAGCGACTTTCAACACAGCTGGCATTAGGGATTCCACAGACTATGGCCCTTTTGTTACCAGAGCTGAAGGACATCAAATATTTATCTCATTTGACTAGCACATGTTGCTGTAGTGCACTTATATTTTATGCAATCTAAGCTTTCAGTCTGAAATACAGAGGAAGCTTTCAAAATTCATATTTTTATATTTCCAAAGGTGATTGAAAGATCAAACATTAGTCCACGGTGGTTAACAATCTGAAATGATTGCTTTGACAAGATGTTAATTCTCTAAAATTTTTATGATTAGGTTCATAATGAAGCAGGATACTGGAATTATAAATTGTTTGGGTTTTGTTTTTTGTTTTGGTTTTTTTTTTGTTGTTGTTGTTTTTTTTGTTTTTTTTTTGTTTTTTTTTCAATCAACCATTTTTATCAGATTTGCTCCAAAAGAAAGCAGTGAAGACAGAAAAGCCACACAAAGACGTATTTAAAAGATCAGATATGAAAGGAGTAACAACAGGGAAACCTTTTGATTTCTCATACTGAGCAATGATGATTGTAAATAAATCCAAAAGTTTAAAAAAAGAAAAATGTTGCTATCCACTGTCAAGTGTTACTTTGTGCAAACTGACATAAATAAGAGATCTGCTGAAACGCCAAACCTGGGGCTCTGCTCACGTACCCTAACGCACCATGGAAGTAGGTGCTTGCAAAGGAAGCAGCTAGTGCCTCACTCTGCATTTTCAGGGGGAAGAACCACCCTAAAATCACTTCCTTTCAAACACACTCGGTCTCAACTAGGGTTTTAGGTAAATGAAATTATAAACACAAAGACCACGCCTTCCATTATTGAGGATGACCACCTCCACATGTAGTTATTTGGCACAAGGAAGCCACAATCATAAATTATGCTTTTATGATACGTGATTTTCCTTTTATCTTTAGTTACGCTGTACCACCGCCATCCAGGGTTCTTTGGGAGACTCATACTCTGAGATCCAAGGAACTATCTTACAGTCCATAAGACTTTTTTCCTGCATAACAAATCCTCAAGCTTTCAGCTAGTCATCCTTGTGCCAAGTCCAGCTATTTTGTCCAGTACACAGCATCTCTCCAAGATGAACTTAACGTAATACACTTACACCAGGTACACTTTATACCCCGTACATGGGTAAAAGCCACAACGCAGGACATAGGCACACATGAGCATCTAGTCTACAAACCTTTCAGGACTACTGCCACTTAAGAAATTATAATACGAACAGCTTTATTCAGGAAGGAAAATTAAATCAGATATACAGAAGGCTTTCTTGTCTTGTTTTCTATTTAGGCACTAAATCTAGACTGGGTTTAACGTGCAAGACTGAATCCTGCACGCATTGCATTCATAAAGCACATAAGGAAAACATTCATAAAGCACGTAAGGAAAATCCTGGCTTGAAAACTAAAAATCAAATTCAAGATGGGTGTAAGCATGAGTGCAGAACAACGAGGACGAGGAAGAGAAAGGGATACAAACATTTCTCTGAGGCTAAATATTGAGGCAACTGTCCAGGGAATTTCTGCTTTGGCGAAATCCCTCCTCGGTGCAGAGGAACACTTCAAAGCTAAGCTACTGCTCACTGAAATTCTTCAGTTAAATTGGAGCAGATACTTCGAAACCAGCCTCAAATTACAGAAATCAGCCCTCAAGGCTCCTTGTAGAATTACTTTATTTAGATAATCAACAAAAGAGTAAGACTGGAGAAAAAGCGACAAGAGCAGCACAAATATCCTATTTCAAAAAAAAACAAACCAAACAAACAACAAAACCCAAACAACACAAAACGCCACACTTCAGCCTTCAGAAGTCATCCTTCTGCCTGCCATGAAACAATAGGACTCTGTTCTCTTTGTACTCCTGACATGTTTTATTTCAGCCACCACACCCAGTTCTGGGAAGGGCACTACGATAGCGGCTGATTTGTTTGCAAGATGGTGCAAGGTGAAGTCAAAGTTAATGAAACCATATCCTGTTTAAATTTTTTTTTTTTTATTATTATTATTTATTTCGCACTAGTGCACATGGAGACAAAATCCAGTCATACTCATTGTGCTAAAACGAAAAGGGTAAAAGGGGTAAAAAGTTATGCTATACTAGCCCCTGATTAAAAACCAAATTAACACTGAAAAAGAGTGTAGCAGAGCTCATGAATAACGACGAGCAGCTGCAGGCGAAAGAGCTGGAGCAGAGTCCCTTGGGATCCATGTACTCTCCGACTTAACAGGGCACAGGCTACAGCAGCCCAGGGAAACGCCGCAGCAGAGCTTTCACCACACCGCCCCACCACTGCCTCTCAGCCTGAATTGGCACAAGCTTCAAAGCAAGGAAAAATTCTTGCCTCTACACATTCAGTCCCAACCTTTGCAAAAAATCTACAACTGATGTGTTCCCTACTGAAGAAGAGTTCTAAGTCAAAAAATCACATTTTCTTTACGTAGATCTGATGGTTGTTAGCTATAATACCCTCAGCTTATTTTCACCAATGACCTAGATATGACAGACAAATTATACTGATGCAAATCCAGACTAAATCAAAATAAACCAGTGTATGCACTGGGGTCTGTGTGTGTATAATATATCTTTTAAGTTGTACATCACAAGGTACATCAGGTCCTTTGCCTAGGCTGAGGACCTGAAGAGGATAAGCAGATACTTTTTTAAAAGTCCGTTGAGTGTTATGATCCCCAAACTGGCCACTGGGCTAGAACAATAAAAGGATTTCAGCCAAACGAGCACTGCTTCCTCCAGCCTGTCTTTTAAAAATTAAACGCTGTAAAGATAACAACAGTCATGCTCAGAGCTAATTATAGCAGATACGTTATAGCTAAAAATGCTAAAGAGAGGTGGTGGGAAAGGAAGGAAGGGAGCTCAGAGGAAAAAAAGAAAACAGGGAATGGCAAACCTGTCACGTGTCTGCCACACTTAGCCTTCATGCAGCGCTCGGAGAGACACAGAAGGTAGGAAGCGCATACAGCGAAAGTCCCAAACCCTGACAAATAGTTGAAGACAGACTGAAGCCCCATAAACTACGACATGCAAGAAACCAACAGAAGTCTGAGTAACATGCAAATTAAGTGGGGAAAAAGTGAGGAAAGCTTCTTACCCTGCTTTTTATCCCAACTGAGTGCACAAGGGGAGAACTATCCTGCTCCCACGCTTGCACTGGACTTGCCAAAGCTCCATCTGGTCAGAGGACAGGTACTAAGCCATTTTAATTTAGGCTACAGGAGAAGGCTGCCCTCAGCAGTCTATTGAGCTTCGATATGAGCAACAGGAGCAAGGAAACTATACACGTCAAGAAATCCCAAAGCCTGCAAGCCCCGTGAGGAGCAGCAGACCATGCTGCCAGGCTGCCAGAGTCACCTGCATATAAAGCAGCTGAGGAAGAATCTCATTTTCATGTGTAATCTGCGCTTGCATTTTCTTGTCTTATGATTTTCTTTCTAACCCTATAATCAAATGTTTAGCTGCTACTTTGACAGTACGCATACTACTTTTTCCTTCTATTCCTAAACTTTGCCTAGTAAAGAGGTGATCCAGCAAGGGCAGACTACCCATTTCTTTGGGACTGGCAAATTGACAAATGGAGTAAAATTCACAACACCTTTTGCCTAGCACTAAAGCAGGGTTACTACCTTTCCTCCTAGACTGGCTGTGCCTTGGGCCGTTACCTTTGGGGAATCGCCTCCTTCCAGCATTGACAAGTGACAGAAGAGATGATAGAGCAGTCCCTGACAGAGAAAGGTTCATGGCAGCTGCCTACCGCATGCACATAGAATTGTCTAGGTTGGAAGGGACCTTTCAGATCATCTAGTCCAACGATCAGCCTAACTCTGCCAAAAACCATCACCAAAACGTGTTGCTGAGCACTACGTCTACCTGTCTTTTAAATACCTCCAGGGATGGCGATTCCACCACTTCCCCGGGCAGCCTGTTCCAGTGTTTGATAACCCCTTCAGTGTAAAAATTTTTCCTAATATCCAATCTAAACCTCCCCTGGCGCTACTTGATGCCATTTCCTCTTGTCCTATTGCTTGTTACCTGGGAGAAGAGACCAACCCCCACCTCTCTACAGCCTCCTTTCAGGTAGTTGTAGAGAGCGATAGGGTCTCCCCTCAGCCTCCTTTTCTCCAGGCTGAACACCCCCAGCTCCCTCAGCTGTTCCTCATAAGGCTTGTGCTCCAGACCCCTCACCAGCTCCATTGCCCTTCTCTGGACACGCTCCAGCACCTCAAGGTCTTTCCTGTAGTGAGGGGCCCAAAACTGGACACAGTACTGTGTGCCTATGTAGAGCTCTGTCTCATTGTCCAGAGAAAAACATACAATGCCTCTAATTAATTAAGCCTTCCAATGCACCGGAGCGTATGCATAAACTCTGACTTACAACAGTGACCTACAATCTTCTCAAACCGATCAGAGGACCCAACGCAGGCTTTGCTGTTCAGGATGACGGCATTTGCCCATACCTGGAGGACGCAGAGGAATCCAGCGGTGTGAAATGACCCTGGAAATGACTGATGACTGGAAGAGGGGGAAGCTAATTTTTCCTGCGCATGCAAGTGGCTGTGCATTAATAACTTCTCAACCCACCCCCCGCACTAACAGCTGTCCTTATTTAAAAGTTTCCTCACAGTTGCCGCGGGTCAGCAATAAAGCAGATATAAAAGTATTGACAAAAAAAATAAAAGTCATTGTAACAAGAAAAACTGTCAGCAGAAAATATACTGGAAAGCTACAGAAAAGGTTTCATGCTTATTCATGCTAGTTCCATAGTAGGATGATTTTTCCCCTAATATTTGTAAGACCAGCTTGTAAAATTGGAAAATAAAGTTTCACCCTCTGTGAAATCAGCACAAATATCAAGGATTCATTTTTAATCTTTCCCAAGCTGAAATGAAGCTCAGGTCCATGCTAGCCAGGTTAAGAAAGCAGCAGGTTTGGTTCATCGAGGACACCTAATCAAATGGTACAGCATTCAGATCATTGCATGTCCTCAAGCTGAATCACGTTACCATTCCTTGTTCCCCACTGGGGAGGCAGGAACAATGGTCAAGAAAAGTGGGGAAAAGGAGTTGGGATAAGCACTTGATCAAAATAAAACTCAAAATTCAGACAGACACCTCAAATTAAGAAAGAAATCGTTTATAAACATGTCCTT
The DNA here is from genome assembly GCA_947846985.1 of Fratercula arctica. Taxonomy (NCBI): domain Eukaryota; kingdom Metazoa; phylum Chordata; class Aves; order Charadriiformes; family Alcidae; genus Fratercula; species Fratercula arctica. The sequence goes on from CANTUZ010000012.1 coordinate 33,805,997, forward strand.
TTGAGAGACAGGGCAGTGCTGGCTCTCCTCTGGGCCTGTAAGTCAACTTGCTCATCTGTTCCCTGCACTTTATCTCAAACAAGCAGGTGCAGCCAGGTGGAGTATTGGTGTAAGTCCACAATAAAATGCCATTTATCTTTGCAAATACTAATATTCATCAATTCCTCCTGCAGACAAAACAATAAATGTTTGCTTCCACAGATGGAAGGAACGTTAGTTAAACCATGATACTATTCTAGTAAATCCGAGACAGATGGGCCAGGATTCAGGGACAACTGACGTTGCTGTGTTTATGATAAGGGAATGAGAGCGACAGAAAGCCTCTTGCTGGGAAATGTGGGGTCTGGTAGATTTGCATTTGCTTCATAAAGGCGGCAAATGCTCTACAAAACCACTATTCAAAGTCAGTGAGGCAGAACTGTTTGGAGGTAGTGGGTCAATCCTAAAAGAGGGCACGCAGATCCCCAGGTAATCGTTCTACAAAGCACCACGCACAGAGTCCACCAGGTCACTGCACGCAAACCCGAAATCAGTTTTTGACATATCTTGTTTATTTCTCAGTGTTGAGAAACAATGAGAGTATGGGGAGGAGGAGGAAAGCGGAAGAGAAAATACGCCAATCTCTCAGATCACAAGAAAGAGAGGAAAAAAGTAACCCAAGTTAAAATTTGAAGAATATTGTTCTTTTGCATAGTAATAGTTATACAGAGTGGTTGTAACCCACCTACACCAAGCAGACACAGAGCAATTAAAACTTTTCCATCTCATATAATCAAAATAGTGTTCAAATGAAGACAGGATTAAAACATATATCTCTGTCTCTAACTTGGCTACAGGTTACTGCAGATAGACTTTATTTTTTTTTTTTTTTTTTTAGCCAGCAAAGAGTCAAAGGTGTTAACAGAAAATTGGACCTGGTACCCCGTGACCAAGGAAGCAAAATTTATCCACTTCAGCAAATGTTGACAGAGCCATTACTCAGGCAAGGCTTCAGATAAGTCACTACTAAAGTCTTGAGCCCCAACAGTGAACTGCAGGGGTCCCTACCCCTGTAGTTCATCTACCACAGCTGATAATACACTGGGGAAAAAGAAAAAAAGAAAAATAAGTAAAAGAAAAGAAAAAAGGCAAGCTTGCGTACACTATTACTGCAGAGAGTAGATGCACACAGGCTATATTAAGACGATGTTATAAAACCGGCATTTTTCTAATGAGCCTGTGTATTTTAATAATGCTATCTGAAAGAAGGATGAGATTAACAAGGCTGCAGGGCAAAAATAAAGACATAAAGAAACCAATCGTATGTACATTAGCTAAGGCAGCTGCCAAAACTTACTTAAGATGGTTAACTGGACAAGTAATGCTATGGTAAAATTTAACCCAAGTAACCAAGTTTACTGAAGAGAATCTGTACAATTTCAGGCATAGCAGCAGATGCTGTGCACCTTCTTTCTATCACACTGTCAGTTTGCTCTCTAATTATTTATCTTTAAAAACAGGCATCGGAGATCGGATGCTTACTGAACTTCTAACTTCCCACTCGAGAAAAAGCCTTGAGCATCATAACAAAGCAATTCCTTTACACTCTGCCTATTTCTCACTTAAGCATCACCCTGCAAACTTCAGCCTGGTGATAATAGCAGCATCAGTGTTACTAAAGGCTTATAGTTTGCAAGAGCAAAGGCAACCTATTTTTGTTTTTGTATGTGGATGTACTTGGAGTAAATGGGGAGGAAGCTGAGAAATTGCAAGTCGAAACTGAGGACAGAAAAAGCATGGAATGAATGTGTGTTGCGTAGCTTAAAATAAGCAAAAAATGTTGCTTCCTGATGGTCAGTTCTCAAATCCAAGCAGCTTTTGTCCTCATTGGCCACGGGTATTTCTCCAAAAAAAAAAAAAAAAAAAAAAAAAAAAGACAGAAAAAAAAAGACATCTCATTCCAACAAGAAGTTCGGGTCAAAAACACTGAAATTAACAAGCTCATATTATTATTGGTATTCCAAAAAGTGACTTTTTAAAGCACACTCCTCAACTACACACGACAGCCACCGAGGCACGTTAACACCATCCAGAGGAACAGGGTCAACAGGCAGCGGCTGCTTCCTACACCAACTGTTAGCAAACAGGGCAAGCTTAAAAGGCTGTAATATCTGCATCTATTTATGCCTTCACTGATTTTATATAACAAAATGACAACTAAAATAAAATGGAAAACCAATGACAGCTCAAGTTTAGCAAAACAATCTTCTAAACCTGCTTTCATCACATCTCCTGACTCTTACTGGTTGGCGTGACATGCCAAAAGTAAAGGAGCTTCTTCATGTAATTATCGTGTCTCCTCCACTGCTTTATCTTTGTCTTCCTCATAAACACTTTTAACCAAATAAAACACTGCTTAAAATGCAAGTGCAAGAAGCATTTCATCTCTACAGCAAAACCTGTTTCTTCTGGTCTCATTGGTATTTTCATGAGAGGTGCTTTTAGCACCGATCTTCCATCTTTGCTGCTTGTATCCGTGTTGATGTTGAAACACTTTTAAAGTGTGTACCAGGTCACAGGCTTGCTCTTTTTCTTCCTATTTTTCAAAAGTTTCTTAGAAACAATTTCTTCCTGCAGCAATGAACCTGTTCCTCTTTGCATCAGACTGGAATTCCAAAGCCATTTGTTTACTTCCTCATTTGCGCACAATCCTCCACCCCCCCTTTTTTAAAATAGTGCAGTTCTGAGAATACATAATTTCTTAACAAGCTGACACTGAAAAGGCTGAAGATAGCAGTATTACTGTCACGAGCAGCCAAACAGAAGCTTCAAAAACGAAAAAAGAAAAATAAAATAAAAAGCAGATCTGGATTTTGCTGTTTATGGACATAATCACTGCAAAAACGTCATACATTTTATCGATGCTTTATTTCTATTACAGAGGTTTTGATAGGAGATTTTGAGAATTACTAAATTATTATTCTGCAGCTTTCTTAGGTCAGTAAATTTAGCTACTGCACTTAATGCATCTTATTTTAAAAAAAGGTACGCACACATACACACCTCCCCAAGCCCAAATAGCAGGCAACAGAAGGGCCAAATGAAGGATGGGAGGTGGAGGGGGAAACTGAAGGTGGAAAAGAGACAAGTTAGAAAAATCAGTTTACATATTAGAACTCGTGATTAAGCCAGTGTTTTCCTAGGAGATTTTAATCTGATTTCAAATGCTCATCTAGCCTTCCCATACGCAGCTTTCTAGATCTCTAACCAGAGTGTCGCATCTCTTCTACTTGCTGAAGAGTAGCTTGACAGAGCGTGAGACACAAAAAAGGCACTCGTGGCAAGATGACAAATATCCAAAGCTACTGATGGGAAAGAAATTCAGGAAGCAGGAGTGTTGAAAGAGATGGCGTAATCGTGCACAACATACTGAACACGAGATTGTTATGGAAAACCGAGCCAGTAACGAAGACAGGTTTTGGATGCAAATGAAGGAACAGAGTGGATGTATGTTATGACCATGCCTAGATCAGTACATTTTTTGGACGTTTCTAGAGAGTTGCTCATGAACTGTGAGTGAAGAAAAGCAACAGCAGAATACTGAGCTGCACGACTAAACCTCAGTGGTGTGGACAACCTGAAACTTCACCAGCTTCTAAGAAGCTGGAAATAGTTTTGGGTTCTCAGTAGATCCCTAATCCCTACCAATTTCTGCGCTTTAACAGTGCCCTATTCCTACTTTCTAGATTCCCCTCACCTTTCAGCTACAGCATTCAGCAAAACACGAGGCTTTACTTATTACTGTAGGCAAATAACAAACCTACCAAACCAAACCCTACACAGTGCAAGCCTTGTTTTTCGAGGTGTTGGATGCTAGTTACAGCAAGTTATTTTCAGACACTTGAAAGATTTAAGGAGAACAAGATGTGATTTTTTTTTTTTCATTTACTATCAAATAAAACTAGAAAAAAAAAAAGAGGAAGTCTCAACATTCCGCAAGTATTTCCTGTAAACATCCCCAATTCTAGCATAAATGCACCGAGAGAAACTGCTGAAGCAGCATAACCTGGAACATTAAATTAAACTGGAAATACCTATAAGCATTCTTGTAAAGAGATCATGCATGTATGACGGGGATAAAGGCTGCTGTGAAAGACCAGATAACTTACTGAATATTCAGCTGCTGAGGATATGAGGGAAGAAAAGAATATTATTAAAATATTTATTATGGTAATTCATAGAAATTAATTTGAAAAAATCAGCTCCCACTACACAAGCTTCACAACGAGCTTATAGCCTAAACACTGATGTTTTGTCAGATTAAGCATGCTTTCCTTCCTTTGTATTTTATGATGTGATGTAGCTACATGCCATTTTTTTCTTTAAAAGACATCTCCTTCAATATTCTATTAGCAGGGAAATAGGGTTAAGAGACAGAAGTGTCAGCCTTTGAAAGGCAAAAGGATTTAAAAATGAACTGAGGGGGAAAACTGTCTAGTTATCTGTTAACACTAGACTTTTCTTTTTTTTTTTTTCCAAGAAAGTTAATGTAATTTTACCATTCAGAACTTGCTAGTGCTGGGTTACAGAGATAACAGGATTTACATGATCATGACAATTTTTAAAATACCCCATCACTATTACTAAATTTTACTTGTCCTGCAGACAAGTCAAAGCAATTCTCTACTTGTCAAGGATGATAAATCAGTTGTCTGGTGACACTGACAGGTGGATTTGTCAAATCTCCCTTGAAGTACTTCGGTCTCTGCTTTCAGGCTGCCTATGAACTCCTGAGATCGGAGTAACACAAGAGAATAAGGCAGGGATTAGGAGGAGTTTGGAATTTTAGCGCTGCTGCCCATTTCCCCAGCTTTTTTGGTATTTTGTTTCTGCTTTACCATTAAAGTGGGTGTACAGCATCCAGCTGCTGGGTTTTATTCTAGCACTTCACCCACAGAATTACAGTTAAAAGCAGAACAGTTAAAAAAAATGCAAACCACACACTGCATTTGAAAATACATTATTTAGCCTATAAATACCAACTTCTCTTTTCTTCAAGATGGGCACAGCTTAGGAAAGATGAAATTAAACCCCGTTTGCCACTACAAGGTACTCAAAAGAAACAACTGGTATTTAAAGTGAGGGGAAAAAAGCAATGGCAAATATGGGCAAAGGGAAGCGTATGCCTTATGCCTACCAGCCAGGAAAATGGCCGTTTACTTACAATAAAGATGGAAGTGTTCCAGTGAAATACTTTAAGTACTGATGTTAAATAAGGTTGACAAGACATGTAACACAAATTGCTCCCTTTTTAGCCCTTCCTTCACTAAATAAATTAGAATGATGTTAATATGCTGTTTGGCCTGTACTTCTAAAACAGATGAAGTTGTGTTCAAGAGTCCCTGCAGGTGTACTTCAAAGACTAATTTGGAAATATAACTAGCTACAGATAAAATATATAAGAAATTAGAAAATGCAGAAGAGGAAATGGTTTTTCCTACTACCCTCAGAAGTAACACCACTTGGGCACAGTGCTTCTCCAGCAGCAATTCCCCTGTGCTCTGCAGCAAGTTTCCAGCGCTCTTGATCCAAAGACCAGACAAATGCAAACAGAAGCTCACCTTAACCAGCAGATATGAAAAGATGAGAAGCCTCAAAGCGAAGCCCAGAGGCAGTGTTTCAAATTGAATCCTCCTCCCAAGCAAGCAAGGCCTCTCCAGACACCACTAAGCACTACCTTCTCCTCCAGACCTTTCATATGGACTTTGGAGTAGCAAAGCGGATCCTGTAGTTGATTTTGGCCTCCAAGGCTTCCTCTTCTTCGCCTCCAAGACACTGCAGATACAGCTTCCCTGGGTCAGGCAGATACCTCAATTTCTATAAAGCTCGAAGAATTAGGAGAAGCTGCAACAAATTGTTTTTCATCTTGCCATACGAAATATGAACTACCTCACAACAAATAAAAGGCAACGCCCTATTCATGAGCCTGATCTTCATTGGAAAGCCTGAAAAGCATAAGGGTTTGCATTTTATTTTCTCTCTCTCAGCAAGGAATCCCAAAGACCTTGCAGGTTTGAGATGAAGGATTAGCATTGGTTTTTTGTACCATCCCTCTAAATTTACACATTAAAGCTAGAAACACAGCAGAAGGACATTTTTACATCATTTTGACAGCAAGGTAGTTCACACTTGTTCCTGAGCTTTTTGAAAGCACGTCTTTCCTTCTGCATATTACACTCAACACACAAGATGCGGGGAAAATGACATTTCTGGCCGCTGACAAAGCCTGACCAAATCACCCGGCAGAGGCACGCAATTCACTGTATCCCCATTTATCCAGGGGGCTGAGTCAGAGCTGTCTTTCCCCACTGTAAGCAGGCAGGGTGGAAATGATGACAGTCTGTTTCAGAGGCTACAAGATGAACTAAGACATTTGGTATTAGCGTAACGCAGACACAATTCTAATTCTAATAAAGTCATTTATTGGAGCTGTGAAATGCAGCTGTTCTTCCCCTGTCTTGCCACCCACACTGTACTGCGAGCAGTTAAGACTGAAACTGAGGGGTGAGGCAAAGAAACCAAGTGGGAAAATGAAATAAACCATTTGGAAAACAGCTGGATGGTAAAAATGGTCAGCCCTTAGGCTGGAGAGCTACTATAGATCCTGCTGTTTTACTTACCATTAACTTGAATTTAATTGCCATTTGGGTAAGCAAGCTACATTTCAAAAGACATGTGTAAATTAATCTGCAGTTATTTCCAAAGATATGCTATCACTGGAATAATACTCTTGCCATAGAATCCAGAGCAGAGTTGCCCTAAATCTTTAGAGGCAAAAAGTGTTTTTTTTCCTTGGAAGTACTGTGATTTCTTGAGAAAACTTTATTGAGGATTTCTTCCTGGCATGAATAATTTCTGTGCCTTGATACTCTTAATAGCAGAGAAACACAATTATGAACAAAACAGGAGATAACTCTTTAATTTCCAAAGTTGCTTCTAATTCAGGCTGCATTTATACTATCGGGGGCAAGGAAGAAGAATCAAACTATCCACTCTCTCCCACTCTGTTGTCAAAGGAAAATTGAGCAAAGCATCGAGCGAGCCAGTATCTCTTTCAATCCCAAGTCAATAGTATTCTGACTGCAACATGGGTTTGAAGAATACAAAAGGGTAAAAAATGCAGAGGAATAATACCCACGATGGCTTGTCAGAATATTAAGGAGATTCCAGATTGTCAGAGCTCTGGAATCGGATGCTGCTAATTCATCAGAGCTTCTGCTCAGCTTCCAAACAACAAAATGCATCTGCACATGTTGGGGAATAGATTTGCATTTGTTGTTTCCTGTCTGCTGATAAAGAGTAAGATTAAAAAAGAGAGAAGTATAAAACTTAGTAGTTTTCCCTCCACAGGTGCCAATATTTCACTTGCCTTGCTGGATATTTCAACCAGAGAAAAAGAACATCTTAAAAAACGCTGCGAACCACTGAAATCTTTCACACGCCGTGCCTCTGGACTAGCACAGCCTCTGTATGCAGCTTGCTTCCAACAAAAACAGCACCACCCCCCTTTCACCCATTACCCTGCTGGCAAGAAATGCTGGTCTATCCAGCAGTCTACTGGGTAACACAGCTTGCCACCACGCTGCAGCTGGCGTTCACAACGTTTGCCGAATTCTTCTTTTTCTCACCAATGACATGCAGATCATTTAATCTCACGGTCCTGGTAATGCTCAGTCCAGTGCTCCAGGCTTGCCTTCTGAGGCAAGCAACTCAAATGCAGGTATTTTTAGCTACATTTTTAGCCACTCAGACTCTTTGTTCCAGCACTCGTTTTACAAGCATACCTCCACCTCATGTTTATACCAGCACACATGCCCAAATCCAGCTGAACGTGATACAAGGCAACAAGGAAGAGAGTGAGGATTACTATTTATAACAGTGGGCCACAAGAACTTTCTCCTCAAATGCCTTGCTACCTGCACCACCAGTGAACATCTCATGCTAGTTTAAGTTCTTCATCCATCTTCTGATACATGTTTTCCTAATAGGGTCAGAGGACAAAACACCCAACACCAGTGAAGACAAGTTCATCTCCAGATCCTGATGGCAGCTGTATGTCACCTTTGTTGAAATCCCTTTGACATTTACCCACACACAAAAACTATTTCCCTCGTGGTTTTCTTCGCTGTTCCAAGCAAAAACTGCACCGTTACAATTAATAGCATGCTCATTTCATAACAGAAACATGCACACACAAAAAAAGATCTGGCTACTCCTTGCTGGAAACCAAAAAGCCATCAAGGTTCTGAGAAATGGACTGGTGTGGATTTTTTCCTTAGGGTAACCAGTGTTTATACCAACATGACACCCGAGTGAAATGGGGTGGGGGGGATAGGGATGGAAAAGGAAGCAGCACGTCCTATGAGATGATGATTACAAATGCTGAGCTATGTCCACTTTGTGAAATTACAGAAGTGAACTATTCATTTCCAATTACATGTAATACCTCAAGGTATTAATCCCTCCATAAGACTCAGCTAAATGTTATGTATCTGCTGAAAGCTGCACATCTGCACCACATTAACTGGTTTTAGAAGTGTCTCCACAAGTAAGCAAGCACATACCTCATGCCCCAGATAAAAAGCAAAAGCACCACTAATTGAAGAGAGATACAGCTAAGCCTCAAACTGAATCACCACTAGTGGAAATTACAGAAAAAACCCACAACGAGCAATGCAAAGGAAGAATATCCTAGAATGAGTAAAAGGAGTAAGAACTGGGATGTTCCATCCTCCAGCTGTGCAAGTGCTGAAGTAATAAGCACATGACACGTTGCTGGCCCCTTGCAAGGACAAGAGGCAAATGTAATGCCCTTAGAGTCACAGGGCTAGCCAATTCAGTCATGAGTAATGAGAGCTCCAAGGAAATACAGGCATTTCCTTCCCTAATTCTGCAAACACCCACCTCCAGGGTCTCAAAATGATTAGCAACAGACCTTAGTAAGAAAAGTACCTATGAGTCAGTCGCGTTGTCTGTCCTGGGTGTAAATGGAAGGCTGCTCAATCAGCCAGGTCCAAGCTTCCATCTACCAGTATTAAAAACTGGCTAGTGAGCTTCCAACATTTCTCATGGAAGGCACTTCCTTTTGGAAGGGAATGAAAAAAAAAAAAGCAACCTTAAAGCGGCACAAAGTAGGTCACCAAGAAGCCACATCAATGAAGTCTGGAAACAAAACAGGGAGGGATACTGTGTCAGCTACAGAATCAAGTGGTTATTAAAAATGGACATCAAAAGTACGGCTAGAACATTTTGACTGGCAAGCCATTTCATGGACGAAATATAAGTACACAGTAAGTGATACACTACAGCTTCTCCTTTGTAAGTGTCCTGCAAAGCTACTACATTTTTAAGCATAATTGCATGCTTTTTAAACCTAACTCATGATAAGCCTTCTAAACTCCATCAACAGCAGCAATCTTGGCAGAAAAGATTTATGCTATTGGATATCAACCCCCCAACCCCACTCTCACCACAGTTTTAATTTAAGATTCATCCCAAAGTTATCTTAGAGCCATCTAGGTACAGATTGATCTGTAAACAGATGTGGTGCTTGTGTTCTACAACTGGATGGATACGTCAGCCAAGAGATGTCTTGGCCTGGGCAGCAGCCTAGCGGAACCTCAAGCTAATCCTGCACAGTCGGCGAGCCTGCTATCCAAGGTTACCAGCCTGAACACATGGAAAACTAGGGTCCATCAGTCCACTCTCACCTTTTTTCCTAAAATGCTAGTGAAACATCAAAGCTAATGTAACCTGCAGTCATAGCAAGTAGTTTCTCAGCAAGGAAGAAGTAGGTCAATTTAATTCTTGGCACTTGTTTATAGGAACACCTACCTACTCGTATGGGAAACCACCTCAGCTCTCATTAGAGCGCCTGCTGTGTCCAGAGCTGATCTGGTTTCAAACCCATTCTAAGAAGAGAGTCAGTCCATTGCAAGGAAAACAGTTACTATCTCTTGATAATAACAGCTATTGCACTTCAGATTCTCCATACAGACAGGCCTTATAATATTTTTTTTTTTTTTAAATGTTTAAATCAGAATACAGGACTAAGGAGATAATCTCCTTCTAGTTGATTATAGAATCATTTTGGTTGGAAGAGACCTTTATGCTTATCAAGTCCAACTGTTAACCTAGCACTGCCAAGTTACCACTAAACCATGTCCCTCAGCACTACATCTGTATGTCTTTTAAGCATAATTCACAATTCTTAGTGGCTCATATATGTAAATAGTATATATGACTGGCTGCCTCCTCCTGAGCACCAGGTTAAAGATGCTGAGCCTGCTATTAAACCCAAATTACATAAAACATACAATTTGAGATCAATGAAGCCAGGATCCAGATAACTTTGAGACACCAGGCTTCAGGTGAACGCTGCTCTTACACTAAACATATCTTACCATTGATAGCCATACTGCATTTTCAGACAGTTTTCTATTTTCACCCTTTTCTACTTTTTAACACAGAAAAAAGCAATGTGTTCTGACAAAGAAATAACAGAAAGCAAGTTTTGCCAGTATAGGAAGGATTAATGCCTTTTCATACCACTTAGATGTTTAACTATTATTACTGCATTCCTCTCTAATTTTTTTTTCCACCAAAGTTTCAGACATATTTTCATTTATACAGCATGCAAACTCCCCCTTTGCAGCACCGGGCTGGAATCAAAAAATATTTGTTTCCTCATCATCCTTCCTTTCTCCTACGTATTCATCATTTTGGTGAACAGAGGCTGTTTAAGTCCAAAAAAAAAAAAAAAAAAAAAAAAAAAAAAAAAAAATTAGAGCAGAAAATGCTTAACTTCAGTCTATAAAGCTTGTCTAGGCTGACAAAAAAAAAAAAAAAAGAGGCTTTCTTCCTTAATTTGATTTAATGGTTATAAATTGAGAAATTAGCAACCACTAGAATCAAAATCAGGATAGCTAAGTCTGAAATGGCCTTGGTTCACACCGCTCTGCCACTACTTACAGATCTTGAGGTGAAAAACCACAGGGGCTTCTTTAAGCAGAGGAGTCACCAGCCGAGGGCACGTGAAAGAAACTGACAAAAATATTTATGGCGAGACCATAAAACTTTTTTGCCACCTTACTATATGGGATATAAAACTCATTACCTCCAAGGAGTTTAGGCTATTTGAAAACTTCAGTGAGCAAGGCCTTAGCTAATGGAAGGAGTTAAGGAAGAACCCCATGAAATCCATTCAGTGGGGTAATCAATCACCCCACACCTCGCTGACATCCTCCACAAGTGCTGCCAGAGAGCAAGAGAGAAAGAGACCCCATAAGCCTAAGCCATCTAGAAGATAAATCTTCTCAAAGCAGGTTTAAAAGGATGTTGATTTTTTAAATTATTATTATTTTCTAAAACACCATATCCTTTTGCCAGAGCTCCCTATTTCCATTTTAGTGATACCACTCCATTTTTCCTGATTTCTTATTTTCCAAGAGACCTACCAACTACCCACCACCCTGAACAAAAAGATGGAAAATAATTACAAAAATGCACCTTGAAATAGCAAATACTCAGTATTATTTGATGAGGAAGTCTAATGATTTCCTAGCAAGTGTGAGCACATTGAGCTTTTGGTACATGATGTATGTGTTCCGGTACACTCAAGCAAGCTGGGAAACCCAGCAAAGACAGTAGCTTGGCTGTACAGCCTGAGGTATAACCTCATTACATAAACGAACATATTTTCAGGAAGCTTTTTGTCTCTTATTTCATAGTGCCTGTACTGCACTCCTGCATGTCAAGATAAATTACCTAACTAATATGGAAAATTACTATGGATCAGTCAACTCTCCTGGCAAAGCCAACAAAACATAAAAGTGTTACCCAGTGGCATAAGGTCTCAAATGCCATGGCAAGGATGGTAGAGCTTCAGGTGGTTTAATCATTGCTTTACGGTTTTCCAGTCTCAATCTGCGATATATGAAGAGTTAGTTACTTGGAAATAATGATTTAGTCAAACACCTGGCCCTGTCCACAAATTAAGAGAAGTTAATCAGTGCCAGCTATCCAAACTCCTTCATACCAGCAGTCCAGCCTGCTATCACTTTAATGAGACAGATTTATTACATTTTGAAGGTCAAAAAAACACTTTACATTGGGTGGGGTTTTTTGGGGGGGGAAGGCAGAAAGGGAGCAAGCGGACATAACCACCTGAATAAAAGTTTCCCCTCTTGAGAGCATCTTGCCCCGCTGACCTACAGATCTGACAGCTAATAAGGCATTAAGAGGATTATTAATAGTCACAAGAGGATCCAAGTAAAGTAGCAGGCTTGAAGGTATCCCAAACACAAAGCAGTACAACTCAAAGCATGCAAGCAAAGCACTGTGGAGGTCTCAGGAGATCTGACTTCTGTTGCTAAGTTTCTTGTATGTCCTTGGGCAAGTTACCTGACCTACTTGAGCCTCGTTTCTTCACCTTCCCAGCTCACAGCAGCACTCTTAAATAAAACGTTAATGCTTTGGATGCACTCACATAGTAAGGTAATGAATGGTCCGAGTAAGTGAAACTGATCCCTCCCCTTCTTTTACCCTAATGGGTAGCAACTCCTATTAAAGCAGTCACCATTTGGCATGACAAAATGGTAGAAAAAACTGATACAAAGTGATCATTTAAGTCCTTAAAGAGATTCAAAGACTGGATTCGGCCCTCCCAGGCACTGCTGCTTTCCACACGTTTTTCCTCAAACCTGAAATCCCTCGTACCACACCTTGTGCTGACTAGAGCAGCATCTGTACCCTATCTTGTTGAGATGGGTATCAGTGCACTAAAGAGTCAGCTAAAGTCAGGGCGTGAATTACCTCCGCTTATCTCAAGCCAATCTACTGACTCAAGTAATGAGAAACTGAAGAAAGCAAGCAGGGGTTTTTAACTTTATCTGCCATACAAGTACTAACCATGGAAAAGAAGTACCAGTCCCATCCGTATTTCCTACGAACCCTCACTGGCAAAAGGAGATTTGTTTCTCAAAAGGGAAAAAGCAGTTACACTGTTATATTCCATCTAGTCACTTTAAGTTCTTCTATGAAGAAGATCCCCAAAAACGGTTGACAAATTTCTAGGCTTTCCAACTTATTCAACCTAAATATAAACACCGCTATTCTAGACTTGGGGAACATCAGGCCTCTCTCAGGAGAGCCTGAAGCTCTGAAGGGTATAAGCTGGCCCACTGCCATGCAGTGACAGCTCACAGCCCTGCAGACTCCTGCTGCCGACTAAGAGCATTTCCTTACTTTCCTTCTCACTTCCATGCCACTAAATACCTTCCAACTGATAAAACGAGAAAGCTAGAGGTGCTGCATGCAGGCAACGCTAACCACTTCTCATCTGGTGAGATAATGCTCCCTCCAGTCCTGGCCAACCCAACAGTGCTCTGCTGGCTACCAGGCCTATGCAAAACCATCGCCAGCAGGAGACGGGGTAGTGCAGCTCCTGCATTCCTCAAGCATTAAGCTTTGTCTAGAATACTGCTCGATTGTCTTTTGTACTTTCATGCCAAAAAAACTTTAAAAACAGTCCTGACATAAAATGTCTTCCCCTGAAGCCCTGCATTGTGGTAGTGGGTATCCAACCTTTGTCACACATGGATAAAAACCTATGCAAAATGTCGCTTCCTAATTAGTTTCTCTCTCCTTGTCAGAAACTTCACATTGAAATCCAAGTTCTCATCCTCTTTTCAAATATCCTGCCCCCCAGTACCTTGCTTAAAATCCCTGCTACCCAGAGTATGGAAAGGTCTCTCAGAATTAATACTCCAATATCTATAGTCTATCCGAAAATAGTTTTCTACGCTTTTGTCATGCCATCCAGATTGGGAACGGGACCGAAGTGAAGAGTGAATCCTTTGGACCATTACATGAAAGCCTAACATTGGGAGGGGTTAAGTCTAAAGGATGGGGTTTTAGTCCCGGTTCCTAAACACTTCTCTTCCTCTCATAACAGTACTGACTTCCATTCCCACACCTCCTTGGAAGCAAGGACTGAATAAACACAATCCCCTCCCACCTCATAATACTCTACCGTGTAATCCTCCATCCACTTCCTAACGCATTTGCTGTTTTTCCATCTTTGCTATTTCCTTTCTTCTCCTGTCCAGGCTACAAATTCCGAAGGGCAAGCAAAGCAGACTCTGTCTGTAAAACATCGAGCGCATCTACGGTACCATGTAAATAAAATAAATTTTCTTAACACAGAGGAAAACAGGGCATTTTCAATTAAACCACTAGTGTCCAAGAATGCAGACACGGCACTGCAGGAAGGGAAAAGGTGCCTGCAAGTTTTAATCAAGCCAGAAACTAACAGAGAAGCATATGCATTCTTATGCAAATCTACACCAGACACATTGCACATCTGCTGAAATGGGTGTCATTTTCCCACAGTTTGCAGAATTAATGTGTTTAACTAAGTGCCTGCCAGTGCTTGCAGTACAAGAGCTAATTTTTAATGGGGTATTCCCAGCTGTAAAAAAAAAAAAAAAAACCAAAAAAAAAACCCACAACAAAAACCTGTAGATAATAAGGGATCTAAATCCAGGACTTGGTTTTACATTTACTTGAGTGCAAAGACCCCCTTCACCTCCAAGAGCTT